>JAPFRF010000004.1:119773946-121001446 GCA_029282475.1 Phrynocephalus forsythii
TCAGCCTTGATCTCTTGAACTACGCTTTTAGCATCCTCTCAGACTTCATCCAGTGTTTGCTGTCAAAGGGAGTTCAAAAAAGGAAGGTCCTGGTAAGAGAGTCTTCCCAATGGAAGGACTGCATACTTGTCTGTTAATGATAAAGGCATGGAAAATTGCTGCTGAGAGAGCATTCCATGGGTGATGGGGGGCTTCAACCCAGGAAAGGAGAAACATGCCCAGTGTGCATGCCCAGCTAACAAGCAAGGATATAAAAAGAGAAACCGAGGCAGTTGGTACTTTGTTCTCAGAGACCAAAGTTTTGGGATCAGTTGTCATCTTCATCAGAGCCTGGACAATGCCAATCAAGAGCTCTTCTCTTCTGTCTTGCAATGAGTATAAATGGGACGTATGAAGGCTGAATGGACTGTGTGAATGAAACCCCAATTTTTAACTCTATAACCAAGTGCTCCCCAACCTTTTTGACCCCACGGACCTGTAAATGTTTGATGATTTTCCGTGGCCCGGGGCTGGGGGTGCGGAGGGGGAGATGGGGGTGCTGGGGGTCGGGCGGGGGAGGGGAGGGTGTGGGGGTGTGGGGATGGGGGGGAGGGAGGAGGGGAGGAGGGGGTGGGGGGCTTGGAGCGTGTGCCTTGCGGGGGCCACGGGAGCGGCGGCGGCGGCGCTATTCACCCCGCGTGCACGGGCGGGGTGGGGGGAGCCTGGGGCTCCTGGGCGGGCGGGCCCCCGCCTCCTCCTCCTGTCGGCGGTCGCGGCAGCCACGGCAGCCGCCTGGGTTCGGCCGCCGCCGCCCCACCTCCGGCTTCGGCCTTCGGGCGGCGGGCGAGTGGGAGGGGGAGGGGAGGAGGCTGGTGGGGGTGGCGTCCCCGCGCGCCCCGGAGAGGCCAGTGTCCTTTCTTCAGCCCTCCCACACACACACACACACACACACACACACACACACACACACACCTGGCCACCTCTCAGGGAGGTGGGCAAAGCTCATCCCACGCCGCGCGCCCTCCCCGCCACCAAGACTTGCCCCCCCTCCCGCCGGGTCTCCGGGCCGAGAAGGGGGAGCCCGAGCGCCTCCGCCGCCGCCGCCGCCGCCTCTCTCACCTGCTGCTGGAACTTGTCTGCTCTCCCGGGGAGGCGGGGAGGCGGCCGCTGGGGACTGGCGGAACCCGCCCCGCCCCGAAGGGGCTCCAACGAGGGCGGTAGCGCCTCCTTCTCCTCCTCCTCCTCCTCCTCCCCCGCCGCCGCCGCCGCCGGAGGAGCAGCAGCAGCAGCTGGGGCGATGCGGCGGGGGTCGCAGGGGCGGCGGCAACAATCCAGGCCGGCCCGCGACGCCCCCCGCCCGCCCCAACACAGGTGCGGTCCGGCGGCGGCGGCGGCGCGCTCCGCCCTGGGAGCGCGGCCGCAGGGAGGGGCCAAAGGGCGCGCGCCCTGGGGGAGGGGGAGGAGGAGGAGGAGGGGCACCCACCTCCTCTTCCGACCGAGGGGGCCCCCACGCTGCGGCGGCGGTGCGTGCGCGTGGGGGGGCTCGCCAGTGCCTCCCGCGCACGCCCCCTCCTCCCCGCCGGCCCCCGCGCGCCCGGCCCCCAGCTTCCTGCTGCTGCTGCTGCTGCTGCTGGTGGAGGGTGAGGAGGAGGAGGGCGGAGGAGGAGGATGCGCCGCTGCCGCCGGCGGGCAGAGGAGGGAGGCAAAGGCCGCGGCGGCAGCTCCTCCTGCGCTCCTCCAGCCTTTCTCTTCCACCGGCGGCCCGCGGGAGAGAAGAGGAGGAGGAGGAGGGCGGCGGAGGAAAAGGGGAGGAGCCTCCCCGGCCTCCCCAGGCGGCCCGGTGCTGACCGGTCCACGGACCGGCACCGGTCCGCGGCCCGGGGGTTGGGGACCACTGCTATAACCAATGGATAATAAAGTATATTCATTTGTACCTAGTATTGTGTCTTATGGGGTCTTTTGCCGGCTATATTGTTGTTCTCCTTGGGATAGAAAAGAACCAGTGATCACTTATATTTCGCCTCTATTCAATCTTTCAATCAAACCAGACTGTCAGAACCTCTATCTGCTGATTGGTTGGGGCCACTGCAAGCAAAACAGCACATCTCCCTTAAGAAGGTTCTTTTAACAGGTAGGCTTCAGAGGCATCATTTTTTTCGTATTCCAACACACAAGTTGAAATTCGGTTGCTTCTGTCTTGAGGATTGGTCATTCGGAGATCTGTATGGGCTCCATTTGCAAATGTGACTTCTGAATTGTGAAGGTCTGTCAGAATCATCCTACAATCGAGTGATGTCCTGGCTGATTCAGCCCATCAACATAGGCAGAAGGATGCCATGCATTTCTGGTTCCATCAGCAGCTGCCCAATTTTTCACTTAAAAACTAAGATGGCTTCCCAGCCGCCTAGTTCTGGAGAAACAAGAGGAAACAGCTGTGCAACGTTCTACCCTGCAGCTTACTCAAAAGCAAATTTATTCTCATTTTCCAATGCTTTATATAGTCAAACCAGCACAAAGATTCTGGGTGTGTTCACATACAGCAGCTCTCCCCCTCTCCTTTTAAAGCCCAACATTTTGTTTTTGATTGTTACAATTGAACTGTTTTAAGTATTCTAATGTTTCCTAGTTTAGGCTCTGGATGTTCATCAGGGGATCAGTTTATGTAGCATTTATCACTATGGGACCGATTATACCTCCACCAAATACTCGGTGTCTGTGAAGATTCTCAGTCATCCAGGTGAGTTTATCTGGAAGTTGAGTCATGGCTACTGGTCTTCTTTTTGAGAGAGAGAAACGTTTCGCTGTTCATCCAAACAGCTTCATCGGTCTGAATATAGCTAGTGCAAGTCCTCCATCTTATAGTCAGCTTTGACCTCTTGATACCCTGATCTGAATTAGGCTCATAAGATACTCGGTGCCATCAAATAGGGGTGGGGTGGGATTAATAAAAGTATAAAGCCAAGATCTGACAGAAATCTAACTACAATTAGGGGACAAAAGAATGGAGGATGTTTTTTTAAAGGTTCCATTAGAAGAGATTAAGAGAATATTTATTTATTTATTTATTTATTTTATTTTTACAATTTATATGTCGCCCACTACCTAAAGGTCTCTGGGCGGCTTACAATCAAAGAATTAAAACAGTTAGAACATCAAATATCAATAAATAATTAAAACAATAATAAAAACCTTATTACATAGAGACCTACCCAGCAGGTTCAGCAAACAAGGAAACCTAGTTTTAGATTAGAGATTATAGGAGTTTGCAGTCCAGCATATCTGGCAAGGTAATATGTGGGAGATTTATTTTCTGTTTTGAGGTTCTCAACCTCTCATGCAGAGGGTGGTGTAGAATCCGACTTCTCACCACTGTCATCTTATGGAGACATTTGTACCATATTATGTCATTTTGATGTGTTCCTCAAGGTTGGTCTTTGTCCATAAAGCATGGAATTCATTAATCTGTGTCCAGAGAAGTCAAAGATAACAATAATAGAAGGGGAGGCAAGGGGGTCGGGTGGGGAGGAAATTATTTTACTTTCCAATCTCTGGAGTTTTTGCAGCATGCAGAAACACCATGGCACCGGCATCCCTTTTGGAGACAGGTAGGGTAGCACTACATCCTTTCCTCCCATTCTTATCTCAGCTTTGCCACTGAATGTGAACGGAGAGGAGCTTATTAGACATAGCTCTAACCCCTTTCAGCTTAGAGGTCAAGCAGACTTGTACTAGAATCTGTCAAAAGCTTTGAATTATGACTGAAGGGCCACACAAAAATGGATATATCAGTCTGAACAAAAACTACCAGAAAGACATGCGAAAAAAGAGAGACTAATCAATGTAAGAATATCAAAGAAAGTATCAGCATGATCATATGCATACTAAACAGAGAAGAGGTTTGAGGGAGGAATAAGGGAAGTAATTCATGTATTTATTGAAAATCCTTCTCGCAACAGAGGTGGAAGGTTTAGGCCAGGCCTGCCCAAAGTCCGGCCCGGGGTGGGGTGGGGCAGGGGGCAAATCCGGCCCGTCAGGCCATTCTGAGTGGCCCACGGCTGGCTGGCCCACCCCTCCCTCCCCCTCCTTCCCCCCATGTTTTTTTTAAAGAAAGTGGGTTGGGCTTGCAGTGGGGTGGCAGGGTCAGGGAGCAACTGGCCCCTGACACATTCTCAGCCACCAAATCTGGCCCTCCTTACAAAAAGTTTGGGCACCCCTGGTTTAGGCACAATCGGTCTCCTATTTATCATGCTGCCCTTTCATTGATCCCCAGACAAATCAGAACCACTTCATACCTCCACCGGGAAGGCTACTGCTAATGACCCATACTTAACGGGTATTGGAAAGGGTTGCATAGATGGGGCTTTCACACACCCCCAAGCCATTGTCCACCTAAGAGTCCTAGTACAACCCAAGAAGGTGTTAAACCACCTCTCAGTATTCTCTGCCTAGGAAACCACTGACTTAAATCAGAATGGACTGAGCAGCACCCTATCATCATCATCATTCAAAAATACCAGACACAATCAAAATTCTAAAAACATGTAACAGGTACAAGTGTTAACAAAAAAAAACCCTAAGTACCTGTTAAATATGTGTGCAGTATGTGTAATTGTCTACACCTAATGGGTTTACTAAATTTTACCCCAACCCCTAAATGGAGCACACGGGTTTTCGGCATGAACCCTTTCTCCTTCCTCTCTTGCCAAACAGGGACTTGTTCGTCTGGAAAAGCCAAATGGCAAAAAGGTGTGGGTGGGTTGCATAAGCTATGTCCCTTTGTTTGAAGTGCTACACTCAGTGGACTTTTCTAAATTTTATCCCAATCCCCAAAGGAAATGCATGGGCCTTCTGCACCAACCCCCCTCCCCCTTCGCTGGCAAGGCAGGGTCCATTGGCCTCAATGAGCCACATTGAGGAGAGGTGTGAATGTGTGTGTACGTGAGCCGTGACATGTCTTTGGAAGGACTGGGGCAATTAAAACACCTCCCTCCCTTCATTTTGGATGCAACCCAACAATGTCCAAGCTCCGAGCCTCAACTAAGAAACTGCCTGGCTTTTTTTCCATCTTGCCAAGAACCTTACATCTAAGAAATAACTCCTGGTAAATCCATCTTTTGCCATGTCATAACCTATTGGTACTGCTCTGAGGAAGAGGGTTTCGCCCTCAAAATATTACCAACGTCTTTGTTATTTTTCGAGTAGCCCAAAGGTATCACCCATTCCACTTTTGTATTTGTTTTTTGTGATGGCTACATGGCTCCTCAACTTGTTTTGCTTCAGTTTGAAGAGCTGAGGTGTGAAACCCAGTCCTTGATTTCAGATGCAGCTTCATGCCTCATCGAAGAACACTTCTTGGTGAAAATCATCTTGTCAAGAACTTTACATCTAAGAATGATCTCCCGGCAAACCACATCTTTTTTTGTTTGGACGTTTGGTACATGCTTTGAAAAAGAAGGTACTGCCCTCAAAAGCTTGCAGAGATTTTTTATTATTTTATTAGTGGACTATAAATGTATCACCTATCGCCTAGTCTTGCATCAGATATCACATGGAGCTTAGCACTGCATGTAGCCCTTTTTCTCCAAAGTAGTAGGACTGTTCCCATTCATTTACCGTATCAGAGAATGCTACTGAAAAGAAATTTGAAGAAGTTTTAAACACTGGGCTTTCCCCAGCAGAACTTCTAATCCTTTTTCTCTTTAGACACAAGGGTCAGAAGTGTGTGTGTGTGTGTGTGTGTGTGTGTGTGTGTGTGTGTGTGTGTGTGTGTGTGTGTGTGTGTGTGTGTGTGTGTGTGTATGTATGTGTATGTAAGCTTATTAAAAAAATTAAGTGGGAGGAGTGAAAAATCAACAACATCAGATCCAGATGAACTATTCCAGGCGTCTACCGCAATGCTGCAGTCACAATAAATACATGCATTTCATATGAATGTTTTCTTTAAAACTGACAACTCAGGGCCAATTTACTACTGAAACACAACCCCGGCAAAACAGATCTCAGAACAACTGCATACATTAATCTTCCTTATCTCACTTCCCTTTATTTCTATGCTCTAGTTTTGTAAAAGTCATCACTATCCACAAATTAAACCGCAAGTGCCCTGGGATCAGCTTTGGCTTATCTGCCTGCGAAGCTGCAGCAGCTGCAACCCCTTCTTTCACACACCCAATGAAAATCCTTTTGCAACTGTGTAGGTCACCATTCCAGCATCTATCCCCCCAGATGGTGGTAGGTGTTGCTGAATCCAGCCAACCAGCCACAATAATGGCAATGATCGCCACCTGAATCTGCTTGGAACAATTCTTGCAGAAATGCTGGGCAGCTTGTACACACACACACACACACACACACACACACACACACACACACACACACACACACACACACACACACACACACACACACACACACACACACACACACAAGAGCTAACACAGCCTTCTTCTGTCAAGCCCTGAACCCTGGGCAATTTAGCCATCTGGGAAACTCTGGTGTGATTCTTTCAAAGCAATACTGTTTGTTTATATTGTAACTGTATTGTTGTTGTTTAGTGTATTGTACAATTCGCTGCATTGGTCAGCTCGCTGTAAGCCGCCCAGAGTTCCCTCGGGAAGATGGGCGGGATATAAGTTCAAAAATAAATAAATAAATAAATAAATAAATAAGTATACCTTCTAAGGTCATTATGAAAAAGAATAGCTTTTAGAACTGCCAGATCTCAGGATGCTAGTTAAGAGTGCCTGAGGAATCACGGTGCTTCTCTGGATCCCCCAACAGGGAGACAAGCAGCACTGAAAAGTTCAACGAGGTTTAAGGATGGCTTTAAACCCTGACATCCATCTCTAGGTATTCCCAATGGCACCAAGACTCACCAGCACAGTGGCAACAGCTTGTGTGTCTGTTATTCCAAGCATTGGGCAAAAACACATGCATCCCATGGCTCACTACATCCACCTCTTTCTCTCTCTCTCTCTCTCTCTCTCTCTCTCTCTCTCTCTCTCTTTCTCTCTCTTTCAGACATATAGCATCTAGCTTTGCAAGCACTGAGCCTTGTTACACATGTGCCGACAGCAGCAACACAAACATTTGGGGAAGGAAGAGCTCTAGCATCTTCTGCTTTTGTGACATTACAAGAGTTAGCCTCCCCTCATTTCAGAGTTTGGTGCTGAAAATGTGAGGGAATGAGGCCACTGTGAGCATTACAGCCAATTTTAAAAAGGAGCATTTCAATTTCTCAGTAGCCACAAGCCAAGTGAAATGAGACATCTAAAATTAAAATGCTATATATTGCAGGGGGTTGATAAATGCAGACAGACTCACAGGGACAGGATACTCTAACTCTGTGGTTCCCAGCCTGTGGGTTGGGACCCCTTTGGGGGTCGAACAACCATTTCACAGGGGTCGCCATGAATCAGTGAAGAAAAAGGCACAAACGGCTTGGGTCCGGAGGGGGAGGGGGAGGGGGAGGGGGAAGAAGGGATGGAAAGAGTGAGTTACATCTTGATAGGTTGGAGGGGTGTCAGTTAATGGCACCGGAGGCTGCAATTGGCAGAGGTGTAGCCAGGATTTGGAGGGCCTGGGGACAACGTTCATTTTTGTGCCCTTCCTGCCACACACCCCACATCGCATCCACCCAGCAACGGGGGACAAACCCTGCGGGTGTGGGTGGGTGCGTGCGTGCGTGCGCAGTAGTGCATGT
Source organism: Phrynocephalus forsythii (assembly GCA_029282475.1). NCBI lineage: Eukaryota > Metazoa > Chordata > Lepidosauria > Squamata > Agamidae > Phrynocephalus > Phrynocephalus forsythii. The sequence continues at coordinate 119,781,628 of JAPFRF010000004.1, forward strand.
GCCTTACACCTCTCTCCACCAAGGCAAGGAAGAGGAGGGCACCGCAGCCACCACGCTCCTGCCTGCGTGCCTGCTTCACTGCGCGGGCGGCGGAGGAGGGAGTGCCATTACCAAGCCTTAGGGAAAGGAGGACTGCTGTGTGGTGGGAGGGTGCACAGCTTCCTCCTCCTGCTCCCCCTCCAGGTGCCCCCAGATTGCTGCGCCCTTGGGCAAATGCATCCTTCTGCCCCCTCATATACGCCCCTGGCAATTGGCTGAGGGTGCCTGTATAGGGAAGTTCTCTATGGCACCTGCGGCAGTAGCCTCCCATTAGGGGCTTGTGGCCTCTTCCAAGCAGGGCAAGGGGGTCACCACAACATGAGGAACTGTATTAAAGGGTTGCAGAGTTAGGAAGGTTGAGAACCACTGCTCTAGCTACTCCTAGAAAGTTCTAGAAGCCATCTGTTTTTAGGGTATTCTCCTATTTCTCAAAAGTAACTAAAGCAGCTACTTTTGGTACTTTATTGGATTATTTTACTTAAGAGATAAAACATATTCTTCTTTCACCCACTGCACTGTCAGTTCAACACAACAGAGAGCCTGAGACAACACTTGAGGCGTGTGCTATACCCCTGTAACAACAGAATTTATTTTAAAGTTCCAATTAGAACTCAAAGGAATAACATTACTGCATGTTAAGTTATACGCATGCTATAACAAAACTATCCCTTGCTTATCAGGGAAAGGAATTGGTTGCAAAGAATGAACAATATACAACTAATTGCTTCCAAGCTCTGGGAACTGGCAGCTTTCCTCAAGGGCTCTGAAGTCAGGGGAGGGCACATTTCTAAAAACATGAGGCAGAGCCAACTGGGACAGAAAAATCATTGAAACGAGCCCTCAACAACCCTTTAATTGTCCAATGTCTTTGCAGCTCTAACATTCCAACGTCCAAATTTAACAATGCTTTGGCCATTAGACTTTACAGTACTCTCATTCTTAAAGCCCAACTGACAATTTACTAAGAAATTTACTACTCGGGAGCAACGGTTGTGGGTGTCCCCCCCCTTTCTTTTGGTGTTTTGGCAAACCATGTGAATTATTCAACAAGTCCTTGGAGAACGTGCTGTTTGTAAAAACTCCATCTGCTCCTCTCTGGCTTAGTAACGCAGGAGATTTGCTACTGAATAATTGAGAGAAAATGAAGCTGCTGCTACTGCTGGCCCAGTGAGTTAAACATACTGAATGTTTGTTATTAGCCCATGGAGGTTCAAAATTAATCTGTGCTCTTCGTCACTGCAATTGGGCCTGCGCTTTTCACAACAACGTTCTGAGCGAGCAGAAGTAATTGTACCAAGTCCTTTCCGACTCATACAGCAGCAAACATTTGGGGGACTCTGTAAAAGCACTTGAAAAAATCCCTCCACTCTCTGTCCAACGGGGGCTTGTATGTCTCGAAGGCATTGGTCACATAGCTCCCTCTTTTTTTACTTCAATGAAATGATGGAGTATTGTGTACAATTCTGGTCACTGCATCTCAAGAAAGACATAGTGGAACTGGAAAAGGTGCAGAAGAGAGCGACTAAAATTATTACTGGGCTGGGGCACCTCCCTTATGAAGAAAGGCTAAAACAATTGGGCCTCTTTAGTCTGGAAAAAAGGCGCTTGAGGGGGGATACGATTGAGACATACAAAATAATGCAGGGTATGAGTAAAGTGGATAGAGGGAAGCTCTTCTCCCTCTCTCAAAATACCAGAACTAGGGGACATACACTCAAATTGAGTGCTGGGAGAGTAAGAACTGACAAAAGAAAATATTTTTTCACCCAGCGCGTTGTAAGTCTATGGAACTCCCTGCCACAGGATGTGGTGATGGCATCTGGCCTGGATGCCTTCAAAAGGGGATTGGACAGATTCCTAGAGGAAAAGTCCATCACGGGTTACAAACCATGATGGAGATATGTAATCTCTAGGCAAACCAGGGTAGTTCAAGGGCCAGATGCAGGGGAGTGGTATCAGGAGACAGATATCTTCTCATGAAACGCATCTGGTGGGGCCTCTGTGAGATACAGGAAGCTGGACTAGATGGGCCTTTGGCCTGATCCAGCATGGGGCTTCTTATGTTCTTATGATGGGACACAACACAATTCATGTGTTCTCGGGAACACATGAAAGGGCCTTCTCGGCTGCTGCGCTCAGACTCAGGAACTCCCTCCCACAAGAGGCCAGGGCTGCCCCAACTCTTATGTCTTTCCGGAAACAGGCAAAAATCTTTCTCTTCAGACAAGCTAATGATGCACTATCTATTAAGGCAGTTACTTCACGTCCTACTTTCTTCCGCGATTACGTTTGTTCTGTGACAGCGTTGTTCGGGGTCACATGGTTTTGTCCCTGTTCAATCCCTGTTTTCATTTACCCACGGGCGTGATTACTTGTTTCGTGACAACTGTTACTTCACGTCCTTGTTTCGTCCGTGACAACCACTGGATTTCCCTGGCTTCGTTTAGCCTTTTTAAAATTGTCAGGCTTCCGCTTTTCAATATTTTGAATCCCTGCTGCAGGCACATGGGCTGTCTCAGGAAGCCTGGCAGGAGGAGCCGGCCGAGGCTCACCACTTGCTGTGGGTGAGCGGCGGTGGTGGCAGCGGTGTGGGCGAGACACCCTCGCCCTGAACTCAGCAGTCTGTGGGCTGGCAGGCAAGCAGCCAAGGAGAGGTCAGCCCCACCTCCGGGACCCGAGGAGGACAGACCTACGCCTGACAGTGGCTCTCCGCCTGTCCCTTCAAGAGCCACCTTCTCTGGCAGGGAGAGGCGGGCAGCCGAGCCTGGCCTGGCGCAGGAGTTCCAGTCGGCTTTCCGGTTGTCAGAGTATTCCTAGAGCAAAAGGGGGAAACAGCCATTGCCATTACTTCACGTCCCTTGTCTCGGAACAGGAACCGGGAACAAAGCATGACAACAGAATTCCCCAGCCCAGGGGCAGATACGGCTCATCACGCTCTGTTCCCAGTTCAGGGGGCGTGGTTGGGACAAGATTCTGCTATGGATGTGAAGCAACCTTTTTTCATACCAGTCCCAAGCGGGACAGCAAAGAGCGACGAGAGAGACATGAAGTAACGGCCTATGTGACTTTATATGAACCTACCATACATGACCACACAGAGTTTGTGTTTATAACCACTTATAACTTTGTGTTTACATCTCCCATGTGTGATTGCATTGACACTATGCTTTCAATGTTAGTCTCCATCCCCCATAACTTTTGGATGGTCTACCGTGCATGATTACATGGAATTTTTACTCTCTCTTTAACTACTTGCATTCTCTTGTAGCTTTAATGTTGTCTTTTAATGCTGTAAGATGTCCCTCAATTCCCTGTTCTTAATCTTGAATATGTCTTAATTGTATTGGACTGTATATTGTCTCTCATTACTGTTAGCCACCTTGGGTCCTTTTCCAAGGATAAAGGTAGGGTAAAACTATTCTAAATAAATAATAAATAAAATAATAAATAAATGAAGGAACAGTAAACCCCCACCTATCACAGGGGTTAGGGACCCGACCTGACCCGCAATAATTGAAAATTCGCCATATGCGGATGCTGGGTCAGGTCAGGACTGGGTGGGCTCTCTGGGGGCTCTTGTACTTACCCCAGGCCTGGCGCTGCCCCAAATGGTTCTGCAAGGGGTGTTCCAGTCCCCCAGAGGCCCCAAAGTGCTTTCTAGTGATCTGGACGTCAGTTCTGGTTTACCAGAAGTCACTTCTGGTTTGTGGGGAAGCACTTTTGGGGCCTCCTACGGGTTTGGGAAGGCCTTTCCTCCTTACCCCATGGGGCCTTTTTTCATATACTGTGGACCCGCATATACCGGGACCGCAGTATATGAACCGCAAAAGGGCGAGGGACAACTGTACCATGAAAAGAGCCACTGCTCCCCACATACCAAGAAGGAGGCACATGGACTCTCAACACCAGAGGGCATTTCAGCTCCAAAATCTAGCCATCTTAGACAAATGTTTTATGAACAAGTTAATAATGACTAGGTGTCCTAAAGTCAATTCTGACTTATGGGTACCCTTTCCAGAGTATTCTAGGTAACAAGTTCTCAGAAGGTGTTTACCATTACTTTCTTTTGGTGGCATCCTGGGAATGTATAACTTGCCCAAGGCCACACAGGCTGGCTATTCTGAGATAATACACAGGGAGGAATTGAACTTCCAGCCTCTGGATCTGCAGCCAGACACCTAACTCACTGAGCTATCCAGACAGCTACTAATATTTAGCTATCTGGACAGCACAGTGAGTTCAGTTGGCAGGCAACTAGACCAGATGGCCAGTGAGGTTCCTTCCAACACTATGTCTAGTATGCTGCCAACACTGGAATGGAAGGAAAATAGGTTAAGAACTCCTCCCAATGCCACCAACTCTGGCATTCTCCTTTTCACATGACCATAGAGCAGGGAAGGGGATGCTTACACAATTTCCTTTCTGCTCTGCATTTAGGCAACAGGCTTCTGGCCAATTATTTATCCAATACAGTGGTACCTTGTATAAAGGAATTAATTCGTTCCAAATGAAATTATGTTAAGCAAATTTTTCTTTATATAAATTTCCCATAGGAATGCATTGAAAACAGTAATCCCATTTTTATGTTGTAAGGATTTGCCCCATAGGCAATTATGTTAAGCAAATTTCCGGAATTTTATATGTTGTACAGATTTTATGTTATACAAAGTGTTTGTTATACAAGGGTCCACTTTACAATACATACACTCCATTAACGTCAGTGACACAAGAATGAAGATCTTCTTTCAGATGGATTCATGAATTACTTTATGTAACATTGTTTTTAGCAATTTTCAAATCTGAACACATTTAAACAATGGCGATGGATTCATACATACAATTCAACGCCTTAAGATTTTTATCTTCATAATAGGCATAATGAATGCATATATTTTCAAGTGGTGTGATCTTGGATTCTTCAGATACACAAAATGTTTTGCAACTGTCCTGGTCCATATGTTATTAATGTTCTTTTAATGTCACGGGCACTGAATCATACTGGAATTTTAAGAGAAGTTTCTGAGGGAAAACTCAATATCCTTAATTTCAACACATTCCTTTTTGGAATTCTTCTCCTAAACATCTGTCTAGTAGAGATGGGTGTTTTGTTTTGGAAGGGGACTGGTTCTGAAATGAAACATGCCAGCACAGCTGGCATTCGGAAGTCCCACCTTCCAGAACAAAATCAAACAGTGACTTACCTGTGTTGTTTTTTTTGGGGGGGGCGCTGATTGATTGATTGCATTGACTCTGTGCGCTGCACTGGTGATGCCTTAGTCTTTTAACAGTTTTATTTTGTCTGTTGTGAACCACCCTGAGTCCCCTATGTGGGAATAGGCGCGGTATATAAATGTGAAAATAAATAAATAAATAAATAAAATTACCTTACATGGTAAGGTAAACTCCAACCAGGAAGCAGCCTCTGACACGTCATCTTTCCCTCTCCCTGGCACTGGCAAATCAGATGGGGAGGTGGGATGATGCATGTACCTTGTACAGCTCCTGATTGGCCAGCACCAGATTGAGAAAGATGATGCATTGGAGGCTGCTTCCTGGTTGGAGTTTCACCCAGGCCGCACAAAGTAAAGCAAGGTAAGACAGTGGTTGATTTTTCTTCCGGAGGGTGGGCCTGTGTTCCGAACAACAGCTGCGCTGGCGTGTTTTGCTTTGGAACCGGTCCCTTTCTGGAACGAAACACCCATGTCTACTGTCTAGTCAACCTGTTCATCTCAAGCCTCAATACTGAGGGTGCCTGTGTGGAGAGCTAAAAAGTTCATCAGCCCTACACAGATGGTTCGTACATAAGGCGATGCAACACATGAGCCAAGAGTCATCTCGAAACTGTTTTTGTCAAAATATGCAAGTAGGAACCCAGGCCCAAAAATCTGTGACTATCTGATAAGGAAGTTTATGTGAATAAGTTTATTATTGGTTTTAATATTGCTGTAAACCGCCCAGAGTTCCTATTGGAAGATGGGCGGTATAGAAATGAAACAAATAAATAGATATAAATAATAATTATTCTGTGGGAGCCTGCTCATGTGTGTATTGTAATAGCTTGCTGCAGCCAGTAAGAAACCAAGAGGAACTTCTGTTCAATAAATTTCACCATTGTTTCCTGTGGCTGTTCTTGAGGAGCTGTACCTAGAGGGCAAGTGTGAAAGCACCAATGCCAGGAGAAGCAATAAATAAATAAATAAATAAATAAATAAATAAATAAATAAATAAATAAATAAATAAATAAATAAAATCATGATGAGGAATCTGGTGCTTTCATCACTAACACTCTCAATCTGGAACAAACTTACTTTAGAAATTAGAAGACCCTCTATAGTCTTTCAGAAGATTACTCAAGACCTGTATTTCTGTTTTGGATCTGATGGCATGTTATTATTTGGGGTATATCATATATATGTTTATTCTGGAACTCTTGACTTATAGTTATTAATCTGGGTTCAGCAGTGTCTAGACATTTTTGTTTTTGTGCCTTTAAGTCAAATGATTTGTTTTCCCATATTCCCTTTATTTTTAAATTTGGAATAATTTGTTTCAGATGATGAAACCACCTTGAAAACAGTAATTTAACACAAATTTGACTAGGATAGGAGATTCCTTCCAAATATGTAAATGAAATGTCTCTTCAAAAAGATGAGGGCAGTGGAATTATAGTCCACAAGTTAACCCCTCCAATTTTGTAATGTTCATAGCAACAATGTCTAACATTTAAGTTTTACTGATTTTTAACCTGACATTCAAGTTCTGAACAACCCTGTCTTATCATTAGAGTCCCTAAACTGAAAAGCTCCAAAGAACTAAAATATCCCATTGTGGAACCATTTCTCAAAACAGATTTTTACAAGTGGAGACAGGGATAACCAGCGAGGTGGCCAGCCCAGATGACACAAAACTTTTCTCCTCCGGTAAAAGCGGAGAAGATTGTGAAGAGCTCCAGAAGGATCTCTCCAAACTGCTCTGAGCTGGCCTCGGCAAATGCGCCGCTGTAGCCAAATGTAAAGTAATGCATATTGGGGCAAAAAGGCAACTTTATCTATCAACTCATGGGCTCTGAGTTATCCGTGACAGATCAGGAAAGAGATCTTGGGCCTTGCGCCGGGATGGTGTCTCCCCAATGTGTGGTAGTCAAAAGCCAATTCCATGCTAGGGATTAAAAAGGCCCCTTGAAAATAAAACAGCCAACATTATAATGCCATTATACAAAACATGTAAGTCAAGGTTCCACTGTATATGTTTATTCTGTTATGGCTCTGTAATGTGACATAGTGGAACTGGAAAAGGGTTCAGCAGTGGGTCACCATTTTTGTTTTTGTCTCTGTTAACTGACTGATTTGTTTTCTGGGGGGTATTCCCTTTATTTTTAAATTTGGTAGCATGGTTTGTTTCACATTATGTAAACCACTTTGAGTAGTGATTTCACTAAGCTGGCTGGTATATAAGCCTTAAAAATAAATAAATGAATGAATCAATACATGTTGAAGATGAGGGCTGGGAGTGAAGAACAGACAAAAGAAAATTTAACCCAGCGTATAATTTCCATATAAACTACTGCTGCAGGATGTGGTCATGGCATCCAGAGGATGGATGCCCCATCCAGAGTGGACTGTATTTTGGGGAAAAGTCCATCACAGGTTAAAACCATGATGTCTTATCTCTGTCATTACCTAAACTGAAAAATGGAACAAACACATTAAAATATCCCCTCTGAGAACCATTTCCTCAAAACAGATGGAAACAAGTTGTGATTCCAGCTGCTGGGAGTTAAAAATGCTTTTCCAGCATTCCTTAAACACCCAAACATGAAATGAACCAAAATACGCAAGAAAGAGCGAGCAGAGGCCAAAGAAACAGGAGGCCATACCGTTTCATCTTCAAGTTTCAGGTGCAAAGTTTTATCTCCTTCCTTATAATCTTTGATGATTTCGGCTGATTTCCATACTTCCTCCGAATCAGGAATCCACACTCTTGTATACTGTAAGTGAGAAGGCAGTGGGGGGTGGGAGGGGGAGTGACAGGGAGACAAAAAGAAAACACATATTAAGATCAAAAGTGGAAGGAGAGCCCTGAGCAACCAGACGGCAGGGTTGATTATAGACCAAAAAATGCCAGCCATGGAGGAACTGAACAAGTTTACTACTGAAATATCACAGCTATAAGAATTTACGATAACTCATTTGTAGAAGGCTTGTAAGCCAAGCAGTTGGCAAAATTCTAAGACAGAGTTCATGAATGCTGTTTTTGAAAGGGAATCCCACACATTACTCATAAGTTCCTGACAGTGACTGTTGCAGTTGTCATTATAATTGCTCTGACTCTGCAATGCATTGAATTATTTATTATAAATACATTGTGTTGCTGTTACTTGTAGGAAGAAAACGCAGAGCCTGAAACAACAGGTAGCTACCCCCATGGAAGGATTATGGTGTCCTCAACAGGTGTGATTTCTGGAAATTAAATGCTTCCTATATCTTCCTATATCTGCTGCATATCTCCCATGTGTATGAAAGCCATGGCAGGCCATGCAGGGCAGAAGTACAAAGAGTTTAATTTGCAAAATGTGTCTCCTGCTGAGGACATAATCAGCGGTCTACATATATATTTGCACAAACACTGGCTCACTGGCTCTCTCTAGTGGCTACTTCTGACAATGCACTTAGGTAACTCTGACGCCTGAACATAACCCTAAGAACCTTACAGAATCCTATAGAGCTGAAGGGAACAATCAGAAGCCTGTGATCATCACAGATGGCATTTATCCCATGAAAATGATGGATTCCAGAATGAAACCAGACAAATAATAACATATCACAAATAATGTTTTATTGTATTCTAAAATGATAGGAACATAGTCTAACAAGAAACACTGAGAAGTAGAGAACACATCTCTAAAATATATCATTAAAAAGTTAAAAAGCAATATAGATTCAAGTAAATCTTAAGCCTTTAAGCATATCATAGCAACACGCAAAATTAGTGCCTATCCAGATAAACCTATAGATTGGTATATATGGATCATGGTTTGCACCATTTGGTTCCAACCAAATGGCATGTTTCTCCATCCCGTTCCTTTAAGAGCTATCTGGCACATTTCTGGCAGACGGTTAGGGTGTATATGCTTTTTGGCATGATCTGTATTGATCCTAATTATCTCTCTGAGTAGCCTGCACAGATGGGTTAGCTCACAACCAAATGGAGATGTAGGTTGCATTATCGGCCCTGGCTAGTATTTGGATGGGAGACCACCGGGGAATACCAGGTGCTGTAGGCACCTGAGTAGGAACTGGCAAACCACTCCAGTATTCCTGCCAAGAAAACTCCATGGACATGGAGTCACGAAGAGTCGGTCACGACTGTAACGACACAACACACACACACACACACACAGAGTGCGTGTCAATGTGTGTGTGTGTGTTTGTGTGTGAGTGTGTGTGTGTCACTAACAGATGCAGTGCAGTTCTAATAAATTGCTGGGCTGATACACGCCTCTTTCAACATGCTACTTATTTTACATAAGGGCGAGGGAGTAAAGCCACTGTAGCTGGTACAATGACCGCTGTAAGAAAGGGAGGGAGGGAGATATGTAGAGCCCATGGACTCTACACCCACAAGGTAATGCAGCCCAAGCAGTGAACTTGCTGAGAATGGCGAGAATGGCAGGAATAAGGGGGGGAGGGTCCCCCCACATCTCTCTACCCTTCACCATGTCTTCCCCTCACTCCAGTGCCACCAAAGTGCAAATCTCCTGTACAGTGGTACCCCAACTGAAGAGCAGCTCAACTTAAGAGCAAAAAACTGTTGGCGTTTTAACTGCTCGACTTACAAATTTTAGATATGGTCTGCTCAACTTACATTTTTTCTTTCTTTTTTTCATTTTCATTTTTTCAATTTTTTAGATAGGTGCCCCGACATAAGAGTAGTTCGACTTAAGAGCATGGATTTGGAAAAGATTAAATTCGTAAATTGAGGTACCACTGTATTTTCATTCACATTTGTTGACTTTATCAGATGGGGGGGGATGCCCAGTATGTCTACAGACAGGTGGGACTGTCGACAATAAAACCAGCGGAAAATGCTGGCAGTGAAAAGTACATTCTTGGCTGACTTAGGCAAGGCCCAACAGTGCCAGAAGTTGGGAGTCGGATTCCCTCTCTCGACATCCCAGGAGAGCCAGCCTGTGTGGCCTTGGGCAAGCTGCATAGGAGTCCCAGGGCACCCCCAGAAGAAGGGAATGGTAGACCACTCCTGAGTATTCTACACCAAGAAAACACTGGACATGGATGTGTGAATTGGATTTGACTTGATGGCATTCAATGATTCATTCATCTCAAACTAAGCTTCTTTTGGATCAGTTCTAGTGGAAATAGATTTAGGGCAGTGTTTGCGAACCTGTGGTATGGGTGCCAAAGGTGGCACTCGGAGCCCTTTCTTTGGGAACCCAGTAACGCTCCTTTGCAGCCATCTGTATTCGGGTTAAATTGCTGTACTGGCACTTTGCAAAAAATTAGTAGGTTCTGAATGGCAGTTTGGGCACTCAGTTTCTAAAAGGTTCGCCATCACTGATTTAAGGGAACACAACAATTACATGCAACCATGTTGGCTTCTTAAGTATAATGGTTTCTTGAGCAAAGTTCTTGTGAAGAAAGAGAACACTGCAAAATACACTTCAAACTGTCTGTGAAGATTCTCAGTCATCCAGGTGAGTTTATCTGGAAGCTGAGTCATGGCAACTGGACTTCTTTTTCTTGAGAGATAGAAGCATTTCATTGCCCATCCAAACTGTCTCCAGACTTCAAAACCGATAACTTTCAAACTTCATGAAAACTTCCTCAGAAGTATGGACAGATCTGCACACCTCTAATGTACATAGTATTGGGGGGTGTTACTCAATTAGAGCTCAACTATGCTCTATACATGATGTGTCAGGAATAGTTATGGCCTTAGAAAGAGATCAGTGAGATTTTTCTAAGGCAGAGCACTTCCCACCTATGAGGTCCATGTTACCAAGAATTATATCTGCAGACAGGGCCGGCGCTTCCATTAAAGCGAACTAGGCAGTTGTGCGCCAAACTGCAGAGAGGGCGATGGACAGCCTGCCACCCCCCGCCCTCCCACCACTGGCCACCACCATCTGTCCCCCCACCCCCCGCCCAGCCGCCACCCCCGCGCCCATCGCCACCCAACCCCCGTGCCCATCACCATCTGCTGCCCCACTCTGCCCCCCCTGCCCTGCCCACCTGCCACCCGCCCACCACCCACCACCACTCCTCGCCTAGGGTGCAAAAAAAACTAGCACTGGCCCTACCTGCAGATTACTTAGAATGTGCATGTTCATCATAGCCTGGCATCAACAATAAAGCACTAAGGGTCATTGTTTTTTGCTCTGCTGATGTCAAGCCCCGCACCCAGAGCACACACACAAACAGGGTTCAGTTCTTTGCCAAGATCTTTAGTGGAAAGCCAGGCAAGTTCAAGTCAGTTGCTAACAATCAAGTACCAGATAAATAACAGAATCCAACTCCCAGCAATTAACAGTCCAAGTCAAAACCAGAATATCTCACGGAAACCAGATGCCAAACCCAAGGGAACAGATCAAGCCATGGTCCAGGAAGCCAGTCCGAAATCAGGAAACAGAGCCAAGGTCACAGACAGGAACGTGGTTGCAAGTTCAAATGATGCGTTGCTCCCACAGAGAACTCAAGGTGAGCTTACCAGCTTTATCCCAAAACAGGGAACACACCCTTAGTCCTGGAAAGGCTTCTGCTAGTACAAGATCAGGTTCCAGCAGCTAGAGGCTCGCATAGTGGACCAGCAACATATTAAGGAGCTTGAGCAGTTCCTGGACAGAGCGGAACAGACTATCCAGGTCCAAGAAGAGACAGGGCACACTTCAGAGGAGGAAGTCACTCCCCCAACTCAGGAGGTGGATGGGTGGAGGAATGTGACTCAAAGGAGTAGAAGGCCAAGGCATCGCTCAGAGAGTCTCATCTTGCACAATCAATTTGAAGCTCTTTCCCTCAGCACACCTCATGAGGCACACATAGAGGAAGAAGTGGTTCCACCGGAGGATCTCTCCCTCATCACTATTGATGAGATACAAGATCAGGTAAATGTTGATGAGCAGGCTGCAGGAGAGAAGCTCATTGTGCTAGGGGATTCTATCATTAGAAATACGGAGGGATGGATTTGTGAGGAGCATGATAACCGGATGGTCACTTGCCTGCCGGGTGCAAAGGTTGCAGACATCACCAGAAATATAGATAGCTTGTTAGAGAGAACTGGGAAGGAGCCAGTGGTCATGATGCACGTCGGTACCAATGATGTCGGGAAGGCCAAGCGGTCAGTCTTGGAAGCCAAATTCAGGTTGCTAGGTAGAAGATTGAAGTCCCGGGCTTCCAAGGTAGCATTTTCAGAAGTGCTACCTGTTCCTCGTGCAGGTCCCGCCAGGCAGGCAGAACTCAGAAGCCTCAATGTGTGGATGAGGCGATGGTGTCGAGAGGAGGGCTTTAGATTTGTCAGGAACTGGAGAACATTTTGGGACAAGCCAAACCTGTTCAGGAGGGATGGGTTGCACTTGAATCATGATGGGACCAGATTGCTGGCACTCAACCTCAAAAAGGCAGCAGAGCAGCTTTTAAACTGATAACTGGGGGAAAGCCGACAGGAGCTGTGTGGCATCCGAGTTGAACACCTCATCCTCGGGAAATGAGGTTGGAGAGGGTAGAGAATCACATAGAGATGACATAGCAAGTATTAACACTGGCAGAATAGCAGAATGTGACAGTTCGTCTACTGAAAATAAAAGCTGTGGGGGGAGAAGAACAAGGCAGCAGCTGTTGCGGGACCCACTGTACAAGTGCTTCTACGCCAATGCTCGAAGCCTCCGAGCAAAGATGGGAGAACTTGAACATCTGGCAGCTAGAGATAACATTGATATAATAGCCATAACAGAAACCTGGTGGAATGTGGAGAACCAGTGGGACACAGCAATCCCAGGCTATAAACTCTATAGAAGGGATAGAGAGGGGCGGGTTGGAGGAGGAGTGGCCATCTATGTCAAAGAAGGCGTAAAATCCAGCAGAATGGAGATTGACAGAGGGTCTGACTCCACCATAGAATCACTGTGGGTTAAACTACCAGGTCCAAAGAGTGATGTGACAGTTGGAGTATTCTATCGTCCACCAGATCAAAAACTTGAGGGGGACCTTGAAATGAGGAGAGAAATCATGGAGGTGGCTAAGAGGGATAGGATAGTAATCATGGGGGACTTTAATTATCCCCACATTGACTGGGCCAATGCGAGCTCCGGGCAAGAAAGAGAAACTGGGTTTCTCGACTTGCTGAATGACTGTGCCTTAGAGCAGTGTTCCCCAACCCCCGGGCCGCGGACCGGTGCCGGTCCGTGGATGAATCGGCACCGGGCCGCCGCCGCGCCACCCCCCCCACACACAATTGCCCCGCCGCCGCCCCCGCAAGCGACGCCGCCCGCCGCGACCCCCGCCATCGGCCCCGCCCCAGCCCCTGCCGCTCGCGACCCCCGCCGCCGCAATCCCCGCACCGCCCCCCCCCCGCGCCGCGACCACCCCACCGCTGCGACCCCCGCACCGCCCCGCCCGCCGCCGTCACTGCCGCCGCCACACCCCCCCCGCCGCCGCCGCCCACACCCCCGCACCGCCCGCCCCCCGCCGCCGCAATCCCCCCCGCCGCAGCAATCCCCCCACCGTCCCGCCCCCCGCCGCCGCCAGCGCCCCGCACCGCCCCAGCGACCCCGTGCACCGACGCGCGCGCCGCTCGCGCCCGCCCCCCCCGCCGCGCGACCCGCCCAATCGTCCCGCCCGCCGCCGTCACCGCGCGCGCACCGCCCCGCGACCCCCGCACCGGTCCCGCCCGCTGCGCCGCCGCGCCGCACCCCCATCCCACCGCCGCGCGAGACCCCCACACCGCCCCGTCCCAACGCCGCCGCGACCCACACCGCCCCCGCAACCGACCCCGTCCCCCGCCGCCGCGCCGCCGCGCTGCGACCACCCGCAATCACCCCCGCCCCGCCAGAAAGAAAGAAAGAAAGAAAGAAAGAAAGAAAGAAAGAAAGAAAGAAAGAAAGAAAGAAAGAAAGAAAGAAAGAAAGAAGGGAGGGAGGGAGGGAGAAAGAAAGAAAGAAAGAAAGAAAGAAAGAAAGAAAGAAAGAAAGAAAGAAAGAAAGAAAGAAAGAAAGAAAGGAGGGAGGGAGGGAGGGAGGGAGAAAGAAAGAAAGAAAGAAAGAAAGAAAGAAAGAAAGAAAGAAAGAAAGAAGGGAGGGAGGGAGGGAGGGAGGGAGAGAGAGAGAAAGAAAGAAAGAAAGAAAGAAAGAAAGAAAGAAAGGAGGGAGGGAGGGAGGGAGGGAGGGAGGGAGAAAGAAAGAAAGAAAGAAAGAAAGAAAGAAAGAAAGAAAGAAAGAAAGAAAGAAAGAAAGAAGGGAGGGAGGGAGGGAGAAAGAAAGAAAGAAAGAAAGAAAGAAAGGAGGGAGGGAGGGAGAAAAAAAGAAAGAAAGAAAGAAAGAAAGAAGGGAGGGAGGGAGGGAGAAAGAAAGAAAGAAAGAAAGAAAGAAAGAAAGAAAGAAAGAAAGAAAGAAAGAAAGAAAGAAAGAAAGAAAGGGGGAGAAGGAGGAAGGGAGAGAGAGAGAGAAAGAAAAAGAAAGAAGGGAGAAAGGAAGGAAGGAAGGGAGAAAGGAGAGGAAGAGGAAGGAAGAAAGAAAGAAAGAAGGAGGGAGAAGGAGGAAGGGAGGAAGAAAGTAAGTAAAGGAAGGAGGGAGGGAAAGAAAAAGAAAGGGAGAGAAGGAGTGAGGGAGAGAGAGGAAGAACGAAAGGAGGAGGAGGAAGGAAGAAAGAAAGAAAATGAGGAAGCCCATGTGGGAAAAATGCAAGGAAGTAAAAACAGGGTTTCCTTGCAGCGATGCCAAGGACTCATCGCACAACACTGGCTCTTCGGCTTGAGTACGGAGATGAGCACCGCCCCCTAGAGTGGGAAACGACTAGCACGCATGTGCGTCAGCGGCCGGGGGGGCATTTACATTTTTTATCTTATTAAACCAAAACAAGCGGGCCAGGGAAAAATTATCAAGCATTTACCGGTCCACGGTGATAAAAAGGTTGGGGAGCACTGCCTTAGAGCAACTTGTCATGGAGCCCACTCGAGAACAGGCAACTCTAGATCTAATATTGTGTGATACTCAGGACCTCGTCAGGGATGTGAATGTCACTGAGCCTCTGGGGAACAGTGACCATGCTGCAATTACCTTTGCCATGCATGTCGGAGGAAGAGTGTCAACCAAATCAGACATAAAAACCCTTGATTTTCGAAGGGCAAACTTCCCTCAGATGAGGAAACTAGTTAGAGAGAAACTGAAGGGGAGGGTTAGAAGAATCCAATCTCTTCAGAGTGCATGGAGCCTGTTTAAAACAACAATAATAGAGGCCCAGCACAAGTGCATACCACAAAGAAAGAAGAGCTCATTTAAGTCCAAGAGGACACCGGCATGGTTAACGAGTGGAGTTAGAGAGGCTCTAAAGCACAAGGAGAGGTCCTTCTGTAAATGGAAATCCTCCCCAAATGAGGAAAATAAAAAGGAACACAAACTCTGGCAAAAGAAATGTAAAAAGATGATAAGGGAGGCAAAGAAAGACTCTGAGGAACGCATGGCTAGCAATATAAAGGGTAATAATAAAAGCTTCTTTAAATATGTTAGAAGTAGAAAACCTGCCAGAGAACCAATTGGGCCTCTGGATGGTGAGGGAGGAAAAGGGGAAGTTAAGGAGGACTTGGACATTGCAGAGAAATTGAACGAGTTCTTTGCGTCTGTCTTCACGACAGAGGACCTTGAGCGGATTCCGCTGCCTGAGCCGCCCCTCTTGACTAAAGAATTAAATCAAATACAGGTTAAAAGAGAGGAGGTTTTAGGACTAATTGATAAATTGAGGATTAACAAGTCACCGGGCCCAGATGGCATCCACCCAAGGGTTATTACAGAACTGAGAAATGAAATTGCAGATCTCTTAACGGTAACATGCAACTTGTCTCTTCAAACGGCCACAGTGCCGGAGGACTGGAGGATAGCGGATGTCACACCAATTTTTAAAAAAGGAAGGAGGGGGGACCCGGGAAACTACAGGCCGGTTAGCCTTACATCTGTCCCAGGGAAGATGGTGGAAGGCCTCATCCAAGAGAAAATCTTAAAACACATAAAAGAACAAACCTTGCTGAGAGAAAATCAGCATGGCTTCTGTAAGGGTAAATCTTGTCTTACAAACCTTTTAGAATTTTTTGTAAAGGTCAACAGGCACGTGGATTTGGGTGAACCGGTGGATATAGTCTATCTGGATTTTCAAAAGGCTTTTGACACAGTCCCTCACCAAAGGCTGCTGAGAAAATTGCATAGTCAGGGGATAAGAGGGCAGGTCCTCTTATGGATTGAGAACTGGTTGAGATCCCGGAAACAAAGAGTAGGTGTCAATGGGAAATTTTCACAATGGAGAGAAGTGAAAAGCGGTGTGCCCCAGGGCTCGGTCCTGGGACCGGTGCTTTTCAATCTGTTCATAAATGACCTAGAGACAGGGATAAACAGTGAGGTGGCCAAGTTTGCAGATGACACAAAACTTTTCCGTGTGGTAAAAACCAGAGAAGATTGTGAAGAGCTCCAGAAGGATCTCTCCAAACTGGGGGAGTGGGCTGAGAAATGGCAAATGCGTTTTAATGTAACCAAATGTAAAGTAATGCATATTGGGGCAAAAAATCCAAACTTCATCTATCAACTCATGGGCTCTGAGTTATCCGTGACGGATCAGGAAAGAGATCTTGGTGTGTTGGTGGACAGCTCCATGAAGGTGTCTCCTCAATGTGTGGCAGCAGTGAAGAAGGCCAATTCCATGCTAGGGATTATCAAAAAGGGGATTGAAAATAAAACAGCCAACATTATAATGCCGTTATACAAAACAATAGTAAGGCCCCACCTGGAGTATTGTGTACAATTCTGGTCACCGCATCTCAAGAACGACATAGTGGAACTGGAAAAGGTGCAGAAGAGAGCGACTAAAATGATTACTGGGCTGGGGCACCTCCCTTATGAAGAAAGGCTAAAACAATTGGGCCTCTTTAGTCTGGAAAAAAGGCGCCTGAGGGGGGATATGATTGAGACATACAAAATAATGCAGGGTATGAGTAAAGTGGATAGAGGGAAGCTCTTCTCCCTCTCTCAAAATACCAGAACTAGGGGACATACACTCAAATTGAGGGCTGGGAGAGTAAGAACTGACAAAAGAAAATATTTTTTCACCCAGCGCGTTGTAAGTCTATGGAACTCCCTGCCACAGGATGTGGTGATGGCATCTGGCCTGGATGCCTTCAAAAGGGGATTGGACAGATTCCTAGAGGAAAAGTCCATCACGGGTTACAAACCATGATGGAGATGTGTAATCTCTAGGCTTTAAACCAGGGTACTTCAAGGGCCAGATGCAGGGGAGTGGTATCGGGAGACAGATATCTAGTCTCATGCGCTCCCAAACGCATCTGGTGGGGCCGCTGTGAGATACAGGAAGCTGGACTAGATGGGCCTTTGGCCTGATCCAGCATGGCTCTTCTTATGTTCTTATGTTCTTATGTACTCAGGGCTTGCTGCCCTGATTCCCCGTCTAGCATCAAAGACCCTTTCCCTAGCCCTCCTGGTAGCACGTCTGTGCAGAATCCTGCTCATGGCCCTTCTAGGTGGAGAAGATATGTTTTCAGCTGAGTCATCAGACCCAGCTGCCTGCTGATTTGAGCTGCAAGGCTCCTCCAGCAGCTCTTCACCATTTAACCCCCCAGAGTCAGGTTCTGTGACAGGCAGGGTCCTGACAGCTGATTAGACTGTTAAATCAGTGGAGCCCATTTCCATAAGTTCTTCCAGGAATATCAAACTTTTCATTAATTAACATTTAACTGTTAATTTGCCACAGTGGCAAAATGATATTAACCTTGGTCCACAGATCATCCATGATTTCAAAGCCAGTTGCTGTTAGCTCAGCTTGGAGAAGCAAATTTCATAAGCTACTTAAAAATGATCATAAAGGATGGTGTTTTTCCGTCTTTCCATGTTTAAGATGACCCCCCCTTTTCCAACCCATAATTAGTTTCACAACCATGCATTTCTTACTTCCGTGTATAAAATGACCCTCAATTTTTAGTCTAACAATTTTAGATAAAAATATAGCCTTATACACGGAACAATAGTGTAGTTCAAAACATGTTAAAATGCACTGCCTTAAAACTGATGTGGAATCATAATGTTCCAAAAAAACCCCACACCATTGTCCCCTGCGCATAATAAAAAAAACCTATTCTCAATGCTGCCTCTCTAGAATGCTTACTGTTGTCCAGAACTAGTCTACCCAATGACACTAAAGAGTAACATGGCCCTCCAGATGCAATTGCTCTGCAACTTCCAGCATCCCTCCCCTAATTTTGCTGACGACCACTGATAACTGCATTTTAACAACTTGAGGGGGCACATATTTGAAAGGATGCCATATTGAAACAAACTGGTTTGTTTCCCATGGCTTCAGAGACTAGGACTTGGGGCAATCGTTTCAAACTACAGGAAAAGAGATTCAATTTAAACATTAGGAAGAACTTCCTGATGGTTAGGAGCTGTTCGGCAGTGGAATATGCTGCCACGGAGGGTGGTGGAGTCTCTTTCTTTGGAGGTTTTTAAGCAGAGGCTGGATGGCCATCTGTCGGAAATATTGTGATGGGGTTCCTGCATGGCAAGGGGTTGGACTGGATGGCTCTTCAGGTCTCTTTCAACTCTATGATTCTATGATTCTATAGTCCACATCCCCCACCTTGGGGTGCACCAAGGTTTGCTAATTTATTAGAAGCTTCCCAAAAGATACACCATGGTTTTTTGGTGTGGAATTCAAACTACTTCATCACTTCATCAGACATTGCCTCTGAAAGCTTATGCCAAAATGAAAAATGCTAAGTTTAAGGTGCCCCTAGATCAGTGGTGGTGAACTTTCAGCACTCCAGATGTTTTGGACCATAACTCCCACAGTCCTTTGTCACTGGCAATCTCGGCTCAGAATTCTGGAAGTTGTGGTCCAAAACATCTGGAGTACCACCACTGCTCTAGATTCTTTACTATTTTTAGGCAACAGACTGATTCAAAAAATTTGTACTAGCATGGATTCATCACATGGTGGTAAACAAAGGTAAATAAATGGTTACCTTTGTCTGAAAATGTCCTAGTATTCTAAATCCCACCACCAACCTTTCCAGTCTTACAGGTTCCACAGCATTAGTTCATTGTGTCACGTGACACGTGGAAGGTAATGCTATAGTATGCTAATATTAAAGTTGCCACATGATTATTTCCAACCATGTTACCATTGTTATATGCCATTAATTTGCCTTCAACTTAGGATGACCCTATGTAAGAGTGACTTCTGCAAGGCTCTATCATTAACAGCCCCCCTTATCATTTTCAAACTCAAGTCTATGACTTCTTTTATTGATTCAATCCATCTCGTATTTGGTCTCCTTTCCCTGCTTTTTAAACTCTCCCAGTATACCAGCATCTCTTCCCTTCTCATGATGTGTCTGAAGTCCAAGAGCCTTGGTTTTGTCATTTTTCTTTTAGAGAGACTCGAGTTGATCTAGAACCCACACATTTGTCTTTTTGGAAGTTTGTAAGATCTGTGAAACACTACTACAGTCGTCCCCCCCCCTCCATTTCGTGATTCATATAATGCGGTCCCGGTATATTGTGGGACCGTAGTATATGAAATGCAACACACACACCCGGGGGGCAAGCTGCTTGGGCCTGCTTGAGGCCTCTTGCACTTACCCCAGGCCTAGTGCTGCCCCAAACAGGCCTCCGACAGGCTTCCTGGGCCTATTAGAGGTCCCAGAAACAGTTTCCCGTGAACCGGAAGTCACTTCAGGAAAACCAGAAGTGACTTCCGGATCACCCAAACTACTTCTGGGGACTCCAACAGGCCTAGGAAGCTCATCGGAGGCCGGTTCAGGGCAGTGCCAGGCCTCAGGTAAGTGTAGGGGGGCCCATATAGGCCCACCAGTCGTGACCTGACCCAACATCCACATATCGCAGACTTTCCATTCTTGCAGGTCGGGTAGGGTCCCTCAGCCCCGCAATAGGCGGAGGATTGCTGTACAACAATATATTTCAGAAAAACCTACTGTTCTGTTGCCACATTTCTTCACTGTCCAGCTTTCATATCTGTATGTATATAGTAACTAGGAATATAATAGTATGTATTACAATATAATAGTAAATGATTGGTCTTGGCATCTAATAACACAGTTTGTCCCAATTCCTGCCCAGCATAAAATTACTGCAATGGGAGGTAAACAGTTCTTGGCATTTGAGACAGAGGGAATTAGGCATGCCTTTTGTTAAGGGCACAACCAAGCAATCTTACAGATTTAAAATATTCCTCCTTCTCCAAAAGTAGACACCAAATAAAGTCCTCATTGCAGAAGCAGCCATTCTGAACATGAACCTGGGCTGTGACAACCTGGAAATCAAAAGTGCACTTGCTATATACCGATCACGATCTGAATGTATATCCTCCACACGAAATGAATCTTTTTTAAAGGGGGGAAAACAAACATACTTTGCAGTTCAATGGCAACGGGTTCTTTGTACATATAATGCATAATCATTTTTAGGATTCCTCAACAGTTAGAGCAGCATGAACCTTTTGACATTTGTTAATGAAGCGATCCACATACATTGCCAGAGCAGCGATTTTGCTGGCAGAGAAGAAGAGCAAAAGACGCAGAGCGGAGAGAAAAAGAAGTAAAGAAGGACACAATGGTGCCTCCATGGTACGGCACCGTGTTCTGTACCTCTCAGCAACTCCAAGCTCTGCAGGAGCTGCCAGGGTCCCTGCTTTTAATTGCCATTGAAAAAATTGCCCTTAAGAATGTTGACATTTATTGCTCACAGCAGGCTCGTTTAATCACAGCACTCGGCTGTTTACTTTCTGCAGCATCTGATGCAGAATTTGATGCCATACAGGGTCAGTGTGACTGCCTGCCTTTAAAGTGCTCTGAACTGTTCTGTATCATGTTCAAATAATATGTGATATGTGCTGTTGGAAATTATTATTCCTGGAAAGTAATGTTGATGTGCAGTGTGCATGTCTTTAAAGTGTACTTTATAAAGAGTTTTGAACAAAAAAAATCCTAGTGTCTGATTTTTTTCCTAGTCTGCAGAACAAATTAATCTGTTTCCAATGCATTCCTATGGGAAAACAATTTTCAACTTATAAATAATTTGACTTATGAATAAATCAACTTACAACTGTGCATTCAGAACAGATTATAATCGTAAATCAAGGTACCACTGCACATCTACTTTGAGGGAGGGGAACTGAGTCAATTATTTAAAAAGTTCTTTTTTAAAAATTACAATTTTTGCTTGTTTATTCAATGCCATACCTTTTCCCCAATAATGGGACCAATGACAGTTCATTAGACAACTTGTGGAGGGGAAGACAAGATAAAGCTAAAGACACAAGGGTCAAAATCCTGTTTAATTGACATAAACCTCAGTCACCAACTGCTGCAAGTTGTTAAGGCATTTCCTGTTGCTATGATCTTGGGTGAGCCACAGCAAACTTCTGTCATCTTGCCAGAATTTGCTGCTGAGATCTGCACCATCCGCTTTAAAACACAACAGGATTGTGGCCAGTTAAGTTACAAATATTTAAAACTCTGAAAGATTATCAGATTAAAGGAATGATCAAATAAAAAACAATTTTAAGAGAGCAGCAAGGTAACAGAAGTACAGTGGTACCTTGTATAAAGGAATTCATTCATTCCAAATGAAATTATGTTAAGCAAATTTTCCTTTATACAAATTCCAATAGGAATGCATTGAAAACGGAGTAATCCCATATTTATGCTTCTCCCCATAGCTGCAAATTTTCCCTATCTCCGGAATTTTTTATGTTGTACAAATTTTATGTTATACAAGCTGTTTGTTATACAAGGGTCCACTGTACACCAATTCCCTCCTAAAAGCTGCTGCCTCAGCAGTCTGTCGGCTCTCTAAAGTTCTCTCAGATTTGTAAAGTTAAGGTTTGCGCTGACAACTAAATCCAGTCATTTCCACTCAAGGGGCCAGCACTCATCTCTGTTTGGAAAAGCCAGCCTTTGTCTGTAAACATACTCCCATGGTCTTGCGGTGGGCAGGAATATACAGCACACACAAACACATGGGTTGCCGTTACTTTCCAACTAAAGTGGTACCTATTTATCTACTTGCATCTTTACATGCTTTCAAACTGCTGGGTTGGTGGTATCTCCCAGTAAGTTATTACAGTGGTCCCTGTCCTTTCGCGGTTCATATATTGCAGCCCCGCTATATTGCGGGACCATAATATATGAAAAAAGCCCCCTGGGGTAAGGAGCAAAGGCTGTTTCTGGCCTCCCATACTTACTCCAGCACTGGTGCTGCCCCGAACGGGCCTGTGAGGGCCTTCTCAGGGGCCTCCAGAAGGCTTGGGGAGGCCCTTGCAGGCCCATTCGGGGCAGCACCAGGCTGGGGGTAAGTACAAGAGCCCCCAGTTAGGACCCCCAGGCCCGACCTGACCTGCATCTGCATATCACGGATTTTCAATTATCGCGGGTCAGGTCGGGTCCCTAACCCCCGCGATAGGCACGGGGGGGGGTCACTGTAGTATCATTATTTTCTCTCAAACCAGTTCTCCCTAAAATATGCAGACATTCCTTCGCTATCCAGCAACAGCCTCGGTATTTCCCCCTCACAAACTACATACTCAATGCATCAAGTGAATTCACAAACAGTAAGCGAGGGTGACAACGAGGTCTTCAAATCATTTTGGTGGAGGGAGCAGGTTTTGTATAAAACTGATAAATTGAAGAGGGGGTTTAAAAAGCCTTTTAAGCACGTCAGACTGTTAAATAACAGAGCACAAAGGCTACCGTGTTCACCTCACTGCATGTTCCTCAAGAGACAGAAAACCTCTTTCGTAAGTTATAATAATTTTAAAAGAGGACTGTTTAAAGTTCCGTGCATCCTGTGCAGAAAATATACAAATTTCAGTGCAGAAATACTAAGGGAGATGTGGAAAGAGACAGAGAGGGGGAAGGGAGGAGGGAAGACATATCAAAGCCAAGCAAAGTTGAGCCTTGAAATGTATCAGTTATGCAGATTAAACCCATTTGAGCTACCCATATTTTTCTGTCTATAAGAGACTCCCATGTATAAAACAACCCTCCATTTTCCAACCCAAAATTACAATTTCACAGCTGCACAGTTCTCTCCTTGATTTACTTCTGTGTACAAGACAACCCTCAATGTTTAAACTAACAATTTTATTTATTAAGACTAGACAAAAGTATAGTCTTATACACGGAAAAATACTGTACACTGATTTGTGTTTTTGGATTACAGTTCCCAGCCTCTTTGCTGCTGGCAAAATTTTAGGAGTTGAGGCCCAAAAACACAATTTTCTTGCTTTTGTCTAAGAGAAAGGGCGAAATTCCCTCATATACTGTATTCTAGCATGGCAAAAGGCTTTTCCATCTATTTCATCTCCCTTTGCACTTCATTTTTCTCTCCAGCAATTTGGTTGGAATCAAATGCTACAGGGATTTTCTTTATGAGAACAGTGTCTTTTTATGGATAGTCTACCAGTTCATTATTAAAAACAAATATAATTACAGTACTTTTCCTCCTTTTAGGGATTTTATGCCTCCTCTCCCCTGTTCATTCTTGCATTTACATTATGTCCATTAGATCATAAGTGATTTTTGTTTGTTTGTTTGTTTTGGTCAGGTGTATATCTGATTCTTTCCATAATATTCATTTTTGTTTAAAATTATTTTATGCCTTTCTGGCACTACTTAAAGTCCATGAGCACCTTACAACATAAAATAGGATTCGACAAACAGCTGCTTTTGCATTCCAGGGCAGTCTGCAAGGCAGTTTGGGTGCTTTCAGACTCATCTAAGGTAAAGGTAATGCCCCCTCCCCATGTGTGCTAGTTGTATCTGGTTCTAGAGGTGCTGTTCATCTCCGTATTCAAGACGAAGAGCCAGGGTTGTGCAAATCCATGGCCACCTGGCTGGCATGGCTGCAAGGAAACACTGTTTCACCTTCCCGCTTTTTATCCGACTCACCTGCCCGCCCCCCAATCCTCTGCAAAACATTTCCATGGTCCTCTGGCTGCCCCATATCCTCTAGAACGGTGTTCCCCAACCCCCGGTCCGCGGACCGGTGCCGGTCCGCGGATCAATCGGCACCGGGCCGCCCGAGGAAACCAGGGACACTCCTCCTCCCTTCCATCCCCGATCTCTTCAGCACGCGCCCCGGGAGGAGGAGGGAGGAGGAGGAGGCAGGGGAGCCAATGAGCGCTGCGCTTGTTGGGGGGCGGCCCGCTGCCCAATGGGCGGGCGGCTTGTTGCGTTGCGGGGGCTGCCGCCGCGGTCGCTGTCGCTCCTCCTCCTCCTCCTCCTCCTCCTGACAGGGGCCGGAGGTGGCGGCGGCAGCAGCACCAGCAGCAGCAGCAGGAGGAGGAACAACGAAGAGTAGGGCTCGCAGAAGGCAGAGGCGGCGCGCGCCTGCCCGCCAGGCGGGAGCGACCCTTAGTAACCGTGGCGGCGGCGGCGGCAGCAGCCCACCCACCCACCGACCAGCCCGCCAGCCATGGGGGTGGCGGCAGCTCCGGCGGAGGGAGGAGGAGGAGGAGGCCGCTGAGGGGGGTTCTCGGTCGCGGCGCGGATGAAGGCAGGACGCCGGTAAGCCAGCCTCTCCCCTCTCTCGCTCTCCTCCCTCTTGGTGTGTGTGTGTGTGTGTGGAGGGCGGAGAGGGAGGGCTGGGGGGGTCAGGGGGACTCGCACAACACTAGCTCTTTGGGTTGAGTACGGAGATGAACACCGCCCCCTAGAGTGGGAAATGACTAGCACGCATGTGCGTCAGCGGCTGCGGGCCAGGGAAAAATTATCAAACATTTACCGGTCCACGGCGATAAAAAGGTTGGGGAGCACTGCTCTAGAACAGTGATGGCGAACCTATGGCACGGGTGCCAAAGGTGGCACTTGGAGCCCTTTCTGTGGGCACCCGACATCACCCCTTCATAGCCACCTGTATACAGGTTAAATTACTGTATTGGCACTTTGTAAAAAAAAAAATAGTGGGTTTTGAATTGCAGTTTGGGCACTCAGTCTCTAAAAGGTTTGCTATCACTGCTCTAGAACAATGGATCTGACACTCTGCAGGGATTTCAGCTTGTTTCGCTTACATCCACGGAAGAAAAAACTGCCTGCATCAAGTGTTGTCAGAGCAATTTGTCATGACTCACACTTCATAAAAGAGCCACCTAATGAGTATTTTGAAGTACACCCACATTAATAAATGTTCCCACTGGCTTCTGGATAACAGGCTCGAGTACCAGAAGTTTGACACAAAAACAAAACACTTAAGGATGAGCTCATAATCTGTAACACCCATGCAAAACATTTTAAATAGGATGAGTGAGAGGCAGTTAATGCGTGAAGACCTGTTTTTAAGGAACAGTAAGCGTAACTCTCCAGAGGAGCCTAAAACAGTATCCAATGACTAGTTTCTGACACTAAACCCATCTGCAAAGAGGATTTAAGTTACCCTTTAAGAGAACACACAAGTAAAAGTTCAGGAATTGCTTGAGCATGCAGCACAGAGGGGCCGTATATCATGTAGCAACACATTTCAATTCTCATGCTGATGATGGTTAATTGGCTAACAGTGTGCTGGATCACACCAGTACCCCAGGAAGCATGCATTAAGCAATTCGTTACAGGCATCTGCAAATAAGAAGCACCCAACCTGGAGGAGTGCCTCTGTATGATTTCCTATTCTGGCCTGGCTTTCTCTCCAGTCTTGAGAGAGATGGGCAATTCTGCCTTTGTGATAGTTACAAAAAGTCAAAGTCAAAGTCACCTTTATTGGCATAAAAAAGTCATTAAAATAGTTACAATAGGCAAACCTCTCAGCGCCTGAATAGCAACCATATTAATCTGGGGTTACCATAAACCAAACTTAAAAAGAAGCAGGGCTACTCTTTTGAGAAACTAGTAATAAGTATTTGGCTACTAGCTCTGTCACGCTTTTATCTTTGTCTGCCAAGAGAGTCTCAGGGGTTGTTGAAAATTTGGGAATAATGGAGCCAATTAATTGCTGTCGATTAATATGATGGCAGGTGCATCGAGTCAGAATATGTGCAACAGAATCAGGTTCCAACCTGCAGAATTTACAGAGTCTGCTCTTGTAAGGCATTTTAGAGTATCTTCCTAGAGTGACGGTGGAAGGAAAGATGTTCAGTCTTGCCAACATAAATGCCCGTCTCTCTTGTGGATTCAAGAGATTCTTGAAATAATTTGAACCAAATTCTGGGTTTAGGGTTAGGCCATAATATAAAGGGGAGCAAATTGGATTAACTCTTCCAACAATATTCTGTCTCTCAATGTCCCAAAGTCTTGTGATAGAGTCTGAAGTTTCTGTTTCATTTTCTGAAGCCACTTATTTGCACACTCCACCATCTCTGTATACAAGTGCTATCAGAAGAGCTTGGGAAAAGTTGCCGGAGTTTTTACAACCTTGCATGCAAACTGTAGTTTATTTTGGCTGGGGCAGGCCTTTCTGGGTTGGGGTGATTGCCAATCTATATACCACTAACCAATCATTTCCCCCCACCTCTGAATTCAAAAAGAGCCCTGCCTCTTTTTGAATTCCCCTTTCATCTGCTCAAGTCAGTTTTGTAAAGTGAGTTGTTAGTTTGCTGTTCTTAAATGTAAATAATAAAATGTTTGTATCCTTTATATTGCTAATGGCTCAAAGAGACCACAAGTGCGACATAATGAGAAAGGGGAGGGATATCTAAATAATTTAAAGTTATTCTCTACCGTGAGTCTTTATACTGTATACCAAAAGGAGAATTTTAACCAGAAATTTTAAAAATTCTGCAATAAAAGTTACAACTTCAAGAATCCCAGATTCTTGGAAATGCAGTATAAAAAAACTCCTTGAAGTTCTGATCACAAGGAACATGGACAGGTGCCCTTCGCAAGACTATTCCTTATAATATAACCTATTCCCAGATAGCCCACCTGAAACACGCTAGACAATGTAGGCCTCTTTTGGATTAGCTCAAACATCTGATAGGGGCCAGGATGCCTATCAGTCAGCTATCACTACTGGCAGATGTCAAACCTTCAGCAGAGGAAAAACTGTCCTTATTAGCTGGTCCATCTAATTGCTTGGCATGCTTCTCTTCTACATGAGAAAATTCCTGAGTGAATGACTCATTCAGATAGCTCAGTAAGAAGGGCTCTTCTGAGGGGCTGGTCATTCTTACACTCTCTACCTTTGGTCATCCAAATATTTTAAACACCAGCTCACAGAATACCTGACGTTCACTGTAGCTTCTAGGAGTAGAAATCTTAAAATTCTGGAGGATCCAAGACTGAAGGCCACTTCTATAAACGTGAAGCTTTTTGGAGTGAGACGGGTGTCTTAGGCCAGACCTCTTGAGAAGCATGTGGAGGACAACCTAAAGCAGGCCTGCCCAAAGTCCGGCCCAGGGGCCAAATCCGGCCCATCAGGCCATTCTGAGTGGCCCGCGGCTGGCTTCCTTCCTCTCTTGGTTTCCACCTTCGTCCCTCCCTCGGTCCCTGCCTTCCTTCCTGCGGGTGGGGTTGCAAGGGGTCAGTGGGTGGGGCTTATGGGTCAGTGGGTGGGGCCTGCAGTGGGGTGGCAGTGTTGGGGAGCAACTGGCCCCTGACACATTCTCAGCCACCAAATCTGGCCCTCCTTACAAAAAGTTTGGGCACCCCTGACCTAAAGCCAATCACCCTAAATCTCTCAAGAGAGCCTGTCACTCACAGTTCCAGTGAAGGATGCTGTGAGCAAGACAAACCCAAATGCCAGAGAAGTGTGAAAACGCCCCTTTCTTTTGGAACCCCTTGGTCTGATGAAGAGTTCGGGAAAAATTACAAATTTTGTGGCATGCCAAATTGCCGATTCTGAATCATTTCATTGATGATATCCTTTCATGAGCTCCACTGAGAGAGGGTTGGTTAGAAGCAGTCTGATAAATGTTTAAAACAGGCTAAATAAATCAAACACTCAAGTGGCAGCCTCACCGATCATCACCAGCCAACTCCCTCCATCAGAAATGTGAAAAATTAATAAACTTGACTTCTATGAGTCTCGGCTAAATCTGGATTAGCCTTCACTTCAGCTGAGTACTTTTCCTTGACAGGAAAGGTTGAGTCAGTTATTTGGGTCACTAGTTCATTTTACATGCCACAGATGACATCAGCTAATGAAATGCAATTTTCGCTCTCTCTTTGCTTGTTCTGCTCATTATGTGGAAAATCACGCACCTAATCCTACAAACAAAGGCATGCTGGTCAGAAATAACAGGGGCGATTCTGTTCTCTGATGTTAAGCCTGAAATGCCTTAGGCACACAAAATGCAAGAGACACCCCCCTGTGATAAAGCAACAGCCAAGGTCAACGAGCATAGAAAGCAATCCAAAGAAACATGGAAAATATGGTTTCATGTTCCTGAACAGAAGACTGATAAAATGCTAGCCTATAACTAGAAAAACAAAAACGGTTCGTACGCTGCTGTATAACTAACTATATGTTGCCTCGCATGTCAATGTGACACAGAGTGGGTGAACTCAGTCGCTGAATTCCTGTTGTGTGGTGACCCAAATGCCACAACTTTTAGAGGCTCATTGCCTCTAAAAAAAATCCCCACAAAACTAATTGGTTGCAAACTAGAGTAACATTATCCTGCAGAGATTTCTTAACCTGAGGCATTTCACTTCCAAAATGTACACCACATGCATTAATGTACAACAGGATTTCAGCCACTGTCTGAACGTGGATATTTACACAGCCAAAACAGCAGCATCTACAAAAGATGTCCCAGATGTATATTTGTCCCATGATCTGATCATCCTCTCAGGCAATAAAATCAAGGTAACCCTTTTTGATATGCTCATGATACTGTTAAATGCCAGGTGGGTCCAAAATAAATGCGAGCTAATATTAAATCTTATAGAAAGTTAAAAGGCTGACCTGGTGTATATTACTGAAACCCGTGTGGGAGAGGAAGGGAGAGTTGCTCTTTCATAGTTATGCCCCCCCTCCCCCGGATAGTCGTTCCAGAGGAGAAGGAAGTGGTGTTGCCACATTCCTCATACTGGACCACTGGGACAGGATGGGGCAGGTGTTGCATTGCTCACCCCATGCCCCAACACGCACAAGACCTGACAGAATCTGTCTCCACCAGTGTGTTGAGATCCTCCAGACGTTTGCTTCTGGAAGATTTGAATAGATGCCCTGAACACGTCTGATCTTGCCTGCTCTTGGAAGCTAAGCATGGTCGGCCCTGGCTAGTACTTGGATGGGCGACCACCAGGGAATACCAGGTGCTGTAGGCACCTGGACTAGGAACTGGCAAGCCACTCCAGTATTCCTTCCAAGAAAACTCCATGGAGATGGGGTCATGAAGAGCCAGTCATGACTGTATGACACAACAACAACAAACAAACAAACAAACAAACAAACAAACATCTGGAGATACCATTGACTGGAACAAGTCTGGAGTTCATGGCAGCCATGACTGGCATGAGCCTGTAACATGTCATGGGGCCCATGCATGTTGCAGCTCATACTTTCAAGATGGTCAGGACAAGGGAAGGATAATATGAAGGAGGTGAACTTGGAGCCCTACTCCTTGTCCTGGTTAGAATATCTCCTGCTGAGATTTGTATTCCACACAACTGAACCCATTCATGGGGAAGAGAGGCCTACTATCATAGTCCATCCTCAAAGGTTAATGGATTTGACTGGTTTACAAAATGCCCAGGAAATTTCTGCAGATGATATATATGGTTGATGCTATTGGGGATACTCAGAGGTGACCCAAGCTGTAAACACAATTGCTCCTAAATACCCTCTTTGATGCAGACCCTGTCCTTCTCCATGGTTTATGGGGTAGCTAAGAGCCATGAAGCAATTATGAAGGCCAGAGAGCAGATGGAGAAAAGCTCCCATAGAATTCAACATGGTGGGATCTGGGTAGCATCCAGAGATATCAGAATCAACTCAAGACCACCAAAAGAGACCATAATATCTAACTAACTGAGGCAGCTTACCATCAAGCAAACTTTTTCATTGTAGTTCATGGCCTGTTTTCTTTTGGCAAAAACAGTTTCTCCATCCAAATGTTGAGAACTGCAACTAATTTTCAGCCCACTTTAGATCCAGGGTTTAAAGCAGCTGTTGGGATTTTGATTCCTTGCTGACATCAAGTGAATCTGATGATGCCAATGCACTGTCTAGTCAGGTTAAACTGGATCAATTTCAGATAGTATGGCCTGAGGATGTGGACAAGGCACTTGCACACTGCAACGTCACACCACCTCCTCTCTAGATCCTTGCCCATTGTGGCTTTCAAAAACAGGAAAGAAAATGAAGGTCATCTGCCTTCCCATCTAAAGGAAACCATCAGAAGGCCTGTCAGGGAATTAGAAATATTGAATGGGTTACGTAGTAGTTTCTCATAGATTGGTAACTAGTGCAGCAGCTCAAGGATTTGTAGCATATTGTTTTGCAGCTTTTTGCAGGTGTCAGCTTATCAGCACAGAGAAGCACAGAGCTCAGAAGGAAGACAAAACAAGCCTGGGTGGCAGAGAAGTGAAAAATCATTACTGTGGGAATTTAAAGGGGGGGATGAGAGCACAGAGACTTAATATGCAGATCTTTGGACACTGATTGGAGGGAATGCTTGGAAGCATTGGGTAGAAGGGAGGAGAATGCTTTGGGGAAGAAGGACTTTGGGAGAGTGTAATGGAGGGAGCTAGAGAGAGTTGTCCACGTAGTGTTGCTTTTAGAAGATGTTTAGTTTGTAGGCAAGATGGATACTATAGCCCAGCTTAGCAGAGTTACTTAGCTAGAATTTATTGTTTTATGGAATTGGCTTGCATGTCATACACTACCAAACTGAATCTTATTTTCTATATTTTTTGCTTTTACAATTTTTACCCGTTTTTATAGTTTTGCAATAAAACTCATTTTATTTCGCCAAAAGTGTGCTCATTAGTTCAGTGTTTTTCAACCTTTTTTGGGCAAAGGCACACTTGTTTCATGAAAAAAATCACGAGGCACACCACCATTAGAAAATGTTAAAAAAAATAGCTCTGTGCCTATATTGACTATATATAAAGTAATTCTCTTGAATAGGAATCAAATAAACACAAAGAAAGTATTTTATAATTACTTTATTATGAAATAGTAAGTAAACAGAAATATGAAAAATTATAAAATACTTTATTCAGTGCGCAACCTGGGCCTGTTTGGCTGAACACAAAGCTGATATTCTTCAGCTTTTCCAACGGCACACCAGGCAACATCTCGCGGCACACTAGTGTGCCGCGGAACAGTGGTTGAAAAACACTGCATTAGTTAAACCAGTGCCTTGAGACTATTTGGGAGTGTTGGCTTTTAAAAGCACACACTCAGGAGGAGTTTAAGTGCAGAAGCTCTAAATCCAGGTACCTTTCTTGATCCAGAGGGACAAGATTAAAAGGTGGTGGAGTTTTTAAGGGGCAACTTTAAGGACTGGGCAATCTCAGGACCCCAGTTCTCTTAACAAGGCCCATTCCAAAGAAATCCAATTTAGCGATGATGATTCCATTCCATTCTTGGGGACGTTGACTGAGATAGTAGGGGCCAAACACCTGCAGCCATTCTTGGACTAAATGGGTAGCCTAGATCTATTTAAACCGGGGATCAGCTCGCGCCACGGGACTGAAAAGGCTCTTGGTTACTGTTCAAAGCAATCTCCTGAGGGAGGCAGGTGGGGGAATGAAACTTTGCTGGTCCTCCTGGATCTTTCTGTAGCCTGTGATACTGTTAACCACCATATCTTTCTAGCTATCTAGTTTGGGACTTGGGGGGCAGGGTAGATCAGGCTGCAAATGGGTTGTTTGCCATTTGGACAGGAGGAGCATGCCAAATGGCACATCACTCCTACCCCTGACCTCAAAAGACCCTTTCTAGTCCAATCCGGCGGACACCGAAAACAACCAGTCTGAAGACGGGCAAGATCAAATTATCTGCTCTTCCTTTTGTGGTTTGAACCACTTAGAATAGACTGGCCTTCAAATGGAGGGCACCTTTCAAAAAAGAACTGTCCTTTCACAATTGTTCAAATTTGTACTTCCCTACAAAGGAAGTACTGCCACTTTAGGGGTGGTGAATACCATTGTACAGTGAACCCTAGTATAACAAACGGTTTGTATAACATAAAATTTGTACAACATAAAAAATTCTGGAGATGGGGAAATTGCTTAACATAATTGCCTATGGGGCGAATCTGTACAACATAAAAATGGGATCACTCTGTTTTCAATGCATTCCTATGGGAAATTTGTATAAAGGAAAATTTGCTTAACGTAATTTCATTTGGAACAAATTAATTCCTTTATACAAGGTAACACTGTATTTCCTCCATAAATTCAAGTACTTCATGGGACTAGAGACAGAGTTTTACCCTTCTCACTTCAAAATGCATCTTGCCAATCAAGCCCGGCGCACATTTTCCCCACTTCTGTGTGAAATCATTTTATCGTGTTCAGGGTGATTCAAACCAACAGCTGGGTTCTCTCAATGCCGCTATGGTATCGGGGACAATGCTTAATGCAAATAAGAAGTTAGGACCTGCCAAGAACAGCCACCAATTTCCCTTAACCTGAACATCTGAGACAAATGTTCCTCTCTACCATTACTTTGGTGATGGCTGTGAACAAGCATGCTTCCCATTTAATGACAATGCTGGGCTGTAGTCCAAACCATTTTCTTTTAAGCTGTTTTGCTCTGCTAACTCTAGGACCACCCCCTAAATAATAATAATAATAATAATAATAATAATAATAATAATAATAATAATAATAATAATAATAATAATAATAATAATAATAATAATAATGGGTGGTCCCAGTGGTAATTGGCACACTGGGTGCGGTGCCCAAAGACCTAAGCAAGTATCTAGAAGAAACTGAAGTGGACAAAGTCACCATCAGTCAGATGCAGAAAGCCACCTTACTGGGATCTGCTCGCATAATTCGCCGATACATCACTGAGTCCTAAACGCTTGGGAAGCGTTCGACTAGTGATTGGTAATATAAAATCCAGCATAGATAGCTGTGTGGTTAAATAATAATAATAATAATAATAATAATAATAATAATAATAATAATAATAATAATAATAATAATAATAATAAATAATAATAAATTTCAAACAGAGATTATAGTCTCCTGGGGTCAAGTTTCTTGTAGTTTTTACAGGCATGCTCATAAGGCACAGGAACAGCAAAAGACCACCCATTCAGCAGCATTTGTCAAAGTGTGGAAAAGAAACATTTAGAGAACATTTAGTCAGAAAGGAAGAGAAGGGTGTCAGGGGGCCTTGGGAGTTAGGAGAGGCTGCTACTGTTGAGGGGATTGACCTAAATTCTGTCTGCATTTATCTCTCAGATGAAACAGACGGGTGGGTGGCAGCGGGGGGGGGGGAAGAGCTACTGCTGAAAGTAAAATATAATCTGGCAGTACCAATGGGGCTTTGATGAATGGCAATATAAGAGGGAAATAATTACAATTTCCTATTTAAGCTTCTCTAATAACACACCACCAAAGAGGAACAGTAATCACATCTGTGTGCAGAGACTGAAAATGAAGCTCAGATCTTGCAAGTAACAAGCATCAGAAACCCAGGGTCAAACTACACATTAAAAGTAACACATATCTGCACACACTCCCTTTAGCATTGTTAGTAAAAGCAGGGAAGGAGTATGTTGTGTCACTATCCATTCTAATCAATCGTACTGCACTGGTTTTACTGTGTTCTTTAGTATTTAACACCATGGGTTGATTGCTATCTTATACATCCCATTAGCTGGAGCAAAAATATTTATTTTTAGAAGGAATATGATTTGCATTATCTTTCCATACACCTATTATGTAAATTCCAGCAGATGCTTAAAGACTCTTGGTAATAAACACTGTTTTGTAAACTTTTTATGAATCACTAGGCAGCAAATAAACTTATTCCTCAGTTATACAGGATTATTTTTTAAAGTCCTTTTGTTTTATTAGCATAATTTCTGCTATTTTCATCTTTTATATTTCTCCCAGAAAAATATTTCTACTCTTTCACACTTCCATATGATGCTCCTCTGGAAGGAGTTCCAGAAGCCATTAAAACGTAAACTCCCCATCATTTTAAAATGTGTTGATTGCTAGCAGAGAGGCAGCATATTAGACTGGATTGGGTGTTAAAACTTGGGAGTCAGAAGGCATGGATTCAAATTATTGTCAGTGATGGAAACGCACTGGAGGGGGGGCATCCATGGGAGACCACTCCTTCAAAATCTCATAGGGATTAGCAAATCAGAGTCACCATAACCCAAAAGAAACTCCATAACAACAGTCACCAGCTAGTTATAGTGCATAATAAAAAAGGAAAAACCCTAAACTGATGAAAGTATTGAGTATCAAAACAAGATCATCTTTCACATAAATGATTATGCAAATTAGCTTGCTTTGTTGATTGACTTTTAGGGCTTCATTACAGGACTCTCTCAATTTCACAAACTGAAATACTCCCTCCGTCACTGCTCTCCAACACTACTGTGCTTTTAGCATTAATCGTGTGTGTGTGTGTGTGTGTGTGTGTGTGTGTGTGTGTGTGTGTGTGTGTGTGTTGTGTCACTACAGTCATGACTGACTCTTCATGACTCCATGTCCATGGAATTTTCTTGGCAGGAATAATGGAGTGGCCTGCCCATTCCTACTCCAGATGCCTACAGCACCTGGTATTCCCTGGTGGTCTCCCATCCAAGTACTAACCAGGGCCAACCCTGCTTAGGTTCCGAAATCAGGCAAGATAGGATGTGCTTAATCATGGGTGACCTCAAAATCTGTTTATAGCATAACATGCACATCAAACATAGCTTTGTGTGCATTTGGGATCAGAGAGAAGTGAATTATTTGGGGTGTTCAATGCAATACCACAGAGCCTGGTGGCTCATATAAAAACATTTATTGTCTTCACACAAGGGTCCTTTTCAGTGTCAGAGAAAACCAGAATGTGAAATAACTAGTGTGCATTGACCCAGCCCTTTACCACTGCTTTGTTCCTTTCTCTGCATGATTAACAGATCAATCCAATATATTAGGCAAAGTATTCTATGACAAATGAGACCAAGACTTGGGTTAAATGTTTACAATCAACCCAGAATTTGGAAGTTAGCTTCAAACAAGGTTTTAAATTGGCTTACAAATAATCCTCATATGATTGCAGGACCTTAACTGTAAGCCCAAAATGGAAGCCAACAGAAGTTTGTTAGCTTAGCTCATTGAGAAAACAAAACAAAACAAAAAAGGAATCAAGAATCAGGGAACAAAACCCCATGGTGCACGCACATTTTTCTGATTCATATCATAATTTATTATGGATTTTGTGTTTAGTGTAACGTGCAAACCCAACCAATGAGTATAGGCACTGGCTTCCAATGTTATGGGTTACTTGACAGAAAATCAACATTTAATGCTTACTCCTGCATAGTGCTGAGTCACAAGGTGCATTCTGGCACTGAAAGCAACTGACCATAAAAAGGACAACCCAAGGCAGTATTCCCACAATGAAGGAAACCTGAGCAGCGACATATTTCTCTTTACTGCCTTATAGAAAGGAGTGAATAAAGTTAAATGAACCAGGGGTGAGCAAGCATCACAGGCTCTGGACGTGAAACCTAAGAATGTAAATAAAAACCATGCTAGATTAGATCAACGATATCTGACTATTCCCTAATGCTTTCCCATTTTGACCAAACAAATGTCTATGAAAGGACCATAAAACAACATGAATCCCTAGGTATTTTCCCTTACTGTTACTGTCAGTGGTCAATGAGATTGTGAGATGTTTTAGTCTAAAATATTTTGATGATGCTAAGTTTGCTCATACTTTAGATATACTGTACAGTATATACACCTAGAGAACTGCATGGCAGGAAAGAAATGACTTACTTTTACCCTAAACCAGTGTTGGTGATGGTGAACCTATGGCACGGGTGTGAAAGGTGGAACTCAGAGCCCTTTCTGTGGCTACCCGACATTGACCCTTCGCAGCCACTTGTATTCAGGTAAAGTAGCTGTATTGGCACTTTGCAAAAAAATTAGTGGGTTTTGAATTGCAGTTTGGGCACTCAGTCTCTAAAAGGTTGACCATCACTGCCCTAGATGGTCAGCAGTGTGGAGAGCAACCTTGGTGGAGGAGGCGTGAAGTATTTTTTATTTGTCTGGGTATTGTTCAAATCAGTGCCTGATAAGTTGCAGATAGATTGTGCCTGAGCCCCCCACCTCTGTTGAGAGATGAGTTTTCAATAGTCACATGAATGCCTTCCCTGACCCTTCTCAAACCACCTATCTTCTCTGTCTAATATGTGTACACCTTCATCTTTGAATGAGTGCCCTTTTTCTTTCAAGTGGAGGTGTACTGCTGATTCTGGTCCTGAGCTGTTACCCCTCCTATGCTGGGCCATCCTTCTGTTTAATGGCTGTTTAGTTTCTCCAATGTAGAGGTCTGCACACTCATCAATGCATTGGACTGTGTATACTATATTGCTCCTTTCATGTTTTGGTGTCGGGTCCTTTGGGTGGACGAATCTCTGTCTTAGGGATGTGGTGTTTGCTAAAAATCAGACAAATCTGAGAAATACTGCTGCTTTATTGATTGATCAGTTTGCCATTATTTACTCTCACTAATTGAGCACTTTCTTCCTCAACTAGGTCAGAGACATCATCATCTTTCCACTAGCCAATCTGGCATTCAACATCAGCCTCTATGGTTCTAAGGGCGCTTTTACACGACCCCTAAGATCCGCTGGCCCCTTAAATTCGGACCAGATATCTTAGGGGTTTGTCGCTCTTCGTGCGTCTCCACCCCTCCGTACTTCCTGGCTGCTGGCTGCATGAGGGGA
This sequence comes from Phrynocephalus forsythii, assembly GCA_029282475.1. NCBI lineage: Eukaryota > Metazoa > Chordata > Lepidosauria > Squamata > Agamidae > Phrynocephalus > Phrynocephalus forsythii. The sequence continues at coordinate 119,818,776 of JAPFRF010000004.1, forward strand.
GGAAAAAAGGGACAAAAGAATAAAGCCTTACCTCCCGGTGCTGGTGGAAGCTGCGGGGGGGGGGAGTCACTTCCTGGTTCCTCTTAAAGGGGCAGAAGGCAAAAAACAAAAAGAAAAAGCGAGGAGAGCCCAGCACATCCACATCAAATATTTTTCACCTCCCAAGAGCAGGTACAAGAAAAGTGTGCTGGGTCGCGCTTAGGTGGGCGGGGTCGCACTTAATTGTCTGCAAACTCCGGAGCTGGTGGGGAAACATTTTTAAGCTCCGGAGCTTGCAGCCATTTGCGGCGGAGTTTAGGGGTCGTGTATAAACGCCCTAAGAGGACAGCAATTGGGCCATCCGAAATCGCTACGCAGCCATGAAAACTCACAGTAGGATGTGGGATTGATAAAGTCACTCTAAGTCTCAAAATCTTCAGGACTGATTCCAAGACAGCCATTCAGGAAGCCTTGCTTTTAAAAGAATTCTGATGTGATTTATGAAGTGCTTTCACTGCCCTTCCTGGGTTTCTGAAAATTAAATCAATAACTTAATTTCACTTTTCTAAGTGTTCTTTTCCCAGCTTAGAATGCAATGTGACTGAAGTCAACATCTGACTGAAACCCGTCTTTCAATACTTGTTCTTGCTCAAGTTTGCTAACTTTTGGGTGGCAGCCAGCTGGGCAGATGGGTGACCCTTAAGAGACTCACGAACTCACCAGCTGCACAGCCAGAAAACTAGCAAATACAAGAATCAACACTTCATGCATCCATCTAGAAAATATTTTAGGGAGCTTTGGAGCCCTTGGGTTGTTATGCATGTGCACAAATGCCAGAAATGGCAACATGCACAACTGGTTAATCAGTAGTGGCCAAACTTTGGCCCTTTAGATGTTTTGGACCACAACTCCCAGAATTCCAAGCCTGTACTGCCAATGATAAAGGACTGTGGGAGTTGTGGTCCAAAAGTTCTGGAGGGCCGAAGTTTGGCCACCACTGTTAGACGGTAACTTCCGGTTTTGGAAAGTGGATTCAATGTACCAGGGAGGCTGGTGTACACTGCCAGTGGGTTGTCTGGTAGGATTTCAATGTCTATGGTCAAACCCAATCAAATGGTAATACTAGCCAGAAGTTCCAACCTCCTGTGGAGAATGATAAAGAAAGACACTATCTCAGAGCATCTACGACATCTACAGCTGCAGAACAGATGAAGTATCTGAAAGCTGGAGGCAAGCAAATGTCATCCCTACTATCAAATGGGGTGTAAAAAAAGGTATAGTTAACTATTGATTGGTCAGCTTGATATCCATAGCAAAGAATTGTTTCGGCTGAATTGTTCGGCCCATTGTTAGCCGCCCAGAGTTCCTACGGGAAGATGGGCGGGATACAAATTCCATAATAAATAAAATAAATAAATAAAGAAGCTCAGCCAAAAGCTGCAACCCATAAGCAGCTGAGGTAAACACTATCAAGAGAACATACCTGAAGAATACTTTGTTGTTGTTGTTGATTTTAGTGTCTACTGCTGATCTGAGCTATTTCTCAGCTTTTGCCTTCCGAATCCCATCCTCTCTGCGCTTTTTTAAAAGTGACACTGGTCTTTTTTTGATGTCTCCCATCTTTTTTTCTTTTTGGAATTGTTTGTGCAGTTGGAATTTCCTTTTAAAGAAAGTCCTACTCATCCTGGACGTCTCCTGTTAGGGTTTCTGGTCATGGGGTCTTCATTATACTCTGAGTTTATTAAAAATTGCCTTTCCTAAAATCCAGCATACACACTTTGCTTTGGCTTCACTGGAAATCAAGAACTTAAGCAGAATGTGGTAGCTTAGCTCTCGAGTTCCTCAAATTGCCACTTCTTCCACCAAGCAATCTCTATTGGTTAAAATCAAGTCCAGGATAGCTAATCCTCTAATTTCTTCATTTTTGTAGAAGAAAATTATTCAAGCCAGGTATTTCTTGGAAGGGCCATATTTGGCTGAATTTGCCTCCCAGCTGATATCAAGATCCAGTAATACCTTCATTTATGAGCATAATTAGTTCCGGAAACATGATTGTAAACTGAAACACTCTTATATCAAAGCAAATTTTCCCTTAAGAAATAATGGAAACTCAGAGATTCATTCTGGGGACCCACAGACCACATAATGTACACACAACATGCAAAAACTCACAAAAGTAGTTGGCTAGAAGTCCACATCCACACCATGGTTTAGTTGTTACCTGGCAGGGGAATCTGCTCTGCTTGAGAAAAAGAACTAGATTTTACTCTGTATTTTGAATGTGACCATAATATAGTAAAATGCAATTTGTGATTATATACACACTTGAGTAGCTGCCCATTGACTAGAAATGGCTTGAAAATGAAAGGATGCTGGAAACAAATTAAATAAAAATAAAAATAAAAATAAAAATAAAAATAAAATAAAATCTAACTTGCACTCCCTTTTGAAAATGTGCCTGGCTGGAGACCTGCATTTCTCACTCCTCCCTCTTGCTTTGGAGTCTGTCTGAGACGGAACATTCAGACAATCACCCACAATCCATCAGGGGGAGAAAGAGAGAGCCACCACTGGCTCATTTGTGGTCATGTGACCTGCTCCAGTGCTTGTAATGCAAGAAACTGCATGTTGATCAAGGCAAAATTTTGAAGAAATGTTTGCTTGTCTTGAAAAATGCTCTTAAATCAAAGTACTCTTAAACCAAGGTACTAGTGTAACTGAAATCTCCCATTACTGCTAGATCGCATCTCTTTAAAATTCTTTCAATTTGTTTTTCAAAGATTTCATCCACATCTTCTCCTTGATTGGGCGGTCGGTAGTAGACTCCAATTACTATATTCCAATGCACTGGAAACAGGGATAGGGGAGTAGTTAGAGAGATACCCTGAGTATGTTTTCTATATCTTACCCTTTCTAAATCTACACGTAAATTGTTACTTCAAATCTCTTGTTTTTCCCTTCTTTATTTCAAATAAGATTTCCTGTTTGTTGGCCCTCTGTTTTAGGCAAGGAAGGCAGAGCTGCATACATCGAAGCCAGCTCTAGGGACGTTTGAAACTAATTTTAGAAACGTGGTTTCATGAAATATCCAAAAATAGATTTCCTGAATTAATTTTGAAAAAGCTATGTTTTTGCTTAGTACAAATTTCTAGAATAGTTATTCCTACTCACAACAAGCTGAGCCACTGCATTCTGTCATCATAAATTCCATGCAAGGCTAAGAATCTCTTAGTAAATTACAATATAAATAACTTTGACTGATGGATTAATGATCACTAACAGCTCTCCGGAAGTATGCAACTCAATTCTACCATACATAAGATAGTGGATGAAAAAAAATTCATCTCAAGTGCACACAGCTATCATGAAAATGCTTTGTGTAAAAGTTATTTTCATCTGATGCTAAATTTACAAGCAATGACTAGAGATGAAAGGAGCTATTTCACTTTCTCTGTTTCCAAGGTTGACAAAATGAGTACCCAGCTGGCTGAGAGGGCAATGCATAGGCTGCATAATTAACTTGTAAAATGCCCAGAGAGGGATTTAAGCACTATAGAGCGGTATATAAGCAGCAAACGTTGCTTTTGCTTTATTGGTATTAGTTTTTCCCCCTGGAAGTTAAACAATCAATAGTGTTGAGTCAGTACGAACTACAGTAGTATGATATTGCATAGCAGCTGGTGAGCAACTCTACTGACAATTGAACAAAGACTTCTAAGATCTATCTATCTATCTATCTATCTATCTATCTATCTCACAGAGAGCTATGTCAACAAGAATAATCTTAATTTAATTAACCCGCAAAAGCCTCTCCGATCATCATATTATTGCAACACTAGGGTCCAACAATGCATACTGTGCAAAAGAGCAATTGAGCATTCCACAATGCAACTGCAAAAATGGGCAAGGAAGACAAAAATGTGTACCTCTGAAACTTTGAAATGATTTTTTTAAAAACTGTTCAGTGCAAACACCAGTGACCTTTTCTGTCTACAGATTTAAAATTGATCAGATACACTGAAAAGACCAACATTGCTTATCTTGAAATAAATTGCTTAGTCCAAGGTGCTCTTTTAATTATCTGGAAGAAACCCAGGCTTTGGCAAAGCAAAAGAACATATCCTGTGAGTATCTTGACTGTTCCCATTGGTGCTCTCAACATTCAGGCTGGCCTTTGTTATGTAAAGTGAAGCTTAGCATCCTTTCCCCTTCTGGCAACATGCGTAAAATACTTTGGAGTCAGGCACCCAGAGTTCAAATTGCCACAGTGCCATGCAAGAGAGGGAGCAGCCAAGATCACCTGGAATATATGTGGCTCATGAATTTATGTGCCCTACCACTTGCATGCCATTGGGTGAAGGCAGAATCTAGAGCACAATTAGAAGAAACCACTAATAAATAATTTAGGAGGACTTTATACTTTGAAAATAACTTAAGGGTCACCATAAGTTAGAATGATTTTGATGGCACATAATTATTTCTATTAATAAAGGTATTATCGTACTACATGGCAGCTGCTTTCTTGATTTCTACTACAGGATATAAATTCAACTTTTCCTTATCTGTCCCTTTGACCTGCTGGAGTACAGTTTGAATTAGCCACTTAGCTGAGGATGGTGGTCAACACTACGCATCTCGAGGAGAGCTGAGTTAACTAGTTGATGCTTGAAACATGTCACCATTTTTGCAAGTCATTTATTAAATGGTTGACTCACAACATCATTTACAAAGACTTGGTAGGTCCTGTATTAATCAGTACATGTACTACAGTACAACACTAAATCTGTTAGTAAGCCAGGCGGCAAATTATTCATTACAACTGATTAAAATGATCTGAAGTCTGTCTTCTGTCTCCTAAGAAATTTTTACCACAGAACCTTAAAACAACACAAGCCCAATCACCTCATGTAAATGTACCATACACCCAAGAGCCAATTGAATGATATTTCATTCAACATTTCATTCTGTTGCCATATGACTGAAGACATGGACTTGATCCATAAAAGATTACATTAAAATATAATAGTCTTTACGGTTCCACCTGGGGATGGGCACAAAACAGAAAAAGAGTGTTTCATTTCATTTCATTTTGTCCCCCCTGCATTTCATTTCATATCGTAAGTAATGAAATTCTTTTTTAAAAAAATATTTACTTACGAAACGAAATGAATCCCCCGCAGAACCAGCACTCCAGTTGGTGCAGTGGGGGGATTCAAAAAAAGCCTCCTCACCACCACCTCCCAGCTGATTTTGACAGCTCCAGCTAGGAAGAAGGAAGCAGCCAGGCAGAAGGAAATTCCTTCCTCCCCTGCCACCCCCTCCTCTTAGAGGATTGTTTTGGACAAGGAGTGCTGTGCACAGTGGGGGCAGCCCCCACTGCACATAGCACTCCCTGTCCAAAACAACCCCCTGGGAGGAGGAGAAAGGAGCAGGGGAGGTGAGGAGGCTTTTGAATCCCCCACCACACCAGCGCTTTCGCTGGTACGGTGGGGAATTTTAAAAAGGCTCTAGCCCACCACCCAGGTGGTGGGCTGGAACCTTTTTAAAATCACCCACCCACAATAGCGAAAGGCTTGCTGTTCTGGGTGGGTGATTTTAAACAGGCTGCAGTGGAACACTGGCTCTGGTGGAGCCTTTTTAAAATCAGCTACCTGCAACAGCAAGAGGCTCACTTTTGGATTGGGGGGCATTTTAAACAGACTCCCGCCTTTGACAGCTGGGCTGGAACCTGGTGAAAAAGCCTCTCACTGTTACAAGCGGGCCCTTTTAAACAGGCTCCAGCTCAGCTGTCAAAGGCTAGAGCCTGTTTAAAATGCCCCCGAACAGCGAGCCTCTCACTGTTGTGGGAGGGCCCTTTTAAACAAGTTCCAGCCTCTGACAGCTAGGCTGGAGCCTGTTAAAAACAGCCCAGGGATTTCCTTACCGGAGGAGTCTGTCCAGTAAGGGAATCCCTCCTGCTGTGGGATACCTCACCATCTCCTAAATGTTTTTTTTATAGCTTGAGTTGTCAAAATAAGCTGGGTGGCAGTGGCGAAAACCGGGAAACAGCTGCCAGATCACAGCCCCTTGCCTGAAGGGAGATCTGGCAGTGGCTTCCCAGTTTGGAGGTACCAAACCTAAAACATCATTTCGTTTTCAGTTCGAATGACATGCTGTCCACGTTTTGTTTCATAATGTTTCAAAACTTATGAAACAATGCAGTGTGTCGTTTTTCGTAAGGTACACCTCCCTAGTGCCACATTTTTGTATTTTGTTTTATTTTGTTTCTTTGAATTTTGCCTGGAATTCTTGCACAGACTAACATGGCTACCTCTTCCAAAACTAATTTTCATTGTTTATGAGTTGTAATCAATTATTGTTCACATGTCATGAAAAAGGGGAAAATGTTCACATATTTACAAATAGATTTAGAGTAATAATTTGATGGGCTTTTTTTTTTTACTGACCCTAAATATAAATTTCTCAAATGTTTTCCCTCATAGGGCCATTTCATACCTTACTAAAAAGAAATCAAAATTGCCAACAAAAGTATGCTCAACAAAAGGTTGCCACAGCTCCAAAATATGTGTGCTTTGAGGTTACAGATGTCTTAAAATATTAAATGCCTTAAATGTCCATCTCACAGTATAATACAGCTGGCTAGGCAGAAATTCCAAGTGAAAACACATGCATATTCATAATTATTTCAAAAATTACATAAATAGATATATATTCTGAGATAGAAGAAGGTGAATGACAATCTCCTTCAAAACTGTGGATGTTCTAAAGTTGATTAGCAAGAATTTCAGGTTCCCAAAAGTTTTAACTAATACAAAAACAAACAAATTTATTTTCTGAAATGAAGAATGAGGGGAGAACGGGAGTGTATTCTTGTGTGAAAGAACTGTGGGGTCAATTCACTTTTATCAAATTCTAAGGATTACAATTCTTTTATCGCAAGTCGGGATCAACAACATGCAGCTCCCAGGAGCCCAAATAAAAGGCATTGGCTTAAAATGTCCCAATTTTATCATTATCATTAAAATTTATCATTAAAAATTCTCATTAATTTATTAATGAGAAAATTAATTTCTCATTAATTTTAATTTATCATTAAAATTTCATCATGTTTTAGATGTTCCAAACATTCCTAAGGTCTCATAATGTACATCCAAAACTGTTTTTAAATTTTTTAAAATATGTACTTTTGGCCACTAGTAGGCACAACATTGTCAGTTGGGGGAAAAGTTATCTTACAAAATGGGAGGAGAGTGAATGCAGACCACCAAGGTCCAGAGATAGGTGTGTGGAGCTCTTGACCCTTGATGGCTGCCTACCTGCTGTAAACATCTATATTTTGGTCTGGCTCCTGAAGATAAGCCTCAGGGTCTGCATTAAAAAAAATAGATCCTGAAAGTCAAATTTCTGCTTTCCTCCACTCTGGAAACTGATAGGCGTTCAAATGGCTGCTGGTGACAGCGATCATAATACCTGTCTAGCGAATCACTTAAAAATGGCACTGTTGACAAGGAAAAGCTCTCTCAGCCGCAGCAATTATGAAAATACGAACGCTGCAACAGCATCTTTTACCCCAGTAAACAGATGGCAAGGAAATGGATTTGCCAAGATCTGTCACTCTTTGGATGGGGAACTTGACAGGTCAGCCATGTTAAGGAATTTCTCTTCACCCTCCAGCATTTGACTTATTTTCTAATCTGAAGGGTAAAAAAACCCCAGACTGCTTTTCTTTTTAAGACAGTCCGCTTCTCTTTTAAGACAATCAAGTTATAGAAAGTGTCGGGCTTCTTGGACAAACAAGAAGTTGCAAATGTAGAAAACTTTTCCTGAACTCTTCTTAGGCATAGATCGTATAAAATTTGGGAGCTAGTGAGAGAGGCAAAACATCAAAAAAAAAAATCAAGCCAGATGTAAAAGGCATTATTCCTGAGAGCAGACTTGTAGCAAGGAAAGGTAAAAACTGCAGATTCCGTTTTTTTTAAAACCCACCAAACTATTAATTTACCATTGTTATTTTTTTCACTGTTTAGACCAGGGGTCCTCAAAGTTTTCAAACAGTGGGCCGGTCGACCACCACCCAGACACCACTGGGGGCCGGATCACAGTCCAAAAGCAGCTGCAGAGGCTTGCTTGCTCACAAAACAGGGGGTAGGTTGGGGTTGCAATTGGTCCCAGGGGCCGGATTCAGGACCTTGGGGGCATTTAGACAAAAGCCTGGCTGAGGCCCCTGAAGATAATGGGTAAGGCATAAGGGCAGCAAATCTAGAGGGCGCAACCCTTCCACACCGGTCCATGGCAAAGGCATCCTTAATGAAATTACACACACACACACACACACACACACACACACACACACACACACACACAACCTTAAACCAACCCAGGTAGTGCAGTTTGCACTAAAGGGGGTAAATAAATAAATAAATAAATAAATAAATAAATAAATAAATAAATAATGAGGGAAAGGAGGTAGTTTGATGCAGGGCTTGGTTGACTGAGCCTCTGGACTGGAGAATGAAGTGAATGTGGGTTTCAGACTATCAGCTGATGTAGCTCTATCATAGGTAGACCAGTCTTTCTTCCTCAGAGGGAACATTTACTGTATGTGAAGTGTTCAAAAATATATACATTTGTACATAGGTGTGCACACGCATATGTATGTGTGTATGTGTTCATGAGCATATACTTTTAAATACTTTGGACAGTACAGTGGACCCTTGTATAACAAACTGTTTATATAGCATAAAATCTGTACAACATAAAAATTCTGGAGATAGGGGAAGGTTGCTTAACATAATCACCTATGGGGAGAATCCATACAAAATAAAAATGGGATTACTCCATTTTCAATGCATTCCTATGGGAATCTGTATAAAGGAAAATTTGCTTAACATAATTTCATTTGGAACGAATTAATTCTTTTATATAAGGTAACACTGTACTGCTGTCAGTGTATTAGTATACAGTATGGTATGCTAAACAAATGCATGCATTAGGGATTGGAACAAAACAAATAACGAGCAATTTGTTGGGTGGTTACATAACGATACAAAATGAAACAAACTGGGGAAGCAGCCATTCGTTACTTATGAAATGAACCAGTGTTTTTTCTGTTAAAACTGAACCAATTCGTTTCTCTGTAAAGGCAGGTTCCCTGGGTCCTATAGGCACAAATTTGGTGGGTACCCCATAAAGCTCTCCAAATTTGGAGAGATTTGGGAATGGCTGCAAGCTATTCAACGGGGGGTGCCCTGGAAGAAACATTTCTAAAATGTTTACCCACCAAATACTGCTCCCAGGCAGTTTGCAGACAAATTACAGTGGGTGGACCCTGCCCACTTCCCCTTGAACCACCAAACTGCACTTTTCTTGTACCTGCTTTGTAATAGTGAAAATATTTGATCCCTGGCATCTAGAGATTGCCTGAGCTCTCTCACCTTCTTTCTGTTGTTTTTCTTTTGCCTCCGCCCATTTTAAAGAGGAACCAGGAAGTAATCATTTCGGAAATGGTCGAATCAAAACAGAATGAAATAAATGAATTTTTTTCTTTTGTCTCTGTCTTTAAAAGGACACTACTGCTTTTTTTAATTCGCCCCCAGGACAGAAAGAACAAAGAACATAAGAAGAGCGGGTGGGGAGGGAAAGGCAGCATCTAACCCTCAAGATCTCTGGTCCCCACCAGATTTTGGAGACCAGCGGATCTTATCTGTCTCTTGATAAAACTCCCTGTAAGGCAGGTTCCCTGGGTCCTAGAGGCTCCAAATTTGGTGGGTACCTTCCATGGGCTCTCCCCTTTAAGCCCTACAAATTTGGAGAGATTTGGGATTCAGGGGGGTGAGTTATTCAACATCAAAGGGGGTGCCCCTGGAAGAAACATTTCTAATTGCAAGGTTATGTGCTTAAAAATGCTGATCCCAGGCAGTTAGCAGCGTGAAAATTACAGTGGGTGGAGCTTCCTCAAGGTCTCCCCTTGAACCACCCCCAATTTGGAGAGGTTTGGAGTACAGGGGGCCAAGTTATTCAACTCCAAAGGGGTGCCCCCAGGAAAAAAAGCATTTGTAATTTAAAGTATTTGAAAAATACTTATCCCTGGCATCTAGCAGCATGGAAATTGCAGGGGAGCTGCCACAAGCCCTGCCCTTTAAACACCCCCAATTTGGAGGGATTAAAGGGGAGAGTCCAAGGAAGGTACCCACCAAATTTGGTGTCTCTAGGACCCAGGGAACCCATTTTATAGAGAAACGAATCAATTTGTTTCTGGTTCATTTCATAAGAATTTTTTAAATCATTTCTAATGAAATGAAATGAATCATGGGGGAAAACAAAATGAAACGAAATGAATCTAAATTTTTCCATTTCGTGCCCATCCCTAATATGCATTTAAAAGGACACTACTGCTTTTTCATTAATTCGCATTTGTAGCACTGCCAGGACTCTTGATCCCCTATGGAGAGAAGGGATACTAATAAGGTGTTTAGTGCTTTTGTTACCTCTTGCATTATTTTATGTCATTAATTGCAAAGCTGATTGGGATGTGTGTGTATTTTCTGCAGCTTGTCTTGAAAAGAATTGCTATTTTTGGCTCCAGGCATCACATTACGGCAAAAAAATGCAATGGACAACACATTGGCAGCCATAATTAGTAGCTGGAGAAAACTGAATCATTCTATGTATAAAACCCCCTATTTAATGTACAGAAGCAGCTATTGTCTCACTTATGACGTTTATGAATCAATCACCTCTAAAAGGTCCTGACATTAACAGGTAAGAGGAGCTAATAAGCTGTAGCATTCAAACTTTTATAAAGTAATTTAGTTACTTCTGAGAAATGGGGAAGGTAAGGAATTGCCTTCTAAATGTTGCAACCAATTAAGAGTAATTTTGAGTTTTCACAGATGTTCTTGTGGAATTCATTACTCCTTAAAAATTACTTTCGAAGTTTTATGTCAAAGCATAAAAGTGTGCTGCTTACAGTATATACTACCCCATAGCTCTTAAAGCACTTATCTATCCTGTTTACAAGTTAATTATGCAGGCTACACATTGCCTTGCCAGTGAACTGGGTACTTATTTTACCAACATTGGAAGGCTCCAAGGCTCACTGAACCTTGAGCTGGCTACCTGGGATTGCACAGTTTTGACTGCAATGCAAAAATTTAACCACTGCACTACAAACCTTCAGAATTCCTCTAAAAAGAAAAAAATCACCAGAATATAACCTAAATCCATTATTCCTTCAGCTCGAGGGGGGGGGAGAGAATTCAGAATTTAATTTAATTCAGAAATTTAGAATTAAAAGCAATTTGTCATTACTGATTTTGTTGGTTCCTCCCTCCAGTTAAACATTTTATTGAAATTTACAGAATTTCTTTGTTAGATAAATTAATAACATGTTGGTAATATATCAAATTTTTAAACGCTAAAAGAGGATAAGCCCTAATGTCATTTTCCAAAGTTACAGTTTGAAACAATCTGAGTCTTTAATCATTGCTCATCCTGTTAATGTCATTACTATTTAATTATTTAAATAATAATGTTTAAATTAACAGTTACAAAAGTTGATGAATTAGGAGGCAAAATGTTTTTTTTATTTAATTGTTTCCAAGTTGTAGTGAGACTAAAAAGCAGGTAGAACAACCTCATAATTTTTCAGCCAGCACTGTTACTTTTTAAACGGTAAAGAAGTAGGAAATTGTATTATTTATTATTTATTTATTAGACTTGTATCCCGCCCATCTTCCCAAAGGGAACTCTGGGTGGCTTACAGCAATAAAAACAAGTAATAAGGCACAGAACAAAAATGAGGCAAGATGGAGGCAGGGCCCGGGCGTAAAAAAAAAAAAAACAGACTAACTGAAAAGGTCGCCAAAGGCCTCTCTAAAGAGTTGGGTCTTCAAGGCCTTCTTAAAGGCGGGCAGGGACTCCAACAGGCGCAGCTCACTGGGAAGATGATTCCAGAGCGAGGGACCCACCACGGAGAAGGCGCGGTCTCGCGTGCGCGCTTTCCGCGCCTCTCTGGGTGTGGCCACCCTCAGTGAGCGCACCTGCGCCAGTCTTGTGGGTCTGGACCCAGTTGTCCTTTGGGAGATACGCTCCACCAGGTACTCTGGTCTCAGGCCGTAGAGGGCTTTGAAAATCAAAACCAGGACCTTGAACCTGATCCGGAGGACAACGGGGAGCCAATGCAGGCGAGCCAGGACTGGGGTGATGTGCTCGTATCTTGTACTATTCTACAGCTCAGTGTTGGCAAACCCATGGCATGGGTGCCAGAGGTGGCACTCACAGCCCTTTCTGTGGGCACCCAACATTGCCCCTTCACTCACTCTGTATTCAGGTTAAATTGCTGTATTGGCACTTTGTGAATAATTAGTGGGTTTTGAATCGCATTTTGGACACTCGGTCTCTAAAAGATTCACCATAACTGCTATAGTTGCTGATCCATTTTAGGTCCAGCCCTGAGATACAGCCTTGCTAGGTTAAGAGGGGCAGGACATAACAGTATGAAAAATCAGCCGAAGGGTTTGCAGGAAAGAAGCCAAGACAAAAAAAAATATGAAACAAATAACCCCAAAACTACAATCAACACCATTCACCATGAATGCTCATAAGGTAGAGTCTGAAATATTTTCTTCATCTTTCAAAGTGACTACTAATGGCAAACTTATGACTAATAGAAAGAAGCCAAGACTCAGAAACCTGGCTTGAGATCCTGGCTAATTTTCAAAACATAGGTTCCACCATTTTGGATGTCACATGAAAGCATACTTAGTGCAAAACAGGAAATACACACTTCTGATTTTCACTGGCATCAGAAAGCAACACACAGAAAGCTGGAGTCTACTGAGCCAAACTATTGGTATGTTTAGCCATTTACTATTGATCCCGACTGACAGGAAATCTCTACGCTTTTTCATGACTCCTTCTTAAGACTGGGAATTGAATGTTTTACATACAAAACATGCAACCAGACTTAGAGCCTGTCCACACCAGCAGATAGTCGTGATATATAGTTCCCTGATAGCACTGTTTAGCATGAAAAAAACTCTCATCCACTTGTACATCTACTTGAAACGACCCATCCTTCCCCTTTAAGAGCTGGCCCGTATTTTTCTGCTCCAGGGCTAGAGCATAAAATCTTTTTGGGATGATTTATTAAGATGCAAATAAATAGCTTCTTGTTGTGGCTTCCCAGATGGATGTGTGTGTGTGTGTGTGTTGTGTCATTACAGTTGTGACCGACTCCTCGTGACTCCATGTCCATGGAGTTTTCTTGGCAGGAATAATGGAGTGGCTTTGCCAGTTCCTACTCCAGGCGCCTACAGCACCTGGTATTCCCTGGTGGTCAACCATCCAAGTACTAACCAGGGCCAACCATGCTTAGCTTCCGAAATCGGGCGAGATCGGATGTGCTTAGGGTATCTAGGCAGCTTTCCCAGATGGATATCAAGAGTTAAAATAAATTGCAGTGGAGATGACATTTTCTTTTAAAGCACTGGACAAATTAATTAATTAAATTTCACAGCGTGGGCAAGCCCATGATACAACTCCTCAGGAAGGGAAGTGGGTAAGCACATCGCCACTAAAAAGCATGCATACCTCCTGTGCAATCTCAACCAACCAGTCAGCTGCTTGTATTAACTTCAGCAAAATCTAATACAAAAGCATGCGTTAAAGACCACAAAGGACCCATGTCAAATGGCAAGGTTTCCTGCAAAGGAACTGCATTCATATTACATAAAAGATGCCACATGGCTAAGAGGAGTTATCTTTCCAAGCCACTTCCTCTTCCAACAGACTGCTGAGTGGAGATTCCTTTTTAAAAATCACTGCCAATATGTTGCAATTCGTTTCCAGGAGGGCTCAATAATGTTTAAAAGGAAGATTGCTCAACAAGCACCTGAAAAGATTAGTGGAAGAAAAAGCCCTTCTTCATCAAATCAAACCAAGTGCTTAAAAAAAAGTTAACAGGGAAGGAGGAAAGATGTCTGATTAAGGAATACACAATGTCTCTGCTGGCTTGTGTGATTATAGATTAGTGTCTCATTCTTTTTCTGATGGACTCCTTGGTAGAAGCAGATCTTATAGCTGACCCATGAGTAGATCCAAAACATTTGTGTAGGACGGACCATGAGCGAGGACAGATACAAATATGTTAGACACAGCCTGTGATCAGAGCAGAAAGAGCATTAACATAGCAGAGAGATGACTGAGGCAATCTTTCTGTGTTTGTGAAATCAGACTTCAAAGGAATCCCAAGCTTAAAACCCATCAGCAAACAAAGCGAGCTAATCTGTTTAATCCTTGCAGTGAAAAGAGAGGTCCTGTTGTGATACTCAGAGGCTGAAGTTAGAGAACATAAAGTATGTTTCTGGCCTGGTGAAATCTTTGATGGACTCTTGTGCTCAAATTCTAATGGCCAAAAACAAAAACATAGCAAGCTAAATGGCTGAGTACTTGAGAAAAGATACTGCTGTGCACTCAGATGCATTCAATAATTACAGATTTCCTTCTTCTAAATGAGGGACTATATGTGAAGTATATGTCTGCCCTCAGACTTGTAGGTCACCCAGACAATACCATGCAACAGGCAGATATTGGAAATGCTACTTCTTCAACTATAGTTCCAGAATCCTCCAGCCTGCAAGACCACTGGCGATTCAAATTCCTGAGAAGTTTAGTTCAGAAAACAGAAGTGTAGTGGTGAATTCTTCACTGAGTGTGCTTACCAAGATGGTTCTTGTATTTCTCCCCCATCCCTGTCAAACAACATAGGCAATTCAATCCGTTCACATAAGCAAATGAGAAGCAGGTCTTTTTCTAAAAGGAATTCCTTTTGAATGCTAATTCAGTATTTAACAATCTCAAATGTGTTACTTGACAGTTTTCAACCACCGTACTTATCCTGGGAAAACCTACTTCCCGCCCAAATAGTCTAAGAACTGCATCCAAGTTCAAATGAAACAGGGAAGCCTGAGGGGGTGGCAGAGTGTGCCACAGCCCCAGCCACTTAGAAAGCCACAGAGTTTCAGTCTTGCAAGCCCTGGTTCCACTAAACTAGGGATGAGGAACCTTTGACCGTCTGATGTTTTGAGCCACAACTCCCAGAATTCCATCCCTATATTGCCAATAATAAGGACTGTGAGAATTGTGGTCCAAAACATCTAGAGAGCCAAAGGTTCCCCAGGCCTGCACCAAACCATGGCCAACAAAGCTATATTCCCAAGTTCCAGAAATAGGTTGGACTTCCAAGATAGGATTCTGTCAACATCTCTTTCTCCACTGTGTGTAGGAAGAATTACAACTGCCTACCTCTAATCTGTCACAATCTTAATTATGACTAGGTATCAGAGTTTCTGCTTTAAACAAGCTTTCAAACTGGTTTGTGAATCCTGGCTATTAGGCTGGTGATGATGCAAGGCATAACTGTTGCTGTGTAATGCTTTCAGGAGTGTGGAGAAATTTGGCGGAGGTGGATGTAAGATTCCATAGCCCATTTCAGATCACTTAATCACAGTAAAGAGTTCAGGGCATTAAGTCAGCTCCAGAACATTGTGATTAGTTGTGTGGCTCCTAGGCTGCCTAGCACATGAGTATTTCAACCTACACTTCCAAAATCCAACATTCTAACCATTCTTCATGATGCCATGCTGGCTGGAGGATTCTGAGAGATGTAATCTAATAAAAAGTAACTTTTAAAAGCTATGGAAAGCATATCATTACACATCTCCTTGAACAAGGAGAACATGTGTGGCACCCAGTCACCAGCGCTGCAGTATCTTTATGATGCCAGAAATAATTTATTTTTATTTATATTTTAGAGTATTTTTACCCTGCCTTTTTCCTTGGAAAAGGACCCAAGGCGGCTTACGGTAATGAGGGATAATATACAGTCCATGTGGTGGAGTCTCCTTCTTTGGAGGTTTTTAAGCAGAGGCTGGATGGCCATCTGTCGGAAATATTGTGATGGGGTTCCTGCATGGCAGGGGGTTGGACTAGATGGCCCTTGAGGTCTCTTCCAACTCTATGACTCTATGATTCTATGATTCTATCAAGACATGTTCAAGTATTTGAGAACAAGGAATTGAGGGACATCTTAGAGCATTAAGATACAACATTACATTAAAGCTACAAGGTTATAAGTACAGTGGTGCCTCGGATAACAATGGTAATTCATTCTCCGAGGTTAGTTGTTATCCGAAACACGTCGTTATCCAAAACACAGTTTCCCATGGGAATGAGTTCCCCATTCTGGAGCCTAGGAAAAAGGCACAGACACCTGGTTTTTTTGCTCAAAACTCTTTAAAAAGTGCACTTTAAAGGTATAGATGCAATTTCACCTGGGATAACTTTTTTACTGATGCATGCTGGAAATTCATTATCTGAGGCAGTCCTTAGGGAAAATTTGTTATCCGAGGCAGCCCATAGGAAGATTCGCTATCCAAGGCAGCCCATAGAGAAAATTTGTTCTCCAAGGCAAACCTATACCTAGGAATTGCGATTCGTTATCCGAGGCAGCCCATAGGGAAAATTCGTTATCAGAGGCAGCCCTATACCCGGAAATTTGCAGTTGTTACCTGAATTATTCGTTATCCGGGGCAGTTGTTATCCGAGGTACCACTATAGTTATAAACACAAAGTCTATGTGAACCTATAAATTCATATGAAATAGACATGATAGTCCACCATTCCAGGGAAAGCTTGCCTGAAAAGAAATAACAGTAGTACCTTGTATAAAGGAATTAATTCATTCCAAATGAAATTATGTTAAGCAAATTTTCCTTCATACAAATTCCCATAGGAATGCATTGAAAACAGAGTGATCCCATTTTTATATTGTACGGATTTTCCCCATAGGCAATTATGTTAAGCAAATTTCCCCTATCTCCGAATTTTTATGTTGTACAAGTTTTATGTTATACAAGCTGTTTGTTATACAAGGGTCCACTGTACCATCATAATTAACAATTGAAGAGTTCAACCCCTCAATTCCATATCGCTATAAAATGATGATCCGTAGCTCCAAGAAGTTCAGTCACAATAAACTAAAAACATTTCCCAAACATGACTCAGGCTTGGATTTCCAACTTTAAATTGTTTTTGTGGGTCTGTCTTCCCCAAAATGATGCAGAATGGACTGGAAACAAAAGCAGAACAGCAAAGCATAAGAGCATTTTGCTTTTATGCAGGGAAGGGTAGGCAAGTTTATTGTTTTATAATCTAAACTGATATCAGATCCTGACAAAACATTAATCATTTATGGATTTACCGGTACTTGCCTAAATTTGGTATAGGTATACAGCATGTACAGTATATATATTTATTATCTTGATTTTAGTATGCTAATTTTCTATCTATGTAAATGATACCATATCTATTTTTTTCCTAAGGCCATGGATAATGCAAATAAATAAATTAATGATGATGAAATATATAACACTAGAACCACATCTATGCACCTTCAACTCCAACAAGGGCAGTGGACACTTTGCTTTTAAATGAATGAAGGGCTTTCTTGAAAGAAGGGTTCAATTTCTCAAAGCCAAAAAAGATATTTTATTGTAAGTGCTCCAATGAACGGAAAAAACTACCTACAATCAAAGCTAAGCCTTTAAAGAATGTCATTCAATTAAGCAGACATTGACTCAGATCACTCACTGACGAATACGGTAGGATTAGGCTCTTTCATTTCTAATCAGTAAGGTGTAACAGCTGTTTACACAGCTCAGTATTAATTATCAAAATACATGGGAAGCCTCCCTCCCTCCTTAGAGGTGCCATATATCTCCTTAAAAGGCTTCCATCCATGGACACCCATCCGTACATCCATGCATGTAGAGTATGTGTGAATTCATTGTCAAATCAGTGTTTAATTATCATACGGTGAGAAGCACGGGAACTAAGAGGACACACTATTCCAAATTTAATTTATAAGCAACTCAGAAACAAATGACAAATCCCTCATCCTTTGGTTGACTCAAGTCTTATTTCTCAAAATCACCCTGCAAAGGTTTTAACTAAGCTGCCAGCTTTTGCCACTCTAATTGGTGGATCAATCAAGTTAAATTGGTTTATTAAATAGTAAGGACAGAGCCTGAGCAAGTAAATGCTTTTTGAGGCCGTTTGTGACAACAGAGGTATTGCTTCCCCAAAAGGGACTCATGCAGCCTTCTCCTGGATTAACTCAAAAGAATTCATATCATACAAAAAGCCTGTGTTGGATGGTAGAGTCAAGCAATGGACAGGGAACAACCAATCAGCACCATTCTGTCTTCCCTCTCCTCTTAAAATTCTACAGTAATCCCACCCACCTATTGTGGGGGTTAGGGACCCAACCTAACCTGCGATAATGGAAAATCCGTGATATGCGGATTCTGGGTCAGGTCTGGGGCCTTCTACACTTACCTGATGCCTGGTGCTGCCCCGAACGGGCACCCAAAACCATTTCTGGGGACTGGAAGCCAATTGGAGGCCCATTCGAGGCAGCGCCAGGAATCAGGTATGTGTAGGAGGCCCCAGATAGCCCCCCCCCAGTCTCGACCTGACCCAGCATCCACATATCGTGGATTTTCCATTATCACGGGTCAGGTCTGGCCTCTGACAGGCTTCCTGGACCTGTTAGAGGCCCCCGAAGTGGTTTCCGGTGAACCGGAAGTCACTTCTGGTTTTCCGGAAGTGACTTCCGGTTCACTGGAACCACTTTGGGGGCCTCTAACAGGCCCAGGAAGCCCGTCAGAGGCCCGTATGGGGCAGCACCAGTCCTGTGATAAGTGCAAGATGCCTCAAACAGGCCCAAGCAGCTTGCCCCAGAGGGGGGCTTGCATTTCATATACTACGGTGCCGCAATATACCGGAACCGCAGTATATGAACCGTGAAATGGTAGGGGACAACTGTACTCACTGCAGACCTGGGGGTGGAGTTGGGGGTGGGAATAATTCCCAGCAGCCAGAACCAACTAAACTGAGAGAAACGTCAGGAGTTGTGGCCCAGTCTTGGCTTTATAAGCCCAGTCATGGCAAAAGCAGACACAATTGTAGAGGTCCCTCACAAGACCCATTTGCCTTTGGCCAGATGTGAAAAAGGAGCCAATCAACTCTGGGTGCAACACATATATAAGATGAACATTGAAAATTATCTCACATTCTTAACATTCCAGGCCTTATACTGTATCTTAACTCTCTTTGACACAAACCTTGTGTACATTAGCCCCACACTCAGGCACCGGAATGTCCCACTGGCCCAACAACTTTACCTTTCATGTATCTTCAAGGTGCACATTTTTGGAGGGGCCCAACTTCACATACCAAAGCTACTGTGAACTGCACTGCATCTCCTCCACTGAAACCAGGAATGGTGAGGTGCCCACATGCACATTTTTCATGTTTAAAGTTTAATGCTAAAAATTTTTATTGTTATATAAACAAGCATAAAAAAGTATTAAAGGAGAACTCAGTTTCCTGAAATGCAATCTTCCACATTACAGAAAAGGTGTATGAATGTGGGTTTACATGGCCAATTCTGTTGCCTATTATATACTTTTACTTTCCTCGAGATAAACAGAAACGTCTTCTCGTATCCTCAAATATATTTTTTTAAAAATACAAATATTCATAACCATACAACTGGCAAATTTCTTTGAGGGAGTTTCCAAGCATGAAAACACCAATCAATCAATGCAGGTGCAAATAAAACTAATAAATTGCCAAATTAAACCACAAAATATTGGGATATTTATAGCCAATGATAAAACTTCATAATAAAGCAAGAAATAATAAAATGCCTACTGAATTTGCTTCCTGGTCAAGTGAAACTAATTACTGGCTTCTTGACTTTCTGGAAGCCTGGTTTTATACTGGACAAAGAGCTAAGCAAGCATATTTTTTCAGTGTTTCTCATGCCTACCAGCTTAGGTCTGAGAATGTAATTTTAAGATCTGATTTTCCCTGCCTGAGGGCAAAATGCTAAAATGCAAACATGGAGGCATATGAGGACAAAACATTCTGGAACTTAAAAATAATCCCCCAGTTCTTCTCTAAATGAAAGATCTACAGACAAAATGGGGTGGATTAAGGCTTTGCTTCCCTTAAGGCACTGATTGAGGTTGTTGGGGATGAGATTTTAAAATATAGGGGGGACATATGGAAAGCACAGAAGGAGGAGGAGGAGCAGGGGAGGGAAAGTATATACAGTGGTACCTTGTATAAAGGAATTAATTCATTCCAAATGAAAATCTGTTAAGAAAAATTTCCTTTGTACAAATTTCCCATAGGAATGCACTGAAAACAGATTAATCCCTAATCGTGATTGTTTTTCTGTTGTACGGATTTGCCCCATAGGTGATTCTGTTAAGCGACTTCCCCCTATCTCTGGAATTTTTTACCTTTAAATGGATTTTCTGTTAAACAAACTGCTTGTTATACAAGGGTTCACTGTTAAGTACATTTTTTTCTTTCTATGTAGAAACACAGTACTGTATCATCCTTTTGGTGGGACGGATTTGGAAAACACCACACCTGGCCATGTGGGCTATGATCTATTAATAGAGAACAACCATTCTTCTACCAGCAGATTCAGTGACTAGGAAGCTCTTTCTCCATCCAACCTTAACTGACTCTTTTATTGAGCTCCACCAAAGCCTGGGTTTCTTGTACATATATTTGCATTGCCTGTGGCTAATGCAAATCCACGTTGCCATTGTTTCCCCAGAGAAAAGGAACCAACCTTCTGTCTCTTTCCTGGTGGGCTTGAAAGTCATGTGAGACCTCTAGATTCATCAAGTCACATTTTCCAAGCAAATGTTTCCTGTCATCATAGTTCCCCACAGCTGGATGTTTTGCTCATATACAGTTGATCCTGATAACAGCACCACCTGGATGCCTTCAAAAGGAGATTGGACAGATTCCTGGAGGAAAAGTCCATCACAGGTTACAAACCATGATGGAGATGAGTAATCTTCAGGCTTAAAACCAGGGTACTTCAAGGAACAGATGCAGGGGAGTGGTATCAGGAGATAGATATCTAGTCTCATGTGCTCCCAGATGCATTTAGTGGGGCCACTGTGAGATGCAGGAAGCTGGACTAGATGGGCCTTTGGCCTGATCCAACATAGCTCTTCTCATGTTCTTATATTCACCTTTAGGGGAATTTTGGGGTTGCTCTTTTGGCTTTATTTCTATGGATCAAGGCAGTCTCACCTATTGTGATGTTATATGCGGTCACCACCAAGAGTTCAATCCCAGGTAGTCGGCTCCTGGTTGATTCAGCTTTCTATACTTCCAGGATTGGTAAAATGAGTACCCAGGTCATTTTGGGGAGGTGGGGTAGAGAAGCACAATATGTATCCCGCATACGTAAATTGTAAAGTACCCAGAGAGTGCTTTAAGCATTATGGAGCTGTATATAAGCAAAACATTTTGCTTTGTTTTGCTTATATGAATCAGATTAATCAAGAACAATGATCTTTTGAAAAACCACACCTAGAATCTACAACTGGCAGAACACGGTGGAACTTGTATGCCAGCTTTTAAAGTAGGGCAAGAGATAGAGATAATAAATTATTCATTTAAGATATCTCTATATCATTTGTGATACTCAGAATATCCAGGCTGTGTATACAATCTAAATCTACAATGGGTAGGAGCTGGTTGCCTAAAGACAGAGCAGAAGGGAAATGCTTAAATGTTCCCTTCATTCCAGCAGCCTTCCCGTTGTGTGATCAGTTGTGTCCTTGATGGTGCAATAAGGACAACATGACAGGGAACCTGCCTTAGATGGCTGGTTATGGTTACACTTCCTTTAGGCAACAGAATACTAGCCAATATAACAGAAGTAAAAGCCAGTGTTGGTGAATCTATTGCACAGGTGCCAAAGGTAGTACTCAGAGCCCTTTCTGTAGGCACCCAACTTCACCCCTTCACACACTCTGTATTGAGGTTAAATTGCTTTATTGGCACTTTGCAAAAAGAAAAGTGGGTTTTGAATCGCAGTTTGGGCACTCGTTCTCTAAAAGGTTCCCCATCACTGCAACAGGCCATAAACAGGTCATGGTTTAAATAGGCACTAGGCACAGGGACAAATGTAAAAATGAATTGTGATATTTGTTGGATATTGCTGGTTTGCTGAACAGTTGCAGCTTCATATTTGTGAGTTCCGGAGACCTGCACGAATACAAAGGGACAAATATGCTCCTTTTATATTTGTCCAATCATGAGCTAAGTTTCCCTCTCTGTCTTTGCTCCTCCATGGATCAGCTGTTCTTCCAGGGCACAAAGAGGGAAGGCTAGTCCCTATCCCCCAGAAGGAAATTCCATTGAGGTGGCTTGTCCTCTGTTTCTATGCCCCCACAGATCCAGGGGAGGGGGGAATAGAAACACAGGGCAAGCAAGCTTGCCTCTCCAAAGGAAATCTGAAAGGATCCCCCTCCCAGAGCCCAATGAAGACTCTATCTCTGTGATCACAATGAGATCACACAGATTGGGGTCACTTTCCTCATGTCTCAGGAATTTCCCATCTTCCTAAGGCCTCCCAGAAGCCTTGAGAAGTACTCATCTGTGGGTACTTCCCACAGATGGGAAGGAGATTACCATCCCCAAGTCGAAAAGTAAAACAATAACCAATCATCTGATTTCTTGGTTCGTGGCTTGTCAACCTTGACAAACCACAGTGATCCGCCATTTTGGTGGTTTGTCCCCCCTCTCTAATTAGCACTGCGTGCATGCTCCTTCAGAAGGAGTACAACCCCATGCAAGCAAACTGTTTAATTTAACCAGAGGACCACAGCTCTTTCACAGCAGACAGGAGTGACGTGCATTCTAAAAGGGAAAATCTATCCAAAGGTGTAGAAGTAATAGTTAAGAACTCTAAAGTACTGCTGCATACTGCCCCCCCCCCGAGATCTGTTTGGCTTCTTCACTCCTGGCCTTTAAGAAACACCTTAAAACATGGATATTTAGAAAAGCTTTCCCTGGATTAACTTATTAATTTTTCTTTCTTTCTTTCTTTCTTTCTTTCTTTCTTTCTTTCTTTCTTTCTTTCTTTCTTTCTTTCTTTCTTTCTTTCTTTCTTTCTTTCTTTCTTTCTTTCTTTCTTGGATTTTTATACCGCCTGTCTGGCAGCGAGGTCACTCTGGGCAGTTTATAACAATTAATACAGTCAAAAAATTCATACAATAAAAACATAAAATACAGTAACATAATAAAATAGAAATAAAAGTAAAATTAACATTAATGTGACATAAAATAAAATCATTAGTGATTGACTGTCATTTATTATTCCTTTTCTGGGGCCGTCTTTAACTCTTCTCGCTCTTTGTTTGATGACTGGAAGTGTATTGTTTTGTTAATGATATTGTGTTTTATTATATTGGATTGTTTGTTTATTGTATGCTTTGCCAGTTATGGTTTGTATTTTATATGTATTTACTGTACTTTTGTAAACCGCCCAGAGTAGCCGAGCAGCTAGATGGAGTGGTATATAAATTTAATAAATAAATAAATACTCATTGTCTCCAACTCTATATATGGTCTTTCAACGTTGTAGCCGCCTTGGGTCCTTTCCAAAGAAAAAAAGTGAGGCAAAAATATTTTAAATAAATAAAAATAAATAAATAAAAACTATGTTGCTTGCAATTCCAGTAGAAATTAAAATTATTTATCTGTGGACCAGGAGGATTAAAATAAAAGAGGGCACCATATTTAATATAATAAATAAGAAAGCAAAGCAAAGTGTTCTGCTTATATACTGCCTCATACCACTTCATGTAGTCTCTGGGAGGTTTACAGTTTTAATTACAGTATGCAGGCTACACATCCCCCCCCCACCCAAGCTGGGTACTAATTTTACTGACCTTGGAAGGATGGAAGGCTGAGTCAACCATAAGCCGGCTACCTGGGATTGAACCCCAGGTTGTGAGCACAGTTTTACCTGCAGTACAGGCATTTAACCACTGTGCCACGAGGTAGGATGGTTAAATACCTGTACTGCAGGTAAAAATTAAATAACCATGGCAACTCCCCAGAAAACGCTTCATAACCCTCAGGTTGGGAACACAGGCACTAGAGTATTAATCAGCATTTGGATCTAATACAAGATCAACACTCATTATCTCCTAGCCATGCAAACTAAAAGTCAGGTCTGTCTGGAATTTCTTTGTAACCAGGACAGCCAGATGAGGGTTTAAGAGCTTTCCAAAAACAGCTTAATGGAGAGCAGACATCTGCAAAGGGAAACACCACATCTGTAAAAATCAAGAGTAGGGTCAAGGGCAGTCTTTTATAAAATGTTATCTACAATCCCTACCTACTTCTGAAGCCAATTGTTTGTTTATACAGTATGTCATCTGGAACTCTGCCACCACCCACTACATATAGGGTTCCTATCCAACACACTGTGTATCTCCAGATGCACACAAGGGAAGTATATACAAGCTGATATAGGATTTTATAACTTGGTGTGCGCCCCTGAGTCAAAGATCTGGGAGGTTTCCAGCAAACGATCGAAGCCGCAAGCCCCAGCTTTTCAACGCAACATCTTATATCAACCTTGCAGGTAAGTCTACAAATGTTAATGGCCTACACCCAGCTTTGTTTCAGTATCTGCTTTATTTACCAGTAAGGATGCCTCTTCACACAGTCAATGGGTTGAGAGAAGACAAATAAACGCCAAGGAAAAGGCAACATTATTTGTTTACAAGTCATTCAGAAAAGAGACCATCTTCGCATAGGTGCCCCAGAGGAAGATTTATTGTTATTATATCTTCTAATATTCATAATAATAAGATAACATTTACATTTCAGGAGGTTTATAGGCTTAAATGAACTGAATTGAGTGTTTTATGTAAAATGCATGCTCATGTGGTAAAGCTTATTTTGGCTTTTTCTGGGGGTGGGGCTCACAACTACTAAAATATATTACTAGACTGTTTTGACTAAGGTATCACCTGGTAACTTATGCAAGATATATCATCTATTGCTGAAGCTGTGAATGACAGTCTGTATGCTAATAATGTGGTTTGAGGATTCAGAAGGATGTCACACCTAAGGGTGTATGCCACGGGACAGGATGCTGAGCTGGTGCGCCCTCTTTATGTTTGCAAACATTAAAGTGTCATTTATTACATGCAATATAATAAAGCCTCTATGTTGAAGTGAGCAAATTTTGTTTAGTTCTTATTGTACTTAGCATTTTGAGAATAATAATTTATCCACATCAGCAAAGCCACTGGAGTATTACCTGGGACTTCTGGTTCAACAGACCTGTATAAGGTTGCAATATTAGTTTGAATGTTCTTTTTGGTGCCTGCTTGATGCTGACATTCTGTTTTTGCTTTGAGAAAATTAATTACTCATGCACGTAATACACTACACTTTTTATCTGCAACAGGCCACCAAAAGGATCACGCCTGACACGGCTGTAGCCAACAGATTATGATATGTGTCCGACATCAAAGAAAGCCTCAAAGGAAGATTTTATGAACAACAAATTGTAATAGGTTGCACAGATATAACTGCTCTCTATTCTCATGGTAATAGATGGTCTGTCTTACACGAGTAAACGTGTGCATATGTGTAAGGCACATATGAAACTAGTAAAAGATAACACAGACCAATACTACTTTGGTCATTTGCCATAAATTGAACAAGGATGGAGGCAGTCTCCCTGCCATTGGGACAGCGTTCTCCAACTGAGGTGCAGCTCCCAAGAAGACCCTGTTTGTGAATCAATCCTGGGGTGGTGTGACACAAAACAGGGCCTCTGCTAAGAACCTCAAATTCCAGGCAGTTTCACATGGGAAGAGGCAGCCTTTCTCATATACCTACTCCAAGTAATGGAAGATCAAAACTGCCACTCTGCACAAGCTTGGAGACAAACAAAAACCATGGACGATTGGTTGAAGACCAGACTTTTATGAAGTTCAAAGTACATGCCTGATTCAAGTCAGGATGTAACTTCTCAATTGTCTTCAAGGGCAGCACCATGTACAGCACTTCATGGTTGTCTAGTAACCAAGTACCGTATATACTCGAGTATAAGTCAACCCGAGTATAAGTCGAGGCCCCTAATTTAACCCCAAAAAACTGGGGAAATGTATTGACTCGAATATAAGTCTAGGGTGGGAAATGCAGCAGGGCCTGGCAGCTCCTCCTTTGTAAGCTGAGGGAGCAGTGTGTGATGTTTAAAATGACTTTAAGCCACCGATGCAAGCATTTTGTCTGAGTAGCTAAAAGTCATTTTAAACATTGCATGCTGCTCCCGTGCAATGCGGGGTGGGGTGGGGGTCAGGAGAAGTGGTGCACAATTTTTAAAATGACTTTTAGCCACCAACCCAAGCACTTGCCTCAGTGGCTAAAAGTACTGATGCAAATATAAGTTGAGGGCCCCTTTTTTCAGCCCAAAATTAGGGCTGAAAAACTAGACTTATATTTGAGTATATATAGTAATTAAGGCATGGATCACTATGGCTAATCTGTTTCTTTGTGCATCAGTTTGGGAGTTCTGATGAGCAGAAAAGCAATCAACCAACACTTTTAGAAAATAGAAAACATATTTGACCGAGTTTGTTTTCAGCATAAAATAGAGAGAAGAGAACCATGTAATGTGCACTGATGATGCATGTAAAGAATCAAAGAATGACATCTTGCCTTCTGGTGATTTTGTCATGTGATAGCTGTCGTTTTATTCAACAATCTTTACTAAATAAATAAATGCATAAGAATATGAGAGGAATATCCCACAAATGTTTCATTATCACCTGATCTGGAGGGGGGGATGCAAAGAAAGGGGCAGGGGACTCCAGAAATCAGAGGAGGGGAACTAAGGCATTTCCTTCAGAAATACAGATCAAATTTTCTATTATAACTAGATAATGTGCTGTGTTTAAAAATGCATATGCAAATGTGCACACTTATAGACATATACAAGCAAATTCCAATTCAGTCTTGTACCTGCTCCCCAAAATCCCTACATTTTGGCATCTACCAGCTGGTTTGTTTCACTGCTATGGGCCATATAGTAATAAGAAATGAGATTCATAATATAACCTGAAATTTTAATTTTTTGATTCCACCATCTCAAAACAGCAGAGTTAGAGATGCTGGGGTTAGACCTGGTTGGCTGTGTTTTGCTGAGATTCTAAATATTGCACATGGTACTCATATACCCCATCAGCTGGCCAGATCATTTTTTTGGGAGGGGTTTCCTCCCCCATAATAAATCTTTCATCTTGTAGAACAGGCAATGTAAGACAAAACATGTTGTCATAGTTTGTGCCAGCTGTTTGGGAAGAAAGAATCCTTTCCATCTGGTTAGCCAGTGAATGAAGCCATCAGCGGTCGAACAGGGATTCATAGACATGGTACAGCAAACATTCTGAATAAATGAGGAAGTTTTGGGGATGTTTGGTCCTGGCAGAGCTGCCTGTAAACAATGCATAAAAAGCAGTCTGAGCTATAACAACGATGCTGGCTGCAAAACTGGGAGAACTGTATTGCACAAAAGCAATGTTTCAAAGCTGTGATAGTATGCCTTACCTGCGACTATCTTACAGTGCAGGAAGTGGGACTCAGTGACTTTTGGGATGCTACAATTTGCTTATTTTTAATGAGTTTGTGATTCAATGGCCTTCTGTTCCACTTTATGTTCCATTTAATGGAACTTTGTGGTACTCCTTGCTGAAGGATGTGGTGAAGACATCTGGCCTAGATAACTTTAAAGGAAGACTGAAAAGATTTCAGGAGGAAAAGTCCATCGCAGGTTACAAGTCATGTTGGTTGGGGATAGGTATCTCCAGGTTTAAAAGGGGGACACCTCAAAATGTCAGGTGCAGAGGAGTGGTATCAGGAGATAGGTATCTAGTTGTCTCGTGTGCTCCCAGAGGCATCTGGTGGGGCTACTATAAGCTACAGGAAACTGGACTAGATGGGTCCTTGACCTGATCCAGCAAAGCTCTTCTTATTTTTTTATATTTGAATAGTTTACTGTTTTTAGCTTTTAATACTGCTTTTAATGATGTAAGCCAGCTTGGTTCCTTTTTAAGGAGAAAGGAGAGTTTAAAATGTTTTAAATTAACAGATATTGTCCCTTTTGAAGGATTAGTTTTACACATACTGTACTTATGAGTACATTTGGGTTCCATCATCCTTGCAACAAAGAACCCATCTTCTGGACCACAAACATGAAGCATCTGAACATCTCTCTGAGCAATGTTGGTCAATGCATTTCAAATTCACAAATCCCCCCCCACCTAAATTAATCTAAAACCCATATTTCCACCTTCTCCTAATTTCAGCTAAATTTTGTTACTTTTATAAACACACCAGGAAAGGTAGCCATCCACAGATGTGACGGGTCTGTTATCCTTTATCCATCCATCCCCTCTATCTCTCTGAAGAAGTGAGATAAAGTCCATGAAGCTGGTGTCAAAACAAACGAACAAACAAAAAACACCACCTTCCTAGTTTTAAGATGCCACAGGATTCTCTGCTGGGTTTGATAACATCCTAGCAATTCCAGAAATTGGATACTCTATATTGGATATTTCCAGCTAGACATTCCTGAAACTCAATTGAAACAAATTCTGTAACTCTGGCTTCATTCCAGAATGACTGAAACATATATTTTGAAGTTACAAGCAATCAATATTTACTGCAAATATAACTGCTTAGTTAATTCACATCCATGTCTGGTTTGATACTGAAACTGATGAATTAGCAGCTGAATGCAACTGATTCAACGTAAGTGTACATTGCACTACACTATCCAGCAGAATTTTGATTCCTTTGCACTGAGAACACAGTTCTGAGGGTACAGTACATTCAAACACTAACATACTCTTTCTAATTGGGGACCTACAGTAATCTTTTTTGACCAAGCTTTAACATTGCTCAAGAGAAGGAAGAAACCACCCAGGCTCACTGTGTTAACTCCTAGATCAGCAAACCTGAAAATATTTTGATTCAAAAATACCTGCTTGATTGTGCCACACCTTTAAAAAAACCTGTTTACCGCCCCCCTAAAAAAACTGTTCTTTTTCACATATCCAGCTTCAACTTTTAAAAAATCAACTAACAATCCAATCCTATAAAGGTCTACTCAGAAACAAGTCTACTTCTGGTCAATGAGAATGTGCATAGAAATTCAGCTTATAAAGAAAAAAACACTTTATATGTGGGGATATAAAGAAAACAGTTGGGGCAATGTTCAACCCAGCTGCTGACTCAGTTAATGTTATGCAATGCTAGTTAATTTAACAGTATAAGCTCCCATAACATAGACAACTAAAGTATTTATTTACATTTATAACTCTCCCTATAAAAATCAGGGTGGCTTAAAATTAAATTTAAATTGTGAATATTACAGTTAGAAAACTAAATGATAGCAAAAAAAAGGTAAAAAAACAGATTTAGAAAAGCCTACATCAATGAGGGCTCTTGAGATGGCATGAAAATATTTAGCGGGATGCTTACTGTTGAAAACCTCATTTCACCCAAAAGCATTATATCTCACTTGAACAGGGAAAATTTGGATGAGGTGTTACCTTATCATAATTCTGAATTCTTCCATCAGGCTTCCATGAGACAAGACGTCTTAAAAAAGAGGATTATGGCAACTCTTCCAAGAGCGGGATATTTCCTATAAAAAAGATGGAGCCACCCCAAACTATGACTCTTTCCCTAGGCAACACTTACTAACATAAAGCAACCAACCCAGTAGTTTGCCATCCATCTGGGACATAAGTGTGACATCGAATTAAAAACAAACACAAAACAAAAAAGAGGAACTGGGGAACCCCAGACCAGTCAGTCTGACATCAATCCCAGGGAAAATTCTGGAACAGATCAGAAATCTGCCACTACGCAAGCACCTAGAAAACAAAGCATGGACAACATGGATTTGCCAAGAATATGCCCTGCAGACTAATTTGATCTCTCTCTTTTTTATTAGGTAACCTCCCTGATAGAGGAAATGCTGCAGACAAAGGTGATTACTTCACGTCCTTCCTCGAGCCGAGGTGAACTTGCCTCCGAGTTGAAATCGGTTTTCAATCAAGAAGTGGATTGAAAAGATTGCCGAGCTCCAGGACAGGAATCTCTCACCCCGCTTGGAGCGCAGTTCGGGGGGCGTGGTCGGGGTGAACTCGGATTGACCCCACAAGGATGTGAGGTTACGTTCCTTCGAACTCAGATTGACCCCACAAGGACGTCTTACGTTCCTTCAAATCGCGGGGCCATGAACTGCAGCGAACTGCAGCAGAGGGACATCTTGACTTCAGAAGTTTCAGCCATGATGTTCTGATTAGCAAGGTCAGACACAACATGGAGTGAGAAGCCAGGTCAGCAAACAAAATCTGCAGGATCAGAAACCAGAAGAGGTGGTGTCCCCTATTGCTTGCAGTTCCAACTAAAGAATATTTTGTAGCTTTAGCCATACTATCACTCAACTGCATGGGATGGAACTCCAGCAGCATGGTCAGCAGGTTTTTCTGAGAGGCATCATCTCATTCCAAGGAGACCACCTACCCCTCAAGAGGTTCTTATCCCCAAAGAGTCCTCTCCTGCAGCCAAGCATTTCAGTTTAGGATTTTAAACTGGTGCTTGTGCCTTGAACCTAGGGTGCTCATATGGGAAGTGAGGGAATCCAGCCTCAGAGCCAACCACGCCTGAAGATTCAGCTTTCTGTCCCCTCCCAGTGTCTGCCACTATACGGTGAGTTCACTTCCTACATCTCAGAGAGCCCAGGGTCTATTGGATTCAGCAATACAGCATGTTGGATTTGAGATGCTGCTCTAATTCATCCTCACTGGATGATACATCCAATGATGGTAAAAGCAAAGCAGAGGGAGAGAAAAATGGCTACCTTCCTTTAAACTTTTCATTAGAAATAGATGGTCAGGGTGGAACCGACATTTTTGCAACATCCAGGAGCTCGAAGTTCTATTTAAAAAAACTTCTTTCACCCTAGTGTAGTTGAAAGTATAGAAAAGGTGGTTTTCCTACAGCATGAGTATAAAGTTCATATGAGTGAGCTCATGAATTTATCAACAGCCTGGCTGAGATCTCAGAAATATATCATTCTCTTTGTGTGTTTCTTTTCTTTATGGTCAAAGGGATCTGAAGTTAGAAGTGCTCTTGAAAGTTTTGGTAGCAAGCATATTGAGGATCTGCAGAGAATCACCACGCAGAAGAATCAAAAGTAAAGATTTAAGATTTTCTTCACAGGAAGCTCCTCTTCACCCTCCGTCCTCACCATTTCTTCTGTCCCAGTAGTTACATATTTTGTGCTGAAATTCTCTGATACTTGCATTCTCCCCCCTTTTTTTTTAACATGAGATTTTGCTATAGAATAATTAGGCTAACAGTATGTTTTGATAATATCAGAGTGATAACTAATACCATGAAGCAAGAATGAAGCTTTAAGCACATGTTCTTGTAAGTTCTTGTCACTGTGCATCATAACTTGGGAGCATGCTTAGAGATCACTATCTCAAATATTTGTCATTCACAGTTTTTAAATTAGTACCTCATATCCTCACTTCCTCCACTGACACATTTGCATTGAATCATCTATGGATAACTCTAATTCTAAAGGAGCAGTTGCTTCATACTGTAGTTGCCTCCTTAAACATCTCTTTCTTTCAGACTGTCGGTTCATCATTATCATATGATTTGCTACTAGGCTCATAACTACAGAAGTCTCAGCGATATGCTAAGGCTGCTTTCTAACATGTTTTTTATGCCACCAAGGCGGTTACTTCATGTCCTGTTTGTCCCTCCTTGCTGTCCCACCTGGGACCGGTACAAAAAAAAAACTTACTTCATGTCCAAAGCGTGACAGCAAAAAGTTGTCTCGACCATGCCCCCAGAACTGGGAACAGAGCATGACAAACCGTACCTGCCCCTGGGCTGGGGAATTTTCTTGTCATGGTTAGTTCCCAGTTCCTGTTCCGAGACAAGGGACATGTGGTAACAACTGTCATGCAACAACCAGTGTCCATCTAGTGGTGAGCAACTGAAGCGGCATTCAACATTAGTTTCCCTATGGAAAACACCATGCAGTGCAAATGTTTATTAAATAAAGTAGTGTACTGAAAATTCTGTAGCATTGACATGTAAATCCCGGAAGACCAGTAAATCAAAATATCAAAAAAGTTTTATTTACAATATTTTTAAAAAGGGTTAAAAAAGCAAGACAAATTCAGAATTTGTCACGGAACAAGACCGTGAAGTAACAGTTGTCACGAGACAAGTAATCACGCCTGTGGGTAAACGGAAACAGGGATTGAATAGGGACAAAACCACGTGACCACGAACAACACTGTCATGGCACAAACGTAATCGCGGAACAAGGTAGGACGTGAAGTAACCGCCCAAGTTGCTTCTGTCCCATGGCAACCCTATGAATCAATGTTCTCATAAATGTCCTGTGCTGAACAGCCTTGTTCAGGTCTTGCAAACTCAAGGCTGTGGGTTCCTATATGGAGTCAGTTCATCTCATCTTCCTCTTTTCCCAGTCCCTTCAAACTTTCCCAGCACGAATCCTGGGAAATAAATTATGATTTATTTTGGGCATGGCACTGTAGTGCAAATATGGGGGAAAGACAAACACAGACATAGTAAAACAAAGAAGAGGCTTCTTTTTATTGTGAATGGAAGCAGAAAAGAGAGAAGTACTATAGGTTATTTATCTATTTATTTATTTATTTTACCCCACCTTTCTCCTTGGAAAAGGACCCAAGGCGGCTTACAGTAATGAGGGACACTATAGAGTCCAGTACAATTAAGACATGTTCAAGTGTTTGAGAACAAGGAATTGAGGGACAGACTTACAGCATTAATAGACATTACATTAAAGCTACAAGGTTATAAGTAGTTATAAACACAAAGTCTATATGAACCTATAGAATCATATGAAATACACATTACACATGGCAGTCCATCATTCAGGGAAAGCTTGCCTGAAGAGAAAGGTCTTTGCCTGTTTCCGGAAGGACAACAGAGATGAGGCAGTCCTGGTTAACAGAAGGATTAATACAAATATTTAGAGCCAGCCTGAACTTCCTCTGAAGTGTAAGATTCTAGCATTACTCTCAAATGGCCAGAAGGCTGTTTGAGCTAAGAATTCTTCCATTTGGGTCAGTGGTTCTCAACCTGTGGGTCCCCAGATGTTATTGGACTGCAACTCCCAGAAGCCTCTACCACTCGCTGTGCTGGAAGGGGTTTCTGGGAGTTGCAGTCCAGGAACATCTGGGGACCCACAGGTTGAGAGCCACTGAAATTTTGGCTTTAGTGGACAGACCAATTGGTTCCTTTCCTGGGAAAGCAGATACAGCCGCATTTACATATGCTGCAGTCAGATCCGGATTACATGACCTCTCCCTCCCCCACCCCCAAAAAAAATCAACTTTATGTGGGACACCTCTAGAAAAGTATTCAGGTATAAAATGCAGTAACTATGTTAAAAATATATGGCATCTGCTTTTCTGACCACATGAGCTATTGCCCATAATACCTCATGGGGAATTGTGGTCTGAATTTACTCACTCTTTGGATAACAGCTTCAACTATTACAGTGCAAGGAGTTTCTCTCCCCCTCATGCACATTATGATCCACTAAAATATCTGTAATCTTCAGCTATCGAGCACAATTCAAGGTGCTGACCTTGACCTACAAAGCACTATATGACCAGGGTCCTATCTACCTCAAAGATCGGATCTCACAGTATGAACCGACTCGGGTGTTAAGGTCATCAGGAGAGGCCCTACTCTCCATCCCACCACCCTCACAGGTACGTCTTGTGGGAACCCATGAAAGGGCCTTCTCGGCTGCTGCACCCAGACTTTGGAACTTCCTCCCACTAGAGGCCAGGACAGCCCCATCTCTGTTGTCCTTCCGGAAACAGGCAAAGACCTTTTTCTTCAGGCAAGCTTTTCCTGAATAATGGACTACCATGTGTATTTTATATGATTCTATGGGTTCACATAGACTTTGTGATTATGACTACTTTTAACTGTGTTGCTTTAATATAATGTTGTTATTATTTATTATTTATTTATTATTTACGCTTGTATACCGCCCCATTCCCACAATGGGGACTGTCAGAATAAAAACAGATAAAAATAATTAACAAAACAACGCCAGGAGTAATTAAGATGGGACCTTAGACATCAAATCTTTGTTCTTAAGATTCCTCAAATCCTGGAGCCTGAGATCACTGGGAAGTTTATTCCAAATGGATGGAGCCACTACTGGAGTGACTGTCCAGTGATAAGGCCACCGAGGCGCGGGTGGGTAAGTCCGGGAGACGCTCCGCCAAATTAGGGTTTTGTAAACCAAAACCAACACCTTGAACCTTATTCGGGAGGCAACTTTAACCAGTGTAGGCGAGCCAGGATAGGGGTGGCGCGGTAAAAATAACCACCAGCCTGGCCGCCGTAAAATGAATAATGTAAATGGCCCTCAAATCTTTGTTCTCAAATCCTTGAACATGTCTAAATTTAGGCATATGCAATGAGAAAGGTAGGAATTTAGGCATATGCAGAGATAGGAACAAGCATGGGGTTGGACTAGATCTAACAGAGTATTGTAGCCATTGGCCATGTTTGCAGTGTGTTTTGGGAATGACGGTTCCCAAAATAATATTTTCTTCCATTAAGCTGTTTGCATCTAGGCCCTTGCATGGTGTCCCATTTGTCTGCTTGTTGGAACTGCTCTCTTCCACCCCAATCCTTCTTTCCTTCCATGTCATGCCTTGGCCTTTATTTATACTTATGGTCCAAAAAGGCTCTCAAGGCAGCTTTCCTTAAGTCAGATCATGTTTTCATTTTATGCAAGCTACTCTGGCCAAGAGCAGGGTAAAAATGATTTAAATGGAATTTAAAATTTGTTTTATCAATCCCCCATCATCTACTTTTAAATCGGTCTACCTACTCCTCACCTTCATTATCTTAAAAAATATCAACGCAAACCAAGGTTTACAAATTTGACGTCTTATTTGATGTACCGGAGGAATACTTAAAATGAGAACGACCGACTAGTGAGAATCTGTGATTGCTGCTAAGAGCAGTTGCGTAGGATTAAAAGAATGGGATAAAACCAAAGTAAGATGGACAGCACACAGAGAAAAGACAGATACAAAGGCAGCTCCTACAGACCCTGTGTTGGGAGGGGCTCGATTGTCCACCCGCCCGTGACGTGGCACTTTGAGAAGGGGCTGGTGGTCAGGGACAACTGCCTTCAGCCAGGTTGTCCCATGAAGGGGTCTGATTATGGGTCACGTGATCAGCGGTCAGTGACCCCTCTTAAGGTCCAGCACAGAAGGGTCCTGCCTCTTTGTTCCCCGGGCGCTTTCCCGCCCACCCAGCCCTAAGAGAGAATGAGATTAGCTGGTTGCATATGGGCCGGATGGGAATTTTTGGTCAGCGCTCCAATTGGCCAGGAATGGTGGCGTGTTTTTGCCCATTCCGTTCTCTTCGCAAAGGGGTTCCCCATGCTCATAACCACGGTCACAACCGGCAGTCAGTGCAAGTGGATATGTCACCTTAGGATATAAGTAGGTAAAATTACAGTTAGCATATTGTCAGCCCTCGATCTCTTTTCAGGTACAGTGGCACCCCGACTTAAGAGCAGCTCGACTTAAGAGCAATTCGACTTAAGAGCTGGAAACTGTTGACATTTTAACTGCCACCTTACAAACTTTTAGATATGGTCTGCTCAACTTACATTCTTTTAAAAAATTTTTATTCTTCTAACTTATTTTTTTTTCAATTTTTTAGATAGGTACCCTGACTTAAGAGTAGTTTGATTTAAGACCATGCATTCGGAACAGATTATATTTGTAAGTCGAGGTACCACTGTATACAGGTTTATTACATAGGACAGATCTGGATGGATGGGTGGACAAAGTACAGCTGGTGGACACTATTACACTGCCCTGGCAAACTTTTTAAACACATTTATAACAAATGTTATTTTTCAAAGGAATTTTCCTGTGCTCGGCAAAATGAACCTAAATGAGCCTTCATCAACAAATAGTGCATTTGTAACAGAATGCTAATTAGTTATCTTTCCTCACATCCACCTCCATAATGGGAAATGGAGTACCTTCCATCTGCCTGCTTTGGCCCAGTTTTTATTATCTCTTGTCAATCTGGGGCTAAACAGACTCCTAAATATTTTCTCATGTCTCTGAACTAAAGACGCTCCTGCACAGGAGTTGGAAACACTAAACTTTTAGGTGCTGGGATGACACCCAATACCTTTCTCAGCTTGATTTGGAAGAGAATAAGTTGGAGATGGAAAACAAATCTTACCCCCAATCTTCTGGTTCATGGGTTTCAATGAAAACTGAGCAGGAAAGGGTAAGAATATAGAACTATTGGGAAAGCTCACAGATGGAAACATTTGGAGAGCTCTTGGGACCAGTGGTGCTGTCATTCCCACCAGATTAATATTGATGCAAAATGGAAGAGATTCAACAAAACCAGTGTCTGGAAAAGTAACTGTTCTAGAAGAGGCCAGCTACCGACCCAATGCTGGCTTTAGAATTCTATGAGCAACAGTCCAGAAAGCAACTTTTCCAACCTCTAAGTAAGAATTTTTAACAACAGAAGGGTTTTCTTGGCCAGTGGTAGACCTACCCTTCACTGAACATTTTGCAACCGGTGTTGGACCACCATCTGTCAAGGTTGCTTTAGTTTGGAATGAAACACTGCCTTTCTGGGCTCAATACTGAACTCAGTATTTATCATGCTAAAGCAATAGTCAAGACAATGACACTTCTCAAGACAGAAGAACGAAAGGAGCGAAACTTCGGATGAGCTACCATCCTACAAACCTGGTTCTCTTTACTAATGCATGGGATCCATGAAGAAGAAGAAGAAGAAGAAGAAGAAGAAGAAGAAGAAGAAGAAGAAGAAGAAGAAGAAGAAGAAGAAGAAGAAGAAGAAGTGTAGGTGGCTGTGGAAGGTCTGATTATCAATTTTCCACCACAAAATATATGATAGGACATACCAACACCCCCAAAATGTGGAAAATCTAAAAAAATAATAGGTTCCAGTTTCTATAACTCCTGGTGTCTTACTAGCTTTGCAGGGGAGTAACAGGGAGTACTACACACTTTCTCAGTGCATTGCTACTACCCATAAGGGCTTCCAGGAACAGAAAAATGACATCTTTTCCACCCTGGATTTTTTTTTCCACCTAGGATGGCAAGGTGGGCTTTGACGGAGCTACAAGTGGCCCCATCCAAGCTTTAGATAAAAATAGGGGACTTTTTTTTTTGAGGGGGTGAAGGAAGAGTGATTTCCTGCATTGTGTTAAACCTACTACCTCCTTAGAACATTATCACCATGATGGAAATACACAGAAAAATAGGAAGCGATCAAAGCTACTGGCAGGTGTGCAAAGTTAAAAGCATCAGCCAGTTAATAATTGGGTGAAGGACAATATCTACAAGCTCCATTTGAGGATTCAGTGGCAAAAGGCGTTGAAGTCCTGCTGCGCTAACAGCACTACGTAGGTGTCATTATCAGGGAAGGAGTTCAAACCCTAAAGCATGGGTTTAACTAACAATTATCCAGAGTAAACAACACAATGGAAGCAAGTTTGAGGTACACGATAAATGGGATTGGAGCTAGTGATCTCCTCCTGGGTGAGCAACACTTAACATGGGAGCGGTGTGTATGCCCCCATCTGCTCTTTGCCAACCCCCTCATTTACTGCTACTAAAATCAGAAGGACCATTTAAACTCACAGAAGAACCACAGCTTCTAGAAAATAAAAAGAGAATTATTAACCTTCTCATCCAACTGGAAGGAGGAACTCTGTTCTGTCAATTTGCAAGCAACTATGACATGAGAATATCCTGCACCAAAGAAAAACTGCCAGATATGCTACCAAATTTGGAGTGCAACTGCGGAAGCAGAAACTTTTATGCGAGCTGCTCACATGCATCTTCCCCTCCTTCGTAGCCATAAAATTAGAAGAATAACATGTAGCTCACAATTTCGTGCTTATCAGGGTTGACCATATCAGGACAAGGCAGCAAGAATAAAGCATATTCTTACTGTTGTTGAAAGAGCAAGTGTTAGTTATTTCATGTATGACGATTGCAGTTTTACTGGCTGAGTAGCTCAGTGAGTAAGGTATCTGGCTGTAAAGATTGTGGGTTTGATGCCCAACTGTATCTCTCAGGGGAAGAGCCAACTTTTGTAGCTTTGGACAAACTGCA
Source organism: Phrynocephalus forsythii (assembly GCA_029282475.1). Lineage (NCBI taxonomy): Eukaryota > Metazoa > Chordata > Lepidosauria > Squamata > Agamidae > Phrynocephalus > Phrynocephalus forsythii. The sequence goes on from JAPFRF010000004.1 coordinate 119,856,974, forward strand.
CAGTCCTAAGGCAATACAACAGAAAGCAGCGCCAGTAAACCACATCTAAGTCGTTGCCAATTCCCTCATTTACAGTACTGCTACTAAAGTCGGAAGGACCATTGAAACTAGCTATCCCATGATTGAGACGTACAAAATAATGCAGGGCATGAGTAATGTGGATAGAAGGAAGCTCTTCTCCCTATCACAAAATACCAGAACTAGGGGACATCCACTCAAACTGAGGGATGGGAGAGTGAGAACAGACAAAAGAAAAAAAATTACCCAGCGTGTTGTTAGTCTGTGGAACTCCCTGCCATAGGAGGTGGTGATGGCATCTGGCCTGGATGCCTTTAAAAGGGGATTGGACAGATTCCTGGAGGAAAAGTCCATCACAGGTGACAAACCATGATGGAGATGTGTAATCTCCAGGCTTAAAACCAGGGACTTCAAGAGCCAGATGCAGGGGAGTGGTATCAGGAGACAGATATCTAGTCTTGTGCGCTCCCAGATGCATCTGGTGGGGCCACTGTGAGATACAGGAAGCTGGACTAGATGGGCCTTTGGCCTGATCCAGCATGGCTCTTCTTATGTTCTCCTATTCTTATGTTATGTCCTCTATACCCAGAAAAAGCTTAGAAAGCATGGGTGTAAGTCAAAATAGACTCAATGGGATGTTGTTGCTGTTGTTAATTATAATGATGTTGTTGTTGTTGTTGTTGTTGTTGTTGTTGTTGTTGAAGAAGAAGAAGAAGAAGAAGAAGAAGAAGAAGAAGAAGAAGAAGAAGAAGAAAAGCACTTGTAGAGTTTTGTATGTCATATGCTAGAAAAAGTATGTAGCTGACATTGGGTACTCTGCATTTTGAAATGGTTTGATATGGAGGGGTGCTATTTGCTGCTCAGGCTTAGGAGGCATAATGGCTTGTTTTCACTACACCCCAAAGAGCCTGCCCAAGGCAGCTGCTTTTATTCTGACCTGCAGAGGAGCCAACCCCTCTTGAGATGCCTTCTAATCTTATCTTCCCCCACTTCAGACAGATTCTAGATGCTGTACAGAGACCACAGTTAGCAACAAGCCTTTTATTACCTGAAGGGGATCCCAGATTCTGAACAACAGGAGTATGTCCGTCATGTAGCCAAAAAAAAAAAAAAAATTCACGTTGTAGACTTGGTTGTGACAGCCCACATTCCCACATATGGAGCATCTACATAGCAGCTACTCAGATTTGCCCCATCACAAATGGCATATGAGTGCTGCATGCAACACAGTAAAGTCATGTGGCCGTTGACCCAGATGTCTCCCAAGAACCACGACATGGGACACCAAAACAATCCATGCAGTCATGGGTCACACATCACTGTTGTCACACATACATGTATAGGGAGACATGTTACAAATAATGAGATATGTGATGAGTTAAGAAGGGCAGGGGTTGATGAAAGCACAATAACAGCATATCTGTTCAACAGAAAGCCTGCCTACCATTAGTTCTCTATATATAGCACATCCTTTGAGGTTTGGCAGTTTTAAATTTTATGTGTTTTCCCCCTTTTTATGGTTAAGTAAATGTAGTTAGAAAATAATAGATGAGTAAAGAGTAATCATTAGCACATTAATGGGCAGAAGGATGATCAATAGAACCAAATGATTTCCTGCTTAAAAATAAAACCCTTTGCTCTGTTTCACAGGGTTTTCTCTGTTGCTTTTTATCACTAGTCATGAACTTCTGATAAAAGATGAATTGTTTTACCACTCTGACAATACTTATCCTGAAAACAGAACCTGTGAGGATGGATAACTATCATTCTCGGAGGTTTACATCATGGTAGGCATTTTGAATCCACATCCAAAACTAACAATCTGACTGTCTGAATTACAATTTTTAAAAAGACATTAAAAGTGAGGTCTATAACTCTGCAGTGAAGAAAAAATATACTTTGCTCAGATGAGGTACCATCTTTAACCCCTTCCTCAGTTCTAAAATATATCTGGTAATGCATCCAGACTAGGCATGGGCCTTTCATTTCGAAGTCGGTCTGATTCCAAAACGAAGCATGGCAGCACAGAATCACAGAATAGAATCATAGAATCATACAGTTGGAAGAGACCACAAGGGCCATCCAGGTGCTGTTTGGAACTTGGACCCACCCTCCAAAATGAAATCACCCACTGACATACCTTGACTTACTTTACGTGGGGCTAAACGCTAACAAGGAAGTAGCTTCCATCGTTCCCATCATCGTTCCTTCTCCCTGGTGCTGGCCAATCAGGAGCTGGCAAAGACATGCATCATCCCGCCTCCCTGTCTGATTGGCCAGTAACAGGGAGAAAGAACAGTGATGTGGAGACTACTTCCTGGTTGGATTATTGCTCCACGTGAGGTAAGGCAAGGTAAAGTCAATGGGTGATTTTGTTTCAGAGGGTGGGTCCAAGTTCTGAATGGCACCTGTACGGCCGTGCTTCATTTCAGAACTGGACCCATTCCAAAATGAAAGGCCCATGCCTAATCCAGACCTTTACCTGAAGTCTCAGTTACTTGCTGCCACTCAGCAAATTATCTTGGGCTACAACAGTATTCTCAAAACTATTTGGGAATGAAAGACTTTCAGTCTGACAAATACAGAGTGTACGAGATCAGTCCTTCATCTCACTACCATTACTTTGTATAGTCATATAAGCAGAAATGTAAACTAATAATAATAATATCAAAGCAACTAATAGAAGGTAATGTTTGCAACACTGCACTTGTTTTATAATGAATGTTAAATGAGTGACTTTGGAAAAAATAAACAAATACCATGTTTCCCCGAAAATAAGACACAGTCTTATATTTATTTTTTCTCAAGAAGACACGCTAGGGCTTACTTTCAGGGGATGTCGTACTTTTATTAAGTATAATATATTTGAATGTAAGCCCTGCGCACATCTAAAGCCTTTGCTCTCCCGTCAGCAATCCATTCACAGATTATGTTTTCCAGCTCAGGAAATAAAGGTTGCCAACCTGAACCACACTTGCGCTTCTTAGCATTTCCTCCGTCCACATGTAGACTGAGGTTATCATATTCTGCCCGCCATTTTCGGACCATTCGGATATCCAACTTCTTCTCTTTGCAGAAAGCCATAAGATTCTTGCCCTGGGAGTCCTCGACAATTCCTTTCTTGTACTCAACAGAATAGCTCTTTCTTTTTCCAGTCACCTTGTCTGGGGGTACAGATACTCAGGAAAAGCAGGCCCACAGACTGTTGCTGGTTGGTGGGGCTGTCGTTAGTGATGCATGAACTCCTTTTCCCCTAGCCGTTCGCGCGTGCGCAATAGGATGCCTGTGACCACGGTTACCACATGCGCATGCGCAAATGGCTAGTGATGCGGTTGCCACCTGCACACCCGCGCAAGTGCGAATGGCTCAAAGAAAGGAGCTATGGCAGATAAAAGGTATTCCAATATCTGCATAGCCACGCCCATCACTAGGTATTATTATCAGGGTAGGGCTTATATTTAACAAATGCATAGAAATCCTGCTAGGGCTTACTTTTCGGAGAGGTCTTATTTTCGGGGAAACGGGATAATTACCTTTTTTAATTTTAAGCTCTGAGCACACAGAATACCAACTGGCAAAATCCTACTCATTAGTGTAGTAAACTGCACTAGATTAGGTCCTTTGAATCAACAGGGATTTCACATCAACTCCTCCATAGGGGACATTGATTCATTTGGGCCTGTTCTACCTATGACGTACTTTAGGACAGCATGCTTTGAATCAAAGGAATGTAAGGCAGAGTTCACTCACAGAATACTCATTCATTCAGCGAAGCTGCTGTGGTGTGATTTATTATGCTAAGTAGCAGGATTTTGGCTCAGAAAAGTAAACATTTATCACCACTTCTGGAAGAGAATGCTATGTTTGACTCAGGGTACAACAAAGGAAGCAAAAACCTAAAAATGATAAGGGATGACTAAGGAACAGGACTTGTTATCATTTAGGAGAAGGCATTAACATACACCTACATGTGGTTCACACATGCAAATCTTTTAATTAATGTGAGTAGCAGGTTAGGTGGAATCTGGCGTAAATGCTAATAGAATACCACTTCCTTAATTTAAGAACAAGGGCGAAGCTTAATGATAGCATGACCCTAGATAATTAAAACCATTTGGACAGGCAGTGATGCATGTACTTTAACAATTGGTTCCATGTGATAATGGCTTTGATTCATCTGTCATTTTTATGCAGTGTCATCCCTGAGAGAAAATTAAGACATCCGTCTAGCCCTGACATAGATGGATAGTGCAGCAATGCAAATCCAGTTTTATAACACCAAGTTTTGCTGAAAGAATCTTAGGGAAATATAGCTATACATAGATTGACAGCTCTCTCCACACAAACATTAAACTAAAATTCCTAAAATAATGGTTCCCAACCATGGGTCTGCAGATGTTCTTGGAGGTCTTCACCACTAGCTGTGCTGGCCAGGATTCTAAGGAATTGTGGTCCAAGAACATCTATGGATTCTGATAAGTACTATCCTAGAAGGGGATCAAAACCAACCAGTAGTATTTGTCAAGACTAGCAAGCAAGTCATCTGTAGAAGTGGATTCTGATCTACAAAAGCTCAAACTGATACAAATTATTTTGTGCTTAAAGTACCACTATATTTTATCCTTTCTTCTTCCTCCTCTTCTCTTTAACCCTGCCCAACCTTTTTTGTCAACTATAACTCACCTCTTGAGCTACCTCTAAGGAAGCAGGTAACAGCACCCCAAAAAGATTATGCGTAATAAAAAAGAATGGCACCAGAACACCATTTGTAAGTTTTGCTGCAACAGAGCAACTGCCCTCTTTAACAAGTCTACTAACGGCGCGGTCACACTTGGGTTTCCAAACGCTTCCAAAAGCCTCCTCATTTTCCTACTACCAAACAACTATTACAGTAGTTTCCTTGTACTCTGGCCATGTTTTTGGCTCTAATCCAGCGCACGTCACACCATGAACTCTGCCACCTTTCAAATCATCTTCTGCTTTCCAAGTCAAATGCAACCTACATCGTTCAACCCTTGATTTCTTGAGCACAGCCAGGTGGCAGGCCCTCGGGAACTCAAGCAGGGAGGAGAAAGCAGCTTTCTCTTGCCAAAAGCAACTGGTGCTGGCAAAGGCATCATTATTCATTTGCCATGCTTGTATCTCCACTTATTCTCCTCATGATTCTTCCCTTCTCCATCTAATATTGACAACAATCTGGTGAAGTAAACCGGGATGAGGCAAAATGATTGATCCAAGGTCACCCCTATTCATTCATTCATTCATTTCGATTTTTTTTATTTAAAACATTTATACCTTGTCATTCTGCTGGAAAGGACCCTTTTGAAACAAAGAGGATTAAAGAGCTAAAAAGAATATAAATTATCACAGCATTAAAAAAAGAATTAAATAACATTAAAACTATTAGCTAAATCAATTCTAAAAGCCCATGAAAAAACAAGAAAAATACAATTTGTTATGCATCGTGAAGTCGCCTCTACAGATGGGCACGAAGCGATTCGAGCCTTTTCGGCTGCCATATTGACAAGCTGATGTGCACTGCCCAGGTCAGGCTGAGTGGCAGGCTGCTGATGAAGGTGGGGAAGGGAACTCCTTGCTCCTGCCTTGACACCTGTATGAGAAGGATGACTTGGGCAGCGCGTATCTGCTTGTAAGTGGGGCAGCCAGCCAGGGGTGAGGGTGAGAATGTGTGGCACTTCAGGGGCTGTGCGTAAAAAGTTTGATGAAGAGGCACGAATCGCTTCGCACACATCTCTAGTTGCCTCCAAATTATGAGGACCTCCTTGAAGGAGTGATCTACAAAATACCCCAACAAAACACAACTACTGTACTCCATTTGAAAGACCTTATTTCAAGGAGCCAGTCACAAAGAGAAAGATCCTTGATAGCTTGTGGAAGGACATGAAAGACCACCCTGGCTTCCCATGGAGGGAGTTTATACAAGAGAGAAAGACATCTCTCATGCCCTCACCAAACATCCATATCTCAGCTCAATTAAGGTTTTGAATTTTTCACATCTAAGGCCAACATTAGATGTCTCTGCTTGGATTCTAGTGTGAGACAGAGAACGGAAGTGGTGCAGGAGATATATGCACATACACACTACATCTAGCATTACTGTTCGGAATTGGATGTTGCAGCCATGCTGAAGATTTAGGATCCTAAATGAACTCATACGGATTCTACTGTCCAATCATATGCATTCAGCAAAAACAACATTGTTGAGTTCTACTGACACCTCAGGAAAAGCAGGATCTCATAACCAGCAACAACAAATAATGAATTCTGCCAACTGTCATAGAGCTTCTGGCTTTTAAACATAGCACACACAATTATTGCAGTGAACCCAGACAGGGGGAAAAATTAACAAAAAAATCTTAGCCAGGTTAGTTTCCCCCCCCCCCCCAAGCTTAAATCAACATTCATTTTCCATGACAAACTCCCAGACCAGCACCAACATTTGGTTCTCTAGATCAGTGGTTCTCAACCTGTGGGTCCCCAGATGTTCTTGGACTGCAACTCCCAGAAGCCTCCAACACTCGCCTTGCTAGAAAGGGTTTCTGGGAGTTGCAGTCCAGGAACATCTGGGGACCCATAGGTTGAGAACCACTGCTCTAGATGAAGCTTCAACCACCATTCTGGGCAGAGGCCTGTCTGCTACTACGCACAATTTTCTAGGAAAAGAGGCACAAATACGACAGTGGAAATGTCTTGTTCTACTCTTCTGTAATGCCAAACACCATCTAAAGCCACAGCCAAGGAACTTTCATTAAAATAAAGAACAGATTCTTCCTGAATTTCTGTCCTTTCAAACCAAGATCAACAGATGAGGTAGGAAGAAAGTAGAAGCTGCCCTTGCAATAAATGCCAATCATTCAGAGCTTGCCAATAGTCATGTAAAGCCTAGTTTCTAAAAGTAAACAATAATTCACAAATTACTTTCTTAATGTGAATTTGTTGCTGTTGTTTAATTAATTAATTAATTAATTAATTAATTTTATATTTCTATACCGCAATCGCAAACCCTATGGGAACTCTGGGCGATTTACATAGAACACCACATATAAATAAACCAAAAGTAAGAATCAAAGCAATAACAGAAAGAAAAGACACAAATAATCTGGCAAGAGGCACAGACCAAATAACAACAAAACAACATAAATCACGGGGAGCACAGAATAATTAGTAGAAGTGGCCAAACCTGCACAGTTATAACCAAAGTAGAACATTAAAATAAAAGAAACCTTAATTTATTACTCAACGCTGGCATTATTTAGTTATTTAAGATAACTTTTAACATATTTGGTAATTTTCCAAATCAATTTAGGGTAACAAACTAATGCTAAATAATTTTTCCAGCCTCTGAGTTCTCTATAAAAAAAAAACCCCGTAAAGGAATGTCCACTGGAAATTCATCTGTAGCCCGACAATGTCTGAACTGGCAATAGTTGACCAGGAAAAAAGCACTGGGAGTATGATGAAACAGGAAAGGAACTGAAAATAAAAACAGCCAAATATCTTTTGTTGAAATCTGTGCTCTGCCAACTACACCTGGAATACTCACCCAAGTTTAACTGGTCCTACATTTGGAAAAAGTACAATCTAGGGATAGAAGATGCAGTGAGGGGAACTGCCACATACTGCCTCTTAAACAAGCAAGACTTGAAGGCCTAGGCACCTCCAGATCTTGTTAAAAGCACCTTCTCAAAAGCCAGGACAATCCTGGACTTATTCCAACTAAGCTGCCAAAAGCCCTCAACCACCAGGACTGCTCTTCTCAGCTCTGTTGAGTAGCTCTTCCAAGTTCAGAGAAGGTGTATAGGTCAAAGAAACCTCTATGTAGCGGTTTCCCAAAAACAGGAAATCCCCCAAAGGGAAATATTATTGCTGGAGCTAAAAAAACATAAGACCATAAGAAGAGCCATGCTGGATCAGGCCAACGGCCCATCTAGTCCAGTCTCCTGTATCTCACAGTGATCCCACCAAATGCCTCTGGGAGCTCACAAGACTAGATATCTGCCTTCTGAATCCACTCCCCTCCATCTGGCCTTTGAAGTATGCTGTTTTTAAACCGGGAAATTGCACATCCCCATCATGGCTTGTAACCTTTGATGAACGTTTCCTCCAGGAATCTGTCCAGTCCCCTTTTGAAGGCATCCAGGACAGATGCCATCACCACATCCCGTGGCAGCGAGTTGCACAGACTAACAACACGCTAAGTAAAGAAGCATTTTCTTTTGTCTGTTCTCACTCTCCCAACCCTCAATTTGAGTGGATGTCCCCTAGTTCTGGTATTTTGTGAGAGGGAGAAGAGTGTCCCTCTGTCCAGTTTACTCATATCCTGCATTATTTTGTACGTCTCAATCATATCCCCTCATCAGGTGCCTTTTTTCCAGACTAAAGAGCCCCAAATGCTGTAGCCTTTCCTTATAAGAGAGGTGCCCTGGCCGGGTAGTCATTTTATAAAGGTACATATGGCAGGAAAGCAGACACTACTATATAAATTAAGGATAATTCCCTCATATTAGAATTCCAAAAGCTGGGATCACCCAAAAAGCGGAATCATAGAAGACAATGGCATATAAAAGTAAGTCACACATAACATGATTAAACTACAGAATGCACAACCCTGAAGATGTATTGATGGTTATCACTTTAAATGATATTAAAAGAGAATCAAACAAACAGATGATAAGGTAAGCACAATAGCAATGAGTGAGAATACAACAATATGTCTATTAGTAATAGCTAAGGGGGGGAAAGTGCGGGTCTATTGCTGTCCTCTGTCTTGGACCATTGTGACAAGTTCTCCAAGGAGCCTGAGGGCAGGAACTGTGACACCTGCAGACCTGCAGACACTGGACCCACAAGAGTCAAAGTGGTTAAAAAAGAGAAGCCCCATAGGAATGTCACAGGGGCAAGGCAAAATACTCATGTGCACAAGAAGACTTCTCAGGATAAGACGGAGGTCATCTTGAGTGAATGTCGGACCAAATCATACAGCTGGCCAGAACCCAAGCTGGGGTTGGCAATTTTGCTGGAGAGAACACCTGTTCTTGCTCCAGATGTGCCTGAGTGTTGCGAACTTTATGTGTATACGTTCTGGATTGGCTAACTATGCCTCCTGAACTCTCCTTGTTTATATTCGGACTCAACTGGACTAGCTTGACTCTGAATTGCTCTTGGACTTTATCTTTGACTCTACAGCAGAATTCTGTTTGCTTTGCTCTGATTTTAGATTCCTCTGGGTGTTTTGTTTTGATTTGTTTTGTGCCTCAGCTTGCCAGGACCTTGCTGTCGGGACCAGCCCTCAAGCGAGCAGACCACCCTCCTGTCCTGCTTCGTGGAGGCTGGTGGCTTTGATATTAGTGGGGCAATGAAACCACTCCAGGTATTACTCCAAACATGCACACTTAGGTTTTGAATCGCCTTTTGCTTAAAGTCAAATCGTCTTAAAATCACTTACTGCATTTCCAATCGCTTTTTCCACAGAGTCCCCTTGGCCATGCCCCTTTTCGCCCGCTGTGTCGGTTTTTCTTGCGACGGCCACCATGGGTGGTGTTTTTTTAAACCGATTTCTACACCACTTTTTGAAGCGATTTGGCTCAAACTGCAGACACCATGCACCGTTTTTTTCCGGGTCCCCCCTCTGTATGCCTTATCCTGCTGTCGGAAAAACCAAAAAAGAAATTCTCCTGCAGTGTAATCATTTCCGCCGACTTCTCTGGTCCTTCTACTTCCTCTTTTGGGTACAATTTTGCTTTTTCCGGTCACAGAAGTAGGCTATCAAAATCAATGTGCCACGTTGTAAGTAATGTAAAGGGAGAACCAGAAAATTGGCTACATAGCTTTGAATGGAAGAACAACGGCATGCCGTTATCCTAAAAAATAATTTCCGAAACTGAACCTGATAATGGGAAAATATCGGACTAAATCGGAACAAAAAGTGGTTTAGCAAAGTGCGGACGGGGAACCAGTTCTTCAGAAAACGCCCAAGTGCGGAATGCTGAACTGCTTCAGTGACCACATGACCGGGGGAGGGCAAAAAACGATTCAAAACAAAAAGCGGTTGCTGTTTGAAGTGCGGTAGTGGCCTAAAAGAGATATTGAAAATGCTGATTTCTAACTTCAATGTAGGCGCTGCATCTCATATAGCACCTTTAAAGTCTGGACAAAAACACAGAGCAGATTCATCGCGCTACTGATTGCAAAGCCACTAACTTCTACTGTTTGCAAGCTTGCCACTAGCAAGCACTTGGCCACTGTGAGAACAGGATACCAGACAGGCTAGGGCTTTTGCTGTGGGCCAGTACAGCTCTTCCTGAGCATTTAACCGAAATCAATTCTATGTATTACAGGCCTTAATTACATTTTTAATCAACAACAATAAAAAAATTCAACATAAAAATAAAGAGAATTGCTTACACACAAGAGAGTTTTATAATACACGTCAGTGAGATAAAATACCAGCAAGTGGCTCATATATAATCCATGTTGCTTCAGGCAAAGGCTCTGTTGGCTGCATCACATGAACTAAACACTGTTGATTGGAAAAATATAAACAAGTAATTATTCACCAGGGGAACTGTCTAAGCAGATCAGTGAAAAACTGAGCTATGGCTTCGCACTCTCACTCTGAAATGAAAAAAAATTAATCAAGAGAAATCTGCATCCAAGCCTTGCTTGGGGATTTGGTTTTCCTGCCCACATTCATCAAACTATATATTTCACCTTGAAATTTCTTAACTGAGGAATTTTATTTTTGCAAACTTTCAAAGTTTTAAAATAATAAAGTAAAAAGGAAACCAATTGCTTGGGTGTTATGCTTTAAAGTGCAAAGAGAGTAGGAAATTATCATGTTATAACTCTAACCCTAACCCTAACCCTAACCCAGGCATGCCCAAACTTCGGCCCTCCTGATGTTTTGGACTACAGCTCCCAGAATTCTAAGCTTAGATTGCCAATGGCAACCCCAAACTCAAACACACTCAAGATGGTCTCATGTGGTCCCACTCCTTGGAGGCACCGTAGGGATTTGAACTCATTGATCCAAGCACCCCAATCCACTAAGCCAATGGTTCCCAACCTGGGGGGGGGTCGAATGGCCATTTCACAGGGTTCACCATGAGCCAGTGAAGAAAAAGGCACAAACGACTTGGGTCTGAAGGAGGAGGGGCGAGGAAGGTGGGGAAAGAGTGAGTTACAGCTTGATATGGTGGAAGGGATGTCAGTCAATGGCACGGGAGGCTGTGATTGGCTGAGGGTGCCTGTAGAGGGAAGTTCTCTATGGCACCTGTGGCAGTGGCCTGCCAAAGGGGGCTTGTGGCCTCTTCCAAGCAGGGCAAGGGGGTCACCACAACAAGATGAACTGTATTAAAGGATCACGGCATTAGGAAGGTTGGGAACCACTGCACTAAGCTATACGGTACCTCTATCAGGATAGAAAAGCTCAGTGTCCAGGTATTCAGATGTGGCACCATATTCTCTGCAGTAGAGACAGAGATACCCTCCAGATGCTGCTGGGCTGGCATTTCCATCCTCCTCTACCTACACTGACTAAGAGGAATCACAGTCCAACAACACGTAGAAGACCACATGTTACACAGCTCACTGGGTCTGTGGTCTACATCAATCATCTCCACGCGGGTACATTCAAGATGTTGGAAGGGGTTGATGGGAGTTCTAGTCTTAAGGCCCATGGAGAGTACCGGGTTGGCAAAGACAAGTAACAGCTACTATTTCTGATTTACTTTTCTAACCAGACCAAATAAGTGTTTTTAAAACTTAAAGACCTAAATAGAGATGTACTATTTGGAATACAAATCCCATAATTCTCCATTCTGGGAGTTCTGCCCGAGAGATAAACACCTAAAGACATTTAAATTTAGGGGAAAGGTCTAAGGCAGAAGGATTTGTGACCTAGCTTTTTATTCAAAAAGGAATCATAGAATCCTCGAGTTAGAAGAGACCTTGAGGGCCATCCAGTCCAACCCCCTGCCATGCAGGAACCCCCATCACAGTATTTCCGACAGGTGGCCATCCAGCCTCTGCTTAAAAACCTCCAAAGAAGGAGACTCCACCACCCTCCATGGCAGCATATTCCACTGCCGGACAGCTCTAACCATCATGAAGTTACAGTATTTCTGCCGGACAGCTCTAAATGTCATGAAGTACAAAAGAAGGTACCTCAGTGCTAGCAGGGAGTTTCTTTTCTGAACAGAAAGCTTGAGCGGAGCTAGGCCTAGGTGAGCATATTAAGATGTTTGTTTCCAAAGCAGAACTCCCAGAACAGATAATTATGGGACTTGTAGTTCAAAAATGCCAAATTACTGAACAGCCTGGAGCACACATTCTAAAGCAGGCTTCCCCAAAATGCGTGCCGGATTACAGCTTCTACCGTCCTCGAATAGGATTCTGATAGCAAAAGACAAGGAACGGAAATGCTCATTTAATTTTTAACTCTGGGAGAACCAATGAAGAACTGCAACATTATTCTTCCTGCCAATAAGGACGGTATGGATGGCTAAAAAAAAAGTCCTTGTGCCTGCCATTGGTGGCAGTGTAAAGAAGCACCCGTTCCTCTACAAAACTGCCTCAGAGTATAAAAAATTCCAAAATTGTTCAGTGATTTGTAACAAGGGCGACGTTTAGTTACCTTCTGAAATAACTTCTGAATGGACGTCTGAATCACACCTTAGCTGTTATTTCAAGTACAATGGTACCTTGTATAAAGGAATTAATTTGTTCCAAATGAAATTATGTCAAGCAAATTTTCCTTTATACAAATTTCCCATATGAATGCATTAAAAATGGAGGAATCCCATTTTTATCTTGTACAGATTTTCCCCATAGGCGATTCTGTTAAGCAAATTTCCCCTATCTCCGGAATTTTTTATGTTGTACAGATTTTATGTTATACAAACTGTTTATTATACAAGGGTCCTCTGTACTATGCTGTGTGCCCCTTGTAAGGTAGATCGTCTTGAGCTGCTTTGGGGTGTCCTCAAGTACTGTAACAACTGAGTAATTTTATACAGCTGCATTACATCGAGTCAGACCATGTATTTTACTACCCTCTGCTCCAATCCATAAAATGTGTACAAGGCACCCAAGCGCCTCTTACTCTTAAATGATCTTCCAAACGTAATCATACTCAATTTAATATATATTCTTTTGCTGCCATCTCAAAACACATGCCAAATCTACTGCCTTAGGTGACTGCCTCACATTGCTTACGTAGTGCCAACCTTGAACACTAACCCTAAATATGCCCTACAGTAAGAGTAAAGCTAAGTGACTAAAGAACCAGCAAAAGTGTGGAACAGAATCTTTTGCCAGTCCTCTGAGGAGGGAAGAGGGAGCAAACTATGAATCAGCTAAGCTGGCAGAATGACCCAGCTCTTTGAATGCTATTTTAAGACAGCCTGTTACAGCCCCTTAGGGAGTAGCAAGTCGAGCATGCTGCAGTAATGAGTAGCATGGGGTCCTAATCATGTCATGGTTGTAAATAAACTGAGATATTACCGGAACATGACATATGAAAGCTAGAAATGTTCAATCTTCTTTGTGAGTGCCTCGAAGCTGGACTAGAAAGCTGAGGTCAATACTGGGATAAGAAGAACGGGGAACACTACACCTTCAGTTGATTCCCTGCCTAAGAGGACATCAAAGCAGTACAGAAGACAGTAACAGGTTCACCTCATCTCCAGACATCAAAAGCAAGAAAGCTTCCTTCCCTGGAGTCATAGATTACAGCTGTGGGAAAGGAAGAGGGGAAGAAGGTGCTCTTGGTTTGGGTAAACATGAAAGAGGATCAATGTATTGATTAAGATAGATTTGGAATAGGTCCTTTCATGCATTAAAGGGGTTCAGGAAATCTGGTTAGATGACTCAGGCTTAGTTGAATGCATCTGAGAGCATAGCCCGTCTCTGGGAGGCTTTGACTCACCTGCTATTCCACAGTGCCTATAAGGACACAGCGCTTGCAAGCAAAAGTACTGCACTGACTTGCACTTAGGCGGGAGTATCAGGTAGGTAGGTAAGTTTAGCTTTTGTAATTTTTGTGTGAAGTTTTTTTTTGTAATTTTTGTGTGAACTTTGTTTTAAAATTATGTTCCGCCATTTTGCAGAGTATCTTTTTTTCTTTTCTTTGTCATTTTTTTATTGTGTGTTTGATATTTGTTTTATTTACTGCCATTGTGAACCACCCGGAGTTCTTTTGGGAAGACGGGCAGTATAAAAATAAATAAATAAATAAACTCTGCAACTGCCTTAGGGCGCTTGTACACAACCCCTAAGATCCACTGGCAACTTAAATTCGGACCAGAGATCTTGGGGGTTTGCTCCTCTTGCTGTGTTCCTACCCCTCCGCACTCCCTTGCTCCTGTCTGCGTGAGGGGAGGGAGAAAAAAAAGGAGAAAAGAATGCAGGCTGACCTCCGCTCTGCCATCCGGAGCTGCGCCGGGAAGCATTCCAGTCTCTTAAAGGGGTGGGGGACAAAAAAAAACAGAAGGGGAGGAGAGCCCGGCACTCACTGCTTTGCAATCCGCATCAGCAATTTTTTACCTTCGGAGACCAGGCACTTGGAAAATGCGCTGGGACGCGCTTAAGTGGGCGTGGTCGTACTTAATTTTTTTAAAAGTCCGGAGCTGGTGGGAAAACAATTTTAAGCTCTGCATCTGGGAGCCCTTTACCTCGGATTTTAGGGGTCGTGTAAAAGCGCCCTTAGACTATCTCTGTGTTTTGCTCCAAGTATTGAATTGCTGTAACCTTCTTGTAACTCTGTTGAACTTTCTATTTCTGCCTTTCCCTTTCCCCACCCCATCATTTTAACAAATATAAATATTTCTCCAAGCAAATTTCTAGATTTTTGGCTTAGAGGAGTTTATGATACCAAAACCAGGTCTTGCTTTGACTAGCTACCCGAAAGTTTTAGAGTCTGCCTAGGTCTACTGACAAGTCAAGGTTAGTGCATGTTCTAAGTGGCTAGCTTTGTGGATTTTTCAAACTCCCCCAGGACACTGCCAGATCTGAGTAAACAGCGGCGTTTGGAAGTGGAATCAATTCTAGGCAGCCTCCCTAGACTCCTCTCTGGCTAGCTCTTCTCTAGGCTCATCCACCTTAAGGTAAAAAACGGGAGTGTAGTTCATAGAGAAGTTCAGCTGGAAAACCATTACAATAATTTAATTCATCACCCTACTGATTTAATTCCATGCTAATTGAACTGACTTGTACTGTTTATTTTTGTAACTGCTTTCCCCAAAACACATTATTATGCCAATCTCTTTATGTCTATTGCAAGCTGCTCTGGGTACAGTTTGGTATGGGCAAATGGCATGTAACCAAACCTAAATATACAAACACACCAAAGTGTAAAAACTACTTGTAACCCCACAGACTAGCAACTGCTTATATATGCAAATGCCAAACCCATTATATTACGATTTTTATATTACAAAATGCTTAACATTGCACAAGACACGAGTTCCACACCCACAGCAGCACCACACCAGCACTATTTTAAACTATATACTATTTCAACATATGCATGTAACTTCTACGTTTACAATCAAAAGATTTAGAGCTGAGTATCAGACATGCTTAAGAGATTAACCCTATTTCAAATGTGCCACTTCTGCTGAGATTTTGAAAATCATATCTTCACTTTGATTTAAGCCATTAGACTGTATACCATTAAACACCTTGTGAAACATAATTGTCACAGTTTATTTTACTACACACTGTATTGTTAAGAAGTGTCATGACTCACTGCTCTCAGTTTAGCAGTAACATCTGATGCCTCTTTACCTGAATTTGGGGAGAAAAATCACTTTTTTATATATTCCTTCCTAGAATCTGGTAGAAGGTATGGGCACCAGACAAAGGATTCTTTTTGGAAGTGTAATCCTGAAAACAAGAATTTTTCCCAGTTCTATCCTTTAGAAAAAGAATGGATGTGGATATCAAATTGTCTTTCTGTGCCACTTCAGAACTTCATAAATGAAAAAATAACACTTCTTGCAACTTCCTATCACAAACCCCAAGATGCAGCCTTTTAAATAGCTGTTTTCTTGCCTTAAATCCTGATTATTTCTCATTTTAAGATTACTGCATTTTGTATGAATTTTCTCTTTTATATTTAAGAAAATCAAACTGAAAAAAATTCCTTTTTTTTAACCCAGCACATTCACAGTTTTCATTCTGATATGTTCTATTTCCATTCCCTAGTAGCACCTTTCAAATATCTATCTTCAACATAAATAAAGCAATATTAGTTACTGGGAAACATTGAAGAGATAACAGCAATTCAACCAGTATTTCAGAAAAGGCATACAAGACCTAACTTCTGCTGTTTCCTTCTATAGACAAACTAAGGCTGCTACCCGCTGTTGTCCTTTTTGGAGACTGCCTGTAGCCGTCATCTGAAAACCTATTTTAAGTAACCTCTAGTTGATCTATAAGACAAAACTGAAACAAATGCAAATCTGTTTAATCAAAACCTGCTTTGAACAGAAATTAAAAGACATGATTGATACACTTGTGGGCTGTAAACAATGGCTGGAAGTTGATAAATGACTTGCATGCAAAAGAGCCTACTTCCATACAAGTGGGAATTTTTTTCATTTCTGACTATACCCCTTTGCTCAGGCATTATGCAAGGTTGAGGGGTAGGAGGGGTACCTGATGTTCAAGAGCCAGATTTAAAACGAATAGCTCCTGTGAATAAGAGTCCCAGGTTAAATGCATCCTCTTTACAGCTTTTTAGATGATCTACAGTAGATCAGTATGAATCCTCAACTTAAGTCCGGCTTATCTAGACAGAACATTTGCTCTCTAGTTGGTCCTTGATTTTATTAGTATTTTCCCCACCATCTACTGTATATACTTGAGTATAAGCTGAGTTTTTTCAGCCCTTATTTTTGGCTGGAAAAAAAACACCTTCGGCTTATACACAAGTCAATAAGTTTCCCAGTTTTGGGGGGGGGGTAAAACTAGGTGCTCAGACGGCTTGGGGAGGGTGAGCGATAGCAGCGCCTCCGCTTCCCATATGATTCCAATGAGATGGTTTAGGGACACCCCCTTTGGAGCTTCATAACTCAGTCCCCTTACCCTCAAATGTTTCCAAATTTCAGGGGGGTTCTCTAAAATCGCTTTCTTAAGGTACCCCTGCTACTTTGGTGCCCCCAAAGTAAGTAATTTTTGAATGCATGTTTTTTAAAAAATGTGCACTCAAAATTATTTTTAAAATATGCAATCAAAATTTACTTACCTTCGGACTCCAAAGTAGCAGGCGTACCCTTCTGAAGCGATTTTAGGGAAGCCCTGGAATTCTGGAAAGATTTAGGGGTAAGGGGACTTAGTTATAAAGCTCTAAAAAGGCTGGGGTTAGCATTGGCAACTGTGCAGGAACTGTGGAGGCAATCAGGGAGTTTACTCTATGGTATTAACTAATTGCCTCCATACTCCCAGCACACGTTGCCAATTACTACCCCCAGTCCCTTTAGAGCTCAGGTGGTATACCGCATACCAGGCCTGCACAACCGGCTGACCTTGCAGGTCGCCGGCCAGGACCCCGCCTGCCTCCTGACCCACACGCAGCACAGTAGAGCTGGCTGGGTGGACGGGCACGCTGATGCCACCAGCACGGTGCACTTTGAGAGGCGGGGGCACAGACCGGTGGTGGGTCTGGGCGCGCACAGCGCAGAACAGCTGGGCAGCAGATGGGCTGCTGTTGCCACCAACTCCGTGGACCTTAGGGGTGGGGGTGCAGAACAGTGGCGGGTCTGCACGCATGCAGTGCGGAGCAGCTGGCTGAGCAGGCGGGCTGCCGCCACCACCACCACCAACAACAACAACAACAACCTCGTGGATCTTGGGGGATGGGGGGCACAGAGAGGTGGCAGGGAGTGCATGCGGGATATGTGGCGGGTGGGGGGGAGCCCATGGGCTGTTCAAAGTTGGACAGCCCTGCCGTATACAGTTGGACCTTGTATAAAGGAATTCATTCATTCCAAATGAAATTCTTAAGCAAATTTTCCTTTGTACAAATTTCCCAAAGGGATGCATTGAAAATGCATTAATCCCTAATCACGACGGTTTTCTATTGTACAGATTCTCCCCATAGGCAATTCTTTTAAATGATTTCCCCCTATCTCTGGAAATTTTTTCCTTTAAGCAATTTTCTGTTAAAAACGCCCTCAGCTTTTACTCGAGTCAATAAGTTTTCCTAGTTTTGGGGGGTAAAATTAGGCCCTCAGCTTATACTTGGGACAGCTTATACTCGAGTACATATGGGTATATAAATTTTCTTTCAGTATTATATTTACATTGACAACATCCATATGTTTGTGCACTTTCTTATCCCTTTTAAAAGGCATTATTTATTTATTTATTAGTTTGTTCGGTAGGGGCAAAGTACAGCTCTGTGACACTTTCCATTAAAATTTGCTTCTGGGGTTAACCTTCCCCAGTTAGAAGTGTTCAATTTACAGTCAATAAGCCTGGGAAACATATACTGTACACATGCACCTCCCTGATAGAGGCTCCAGAAAGCAATTGCTTTTTGTCACATATATTTTTAAGGATTTATCGAAGGTCTCGGGAGACAAGCAATTTTCAGAGCCGTTGCTAGAGATGTAAAATCAACAGAGGGCGTTTATACACGACCCCTAAGCTCCGCCGCAAATGGCTGCAAGCTCCGGAGATTTAAAATGTGTCCCCACCAGCTCCGGAGTTTGCAGACAATTAAGTGCGACCCCGCCCACTTTAGCGCTACCCAGCGCACTTTTCTTGTACCTTCTCTCTGGAGGTGAAAAATATTTGATGAGGATGTGCCAGGCTCTCCTCGCTTCTTTTTGTTTTTGTTTTTTGCCTCCCGCCCCTTTAAGAGGAACCAGGAAGTAACCGGGGCTCCCCCGGCAGCGTCCACCAACACCGGGAGGTAAGGTTTTATTCTTTTGTCCCTTTTTTTCCTCCCTCCCCTCACGCAGCCACCAGCCAGGAAGTAGGGAGGGGTGGAGACACAGAAGAGCGACAAACCCCTAAGATCTCTGGTCCGAATTTAAGGGGCCAGCGGATCTTAGGGGTCGTGTAAAAAGGCCCAGAGACTTTAGTAACACAGATGTTCTTGGATTGCAGATCCCAGAGGCCTTCACCACTAACTGTGCTGGTAGAAATTTCCAGGAGTTGTAATCAAAGAACAGTTTTTTTCCATTTTTCCCCGAAGTTTCCAGAAATTTTGAATTGCTAGATGTTGCCTTTAATATTGTAGCTAATAGAGATGGGCACGACCAGAAAAAATGACGTTTTGAGTTTTCATTTGTTGGAACGGGTCCGTTTCGAGTCGTTTCCGTTTGTCATGAAATTTTTCAAAAATTTGTCGTTTCGTTTGTCGTTTGTCGTTTCCACCGCCTGAGCCGAGCCCATTGTTAGCATTGAAAGGGGGAGAGATGGAAGTGGCGGGCCAAGCCCATTGTTAGCATTGAAAGGGGGAGAGATGGAAGCGGTGGGAGGGGTTACCCGGAGAGCTCACCGCAGATACTCGGCGACCCCAGCCGAGCGCATCCCCGTCGGGTGTTCCTTTTTCCTCCAGCTCCAGGTGTGAGCGCCTGCCCCGCCGTCCTCGCCTCTTCCTCCGCCTCCGCCTCCTCCTCCGCCTCTCCCCCCCACTCTCACGTGTTCCAGGCTGTCAATCAGCGAGGGAGGCGGAGCAGACAGACAGTTAATTGCCCCGGCGAAGGCGGTGGTGCAAGAGGGTTGGTTGGGATGAATGAGCTGCAACCCAGGGAGGGTGGTTGCGCGCACTCCCGCGCCTTGCAGTATAAACCAACCCGCAGGCAGGCCGAGCCCGGAGTCCCATTCATGAGCCATGTGCGAACACGTGCGTCAGCGAGGGGGGAGACTGGGATTGCTCATCCCTCCTCCCATTGCCGCCGCCACCGCCGCTGCCGCGGGTTCCTCGTCGTCGCAGAGTCTGGATGCGCTCGCCCTTGGAAGGCAGGGAGACACAAAGGAGCCGCAGCGCAGCAGCCACGGCTGCAGCGAACACACATGCATGCGCACACATGCGCGCCCGGGCTCCGGCATGCACACACACCTCCACCATATTGGGAGGAGGAGGAGGAGGAAGAAGAAGGCGCGCTGCCCTCCCGCCTTGCGGGCTGAGGGGGGGCAGAGAGCGAGAGAGCATGGCGATCAAAGATCTCCCTCCGAGCAACCCGCCTTCCTCGCTTAATCCTCCGCCGGCGCTTGGCGCTGCGTCCTTCCTGTCCCGCCGCCGGCATTTGCAGGGGGGAGGCTTTGGTGAGAAAAGGGAGGCCGGAGCTGCTCATCCGCTTTGCCATTACGGCTTTTGGGGAAGGGGGGGAGGACAGAAGAAGCACCTTCACTAATGGGGGGAAAGCAAAAACAATTGAGGCTCTTTAGTAGGATTTCCAGAGGACACGATAGAAAGGTGGCGGTTTGCTTTTTTGTTAGGCAACAATAAGCGTCAAGGGAAGTTGCCGCCTCCTGCGCGATTGCCGCGATGCCACAAACGAAAATGAAAAACCCGACCAAATTTTTATTTTTTCGGTTCGAGTTCGAGTTCTGACTGCTTAATTATCGTTACCGTTTCCGTTACGTAACGGAAACAAAAAACAGAAACGAAAATGAAAATTTTGCCGAGTCGTGCCCATGTCTAGTAGCTAAGATGCAAATCTTTGCAAGCCCTGTGCTTTTCTAAAATGAAAAGAAGTAAATCAAGTTCTGGGAGAACCCTAAGGCAGCTTCCAGGGTTCCTAAGGATAAAGTTGAAAGTACAAGGTGAAGTGAGAAACACTAGAAATAATATTTGAGGTAGAACTGTATTTATTTATTTAATAGGTTTACCAGTAGATACTGTCGAGAAAAAATAGTATTAATGAAATATATGTGTGTAGGTAGAATTGAAATAGCTAAATAAAACACTTTTTACTTTTAAAAGACAAAGTATACAGCAGCAGAGACCAACTGCCCAATATCTGTTTAAGACTGAAACAAGCACTTTTATTTGTTTGTTTGTTTGTTCTTGTACTTATTGACCGCCCGATTTTCCCATAGGGAACTCTGGGAAGTGTACAACAGGTCACCCAAACAGCGACTGCCCAACTACAACCACAGAACATATCCCCAACAGAAATAAACAGTGAAAACCTAACAGAGTACAAATCATTATACAGATACTATATAAAATACTAAAACAAATGGCAAATAAAATAAACATAGCACCACAGATCAAAACTAAGTCGAATTCGGCAAGAGAGACTGGTGCCCGCAGTTAAAAAAAATGAAATTGCTAGCCAATGATGTGTAAAATAACAAGAATCAACACATCTTTATGTAAAAATATATTCTTTGTATTATACCGTATAACAAAAACCAAGCTTAAGCAAAAAATGAAAATAATGCCTGGTAATCAAAAGCTTACATATTGCACGATGCAGCAAGAAACCTCAGCTGATGGCATCACCTGTAGATACCACACCCCAAACACTTAGTTTGGTTTCTTACTTCAGTGCAGGTAAGCCTACAAACTTCAATATTTAGTTTATCCTTTTACTTTTTTTGGTAGAAACGTCAACATATACTGCACCATCTAACAAGGCCACTCTGGACGGTACTGGATTGAACAAAAAGGAAGCCACGTAAGATAGTTTCTGACTGGTGTGAAAGTGCAACTTTAAACTACCACTGTAATGCAGCTAAATCGTTATGTTCAAAACCATGTCATAAAGGGAACAGAAACACACACACAGGGAGAGAACATGTTTTGGTTCCACATTACATTGGAAGGCTTATTCCTGCACCACAAGGCTGCCAACACCAGCTGACCTAATTGTGTAGTTCAAAAGATGTGACTCAGCAAAGTAGCGGGTGGCGTTCTAAGAAGCACAGTAGGAACAAGCCGGCAGCTAAACTGGTTTTGTAACAGCTGGGTTGTTTGGGAAAAGCCGAAGGATCCAAAACTCTTGTGCTTACAAGGAATACCTTAGAGCGAGAATTTCAGCAGGGGAAAAAACCTCCCCCTTTCATTAAAATGTCATTATTTTAATAATGCAAGTGTTGCATGTACAGTACTTTATTCAATAATCTGTTTTAACCTCTTTAGTTTTTTAATCCCTTTCTAAGGAAAATAATGCAGTGCCAAATAAACAATGGAGTCACACTGACAGAACAAGTGTCAGTAAAGTCCAGTAGAAAAACACAGGCATATGTGATCACACAGGGAAATAAACCACACTTGGGACCAACAGTGAAGCTGTCCAGTGCAATCTGTTTCCCTCAGATCATACGGCACATGGGGAAATGCACTTCAGCCTAAACCTGACCTGTGCCCAATGTGGAACTTTTTAGTCCAGATCTAGTGCTGCTACTTTTTCAAACCAGGCTGGTAAGATTCGCAGAACGAAGGGTCTATTTAAAGGAAGATCTGTCCTGTCAAAGCGACACTTTCTGATGTTCAGAGATGCCATTATTTGAATACAGGTAATATCTTGCTTAAACAGAAATTACCTGTAATAACACAGCAGCTTTTACCAACCTGGTGCTCTAGAAGCACACAGAACTACAGTTCCTATCAGCCCTAGAAAACCTGGACAGAACCTATTGCAAGCTGTAATCCATCACATTGTTTTAAATAAATAAATAAATAAATAAATAAATAAATAAATAAATAAATAAATAAATAGAGTGAGGCATCTTCATCACTTCTGGATGCAGAATCATGTATTCATAGTGAGCAGGAAATAACACTGAGACAGCATGTGGCTGAACCCAATAGCTTAGCATAAGCTCTGATAAAGCAAACCATGTTAATCATGTATGACAAAAACAAAACAGAGCTAGTTTTCCAGCCCACAGAGAGTTGCTAGGGTAGCATTTAGCATTGAAGATGCACAGAAAACAACTGATTAAATGCTTCAAGCAGGCTGAAGTCCTTAAACTGTACTTCTGTAGCTCAACTTCAAAAAGAGAGAGGGAAAAAAGCATTCCAAGGGGGTGCTGAATTCCATAAGATTAAAGATGGGCCCTTGCTTAACTAATGTGCCTTTGAGGACAACTCGGAGAAAGCAGAGGCACCTTGGGAAATTCTCCACAAATGATTATGAACAAGTATTCAATGTCTACTCAAAAATAATCACATATCAGGAAGAAGCTGAGCAGAAAAGAGTGCTCTCTCTCTCTCTCTCTCTTACTCTCTCTAAGGACTTTGCCTCAATTACCCTTCTATTTACTTATGGCTTTTGGTTCTCCTAGTCAGGGCTGCTGATAAATTCTTCTGAGGACAGGAAGCCATTTGCTTTAGGGATGACCCTTGCCCTAGGACGGCTCCACTGAACCTTCTACCCATCTGTCTTACTGTAAGAGAGAAGGTGTGCCATCTCCTTCTCCAGGGTTCTTGGGTGAGACTAAAATGAAGGAAAAGGAAGAAACCATTGCGGAAAGGGGGGAGTCACTTAAAGAGGAAAATAAACAGAAGATTGAAAAGGGGAAGGAATGGGAGGAAAAGAAGGATGGTGAAGAATTTCAGACACAGGAGGAGGCAACCGAGGCAATGGGATTGTGGGTGATGAAGAATAACAGAAAAGATGAGGAGGAAGTGGTGGAGGTCGTAAAAGAAGGCCCCTGGACAGGGGAATGGGTTACCTTTTGTTTACCGCAAGAAGTGGCAGAACGGGAGTGGTGGGAGAAAAAGGCACTGAAACCGCCATACTGGGGGGGGGGGGCAGACGGCGTGGGGAGAAGACTGGACGTGTGCCCAAGAGTACTTCGAGCGGCAGGCTTGAAGGCGGGAGCAGCAAAGAGAACGCTGGGCCAAGTGGGAAGCATGTCATGATACCCGTGGGATGGGTCAGAAGACGGGTGACACAGAGTCTTTGGGACTCGCAGCGACGGGGGATATGGGTGAGGTGAACCCAACCTTAGAAGGTATCGCTGGACTTACAGGGTTTTCCAGCTTCACAATGGATTTTTCAGCTGGACGTTTATTTGGGACAGATAGAAAACCTTTCTTCGGAGGCCGAGCCACTGTTGCCGGACAGAGGGGCTCTGGCTACTGATGAAGAAGGGTTGGAGTCTGTACCCAATAAAGAAGTCTGGAAGTTTAAAACATCTATGGCTAGTGAGTCTGCTTCCAAAGACCTCTCCGGGGAGGGAAAAGGCAGGGACATTCCTTACACTTATGGTTTCTCTCTCTCCCCCGGTTAAGCAGTATACCCTAACCCTAACCCTAACCCTAACCCTAACCCTAATCCTAGTCCGAGTATGGCATTGAAAATCCCACTGAAAATAAAACTATATATCTTCTTGGAGCATTGGGAGCCATAGCCCAGCAATAGAGCATATGCTGTCCATGGTTCAATCCCTGCCATTTCCTTGAGGAATAGAGTAATTCCTGTAGTCTGCAATGTTTAGAGAGCAGCTGCCGGTCCGGGTGGTCGATACTAGGATGACATGGATTAAAGTCTAACTCAATACAAAGCACTTTTCTTTGTGCTTTCTGCAGCTATAAAAATCCCGGAGACCTGCTGTTAGTCAAAGTTGGAAGTACTAAACTAGACGGATCTAATCTTGAAACTATGCACTTCTGTTTTATTTTCAAATGCCCAGGGCAGAGAGCTAACCATTTAAACGACTGAACATGTGAAAATGGGCTGTAGTGAGTGTAAAACTTTCTCAATGGGTACCCTCAATCATCCTACATGTCTCTGGTCAATTTGGACTAGGGATGGGCATTTTGCTTCGGAACCAGATCAATTCTGAAATGAACCATGCAAGCCCAGGTGATCCACAGAACTGGCTAATACACACAGATCCAATTGCTTTACCTTTCTCTGTCTTGCACAGGGTTAAAATCCAACGAGGAAGCACACTGCGACGTCGTCTTTCCGGCTTCGTGCTGCTGGCCAATCAGAAAGGTAGGTGGGATTATGCCTGTTCCTGCACAGCTCCTGATTGGCCAGTATCACAGATCTAGCACAGATGATGTCGCAGCATGCTTCCTCGTTGGATTTTAACCCTGGGTGAGACAGAGAAAGGTAAAGCAATTGGATCTGTGTGTATCAGCCAGTTCCGAGGACCACCTGGACTCATGTGGCTCATTTCATAACCTACTGGTTCCGAAACAAAAAGCCCATCCCTAATTTGGACATTAAAGGCCTACAACTCTCACTGTTGCTCGGTTGTTCCTTATAAAGTCATCCTTGTATTTATGCTGTACCTCCGTAAAATGAGCGTCTTTCCCAGGTGCCCGATAAGGTATTTGCAACTAGTTTACAAGGATGCAATCCAGACAAACAAAAAGGAGGGCGGGAGCCTACATTATTCTTCCTTGGAAAAAAATATGAAAGCAAAGGTAGATCATACCTTTCCTTAAATCTCAGTAAAAAGTAAGCTTCTGAGTTCTGCAGGGCTCATCATGAGGTTAGGTACTGCAGAACTGGAGGGAGCAGAGAGAAACATCCAAAAACCTTGCTGGCAGGATGTTGAGGTGCTAGAGTCTCATAACTATTTTTAAGTAAAGTAAAATGGCATAAGAATTACACGAGTGTATTATTATACTTGTGTCTGAGCTAAATCTAAAAACAAGACATAAATTAAATACACACCTTCCTACCACAGGGAGAAATGGAAAATGAGGCAAATGGGGTGTGGATTTATTTCACGCCAGTCTGAGCAGTAAGCTTGCAGTAAATTGCTTGAGTATGCAATGGTGAAACCAAGACAGCTAAAGGGAATACCCCAGTTTCTTGTACACACAGTTGGCTGTAGGCAGGACGTATTTATTTACAGCCATCACTATCTCGACAGGAGGAAATCCCTAGCAGTAATTCAAGGCAGAAGCAGCTGAGCTAATCCCTATGTCGCAGTGTGTTCCATTAATGCCATGCAAGTTGTGAATGCATTTGAGACATAGTCTAGGAATGCTTTTTCATGTTTTAGTTTCAACTCCTATTTCAAACAGTTGTGGGGGGCACAGAACAATACTGGAATGGTTGCTTGTTATTGTTTTTAAACTGAGTGGGCTGACTTAATATTTTATCATTTAAATCCCATTTCTGCCAACGGCTTTTGAAGGGCTGCAGGTATTGCCAAGAGGCTCTTTAGAGCGGCAAAGAGCATAAGCTGCTCCCGTAGTCACAACTTGCTGTCATGCTGAAGTGAGATTGCAAGAAACGCCCTGGGAAATGCCAGACAACCCTACATTCTTTATAGGAATCCAACTGGAAGCAGCCTTCCTGGAACCTGCTGCCTTACAGATATTTTTTGATTGCCCCTTCTCAAGGCAATGGCAAGAAATGCTTAAAGTTGTAGCTCAAAACATATGGAGGCATTATGCTGAGGAAGATTAATGTATACTCTTGAACCCATAACAATTCTTGCTGAGTCCAGAGTCTGGGAGAAAAAATCTTGTTTGAAGGACCTCTCTCAGATACCCCATTCAGTCTGGGACTCACAGATCAAGACGGTGAGATTTCAGCTCTTGAACTGTTTGATCTACACTGGTGGTTCTCAACCTGTGGGTCCCCAGATGTTCCTGGACTGCAGCTCCCAGAAGCCTCCACCACTTGCTGTGCTGGAAGGGATTTCTGGGAGCTGCAGTTGAGGAACATCTGGGGACCTACAGATTGAGAACCACTGATCTGCACAATGCACCCAAGCATTACCAGTTAATGTATTGCTTTTGCCAGAGCTAGGAAAAGTTACTAGCTAAGACTACAATTCCCCAAATCCCCTGATATCATATGGAGTTACAGAGTAGACAATTCATTCACAGTTTATAATAAAAATGCCAGGTGCTTCTGCAAAACAGACAGAAAACTATAGATCGGGCTATCTCATCCTTGCTGTTGGGAAAATGAGGAGGAGGAGATTCAGTTCAAGACATTATTGTCTGGAAACTCCTATGCCTGGAAAATTGGGATATATGAAACCTACTTGATCTTAAGCAACCAAAGTTCCAGGACAGAAGCAACAGACAACTACAAGAGACTGCTAGACTGTTTAAGAAGTAAGTGGCTATTTTCAGGAATAGATGGGAAAGAGTTTGGCCGTTACTTCACGAACCTCTCGCTGCGCGGCGAGCCGTAATTTCCGTGCGAATCGATCGCTTCAGTCCGCACGCTCCTCCTCTTTGGATTCGGCGCCACCCCGATCACGCCCCCTAAACCGTGCTCCAAGCGGGGCGAGAGATTCCCCTGCCGGAGGCCGGGAATCTTCTTCGCTTCGCATCCCACTTCGCATCCAAAGTCACGTGTGGCCAGTTAATATATATATTTATTTATTTTTTAACTTACTTTTTCTCCGAAATGACGATGCATAGATATTTCGGTTAACCCGTTCTTTTGATCTTGCCTTCTGTACACGGGGCAGGGGCAACAGAGGGGGGGCAAGCGTCCCCGGGTGACGTGAGCAGAGCCCCTCCGCTGGCAAGGGATGGCGAAGGGCTGCGCAGAGGGAGGGGGAGGGGGTGTCGGTGCCGCCGCTGCAAGACACCCCCGCGCGCGCCCACCCAGAGAGCGGCGGCGGGGCACACAGGGCGATGAAGCTGAGAGAAGCCTCTCCCCGCCCCGCCCCGCCCCAAAAAACCAACCCAGCTGCTCTGCTTCAGGGAAACACGATGGCCGCCCACAAGTCCTCGGGACAACCGCAGGGGCCTTTGAGCGCCGGGCTTGACCGCTGGCTTGTGCGCCTCTGACCGCAAATGACAGCCGGGTATTGATGCATCGATACGCCGTGGTAATTTTTTTAAAAAAATAAAAGAAAGCAGAAACCGGACGTTGCAAGTAAGCTTCCGAATGCGAAGGGAGCACGTGAGGTAGTAATGGATTCGATCCTAAAATTTCGCATGGTGAGGACAGAGAAAGAGGGTGGGGGTGAAGGGAGACCACGTGACCGGCTTCGCATTCAAAGCGAAGGCAATCCTGCTGCGAAGCGAAGTACTTCGTGAAGTAACGGCCTTTATATTCCAATTTGTATCAAATACTGGCCCAAGTCTTTGGCATTTTGAAATGCACAATAGCCTGACAGCCTCTAGAAATGCCAGACTACAACTCCCGCACTATACAGAGGTGATGGCCATTGTAGTTCAACTTGGCTGCCACTGCTGAAGTTGCAGAAGACTGATATAGAAAAAAGGTGTGAATTACCAGTCAGGCCAGCTTGATAGCTCAGTTATCTAAGCACCTGACTATGGAGCAAGAGGATGGGAGTTCAATTCTCCACTTTGTGTCTCAAGAGAATAGTCAGCCTTTGATGCCAGGGCACTCCCAGAAGAATGGAATAGCATACGTCCGAATAATCTATACCAATAAACCCTTCAGAACTGACTTCATTGCTGTTGCTGCTGCAGCTGTTACTGCTGCTACTATGACTACGAAGTGCCATGCATGCACATCTTTGAATGTGGCAGTGAGGGATTTGAAAAGTGACCATGCTGCCTCATGGATTTTGGGAAATGTAGTCTAGAAAAAGTACCGTAATTTTCCTGAGCATTCTATACTTGTTAGGCTACTGTCCCATGAAAGAAGAGAACCCAAATGCAAATTGAAGTGCAGTTGGATGGTATATCAGAGGATATTCTAAAGATGAATTTAAAGGGAAGGATTTGTTGTTTTTTTAAGATAGGGATATATTTCAAGAGTAGAAGCTTGTCCACGGAACCAATATTTTCAAGTGTTCCCTTCTCCCTCTGTTTATATGTAAATGAATTTTCCAATGAATTACAGAACTGATAATTCAGCCCCTCTGAGACAGCTTTACTAACATAATTTGGTTTTTCAAAAAACCCACAAAAATTATTGAAAGCTGAATCACTTGCCTCAGGTTCTGCCAAGAACATTTTTACCTCAGAGATACCTTTTAAATCTGCATATCAAAACAAACACCAGAGGGTATTTGCTTTAGGATAATGGGGTAAATAGTGTCCCAAAGAGGAAATGAGAGAAAAGATTTGTTCAGATAGCTAAATCAGAAAAAAATCTGGACAAATGGACTAGAACTAGTCCTGAAAGCGACAAAGAGGCAAGGCAGAGCCATAGAAAAGACATAAGATTTGCTAGTGGTCTAATTTATATCTCCAGTGGGATTCTTCTTTACTGAGGCCTCGGAGCATGGTAGTCTCTAACTAAGGAATTATGTGGTGCCCACATGGGGCAAGGAAACCATGGTAGCACTTGCCCTGCACTGAGAAAAACTGAATCCTGACTAGCTGAAGACAGGGAGGCTACTCTAGTCAGATTGTGCCTTCCATGTAAGCCAAAATCTCTCTCTCTCTCTCTCTCTCTCTCTCTCTCTGTGTGTGTGTGTGTGTGTGTGTGTGTGACACATGGAGAGGCTACCTAGACAGAGCAGCCTCCCCTCCCAGACTGCCATGTTTCCATGTTCAATTTGGAGGCAGAGGGAAGTAGGGAAATCTTACTAGCCTTAATAAGCCCAAACACCACATACTTCCTTAATGCTATAATAGGACTCCAGGCACTTAATCAAGAACATTCAGGTACCTTTGCATTCCCTGACATAGTCTAACATTTACAAGTTTCTCTACACCTATAATTATAACAGGCATGGCTTACACCACTTCCAAGTATCACCTGTGTCTGTGTGCTGTGTTGTTACAGTCGTGACCAACTCTCCGTGACCCCATGTCCATGGAGTTTTCTTGGCAGGAATACCGGAGTGTCTTGCCCATTCCTACTCCAGGCACCCACAGCACCTGGTATTCCCTGGTGGTCTCCCATCCAAATACTAACCAGGCCCGACCCTCCTTAGCTTCCAAAATCAGGCAAGATCCGATGTGCTTAGGGTATCTAGGCAGCTCGGTCACCTAAGTCACAGCAATTCTGAATTTTACAAGTTAGGTAAGTTTTTTTTTTTATCCTTGAACAATACAAATCTTCTAAAGATGGGCACAAACCATCGATTCAGTGCAGTTCGGTTACCAGCCAAACCGCTTCCCCCATCGGCAGTCACGCATGCAGCAGCAATGCCCCACCTCACCTCTTCTGGACCCTGCCCCAGGATAAATGCCTGCTGGAGAGGGCAGTGCACCAAACTGCAGATCAGCTGTTCGGCTGGCAAACAAACCATGAAGCAGTAGTTGGTGCCCATTTATAATATCCTCTAAATCTTCATGGACATTTGCTTCTCCCAATTGTCTGGAGTCACTCCTCAAGCTGCAAGCATTCATACCCCTACCTCCCTTTTACAGGGATGCGCTATGAAAAATTTGATAGTGCAGGAGTTCATCATGACAGCCTCCAAAGCTGGCACAACCTCCTCCCATCAAAAAGAGCCCAAAATACAGGCATGTGGATCAGTCCATATTAAGAAATAAGGGACAAGCCTTTAGTAAAGCTAAGGCCTCTTAAGTGCCCCATTAAGACAATGGCCCACCTTCAAATATTTTGCATTGCGAGAGGGAGAGTTCGGAACAATTAATATAGTACACACTCTTCCTAGGAAAAGCCATTTCTCCCCTCGCTAGTGCAAGGAGGACAGCTACGAAAAAACTGAGTGTACTGGGGAGGGGGACAGGTGGAGATAGTTGCGGTCTGGGTTCCTACTATGAAGAACGTCCTAAGGTTTTGATTCTGCCGGTCCTGGCTCCACGCTTGTCCTTCTGACTGGCATGCTCTTTATTCCTCTCTATTCTCCTACCTATTCATTCCTATTCTGTCTTTTGATCCTTAACTTCAAAACATCTCCCTCCAGACTCCAGAATTCCAGGTGAGAGATTCAGGACATGTAAACATGAATAGTCCTACACACAACATTTTAAAATTTATTTATTTACACATATCTACCCTCACCGCTTTTATCGTCAGATCGCAGGGGGTGATGCAATCGGTAAAATTACAGGCAACCAAGCCAGTAACCTATTAAGGGGATTCAGAACCATTAAAAAGGGGTCAGTGTATGTCAAGTTGGAAAGCTTCAGAAGAGCCCTGGACAAATGCGTGAAAGACAAGCCATTAATAGTGGCAGATAATTTAGTCCCTCCAGAACTAGAAGCACTATATTTATGTTACAGTATTATTTTCCAGACAGAGTGCACAGATTACTGTTGTTGCACTCACTCGTACATTTCCCATGAGCAACTGGTTGGCTGCTTTGTGAACAGAATGGTGGAATATTTAGATAGTTCTCACACCATGGAGGTCCTCCAGGAATAGCCAGACTCTGGTCCAATGTTCTCATTTGAGGTATTCAACAAAGGCTGATACCTCACGTCCATCTCATCGCTGTTCGCGGTCCTACTTGGGACTGGTACGAAGTAATCTAACCGCATGTCCATTGCGGGACGAGGGGAGTTCGTCCCAACCATGCCCCCTGAATTGCGATTTAAGCAGGATGAGAAATTTCCCTCCCTGGCCTTGGGAATCTGCTCGTCACGCTGCTCGTTCCGAGATGAGTGCCCATGAGGTAAGGCTCGTCATGCAACGTGCCATTCTCCATCTAGTGGCAGGAGTGCGAATTGCCATTCTCCAGTACATTCCCTATGGAGTCAGCAATGCAGTGCAGAGAGATTAAAAGACAAATGCCTCAAACTTAGCTCCGTAACGCATTGAAGGCAAGGCTTCGGAGAATCGAAACATTGAAAAATGGAAGGTCGGGCCGGAAAAAAAAATGGAGAACAAAGGCATGGAATTTCACATCTCATCACAGAACGAGGACGTGCAGTAACAGTCATGCCGGTATCATACATCATGCCCGTGTGTACACGGGAACAGGGACAGAACCGGAAGAAGACCATGTGACCGTGACCAACATCAACATGCAATGAACTTCCTCCTGGGACGAGAATGGATGTGAAGTAACCATCAATCTTGCCTTGCCCAGACTTGTGCTGCTGCCAGCAGTCTCCCCTTCGCAAACAGCCTCTCTTTGCATTTTCCAAAGTGTTTCTATCATATTGCATAGTGTAATCTTGCTCCCAATGGCACTGGACACACCTCCCTTGTGTTCGAGAACTGAAGACTGTTTTGTACATAAGGAGCAGCAAGGAACCTGGCCCACAACTGACAGTTCTGCTTTCATTATGTCAACTCCGCCTATTGTAACGCAGATATGGGAAAGGAGAACAACTCTGAGCAATCACCAAACCAAGCGGAAGGAGCTCATCAGCTAACTACAGAAAGAAAGAAAAATCTGAAAATGGAATGAACTTGATTTCCCTCTTGTTGGCAATTTCTTTCAATAGTTGAGAGTAAAGGCACCCAGAAGCATATCTACGAGAAACAGCAGGCAGTAGAAATTGAGTTTTGACAGAATTCATTTTCAAAACGTGAAGTTGAATGTGAACTTCCTTTGTGTGCGAACACTTAAGTACCAACCATAAAGTGAATGCAGGATGCATGTACGTATGTCATCTTCCTACTATTCCTACCACCTGTGGTGAGTCACAAAATAAACACAATCACACACCCAAAAAACAAACAGAAAAAAAAATAAAATCATACCCCATGCACTAATGTAAATCAAACAGTTAAAATGCCATTTCTACCATTATTGAGGTCAAAGTGAACTATAACATGGAGGACTTCTGACTAGCTTTCCTCAGACTGACGAAGCTGTTTCGAAGAGCAGCAAAATATTTCAATTTCTCAAGAAAAGAAGTCCAATTGCCATGACTCAGCTTCCAGTTCTACCAGCATTCCATGCAGCTATGAATCAGTGGTGAAAAAAAAATATCAAAAGTCTGAGTTGCTGAGCCTTAAGACACCAGAGTCTTGGGTCATGAAGATAAAGGGTCATGAAGATAAAGACTGACTTTCGCCTGAAAAAAGAAGTAGTTTAGTACCAAGCAGAATTCTTTTCGGGAAATCGGACCAAATGCAAATGAAAATATAATTAAAAAGAGAAAAATGGTGTTGCACCTTAGAGTCTAAGTGCTATATTTTAATGTGAGCTTTCATGAACAAGTCCACTTCCTCTGATAAGGAGGAAGCAGACTTGTCCAGAAAAGCTTGCATTAAGATAAAGCAGTTAGTCTTGAACATGACACGTTTTTGCCTTCCTCGTTTTTTTATTTTTTAATTTTGACTGACATGCTAGCACAGACCAACATTATCTATCTATCTATGTATCTATCTATCTATCTATCTATCTATCTATCTATCTATCTATCTATCTATCTATTTATTAAATTTATATACCATTCCATCTAGCTACATGGCTACTCTGGGCGGTTTATAAGCTGAACAAAAATCAAACCATAAGCAGTAAAATACAATATAACAAATAAGCACAAGTATATAAATAAAAACACTCTAACTGGTAAATAATATTTATATAACACATAACAACAGCATAAAACAGGAGCAAGATGGACTACAGATAAAAACAAATAAATATATAATAACAATCATGTGTGTGTGTGTGTGTCGTTACAGTCGTGACCGACTCTTCGTGATGCCATATCCATGGAGTTTTCTTGGCAGGAATACTGGAGTGGTTTAGATTTAGATTAATATCTGGGGAAAGCCTTTTTAAATAGCCATGTCTTTAGATTCTTCTTAAAGACTGTGAGGGAAGGTGCCAGACAGATCTCAGGAGGTAGTTGGTTCCAGAGCCAAGGGGCAACCACTGAGAAAGCCTGATTTCTTGTCAAAGATGTACAGGCCTCCTTCAGCGACGGCACCCTCAAATCGGGTGTTATGGGCAGTACTTTGCGGCGGGAGCCATTCTGCCAGATAGCAAGGTCCTAAACCGTTTAGGGCTTTATATGTCATCATTAAAACCTTGAAATCAATGCAGAAGCGAATCGGCAGCCAGTGCAGCACAGTCAGTGTGGGGGTTATATGTTGATGTTTTCTTAACCCTGTAATCAATCTAGCTGCAGAATTCTGCACTAGCTAGAGCCTCCACACTAATCTATAAGGCAGCCCCACGTAGAGAGCATTGCAGTAGTCTAACCTCAAGGCTACGAGTGCCTGTGCCAGAGTAGTGAGAGCGCCAGGGTCCAGGAAGGCACGCAGCTGAGCAATCTGCCTAAGATAGAAATGAGCGGCACGGACCACTGATGCTACCTGGGCCTCCATGGAAAGCATAGGGTCCAATATTACGCCCAGACTGTGCACCTCATCCTGCACGGAGAGAGTCACCCCCCAAAACTGAGGGGGCTTCCCAAACTGCCAACCACTGGCGCCCCCATCCGAAGGACCTCCGTCTTGTCCGGGTTCAACCTCAGTCTGTTCACCCTCATCCATCCCAGTACGGCGTCCAAACAGGCATCAAGGGACGAAACGGCATCCACTGCAGAAGGAAAAAAATAAGATATAGAGCTGCGTGTCATCAGCATATTGATGACATGAGACCCCATACCTCCTGATGACCTATCCCGGCGGTCTCATATAGATGTTAAAAAGCATGGGGGAGATTACCGACCCCTGTGGCACCCCACAATTGAGGCACCAAGGGGTAGAGGTAATCTCGCCCAGCTGCACTCTCTGGGGGCGGTCCTCCAAGAAGGAACGGAACCACTGCAAAGCAGTGCCTCCAATTCCTAACTCCGAGAGCCTCCCCAGGAGGATACCGTGGTCGACAGTATCAAAGGCCGCTGAGAGATCGAGGAGGACCAGCAAGGACAATTTGCCCTTGTCGGCCTCTCTCAAAAGGTCATCATGCAGGGCGACCAATGCCAATTCCGTTCCATGATGCGGCCTGAACCCCGACTGGAATGGATCAAGAGCATCAGTTTCATCCAGGAGCCCTTGAAGTTGGTCAGCCACCACTCTCTCCACAACCTTGCTAATGAATGGTAAATTAGCAACGGGCCGATAATTTCCAATTTGGTCCGCTGCTAACTGAGGCTTCTTCAGAATGGGCCTAATGAGTGTCTCCTTGAGGGCAGGTGGAACCCTGCCCTCCTGGAGAGACCCATTAATTATTGCTGTGGCCCATTCAGTGGTAACCAGCCTGGCCTCTTTTATTAGCCAGGACGGGCAAGGATCAAGCGTGGAGGTGGTGGCACGACAACGATCAAGGGCCCTGTCCACTTGAGATGACGTCACAGGTTGAAAGATGGTCGAAGTAGCCAGGCAAGACGGAGCACTGGACGTCTCTGCTCGATCTACTGCTGTCAACTGAAGGTCTAGGTCCTGGCGGATGGCCTCCACTTTAAATTTAAAAAATGCCGCAAATTGGTTGCAGGAAATACTAGGGGGAGGCCTATCACTGCAACCAACCCCGGATAGATCACAGACTATACAGAAAAGTTCAGCCTGATGGTTTTGCGCTTCGCTTATCCGGATAGCGAAGTAAGATCTTCTTGAAGTTCTAATCTTGGCTGAGTAGATAGTCGATGCGATCTTGATGGCAGCTAAATTACCCACCGTCGGGGCCCACCTCCAAATGCTCTCTAGCCTCCTTCTATTCCGCTTTAGGGCCCAGAGGTCCTGGTTAAACCAAGGTGCTCCACGGGCCTGGCGGTGAAGGGGGTGTTCAGGAACGAGCATGTCAATCGCCCTGGAGGCAGCGGAGTGCCACCCATCCACCAAGGCATCAACAGGCGCACCAACCAATTCATCGGGAATCCCACGCATGACCTCCTGGAATCGCAAATGATCCATAAGTCTATGTGGGCGGACCATCTTAATGGGCCCAGGCTCCCATTAAGGGGTGCCACTGTAAGGCTGCATTTCAAAAGGTGGTGATCCGACCATGACAAGGGGACCAACACAAGGTCGGTCACCATCGGGCCACTCTCTCTCTGTACATTAGAAAACACCAGGTCTAGAGTATGGCTCCCCACGTGCGTGGGACCGTTGGTAAGTTGGGATAAGTCCAGGGAAGCCATGGTCTCCAAGACCTCAAGAGCTGGCCCTGTGACCTGCGCCTCTGCATAAATGTTGAGGTCCCCCAAGACAATAACCTTGGGGGACCTCAACAGTGCAGCAGAGACAAAGGCGGCCAGCTCTGGAAGGGACTGCACTGGGTCGCAGGGAGCATGGTACACCAGCACAATCCCAATTCCATCCCTATCCCCTACTGACACGTGGAGGGCCTCCAGACCTGGTATCACCAATGATGAGAGCCTAACAGCCATCAGAGAGTTCTTATATACAATGGCTACCCCCACCCCTACCCTCCAGTCGACCCTGGTGCCAGATAACGTACCCAAGTGGGCAAATGAAGGAGAGGGTAGGACCACCCTCTGCACCCACCCAGGTCTCTGTGATTCATGCCAGATCTGCCACTTCATCCTGGATCAAGTCCTGGATGATCTGAGACTTATTTGCAGCAGACCTGGCATTCAACAGCACCAAGGATAGAGTGGAGGGCCGATTGAACTGATTACCTTGCCTCTGACAGCTGGAGACAGCACCATGGCTACTTCATCTAAAACTACAACTTTTTAGGAAAGAAGATCCTCTCAACCACAGGAAAAAGAATGTCTGCTAGTCATACCCATAATTTCCAGGGGCAAGAGCACCTGCAGAATCCTAACCCTTTTTCAAGTGTTTGAAGGCTCAAATCCTATGAGTTTTATCTGCCAGAGTAATGCAGCTAACATAAATCTTGGCAGAAGAATTGTAAGAACGTAGCCTGATAATTAACTTGTAGTCTTTCCCAACAAGACGGATGCAAACTGTATGCTGCCACTGTAAAAATCCCAAAGGAAGTGATCCAATATTATAATTTATAGTTATATTTATATCCATGCCTCAAGGCAGCACATGTGGTTCTACTCTTCCCTAACATATGCCATGTTGAGGGGAAAATGACAGGCCTGCAGCCAGCCAAATACTGTAATTCCACAGCTCAATAGGAAACCCCAAATCCTAACTGAACCTCTAACTCAGGCCTGCCCAAACTTCGGCCCTCCGGATGTTTTGGAATACAGCTCCCAGAATTCTAAACTTAGATTGCCAATGGCAAAGGACTGTGGGAGTTGCAGTCCAAAACATCTGGAGGGCCAAAGTTTGGGCAGGCCTGCGTCTATCTATACTCTGCAGATCCCCTTGATCAGGTGTCCATCTTTTCTGAACCTACAGTTTTGGAGATCCACATTTTACTACAATAAGATGAGGGAAGAAGTTTGTGCGACTTCAACAGAGTTCTGGTGAAACACCAAGCAGAACTGAGCAAAATGTATTTCTATATGGCCGCTACCGCACCTCCTTGAGCAGCCGCTTTTTATTTTGCATCGCCTTATCTCCTCCCGCGGTCACGTGGTCGCTACAGCGGTTCTTAGCAATCGGCTTCCACGTTCGCACTTGGCTGAACCGCTTTAAACTACGACAGAAAAACGGCAAAAACAGAGGGGAAACCGAAAAAAGGCGGTGTAGTATGTCCGCAAATACAACCAAATCGCTTTAAAAAGGGGTGCAGGAACCGATTTAAAAAAACACCACCCCCAGTGGTCGTCGCAAGAAAAAACAACACAGCAGTAAAAAATGGTCATGCCCAAGGGGGCTCTTCAGAAAAAGCAATTTGAAAAGTGGAGAGTGATTTTTAAGGTGATTTGTCTTTAAGGAAAAGATGTTTCAAATCTAAAGTGCGGTAGCTGTATATGTCTCATTCCCCACACCACCACCTTCCCTGAGACACACCTATCTTAGATGAAAGGTTCTTTCTCTTCTCTTGTTAAAAAGCTCTCCCAAATTGAACATTTCCTCACCTCGGGGCATAAGCATGAAAGCAATTAGAGATGCTCATATGGGGAGCATCGTTGATCATGTAAACAAACTAGAGAGGCAAACAGGCTCCAGCCGTCACTGACAGGAGGAGCACGGTTTTCTAATATCATATCCTCCAACGCTGAACAGAAGGCAACCCAAGAATGCAAAGTACTGTATTACACAAAGAAACGTTTCACAGGATGGTTGTAATTTAAGTTCAGATGGCTGAGCGAGGCTTGCCAAGGTCTGAATAGTATTTTCTGCCACAATCAACTCTGCCTGGAGCTCATGCAGAGATACATAATGTGGGTTTTTTTACACATTATGTAAAGGCCTTATTGGAAGACTCCTGGCATACCCGTTACTGCATCTGTTCCATAGTGAGGTAGTAGATGAAGCCGTGGCTTTTTCAGAAGGCTTCAACAGAGAGCCAATTGACTTTGTGACTATGACAGGTACAGTTTCAGCGCTTGGAAAAAATCCCACTGCTTGTGGAATGAAACTACAAATTCCAGAATCCCCCAAATAAATATGGCATGTGACAATGCTAGCAGGAAATGTAGGAAACGTAGTCTAAAAAGTAATTTTTCCAAGCTCTGTTTTATTTCTCTAGCAAGCCCGGTTGCACAGTGGTTAAGCTGCGGTGCCGTAGTCAAGCCTGGGCCCACGGCCACAATTCGAGCCTGACAGGCTTAGGTAGCTGGTTCAAGGTCAACTCAGCCTTCCATCCTTATGAGTACCAAGCTCACTGGGAAGAGAAAGTGTTTCTTCTGGAAATATGTTATAAACCTCCCAGAAAGTCCTCCTAGCCCTATGAGGTAGTATATAAGTCAAAGCAATTAGTAAATATAGAAAACAGATAAATATTGTTTTGCTCACTGTGTTGATAATTTGTTCTACTTGTAATATTCAGTAGGACCCCAGTATCCACTGGGGATTGGTTCGAAGCCTTCCCATGGATAATGAAACCGTGGATAAGAGAGAACGCCAAAATGTCCCCAAAACTGCTGTTTTGTGACAGTAACCTGCTTTACAGCTGCTGTTTTGGAACAGTAGCTTGCTTTAACAGCTGCTGTTTGTGACGGCTGCTGTTTTATGACAGTAGCTTGCTTTACAGCTGCTGTTTTATGACAGTAGCTTGCTTTGCAGCTGCTGAATTATTTATTTATTTTTTCCTCTGCCAGCCGTGGATAACTGAATCAGTGGATATGGAGTCCTACTGTATTCATGGTTATTGGTATCACTGGTTGTTAGGTGTTAGTCATACTCACTGTTATGGGAATGGGGGAAGGGTATAGACTGAAAATAATTAAGAGAAATCATAACGAATCAATGAAATTGATTAAGATTGTGGCACTAAAGGATGAAAGGCTGATTTATTCAGCAGGGGTGGTCACTGTGATAACTGCTTCCTGGCCAAGCAGTCAGGAATTTCTGGGGATTTTAATTCAAATTCTGTGGAAGACATCAGTTGGGCAAACCATTCTTTTTGGTCCTCCCCAAAAGCACTATGTGTCTGCTTAAGAATTCAAGAGTACTGTACAAAAAATATCTCACTATTTTTCCACACCGTTTCTTTTTCAGAATGACAAAAAATCATCCTGCTTCCAATCTTGGGTTTCCAGATGTATTTGAACTAAAACTGTCCGATATCTTAATCACCAGCTGTGCTGGGCAGGACTTCTGGAAAATGTAGTCCAAGAACATTTGAGGAGCCAAGTTTGGGAACCACTGTGTTAGGTAGGGGATTAGATAGTTTAAAACAGGCATGTCCAAACTTCGGCCCTCCAGATGTTTTAGACCCCCCCAACTCCCAGAATTCTAAGCTTAGATTGCCAATGACAAAGGACTGTGGGAATTGCTGTCCAAAACATCTGGAGGGCCGAAGTTTGGACATGCCTGGTTTAAAAGATATGGACCCTAGGAAAGGACCTGTATCAGCTGTCAGTTTATCAGCAGCCTAATTAAATGAACATTGAGCTTCTTTCCCTCTCTCATAAAACACATAACAATATGCACATATTTCTCTATAAAGCTATCCTTGAATAAGCACTTCACGCATCAAATACAGTTAAATAATCACCCAGTCCAGGTATTCAAGTGAACACTGATCACAGAGAGATCGTTGACACTTAAACTTCAAGAATGATTTGTTCCTGTGGTTTTGATCCTTAACACCATGAGGCATGTGAACAGTGAGATCTCCACCACAGACATTATTTTCAGAGCCATTTCTCGGGTGACTTATGCAAAGCATTTTCATGTTGATTCATGGCTCAGGGGCAAGAGAATGACCTGCTGAGCTGGTCTTTGTTTGGAACTATCCCCAGCAGTTTAACAATCAGGCCAAGTCAACAGGAGAGAGGAACATTCTGTGTGATTAATGTTTGATCCCTCCCCCTTCAGCACTCAGCAGCGGTAATGGTCAGATTACAGAAATCTGATGACAATATTTGTGATGTGAATGCTGTTCAAGGAAAACTGTTGAAGTTGCTCTATGTCCCCCTGAAGGAAAACAGAGAAAATTTTCATTTTCATTTAAGGTTACAATTCTAGTAGGCACATCTACTTAAGAGTGACAATTTTCTGATTGCAAATTTTCCTTATGAAGTCAGTCTTAGTTTGCTTTGTAAAAGACTTTGTCAGCAAGTAGACTACGGAAGCCCTTAAATCAGGGGTGTCCAAACGTTTTGCAAGGAGGGCCAGATTTGGTGAGGTGAAAATGTGTGGGGGCCGACCATTCAGCCACATTTGGCCCCTGGGCCGGACTTTGGACAAGTCTCTATAACAGGCATGTCCAAACTTCATCCCTCCAGATGTTTTGGACCACAACTCCCACAGCCCTTTGTCACTGGCAATCTAAGCTTAGAATTATTGGAGTTGTGGTCCAAAATGAGGAGGGCCAGGAGGCAGGGAGGATACTGCAGTAATGGTAGGCTAGGCAGGTGGCTGGGCGGATGGACAGAGGCAGGGAGGGCAGGCAAATCATAAAACTGCAAGCTGATGTCTCCATCCAGTATGGCGAGGAGCCAACTGGCGGGGATGAGTGACAGGCTGAGCCGGTGGGCAGAAGAGGCCGCGAGCTGCTCGAGATTTGAAAACGGGCCACATTCGGCTCCTGGGCCTGACTTTGGACATGCTTGCCTTAAATAGATTGAAGCTGAGACTATCCTACTTTAGGCATATTATGAGTAGGCAGGATAAAAGATTAAAGCCAGAAGGAAAAGAGGAAGACCAAATAAAGAGATGGAATGACTCCTTAAAGGAAGCCACAGACACAGGTTTTGCAAGAGCTGAGCAAGAAGCTGGACAGCAGGGCAGTTTGGAGATCATTCATTCATAGAGTCACAGTTTGTTGGAGTGGATTTGATACATAACAACAAGGGAGCAACATTCAGAGCCCCTCCACCCATAGAGAGCCACCAGAAAACAAAGATCAAGCATCAAAACAAATGCCAGTACTGTACTGTATTTTTAGAAACCTGTCCAGCATCTTCTTGCATGCTTGTGTGTGCTCTTCAGATGCACACATTTTAAAAAAAAACACTTCACAGTTGCTTCCATCATCCTTCTACACAACACCCTCAATAATATGGACATGTAATGTTATGGAGGGATCATTCATAGAATCATCATGGGGTTGGAAGGCACCATACCACCCCGGACAGATGGTTGTCCTAGCTTTTCTTGAAAACCTCCACGGATGGGGCACCTGCAACCTCAGGAGGCAAGCTCTTCCACTGTTTAATGGCTCTCGCTGTCATGAAATTTCTCCTTATATCCAGGTTGGCTCTCCCTCTGATGAGTTTCCACCCATTATATAAGTACAGTAGTCTCTTCTAATGGTACCTTTTAACTTGATTATTATTGTTACAATGAAAGCTTTAATTTTTATAATTCTTGTATTTTTCAGCCTCTCCTTTGGAGAGGCTATTATGTTCGATGTAGAGTACATTAAAAATAAAAACGCCTTTCTTTTTCAAAAATACTGTATGTCCCTAGTTTTAAAAAAAAGTCAGTCCAATTGATAACAAGGAATTATTTTCTCCCCCAAGCTACCCTAAAACTATACATTTGTTTATTATTTAAAGTCTCAAATTTAAAACTGCATGCACCCAAGGTCATTCTTTCAAGAGTCTTTCTGTCTCTCTCTCCACCCCCCCCCCAACCTTCCAAATCAACTCCAGAACCGGCCTGCAACCCTGGTGTAAATTTGAGGGATGTGGGGGAATCGCAAGCAAGTTCCATGCAATAAAGCCCACTACTTCCACTTCATCCACGAGCTATCAGAAGAAACAAAACTCTTAGCAATTTAAAGGAGAGAAGAATCATTTTCCATTTAAGAAAAAAGGAAAAGATTCTATTTTATGGGGTCTCAGTCTCTCTTCCCTTCTGTCTCTCTCCCCCTCTTTTTCTGCATGCCTCCTTTTTGTTGACTTTTTAATACTAGGGTATTCATCAAACTGCCTATAGCCGTGTTATGGCAAGACACCCTGACTAACCTACTTTTTACTGACTATTTCACTTTACAGCATTTTTTCAAATATAGAACTGTCTTGCGCCATGTTATGAGTCTATGACCCAGCTGGGGGGCAGGGGGGGGGGGGAGTCTAACTATACATTTAGATGTACACAGACAGTTCTGTATTTGAAAAGTGATCCAGTGTTCATCAGTTAAGGAAAACTAGGGGCGTTATACTTTTTTAATAAAGATACTTTTTAAAATAAAGACATGTTTTTACTCTAAAGTTGTCACGTGATTGAAAAAAAATTGCCAGCCCCAAGCCCCGCTACAGCTAAATGGCGCCTGGAACTTAGCAAAAAACACCCAAAAAAACTCATTTTCCCCCACCCAATGGGAT
This sequence comes from Phrynocephalus forsythii, assembly GCA_029282475.1. Taxonomy (NCBI): domain Eukaryota; kingdom Metazoa; phylum Chordata; class Lepidosauria; order Squamata; family Agamidae; genus Phrynocephalus; species Phrynocephalus forsythii. The sequence continues at coordinate 119,899,494 of JAPFRF010000004.1, forward strand.
GGGGGGGAATCACATCCAATATCATCTGATCTCAGAAGCTAAGCAGGGTTGGCCCTGATTAGTACCTGGAGGGGCGACCATCAGGGAATACCAGGTGCTGTAGGCACCTGGAGTAGGAACTGGCAAGCCACTCCAGTATTCCTGCCAAGAAAACTCCATGAACATGGGGTCATGAAGAGTCGGTCATGACTGTAATGACACAACAACAAACAGGGCAAAAGAGGAGAGAAAACCCAGATAATCAGCATCCCCATGTACCTATGTGAGGTTGGAAAATGCGAATTTATAACTGGGTTAAAAAATACCCAACCCACCCCTACGTCATGGAAGCTCGGTTCAACCTGCTGAACCAGTTTTCTTTTTTAAACAAACTCGATGGTCGTGGGGACACATATTTTTGAGCAGGATTACTTGTAAGTAAAAACCAGATCAAACTGCCCATGAAATAGCGCCCAATTTGTTAGAGACATGATGCATCATCTGGAAAATGTTAGTGCCTTCAGTTAAATGGGCCTCAGGATTAGCATATGACTTCAGACATTACCAGGACCAGCTCCAGGAGGTTTGAGTGGTCCCTTGGAAAGCATGTTCTCTGAGAGATCTTATATCAGTGCCCCCCCCCCACATGGTGCAAGGAAACCAGAACTCGCAGGTTGTTGAGCCTTGGGACTTTCTGAGTAGTTGTGACTATGGCATCATCGGCTAACCTTCTGAGACTTCTCTGTTCCCTCTGCGTTTAACTGTAACCCTCACAATAGCTGGAAGACAATTCATTTCAACAATTCTCCTGTCTCCCCCAGAACAAAGAGAGAAAATGAATTAAAAAGTAAAAAAAGTAAATTCAAGAGTGGTCCTTGGGCCAGATGGGTGGTATATAAATTAATTAATTAATTAATTCCCCCTGGAACCCTTGCTGCAAGCTATTCCTATTGTGATTTAAAGTACTTCATGGTGGATTGGTTCTGAATGAATACTTAAGAGCCAGTAACATTACAAAAGACCTGCTTTGCCTTTGTTGTCCTGGGCTAATTCAGCTGCCTGCATTTCTGGATTCTCTTTATTAAGGGGTAATTAAGGTGGTGTGTGTGGGTGTGTGTGTGTGTGTGTGTGTGTGTGTGTGTGTGTGTGTGTGTGTGTGTGTGTGTGTGTGTGTGTGTGTGTTGTGTTATAGTCGTGACCGACTCTTCATGACTCCATGTCCATGGAGTTTTTCTTTGTAGGAATATTGGAGTGGTTTGCCAGTTCCTGGCCAGGCACCTACAGCACCTGGTATTCCCTAGTGGTCTCCCATCCAAGTACTATCCAGGGCCGACCCTGCTTAGCTTCTGAAATCAGGCGAGATCGGATGTGCTGAGGGCATCTAGGCAGCATATAGTCTTCCAAATTTACCAGTAAATACCCCAGAGCTCCCTAGTGGATGTGTCTAAATATGATAGCTATAGTTCAGGAAAAATTGGGCAGCTGTTTCTGCTTACAGTTTTAAGTTCCCAAACTTCCTAAGAACAATGGTTAGGTAAGAGCATAGTGGAGAATAGACATGGGCACGACTTGGCGAAAATCTCGTTTCCGTTTTCGTTCCTCGTTTCCGTTACACAATGGAAACGGAAATGACAATTAAGCCGTCAGAACTCGAACTCGAACCGATAAACGATAAATTGGGTCTGATTTGTCGTTGTCGTTCATGGCATTGCGCGGCGATCGCGCGATGCCAAGCGGCACAGAAAAAAAGTTTTAAAAATAAAAAAATCCCGATTTCCGGCCAAAAAAGCAGGCAAAAATATGCCTGTCTGAGGGCACCTACCAGAGGGGTGGTTTCTGGGGGGGGGGGTTACCCGGGCTCCCCCCCTCTCCTGTCCTGGGCTGCTGGACCTGGTACCAGGCTGGGGGGGGGATCAGTCTCGTCGTCTCCATTTGCCATGCGGTGCGGGGGGATCCAAAATGGCGACCGCAATATTTTTTTTGAAATCGTGGTCCAAAAACCCACCAAAGCACCACAGAAACACGCGAAAATTAGCTATTGTAAATGCTTGAATTTTTACAGTAGCAGCAGTGGGTTTTTCTAGCAATAAAACGTCTCCATTGATTTTATTTTATTTTATTTTATTTTTATTTTTTTACACCTGCGCAATGATGGGCTGGCCATGGGATGGGACCATGCAAATTTTTGGAGCCATTCCACCAATCGCATGGCCACTTGGCCAGGTTTTGACTGAGACTTCTGGGATGTGCCAGTCGGGCATAAAAAGCCCACTATAACCCTAGCCCTAGCCCTAACCCTAACCCTAACCCTAACCCATATGCCAGTACACTGTCCTTCTTAGTGGGTCAGAGGCACCCAGAGGTGCAGCCCACTAACTCACCCTAACCTTACCTGTAATAGCCCTAAGCCTAGCCCTTGCCCTAACCCCAACCCTAAGCCAGATCTGTACTCGCATTGCACTACACACAAGTACACTGTCCTTCTTAGTGAGTCAGAGGGCGCCCAGCAGAGGCATTCTTCTCTCACCTCGCTCACCAGTCCAAAGTTCCAAAAAACTCCAAACCTGTACGCCAGTATGCTGTCCTTCTTGGTGAGCTAGAGGCACCCAAAAGAGAGGTGCCTCTGCCAGTGCCACTTGGTACGCAATGGCTACACGGTCATGTACCCTTCCTTTTCCCTTTGTAGGGGGCCAGAGGAGGCATCCACCCCAGAGAGGTGCCTCCAGGAGCCTGCTACCCTACCCCCCCCAAACCAGTACTAACGACAAACGACAAACGAAACAACAAATTTTTGAAAAATTTCGCGACAAACGGAAACAAGCTGAAACGGGCCGGCTCCGACACACGACAACTCGAAACGTCATTTTTCCTGGTCGTGCCCATCTCTAGTGGAGAATAAAAAGAGTGCAAAGTCGAGCAACCCAATACAGCTTAGATTGCTGGCCTGGGAAACAATACAGGGGTTGGAATGGCCAGAAGGGTGAGCTCTCCCAAAGCACTGACATAGCCTGAGGGGCGGCGTTGAGTCCACATTGCTCACACCAAATTGCACAAGGGAAATGTAGAAGCCAGGCCAAAACAGGAGTGTGAAAGGAACTGGCAGAAGCCTCACACAAGCCAGCCACTGGGGAAAAAAGGACCACGGTACAGTTCTTGGCTACAGAAGGGAGCCAGAGACGCCTCTCCCTCACTACAAAAGAAAATAAACAACGAAGCTATAAAGAGAAGATGTTTAACGGAAAAGGAAGACAGCAAAACAAAACACAAACACCAATAGAGCCTTTTCTGCAAAAAAAAAAAATGGTTTTGGCCAGCTGGAATGTGAGAAAAAGTGTGTTTTCTTAGCAAACGTGTGTTTTGAAGGAGTGGAGTCCTGACAAGTGTGAGACAAAACCAACAACAGCAGGGGAAGCAATAGACACAAATGTTGTGGCGTCCTGCAGACCGACTGCTATATTTTAATGTCAGCTTTCAGGGATCAAATCCTGTGTCTTAGGAAGTGGACTTGACCCAAAATAACTCAAGTTAAAATACAGCAGCTGGCCTTTAAGGTGCCAAAATGTTTTTTTATATTTGTTCTGTTTTGTTTTAAAGAACCATGGCTGGATAGTGGTGATAATGTTAAAGTCACCTTCTTCATTAGCAATCAAAGTGCTACCATGTTGGTTTTATCATCCTCCCCACACACACAGGGCCGGCGCTAGTTTTTTTTTGTGCCCTAGACGTCGGGCGGGGCGGCTGTGGGGGCCGCGGGCGGGCGGGCGGCAGCGGAAGCGGGGGGTGGGGCAGCGGGGGCAGGGGCGGGTTGTGGGGCGATGGGCGGGTGGCGACGGGCGGCGGGGGGGCGGACGGCGGAGGCCAGCGGGGGGGCAGCAGGCTAGCCAGCGGTGGCCTTGGGGGGTGGCACCCCCTGTCCATTTTGGCACCCTAGGCAACTGCCTAGTTTGCCTTAATAGACGTGCCAGCCCTGCACACACACCACCCATTATTTATATTGTTTATTACAAAGTGGGGGAATGAGGAAAAAGATGATAAAACCAGCACTTCTTACTAAGGTACACATCTTATTTACATTTGCTCCTATATGTCTGAAGAAGTGGACGTGTCCATGAAATGCTACATTAAAATAGGAAAGTTAGTATTTAAGGTGCCACATGTTTCGTGTCTTTCGTTGATTTCTGCCTGCAATCCTTAACGCGACTACCCTCTCTGAATCTTCTCTACAACGTTCTATGAAGAGGTGCAGCATCCAGCTAAGGATCTATGTCTACGGGCAGATCATAAATATTTATTTTGCATCACCAACACCTGTAAACTACCTACTTTTTCTCAAAGGGAATGCTCACACGGCTTCATTTCTCGAAGCACAACCACATGCCTCTCTCTCTCTTGGGAGGCACTCAGCACCTGCGTTATTCAGGTGAAATAACGGTCCCTTTTTAGCTAGGGTTGGATAAGCACACACTCAGCAGGGAAGGATGGATGAGTTCGGAGCCAGCAAGGGAGCCAATACACCAGCTTTGGATGTCACCGGTTTTCCAAACATTTGAAAGGAACTTCTGTAAGGCAAAGGGGAAGGGAGAAATCTCTGCATTTGCAGAAAAGGGCACAAGTTCTTCCAAAAAAAAGGGGGGGGGAGAGGAGTAACCATTTAAGAGAGCCAGTGTGAAGTAATGGACAGTGTATCAAACTGGAGCCAGGAAAACCGGCTTGGAGTAGCTCATTTTATAGCTATAAAATGGAGGACTCACAACTAGCTTTCTTCAGACTGACAAAGCTGTTTGGATGAGCAGCAAAACGTCTCAATCTCTCAAGAAAAAGAAGTCCAGTTGCCATGTCTCAACTTCCAGAAAAAAAAAACAAGTAGGAGATGCACTCACTCCCCAAAGAAACCACAGGCACAAGTCTACAAGAGCCGAGTAGGGCATCTGAGGGCAGGACAAGTTGGAGACCATTCACTCATAGGGTCGCCATAAGCAACCTTTTCAGTGTGCTCTCTACCTGGAAAAACCTGAACAAGGTTGCCATACGTCAGAGGACACAGTAGTAGTAGTAGTAGTAGTAGTAGTAGTAGTAGTAGTAGTAGTAGTAGTAGTAGTAGTAGTAGTAGTAGTAGTAGTAGTAGAAGAAGAAGAAGAGGAGGAGGAGGAGGAGGAGGAGGAGGAGGAGGAGGAGGAGGAGGAGGAGGAGGAGCCAGGCATGTTTAATCAGAATTACAGAAAACAGTGACTGGTATTACATAACAGACACAAGTTTTTAATCAAAAAAACTAAATATTGGTTCATTCATTTATTCCAATCTCAAGTGTGTTCTTTATAAAAGCATTCTGTATCAGTTAAATATCGGGGTACTATGTATTCTTCATTTTCAACTGCTATGTCCTCATAGAACGTTGGTGATCAGTAGCCTGAACAGGTTTCTATCTTAAGCTATTCTAAATAGAGAAGCTATGCCCACTGTGAACCATTGGCTTAAATTCTTAAACCAAAATGTTCTTCTAAGCCCTGGCCCATGCTTCCCATCTATTTTTCCTTGAAGGGTAACCTGCAGCAGATGGTATTTTTTTATTGTGCATTATGTGACTGAAATACAGTATTGTAATTATTTTCTCAATGTATGCTGTTCCTAAATATCCCCTTTTTTGTAGGTCTGATGGTGTTATTTCTGAGATCTGGAACTGCTTATTATACAGTGTGAAATTTCTTGATATTATTCCCAAAACCCCGATGACTACAGGGCTACGATGTTTGTGGATGTGTATTTAATCCACAAGCAAGATGTTTTAATTCTCAGGTCTCTATATTTTGTTAAGTTATTTTATTCTTTAGCCTCAACTCTTTAAATATCTATCTATCTATCTATCCATCTATCCATCTATCCATCTATCTGCAGTCACTTCAAAGCCGACTAGGAGATACAGGAGGTGTAGTCAAAAACAGTATGAGACCATCACCCAAGAGGCTCCATATCTAACAAATGCCTTGTTGTATAGGCTAGGAATTACAGGAAAGCAACAACTAGGCAGTTTTCAACACACGTCTGTACAACACACATCACTAGTGGAGCGCTTTGGCTGTACACATGCACAAACATTTTAAAGGATGCTAAAACTATTTTCCATATAACTGGGAAAATGCAGAAGAAGACATTATCTCTGTCCTTTTGAGGATGATAACTGTTTTCACTTGATAGAATGCTTTCAGCCACTGGACAGGCATCTCCTGTGTGTCCCCCTCTCCAAGCAGATGCCCAGAGGCAAGTATGTGGATGTCAAGCAGTAATAACTGAAACAGACAGAGGAAATAATATTCTGTTTATCACAGGAGTGTCATCGGTTCATAGTGTCCGAATGAACCCTAGTTTTATGCAATGTAGATAACAGACTTCAGCTTTTCAAATCACAAAACCTTTAAGGTGGATTCAGGCACTTAGGTAATACCGTAAATAATATTCCTGCAGTCACAAGGTTTCCACTTGAAATTCAGTGCTTCCTCTGTTTTGTACAGCACCACACAACCTTTAACATTACAGTATCAGAAATCATATCCATTTTTTCTCAAAATCTGTGCTTACAGAGCGCATTCAGCCTTTGTTGGCCAAAGTTATCCCTTCTTACCTGGCCACCAATTTTGATTTCCATATACAGTATTGTACTCCTGCAACATATTCAGAGATATCCCCGTGCAAGCCAGTATCTCCCCACTTTGTTCCTCAGATGACCTAGTTTGGATCCAGTTCTGTCCACACTCACTAGAATCTGATTTATTCAATTTTTTTGTTTGTTTCCAGGTAGTCTTACAAAAAAATCTTCCTCCCTAAAAAGTCCTTGGAGTCCAGAAGAATTCCTTAACACCAAGACAACTGCCAGTAAAATCAAGGAGGTTGAAACCGTGTGATTAGCATTGTAAGACAAATTAGAGTCATAGAACCATGAAGATGGAAGAGACCTACAAGGCCACCTAGCCCAGCATGTCCAAACTTCAGCCCTCCTGATGTTTTGGACCACAACTCCCAGAATTCTCAACTTAGATTGCCAATGGCAAAGGGCTGTGGGAGTTGTGGTCCAAAACATCTGGAGGGCTGAAGTTTGGACATGCCTAGTCCAACCCCCTGTTCAAAGCAGGAGAGAATACGACCACTTGTGTCAGTGAGGCTCTGATGAATCAACTGGTTCCGCTAATTCACAAGGGTTTCCTCTAACTGTGACTTACTCTGCTAAGCGACAGATCAACAGCCACAGCCATTTTAACTAACTGCAAAATTACTGATAGACAGTTATTTAGGTATACTGTTGGTACACTGCATACCAAAGCCATACCAATGGATATTTATTTATTTATTTATTTTATTTATTTTTACAGCTTATATGCCGCCCACTACCCAAAGGTCTCTGGGCGGCTTACAACAAGGAATTAAAACAGTTAAAACATCAAATATCAATAAATAATTAAAACAACAGCAAAACCTTATACTAAAATCATCACTAAAATTGCCATCAAAGGACCCCAGTCTATGTTGTATCAATTAAAAAACTTCTGGAACAGGAAGGTTTTTACCTGGCGCCGAAATGTCATCAATGTTGGCGCCAGGCGGATCTATGCCCATTTACATGGAATGTTCTGCATTTGAAACAAGTTTCAGTGCCAGGCTAAGAAATACGGGCCAATGAAGCTGTTTGGATGAACAGCAAAACGTTTCTGTCTCTCAAAAAGAAGTCCAGTAGCCATGACTCAACTTCCAGACGGGCCAATCTTCTAAGATCCTCTCAATTTACACAGATAAACTGATTCTGTTGGCATGCTTCTACTGTGTCAAGATGGTGCCCTGGCTCGGGAAGCAATATTTAACACACTGTGACTTGATTCAGAATTTCTAGATTCACTGCAAGCCGGGAAGCAAAGCTTTTTGATTAGCTCATGTGTTGTCTCATAAAATCAATCTCAATCCAGAGAGAATTGTCACTGGTAAAAAAGAAAAGTTGAAAGAAGGAAGCAGTTCCGAAACACCACAAAACACAGAATTCTCAGAAGGGGATGCTGACCTTATTGAACCATTTAAATGTTTAATTACCTTGTGGTTGCCACTACACACACACACACACACACACACAACTGACTCAGCAGAAGATTGAAAACATGCATTTCAAGCTAGAGCCATGCTGGATCAGGCCAAAGGCCCATCTAGTCCAGCTTCCTGCATCTCACAGTGGCCCCACAAAATGTGTCTGGGAGCACATGAGACTAGATATCTGTCTCCTGATACCACTCCCCTGCATCTGGTCCTTGAAGTATCCCGGTTTTAAGCCTGGAGATTACACATCTCCATCACGGTTTGTAACCTGTGATGGACTTCTCCTCCAGGAATCTGTCAAATCCCCTTTTGAAGACATCCAGGCCAGATGCCATCACCACATCCTGGCAGGGAGTTCCACAGACTAACGAAGCAGAAATCCAGTTCGCAGGGAGGCCTTTTTGGGGCCTCCAGAAGGCCCGGGAAGGCCCTTGTATGCCCATTCAGAGCAGCGCCATATTGGGGGTAAGTACAAGAGCCTCCAGCTACCCCCCCCCCAGGCCTGACTCGACCTGCATCCGCATATCGTGGATTTTCAATTATCGCGGGTCAGGTCAGGTCCCTAACCCCCGCGATAGGCGGGGGATCACTATACCCTCTAGATGTGTTGAAATGCAACGTCCAAAGAGAAGTTAGGAAAGCATCTTGCCCACATCTTGACATTTGACTTTTAGAACAAGGTGGGCAAATTGCCCCTCACTCTGGGCTCCCCCCCCCCCAGCCACTTCTTCTTCTGGCAATAAATGGTCAGTTGCAACCCTTGGAAGCCTCCCAGAAGAGCCTATAATTCACATTTGAAATGTCACAGCCACCAGCCCTACACCATTAAAAATAAAACATAGGGACAAACATACATACAGAACTGGAATTGGTTCCTAGCTATTACCAGGTGTTTTGGGGGGGGGTTGCGGGTGGATGGGTTGTTAAGAGCAGAAACATCACTTTGCCGACAAAGGTCCAAATAATCAAAGTTATGGTTTTTCCAGTAGTGATGTATGGAAGTGAGAGCTGGACTATATAGAAGGCTGATCGCCGCAGAATTGACGCTTTTGAGCTGTGGTGCTGGAGGAGAGTCTTGAGAGTCCCCTGGACTGCAAGGAGATCAAACCTATCCATCCTGAAAGAAATCAACCCCGAATGTTCACTGAAAGGACAGATTTTGAAGCTGAGGCTCCAGTACTTTCTTTGGCCACCTCATGAGGAGAGAGGAGTCCTTGGAAAAGTCCCTGATGTTGGGAAAGTTTGAAGGCAAAAGGAAAAGGGGACGGCACAGAATGAGATGGCTGGATGGTGTTATCGATGCAACCAATATGGATTTGACCAAACTCCAGGAGGCAGTGGAGGACAGAAGGGCCTGGCGTGCTCTGGTCCGTGGGATCACAACGAGTCGGACATGACTGAACAACTGAACAACAACAAAGGGATACGGGGCCATTGGCACAGCTCCCATAAGATCCCTGGTTAAGAAAGAAAGCAGGGCTCCTGGACCAATTTTGGATCACACCACTAATTTTCCACTAGCCCTAGATGTTAGATTGCAATTAGTTGTCATCATTTTAATCATGTGGGCATCAGAACACAGGTTTGATCTTTGGGCAGATACAGGTGTCCCAGAAACCTCAAGAAGAACGTCAGGATCTATTTAATTGGAAGAGACGCCCTTCGGCAGATGTCCTTTAAAACATGGCGAGGCACCTATGCTACCTACAGAGACTCTGCTGTTCATTTTGCTGAGTGGGACATGAGATGCCTTCCCTGACTTGATAATCAGTTGCACACACCTTAGCAACACATGTGATGTCTGAGGATGTCCTGTTGCTCCTTTGACACTTCTAGAGAGTTGCCACACCAGTTTGTCACAGAGAAACCCAGTGAGGCCACAAACACAGCTGATTAGGAGCAAGGGTGGGGCTAAATTAGCAAGCCTTCTAACTCTACAATTGTACGAAGTAATCTTTGCTAAACACAGTGGGACTTGCTTGTTTAAAACTTTCCTGGGAACGCAATGCACAACTGCTGAAAGACCTTAAAGATTTACTGATGTAACGCAGCAGAAACCTTTGTAGTTTAGAGTCAACTTTGTCCTGTGTGAGAAATATTCTGTTCTGTCAGCAAGAATCTATGAGTGCAGGGTGACAAAGGTAAACATCTTAAGCTGCAGAATACAAGGCAATAAAACGCAAGAGAGAGAATCTACAATATTTCTTGGCCCAGTTCAAAAGAAACTGACCGATCCTTCATAACAGAAGGAAACAAGCAATAATACCTTCTTCCTGTCTTTGCTACATGAATATAGTCCTTCTGTGACCCTCATTCTACCTGATGGCACAAAAGGCTGGCCTTGCACATTGTACCAGCGTTTGCCATCCAAGTCAGGTGGCCACTTCAATGTACCAAACATTAGAGCCGGCCCAGCTAAGGAGCACAGTGCTCAACGTTCAATTTTGTTAAGAGAGTATATCCAGCCAATTTGGAAATTATACTCTTCAACCTGAAGGCTAAGAAAATGCACCTTGCACATGCCCAGAGGCAAACCCTCTCACCTAAACACACCAAAGTCAGCTTCAAACTGTGTTTAATAAAAACATCTCTCAAGTTAGGTCTTGGCCAGAAAGGAATTAAGGAGGTTAGGAGCAATCAAAAGTAAAGCACTTGGTCAGTTACCATCTACACACACAGAGCCCTCCAGATACTAGCCAGTTCCCCCAACTTTGAAAAAACTACTCTTGATTTACACCAGGGTAAGGTAGAAGCAGGTTTGACACGAAGTTCCACAGCAGCAAGAAACCTAGAGAGAAAAATATACATACACCAAGAAAACACACCAAGAAAACAGATAGAAAGAAGCCCCAAACATCCCCATGATTTCTCTCGAAAAAAATCACATTTTCCCTCACTGCAGTCTGAAGGATGGATAGAATAATCTGTGGAAGAAAAAAAAACTATACAGAGAAATAGGGGCTAACTCAGCCATTCCCTGTTTTATTGGTGTTTTGCTCTGCAAGTTGTGAATGAATATGAACCCCTAAACCTATAAGCAAGGAGTGTTTATTAACTAGTCTGATGGGAAGGTAAGAGGAAAGGATTATTTTCAACCTCTAAAAAAGACCATTTGACCCCAGTGCCAAAACTCAGAGCCAAATGTTATTCTACCGACCTTTCACCAGTGCCTAAAAGTAACTATGTTACAAGTAATTTGGCTAGATGTAATTAGTTACTTTTTCATCAAGGGTAAATATAATGAGGCATGCTATGGTTACATTAAGTGTCACGTAAAGGACTTTCTAAAGGCAGCTTAGGAATAATTTTTCAGACTTCATGCCTGAATGGCAAAGTAAGAAGGCTTTGCGGGTGCCTCCTTTATTTTTTGTAAATATTTACAAGTTGCATTATCAGCATGGATCACTAGAGAGCATCTTCCTGCATTAATAACTTCATTAATAATGGAGCAATCTCTCTAACTGGAAGGAAGCACCTATTAGGAACTTTACTTCATGGACAACCTGACTTCCAAGCAACAATGAGAAAGATACAGTATTGGTTTCATTAAAAATCAATAAAAAACATCCTAAACTCAGTGCTTTTTTTTTAAACTGGGGTGAAATCCAAAGCACCCACACAAGCTGGAGACGCACACATACAATGGACCAGAGGAAAAGATCACTCTTGCGACGCCAGAGGGGCATAAGTGAGTAATAAGGCTTCAAACAGATAAGGTGCCACAAAAAAGACGTATTTCTCAGAAATCTGCAGGGTCCCACGGCGATCCCCTTTCTAGATTTAGGCACAGTTCTCAACTGCACCACAAGTAATAAATGTGGGGTGGTGACCACGATCCCACCAATGTAAACGAAGCTGGAAAATATAGTTGGGAGCAGTTTTTAAAGAGCTATACGTGCTTCTTTGCCAGAGAGGAGCAGGTGGATACTGCAGGGGTGGTCCGCCTAGCAGTTAGGCAGGGCTTTCCGGAAACTGGCTCCGGTAGCAGCAGCACAGGTGGTGGTGGAGGAGGAGGAAGAGGAAGAGGAGGAAGGCAGCACCTGGCCGGGGTGTTCCAGGCAGTATTTAGTCAGTGCATCCTAGCAACAAAAGTTTGACCTGCCTTTAAAAAAAAAAAACAACCACCACAACAACACGCAAGCCCAGAAGGAAAAATAAAAGGGAAAGTTGGAAGAGCAGCGGGGTGGTTTTTAACCGGAGAAACAAGACGGACCGCTGTACCAACTTCCGTCCCAGTTTGAAAGCATGCTATACGTCCTCCCAACAACCCTGCGAGGTAGACCAAGCCAAAGCCAGGCGATCGCCTCCCCGTCCCCACCGCGTCGCCTTGGCAAGGCTCGAGCAAGTTGTGGGAAACCCCAACCCCGAATCCAAACACTGTACACGGATCATGACCGCCACCACCGTCGGGACGTCTCCACTCCCGTCTGTGGCTCAGTTTCGCCTCCGGGAAATCGGGGTGGGGGGGGGGAGCCGCTGAGGATCGCTAACAGGCATGATCAAGACCCGAGAAGGAGACCAGGAGAAAACCAGCCCAAGCTTTCACACGACCAAGCAGGGGGAAGGCAGGGGACGGGACATCCCCGAGACCGGACCCCGAGGCGCGCGCACCGCCACGAGTCGTCGGAACGCGACGACTCGCGGAGGGGAAACAAGTCGCGCAGGCAACTCCGGGAGGGAGAGCGAGGGGAGCCCCCCCCCTCTTCCTCCTCCTCCCCCGACCCGGGCCTTACCTTGGTGTAGAGCTCCGCCGTCGACATGTCCCGGCCGCTGGAGGGGAGGGAGGCGCAGTCCTCGAGGGGCGCAAAGCGGCGGCGGCAGCGCGCATCCACAAGCAGGGCTCTCCAATCCAAAACCCGGGCGGTGTGTGTGTATGTGCTCGGGTGTGGGTGGTGGTGGGGGGGTGTTTGCTCACAACCCCCCGGCGGCAACAAAGTACATGGGCTCCCGCAAGGGCCAGCGCAAGCGGGGCGGGGAGAGAGCGAGGGGGGGCGCGACGAGGAGGCGACCGCCGGCGACCTTTGAGCCCGGCCTGGGCGCCGCGCCGGCCAAACTTCGGACGCCCAAGAGAACCAGGAGCGGAGCCGGGCGGCGGGAGCGCAATGAACGACCGCGGCGGCGGCGGCTCCAGCCCGGAGGAGAGGAGCGGGGCGGGGCGGGGCGGGGCGGGGGCCGCTCCCTCGTCAGGTAGGGGAGGCGCCGGCCGGGCAGGCGGACAGGCAAGCGCAGTCGCTTTGCAGGTGCCTCGGCTGCCTGGCGAGGGTGTATGTGTGTGTGGAGGGGGGGGGGAGCCTTTACGCGCACCATCGCCAGCCGGCCGGGGCGCAAGCGGGGCTCGCCCTCTGCCGGCAGCGGCCCGGCGGCAAACCCTTTCCCCTGCTAGGGGGGGGCGAGGTGGGGGGGGCGCAAGGGACTCACTCACAAGCCTCCTCCTCCCCACCACCAACACCTTGGCCCCCTCCTGGGTCTCTCCACGGGGCCCCCAGTGTGGGAAGGAGGAGGAAACCCCCAACACGGGTCTGGTGGGCAAGGGTGGGTTAATAATAAATAATTAGGTTTATTATGAGGATTTTTTTTTGTCCCGACATCTTGCCAGTGAATTTTTATTGTAGTTTTATCATTGTTTATTATTATGATTTTCTATTATTGCTTTTTAATATTGTTGTTGTTGTTGTAAACTGCCCGGAGTTCCTCTGGAAGACGGGCGGTATATAAATTTGTTTGTTTGTTTGTTTGTTTGTTTGTTTGTCTTATACCCCGACCATCTTCCCAAAAGGGAATAAATGGTTATACAGTGGTACCTTGTATAAAGGAATTAATTCGTTCCAAATAAAATTATGTTAAGCAAATTTTCCTTTATACAAATTTCCCATAGGAATGCATTGAAAATTGAGTAATCCCATTTTTATGTTGTATGGATTTGCCCCATAGGCAATTATGTTAAGCAAATTTCCCCTATCTCTGGAATTTTTTTATGTTGTACAGATTTTATGTTATACAAACTGTTTGTTATACAAGGGTCCACTGTATAAATATAACCATTAAGCACAATAAGCAGGCACTTATAGGGGCAAGCCACTCCGGTATTCCTGCCAAGAAAACTCTATGGACATGGGGTCACAGAGAGTCGGTTAGGACTGTAAACACACACGCAGGGGCATCATGGGAAGCGGGGGCACCAGAGAAATGGTCCAGAAGCCGAATTTGCAATGGGCCATATGGAGCGATACTGCAAATGGTGTAGCTGAACCAGGATGTTAAATGAAAATATTATCTACAGATCTATACAACAGTAACAAGATCAATCAGAGAGTGTGGATCTCAGCCAAGGGTTATGAAATCCAACAGGGAAATCCACCCACTCCAATATAAATGAAAGCAGGGGAAATTTTGTACGCAGCCCGTTGTCCACTGAGAATGAGACTGTGCAGGGGCGCTAGTAGCTCGCTCCGCGTCCACCGTGTTATGTGCCAACAGACAGCAAAGCGTGTGCTAACATTGTAACATATACAGTATATGGGGGCACCGATGTCTTTTAAGTGCTTAAGGGCCTCTAAGGGTCTTAATCCAGCCCTGGGTCCTGGGGTACGGGTGGGGGGGGACTTGGCTTGCCAAGGGCCGTGGAGGAAGGCTACCGAGCTCCGACGGAGCAAAGGGTCTTGTCGTCTTCAAGGTCGTGGCTTCCTTGAGCGAGTTAAGCCACCTCCCTTTCCTCCCCTCCGTGGCTCAAGCTTTCCTGGATTCTAGTCCACTTGTGTGCTTGCGATCAAGTCGGGAACAGTCTGTTAAAGTCTGAGCTTAAAGGGGGGGGGGCAATTGGTAGTCTTGAACCTGTCAGGAGATTCCTGGTTGTTTTTTCTCCAACTGATGTACCATTATTAAAATGTACTCTTATTTATTTAATTAATTATTTTTACCCAGCCTTTCTCCTTAATACGGACCCAAGACGGCTTGAATAATCAAAAAGAGAATATTTTAAACTAAAAACGGTATGCATACAGTACAAGTATTTAAAAAGATCATACAAATGCCACACTAAAAGAAAGTAAAAGCAACACCAAAAAGTCATTCAAAGCAGCAAGGCACAACCCCACACAGGCAGCTTGTGCTGCCACCGTGTTTGGCATGTAGATCAGTGGTGGCCAACCTTGGGGTCATCCAGATGTCCCTGAACTACAATTCCCATAATCCTTCACCACCAGCTATGCTGACCAGGGTGGTCAAACATCATCTCCGGTCCACCTACCAACAAGAGTTTCAGGCCATTCAATAAATAAAAAATAAAATAAAACTTGCCAGTATCACAACCACCATTGCTTGTCCTCAGCATATAGTATTGAGAGGTATGTTATGATATGTTGTATGCCATCAAGTCAAAATCAGCATAAAACAACCCTGATAGGACTTTCAAGGTAAGAGAGGTACTTAAAGGATCATTTTAACCACTTTCACACTTGCATTGAGTTTTCATAGCTGAATTAAAATTTGAACCCAGGCCTTTTGAGTCTTAGCCCATCACTCTATCCACTACACCACACTGGGTATCATGTATGGACAGGTATACTACTTTTTAAAGTGGTTCTATTCTGTCCTCATACCTGATACACATTAACAAACTCATCCTGTCTTCTAACTCATTTTTAAACCACACACACATCCACCCAAGTAGAGCAAATACACACTTTGTAGTAGCATGTATTATGATTCACTTGTTTTATTTTTGACTACATGTTTCAGATATTTTATTAGCATTCCATGACACGGATCACAAAATTACAGTCCGACTCCTGATCTCCAGGATTCAAATGCTATTGCTTATGTAGCCAAAACAGCAACATGTTTGGAAAAGTTACATTTCTGAAGTAACTTCCAGACTCCCCAAGCCAGTATTGGTCAGTTTGGTCAGTTGCCATTAAACAAGCGACCAAACTTTGCACACAAAAGGAGCATTATTACAATCAGAGCTTGGAAAAGTTACTTTTTCTGGCTATGCCATCTATGGAATTCAAGAGGTGAAAACTAAGTTATGGTATATTAGGAAACTTAAGAAAAATGAAAAGCTTATACTTTTAACACTGAAACCAGCATAGAGAATTAACATTTCAGCTGATCCTGGTATTTCTATCTTGAAATATAGATAACTGTTACTATATTCTTTTAAAGGAAACTTCTTGTACATCTCTAAAATGCCAAATTAAAGATTTCAGGTATTAGTAACTTCATGGGAGTGCTGATGTGAAGGAGTTTGTGTTATATGCAATCTTGAGTAATAATCTGATGATCAGACTGCTACTGCATAATTTGCAATCTTAACTAGATCTGAGACGAATCTGTGACTTCTGTACTGACCCTTGTTCATCTGCCAAGGCAGATAGTTCAGTAGTTGATTATTAATATGGTACAGTATTAATATGGTACAATTTTTATACTAGGAAAAATCCTGGTCCAGACTAGCGATCAGCAATTAAACATATTACACGATCCACTATTAGTTCCTCCATCTCAGCTTTCCCTGCCTCAGTATCATCTTTTTGGTACAGGATGTGAACGACAAAGTCCTGTATTCAAGTCCACACACAGCCCTGAAAACCACTGGTGGGCCATGATCCTAAATAACTTAATTTTCCTTACCAGAGCGTTATGAAGAAAAGGTCACATACAAACCCTTGTGCTCATCAGATGCAAGTTGGGTGCCAGAGATGGCTACAAATTAAAAAAAAATGTTATTAAAGAGGAGGTGCTTCAAAACACCAAGAACGTTGAGTGGAACAAAGCATCGCTCTTCATGGGCCTGGCTTCAGTTTAGAGAATCTCTCGCACATGGCTTGGTAACTTCCAGACATTCCAACTATTTTCTTTGAATCACAGAAATTGTGTCCTCCTTTGGAGAAGTCCTCTAATGCCCTCTAGCGGCCAACATGTCTTTAAAAATATTTAAAATGTGTAGACATTGGCCTCACAAGAGGACAGAAGTTGACTTTTACTGTACAGTAATCCCAGTTTTGTTGTGTTTCACTGTGGGAGAGTGTTAGGGAGCCTCAGATGTTCTGTAGAACCATTTGAAGCATAGCTGAGTATATACATTAAATAATTAAATACTGTACCAAACACTTGGGCTGTTGGGAAAACTGCAGGTTACTTACCTGTAGGTAGAGTTCTTCGAGTGGACATCTGTGAATACACACATAGGGTCTTCGTGCGCCTGCGCGCACGATTCCTCGGTCCTTCCAAGCTGAAAAGGCAAAGCCCCTCCCCTACACTGCGCATGCTCCCCGGTCTTCCCGCCCTGGAGCTCAGTTCCCCTTAGTCCGCCGCTGCCTATCAAAAGGTAAGCAGGCCATGACGGACAGAGGGGAGGAGGGCGGGAAGTGTGTATTCACAGATGTCCACTCGAAGAACTCTACCTACAGGTAAGTAACCTGCAGTTCTTCTTCGTGGACTCTTGTGAATCCACACATAGGGTGATTGACAAGCAGACTTACCAGTGGAGGGTAGTCATGGTGTGGTAGCAGTCAGAACCGCTCTCCCAAAGGCAGCAGGTCGAGCCGAGCGTACGTCCAGCTTGTAATGCTTGAGGAACGTAGAGGGGCGAGACCAGGTGGCCGCTCGGCAGATTTCCTCGAGAGGTACTCCTTTGAGGAATGCTGTAGAGGCAGAAATGGCTCTAGTAGAGTGTGCCTTGGGAGTAGCTGGGAGCGGGGCATGCGCAAGAGTATATGCCATTTTAATGACGGTGACAATCCACCTGGAGATGGATTGGGGTGAGACCTGGGAACCTTTGGAGGGAGCGCAGGTCCTGACAAAAAGCCTGTGTGTGTTTCTGACAGGTGCAGTTCTCCTGGTGTAGAAGAGGAGAGCTCGCTTAACATCAAGGGAGTGCAGTCGCCTCTCCAGGTGAGTGGATGGGCTGGGGAAGAAGGTAGGTAGCACGATGGGTTGGGAGGTGTGAAAGGTGGAGACAACCTTCGGAAGGAAGGAAATGTCAGTATGGAGTTCTACCCTGTCCTGGTGAAATTTAAGAAAGGGTGGATCCGCTCGGAGCGCAGCGAGCTCCGACGCCCTCCTGGCGGAGGTTATTGCTACAAGGAAGGCTGTCTTAATCGTCAGCAGGTAGAAGGAGGTCGTCGCCAGCGGTTCAAAGGGGGGTCCCGTAAGCGCGTTCAGAACTAGAGATAAGGACCATTGTGGGGTGGGAGCCCTGGCATTAGGCCGCAGATTTGCTAGGCCTTTTAAAAATTTCTTAAACTGGGGTTGCCGAAAGATACTTGCAGCTTTAGAGTTCGGAGGTTGATGGGCTACTACAGCCGCTGTGTAGACCCTTAGCGTGGCTATGGAGAGGCCTCTTTTAAAGAGTAGAAGCATGAAATCAAGGACTACGGCGATATTGGTTGGCTGATAGGGACGGGAGTGACAGCGGGCGAAGTTGACGAACGAGGCCCATTTATGAGCATAGAGTCATCGTGGACGGTTTCCTGGCGTGGGCCAGGACCTCATCTACCGTGAGGTGATGTACCAGGCCGTGAGCTGGAGAGTCGAGGTGGCCGGGTGTCGGACCAGGCCCTGGTCTTGTGTCAGTAGGTCCGGGTGCAGGGGAAGCCGAAGGAGATCGTGTGCCATGGTTTGGAGGATAGGAAACCATGGCTGCCTGGGCCACCACGGAGCGAGGAGTATCACCTGGGCCCGAAAGTGTTTTATTTTGAGGAGAGTCCGCTGGATTAGTGGTATCGGCGGAAAAGCATAGAGGAGTGTCCTTGGCCACTGAGTCGAAAGGGCATCTCCCTGGGAGTGTATGCCGAGGCCGGCCCTGGAGCAGTAGAGACGGCATTTGGTGTTTGTTTGTGTCGCAAAAAGGTCCATTTGAGGGATTCCCCATCTGGAGCAGAGGTGGGAAAAGACAGTGGGCGAGAGGACCCACTCGTGGTTGTCTTGCCGCAGTCGGCTGAGATGGTCCGCTCGTGCATTGCTGAGTGATGATATGTGGACCGCAACTGGGTGGATCCGTCTGTGGATGCACCAGCGCCATATCCGGATGGTGAGTTGAAGTAAGGACCTCGAGCGGGTGCCCCCTTGTTTGTTGAGATAATACATTGCTGTTGTATTGTCGGTGGTAACCTGGACCATGCGGCGTGTGAGCAGGACCTCGAAGGCCTTGAGGGCCCTGAATATTGCCAGAAGCTCGAGGTAGTTTATGTGGTGCTTTTGTTCTAGATAGGTCCATCTGTCCAGACAGTAAAGGCAAAGGCTGTGTCCGTCGACGATCGGGATTTTATTTGGACACGCCGCGCACCGTTTGAAAATGGGCGCCGATGCCATAAACCGGGGGCTGGGCCGCAGGTGTAAGTCTCTCCCCGCCCTAAGGGTGGGGGGGGGAATGGAGATTAAACTAAACTAATAATAGTAGGGGAGGGGGGAACTAGGTAATAATAAAGAAGTAAAGAAATAAAGTAGATCTAAAGTACACTTTCCTCTTCGATTGCAGGAGCTGGAATGGACACGTCCTATCGCAGCGGCGGCAAAAAGGAACTGAGCTCCAGGGCGGGAAGACCGGGGAGCATGTGCAGTGTAGGGGAGGGGCTTTGCCTTTTCAGCTTGGAAGGACCGAGGAATCGTGCGCGCAGGCGCACGAAGACCCTATGTGTGGATTCACAGAGTCCACGAAGAAGAACAGAGTAATCACTGCAGCTTACAATTGAGTAGCTTCTGACTCTGAACCCATTTCCAAATTCATAATGGAAGTTATTCAGCTCTTTGCAGTTCTAACAGCAACACAGTTTGCAGGGAGACATTTCAACAGATTGTGATTTAAAAAAAAAGATGAATGCACTAAAGGACTTTTCTTTTAAATGCAGACAACTTGGAACAAGCCTACATAGAGGGTTTTCTAAATCACTTGTGTTGAATAGTGAGTTCACGACACCCGGAGATCCATCAGCGTAGCTTCATTTCACAAAGACGAGGACAAACAGATAAAAGCAAAAGCAAAAGAGAACACACATGCGCATTTATACAGACGCTGCCAGAAGGATAGTGGTCAATTACCTGCAGCTGGTCCACCAACAATTAACCCACACTTCCCCGGCAATGCTATCTGTATCTCACTACATAACAATTTGTTAACATCAAAAGTTCCAACATCACCATTCTACAGTATATCCTTTATTTAAACAGTAAGAAAAAAAAGGAGAAAACATGCAGGTTTCAAGGACATTTTCATGCTTATCATCCATTACCTTTCACAATCAGAATACATTTGGACTGCTAGTTGATGGTTACAAATGCAGCTAATGCAGTGAACAATAAATATGTACTGCACCCATGCACAAGGGCACTTCTAAGACGGAGCGCTACGGACAAGGTGCCTTCGTAAAGGATGGAGGTCCTTCATTTTCATGTAAGGCCTTGACAGGACGTCTGCAATCTTCTGCTGGTAATGTCTCTCTGCTTCCAGCGCCATCACATATTCACGTTGTTCTTCTTCCTTCTCAAACTCATGCGCTTGCTTGACGTGGTTGATTTGAGCTTGGAGTTCTTCCCGATATTCCTTTTCCTTCCGTAGGCGCCTGCAGATAACATAATAAAGGATCACACGTAGGGACCATGATGAAAACAATCTTGCAGTTCATGTGGTTTAACAGGGCATGGTTTGAAGGCACCCAGTGCAGTCATCTTGCAAGGCTAAGCAGAGCTTAGTCTGGTTAGCAGTCAGACGGAGGGTCTTCTGCAAACCTCATGTCTGCTGCTTTGAATATTGTCAGCATCACACCCCGGATGACTCGGCAGATGCCAGGGCACCAGTTTTCAGGCCACATCCTGGATGCAGTTAGGTATTCAACATGCCACTCATTGGGTAGCTTGTTTTCACCCTCCATATCTTATTAATTGCTCATTCACAGTGCCTCTGGTGTGGCATCACCAGCTAGATCTTGGCAATGCTCTAGAACAGTGATGGCGAACCCTTTAGAGACCGAGTGCCCAAAGAACGATTCAGAGCCCACTAATTTTTCGCAAAGTGCCAATACAGTAAGTTAACCTGAATATAGGTGGCTGTGAAGGGGCAATGTTGGGTGCCCACAGAAAGGGCTCCGAGTGCCACCTTTGGCACCCATGCCATAGATTTGCCAACACTGCTCTAGAATAACATCGACAGCATTAGGAGTATTTTCAAGATCAGGTGGTTTGCAGCCCTCTAGCATTGATGGCAGCACTCCTGTTCCTTGATGAGGCTTCTGCAAACTGTAGGGCTGCTAGTGGGGTACCGATGTTGGAGGTGATCAACCAGGGGGCATTTTACTGGGAGGGCCCTCTTCAAATCCGGAGCTGGCCTTGAATATACTACTTGTGCATATATTAATTGGCAATCTAGCCAGTTTTAATCTTGATGGAGGGAGGGAGGGATGTTTATACTGCCCATCTAGACAAAGGCCACTTTGGGTGGGTTACAACATGCAAACAACAGTAATAGAACACTCTAGAGGAGGGTTGGTTGGTTTGTCTGCACCTCATGGCACAGCAGTTAAACTGCTATACTGCAGCCAAAGCTGTGCTCATGAGCTGGGGTTCAATCCCAGGTACCTGGTTCAAGGTTGACTCAGCCTTCTATCCTTCCAAGGTCAGTAAAATGACCCCCTAGCTTGCTGGGGGGGGGAATGTAAAGCCTGCATCAGTACTTGTAAACTGCCCCAAACTGCCCAGAGAATACTTTAAGGACTACAGTGTGGTATATAAGTACTGTAGCATGCTTTGCTTTGCTTCTGCTGTGTTTCAATTTAAGTCTCGTGGACTACCTCATCGCTGGAAAACACTGGCTAGAGGGCAATCCATGCCTTCGATGGAGCGAGGACATAAATACAGTGGTACCTCGACTTACGAATTTAATGCTTTCTGAATGCATGCTCTTAAATCGAACTACTCTTAAGTCAGGGTACCTATCTAAAAAATTGAAAAAATAAGTTAAAAAAGGAAAAATAAATGAAAAAAATATTTTAAGTAAGGCAGCAATTAAAATACCAACAGTTTTCTGCTCTTAAGCCGAATTGCTCTTAAGTCGGGCTGCTTTTAAGTCGGGGTACCACTGTATATAGCCACCCTTGCAACACTTCCTATAGCCATGACAGATTATCGTGCCAGCCAAAATGACCAAAATGTGACACATGGACAACATGTAGCATCTCTAGGACCCTACAACACCCTGCCACACCCTGGATTAAAAAAACAAAACAAAACAAAATTGTCTCAATTCCTGGGAAATGTGAGGGAGGGGGAAGTTTTGCTACATTTTGAGGAATCCCCAGCATATCTTGGCCACACTTCATGTTTTTAGTAAGAACAAAACAAAGCAAATCCCTCACAACTGCCCATCGGTTTTGTAAGAAACAATATGGTTGGGTGGGGAATCACAGGAATGGGGGCAGCCCTCCAAGGTCAAGGGATGGGCATGTATGGCCCCCAGACCTGTGCTATAACATACGGCACAGGTGAGCACACCATCAGCACCCACTCCTCCACATAGAAGGTCCACAGAGGAAGGCCTTTACTCGGATAAGAGCAGAAGACTTTCTGTGCACATTTGATACGTGCCAAGAACTGCCTTAAGGAAAAAAAAAAACAACAGGAAAAAGAGAAGAATCTGAACACAAAGAAACACACTGTGCAAAAATATTATCTCTGAATCTCTGGTTGAAACGTGAATGCCCTGAGAAGACATGCCCTCTTTGGACTGCCCAGCCGTAGACATGTAACTCCCCTCTTACTTTTTTTTTTTTTAAATGCATGAACAGGGCACCTGGCACGAGACAACTGCAGAATATCCTTTCCCTTGTGGACAGCCTTAAGGGAAATTACCTTGCATATCTCTCCTCTTCTAGACAGTTGTATTCTAGGATGGCTGCGTTCAACAACTCTGTGTCCCGAGCAAGTGCTTCCTGTTCTTGGGCATTTCTTTGTACTGGGTGGTAAAAGAACGGATATGCGATTAGCTAACGCTGACAGGCAATTATGCGCACATCAAAACTGCCGGGTCTGAAGAGTTCCATTCCCCCATCCCTTCTATCTGCTTGCGTTTGTTCTAGGAGTGGATTGCATTTGTATCTCGCCTCTCCTCCAAAGTAAATCAGGGGAACATACATTTGCCCACCCCTAGCCCAGTCTCACCACATTCCTGTAAGGTCAACCAGGGTAAGAGGTTTTTGAGATCGGTGGCTGTAGGGAGATTTTTTAGCCTGCAATGTGGCTCTCCTTAAAAGGTAAAGGTTCCCCCTGCACATGCGTGCTAGTCGTGTCCAGCTCTAGGGGTGATGCTCATCTCCATTTTTAAGCCAAAGAGCCAGTGTTGGGCCAGGTGGCTGGCATGGCTGAACACATTTCTGCGCATGGAACACTGTTTACTATCCTGCTTGTTTACGGCGGTACCTATTTATCTACTTGCATTTACATGCTTTCGAACATCTAGGTTGGCAGGAGCTGGGGTTAACAGCGGAGACCTTCCTTGGTACAAGTGCAACATTGCAGCACAAACTCTACTCACAAGCCTGGTTCAATCCCAGGTAGCCAGCTCAAGATTCACTCAGCCTTCCATCTTTCCAAGGTCAGTAAAGTGAGTACCCAGCTTTCTGGAGTGCAAAGTGTGGCCTGGCAAAGAGTGTTTTCATTTCTATGGGGTGTGGGGTGGTATACAAGCAGACCACTTTGCTTTTTGCTTTGCTTCCTCAACCTAAGACATTCTGAATGTACTGGACTGTAGCAGATGGCATGCTGGTCTGGGCATAAGATCCCCACTTCACAATGGAATTTATATTCTTAGTCATTTAGAAGGCATTAGGTTGGGATGAAGACTGCGGTAGTTGGGACCATGTCCATAATGGACCCTTACGTTTCTCTTCAATTTGAAGGCGCCTTGTATCCATGACCTCTCTCAGCAAGGCGTCTCTGGCCTCTTTTAAGGCCTTCTCTTTTGCAGCCCTCTTGGCCCACATCTTTGCTGTCTCCTCCGCCCGCAGCTTGTCCAGTTCTTTTTCCCACTGTTTCTCCTCCTCCATCTGTTGTGCCAGGTATGCCCGATATATCTGCTGCTCTTTCAAGAGCTCCTTCTACACAAGGCAAACAAGGTATGAGTTGTCAAAGAGCCAGGAGTTGGAAAAGGCATTACAGTATCTCTCTCTCTCTCTCTCTCTCTCTCTCTCTCTCTCTCTCTCTCTCTCTCTCTCTATCTATCTATCTATCTATCTATCTAAATTGATGGTACCAAGGCTGTTGACCAAAATGGTAGAATTCATCTTTTCGTTAGCTTTCTTGGGAACAAATGTAACAAATTAAATAACACCCATATATACAAGCCAATCTTTCACTTGTTTGAGAGTAGAACTTGAACCATAACTTCTTAACCAGTCTCCTAGAGGAGAATTAGTACGTTCATTTCTGTAACATGTTTCACATTATTTGTTTATTTGTTAGTTCATTTGTGGGTTTTTTTTATACTTGCCTACAACATCCAAGCTCCCAGCCTCAACTAAGAAACTGCCTGGCTTCCCCCCCCCCCCCCATCTTGCCAAGGACTTTACATCTAAGAAATAATTCCTGGCAAATCCATATTTTGCCATGTTATATCCTATTGGTATTACTCTGAGGAAGAGGGTTTCGCCTTCGAAATATTAGCAATGTTTTTGTTATTTTTCTAGTCGCCTAAAGATATCACCGGTTCCACTTCTGTTTATTGAGTCACTGTACTCGTATTCTGTCTTCCTGTTTTCTTTCTATGCTCTGCGTTTCCCAGCATTATTGATTTCCCCAGTGAGCCTTGTCTTCTCACAATATCTCCAAATTCATTAGCATCAGTTTAACCATTTTTATTTCTAGTTCGAATTGAGGCGTGATTTGAGGAAGAAATTCTTAGACACACACTAGCTATGTATGAGATGTACAAAATAATGCAGGGCATAAATCAAGTGGATAGAGGGACACTCTTCCCCCTCTCACAAAATACCAGAACTAGAGGACATACACTCAAATTGAGGGCTGGTAGAGTAAGAACAGACAAAAGAAAATATTTTTTCACCCAGCGTGTTGTTCGTCTATGGAACTCCCTGCCACAGGATGTGGTGATGGCATCTGGCCTGGATGCCTTCAAAAGGGGATTGGACAGATTCCTGGAGGAAAAGTCCATCACAGGTTACAAACCATGATGGAGATGTGTAATCTCCAGGCTTAAAACCAGGGTACGTCAAGGGCCAGATGCAGGGGAGTGGTACCAGGAGACAGATATCTAGTCTCATGCGATCCTAAACGCATCTGGTGGGGCCACTGTGAGATACAGGAAGTGAGACTAGATGGGCCTTTGGCCTGATCCAGCATGGCTCTTCTTATGTTCTTATGTTCTAGTCCAACCCCCTGCCCAAGGCAGGAGACCTCATACCATCTCAGGATTCTTGCCACAATGAGCCATAGTTCAGTCAGTCTCGTATTTTCACCCCACATGCAGGGAGGTCTTCAGAAGCTTCTTACGCAAGAGGAAATCCCACATGTTCAACTGTTGATCTCAACTTGTACAACGGCAAATAGGATGATCAAATGCTATCATAGTGTAAGAGCTTTCAGTTCTATTGGTGTTCCAGAAGGTTCTGGACATGATAGTTTTAAATAACTATGGGCTACGTCTCAAAAGATGCAGAACAGACAGCACAGAATCTGTAAAACAGGCATAGAAAAAAAATCTTTTACTCATTGTTGAGCTCTCTTAGAAGTTTTCTGACAGCTTCCCAGTAGGAAAACCACCAAAAAGCCAGTTTTTCCTCTGTTATCTACAGGCACATGTTGAGCAGCAGGCCCTTCTTGGCTGGTGCACTGCAGAAACAGAGTGTATATGGAAATCCACCCACTACCTTCTGCGATACAAGGATTTTTGGGATTCCACTCTCGCAGGCATAGACAACATTATCTAGGAACGTTGGCTTGAGAGCCAGAAAGTTGGAAATCATTAGTTCATAACATAAGAACATAAGAAGAGCCATGCTGGATCAGGCCAAAGCCCATCTAGTCCAGCTTCCTGTATCTCACAGTGGCCCAACAAATGTGTCCGGGAATGAGCGAGACTAAATATCTGTCTCCTGATACCACTCCCCTGCATCTGGCCCTTGAATTACCCTGGTTTTAAGCCTGGAGATTACACATCTCCATCATGGTTTGTAACCTGTGATGGACTTTTCTTCCAAGAATCTATCCAATCCCCTTTTGAAGGCATCCAGGCCAGATGCCATCACCACCTCTTGTGGCAGGGAGTTCCACAGACTAACAACACGCTGGGTAAAAAAAAAATCCTTTTCCTCTTAAGGGAAGTCCCCCAGCCCAGTAATCATTTTAGTCCCTCTCTTCTGCACCTTTTCGAGTTCCACTATGTCTTTTTTGAGATGTGGTGACTATGTCTTTTTCAATCTACAAATCATTGTGCTGGCCCACACTTCAAGTTTTATTTCATTCAGAATATGTGGAAAGAGAGGGTGCAGGATGGTGACCACAGTGACCCTCATACCACCAACCAGGTGGGCAATGTTGCCATGTCCTTCCAAGACTGAAATGATACCTCAAATGCCTGCAATGGAATTTTTAGGGAGCACCACAGGGCAGAAGTACATGCAGTTGTCCAGCCTACAATGTTGCTGTAGCTTTGTGAATAAAACTCACACAACCCGATCATAGCTATATCGATGTGGAAGAGCAGGACGTATTTTATTTTTTCCAGGGCCCAAAGGCCATACGCCCTTTTGGGACTGCTGGACTGAGCCCACAACCTGAACCCAAATGAAAAAGCCTTACTTTCCGTTGCTTTTGGCCCTCGGTGTCTTCCTGAGCTTCTTGCAGGACGTGGTCCAGGATCTTCATATCTAAAGCCAGCTCGTCTTGCTTGGCGTCGTTGAGACGCTTCCTCTTCTCCTCTATGGAATCGAGGAGCATGTCTCTACATTCTCTCAGCTTCCGCCGTCTCTCCATCTCAGCCCGCTCATCTTCGAGTTTAAACAGGTGTCGTTCCTCTTCCTATAACAAGGGCCAAGAGAGCTTATTAACTCGCTGCTTCTGCTTTGTGGGTGACATCCAGGGAAATGGGAATGGGTGATGTCTACTGAAATATTGGAGGCTGGGAACAGCAGTTCAGTACGGTTGGGTGAGAGTGTGGTTGACCACTCTCATTACAGAAGGCAATCTAGACATGGCCTTCTGTAATGTATGGCTTGTAAAGCAGAGCTCAGAAGCAATAAAAAAGAGAAAAAAAACATTTCTTCAGGCACCCAGTTTGAAAGTATACAGGACTCAAATGGTGGTAGTGATGTGGGGGCATAAGTAAACCACAGTAAGGAACTACTGATAATCCCATATATGTTGTACAGTGGTCCCCCGCCCTTTCATGGTTCATATACTGCGGTCCTGCTATATTGCGGGACCGCAGTACCTCGAAAGGGCTTGAGGGAGGGGGAAGGTTTTGGGGCTTTTTAAATCTTCCCCCTTTCCCCAAGCCCTGGGCTCCAGCTGATTGGTGCTGAGGTGGGGAAACAAAAGGTTTTTCTCCCCCACCCCAGTGCCAATCAGCTGGAGCCCGGGGCTTGCCTCCATGAAGGTATCACACGCTGCTTCTCCCCATCCCCTCAGGGTGCTGGGAAGTGGTGTTCAATGTTTAAAGGGCGTTTGGCTACAGAGCCAAGCCCTTGGCTCCACGGCCGAGAGTCCTTTTTAAAGATTACGCGCCGCTCGCCCCACCCCCTGGGGGAGTGGGCGAGTGGCACATGATGTTTAAAATTTTGCCCCCCCCGACCTGCATCTGCATATCGCGAATTTTCAATGATCGCGGGTCGGGTGGGTCCCTAACCCCCGCAATAGATGGGAGGTTACTGTATACCTGTTCAGTTGAACACACTTATAGCACTGATGACGGCGTTTGCACTAAACTTGTGAAGACCCTTCCAGACCAAGTAGAGATCTGGATACAGGACCTCTATATATGCCCTTGATCCACCATCCTGTGAGCCTTACCTACTTTCAGGCTGAATGCATGGATTGAATGGGGCGGAATTAAATGTAATTTCCTGCTTTCTCCGCTAGAAGCAGCCTAACAAAATCGCATTACAAAAGGCACCCAATAAATTGGAACAACATCGTTGTGTAGGTTCCACTGAATTATGTTTCCTAGCTACATTTCTAGTGTATTTTACTAGGTATCTTCCAAGTTTTGCCACTTCTCTTCTATTCCAATTCTACTCACACCAAGAGTCACTGAAGTAAAGTAAAATAACAAATGCAATAGAGACACTATACCAGTGTTGGCGAACCTATGACACAGGTGCCAAAGGTGGCACTCGGAACCCTCTCTGTGGGCACCCAACATCGCCCCTTCACAGCCACCTGTATTCAGGTTAAATTGCTGTATTGGCACCTTGCAAATAATTAGTGGGTTTTGAATCACAATTTGGGCACTCGGTCTCTAAAAGGTTTGCCATCACCGCACTATACTATCTAGAAACACAAACACAGATAAACACAGGGGATAGCCACAAATTACTCCTGAGGAGGACTTTGTAACAAATGACCCAACATTTACATTTACATTTTTCAAATGTATTTTTCAAAGCTCTGCCCCATTTGTTTATTCATTATTTATTTATTTACCTTATTTATACCCCAATTTTCTCCTAGTAAAGGGACTCAAGATGCCATACAACAGCTAAAAAATACATATGCTTAAAACTGCAATAACTTAAGATACAAGTATTAATATCTGATTAAATATAAACATATTAATAGGTAAAACATATTTTAAAACACGTGATTGAAATATGATGCACCCTCTACTAAAAATTCCACCCCTGCTTTCAGTCAGGCATTGTTTATAGAAAGCACAAGTGATTGAACTTTGATAGACAGCACTGCTTTGGAAGTAGAATATTGATGAGAATGTATGTGAAGATTCTCAGTCATCCAGGTGAGTTTATCTGGAAGTTGAGTCATGGCTACTGGACTTCTTTTTGAGAGATAGAAACGTTTCGCTGCTCATCCAAACAGCTTCATCAGTCTGTTTGGATGAACAGCAAAACATTTCTATCTCTCAAAAAGAAGTCCAGTAGCCATGACTCAACTTCCAGATTGATGAGAATAATTCAATGGCAACACTGGCTATCAAAGTTCAAGATTTTAATGTTACAGTGGACCCTCACATATCCAACGGCTTGTATACCATAAAATCTGTACAACATAAAAATTCCAGAGATAGGGGAAATTTGCTTAACAGGATTGGCTATGGGGTGAATCTGTACAACATAAAAATGGTCGCAATTAGGGATTAGGGATTTTCAATACATTCCTATGGGAAATTTGTATAAAAGAAAATTTGCTTAACATAATTTCATTTGGAATGAATTAATTCCAAATGAATTAATTAATTCCAATGAATTAAGGTACCACTGTATACCAGTTCCCATTTTTAAAAATTGTGTATTTTTACAATAATAATAATAATAATAATAATAATAATAATAATAATAATAATAATAATAATAATAATAATAATAATAATAATAATAATAACTTTATTTTTATTTCACCTTTCTCCCAAAGGGACCCAAGGCGTCTTACAACAATTCAAAAAAGTACAATAAAATCAATACAATGTAAAAACAACACAATACCAATAAAATACTATAAAAATACTATACAATATAATACAATAAAAACAAGATTATAAACAGTAGCTGCAGCAGAGTTTAAAAGGCTCCCCAGCCAATAACTAAGATGTTATAAAAATTTGTAAAGGCTTGAGGCTCAGAAGGCTTGCCTAAATAAGTAAGTCTTAAGGCCTCACTTGAATATTTCAAGGGAGGAGGCAGTTCTTAACTCAAAGGGGAGGGAATTCCATGGTGTCGGTGCCACTACTGAGAAGGCCCTATTTCTTGTCGCCGCCCCTCGTACTTCCTTGGGTGGCGGTACTCATAGAAGGGCCTTCTCCGATGACCGAAGGGGGCAGACCGGATTATATGGAAGTAGGAGGTCGCTGTATAGGGCTTTAAAGGTCATAACCAGCACCTTGAATTGGGCCCGGAAATGAATGGGCAGCCAATGTAGTCCCTGGAGAAGCGGCCCAACAGAGTCGTACCGCCGAGCTCCAGTAACCACCCGGGCTGCCGCATTCCGTACCAGTTGTAGTTTCCGAACCATCTTCAAGGGCAGCCCCACATAGAGCACGTTACAATAGTCTAGTCTTGATGTCACCATGGCATGGATCACCGTGGCCAGGTCTGCACGATCCAAGTAAGCCGAAGCTGGGCAAAGGACCCCCTGGCCACAGCTGCTACCTGGGAGTCCAGGAGCAGCACTGAATCCAGGAGGACCCCCAAGCTGCGGACCTGCTCCTTCAGAGGGAGTGCAACCCTGTTCAGAGCAGGACGATATTCCAGCACCTGCATAAAAGATTTCTGAACCAGGAGAACCTCTGTCTTGTCTGGATTTAATTTCAGCTTGTTAGCCCTCATCCAGATCCCCACCGACTCCAGACAGTGCTCTAGGACTTCAACCACCCCCCTGGAATCTGGGGGAAAGGAGAGATATAACTGGGTGTCATCAGCATATTGATGGCACCCAACTCCAAATCCCCGGATGACCTCTCCCAGCGGTTTCATGTAAATATTAAATAGCATGGGGGACAGAATAGAGCCCCATGGCACCCCACACTTCAAGGGCCAGGGTGCCGAACAGGCATCCCCCAGCACCACCATCTGGGACCAATCCTCCAAGTAGGAGAGGAAGCACTGCAGAACAGTGCCTCCAACTCCCAACTCAGCCAATCGGCCCAGAAGGACACCATGGTCGATGGTATCGAAAGCCGCTGAGAGGTCCAGCAGGACCAACAGGGACGCACTCCCCCTGTCTAGTCCCCGGCGTAGGTCATCCACCAAGGCGACCAAGGCGGTTTCTGTCCCATAGCCTGGTCTGAAACCTGATTGAAAAGGATCTAGACAATGTTGACATCCTTTTGACATGCTGGTTCTGGGATCTTTATCGCTGAAGAGGTGGGACCGTCTTCCAGCAGCTCTAGGGCATGAGGCCAAGTCGGCCTCCATTGGGTCTACAAATGGGTTAACCCTTCCAGGAAATGGGAAAGTCAGATAAAGCATTACTTAACCATCAACTTAGCCTCTTCCTCCTTCAGTCGCTTTGCCTCCTCCCTCTGAGCCTCTGCTATTGCTCTCTGGGTGTTCAGGACGTTGAGCATGTCAGCGTTCCGACTGGATCTTTTCTGAGCTTCCTCCATCTCCCGCTTTTCCTTGGCCAACCGGTCTCCTTCCCAGAGTGCCATGTAGGTGGCTTCCTCTCTCTCCTGTTGCTTTTTCAGTTCCTCCTTCAAAGCCAGCTGGGCCATTCGGTCTTCACACACCTCCATTAGATGTTGCTTGCTCCACTTCGTCCGCAGCTCCTCGCAAGATTCTCTGAGCCACAGGGGAGGGATGAGAAGAAAGTGGGGGGAAAGGCATGTCCTTAGACACATAACGCTTTTAGCATATTTGTATCTATTATGCGTGCAAATGGAAAACACACATTATGGGTCGTAAATACTGATGAGGACATAATGCAAAGCTAGAAAACATGGATCACGTAGATTTATAGCTGTACAAGAGAAGAAACCGTGCAGATTCGAAAGGTTGACACCAAGAGATTGCTGCAGTCAGTACATTAAAGGGTATGCCTCAGTTTGCCAGCCATTGAAGGTTACACTCAATACCTTTCAAAGCCAAAAGAGATCTCCTGAAAAGCAGAGCCTGAGAGCCTATATGGCTATTTCTCAGAAGCAGTAAAAGAGTGAATGGCAAAATAAATAAATAAATTTTAAAAATGGTATTTCTATGCTCCTTGGTTTTGGATGAAAAGAAAAGACACGTGTGTCCCTTTTTGGAAGTAACACACATATATGATCAAAGGTAAAAAGGTAAAGGTAAAGGTTCCCCCCGCATATTTGTGCTAGTCGTGTCCGACTCTAGGGGCGGTGCTTATCTCCGTATTCAGGCCGAAGAGCCAGTGTTGTGCCGGCATGGCTGCAAGGAAACACTGTTTTACCTTCCAATTTTTTGTTACAGTGGTATCTATTTATCAACTTGCATTTACATGCTTTCGAACTGCTAGGTTGGCAGGAGCTGGGGTTAACAGCAGGAGCTCGCTCCGCTGCGTGGCACCCAGGATTTGAACCGCCAAGCTGCCAACGTTCGGAGTCTTAGTCCACCGAGCCACCACACCCCTCAGATTAATCACATGTTCTGTCTTTACACTTCTGAGGAACATCAGAGATTGCCTTGATCCAAGAACAACTGACAGAATAAGAGAATTGCAGAGAGAATGGCACCTTATCTTTCCTGGCAAGCATTTGCCCTTAGCCTTTTGCCAGGGACAAGACAGAATAGCTCCCACTATACCTGTTCTCACCATTTAAGATCTAGCCTTTCCCTTGAACTAGTTCCTGGGCATGTGTCTTGCTCTTCTGAGGCAGGCCATTTTCTACTGATATTCCGTTTTGGCAAGTAAACAGCATGCATTTGGGTTGGTTGTTTTTCTGCTCCTGTTTGCCGGAGGCTTGCTCTACTCAGCATCACTGTTTGAGTGCATGCATTGTTGAAGTGCCTCAGGGGACACCACTGAAAAATGGCCTTTCATGCCTTTTGATGAGGAAACAAACAAATAAGAATGCAAGTGGAATGCACAGCATCTAAAATGTTTCTGTGAAGATTCTCGGTCATCCAGGTGAGTTTATCTGTAAGCTGAGTCATGGCAACTGGACTTCTTTTCTTGAGAGATTGAAACATTTTGCTGCTATGGATGGGCATTTCGTTTTGGAACCAGTAGGTTACGAAACGAACCACGTGAGCCCAGGTGGTCCTCGGAACCGGCTGATACACGCAGATCCAATTGCTTTACCTTCTCTGTCTCGCACAGAGTAAAAATCCAGCGAGGAAGCATGCTGCAACGTTATCTGTGCTAGATCTGTGATGCTGGCCAATCAGGAGTTGAGCAGGGACAGGCATCAGCCCGCCTCCCTCTCTGATTGGCCAGCAGCATGGAGCAGGAAAGAGGACGTCACCGTGTGCTTCCCCATTGGATTTTAACTCTGCGTGAGACAGAGAAAGGTAAAGCAATTGGATCTGCGTGTATCAGATGGTTCTGGGGACCCCCTGGGCTTGCATGGTTCGTTTCATAATCTACTGGTTCTGAAACAAAATGCCCATCCCTATATCGCTGTTCATCCAAGCAGCTTTGTCAGTTTGTAAAATATTGGACACACCTGCACACTACAGACCAGGGTTAGGGAACCCATCCTTGGAATCCTTTCCAGACATGTTGGGTTGCAAGAATTTAAAATCCCTTTCAACTGTCAATGCTGGGTGAGGCTGACAAATTCAAGTTCTAGGCCAAAACTCCTGGAGTGCCAAAGGTTCCACAATCCTCATGCAGCCTCTTAGTGGTTACCTTTGGCTTCCAATCTCTCTCAGCTCAATCCCTTCTGTAGGAGAAGCCTTTGAGTCTCCTTTCTCTTTTCCGTTCTCCATGGTACTGCATGGAGAGAGAAGGTGAGCAAAGCAACACAGAAGGGCAGGTGTGAGTGGTGCTAGAGGGATGCCTCATGATACTGACTTGTCAGCTTCTGCACAAATTGCAAGTCTTTAGCCTGTGTTCCCTGGAGAGCTTTGTGGACTGCCAGAAAGACAAACAAGTGGCTCCTTAGATCAAAGCTTAGATCAATTGCCCAGCGAGATTCGCCTGGTTCCATCCCTGGCATCCTTTAAAAAGGCTGCGAAGACCTGGCTGTTTAAGGATGCCTTCGGCAATTGCTAGCAGTCTTGTGTTCCTTGTGTTGATTTCTGTTTGTTTGATTATTAGTATTATTTTTATTATTCTATTCCCTCTTGCCGGGTACTTGTTGTTTTGTTGTTCCATTGTGGTTTGTATTATTGGTTTCTTTTTCTTTCTTTTTTTTCTCTTTAGACTATTACCATCTTTATTATGTTTTGGGTTGTTTGATAAATTATTGTTGTTAACCGCCCAAAGTTCCCGTTTGAGGAAAATCGGATTGTGGTATACAAATATAAAAATAAATAAATAAATCAAGCCTGAACTAACTTATCTCTGGGGGCAAACCTGTTGGGACCGCTTGGGCACATCATGAGAAGTCAGGAGGCTCTAGAAAAGACAACAGTGCAGGGAAAGGTCAAAGGGATCAGGAAAAGAGGAAGGCCAAAGACGAGATGGACTGACTCTCCAAAAGAAACCATGGGCTTGAGTTTAGTTAGAAGATCTGAGCAGAGCTGTTGAGGACCGGACATTTAAAGATTCATGGGGCCACCATAAGTTGAGGATGACTTGATGGCACATCACATCAAATTAGTATTCAGGAAACCTGTCAAGATATTTCCACCCACAGCTTCCTCAGTGTTTCATATCTGATCTCCCTTCCTATCTGAGCAAAATGTTGGGAGGTGGGGAAATGGGGGAAAGCACAGATATTGTTTTTCATTTGAGCTTTCAATGGCCCATTTCCCAACTAGTCTTATAAACCAGCTCCAGGAACTTCTCAAAATGCTAGAATTGTCAATACTCAACTGAGAAGCATCCAAATCAAAATCAAATTTTATTAGACGGTCATTGACCCAAGTAATTAAAAATCGGCTTGTAAAATACAGTATATAAAATACATAAAATACATAAAATACATAAAACGTTAAAATATTTCAGATAAGATTAGTCCCTATCATATGGCTATCTAGTGATAACTTTTGCGAATTCTGAGAAGCATCCACCAAATAAAATAAAATAAAATAATCGGTCTGTTGAGAATAAAGGAAGTTATTTAAAGAAATCATTTGGAGCGTTAATTGCTCTTGGCTCTCAAGTGGCTGAGAGTGATTGGTTCAGCTGGTAAATGGTCCTGCTGGCTCATCAACAAGCATGAGACTTTTTGTGGACCTAAATGGGTTGCAGGGAATGGGGTAAGCATTTGAACGGAGAAGCTCAGCTCACAAGAACCGAGCAGATGTGCTGGGTCAGCATTTCCAAGCACCTGCTGAAGCCAATATGAATGACACTGAGGTCACACTGCCAATCTCTATTATCTCTTCTGTCTCCAGCTGTTCTTCTCTGTTCCTAATGTTGGGTCATCTGATCTGTCCAAACAAGCCAGCACAAAGGACAAGCAAATGCACAGCATCAGCGACGACGGGCATGAACACAGCTTAGACCTGTTACTTTTTCAGATGGTAACTCTCAGAATCCAACAAGACATGCTAGCTGAGAAATTCTGGGAGTTTTCATCCAAAATAAGTTACTTGGCCAAGCGCTGTCTGAGAGTGTCTCACTTAAAAGTCATCCAAACCTTGGAACATATAATGTGCAATGAAGGTTGTCTTAACTGACCTGCTTGCACCGACCATTTCTGTGATTCAACCAGGGCCGGCACATCCATTAAGGCGAACCAGGCAATTGCCTAGGGTGCCAAAATGGAGAGGGAGCACTGGCCAGCATGCTGCCCCCCGCCGCCCCTCCCGCCGCTGGCCACCACCGTCCGTCCCCCTGCCCCCCGGGCCCATCGCAGCCCACCCCCCGTGCCCGTCGCCGTCCGCCCCCCATGCCCGTCGCTGTCCCCGTCATCCACCGCCCCCTGCCTCTCCGCCCCCCCACCCCACCAAATCCCCTGCCCCCCACCCCACCCCCCTCGCCCCTCGCCCCTCGCCTAGGGCACAAAAAAACCTAGCGCCGGCTCTGGATTCAACTTAATATTTTTGAAAATTATATACAGTGGAACCTTGACTTACGTCATTAATCCGTTCCAGTGGTCTAGACTTAAGTCAAACATGACTTAAGTCAAACGAACGTTTCCCATAGAAAGTAATGGGAAAGCGGATTAATCCGTTCCAGATGATGAAAAAGACCCCCGAAAACAGCAATTTAACACAAATTTGACTGGGATAGGAGATTCCTTCTGGGGATGTAAATGAAATGTCTCTTCAAAGAGAGGAGGAGGCAGTGGAATTATAGTCCACAAGTTATATGCCTCCACTTTTTAATGTTCATAGCAACAATGTCTAACATTTAAGTTTTACTGATTTTTAACCTGATGTTCCAAGTTCTGAACAACTCTATGCCTACAATTAGAGTCCCACAACTGTACAGCTCCCCAACTAAAATGCTTCCCTTGTGGACCCTTCTGCAGCCAGATTTTTACAAGACTGAGCCAACTGTCTAACCAGCCCCCCCGAGCTCCCCCCTTCTTCTCCTCCGGCCCAGCGGCTGGTGAGGCCGAGGACCAAGGTGCTCTGAGCTGGCCTCGCCGAGCAGGAGCAGTTTGAGGCGGCTCTGGATTCAACTTAATAAAGCCTGCGACTCAAGTTTCTTGCTGAAAAATTATGCATACCACTGTACTAGAACTCAGCAACTTCTGCAAGAAGTGACAAAACGATGTACCAGGATGACACACCTCTATGCTCTCTCTGGAAACATTATAATTTTACCTAATATATGTAAGCAATGTTCCCAAAGGCCAGAATAGTGATGTGATGCAGCTCAAATACAGATTTCTGCAGCTCACAATGAGCAAATAAAAGGTGCATGTGAAAAATATTTAAAAGAGCCATAAAACATTTTTACCTCTCCACTTACTGTAACAAATCTTGTATTCAGCAGCAGAAATTATTCCATGCACGTTTCAACACGATACCTTTGTTGAGGACCACAGGGTCAGACAGGATTAGAAACCAGAGGTGGGCAATGTTGTCTTCTAAATATAGTAATCCCCCACCTATTGCAACCCGACCTGGGGAGCCACTCTGGGGCCTCCTACACTTACCTGAGGCCTGGCACTGCCCCAAATGGGTCTCCAATGGGCTTCCTGAGCCCGTTGGAGGCCCCAGAAGTGGTTTCTGGTCATCTGGGCATCACCTCCGGTTCATTGGAGATCACTTATGGGGCCTCCGACAGGCCCAGGCAGCCTGTCAGAGGCCCCACAAGTGGCTTTCAGTTTTTTGGAAATGACTTCCAGTTTTCCAGAAACCACTTTTGGGGCCTCTGACAGGCCCAGGAAGCCTTTTGGAGGCCCGTTCGGGGCAGCGCCAAGCCTGGGGTAAGTGCATGAGGCCTCAAATAGGCCCATGCAGCTTGCCCCAGGGGGCTTGCATTTCATATACTGTGGTCCCGCGATATATCAGGAGCGCAGTATATGAACCGCGAAAGGGCAGGGGAACACTGTATATTGGATATTGACTCTTAGAATTGCTCCCTGTTGGCCATGATGCATAGTGGAGGAAAAGGCTCTCCATCCCTAATGGTCAAAGAGAATTCAGATCTCTTCTGAGTCCTCCACGGAGGAGGCTGCTCACGGACCTGTGTGATTTGCTGCTTTAGATCAGCCTCGTCCCCAACGGTGATCACAGGAGAAATGCAGGAGGTTCATGACTGCCGGTCATTCTGAATGCCAATGGACATGCTGCCTATACCCCACTGGGAACTGTGCGCTGGCCACTTATGAAAAAGACTCCTTGTGCATATCTACCTACACAAATGTGGTCTTGATCCTGCCACCCCCTTCAGGTACTTATGGAAGTACTTTCCTTACAGTGTTTATACACGACCCCTAAGCTCCGCTGCAAATGGCTGCCAGCTCCGGAGCTTAAAAATGTTTCCCCACCAGCTCCGGAGTTTGCAGACAATTAAGTGCAACCCCACCCACTTTAGTGTGACCCAGCACTTTTCTTGTACCTTCTCTTTGGAGGTGAAAAATCTTTGATGCGGTGCAAGGATAGTGAGTGCGGGGCTCTCCTCGTTTCTGTTTGCTGCTTTTTGGCTCCCGCCCCTTTAAGAGCTACTTTTACAGAGACGAGGGGGTTGGACTTGATGGCCTTACAGAGACAAGAGGCTTTTCTTTCTCTTTTTCTCCCTCCCTCACGCAGCCAGCAACCAGGAAGTGCGGAGGGGGGTGGGGACAGAGGAAGAGCGACGAACCCCTAAGATCTCTGGTCCGAATTTAAGTGGCCAGCGGATCTTAGGGGTCGTGTAAAAAGGCCCTATTACTTGCCACTTTCAACATCAAACATCCACAGACTCTCGGATTCCCCTTCCCTCAGGTCCCGGCAAGAGCACCTTTGCTTACTACAAACCTACCTGAATTGCTGTTCCCTTTTCTCTGCTACAAGCTTCCGCCGGGTTTCTTCCCTTTCTCTCGTAATTGTTTTGCTCTCACTCTCATGCTCTTTTGCCTGTCCTCTGTGGTTTCTTCCTGCGATTCTATTTCCGCAAGGTAACCCTTTTCCTCAGCTTCCAAAAGATCTCTGAGCCTGGGAAGATTTGTGAAGAGACGACCCATCGCATTTTGACACTTTTTGATGGGAGCAGTGACATTGAGAAATTCAGAATTTTTCGTTTGAATGCACAGAGAAAAGATTAAGGTACTAGGGTCTAGAAGAAAGGGCTGTTTATAGCTAAAAGCATTTTGACATCCTGTGTCCATGTTTGGTTTTCCAGCTGCACAGCTATGGATAAGAAAGCACTCCAGAGGGTTATTACCACAGCCCAGAAGATTATTGGCCACTCTCTCCCATCTTTGGAAGAACTACGGTATATAGTTTCCATTGTCTTAAAAAGGGAAGAAACATCTTACAAGATCCATCCCACCCCAGACACTGTCTGCTGACAGAGTAAAGAAAAGCCTTTCTCATAAGAGATTCTAGCAACCATTTGCAGTTTGAGGTTAAGATCTGCCATGGCCCACAGATTCAGAAGAAATTTGCCAGTGAGAAAAAAAAGGAAGCTAAAAGCTGTTGGGCTAGTACAAATGAACCCTTGAATCCCTCTTTTCTATAAATCCCTTTGTGTAAATCCATGGGATTTCGCTTCAATTAAACATTTTCCCAGTTCTCCAAGAGGTTTAAGGGAGCATCCACACTTGACATAAAGTACGTTAAGCTGAGAGAAGGCAGCTGACCAAAAACTATCCAGTAGGTTACAGAGCTTTGAATTAGAATTTGAACTTGGATGATGAAGTACCCCAGTTTTAAGCCTGGAGATGGCACATCTCCATCATGGCTTATAACCTGACATCTCTTGCTGAGGGTTTTCCCTCTTTTTTGTTTAGTAGTGTTTGATTTGTTATCAATGTTGATTTTAACCTTGTTGCAAACCGCCCAGACTTCCTACTGGAAGATGGGCAGTATAGAAATAAAACAAATAAATAAATAATATAATAAATAACCTGTGATGGACTTCTCCTCCAGCAATCTGTCCAATCCCCTTTTGAAGGCATCCAGGCCAGATGCCATCACCACCTCCTGTGGCAGGGAGTTCCACAGACTAACAACATGCTGGGTGGGAAAAAAATTTCTTTTGTCTGTTCTCACTCTCCCATCCCTCAATTTGAGTGGATGTCTCCTAGTTCTGGTATTTTGTGAGAGGGAGAAGAGTTTCCCTCTATCCACTTTACTCATGCCCTGCATTATTTTCTACGTCTCAATCATATCCCCCCTCAGGCACCTTTTTTCCAGACTAAAGGGCCCCCAAATGTTTTAGCCTTTCCTCATAAGGGAGATCCCCCAGCCCAGTAATCATTTTAGTCACTCTCTTTTGCACCTTTTCCAGTTCCACTATGTCTTTCTTGAGATGTGGTGACCAGCATTGTTTTCAATCCCCTTTTTGATAATCCCTAGCGTGGAACTGGCCTTCTTCAGTGCTGCCACACACTGGGTTGGCACCTTCATGGAGCTCTCTCTCCTCATCCTTCACTTCAGCTGCAGGTTCATGCTTTCTTGCTTTATAAGGAATTTGCTTAAAAGAGCTTTGGAGAGTTGGCCTCCTAAACTCATATCGTCTCTACCAGAGAAGGGCAGACTTGGCAGGAGCTTTAGGTTACCTCTCTCTCCTCTCTTCTTCTCCTGCTAAGTAGGCTTGCATCTCAACATCAACCCTCTTCTGGACCATCCGATCCAGCCGCTTGCGTTCGTCCAGCTCCTCCCTCTCGTTGATCTGGCGGCCGAGGAGATGGGCCTTGGCGTACACCGCAGCTTCATGGCGCTTTTGTTCTTCATTTCTCCAGGCGAGAAGTTGGTTTACAGCGACATTTGACTTGGGAAATGTGGCCCTCTGTAAGAGGAAGCACAGCTTGAGTTATATAGGAATGGGATTTAGAATTTTCATCAAGCATCACTCTCAAAGGAAGATGGGACCATTAATGGGGGGAAAGGGAAACAGCAGAAAATTATGCCCTTTACCAGGTAAAAACCTTCCTGTTCCAGAAGCTTTTTAAATTGATACAGTACAGAGGTGAGCGACACATGAGTTGTAAAAATAAATAAATAAATAAAATGGAGGGGTTGCAGCCTGGATGCAAGCTTGCACATCTTGAGTCTGGATCCAGCCTATCCACTGTAATCCTCCAGGAGTAAGTCTGTTTTAGATCTATCTATCTATCTATCTATCTATCTACCTACCTACCTACCTACCCTCTTTTGAGTGGATGACTCCTGGTTCTAGTATTGTGTGAGAGGGAAAAGAGCTTCCCTCTATTCACTTTATCCATCTCCTACTCTGCTTTTTTTTTGTATTATTTATCGGTTTTAACTAATTTAAAGCAATGGTTCCCAGCCTTTGGGTCCCCAGATGTTCTTGGACTAGAATTCCCAGGAGTCTTCACCACTAGCTGTGCTGGCCAGGATCAGCCGGCATAATGATGGCCATTAGAAACACCATAAAAAAACATTGTCCCCCAAACTGACCCAATATGATTTCCTTGCGAGTAAAGGACGTGAGCGGTCGGGTTAGTCCTCCTTGAGGACTAGCTCCTTGTGCCCTGAAACAAATCCAAGGGGCGGCTCCATCGCCCCTTTCGCCGCCCGCTTTCCCACCACCACCATAACCCCGCCGCCGCCGCCCCAGCTTCCCGTTACTCACGATAGCGACGGAGAACGGCTTGGGTCCCTTCACCTCCCGGACCCTCTGGTGGCTCCACTCCTTCGTCATCCCCGCCGCCGACCTCGTCCTCCAAGCCGGCAGGGAGATCCCAAGGGGGACGCGGCGCTCGTTGCCAGGGTAACCGCGCGCCCGAGGGGGCGGGGCGACAGAGTGACGCTCCGCCTCCTGGCCTGGCCGTGGCTGGGGGGAGAGCCCGGCGGCGCATGCGCCCTTAGAGCAGCGTGGCACTAAGAATCAATGAATGAACGGCGGGTGAATGAGAGTTGCTTGGGATTGGATAAAGGAGGTTGCGTGTCTTTCCGTCACTTGTCTTCAGTTCACCCCATATTAAAGGCTTTTATCGTATATCTTAATCATTCGGAACTGTTTTTCTTTAAAGGCACAAAATAATTATTAATAATAGCTATGTAGGAGAAATAGGCAGGGAAGGGTAAGAAATATTTTTTTTTCTTGCAGGTCAATATCAAGATACCATTTCGTATGGAGACGTAATTGTAACATCCTATCTGGTTTTTCATCTTCATTCTTCATTGTTTAATATTTCCTCTTCTGTTCCTTCGGAAGTTCATAGTAATGAAGTTTATATAAATTCTACTCTATGGAGCTTTACTGCCCTCTCGTGTTCATTAGATTATTAACATATGTGCTTTTTCCATAAAAATATTTCTTAAAATCCCTTCACAATTAATTGATTGATTGATTTAGAATATTTTTACCCTCCCTTTTTCTACGGAAAGGGCCCAAGACAGCTTACAACACTGAAGGACAATATATAAAGTTGGAGAGAATGAGTATACAACATTTATTTATTTATTTATTTATTTATTTATTTATTTATTTATTTATTTATTTATTTATTTATGAGTGTTTTTATCCCACCTTTCTCTTTGGAAAAGGACCCAAGGCGGCTTACAGTAATGAGAGAAAATATACAGTCCAGTACAATTAAGACATGTTCAAGTATTTGAGAACAAAGAATTGAGCGACATCTTACAGCATTAATAGACATATACAGCATTAATTGTTAACTCATTAAAGCCAATATTTAAAGTTAAAAACAATGAATTGGAAGAGTAATCTTAAATAATTAACAAGGAAATATTAGAGTGAAGTATAGCAAGAAAATATAAGGAAAAAATGCCACTCTGAAAGATGGAAAATAGAAATATGGAAAACATAAGTAGTATTGCAAAACTAGTCCAAGCAGTGATGCACAACAATCCATTTAAAAGTGACATATCCGACAGAGGGTACTCCCAAGACTTGGAAAAATGAGCAAATATCTGAACAATTGCAAAGGAAAAACATCCCCCTTCAGTAACTTGAGGGCACAACACTCTTGCTACCACCAGGATGTTACTTCCACTGGGGAAAGGAGCAACCCACCACTAGAAATGCAAGAGTCCGTAAGAAGAGGGTTGGGTTTTGACTTTATTGCTGCTTGAACACTGTTCTTGAGGACAACATGGCTGACTAGCCGGAACTGTTCAAATGGCAAGTGAATACACTGACTTTTATGTGCCAACAAGCCACTTACAGTGACTCTAAGGGGGCTTCTGAGGTTATGAGGTCAAGGCAAACGGAGGGTTTGAATCCAAATATCCTGAGTCTAATAATCCAACATTTTATCCACTACACCACACTGTCTCTCACTATTATGGTCCAGTAACAGTTTCCTACAGGTCCCATTTCAGTAAGATATGTTCCATGTCTGGATTCTGGATTCAAATAATAAGGGCTTAAATAAAAACTAGATGCTGAAATTCCCCTACTGCTGATACTACCTGAGCATTTAGGAGCTCGACATTATTATACAATTCTTCATAAGAACATAAGAGACCTTCTGGATCTGGCCAAAGGCCCATCTAGTTCTGTATCTCACAGGGGCCCCACCAGATTCCTTTGGGAGCACGTGAGACAACTAGATGCCTGTCTCCTGGTACCATTCCCCTGCATCTGGCATTTTGAGGTACCCTCCTTTTCTTTAAGCATGGAGATAACATGTATCCCCATCATGATTTGTAACCTGCAATGGATTTTTCCTCCAGAAATCTATCCAATCCTTTTTTAGGGCAGATGCCTCAGCACATCCTGTGGCAAGGAGTTCCATAGACTTAACAACATGCTGGGTAAATAAATATGTTCCTTTTGTCTGTATTCACTCTCCCAACCCTCATTTGAGTGGATGACTCCTGGTTCTGGTATTGTGTGAGAGGGAAAAGAGCTTCCCTCTATTCATTTTATCCATCTCCTATTCTGCTTTTTTGTATTATTTATTGTTTCTAACTAATTTAAAGAATTGGTTCCCAACCTGTGGGTCCCCAGATGTTCTTGGACTAGAATTCCCAGAAGTCTTCACCACTAGCTGTGCTGGCCAGGATCAGCAGGCAGAATGATAGCCATTAGAAACACCATAAGAAACCACACCAAAAACATCAATTAAAAATATAATATTAAAAACCACCATTAAAGCAGTTTGAAAACATTTTGAAACTTCAAATGTAAATAGGTACAGCATTCCCAACAATGCTACTTTTTAAAAGCCTGCCTGAAAAAAAAGTAAGGATTCACTTGATCACAGATAGACAAGTGTAAGGAGACTCACACAGATTACAGTACAGTGGACCCTTGTATAACAAACATTTTGTATAACATAAAATCTGTACAACATAAAAAATTCCAGAGATAGGGGAAATTTGCTTAACATAATCACCTATATGGGGCAAATCTGTACAACATAAAAATTGGATTACTCCATTTTCAATGCATTCCTCTGGGAAATTTGTATAAAGGAAAATTTGCTTAACCTAATTTCATTTGGAACCAATTAATTCCTTTCTACAAGGTACCACTGTATAAACCTGACAGTAGCCACTTTGATGGCCCTCTTTCAGAGAAAGTACAGCTATGGAAAAAAAGTACAAGTGGTCCAAAAACCCAGGGGGTAGAAGCCCATTTCGTTCTATTTTGGTTAGATGCCATTTCTTGGGAAAACATGATATCAAGAAGTCTTCTATTAGGTGCTATTTGGCCCTTCCTGTTTGTGCATGCAACTAGTTTAGGAAATTTACGGTAGCTCATTTTTTTTCACAATAAGGATGAGCTGTGAGCAGCATTGTGAGACTACAGTACAGTGTACGCCAAAGAGCATGTGACTAGAGAGTGGGGAGAAGTGGATCATGTGATAATTAATAACTGGAAAACCTCAACTGTGAGACTCAGAAGGGAAGGGCGAGGACCAAAGCGTGAACACAGAGCTGCTCTAACTTGGTCTAATTTTATTGGGAGGGCAGGAAAAAAGTTGCTACTTTCGAATTTCGTCTTTTTCCTGTAAAATACATCGAGAGGAAGATGGACTTTGGAGTGATTGCTTCCAAGACTGTGTTGCTACTGATCAGTTTCATCTTTTGGGTAAGTTTAAGGCATGCATGCATCTTCTTAATAGAATTGTTTCCTCCGCAACCAATATTTCTAAAAACCACATCAAGAGCGAAGAAAGAGCTTGGGAATTTACTTTTTTTGTTTGGACTCCCAACTCGGGTCAGAAAGTACTGTATCATATTCTAGGAGGTGGACTGGAATTCTAGGAAAAACTGGACCACTTTCAACTTTGGCCTTAGGAAAA
Source organism: Phrynocephalus forsythii (assembly GCA_029282475.1). NCBI lineage: Eukaryota > Metazoa > Chordata > Lepidosauria > Squamata > Agamidae > Phrynocephalus > Phrynocephalus forsythii. The sequence goes on from JAPFRF010000004.1 coordinate 119,944,129, forward strand.
ATTACAGAAAAGAATGTGGGCAAACTTCTCACTTCTCATTTAATGCACGTTAAGTCCACCTCCTTGAATAGAAACAGCATCAACAGAAATGATGTAAATCAAGAACCTTAACACAAGACTGGTGTAGATTTTAAGAAACTGACCTACTAAGACGGGAGGGTGTGGCTAGGGATGGATGGCGTGTGATAGTTGGTAGTTGCTGATTTTTCATCCTGCTCTTTCTTTAGAAACTTGAAGTGATGTTCTTTTTAAACCCCTACCTTCCTGTTTCATCTTTGCAATCACTCTCAGAGGTGGCTAGCTATTAAAACAACTTTTCTGGCAAGATGCATGGCTGAGCAGAAACTGGAGTCACCTCTGGCTGCTGCACCATCCTGGCTGTCCTACAAGAGACTAAGCTTTTAAATACAGTGGTACCTTGTATAAAGGAATTAATTCGTTCCAAATGAAATTATGTTAAGCAAGTTTTCCTTTATACAAATTCCCATAGGAATGCATTGAAAACAGAGTGATCCCATTTTTATGTTGTACGGATTCTCCCCATAGGCGATTATGTTAAGCAAATTTCCCCCATCTCTGGAATTTTTATGTTGTACAAATTTTATGTTATACAAGCTGTTTGTTATACAAGGGTCCACTGTATGTGTTTTCTGACTTGGTCCAGGAGCTCCAGCTGTGAAATTCTACAAAGCTTGAGGGTTACATGAGACTAATCTAAGCTATATAGTTAGGAAAGTATCTTCTGGAAACTTCACTTTCACGAGGACTTGAGAGTTGTGGTGATGAAATTGTAATTGACACCCCCACCCCACCCCAGTTCCATTATTATAGGGCCTTGGAGTTTGCTTGTTTTTAAAACCCTCAAAGACTTTTTTTCCATGGGAGAAATCTCAGAGAGGGGTTATGTATGTGGGGTCAGAAATGGCAGTAGGTGAGCTAAAAGTTTTTTAAAATGGGCAGGAACAGAATGAATGATGCTTGTCTTTTATTTTTTGACCTTTCCAGATTCCTTCCTTGGAGAAATCCCTTCCCCCCAATTGAGGTTGGGGAGAAATGTCACTGTTTTTAGAACCATTATTTCTAGCTTGACTTTAGTGGTGGTTTTGTTTGCAGAGATGATTGAGCCTTCTTCTCTCACAAGTGGGCATTCCTCAAACTCTCCACCACTGACTGCTACAGGGATTCATTTGCGGGGAAATGGTATGATATTGCCAATCTGCGGCAGATTGCTCAACTGTGTCCCTATCTGGACATGGGGGCTCTCACCACACTGGCCCATGCACTGGTAGTCTCGAGGCTGGACTACTGCAACACTCTCTACGTGGGGCTGCCCTTGAGGCTGATGAGACTCCAGCTGATCCAGAACACGGCGGCCAGATTGCTGACTGGGACTAGAAAATACGATCATATATCCCCAGCGCTGGCCACCCTGCACTGGCTTCCAGTTCGGTTCCGCATTGACTTCAAGGTTTTAACTATGACATGCAAAGCCCTAAACCAGTGGTTCTCAACCTGTGGGTCCCCAGATGTTCCTGGACTGCAACTCCCAGAAATCCCTTCCAGCACAGTGAGTGGTAGAGGCTTCTGGGAGTTGCAGTCCAGGAACATCTGGGGACCCACAGGTTGAGAACCACTGCCCTAAACGGTTTAGGACCTCGCTACTTGTCAGAGCTCCTTCTCCCATTGGAAACCTCCCATAATACCCGATCCTCCCAGGCTAGGCATTTGAGGCAACTAACACCATGAGAGGCCTGAAAGGAAAAAAATTTCTGCCATTGCCCCTCGCCTGTGGAGTAACCTTCCACCAGACATCTGCCTGGCCCCCTCTTTGGCTGCCTTTAAAAAAAAACTATTAAAAACTTGGCTGTTTAAGCAGGCATTCCCTCAAACATAACACTATTTTAGTGTTTATCCATTAAATCATGATTTTAACCGATTAGCCTGCCAATAATAGTACATTATTTTATTTCACATTAATGTTAATTTTACTTTTATTTCTATTTTATTATGTTACTGTATTTTATGTTTTTTATTGTATGAATTATTTGAATGTACAGTATTAATTGTTGTAAACTGCCCAGAGGGAGCTCACTGCCAGATGGGCAGTATAAAAATCCAACAAATAAATAAATAAATAAAATTAATTATTTAATTCGTGTGAGGAAGGAGGGCTTTGTTTGGTGTTGCTGTCAACTGGGCTGCAGACAAGTAAGACTGGGTGAAGAAGACAGGGCACTGCAGGCTTGATTCAGAGCAGTTAACGGGCTGCATCTGACCCCTGGGATCCTCATTCTACTTCAAGTGCAGCCATTGCTGAAAAGTTTCACCAAGGGAACTTGCAAAGCTAAGAATGAATGAAAGGAGGCATTGGGGATATCCAATCTTCTAGATGTTGTAGACTACAACCTCTAGTATCCTTGGCCGTTGGCCACGCTGTCTGGGGCTGATGGGTGTTGGAGTTCAACAACAGCTAGAAGGCCACCGGTTTCCCATCCTTGTATCTGGGGAACCGGAGTAACAGCCACCTCTGCACCTGGTCTTCCTCATTCAGTCACTCCAATATAAACTCAATGGGGCTGTCAGGGGTGAATTTTCTTACGCATGCACATGTGAGATGACATTGATTGCATAGATTTCCCTTAAGTGGAACAAAAAAAGGAAGCAGAACTATGCAATCACAGTGCCCACTTCTTGTTTTCGAGTTTTATTTAAACACAGCAAAGCTGCTGTTGCAAAGAACCACATTTGTGTTGGCGGGTTCACAGGGGATTTGAACAATCAAAGTTGTGAAGCTTACCTGAGAATGTACCAGCTTAGACTGCAAGGAGAGGAAGTTGTGTGTTGGCGAACACTTCCTCTGCTAGTCTGCACATCATTCAAAGAGCTTGCAACCTAGTGCCTTTCAGACGTCTGGGACCACAGCTTTCCTTGCTATTCTGGATTTTAAAAGTGAGACCACATTTAATTCCCAAAGCGTAATCCACGCATTACTGGAGAAACATGGGCTTCTATTCCTGAGAGGTCCCTTAATAACCTTAGACAGCTTTTTCACTGCAGCTCACCTTGTAGGATTGTGTGATGACTCCAAAATGTGTTTGGGGCTGAATACGTGTCGCTCGGCATGCATCCTAGGTGTCTAAACTTTATTAAATGAAGAACAGTTTTGTTCTTTTTAGTATAAGTTGAAACTAAAGCTGTGGTTTAGAAAGAGGTGGGTGGGGTGATGGATATACCTCCATCACAGTAGCTGTATTAAAGCCATAGTTCTCAGCCTTGGGTCTCCAAATGCCCGTGGCACGGTCGTTAAATGCCTGTACTGCAGGTAAAACTGTGCTCACGACCTGGGGTTCAATCCCAGGTAGCAGGCTCATGGCTGACTCAGCCTTCCATCCTTCTGAGGTCGATAAAATGAGTACCCAACTTGCTGGGGGGGGGGCAATGTGTAGCCTGCATACTATAATTAAAACTGTAAACTGCCCAGAGACTACTTGAAGTGGTATGGGGCAATATATAAGCAGAATACTTTGCTTTTTGCTTTGTTTTAAACTAAAACTCCCAGAAGTCTTCATCACAAGCTGTGCAGGCCCGGATTTCAGGGAGTTTTTGTCCAATAACATCAGGGAACCCAAGGTAGGAACGCACTGGGTTAGACCATCGTTATGGGCAACATGACGAAAAACAAGATCGAGGCATTGCTGACAGACCTGTAGGAGGCAGGTAACATAGTCATAATTACAAACTAACAGCTTTCTAATATAAAGGCTAACTGAAACAGAACAAAATGTCATGGATGTCATTCTTATCAACTTGGAGGGTGGCATTATGTGGTCATCACCATTGTGATAACAACAGGTGAGTTTTCCAGCACCTTAACCCATTGTACCAATATTGGGAAAATTCTATTGGTGTTTGAGTAAGCTTTGTAGAAGACTGAGAGGGGATAGGATAGCTATGTTTAAACATTTGAAAGGATGTCATATTGAAGAGGGAACAGGTTTGTTTTCCTTGGCTTCAGAGACTAAGACTCGGGCCAATGGTTTCAAACTACCGGAAAAGAGATTCCATTTGAACATTCGGAAGAACTTCATGATGGTTAGAGCTGTTTGGCAGTGGAATATGCTGTCACAGAGGGTGGTGGAGTCTCCTTCTTTGGAGGTTTTTAAGCAGAGGCTGGATGGCCACCTGTTGGAAATACTGTGATGGGGGTTCTTCCATGGCAGAGGGTTGGACTGGATGGCCCTTGAGGTCTCTTCCAACTTTGTGATTATATGATTCTATGATTCTAAGTATCTGGAAGTTGAGTCATGGCAACTGGAGTCCTTTTCTTGAGAGACTGAAACATTTTGCTGCTCATCCAAACTGCTTTGTCAGTCTCAGGAAAGCTAGTTGCGAGTGCTCCATTTTATAGTTCAATTTGACCTCATGTCACCCTGGTCTGAAATAGGCTCATAAGATGAACAATGGCCTGAATAGGCTCCTTAGGTGGAGAACAGGCTCAGTAGGTCTCATTAGGTGGACATTAGCCTAAGGTGCTTGAAAGTCCCACATTTACAACCTTCCCAACACCCATAAAGTATGAGTCATTAGCCATGGCCTTGGTGGTGGAGGTGTGAAGTATTTTTGATTTGTTTGGGGACTGTTGAAATCACTGCCTGATAAGTAGCATATACATTGTGTCTGAGCCCCCCACCTCTGTTGAGAGACAGGTTTTCAGTACTCACATGAATGGCTTCCATGACCCCTCTCTCAAACCACCTATCTTCCGTGTCTAATATGTGTACTTGCAACTAGCTTTCCTCAGAGTGACGAAGTTGTTTGGATGAGCAGTGAAACGTTTCAGTCTTGCAAGAAAAGAAGTCCAGTTGCCATGACTCAATTTCCAAATAAAATCACCTGGATGGCTGAGAATCTTCACAGACATAATCCTATCCAAGTAGCAGCTTCATGGCACAGTAGTTAAACTGCAGTACTGCAGCCAAAACTCTGCTTACAACCTGGGGTTCAGTTCCAGGTAGCTGGCTCATGGTTGACTCAGCCTTCTATCCTTCCTAAGTCAGTAAAATGAGTACCCAGCTTACTGGATGTGGGGGGGGCAGTGTGTAGCCTGCATAAATAAATTGTACAGTAAACCACAAGAGAGTACTTTTAGCACTATGAGACAGTATATAAGCAGAACACTTTTGGTTTTGCTTCGCTTTTTCAAGATTTCAGTTGCTAGTTTGGAAAGTGTGGTACAGTATAAATGCAAAACATCCAAAATAAAAAGAGCAAAGCAAAGCAAAGTGTTCTACTTATATACCGCTCCATAACAGTTCAAACACTCTCTCGGTGATTTACAATTTACCCGTATATACTCGAGGATAAGTCGACCCCAGTGTAAGTCAAGGCCCTTAATTTAACCCCCAAAACTGGGGAAACTTATTGAATCGAGTATTGAGGTCTAGGGTGGGAAATGCAGCAGGGCCTGGCAGCTCCTCCTCTGTGAGCTGGGGGAGTGGTGTGTGATGTTTAAAATGACATTTAGCCACCGAGGCAAGTGCTTGCCTCGGTGGCTAAAAGTCATTTTAAACATTGCATGCCACTTCCCTGCAACGCGGGGGGGGGGGTCAGGAGAAGCGGTGCACGATGTTTAAAATGAATTTGGGCCACCAATCCAAGCACTTGCCTCAGTGGCTAAAAGTATTGATCCGAATATAAGTCGGGGGGCCCTTTTTTCAGCCCAAAATTAGGGCTGAAAAACTAGAGTACAGTGGTACCCCGACTTAAGAGCAGCTCGACTTAAGAGCAATTCGACTTAAGAGTAGAAAACTGTTGGCATTTTAACTGCCGCCTTACAAATTTTAGATATGGTCTGCTCAACTTAAATTTTTTTTTCATTTTTAACTTATTTTTAAAAATTTTTAGACAGGTACCCCAACTTAAGAGTAGTTCAACTTAAGAGCATGCATTCAGAACGGATTAAATTCATAAGTCGAGGTACCACTGTATATACAGTAATGCAGGCTACACATTGAGCAAGAAAAAGGCAGTGGGGATAGCTTTGCACACCAGGCCTGGAAATCCAAGAAAAAAACAGGAACTGTTGTAATGACAGCAGGTATACAGAGCTTGGAAAACTTTTTTTTTAAGAGGAAAAATAAGTTTTCGAAAGTGTGCAGTTACGGTGCTGGGCTTGTTCTTATGCACTCCATTCATGGCGATTATGCCAGTTGTTTGCTTAAAACGGTTCCTGGCAGGATGTGCTATTAATCATTTCACAAGTTTCCAGTCATACAGGGTGGGGAATTCCCTTAAGCCTTTCAAAAGAGTGTACTGTTCAGGAGAACATGAGAGCTGTGCTGGATCAAACTTAGAAAAGTCTTCACTGCAGCCTTCTGTGGCTGCAGTAGCCAACCTGATGCCTGTGGGAAATTCACAAGTATTGGGAGAGGTCCCATAAATTTCCCCTTCACTGGTACTGAGCAGCTGATGCTCTTGGCAATATGTAGTCAACATGACTATAAGTAAAACTTTGGACAGCCCTAGTTGTATCTCTTGGTAGTCAAGTCGACTTACTGTGTGAGAAGAAATAACTCCTATCATGAATCATGGTAATGTGTTCTGATGTCAGTGACTCCCGCATTAAGCATTGAACTGCTTTCCCTATCACACAACACTAGAACTAGGGGACACTCCATGAAACTTTTGGGGGCTAGATCTCAAACAAATAAGAGAAAGTGCTTTTTCACCCAGAGAATCACTGGTCTCTGGAACTCCCTGCCAGAAGAAGTGGTGACAGATGTCAGCCTTGACAGCTTTAAGAAAGGATTAGAAAAGTTCATGGAGAACAAGGGTATCAATGGCTACCATTATGGATGCCTAAGGACAGGTTGGAGAGAGAGGTGGGATATCTCTCAATGCCATATGCGGGGAATCGTAAGCAGGTGAAGACATCTGCTTGAGAATACCCTGAAGCCAATGGTGAGCCACTGTGTGAGACAGAATGCTGGACTGGATGGGCTGTGGCCTCTTCCAGCAAGGCTGTTCTTATGTTCTTAAGCAGGGGGTGTTGAACTTAATGGCCTGACAGACCCCCTTCAAGTCAATTATTCTGTGACTCTGGGTCCTTGTGTTACAAGGAGGGGAAGGGCAAGGAGCTGGTGAAACTTTCCACGTATCATGCAGAACTGCTGGATACCTCAGTGGCGTAAGTCTCAGGCTCCAGAGCCAGAGGTTGGGAGTTCAGTTCCCCACTGGGACTCCTTGAAAGGGGCTCGATTGAGTGATCGGTAGGTGCCCTTCCAACTCTACAGTTGAAAAGTTATATAACCTCCATTTGTTACCATCCTCAGCATCTTTAGCTATCATCTATCAGTAATCACAGATAACAAGGCATTTAAAGGTACTTAACCTTTCAGATAACTTAAGTTGTGCTGGTTTACAGGCACTTTTTGCAAACTGTTTTATCAGTGCACCTTTGTAGTCCCCCCCCCTTACTCCTGGTGAGGAAATGGCCATATAAGCAAGAAAGCCATTGGAGCCTTCCTCTCCCTCCAGGGACCCCAATCAAGGAAAGTGACCTGGAGACCTTCCCCATATGGGAATTTAGCACTAGGGCAGGCATGTCCAAAGTCAGGCCCCGGGGGCCCAAATGTGGCCTGTTTTCAAATTTTGAGTGGCCTGCAGCCTCTTCTCCCCACCAGCTCAGCCTGTTGCACATCTCCACCAGCTGGCCCCTCCCCATCCCAGATAGAGATGTCAGCTTGCAGTTTTATGGTTTACTTGCCCTCCCTGCCTCTGTCCATCCCCCCAAACCACCTGCCCTGCCTTCCCCCCCCCCCCAGCTCCATTGTTGCATGTCCCTGCCTCCTTGCATGTCTTAGAGGCTTGTCCAAATTCCATCCTGGGGGCCAAATGGGCTGAATTGTCAGCCCCCACCCATTTTCACCTCATCAAATCTGGCCCTCCTTGAAAAAAGTTTGGACACCCCTGCACTAGGGCAAAAAGGTTCCCTTCTGTTCTTATTTTTTAAATTCCACCCCACTTTCTTTATTCCTTCCTCTAATTAAGGTATTCTAAAAGTTGTGATTGTTTCACACAGAAACAAGCCCCTTGGTTATTTCAGGTAATAATTGGTGTATTTTGCAAAATTAATGGGAGAAGGAGCAGATACCCGTTGCATCCCGAATTAGACTCAAGGTCTTGGTTTTAATTTATAAAATCCTCCATGGCCTGGGACCTGACTATCTGGCAGAGCGGATCCCCCAGCGGTCAACTTCGGCCCGACCAACTAGGTTGTCGCGGGCGCACTCGCTGCGGGTGGCCACACCCAGGGAGGCTCAGAAAACATCCACTCGGAGCCGAGCCTTCTCTGTGGCTGGCCCCACCTTATGGAACCATCTCCCTAGCGAAGTGCACCTTGCACAGTCCCTGCCAGCCTTTAGGAAAGCTCTAAAGACTTTGCTTTTCCATGAGGTGTTTGGTGACTTTTAATTTTAATTTTTTTATTTTTTATTTTTCCCGCCATCTGTCTTTTTGCCTTTTATATTATGAAGTTATATTGTTTAAATTGTTTTAAATTGTTTGTTGTTTGTTTACATGATTTGTTGTTTTTTTCTTTTCTGTTGTGAACCACCCGGAGTTCCTTCGGGAAGACGGGCGGTATATAAGCCATAAAATAAAATAAAATAAATAAATAAAAGCAAGAGCGAAATTAGTGGCTGAAATCCTGTTGCTTGGCATAGGAAGTTGAGTAGGCTGATTAAACCAGTGGGGATTTGCAACTTAAGACAAAATTTCAACCAGTGTCTAACTAGTGCATTAGTAACTGCGCCTCCCCTGCTCCCCAGATATACAAACAACAGGCCCTGGAAAGAATTCCACCTGAATGGTTCACACTGAAAAGGGAATACAAATCCCTGATTAAGAGGAAGAAGGCTGAACCCCAGAAGGAATTATGGCAACAATTAATAGCTGCAACTAGATCTAAGGATCCCTCATGCTTCTGGAAAATTGTGACAAGGGGGTTGACCACCTACCCGGTTGTCAATGAGATATGTATCCCTGCAAAGGTCTGGGAAGCACATTTTAGGGGAATCTACTCACAGCATTCTGACTCTGCAACCAGAGTTCAAGAATTGCCTTTAGGTTTGGCAGAGTGGCCCCCTGTTTCCATGCAGGAAATCATCTCGCTGATTCACCAGCTGAAACCAGGCAAAGCCCCAGGTGCTGATTATATAACAGCTGATTTATTGCAGGATAATTTGGAGTGGTGGACCCCAGTTTTGGCCTCATTATTTACTTGGATTGACCGCACAGCGGTTATACCAGAGGACTGGGGGCTTGCTATTATAATGCCAATTTTCAAGAAAGGATGTAAACTAGACCCAAGAAACTACCGCCCAATAAGTCTACTAAGCATTATTAGCAAGCTATATGCAAGGCACCTGTTGGGGAAGCTTCAGGATTGGTTAAATGATGAAAATATTCTTGCTGAAGAACAAGCTGGGTTCAGATTTGGTAGGGCCACTATAGATCAGGCACTCGTTCTACACCATCTAGCAAACAAATATTCTACTCCAAAATGAGGTTCCTTGTATGTGGCATTCATAGATTTTAAATCAGCTTTCGATCTGATACCCAGAGAAAAATTGTGGGCCAAATTCGAGACCACAAATATTGACAAAAGACTTATTCTGCTAATGAAGCGACTGCATGAAAATACCAGTCTTAGGGTTATTTGCAATAAGGCAGGGGCACTATCTAACGTAATTCCATCATTCAGTGGGGTCAAGCAAGGCTGCATTTTAGCTCCAACATTGTTTAATTTTTACATTAATGATATTGTGAGCAATTTATCGAGTGCAGACTTTCATCCCCCTACACTAGGCTCACGCCCCCTTTCAATCCTGCTTTATGCAGATGATGCAGTCTTGATGTCAATCTCGTGTGTGGGATTACGGAGAATCTTGAAAGCCTTAGCCTCATACTGTACAAAAGAACAGCTGACCATTAATTATGATAAGACTAAGATCATGGTCATTAGCAGGAAACGTAAAAAACATAGATGGACAATAAATGGAAATAGTATAGAGCAAGTGTCCTGCTATAAATATCTAGGTATGATATTTCATTCATCTGGCCTATGGTCCTCCCACGTGAACCATGTAGCATCTAATGCACAAACATGCAGCTCTGCACTATTGAGGTTCTTTTATACCAAGGGTGGTCAATACGTGCCATCAGCGATTCAAGTTTTTAAAGCTAAAATTCTAGCCCAAATGCTTTACAGAGCCCAACTGTTTGCATACTCAAACGTGAAGCCTTTGGAGACGGTGCAGACAAAGTTTTTGAGAAGAATTCTTGTAACACCTTTGTGTGTCCCCAATACGACACTCCGACTGGAGGCTGGATTAATCTCCATTAAAGCACGTGCCCTGATCCACATGTTCAGCTATTGGCTGAAACTTATTTTTGCCCCATCTGGCTTGGCACCCCTAGTATTAGTGGATACATTCCAATCAACTTGGAAAAGGAATCTAACTGTTAACCTACTGCAGCTGGGTTTTTCCTTAGAGGCCATTTTGGCCATGGGTTTTGGCAATGCCAAGGCTGCAATTAAAAGGAGAATATGGAGAATATGGGATGTAGAACTACAAGAACATCTAGCAGCCCACGATAAACTCAGCACAGTTAGGAATAGTTCCTTTAGAATGGCCAACTACCTATCTAATATAACCATTCCCAAGTTCAGGAGAGCCTTCACCTTAGCTCGATTTAATGTTCTGCCCTCCAGATTGTTGGAAGGCAGATACCAGGGTCTTCCAGTGGATAAACGTGTTTGCCCTTGTGACGAGGAGACTATTGAAACTATTGATCATGTCCTCTTGGAGTGTTCCCTTTATCGGGATATCCGGAGGACTCTTCTTCAGTCTATCTTGCAGCAAACTCAGGGGAGGCCAAGGGAGTTTTGTGTCCAACACCTGCTAGGAGATAAAAAGCCAGATGTGACTGAGGTGGTGGCCAAATTCTGTACCGCAGCAATGAGGCATCGCTCATCCCTGCCCACTTCAGGTGGCGAGGTCAGATGATTGGCAATATCCATTGTGTATTTATCCTTACCTCTTCTCATGATGTGGGTTGGAGGTGGTCTAGAGCGGTGGTCCCCAACCCCCGGGCCGCGGACCGGTGCCGGTCCGTGGACCGGTCGGCACCGGGCCGCCTGGGGACGCCGGGGAGGCTCCTCCCCTTTTCCTCTGCCGCCCTCCTCCTCCTCCTCTTCTATCCCGTGGGCGGCCGGTGGAGGAGGAAGGCTGGAGGAAGGCTGGAGGAGCGCAGGAGGAGCCGCCGCCTCCCTCCTCCGCCCACCGCCGGCGGCGGTGCATCCTCCTCCTCCTCTGCCCTCCTCCTCCTCTGCCCTCCTCCTCCTCGCCCTCCACCACCACCACCAGCAGCAGCAGCCACGGCGGCGGCAGCGCCTCCTCCTCCTCCTCCTCCTCCTCCCACCGCCGCCGCCGAAGGAGCAGCAGCAGCAGCAGCGAGGGCAATTGCGGAGGGGTGGCGGCGGCGGCGGCGGGACAGGGGCGATTGTGGGGGGGGTGGCCGCCGCTGCACCGCCCCCATCCCGCCGCTGCCACCCCTCCGCAATTGCCCTCGCTGCTGCTGCTGCTGCTCCTTCGGCGGTGGCACGGGAGGAGGAGGAGGAGGAGGAACCGGAGCAGGAGCAGGAGGTGGCGGCGGCGGCTCGTCGGTGCCGCGAGGGCGCTTCTGGCGCGGCCGGGGGAGGTGCCGCGCGCGGGCGCCTGAGCCAGGAGCCGCGCGGGTCTCGCTGCTGGCGCCGCGCTTGCTCCTGCTCCTGCTGCCGCCGCTGCCGTGAGTCTCATCCTCCGCCGGGGAAAGCGCTGCTGGCGCCCCGCCGCTTTCCCCAGCGGAGGAGGAGGCCCACGGCGGCGGCGGCGGCAGCAGGAGCAAGGGGGCGCCAGCAGCGAGACCCGCGCGCGGCTCCCGGCGCTGGAGGAGGAGGCGGGGGCCCGCCTGCCCAGGAGCCCCGGGTTCCCCCCCCCCCACCCGTGTGTGGGGGGGGAGTGGCACCCCCGACGCCCCAAGCCGGTGAGTGCCGCCGCCGCCGCTCTCGTGCCTCCCCCTCCTCCTTCCCTCCCATCCTTTGCTTTCACCCCCTTTTGCCTCCCCGCCGGCCCCCCTTTCGCATTCTCCCCCCCTCCCCACCCCCACCCCCAGCTTCGGGCCACAGAAAAATTATCAAAAATTTCCCGGTCCGCGGGGAGAAAAAGGTTGGGGAGCACTGGTCTAGAGCACGGCCATGGTCCCTGGCTGGAGACAATTCTAGTCCTATTGAGTTGATTACCCTGTTATTGGGCCTACTGGGCTTCCAAGATTTTACCTGTTCTGCCTTTTATACAAAGAGTATGCCATTGTATTATGCTTGTCTTGTGTGCATGCTTTTATTGTTTTATACACTTTTATTTTGGTTTTATGTGGAATGTATTTTGTATTTTATCTGGTCAGTGACTGAAATAAAGAGTGAGTTGCTTGGCATAGGAAGTTGAGTAGGCTGATTAAACCAGTGGGGATTTGCAACTTAAGACAAAATTTCAACCAGTGTCTAACTAGTGCATTAGTAACTGCGCCTCCCCTGCTCCCCAGATATGCTGGGACTACAACACCCCAGCATTGCCCAGGCTGGTTGGGGATAATGGAGTTTGCAGACCAACACATCTGGAGGGTACCAGAGGTTGGGGGATGGCTAGACAAGGGTCTCCCATGAGACTGACTTGACTGCTCAAAGGATGAGGAACCATAACTGACAGTGGTAAGCTCACAGCCCTTTTTGCAGTAGGGCAGTAGTTCTCAACCTTCCTAATGCAGCGACCCTTTAATACAGTTCCTCATGTTGTGGTGACCCCTTGCGCTGCTCGGAAGAGGCCACAAGCCCCCTTTGGCAGGCCACTGCCGCAGGTGCCATAGAGAAATTCCCTTTACAGGCACCCTCAGCCAATTGCAGCCTCCGGTGCCATTGACTGACATCCCTTCCAACCTATCAAGCTGTAACTCTCTCTTTCCTCGCCTTTCTCCTCCTCCTTCTCCAGACCCAAGCCGTTTGTGCCTTTTTCTTCACTGGCTCATGGTGACCCCTGTGAAATGGTCATTTGACCCCCAAAGGGGTCCCGACCCCCAGGTTGGGAACCACTGCAGTGGGGGGTTGTGCCTTTCAAGTGAGCAGCAAATGAGCAGAAAGGCGACAAGCAGAGTTTTATGCTAGAGTCATGGGGGGGCGGGGGCCAAAGACCAAGGCTCTACACTGAGGAAAGCTGAATTGCTGCAAATGCCATGTTAATGACACCTCCCCTTAGGTCCTGCAGCTGGCAGGATAGTTCAGTGGTTTGTGTATCTGGTTGTGGAGCCAGAAGTTAGAAGTTCAATTATCCGCGGTGCTTCCAGAGAATAGAGCCTGCCTGTGTAGCCCCAGGAAAGCTGCAGAGTCCCAGTGTATCCCCAGAAGAAGGGAATGGAGTCCTGTAGCGCAGTGGTTAAATGTCTGTACTGCAGCTGTAACTGTGCTCACGAAATGGGGTTCAATCCCAGGTAGCCGGCTCCTGGTTGACTCAGCCTTCCATCCTTTCAAGGTCGTTAAAATGAGTACTCAGCTTGCTGGGCGGGGGGCAAAGTGTAGCCTGCATACTGTAATTAAAAGTGTAAACCATCCAGAGACTACCTGAAGTGGTATGGGGTGGTATATAAGCAGAAGCAGAACTACCTCTGCGTATTTTCTACCTGGAAAATCTGGAAATGGTCACCATGACTCATAATTGAATTTTAAGTGCTTCTTAAGTGCTGATCACTGTAGAATTGATACTTTTGAGCTGAGGTGCTGGAGAAGAGTCTTGAGAGTCCCCTGGACTACAAGGAGATCAAACCTATTCATCCTGAAAGAAATCAACCCTGAAAGTCACCGGAAGGACAGATTTTGAAGCTGAGGCTTCAGTACTTTGGCCACCTCATGAGGAGAGAGGACTCCTTGGAAAAGTCCCTGATGTTGGGAAAGATTGAAGGCAAAAGGAAAAGAGGACGGCAGAGAATGAGATGGTTGGACGGTGTCATCAATGCAACCAATATGGATTTGACCAAACTCCGGGAGGCAGTGGAAGATAGGAAGGCCTGGCGAGCTCTGGTCCATGGGGTCACGAAGAGTCGGACATGACTGAACGACTGAACAACAAAATTCTTACAAGTGGACCACAGCACATTTGAATCCAGGGCTCTGCAATAACAAATATGTTTTATAACAAAGGAGGATGTATTGGGGCATGTCCAGAGTGCGTTGTTCCTATCATTCCACTCAGCAACTGTAGCCAACTGGGATTTAATTTGGAATTTGAGGGTGGGTTTTGTCAGGAAAACCCTGTGACTCCCAGACAAAATCTAGTCTTTCCCCACCATCGGAATAAACTACTGAGTGGCATAAATTGATTTTTAAAATAAATAAATAAATGCATCTCAAAGTAAAATTGATTGAAATGATTCCTCAGAGAAGGAAAAAAGTTGAAGTTTTTCCTTCAAGATTGAAGCTTCATTAAATCAAGTAGAGCCACAGATCAACCCCACCTTATCCAACTGTAAAGCACAGGAACACTTGACCTTAGTTGCCACCTTAAACAAATCAACATTGCAGGACAGTCCACATTCCAAACTCTATATAGCTCATAGCTAATTGTATGAAAAAGCTGAAAGAACAAACATTTGAAAAAGGCAGTGAGGTATAGTGGGTAGAGAATTAGACTAAGACTCAAGAGACATACTGTACAAATTCAAATCCCCACTTGGCTCTGGAAAACTACTGGGGAGGCCCTAATAAAGTCATTTCTTCAATACTTCCCCATACTTCAAAAACAAGATTAGATGGACCACAATAAGGAACTTTTCTTTACAAGTGGTGGGAAGAGGGTTTTGTATTTTTTTAAAGCAACTACACAACTAAGCAGTCAAGAGGATCTTAGAACATTGCAGTCACTGTTCAGAGCAGACCTTTCTCCTCTTAACTTTACTAAGGAAACTGCATGCATTCAGGAAGGAGAGGGTGTTCCTTTTAATAACTCTGCCTTTTAAAGAGAGAGGTCCTGTTTATTATAGGATGTTTGTCATAAATCTGCTCTGTGGGTGTTTGTGGTCTGGTGAGAGTTTACATCTGGGGAACACATCCACTAAAATCTAGTCTTACCCATTGGAGAAGTATCGTATATACTCAAGTATAAGTCGACCTGAGTATAAGCCGGTGCCCCTAATTTAAACCCCCAAAACTGGGAAAATTTATTGACTCAAGTATAAGCCTAGGGTGGGAAATGCAGCAGGGCCTGGCAACTCCTCCTTTGTGAGCTGTGTGTGTGTGTGATGTTTAAAATGACTTTTAGCCACCGAGGCAAGTGCTTGAGTTGGTGGCTAAAAGCCATTTTAAACATTGTTTTAAAATGACCTTTTAAAAAGTCATTTTAAACATGGGGTGTCAGGAGAAGTGGCACACAATGTTTAAAATGACTTTTAGCCACTGACCCAAACTTGCCTCAGTGGCTAAAAGTATTGACTCTCATATAAGCCGAGGACCCCTTTTTTCAGCCCAAAATTAGGGCTGAAAAGCTAGACTTATCCTCGAGTATATACAGTAGTTAGAAATCACCAGCTTTCACTCCATAATTGCCACATCGCCCGCCTGAGTAAAAGGCACAATAAGAGACTTCCATGTTTTGGAAGATGGCAGAGCTGAAATTACAGCATCATTGAACAATAGCCATAAGTAAAAGAAGAAAGAACATACTCCATTTGTTTCTATGCAAGATGTAACATGAAAACTAGTCATCAGCTAAACTACATTGTGGCCACTATATAATAACAGCTTCGGCAAGTCACTGTGTTGCTGTAATAACCTCATTTCTGCATAGTTTTCAAATGATGGCAGTGATTACCAGCCAGTCCTCCAAAAACATTGCCCAGACATCCAGTAAATTCCATGGAAGGTCTTAAAGGTTTAAGGTGGGAAGTTTTCTTTTTTGCCTAGCTGTTTTATCTTGCTTTTGCCTTCTTGGTGGATGTATGTATATACTGTTTTTTCTGTCTATAAGATGCCGCCATGTATAAGATGCCCCAACACTTTTCCAACCCAAAATTACAGTTTCGCAACCATGCAGTTCTATCCTCATCTCATCTCCATGTACTGTATAAGACGACCTTCAGTTTTTAGTCTAACAATTGTAGACAATAATATAGTGTTATTCACAGAAAAATGTTGCATATAAACAAGACTGAACCACCTTGATCTGTATTGCATAACCTGGAATATATCTGTAGAATGTTACTGAACGTACAAGACTGAACTGAATTTACTTTTGTGTTGAGGGCAGGCTTTGACCTGCAAATGCAATACTGCTGTTCCTAGCTTAAATTAAACATGAAAGTTCTACCAAAGATACAGTATATGGTTTCCACATGGTTTCCATGGTCTACCCTTCCAATTTTATGTAGGAGCTGCCCAATGTGGCTACCCGTTGGAATATCCAAGCTATGTGCCCCTAAGCTTTGCTGAACTTTCAAATTCTTCAGACCACTCCCAAGTACCAGAAGTGGAATCCTTCCTGACCCTATTTTCATCAAAGCTAAAGAAAATGACTAATTAATCTTGGCTTTCTTCAACTCTATGGCATATTTTGTAGAGTTAATAGGATTTGATGGCCCTTTCAGTGCAATGTTTCATCATATCCTTTGAATGCTTTGCATTGTAGGAGATGTTATGGGGAGCAGTCTGGAAACGTGGCCAAGTACTGTAGTTAGGTGTACTTTATACCAGAAGGAATCAATTAGATATCCTTTGACAGTGGTACCTTGTAGAAAGGAATTAATTCATTCCCAATGAAATTATGTTAAGCAAATTTTCCTTTATACAAATTTCCCATAGGAATGCATTGAAAACAGAGTGATCCCATTTTTATGTTGTACAGATTTGCCCCATAGGCGATTCTGTTGAGCAAATTTCCCCTATCTCCAGATTTTTTTATGTTGTACAAATTTTATGTTATATAAACCGTTTGTTATACAAGGGTCCACTGTTTTTGATGCATTACTGAAACAAATATCTGAAATTTTGTTTTTAAGGCTGCTGGAGCTGGACTTGCATATGTTGGTGGGTATGTCCTCAACTCATACAAGGCCTATGATCCCTTCCTTCAAGACAGATATGCTCTCTTGCCAGCCGTCATCATCATTTGTGTTGCCGTGGTGATGTTCATAATTGGGCTGGTTGGCTGCTGTGCCACTATCCGGGAATCCAAGGTTGGATTGGGAGTGGTAAGTGTTTATATTTATTGTTGGGCATGCATTTTGTAGGAATGTTATTATGCCAGAGGCAACACGCTCCCCTACTTCCAGAGTATTAACACTTTAAGCATCTCCCAACTCCCTTGAGTTTGGTTCAAGGAAAAGCATTATTTACCTATAAATTTTCACTCTAAGTTGAAGACTGAAATCTCTTAGGTTTGTTTTCTGCTTGGAAAAACCATTCCACTAATATCAGTAAAATTTCAGAAAGCTATGTTTGAAATTAGGAGCAATGATTTTACATTAACCCTTTGTGTCTCTTCTTCATTCAGTTCCTGGCTATTATTTTGGCAATCTTCATTGCGGAAGTGGCAGCGTTTGTCCTTGGATTTATTTACAGAGAAAAGGTAAATAAAAATATCCATAGCTAGTGTGAGCCAAGGATGCAGGGAATAAAAAAATCTAACTAGGAATGACTCCAACCTTGTCAAGACTGCACTGAGGACATCTGAGGATATAAATACTCATACTAAGTCTGGAGCCTAAGTATGTATGATTCTTTGGGGCATACAAGCCTGGCATACAAGACATTTGGTGCAAGTTAGATGTCTCCAGCATTGGAAACAATCCACCACTTGCTAATCAAGGGGAATCAATAATTTGGCTCACCTCTGTTTGATCCTTGAACTTAATTAAACACACAGTGTCTGCCTGTAGGCCTGCCTGCCTGCCTGCCTGCCTGCCTGTCCGTCCATCCATCCATCCGTCTGTCACAACAGGATCATACCCATTAGCATGGAGGCCACATAGGGTCCCCTGTTGTTCAGATAATGCCTTTCCCCCATTATATGCCTCCATCTTTGAAGGTCTCTGAAGATGTCTTGAGCTGACTCTGCTTTTAAATTGTTTTTTCTTTACCACGTAGGTTTTGCTGTCAGAATGTAATAAATCTCCATCAGAAGTCATGAGGCTGTTATTAAACCTGCACAGCTTTCCTTTATTACAGGTGAAAACTGACTTGCGGGAACCAATGCTGCAAGCTTTCCAGGCTTATGATGGGAAATCAGAAGAGTCTCATGTTGTAGATTATTTGCAGCAGGAGGTATGGAAATTGTTTGCTCTGTTTAAAATGCATTGTTCCACAATTTCTCCTCTGTTGTTTTCCTTTTGGAAATGCTGTATACGCCATGTCTCTTGGAAATCCAATCTTGTTTATGCTTTAGTACGGTGGTGGTGGGGAATATTGTGCTTAGGACTTTTTAGGGAACGAGTCATGTAGGGAGTGATAAATATTGGAAGGGGATTATCCATGCTAGGGATTATCAAAAAGGGGATTGAAAATAAAACAGCCAACATTATAATGCCATTGTACGAGACGATAGTCACCGCATCTCAAAAAAGACATAGTGGAACTGGAAAAGGTGCAGAAGAGAGCGACTAAAATGATTATTGGGCTGGGGCACCTCCCTTATGAGGAAAGGCTAAAACATTTGGGGCTCTTTAGTCTGGAAAAAAGGTGCCTGAGGGGAGATATGATTGAGACATACAAAATAATGCTGGGCATGAGTAAAGTGGATAGAGGGACTCTCTTGTCCCTCTCACAAAATACCAGAACTAGGGGACATACACTCAAACTGAGGGCTGGGAGAGTGAGAACAGACAAAATAATTTTTTTAACCCAGCGTGTTGTTAGTCTGTGGAACTCCCTGCCAGAGGAGGTTGTGATGGCATCTGGCCTGGTTGCCTTCAAAACGGGATTGGACAGATTCCTGGAGGAAAAGTCCATCACAGGTTGCAAACCATGATGGAGATGTGTAATCTCCAGGCTTAAAACCAGGGTACTTCAAGGACCAGATGCAGGGGAGTGGTATCAGGAGACAGATATCTAGTCTCGTGTGCTCCCGGAGGCATTTGCTGGGGCCACTGTGATATACAGGAAGCTGGACTAGATGGGGATTTGGCCTGATCCAGCATGGCTCTTCTTATGTTCTTATGTTTAACTGATGGGTGGCTTAGTGTTTTAGGTCTCTGATTGTGGAGCCGGAGGTTCAGAGTTGAGTTCAACACTGTGCTTCACTGACAAGGGCTGGATTCGAGCTAGAAGGTTCCTTCCAATTCTAAAAGGATGATGATTCCATTCTGCTGTTAAAAAGCAGCTTAGGTAGCAGCATGCCTTGGAAACAGCATGTTAGATTTAGTGTGTTAATGTTCCAAAATCACCCATTTTGCGTTGGAAGGAGGACAAGTTAGCTAATGCACCTGAAAAATAGAGTAATGATGCTTTTAAAGTTACTTGAGGAACATTATTTTTGAAAGATGAGACACAGGCCTCCTGTTTAATGCTCAAGTATTCATTTTAATGTTCAATAATAAAATCTAGTGTGTTATTTTCAAGCTGTGGATGATAGGTGATAGGAAAGACCCCTTCTTGAGGTCTTGGAGAGCAGCTAAGTGGTCCTAATCTGACTCTACAGCATCACCCCAAACAAAGGTGCCTGGCCTTTGTGATCTGTGGGTGAGGCCCTTCTCACAATTCACCACCTTCAGAAGCCCATCTGGTGGGGACCAGCTTTCTCACTGGCCCTCCCAAGGCTCCAGGACTCCATACTAAGAGCGTCTGGATTCCCTTCTTCCCTGTTCTTCCAGCAGCAGTGGGCAAGGGCCTTTTTATTTAAGCATGCCTTTGAGAATGTATACGATCCCAGTGATGTGCTTCCAGTAGTGATGTATGGAAGTGAGAGCTGGACTATAAAGAAGGCTGATCACTGTGGAATCGATGCTTTTGAGCTGTGGTGCTGGAGGAGAGTCTTGAGAGTCCCCTGGACTGCAAGGAGATCAAACCTATCCATCCTGAAAGAAATCAACATAAGAATGTTCACTGGAAGGACAGATTTTGAAGCTGAGGCTCCAGTACTTTGGCCACCTCATGAGGAGAGAGAAGTCCTTAGAAAAGTCCCTGATGTTGGGAAAGATTGAAAGCAAAAGGAAAAGAGGACGGCAGAGAATGAGATGGTTGGATGGTGTTATCGATCATGCAACCAATATGGATTTGACCAAACTCCGGGAGGCTGTGGAAGACAGGAAGGCCTGGCGAGCTCTGGTCCATGGGGTCACAAAGAGTCGGACACGACTGAACGACTGAATAACAAAAACAAATGTGATGTGCTGGTTCTAATTCTTTCCAGTTAAATTATGCTACTACAGTATTTCTAATTGATTTTAAAGAGTTTTAATGTTAATGGCATTCCAACTGTCTAATTAACCTTAATTCTGTCTTAACTGTATTTCAAACTGCAAAGGTTTTGAAGTGCTGTGCCTTTAAAGAAACAAATCTTGAAATCAGCTGAAATATTTATTTAGTAGATTTTTTTATCTTGCTTTTCTGCCTGTTCCTTCATTAAAAATAGTGGGCAGAATGCACTTGTTAGTTCCAGCTAAAGTAGGTTCATTGGTGAGGGTCATCTTTTATCACATCAGGGAGTGTATTAATCTACCTGTATGTAGTCTTGTGTGACCGCCAGATACCAGAACACTCTCACCCATGCCAGAGAGTACCCATTGGTTTCACCAAGGGTTGGTTACTTTTTTGTGCAAGACAGAGGAACGCCTCACCCATATGCAACAGAGCCATGGGGATATCACAATTAAAATCAATGGATATTACCTTAATTGATCATGTTCCATTTCTTTCAATGTACTCTTAATTCAGGCTAGTATTTCATCAAGTCCAATCACTGTGTACAGTAGTACTGTATAATGGTTGGTTTTACTATAAGTGTAATAATCTGTTTTAGAAAGATAATACCATTCTTTGTTCAGATGTTCTTCTGTTTAGATTTTTTTCCTATCTTATTTTTGCTTCCTTATCTGTGCAGTTTTTATTATACTGTGTGTTGTATCATTATAGTTGTGACCGATCCTTCATGACCCCATGTCCATGGAGTTTTCTTGGCAGGAATACTGGAGTGGTTTGCCAGTTCCTTCTCCAGGCGCCTACAGCACCTGGTATCCCTTGGTGGTCTCCCATCTAAGTACTAACCAGGGCCGACCCTGCTTAGCTTCCGAAATCAGGCGAGATCAGATGTGCTTAGGGCATCTACCGTATCATATTAGATTCCTTTTAAAAAAATTGTTCAATTATTGCATTTCTGATCTGATTATTGTCACAGAGGAGTACATCTATTTATCAAAGATTTTAACTGTAGATATTGAAAACTGCATGGTCTTTTTTTTTTAAAAAAATGTTGATTAGTTAAAAGCAACTTCATTTTGACCTGATATAAAGTTGCATGAACTTGACATATAAAGTACATTTTGATTGTACAATTATATTTATTTATTTACTTATTTGATTCATACTGTACCACTCATCTGGCTATGAAAGCCTCTATGAGCACAAGAAAAAAGAAATCCTTTTATAAAAATGCAGTAATATTATATTGAAATGAAAAGTTTATTTAGAAATCATTATCTCATTAAATCTGTCCTTCATTTTTCATAATGCTAGAAATTCATGGGTGTATATATCTATAGCACACACACACACACACACACACACACACACACACACACACACACACACACACACACACACACAGAATGAGAGTGAGAGAGAGAGACTCTTTCATTGCACCAACACACTGCATATTTTTAAAAGTATCCAGTGATGGTTCCAAGCAGATTTCTACACTGGTGTTAGCAGAATCCGCCACCAGTCCTGCCTAGTGCAGCACTTTATTATATTAGATATTCCTAAGTCTCTTCTAACTATTACATTACGACTATTGCATTATGACTGTTGAACGTATATGTTAGTATGTTCTATGAGACAATTACGATTATATTTGTAAGCATAATGGATAGTAACTTGTTCCATTTGCAGTAAAAATTTGGTTTTGAGAAGTTTGAAAAGCCACTACAGTATTGTTATTGCTGATTGTATTTCATAAACATAATGCTGTTTTCAGTGATGATAGCTATAGGCAGTAGAGATGATCACAAAGGCCCCGGTCTCACTATTGTTATCTGCGCATCTTAATATGATGCATACTATTTGGGAGGGCAGTCATGTTACATTTGATGTGCAGTTAGCACCCCGACGACAGGGGAGTATTTTACTTCTCTGCGCCCGTCCCGACTTGCTTACTGTGCATCTTTCCCCTGTTTTTTCCCTTGTGGCGAATACCTGCGTTGCAGCCAGGTAGCAGCTTTTCTTCTTAAAATCGATTGTAATTGCAGGCGGAAAGCCAGTAAAACTTGTGCCGGCATGGCGTTATGTCACCAATTCAGTAGCGTAAACGATTACCAAGGCAGAACTACAGGAAGTGGCAGAAAAGGGGGTACGATCTAATTGGTGCAAATTTTCTGAGGTCGCACCTCGTTTGAGGCGTTAAAAAGTGTGCATCAATAACAGAAGTATTTTAACACAAGCCCTAGTAGTGGTACAAAATGCTGTGGTTAAAGTGCGCTTCTGGGGGCGTGGTCGGCCAGGGTACCAAAATACTGCTCTTTGGAGTGAAGGCACGATCTTTTGCTGCGCAGTCTTGAGCAGCAAAATCATCGTGAGACCGGGGCCAAAGTAATTTTCCCAGCAGCACCCATTGAAATTATGTAGGGAAGTAATTCTTGTCCCACCTCATCTGAGCGGGCGGCTGCTGGGGGGAAGCAGGGAAGTCCTTGTTCCTCTCTGGAGTGGACACCTGCCGCAGGAGGGGGACCCGACTGACGCATGGATACTCACGAGTGAGGCAGCTGGCCAGGGGGTAGGGGGTAGAGAACATGCAGCACCTGTGGTGCTGTGCTGACGAATTTCACTGATTGGGGACAAATTACTTCGCAACTATCTCTAGTGAGCAGCTGTCATCTCTGGTCTGTTTTGGGAAGGCTTTGTGTCCATTGAACCGCGTTGTTCTTGCAGCTCCAGTGCTGCGGCGTCCACAACTATACGGACTGGATCGGAAGCCGGTGGCTCAATTCTACTGCTAGAAACAACAGCGTTCCTTTGAGCTGCTGCAAGGAGGAACTTCGCCCAAACTGCACAGGACTGTTGAGCGAGCCAAAGTTTCTCAATACTCAAGTAAGCATGAACTGTGCTCCGCAGCTGTACAAGAAAAGCAACCTTCTTGGAGACCTAGATTAGAATCCAAGAATGAGCCAGCTCCAGCCCTAGCCTTAACCCTGGTCTATCCCCTGTCTTTTATGTTATGGAAAGCATGGCCATTCAGAGATTATTTGCACACCTCACGGTTGGTTGTGATCATTTTTGAGAATTTCAGCCCAAACTCTGTCAAGGACCATGTTTCCCAGCTGTTTGCTTGCCTCCCTCTCCGAGTCCAATTCTGTTTTGTTGCTTCACTACTTTTTTAGAGGTCCCTCTTCCCATTTAGTCTCCACCCAACTAAGCCTGCTTTTACATGACTCCTAAAATCCACTGCAAAATGCTCGCAGATGCGGAGCATAAAATTGTTTTCCCACCAGCAGCGGCCTTAAAAAAAAAGTATATCCATGCCCACTTAAGCTCGCCCCAGTGCATTTTACAAGGACCTGGTCTGGAGGAGGTAAAGTCCTTGTTGCTGTTCCTTGCTGCTGTTTTAAAGCATTGCATGCCTGGCCCTCCTCCACTTTTTGTTTGTTTTTGTTGGGTCCCCCCTTTTAACAGACAGGAATCCTAAGGGGCTGGAACAATTAGCTGCTGCCGATGGCAGGCGGAGGTGAGCCTGCATTTTTTCCTCTCTCCCCTCACCGCAGACAGAAGCAATAGAGTGCAGGAACACAGGAAGCAGAACAAAAACCAAGTTGGGGGGGATCTGCATTTAAGTTTCCAGTGGATTGTAGGGGTCTGGTAAAAGCAGCCTAAGGGTGCTGTTTACTACAGAGCTATGGGACTGTGGGTACCATAGTCCAGAAAAGTAGCTTTTCTAAGCCCTGCTCATGGTTCCCCAGGGGCTGTTCATTTCCTCTCCCCTCCCTATATAATGGGTTTCACATGACCCAAACCAATCCAAGACAAACCATGGCAGTAAAAACTCATAGTTATTACAAGAACCGGTATGCCGAAACTGTTAGATTTTGGACAATCAAGATTTTTACAATACTGGAGATGCACAAGTCACAATTTTAATGTTTTTTTTTTCCTTGAGTCAGAAGTAAGCCATTAATCTTGATGTCGGTTTTCTCTGTAGGGCTGTGGAGGCAAAGTGGAATCTGCACTGCAGAGTGTCCTTAGCTATGCGATGGTGGTCATCCTTGCATTTGCCATTGTCAAGGTATTTTCTTTCCAAATTTTAAATATGTGTTTGAAACAGGAGTTTAGCTAGAATCAGAGTCACAGGGACAAAATTCCTAAGGGAAACCCTAAGAAGAAACTCTCAAGGTCACTAGTATAACCACTGCTGTGCCGAAAATCCTAAAACCGGCCATCCGGTCTTTATTTAAACATTTCCAATGAAAAAGAGTCTGCCTACTGAGGGACTGAAGGGCACTGCTGAACATGTCTTACCACCAGGAATTTCTTATTAATGTTTAGTCATAATCTCTTTACATTGGTTTGGAAAGGCCGTCCCCAATTAATTCCACGGTTTAGAGAGGACTAAAATCTTGATCTCCCCATTCCCATCCTACCTACTACAATTTGGTGGTTGTAATCCCATTGCTCAGTGTGGCAGGCTGCAACTAGAGCATGTCCAATGAATCAGGGGAATTTACAGCATTAACTTACCAAATCCCCCACTGATTTAGTGGTTCTGTTTATTCTAGCTGCAACTTTTCTATGCTGAGAAACCAGATTTCAGCCACTGGCTAGGTGTGGTTTGACTGGATTTCAGCCACTGGCTAGGTGTGCCTTTGCCCAGATTTCTTCTGTATGACCAACATGCCTGAATAACTTTGCCTAGCTAGTAGTGCTGCTGTATTTATCGAAAGAAGGATGTAAGAGAGGATGCCTTGGGAAGATTATGGTCCTTGACTCAATTTCAAGAATCCGATGCAAACTTAAGGCCTTGCTTTCTGCTTTGCTATCAATCCAAGTATACCTTAGAGTAGAAAAATTTGACCTGGACACAACAGAAGAACAGCAACAACAATAATAATAATTGCATGTCACCAGGTCAGTCCTGACTACGGTAACATTTTCTAGGGTGTTCTATCCAGAGAATACTCAGGGGTGGTTTACCATTTTATTTTTCCTGCGGCATTCTGGGACGGTGCCGCTTGCCGAAGGTCACTCAAGATGGCTCCCCCTGAAAAGACACAGTGGAAAATTGAATTGCCAGCTCTTGGTTCTGCAGCCAGAACCTGAACTATCCAGCTAGCCTCAATTGACGGTAGCCGTCTCTAAAAGAAGCTAGAAAGAGGCCAAATGATGATTTGAACTGTATTGGAAATGCTCGGTGAAGACACTTTCATACTTTCACACATCAGGATAACAGGGTAATCAATTTTTGAACTGTGAAGCTGTAGGAGTATGAACCTGAATGCCTTTAAAATGTCTGACTTTAACTAAAGTATGAATAATTGTTCTCTTATTTCAGTTCTTTGGAATGTTCAGTATTTGTGTCCTGGCCTGCAGGAGAAATGATAATGGTTACCAGCCGTTTCGTTCTGCTGAATTTGCCTAACAAGAAGTTGGACAGTGATTTTGCTTTTCCTCATACCTTATTAAAATGGACTTGAAAAAGATGTCTTGGACAGACAGTATCTGCCTGCTTTTACTAAAATGCCAAAGGAGTTTGCAGTAGTTCTCAAAAATTTGTTAAATGTGAAATGATATGGCTTTAACATACGGATTGAGCCTGAAGTTCTCTGATATAGCTGAAATAAGAAGGGTCCATTTATGAACCTTGGAAATTACTTTTTTTTTTTGGACTACAACTCTCAGGATCCATCTAGCCACATTGACTGGGAATTATGGGAGGTGTGGTCCAAAACAATATGAGTGTTCTTTGAGTTACAGATAATCTAATTCCATTCATCACAACTTTTCCAGCCAACATTAGGTGTGACGCATAGTATAAAACACAAGGGTGCTATGGATCTTTAGATTCAGAGCTCATGATCCTGAGATCCTTAAACTAGCTAACTGACCTGTCTAAATTCACATTCAAGCAAATGTTTGCCATATCTCAAACCAACAGAAGTGTGCAGGTAAGGGGAGCTTCAAGGTAAACTGGGTTTATTGGGAGAGCAATGTACTAAAGTTCGCTCTGTATTTGACATTGTTTGGAATTTTATTAAGCACATGATGCACTTCATAAGGTGAAACTTTTCTGCATCTTACATTACAACTCTACTAAGACACAGTTGCCCAAATGACCACAGCAAGGAGGGTATCTTAGCGCAGACAGGAGCTGAAATGTAGTCCCACAAGTTACACCTCATAAAGCTAATGACATAATTTGCTGCAGCGATATTTCACAAAAAATGTATGATTCCATCTTCAAAGGTCCCAAGGCTTCTGTGGAACCCCTTTCCTCATGGGGAAGCCAATGAAGTATTTGGGGGCAGTCTTTAATTTCTTAAAATCATAGCCATGTGGTAAAGTCATCCACACGGTGGTATTTAGACATGGACATTTCGTTTTGGATGGGGTCTGTCTGGTTCTGAAACAAAACATGGCAGAATAGCTGCCGTTTGGTACCAGGTTCCACCTTCTGGAATGAAATCAACCAGTCTCTTACCTTGTTTAGGGTAGTGCGGGGCTAACCTCCAACCACGAAGAAGCCTCTGATGCGTCATCTTTAACTCTCCCTGGTGCTGGCCAATCAGACAGGGAGACAGGATGATGCATGTCCCTGCACAGCTCCTGATTGGCCAGTGCCAGGAAGAGGGAAAGATGATGCATCAGAGGTTTCTTCCTGGTTGGAGTTTAGCCCTGCATTACCCAAAACAAGGTAAGAGACTGCTTGATTTTGTTCTGGAATATGGGTCTGCTCTGCCATGTTTCGTTTCGGAACTGAACCCCTTCAGAAACGAAATGACCATGTCTAGTGGTGATTGTTTTTAAAGGAACCCACCGCACCTACTCCAAATCCCATTATCCACAATGGTTTCCCTGTGATAATAGGGATGCCAAAGGAGTCTTGGTACTGTTGGGGTTGGGGACTGGAAACATTTTATTTCTTAAAAATACCACCATGGCTTAGGACGCCTTTGGCCTTATGGGGTGTAATTGTGCAAATAGGAGTTCAGCCTGGGTTTGTTCACACTGTGCATTACTGAACTGATTTATGTTGCCCTTCTGTTCATTTTACGTGATGGATGCCATGCTTTTGCTAGCAAACATGCTATTTAGGTAGCAAATATGCTGTGGGAAAACAAAATGATAGCTTTGTCTTCCAAATAGTTTTGCTTTGAGATCTTAAAAAGAGCAAGAATGTTTGAATAAAAAAGAAATTCGAAGCAAAGTCATTCTAAAAATTTATCTTGAAGCCTTCTTTTTAAAAAGTAACCTTGTCAATGCTGGGAAGTAATCTAGTGCTCTTACTCATTGCTATTTTTAAAAGTAACTTTACTTTCACCTGGTCAGGAGTATAAATATGTATAAACATAAGAGGGCATGTATTCACAATCATTGCATCCACTGTATCCGAAGAAGTGGATTTTGACTGATAAAAGTGTGTACTGCAATAAATCTGTTTTTAAAGTGCCAGGATATTTTGTATTTCTCCGTCTCATTTTTCCATTTGTTTTTTCTTTAATTTTGATATCATTCATATATCAGAATAACATGGTTACTCCAATGGAGAAAATTATTTTACCTTGTTCCACCCCTCATCACAGCAGCTTTTTTTTGGGGGGGGACCTTTCAAAAACCTTAAAAATGTAGTTTGCTTGTACCTTAAAAGCACTTGTCTTGCCATTTATGCAACTTGGATCTCAGATACAGCTTTGCTTTTGAAGTGTAACTGCACCCTCACCAAAACTGAACAGTTTCCAGACCACTTAAGTTCTTTTCATGCTTTGCACCAAAGCTGTATCTGGACCTAGATAAACACAGCTTGTTTAAAAATCTACTCCATTTCAAAGCCATCTTTTTCTTTCCTTAAGGTGGAACCGAAAGGTTCATAACTTTTTCGGAGCGGGAGAGAAGGGGAAAGGGTACCAAATAATTCAAAAGATAACACTCTAACTTATTTATTTTTATTTATTATAGAGTATTTTTACCCCGCCTTTCTCCTTGGAAAAGGACCCAAGGCAATATACAGTCCAGTACAATTAAGACATATTCAAGTCTGAGAACATGGAATTGAGGGACATTTTACTTACAGCATTAAAACACAAAATGAAAGCTACTATACAAGAGAACGCGAACAGTTAAAGAGAGCAAAAATTCCATGTAATCATAAGAAGGATTACTACAAGCCAAAGCGTTTCCAAACAAGCCTGAAGTCACGTCTGCAAACAAAAGAACTGCGACTAAACTTCTGGACGCCCAGCACGGTCTCCCTGCCTGTTCTAAATTATAGGGTTACAAGCCTGCACACACTCCACTTCCGGTTCTCTGTCTAAGGACGCCATTTAGGGGACAAAGAGAGACAGGCGTGGCATGGGAGCCACACGTCCGGAAGCGGGAGCTGAAAGCGGGCTACATGGGCGCTCTAGCCGTTGGCGTCTTTGTGGTTGAAACCCTTTGGTGTACCTTGCATTTTATTTTAAACGTCCGCGTGAATTTGGAATGAAAAGATTAGATTAGAACATCTAGGGCAGTGGTTCTCAACCTGTGGGGCCCCAGATGTTCCTGGTCTGCAACTCCCAGAAATCCTTTCTTAGCACAGCGAGTGGTGGAGGCTTCTGGGAATTGCAGTCTAGAAACCCACAGGTTGAGAACCACTGATCTAGGGGGACCAGGTGGGCAGTTTTCTGAGTCTGTGGCTTAAATATATGTTTTATTAGTCTTTAAGGTGCCAATTATTGCTATTAACTTGCCATCTACTGTGGAATTGTACCGCACAAGCTAAAAAGAGGGATTCCACACCCTGACCTTAAACTGTTTCAACTTTCACCCTCAGAACAACGTTTAAGGCATTGTATACTGGGACAACTAGATATAAAGACAGCTTTTCCCCAAGTGCTATTAATTTGTTGAATAATTAATCTTTTTAATAATACTGTATGTTATATTGTGTTACTGTATTGTGTTGCTACTGTTGAATATATGATTCCTTATATTTCTCTTTATGCATATTGAGAGCATATTTACCCAAGACAAATTCCTGGTGTGTCCAATCACACTTGGATTCTATTCTATTCAACTTTTTTGCCCCTTTTCTTTTTCTTTTGGTACTGCTTGATTTCCTCGTCTGGGTGAATCTTCTATATGCCTTCCCCATAATGACCGCAGTGGCTGCTCCCCTTCTCCCTAAGCCTACAAAGCGAGTGCTCCTCCCGTAAACGGTCTCCAAAACCGCTTTTCCAAGCAGTGGAGAGTCCCAGTTTGCTTTTAAAAAGAACGTATTCTGCTTTCAAACAAAACGGATATTTGGAAGCATACGACTCTTACCCTTTCTATCTCTATGGGCGGTTCGTCCCTCTACGGGCGGATGTAGCTGGAGACGGCTGCTTTGCCCGGCTGCGAAGAGCATGTATTCTCGCGAGATTGAGCAGAGAAGGACCCGGGTGGCGGGTGATTTCGAATGCAGGCAGCCGCGGATGCTGCTGTTTGCAGGAAGGAGCGCGTCGGTGCAAGTGGGTCCTCCTGGCTATGGAAGAAGGGAAAAGAGACGCTTGCGGGCAGCACTCGGATGCAGGGGGTGAGCGAGTGCTGCTCTTTCTATTTCCTTTATTTCTATTTCCTTTCTTAATTCTTGGGTTCATTTGATGGCTTTCTTCCATATCAGCCTTTCCCAACCTAGGGGTCGGAACCCCCAGCTGTGTGTTTGTTTGTGCGGGTCGCAGGTCGTCTTATATGAAATATATTACTTTTAGCCCTTGCTAACTAATATTCATTTATTTGTTTGTTTGTTTATTCATTGGATTTTTATACCGCCCATCTGGCTGCGGGGTCACTCTGGGCGGTTAACAACAATTGACGAATATAATCCTTAATATTGCAAAAAATGTTACAGTATTCGCAAACCACAGGTGGCATCTGATGCTGAGTTGCTTATCTAGGACTATTTAGTGAGTTCATGGTTGAAGTGATGTTGAAACCAGAACCTCTTTTAATCCATAGATCCAGTACTTTTATTCTTGTATACTTGTAGTGTGTAGAGTAAGTGGAGTGCATGGTTTCCATGACAATTGTCTTTAGTGGTGCTACTGTGCACACACACACACACAGAGAGAGAGAGAGAGAGAGAGAGAGAGAGAGAGACATACATGCATCCTGGTTACAAAGCATATTAGCAGAGGGTAATATATGCATACAGTATTTTATTTGTATGCAGGAGAGGGAGGTTTGAGCCTCCCCACCCAACAACAAAAGCACTTGGAATGGAATGTGGCTGCAACTCTAGGCACACTAATTAGAATGGGTACCAGATCAAAAGGGGAAAAATTAATCATTTTGGGGACACTATATTTGCTAAATCCAAGAGGTCCAATTATAATTCTGTTTTTAACTTGTTTGCCTTTTCACACTTACTTGCTTTAGTGGCTACAGATTTCTAGCCTCTACTGCTGGCTTGCTAACTTGTTTTCTGTCTTAGAAAGTAATTGTGGAATAGTTATGGTTTCCTTCTGTGAAAAGTGGCAACTCGGATAGTCCTTGCAACAGGAGGTAATGACCTATTCTTCATTTCGAATGCAGGAAAACACAGCATGGCTCATTCAGATTTAAATGACTTATGTGCCCACCTCAACACCAAGATTTCAAACATCAAGAAGTCACTTCAGTTGAGAAAGATTGGTAAGATGCCTTAGTGCAGTGGTTCCTAACTTGGGGATTGAATGACCATTTCACAGGGGTCACCATGAGCCAGTGAAGAAAAAGGCACAAACAGCTTGAGTCTGGAGGAGGAGGGGGAGGAAGGGGGTGGGTGGGAGTGAGTTACAGCTTGATAGGTTGGAAGGGATGTCATTCAATGACACTGGAGGCTGCGATTGGCTGAGGGTGCCTGTAGAGGGACGATCTCTATGGCACCTGCGGCAGTGGCCTGCCAAAGGGGGCTTGTGGCCGCTTCCAAGCAGGGCAAAGGGTCACCACAACATGAGGAATTTGTATTAAAGGGTTGCGGCACTAGGAAGGCTGAAAACCTCTGCCTTAGTGCTTCCAAATGCATATGTTAACTTCACTGTTAAAGACACCAACACAGTGGTACATCCACTTGCGAGTATCTTGGACTACAGGTATTTTGCAAACCAAGCAAATTTTTTAGTAAAATTTTGCCTCGGTTTGCAACCCTTGCTCTGGTTTGCGAGCATGGCTCACCTCAGTGCGGGTCCTGTGCTGCCTGGAACAGGCCTCCGGAGCTTTTTCCAAGCTGTGCGGTGGGCCTGTGGAGGCCATCTGGAGCTCGCCCCAGGCCTGGTGCTACCCGGAACAGTGGGCCTGCGTTGGGCTTCCCAGGCCTCGGCATGGACCGGAACTGACTTCCAGTTGACTGAAAGTCACTTCAGAGGCTCTCCATGGACCCAGGAATTAAGGCCCGGCTGCAGCCTCCAGAGTGAGCCTCAGGCATTTCTGGGCCCAGGGCTGACTGTGGAGGCTGCTGCAGCTCCTGGACAAAGCAACTTTCTCCATAAGAAATCGTGGAAACTGGGACCCCAGAGCAGATCAGGTAAGTTTTCATGATTTCCTACGGGGAACATGCTTTGATATATGAGTATTTTGGTTTACAAGCATGCTTCCAGAACAGATTATGCTCATAAACCAAGGTACCACTGTAATATATTTTAAGTATCCTGAAGACTTGTGGTTCTATCAGTACCTTCTCCTCTTATGTACTCTTCAACTATTTATTTTATTTATTTATTCAAAATATTTTGACCATTCATTCCTCCTTAAAAAGGACCCGAAGCAACATATGTCATTTGAAGACGTTATTTAAAAAGGTCAAAACAGTAAATAAGCAGACATTTTTAAAGAATTAAACAAAATATATTAAAAACAGTAAATAAAATCAGTACCAGAAATACGTTTAAAAGCCACAAGGTACAACAATCCAACTGTTCCATGCATAATTACTCTGATCAGTTTGTCATCCAGTGTTCATTCATCTGGTGATGATCCTCACCATACTTCATTAGAGTGATCCCTGATGGCAGAAGTACAAATTTGTGCAGGCACAATGTTTTGTAGAAAAGGGGCTTGAGTAAGCATCAGCTAAAATAAGTCCAAGTTTTGAAATACGTTGGCTGGAGGTTTCTGGAATTGTACTTCAAAAAGTGACCGTTCTAAGCTGATCTTGGTTCTTGGAAAATTTATCCACCAGGTTGGTAGTGTGATGAAGTATGATTTTGGATGATCAGATTTTGCAAAGCAGGAATGCAGATGATCTTTTAGGATATTAAATCACATTTTATGTTTTGATTTCTGGTTAGATCTCCTTTTCTTTTCCACCTCTATGACTGGCTTCCCTTGTTTCTCAGACCAGGAACCATCTTTGAAGACCGTGCTTAGTAAGGTGGTCCATGAAATGTTCCTCTTAAACAATCTCCTCAACCAGGTGGAGATGGAGTGTCACCATCAGGAGAGGCAACTGAATCAGCTCAAGGTAATCTACTGGAAAAATTCTTGTACCTTTTTAAAGGGATCTCCAAGCAATGTACCTTTAAGTAAATTCCAAGCTTACACCAAGGAGTAAGTTTGTGTGAAAAAAGGGTGAGAACTTTTTTATTGCTTGCTGTGTGAGGCTGCCGCATAATATTCAAATTACTTTAATGTGATTATTGGTAGGATAATTTGCTCTCTAGACCCCCATATCCACTGATTCATTATCCACTGATTGGCAGAGGAAAAAAATTTAAATAATTCAGCAGCCACAAAGCAAGCTGTAAAGTAAGCTACTGTCACAAAACAGCAGTCATAAACCAAGCTACTGTCAGGAAACAGCAGTTTGGGGGGTGGGTGGGTAAGCAAAACCCCGACACTTCGGAATGGGAGAAAATGAAGATGCCTCATGCAGAGGCTGAAAGCTATAGAAAAAGAGCCCATAAGGAGAGGGAAGCAAGAGAGTATCAAAAGAAACTGAAGCAAATCCGTAAGGAAATAGCCATCAAGACGTGGGTAGCCCAGAAGGTGGCTGAGGAACGTCGAACCGGGAGATACTCCTGTGGAAGGGGCTTGGCATTAGCAGAGGACTTTCTGGGCAGGGGATGTCGATGACCGCAATGTGGAACCCGAACCTCAGTGGAGGCTGAGGTACAAATTGTTGAATCGATCCCGGACTTAGGTTTGCAGAAGGTGTCTGCTGGGGAACAAACCCCCACTCGGGAATCAAAGGAGCAATCCGTTTGTTACTAGTGTTGGTTCTGTTGCTGTTGAAGTTGAAGAAGATACCTCCAATATATTGGAAGAAGTTAATAAAAAGGACTCTGTTTTTTAAAAGAATGCCTCTTTATTGAGAAAGGATGGGCGGGGTGTCTGGCGAGGAGAAGAACCCTCACAATAGGGTTAGAGACTGCTGACCCTTAGTTCCACAAGCGGCTAAGCTATATAGAAACCTGGTTATCCTATCAAAGCCACTGAAATGAAGCCTTTTCTTAAAAAGAAAATTAAACACACAGTTTTTGAAAGAAAAAAGTAGTATAGTATTGGTGTTAAAAGTCTGCTTCTAGCCCACCTGTTGATGTCATAAAGTGTTTTCAGCCCATGTTGCCCTGTCTTTTGGCCCCTGCAATGAAGTCAATGATACTTGTAACCACAGGAGCTGCAAGGAACTCTAGAGAGGGACTATAACGAAGCCCAGCACCTTGGAGAAAACATGCCAATTCATCTTCCCAAAGCCATCCCAAACAGGTATTCTTTCCGCCGTATGGCAGAGATCACTGTGTTGTAACAGTCTGGTGCCCTCCAGTTTTCTTGAACTGTAACTTTTATAATCCTTGGGTTTGAGCTTGTTGCTTGAGAATGATGGGATCTGTAATAGAAAGGATGTAAGATGAAATGGCGCTGTAACTTCCATGTCACAACACTGCCCAGCCTAATTTATGCAAACTAGTCTGAGCAGCGGAGCTGCCTAGATGCCCTAAGCACATCTGATCATGCCTGACTTCGGAAGCTAAGCAGGGTCAGCCCTGGCTAGTACTTGGATGGGCGACCACCAGGGAATACCAGGTGCTGTAGGCGCCTGGAGTAGGAACTGGCAAGCCACTCCAATATTCCTGCCAAGAAAACTCCATGGACATGGGGTCACAAAGAGTCGTTCACAACTGTAACGACACAACACACACACACACACACACACACAGTTTGAGCAGCATAGTTAGCTAGGGACTGGAATATGCTTGTCTGTGCTCTGTAATTTTCCGTGTATATAATTTGTACACTACTTGGTGCTCATTCCAGACTGTAATGGAGCAAAAGTAAAGCAATCCTAACAGATAGAAAATTGGTGTTTGAAGAGCAACAAAGGAGATCTGAGACCCTGAGGATAACCAATGGTGCCCTTGAGTATCTGTTTCTATGCCTGTTTGGTGTGATGGCAGCACATGCATAGCCCTGTTTCCACTGCACTCTCCTGGCCGCCCACTTGGGATTCTTTTAGGGATGATTCAGAATGAATGGCCTGTGAAGGCTCCAGTGTCCTTGTCACAGATTTAACTGAGGAATCATCATGGGAGGCCTGTTTGGATCACACAGCTGTCTTCTGCATGTACTGCTTTGGGAACTGTCTGGAACACAGTCCAAGGAAAAGATCCACAGGAACATCTGGGGATCTCCTTTGTCCAACTCAAGGCAAAAGCAGGAGGGGAGCCACTCCCAGTTCCATTTTCGTTCCTTACAACATAATGTAGCAGAAAACAGGGCATCTGATGAAGTGGGCTACAGCCCCCAGAAGCATTTGCTATGCTCCTTTTGCTGATCAATGACTGCAAAGACTATAGAATCATAGAATAGTTGAGTCAGAAGGGTCCTTATAAGGAACATAAGAACATAAGAAGAGCCATGCTGGATCAGGCCAAAGGCCCATCTTGTCCAGCTTCCTGTATCTCACAGAGGCCCCACCAAATGCCTCTGGGAGCGCACAAGACTAGATATCTGTCTCCTGATACCACTCCCCTGCATCTGGTCCTTAAAGTATCCCGGTTTAAGCCTGGAGATGATACATCTCTATCATGGTTTGTAACCTGTGATGGACTTTTCCTCCAGGAATCTGTCCAATCCCCTTTTGAAGGCATCCAGACCAGGTGCCATCACCACCTTCTGTGGCAGGGAGTTCCACAGACTAACAATGCACTGGATGAAAAAAATATTTTCTTTTGTCTGTTCTTACTTTCCCAGCCTTCAATTTGAGTGTATTTCCCCCAGTTCTGGTATCTTGTGAGAGGGAGAAGAGTGTCCCTCTATCCACTTTACTCATGCCCTGCATTATTTTGTACGTCTCAATCATGTCCCCCATCAGAGCCCCAAATGTTTTAGCCTTTCCTCATAAGGGAGGTGCCCCAGCCCAGTAATCATTTTAGTCGCTCTCTTCTGCACCTTTTCCACTTCCACTATGTCATTTTTAAGATGTGGTGACCAGAATTGTACACAATGCTCCAGGTGTGGCTTTACTATCGTAAGGAAAGCCCCCCCCTTTTTTTAATAAGGCCATTGAGTCCAATCCTATTAAGGTTTGCAACTGTGTCTGTATCAAGTACCTTTGAGAAAAGTGATGTGTGTCAACGTTCTCTGATTGGCTTTCAGTGCCGTGGGCTTAGCTGTGAAGCCTGAGGTGCAGAGCAGAGGTGCTGAGGTTGCTCCTGTAAAGAAGCAGGCGAAAGAGACCAAGCCCATTAAAGAAGTGGTCTTCATCACTTCCGAAGAGTTTGAGAGTGTCCCTGCGTAAGTAAGCGATTTGTCCTTCGCTAGAAGGGGAAAGGTTGGACGGCTCTGTATTTCCAACACGACTGGTGGGGGGACCTCCATTCCGCATGCGGTCCAAATTCTTGTGGGTCATTGATCCAAGGTCACCATGGGAAGATCAAAAGCCAAGACAGCAGGGTGAGATTTCTTTTTGTCAGTGTGGAGAAAGATTATCTGATCGCCTAACATAGAATCCTAGAATGGTTCAGGTGGGAAAGACGTTAAGTGTTGTTTTGGTCACTCCCTTGGTGATGCAGAACATGTACATTACTGGCGAATGGCCATTTAAACAGTGTTTAAAACCGTCTACTCCCCATCATTTTGACTACCGTATATACTCGAGTATAAGTCGACCTGAGTATAAGCCGGGGCCCCTAATTTAAACCCAAAAACTGGGAAAATTTATTGACTCAAGTATAAGCCTAAGGTGGGAAATGCAGCAGGGCCTGGCAACTCCTCCTTTGTGAGCTGGGTGTGTGTGTGATGTTTAAAATGACTTTTAGCCACCGAGGCAAGTGCTTGAGTTGGTGGCTAAAAGTCATTTTAAACATGGGGAGTCAGGAGAAGTGGCGCACAATGTTTAAAATAACTTTTAGCCACCGACCCAAACTTGCCTCAGTGGCTAAAAGTATTGACCCGCATATAAGCCAAGGACCCCTTTTTTCAGCCCAAAATTCAGCTGAAAAACTAGGCTTATATTTGAGTATATACAGTATCCCTTTGACGATCAAACAGTTCTTGCTATCAAAAATGGGTGATAGCGGTAACATCCCTGCTCCATTTGAAACAGGTACATGCGTGGACGTCTCACATACAACCAAGTGAATGCCGTCATTCAAGAAATTAATAAGGCAGTGGTCAGCAAGTACAAGATCATGCGCCAGCCTACCAAATCCATGTCTAGTGTCGTCAGGAAACTTTATTTCAGATTCCTTGAAGAAGAAACCAAGGATACAAAAGGTAACCTTTTATCTGCATTCGTCTTCGTAAACAAACCCTCCCCTCCATCAGTTGGAAGATATTCGCTGGGCTCAAGGCTTGATCAGTGAGGCTTCCTAACTGGTGGCTTTCTTGCTTTTTAAGGAAAATTTAAGGCACTCGTTTCTTTCTATACAGCTAAGGCTGGGCAAAATGCATGGCATAGCCTCAGTTTCATTTGGGGTAACCCACTGAGGGACTCCCAATCCTGCAAAAGAGATTTTTTTAAATGGTGTCTTGCAATTTGAACAAAATGCCTGGCAAAAAAGAGAAAAAACTAGTGGTCTTTTCCCTTTCTGAAGCTGAATCCACACACAGCAAGCACCAAAGGACACACAGATCATCCAGAGATTCTTCTTACATTACCAAGGCAACAATCATTTTTAAATTTTATTTATTTATTTATTTATTTAAAACTTTTCTCTCCCGCCTTTCTCTTGAAAGGACCCAAGATAGTTAAGGGTGGCCACATGAGAGAGGCCAAGAAGAATTAACTGTAATACTAGAGACTTGGCAGTCTCAAAAATTCTCAGTCTTTCTGAGCTAAACCAAAAAAAAAAATTCAATTACATTCAAGCAAAGCAAAGTGGTCTGCTTATATACTGCCCCATACCACTTCAAGTAGTCTCTGGCGGGTTTACAGCTTAATTATGCAGGCTACACATTGCCACCCCCCCAGCATGCTGGGTACTCATTTTACCGACCTCGGAAGGATGGAAGGCTGAGTGAACCTTGAGCCTGCTACCAGGGATTGAACCCCAGGTCGTGAGCACAGTTTTACCTGCAGTACAGGCATTTAACCACTGTGCCACAGGTCCTGCCATCTTGTATTGAGGATCATCTGTTTTTCTGAACTTGCCCTGGTTTGGGTGTGAGGAGAAACCAAGTCAGGCTGTACATTCCTAGGCACAGCCGTTTAACCCAAAGCAAGCTGACCATAGGACATTACATGTGCACACTAAGTTTATAACTAGAGATAGGCATGAACCCGGTTCGGAGGTTCATGCTAGTTTGTCAGGTGCCACGTGTTCCCTTCCTCCACCCCAAGCCAGCTCCTTAAGCTGGTGCATGCTGCTCTTTTCCTCCTCTTCATGCAAGCATGTACTTGCCCCCTCCAGCAGCCACCCATTCAAAGATAGCGCTGCAGAAATCTCTGCCCTGCCTCCGAACCCAGTTTGTGCCCATCTGTATTGATTCTGGCTTCAATTTTAAAAGGATGTTGACAATTTTGAACGGGTCCAGAGGAGGGCGACCAAGATGATTGAGGGTCTGGAAGAAATGTCTTATGAAGAGCGGCTTAGGGAGCTGGGAATGTTTAGCCATACAAAAAGAAGGCTGAGAGGGGACATGATAGCTATGTTTAAATATTTGAAAGGATGTCATGTTGAAGAAGGGACTGGTTTGTTTTCCATGGCTTCAGAGACTAGTTGGACTAGATGGCCCTTGAGGTCTCTTCCAACTCTATGATTCTTTAAACTGGAAATAAGCTATGAAGGCCTGTCTCAAAAGGGATGGAGATGGGGGAGAGAGAGAGAGAGCTTTATAAAGTTCTGGCTCGAGCAGTTTCTGAAAAGTCAAGAGGGAAGGAGCTTGTTGCACGCCAGATGGAAGTTTATTCCACAGAGTGGGAGCCACGACCAAGAAGGCCCTGTTAATCGTTGTCATCTTCTTGGCCTCTCTCAGTGTGGCCACCCTTGACCACTTTGGGTCCTTTCGAGGAGAAAGGTGGGACATAAGTAATTTAAATAAATATATAAAAAAATCAAATGAATTAGCTCTTTGGTTCAGGAGGAGCGTGGAAGTCGGATAGCTGTTTTCAAGGGGTATGTTTCGACAAGTATCGAGGTCCTGAAGCATGAAGGGCTTTCACGTACACAAAGCAATGAATGCTATCTTTTTTTTTTACCTTGGTGACAATACAGACAATGTGAATGAATGAATGGATACAACAAATTATGTGTCCCCAGGTGAATTCTTTATTGTTGAGGCCGATATTGAGGAGTTCACACAGCTGAAAGCAGACAAACGCTTCCACGGCATCCTAACCATCTTGCGCCATTGCCAGAGAGTGAGAGAGATCCGGGGTTCACGCCTCGTTCGCTACGCCATCTGTTGAGGCGCCCTGGGACTTTTCAAGTATTTGGTGCAGGGCATGCACACACGCATCGTTGTGGGTGTCCGGACCCATTGCTGATCCGTTCCCCCCCCTTTTCCTTGTTATTGTTATTAATTCTTAATACAGTCATTTTGTTTATGTGTAAAAACAAAATTCCATATTTAAAAGGTCACAATTTTCAGTTTTCTGTAAAAGCCTAGGAACCTGTGTGGCTTTTTTTAAAAACATACAAAATTGGAATGACAATGACTGAAATGGCAATAAAAGACTTCAAGCACTGACAAAATGGGTGTCTCGGTGGTTTCCTGTTTTCTTTGGGATATATCTCATGGAAGGGGTTGCAATAACAAAGGTGGAGATGAAGTGAGTGTGCATGTTTTCTGTGTCTGTGTGTCGGAATATGGTCCAAACACCTGTTTCTACAGCCTCTTCATGTTGCATTCCCTATACAGTAATCCCCTGTATCGTGGGGGTTAGGGATCCAACATGACCCACAATAAAGGAAAATCCACGATATGCAGATGCTGGGTTGGGTTGGGACTGGAGGGCCTGCCTCAGGCCTCCTACACTTTCTCCAGGTCTGGCACTGTCCCAAACCGGCCTCCGATGGGCTTCCTGGGCCTGTCGGAGGCCCCAGAAGTGGTTTTGGGCGATCCAAAAGGCACTTCTGGTTTTCGGAAGGCACTTCCAGTTCTCTGGAAACCACTTCTGGGGCCTCTGACGGGTCACCGCCAGGCCTGGGGTAAGTGGGGCACCGCCAGGCCTGGGGTAAGTGCAGGAGGCCTCAAACAGGCCCACACAGCTTGCCCCAGGGACCCTTGCCTGTCTTCATAGACTGTGGTCCCGCAATATACTGGGACTGCAGTATATGAACCGCGAAATGGCGGGGGACGACTATCATTTTCTAGAGGTCAACCCCCTTTGGGCAGGAATCTATTTTCTTGGTATTTTCCTGCAGTTGCAGGGGGCACTTTTCTGATCCTGAAATGTCACTTTATCTGATCAACCACATCTTCAGGATGAAGGCTGATGATTCACACGCCCTTATTGACAGTGCCGTCTGTATTTTGAATACTGGACCGTGGTACCCACTTCACTAAATGCACTACTGTGGCTGGTAGCCATGTGGCAGCAAAGGAACATGAAACTTCTCCACCAGCCTTCCTTAAGTTGACATCCGCCAGAGGGGTTCAACTAAAAATTCATATCACTCTAGTCGAAGAGTTGTGGAATGTATTATCCAACCCAATCAGGTATATACTAGGTGGAGGAAAGCTGCATTACATCCTGCCTGTCCTTTATTTCCATGGAATTTAGAAGATGGCTGCCCAAATCTTGTTAAAATTGATCAGGTTTAGCTGTGGATTGAAGCATTATTGATTCCAATAGATTGTTCATATTCCCTGGACTGCACCCAGTTCCAAAGTCATTAAAATGAATGTTTTTTGTTCGGGGTGATAGGTATTGTATTTAAATATAGTTTAAATAGCTACTGCCAATAAAGTGAATATATCCAACACACTCATATATCCTGCCTTAACACTCAGCAAAGCAAAATTATTGTAGATCAAATGGCAATTTAAGTATAATCAATGAGCAGTCACTATAGATAAAGTAACTGGCTACTAATCACTTATGGCTACTAATCATTTAAACATATATAAATATACATACCTTTTAATAAGCCATAAAACATAAAAGAA
Organism: Phrynocephalus forsythii; assembly: GCA_029282475.1. NCBI lineage: Eukaryota > Metazoa > Chordata > Lepidosauria > Squamata > Agamidae > Phrynocephalus > Phrynocephalus forsythii. Next base: position 119,985,167 of record JAPFRF010000004.1, read on the forward strand.
ATAGCTGGAGTCTGATTCAAGAAAAGCATTTCTGTCTCTGTCTTCCATTGCACTCCCCCCCCAGCTCCGATAAGAAAAAGGCTCACACTGCTTGCCTTGAAATTCCTTTCCCATGTATACTGAAATAGCAAAGCCAGGCAGAAGCGCTAGATGTATCTTTCTTTGAAACAATGAAACCCTGTATGATTTGTTGCAAGCTATAAGCGAACGGGAGCGTCTTGACACAAGCATGACTATGGTAGGGGGCACTGTTCTGCAAGATTAATTGTTTCTAACTAGAAAATATCCTGTGTGAATAAGCTTAAAGCCAGAACTGTTTCTCTTTGTTAAAATGCACCTGCAACATGCATGTTATCGCTTTACATGGAGGCGGAGGGAAGAGCAGAATGGAAGTAGATAAAAGTTCCTGTCTCCTATTGTTTGTTGCCTCAGTATTTCCCGAGCTATCGGCTGAGTGCCATTATCGTATGCAGTGTGAAATAAACTTTTCTCCACTTCTGAAAAAGCCTTGGAAGATTTTTTTCCTTCCTCACCCCGGGGGCGCGCGGTGATATTTTGAACCCGGTTCCTTACAGGGGGGGGGGGGGGGTTAGACACATATTTAGGAACCCGTGATCCTTTGTGATTTAAATTCCAATGTATCCTTATTATCTCTAAAGTTTTGTTTTGCAGTCCAATAGCATACCAGGTAGAATAAGAGTATTAATTTCTACATTTTTCCCTTGTGGGCATGGTAAGCATAGTCCAACAGGATCTGGCCAGCTTTGACTTTCATTTCTCTCTCTAATCCCTGCTTAAAAGCTTAGGGGATGACGAAAGTCTATTTAATAGGGTGTCCATTAACTTTCAGGACACAGCCAAGGTTTCAATCCCACCATATTGTTTTCAGGTAGATCAGTATGCTGAAGCATGTGGTGATCTCTGCCAATTCATCTGAGGGAATTTACACGCATTGCTAATCTAGGCATGATTTTCTAAATGGTGATAATGTTTCAAGTGTAACAAGCCTACCTTGTAAAGCACACTAAAAAGGGGTGGGGTGGGACAACTGTGCAGCCTGGAGAATTCTGGGAGATGTCATCCAAAACATGTAGTACAATCATAAGCAGGTGAAGACATCTGCTTGGGAATATCCTGAAGCAAATGGCGAGCCACTGTGTGAGGCATAATGCTGGACTGGATGGGCTGTGGTGGCCTCTTCCAGCAAGGCTGTTCTTATGAAAACCTGCACATGTGTTCTCTGCATCCAAACAGATCCATCTTCAGTGTCAGGCATCCACAGACAGGTCCAGAAAAGACTCCTCTCTGAAATCCTGAGGTGGTGTGGCCATTCAGTTTGAGGCAGCCTCTGTCTCCTGGATGTCGTAAACTACAACTTCTATCATCCCTAACCAGAAGGAGACAGGAAGGCAGAGCGAAAATCAGGTTCAGAGAGTCAATACCAAGCGAGGTGGATAATCTTAAAACTGCATAAGACAGCTTCATACCGGTATGTTCCTACTCTTTAAAAAAAAAACGTTTACCTTAACAAGCCACAAGGGAGGCTGACAGCGTGCTCCTTATGAGACTGTTTATACTTTGATTCAATTTCAACACTGCTGCTTCTCCCACATAATTTTGAGACAGCTGTATCGCAATTACAGGCTTAATATGGTTAATCCGATGTCTATGCAACCAAAGCATCTAATAAATTAGGTTCCCAGTCCCAAACCCTGCACAGGCCAAGTCACTGCCACTCAGCTTCACAAAGACCTAGTACTGTATAAAAAAGATTGTCAGTGGCACGGCGCAAGACAGCACTGATTTCCTTAACAAAAACCATAGGAATTGTTAGATGGTGCTTAGAATTTATGTACAGAAAAATCTTTCCAAAGGTTCACGCACATTTCTATGAAGTCCTGAAAAGAAAGCAAATTCCATGAAATGAACATTTGTATGAAACCCAACTGAGAACAACTTGGAAAAAATGATTTTTTAAAAACCCATATTCCAGCAGCAGCACCCCCTAAATAGGGGAATCTAAAGGTATAATCCAAAAAAGTAACTTATTCCAAACACTGGCATTAAACAGCAGTTACCTGGCATCATAGGGTGATATGCTAGTGGGGGATTGCAGCAGAAAGATAATTGTGATTTTACCAGAAAATAGAGTATAAGAAAAAGCTTTATATATATATATATATATATATACAGTGGTACCTTGTATAAAGGAATTAATTCATTCTAAATGAAATTATGTTAAGCAATTTTCCTTTATACAAATTCCCATAGGAATGCATTGAAAATGGAGTAATCCCATTTTTATGTTGTACGGATTTTCCCCAGAGGCAATTATGTTAAGCAAATTTCCCCTATCTCTGGAATTTTTTATGTTGTACAAATTTTATGTTATGCAAGCTGTTTGTTATACAAGGGTCCACTGTACAATACATACACTCCATTAACGTCCGTGACACAAGAATGCAGATCTTCTTTCAGAATGGATTCATGAATTACTTTATGTAACATTGTTTTTAGCAATTTTCAAATCTGTACAGATTTAAACAATGGCGATGGATTCATACATACAATTCAACGCCTTAAAGTATATAAGTATATAAGTATATAAGTATGTATGTGTTGGTTGGTTGGTTGGTTGGTTGGTTGGTTTGTTAACCACCCAATTTTCCTGAAGGACCTCTGGGCGGTGTACCACATGTTGCAACAACAACTTGCTCAAACATACAAACACCATACATAACAGATCAAAAACAATAATAAAGACATAATGGTTGTGATAGGAATTGTTTGATTGTGCTTAGAATTTACGTACAGAGAAATCTTGCCAAAGGCAAGAACAAATAAAAAAATAACAATATCCATAACACATCAACAGCCAAACTACACAAACAAACTCCAGCAAGGCAGATCAGCGCCAGCAGACATACAAACTAATAACAGGCCATTGGGTGCTCAAAGACTACCCAAAACATTCCTTAAAGGGCAAGGTCTTCAATGCCCTTCTAAATGCTGGCATCAAATCCAACAGCCTGATCTCCACCAACAGTTTGTTCCAGTGTGTTGGGGCAGCCACCGAGAATGGCCGATTCCGGGTGGAGACCCTTCGGGCCTCTCTAGGTGTGGCCACCCGAAGCGAGAGGGAAAGTGAAGCTCTGGTCGGTCTGGACGAAATTGCCCTCTGGGAGATCTGCTCCACCAGATAGAGAGGTCCCAAGCCATGAAGGGCTTGGAGTACTGTATATCTTTTTTCCTCTGGAACAGTAAGATAAATAGATGCCAGAACTGCCTTTCCGTATCTTGCACACTTGGAGGTACTGTAGTTAGCTAGGGGGGTAGTCCCAGAAACTGAAGGGAGCTTGCTCTACTTCTCCCTGCTAGAAAATACAGTACAGTATTCAGGTTGCTTTGGTAGTTTCTCTTGTACTTATAAGGTGAAAGAATCAGCTCTGACTGCATGCATTGGGAAGAGACCAAGGACTGCTGGCCAATTAGATCCCTTGCCTGCCGGGGGGGGGGAACTTACCCAAAGCAAGAGTGACACAGACCTGATCACCTCCCCATGGTACGGTGGCAAGTTTGAAAACCCAGGTGCTCATCGGGTACAATCCCCATAGCCAGCCCCCTCCATAAAACAAAACAAAAACAAAAAGTGCAGCCATGTGGATTAACCCATACCTCAACAAAGTAGGAGCATATCTTTTATAAAGTTAATAGCTCTTAATTGCCCATTCAAGACCTAGCCTGAAATACACTCACTGCAGGAGGGATGCACACCATTCTCCGTAAAATCTATCTTCTGTGGAGATTGCTGAGGCGGGTGACAGATCTGACATCATAGTCCCTGCAACAACAAAGAAGTCCCAGGAATTTGGCCCTGCCAGTCCGTGGCCCGCTCTACTTTGCTGTCCCCTACACCAGAAAATTAAATAGTATGTTCTTCCTTGAAGAGCCTCATGGTATGGCAGGTATAACTGCTCAGATGCCAGAGTTCAATCCCAGGGAGCCAGCCGAAGGTTCATTCAGCCTTCCATCCTTCTGAGGTCAGTTAAATAAGCACTCAACTCGCTGGGGCGGGGGGGGGCAATGTGTAGCCTGCATAACTAAATTGTGAACCACCCGGATAATGCTTTAAGTGCTATGGGGCAGTATATAAGCAGAACACTTTGCTTTGCTTGAATGTAAGAACAGGACTTTAATTGGTTTCTGATGCAAAAGAAATCTGGGATTCCCCCCCCCATGTGTTATTTTCATTTCAAGTATTTTGCAAAACTCGCCCGTATTTTGTGCGCACAAGCCAACTTGTGACTGAATGAGTCACACGCACAATATAAAGCAGAGGTGACGGTGCACAGAACTCCAACGCGCAAAACTATCTCATATTTCTGCAGGAGATGCATTGATCCTCTGGATAGCTTGCCCACCTCACGTATTAACTTGTCATTGAGGTCGGCAAGGTACATGTGTTTGTTTGTGGGGGGGGGGGGAGATGGTTTGTGAGCAGTGTTGATCATAGGAAAGTCTGTCCTGTCTTTCTTTTGGCCTTGCTTTTCCTGGAACAGATAATAAAGTATAGCAATTCAAAACAAAATGACAAAATCAATTTGAGACAATAAAATAGCAGGGAAATGGGGAGGGGGGCACTAGCAGAAGAAAATCAAATCTGTATTCTCTAAGTCTTTCACGGCCAGGATCTGATAGTTGTGAGTTTTTCGGGCTGTTTGGTCGTGTTCAGGAAGTTTCACCAGTCTCTGTGGCTGGAATCTTCAGAGGGCAAGGAGCTCAGGGAACTTTTGACAGAGTTTTCCAAGTTTTATGCTATTCTATTAAACTTTAGTGAGGAAAAGATGCTTTGTTTTAGCTTTGTACTTTTAAGGTGCAATAGCAGAATCAGGCACTAGAGGGGGCTGGAGAATAGCTCCATGCTACTCTCAGCAAGAAAAAAGCAAGGTCCTTTTAGAATTGCTTTTCCAAGAGGTGGCACAGTGGTTAAACAACTGTACTGCAGCTATCACTGAACTCAGGAGCTGGGGTTCATTCCCAGGTAGCAGGCTCAAGGTTCACTCAGCCTTCCATCCTTCTGAGACTAGTAAAATGAGTACTCAGCTCGTTGAGGGGGCAATGTGTAGCCTGCATAATTAAACTGTAAACTGCCCGGAGAGTGCTTTAAGCACTGTGGGGCTGTATATAAGCAGAACACTTTGCATTGCTTTGAACAGATCTTGAAACACATGTGTTAAAACTTTATGGCTTGTGCATCGAGGTGCTTCTAGGGCAGTGGTTCCCAAACTTTTTTCCATGATGGCCCTTTTGGGGGGGGGGAATCATCATGTCTCCCCATCATCTTCATCTCTAGCCAATGCCCTTTTAGCAAGCTCTTAAAAAAAGTCCAGAGCTCCTGAATCTCCACCTATCACAGGCTCTAGCCATGAAGGTTACAGGACATTGGGAACTCTGCTCCCCCGCTCCCCCTCGTGCGAAAAGCTAGTGAATGCGATCCTCCAGTGTAGTTACTCCAGCACAATGATAATTGGGCAAGACTTGGAAAAACAGTACCTGAAGGTAAGACGTCGTTGAGACTCTCTGTTACAGTCCACAGAAGAAGCAGTGTGAGGGCACTGGAGGGCTGTATATAGCAGAAAGAGTCTCTGGCTCTTAAACACCACACAAAAGTGGAACAGCGTCACAATAAAAGAATTATCTGGGGGCAAACCAAATGTCTGTTACTTACCAAAGGGTGGAAACCATGCTGACTAGAAGGTTCTCATTCTACTCAAGAAAAACAGTGCATGGCTAGTTGCAAGGTATTTTCTTTATTAATAAAAGCAATGCATCGTATTAAATAACCATTGTGTGCCATCTGGAAGTTGGGAGAAGACAAGCGGACTTCTTTTCTTGTGAAGTCAAAACCTTCCACTACTCATCCAAGTGGCTTCCTCAGTCTACTTGGATGAGAACAACAACAATTCTTTATTGAATAAGTCGATTAGACCATTTCAAAAACCACAAGATAAAAAACACGCACATCCAAATACTGATAAATATACAAATACAATGCATTAAAACAATATTACATAGTTCTTGCTCAAGAGCTACAAGGGATATATTCACATTTAATATATATCTTGATCCAACTAGATCACACCCTTAATAACTCTCAATAGTTCTAACAACTCAGAGTGAATGTCATGAACTCTGGAGAGCTCTAAGTGTTTTGGTGCCTTGGCGTATTCGTGTTTGGGGTTGATTAAGCGAACACCTGGCAAGAAGAGTTCTGGTTTATGTTGGAGGTGTAGATATGATAACTAGAAAAGGTTATAAAAGGTTATAAAAATCTTGGCATTACCCCTGTGTTTGGAAAGCATTCCCCTGAAATCTAAGGGCCTTTTTACATGACCCCTAAGATCCGCTGGCCACTTAAATTCGGACCAGAGATCTTAGGGGTTCCTCGCTCTTCCTCTGTCCCCACCCCCCTCGGCACTTCCTGGTTGCTGGCTGCCTGAGGGACGGAGAAAAAAAAAAGAAAAGAATGCCTTCTTACCTCCGTTTTGTTCCGGGCAGCATTCGGATCTCTTAAAGGGGTGGGGCGCAAAAAAAGAACAAACAGAAGCCAGGAGAGCCCCGCACTCACTATCCTTACACCGGATCAAATATTTGTCACCTCCAAAAAGCAGGTACAAGAAAACTGCTGTTTGGTCTTGCTAAAGTGGGCGGGGTCGCACTTAATTGTCTGCAAAGTCCGGAGCTGGTGGGTAAACATTTTTAAGGTCCGGACCTTGCAGCCATTTGAGGCGGAGCTTAGGGGTTGTGTATAAACGCCCTAAGAAGAAGAAGCAGCAATCAAAAATTACTCAATTTTTTGCTCCTAAGAAAGAGGATATGGTGGATACGGAGGATACTGAGGGCAAGGTCCCAATATACACTCCAAATTCCAAATTACTTGGATGAGAAGTGAAACATTTAGATAAAGAAAGAAAGAAAGAAAGAAAAGAAAAGAAAAGAAAAGAAAAGAAAAGAAAAGAAAAGAAAAGAAAAGCAGTCCAGTTGCCATGACTCAACTTCCAGATAACCTCACCTGGAGAACTGAGAATCTTCACAAACATATTGTGTGTGAAGTCAATTCTGAGTTATGGCGATCCAGGTTTTTTTTTTAGGTAGACAGGACAGGACAGCTTGCCCAAGGCTGCACAGGCTGGCTCAAGACCTGTCAAGTGTCACATTTTTGGCAGGACATTCACTGATCAATCACTCTCTCCCCCCCCCCGTCTTCCCGGGAAATGTCCCGCATTTCCGGTGGTGGGCAGCTGAGTTCCGGTTGCTGCTGGGCGGCCATGTGGCAGGCCACTCCAGAGAGCACTTCTCCCTGAGCAACCCCTAACCCACATGCCACCAGCTGTCCGGATTGGTATATATATCCCCTAGAACAGGCATGACCAAATTTTGGCCCTCCTGATGTTTTGGACCACAACTCCCAGAATTCCAAGCCTGTATTTCCAATGGCAAAGGACTGGGAGTTGTGGCCCAAAACATCTGGAGGACCGAAGTCTGGACATGCCTGCCCTAGAAAGCCGAGACACCTAGGTCACAGTGAGCATTTTGAAGCCACCGCAAGGGATTCTGGGAACCCTGTATGCAAATCAGGCTCCACCCCCTAGCCAAAGGGCCCGGATGCCAGCGCCCTGCCTCCCTGGAGTTCCCAATCTCAGGCAGCCATGGGGAACACTTGACAGCTATGGATGACTACTTCCTGTCCTTTTTTGTCTTTCACTCTTCCTCTCTGTCTTTGGTTCTCTCCCTCTGTCTAACAGCTTTGTCAACACTTGCATCTTCTCTCACCCTTCACGCCACTGAAACTGAGTCCACGAAGGCCTATGCACCCGAGCATCGTGCAACCTCACTGCAAGATTGGGTTAACTTGTGCAGAGTATCATAACAGATTAATGCGATTAATTATTTCCACTTGTTCTTGTGGCATGGGGCAAAACAAGATTGCCTGGATTATAGAGGTTGTTGCAACCATAAGCCGCTTAAACAAATTAAATATTTTCCCCTTTAGTAGCTCTAATCTCTTTTAGGTTTTTAAATTAAATAATATGTTGGTTTCCTTACAGGCTGAATATATGTGGCAAAAACTCGGGATCCTATTGCCTCGAATGATTGTTTAGGGGCAATTATGTAAGCAATATTATTGTTTCTGGGGTTGTCCGTTGTATGCTTGATCCCCCGGCTGCACAACTGACCACAGAATTGGCTGCATGCCCAGCCATTGCAATACAATTTTGCCTATAATCCACAGACACTCAGGATGTCGGTAGCTCCCATAACCATTGGTGAAGGACATAAGAGTTGTGCTCTCACTCCAGGTCCGCCACTCCCAGGGAGGCTAGGAAAGCGGTAACCCACAACCGAGCTTTCTCTGTGGCTGGCCCCTCTTTTTGGAACCATCTCCTAAGTGACCTGTAACCTTGCACAGCCCCTGCCTGTCTTCATATATATAATACCACGTGCTGTAGGCTGCTGGAGTAGGAACTGGCAAGCCACTCCAGTACCCCTGCCAAGAAAACTCCATGGACATGGAGTCATGAAGAGTCGGTCACGACTGAAATGACACAACACAACACACACACACACACACACACACACACACATGTTCGCGCAAGCACAACACACACACACACACACACACACACACACATATATTCTTTTTTTTCTCGGTTTGTTTTTATTAGTAGTACAAGTGGTACCTCGACTTACGAATTTAATCCATTCCAAATGCATACTCTTAAATCGAACTACTCTTAAGTTGGGGTACCTATCTAAAAAATTGAAAAAAATAAGCTAAAAATCAAAATCATGGGGAAAAATATTTGTAAGCCAAGCAGACCATATATAAAATTTATAAGGCGGCAGTTAAAATGCCAACAGTATTCTGCTCTAAAGTCGAGCTGTTCTTAAATTGGGGGATTGGGGTGCCACTGTATAGCTAATCTATTTATCTACTCCCTTGTTTTATTCCTCTGCAGTTTGATTGGTGTTGTTAACCGCCTGGAGTTCCTACAGAAGACAGGCAGCAAATAAATAAATAAATAAATAAATAAATAAATAAATAAAACATCTGAAGGGCTATTGGTGCCCACCCATGTCTTAAAAACTACTGAGGACTCCAGCAGTAGTGAAGTCCCATCCCCAGAGCTGAGAAAATGCGGCACAGCCTCCCTCAAACTGTAGTGGCCCTCCTGTACACACGTGTGGGAATATGTGTATTGTGATTCAATTCTGCATGATACCAGGATTGGTATGACTAGCATGGGTTGTGGTCTATGGTTCCTTCATAGCATTACTTGGTGTGGGGAAAATTATTTATTTTAGAGTACTTTTACCAGGCCTTTCTCCTTGGAAAAGGAACGAAGGTGGCTCACGGTAATGAGATTTCTACTTAAAACGATCTATCTTTCTCCTTTAAGAGCTTGCCCGTATCTTTCCAGCATAAGGCAAGGGCATGCAGTCTTTTTGGGGAGGACTCATTGAAATGGAAAATTGCTCCTTGCCCTGCCTTTACAGAGGGGTACTTGAGTTAAAATAGATTGCACTGGAGATAAGGACCTTTTAAGCACCTAGTGGATCACATCAAATTTAACAGTGTGGACCAGACCTTTATAATTAGAGAGGGACACAAAATGAATATGACATGAAAAGACCACATGTTATCATGAAATGAAACAAACTGGTTTTTTTTCCGGTTCAGAAACTGACCCGGGGAGCCTCTGGATGGCAGCTGGAGTGAAGGTTTTTAAATTTCCCTGCTCCATTCTCCGTTTTCACCACCGCCACCCAGCTGGTTTTAACAGCTGTCAAAAAAACCAGCTGGGTGGCGGTGGCAGGGATGAGAACTGGAGAGTGGAGCAGGTTTTTAATTTGGCACCGCCTGTTCCACTCTCCCATTGTTGCTACCAGCACCCAACCATTTTTTGACAGGTCGGGCTGTGGGGAGGGGTGACTGAGTCCTCAGTCTGAATCCCAGTCTGTGGTACCATGTCCTGAGTCCCAAACCCCAAGTCTGAGATCCTATTAAAAATAAATCCCCCACTCCTGGAAAAAAAAGGGGATAGTGGGTGGGTGCTGAATCTCAAGTCATGTCTGAATCATTGCAAGAAAAACAAAATCACGACAAGTCCAAGTTGAGTTACTGGTATGACTTATGTGTATGTGTTGTGTCATTACAGTTGTGACCGACTCTTTATGACCCCATGCCCATGGAGTTTTCTTGGCAGGAATACTGAAGTGGTTTTTCCAGTTCCTACTCCAGACTTGAGTCTGACTTAAGTCCCACAACTTGAGTCCCCATCACTGCAATACAGCAAAGAAAATCACAGTATATCCTTCTACCACATGGTGCGTCCAGTTTTGCAACTAAAATTGTGGGCCAGCAAATCAAACCTAAGCATAACATCCAATAGGTTTGCACTTTTCTACTTGTCTTGCCTTAGGCAGGCGATCGGTGTTTCAAAGCTACAAAGAAACTAGGTAAACGTTCATGCAGTTGGCCATTAAATTGTTTACTTATTAACAGAAATTTAAAAGAAATTAAAAATAAGCACTAAGAGGACCCAGGTGAATGTTTGCATGCTGGTTAGTGAAAGTGTTTACTTATTAATTTTAAAAAACATATTTTGAAAACTGGTGCATGTGGGGGAGGTGAAGAAATGCTTTCTAACTGACCTGATGTGCTAAGAATCAGGAGGGAGATAAACGGGAACCATGTACAGCTGGTTTTGTCTGCATATCTCCAGGATCTTTCTCCTCGTCGTCTTGAGAGTGATCTTAGATGGATTCCACAGGTCTATTCCGGCTACATTATTCTTTCCCTGTGTGAACTTAATCAGGCACCTAATCCTCCGCACCAGTGTTCATGAAGATCAGGAAACATCAAAATTAATATTAACACCAATTAATATTTCAGCGGCTCTTCTGTGCCACATCCATGGATCACCGACACAAACAGCCAGTTTCGCAAAATCATTAATATCCAATGAATCCAAGCCGCCGCAAGAATCGCTCTGTCTATCTTTGTGTGTGTGACGGGTTTGGAGTATCACTGAAATTAAACCGTCAGCGAATGCCAAGAAGAATAATGTCCCTCTTTTAAGTGTTGCCGTTGCCTATATTTGACATTTAAACAGCGACTTGAATTGGCACCATGGAATGGTTTCCATCTGGAAGGGAGTCTCAAGCCTTAATTCAGGAAATGCCATAGCAACCTGCAGACAGCAGATTTGTGGGTGTGAAATGTACATATACCCTCGTTAAATTTTAAAACATCTCTTGGGTGTAGAATAAGCAGCCGTGAACTAGGGCAGGCAGAAATGACAGAGAAAGGGTAAAGACGGAGTGCTTGGATATAAATAAACCCACAGGAGACCGCTGCCCTTACTTTTGTTTCTGTTCATCTCACAGGGCACAGTGAAGGCAACCCTAAACCCTCTCTCTGTTTTTCCTACACCGAGGGTTGCTATTGGTCTTCAAAATGGGGACACAGGAATAAGGTTGCCAATGACAAGGAAGGAAAGCTGCTCCATAACTAGATGCTAAGAAATTGTGATGCCTCACTTGGGCTGGTGAAAAGTCATCAGTTGTTGGTCAGTTTGCCCCCAGGATATCTTTTTAATGATTACAAGTTTTCCAGCAATCTCTTGCGTGTCTCAAAGGATCATGGGAGAAGGTTCTACACTCAGCATAGGTTTGGCTCATATTGGTGTGCGGGGGCATGTAGAGTTGTTCGCCAATGGGACTGCTGCAATGACCAATGAGCCACAGGATGTGGTGATGGCATCTGGCCTGGGTGCCTTCAAAAGGGGATTGGACAGATTCCTGGAGGAAAAGTCCATCACAGGTGACAAACCATGATGGAGATGTGTAATCTCCAGGCTTAAAACCGGGGTACTTCAAGGACCAGATGCAGGGAATGGTATCAGGAGAGAGATATCTAGTCTCATGCGCTCCCAGATGCATTTGGTGGGGCCACTGTGAGATACAGGAAGCTGGACTCGATGGGCCTTTGGCCTGATCCAGCATGGTTCTTCTTATGTTCTTATGATCTGCTGGAGAAGGTTGATCGTATTAGGAAATTTCTAAACAGATAGCTGGAAAACAGCAAAATGGCATCTTAAAGACTAAGAACTCTGTTGTGTTGTACATTCTTGTGGATAACTGACAACGTCATCAGACTTATGAAGTGTTGGTCTAAGTTAATAATAACAATTTGCTGTAAGTCACTACAGAATTATGGCAACCTTTTCTTTTTTCCCAAGTAGAGTACTCAGAAGTGGACTCTTGTTCTTTATCCTGGTGTTGTTTTTGGTCTGTACAGCTTTGTATTCATATAACTTTGGGAATGCAGAGAGGTAGATCAGAGCAAAATGAAATTCAGGAATGAATGGCAGGCATAATTATATCATTAAAAACAATCAATCACATGTTACATACATACATACATACATACATACATACATACATACATACATACATACATACATACATACATACATACATACATGAGATAACATGGAACCCCATGAAAAAAATAGTTCAGTTCTTTTGTATTGGAATCTGCCTTTGATGTTTGTTCAAGAATGTCCATCTTAAAAGTGAGCCAGAGGCTTGAAGAATAAGCATTTCCTGTATTGGTAATAAAAAGGTAAAGGCTCCCCCTGCACATGCATACTAGTCATGTCCGACTCTAGGGGTGGTGCTCCGTATTCAAGCCGAAGAGCCAGTGTTGTGCAATTCCATGACCATGTGGCTGGCATGGCTGCAAGGAAACACTGTTTTACCTTCCCGCTTTTTACAGCAGTACCTATTTATCTACTTGCATTTTACATGCTTTCGAACTGGTAGGTTGGCAAGAGCTGGGGCTAACAGCGGGAGTTCACTCCGTTGTGTGGCACCCGGGATTCGCACCACTGAGCTGCCGACTTTGCAGCCAACAGAGTATTGAATTAGGAGATTGGAGACCTGGGTTCAAATCCCCACTTGTCCATGAAAACCCAGTAGAGATGGTGATGTTAAATTGTTCCTTGGTATTTCACAGACCCTACTAGTTGCAAAAAAAAAAAAAAAAAGACAAAAACATGGTGGCACCTTAAAGACTTTTATATTTTTTTTAACGTGAGCTTTTAAGGACAAGTCCACTTCATCAGGCACAACAGGAGATTAATATTAGGACTGCCAAAACTGCCAAGCAACATGATGGTACCCAATAGTACTGTAGTTTCATGGAAACCAATGGGAGCAACGGGAGTGCTGACTCGCCCATTGAAGTGCCTAAAACTACTCTAGATGGGCAGAACACTGGATTTAGCCTTGTATTTGTATTTGCTTTACTAAGCCTGAAGTCTAGTTAGCTTTTTGTTCAGCCTTGTTGTTGTTCAGTCGTTCAGTCATGTCCGACTCTTCGTGACCCCATGGACCAGAGCTCGCCAGGCCTTCCCATCTTCCACTGCCTCCCGGAGTTTTGTCAAATCCGTATTGGTTGCATCGATGACACTGTCCAACCATCTCATTCTCTGCCGTCCTCTTTTCCTTTTGCCTCCAATCTTTCCCAACATCAGGGACTTTTCCAAGGACTCTTCTCTCCTCATGAGGTGGCCAAATTACTGGAGCCTCAGCTTCAAAATCTGTCCTACCGGTGAACATTCAGGGTTGATTTCTTTCAGGATGGATAGGTTTGACCTCCTTGCAGTTCAGGGGACTCTCAAGACTCTTCTCCAGCACCACAGCTAAAAAGCATCAATTCTGCGGCGATCAGCCTTCTTTATAGTCCAGCTTTCACTTCCATACATCACTACTGGAATTATCTCTTAGAATTATCTTTAAAAATGAATGCACAGGGAAAGATGGTGAAATTGCTCTCTTAAAATAATTGATTAAATTCATAATTGATTGACTTGATCAATCAAGTTTGGAAAATGTTGCATATGAATAAAACTGTTTAGAAAGAGTGGTCATGATTTTTATTAGATGATAAATAAAATTTCCACAAGTACTACTTCAGAAGAAGAGTACGTACCTTCTTTTGTGGAGGAGGAAGTGGGGAATGCCTCGCTTTAACAAAATCAGAATAAGACATTGCACTCCAAAATTATTGGCTTTTAGCTTTAAAAACAAAATTTGCTGCCTAGTTTATTGTGGACATCACTGGAGCAGAAAACAAGATCAACAAGCTTTCAGTCAATTCAGGGAAAACAGTCTCCAGGTTAAGCACTCACAATTTATGGAACAAGTCATTCCTTCTGTTACTAATTCTGTTTCTTGAGAAGCATTTACTGCTAAATTAATCACTGAGTTAACCTGGAAAAAGCACTTCACAGTCTGAATGTTTACGCCTCTTGACGGAGCACCCCTCCCCCTTGAGGAAAATCAGGTTTGGGATTTTGATGCTCCTGAACTGTTCCTCTGTCTCTGTTGGTGCCTGGAAAGACAGATACCTCCCCCTCAAAAGGAAACATCTATGATGAGGAACCATAACTTATTCATGTCCCTTGAACTGAGGACACACACAGAGGACCCTGGAAGGGCCATCCTCCAATTACCAGGAAAGACATCTTTTCATTTGCAGCTGTGCTTTTGAGGCTAAGCTGCTGGAATCCGGTTTGATGGTTACAACTTCTACAGGTTGCAACAAAGCTTGTCAGTTTTCCAAGGGCGCCCTGCAGCTGGTGCCTCTCAAGAAGCTGCGTAATCTACTGTAATTAGCAGATGATTATAATTATCTTCATCTCCTAACAGAAGCTTCCCCTGCCAAATCCTATGGATACTTCCTTGCTGGCATTTTGAAGGGATGGTTCCCATCTTTAAGGCTCATGGGATTTAGAATCAAATTACTAGTAGACAGGAAATGTCCAATCGTCGTCGTCTAGATGTTGTTAGATTGTGACTTCTACAATACCTTGCTTGTTCCTATGCATAGTGGTCAAGGAATTCCAGAGACCTCCTAATTGGTGTCATCTCAATAAGTCCCTCAAATAGGGGTGTTGGATAAAAATCAGTCACTTGCATCTCCATGTCAATAAAAATACCTTATGATTTTTCTAGGTTCAAGCTGCTTCTAAAGATACAGAGATACGGGTTTTTAGATTAGAGAGAGTCTTGTATTATCTATTGTGTTGGTCTCTTTAAATCTCTTATGAGTAAATGAAATGATTTAGAAAATTGCCTTCCCATTTTTTAGGATCATTAAGGCCAATTTGTTTCACCATGGCCTTTAGACAATCATTGAACTTAAAACAGGGTGAAAAATTTGTTTCTTTGACAGCTGCTGTTACTCACCTCTCTTCTAATTGAGTCAGCCAACACCTTTTCCCTTTTAACAGAAGTCTTGCCACAATTACCGGTATTTATCAGCTTCCATCTAGAGTGAAATTAGCATTTGGCCCGTAAATGAATAAAGGAGAATAAATCTCTCTTGTATGTTTAAGCCCATTCTCCTCAGCTGCAGATTGTCATGGAGTAAACTAACTGGCACATAAATACACCCACAAGAGCAGAAAAAATGCATAATAGTGATGAGGGGAAGAGTGAGAGCTGCTGAATTGTGTCGTGAGATCTCTTAAGCCATGTCCGTTAAAATGAAACATCTGCAGAAATCCTGTGAGGAATTTTGAGCAATGCTAGGTGAGTCTGAATAACATTCGCCACATACATCAGAGATTTTTACACTTTTATCTCCAGCCCTTTCCTTATGTGTTCAGCAACAGCCTACCTCACAGAAATAAAAGAGGTAAATAAAATATCCATGACATGAAGAAGGCAAAGATGGGGACTCAAGTTGCGGGGTGGTGGTGGACTGGATGGCCCTTGAAGTCTCTCCCAACTCTATGATTCTATGACTCTATGACTTGCATTCATGTTGGACTTAAATTTTTCTAGTTAATTTACTTGGACTTTACTTGGGGTGTCCCTCCCCCACCTGACCTAGACTCATCTTGCATCTCAGACCCTACCCACCCCTACCTTTTTTTCCACGTGGGAAACACTTGTTTTTAACAGGGACTTGGACTTGGACTTGGTGCTAAAGACTTGGACTTTTTAGACTTGGGACACAGAGTGTTGTGGAGCTTTATTGCGAACACAAAGAAGCAGGGAGGCCTAACAATAGAAATATCGGAGTCCACCACATTTTTAGGTAGAGTGCAGTAACAGCCTCAGAAGTCATAAGCTTGGGAGATGTAGTAAGGGCACCCCCTCAATATTTCCCCCTCTTTGTTGGAGGACGGAATGTGTCATATGGTCTGTCCTGCATACAGTTTCACAGTGGCTCTGAATCCATGCTGGGTTTTAGTCTTGTTTATTTATTTGAACTTTTATCCTGCACATTTAGTGGCCAGGCTGGTGGGTGGCTCACAAAATAGTAGCATAAACATATAATACAACTACAATAATAATCTAATAGAACTTCACAGAAAGAAAGCCAAATCTGTAAATGTAAAATAACTGCTACCCCCCCCAAAAGTGTGTGTGTGTGTGTGTGTGTGTGTGTGTGTGTGTGTGTGTGTGTGTGTGTGTGTGTGTGTGTGTTTGGATATATTATCCATAAATATATATTATATTATATTATATTATATTATATTATAAAAATATATAAATTATCCATAAAGCTGCTGATGTAGCAGTTCAGTGACTCACTGGCAACATGGCATATTCTGGATCAAAGGTTCCCAAACATCCCTGGAACTAAAATACCAGAAGCCTTCATCATTAGCTGTGCTGGCCAGAATTTTTGGGAATTGTAGTCCAAGAGCATCTGGGGACTAGTCTGGAAGTGCTTATTCATTGCCTTGAACAACAAATAAAATCAGTTTCCATAACAGATGCATTCACTCATCGCAGGGGTTTTAAAGAGCAAAGAGCAATCAAGGTATTTTGGGTCTGGATAATAAAATTAGGACTATTACCCTCTAGGGACCTCCTTTTGTTGCAGGAAGAACACAATTTATCATTAGCTGCTACTGCTACCTGAGTCACTGCATCAAAATCTATGAGCTACATGTTGAATCGTGGTGAGGTAACATTGGACCGGTCACTGCCTCTTAGCAGCCTAACCTACCTCACAGCAGCCTGTGAAGATGAAGTAGAATCATAGAATCAGGAAGCTGGAAGACCATTAAGTCCATCCTCCAATTCCACGCAGGAATACAAATCAAAGGATATCTGGCAAGTGGCTGTCCCAACGTCTCTTGAATGCTTCCAGTGTTGGAGCACTCTCCACCTCTTGAGATAACTGGTTCCATTGCTGTACTGCTCTAACAGTTAGGAAGTTTTTCCTGATATTCAACGGAAATCTGGCTCCCTGTAGCTTTAGCTCATTGTTGCATGGACATTACTCTGGATTGGTCAGAACAGAATATGTCTTAAATATTCTGGACTGTATATTGTCCCTCATTATTACTGTAAGCCATCTTGGGTCCTTTTCCAAGGAGAAAGGTGGGGTAAAAATACTCAAGATAAAAATAAATAAACAAACATATCCTACTCCTGTATGACAGCCTCTCAAGTACGGTGGACCCTCATATAACAAACGGTTTGTATAACATAAAATCTGTACAACATAAACAATTCTGGAGATAGGGGAAGTTTGCTTAACAGAATTGCCTATGGGGCAAAGCCGTACAACGTAAAAATTGTTGTGATTAGGTATTACCCTATTTTCAATGCATTCATATGGGAAATTTGTATAAAGGAATATTTACTTAACATAATTTCATTTGGAACGAATTAATTCCTTTATACAAGGTACCACTGTTTATATGAAAAGTGCTATTGTCTCCCTCAGTTTACTTTTTTTTAAACATGCCCAGTTCTTTCAGTCTTTTCTCATAGGGCTTGGTTTCCAGGCCCGTGATCAACTTGTTGCCCTCCTCTGAAACTGCCCCAAATGTTCTGCATCCTTCTTGAAGTGCAGTGTCTCAAACAGATCACAATACAGTAACCCCCCGCCTATCGCAGGGGTTAGGGACCCACCCGACCCGCGATGCCTGAAAATCCGTGATATGTGGAAGCAGGTTGGGTGGGGGGGGGGGGCAATCAGGAGGGGCCGGGGGCGGCGGGGAGCCATGTGATCGCGCCCCGCCCCCTGCGGCTCCCAGGCTTTTTGGAGGGGCCCGGGGGTGGCGGGGAGCGATGCGATCGCCCCCCGCCGCCGCCCCCGCACGGCTCCCAGGCTTTTCAAAGGGGCTGGGGGAGGCATGGAGCGATATGATCGCACCCCACTGCCCCCTTTTGGCTGCAGCTCCCAGCACTGGGCTCCGGGGCGGGGAGCGATGTCCCTTTTTGGCTGAGGTGCCCCAGCGCTGAGCTCCATGGCCAAAGTCCCTTTGCACAGACCTCCCGGGAGGTGCAGGTGGGCGGTGGGTGATCCCCCTTCCATCAAGCCCTTTCCGGGTACTGTGGTCCCGCAATATAGCAGGAACACGGTATGTGAACCGAAAAGGGCAGGGGACCACTGTACTCAAGATGAGGCCTAAGCAGTGCTTAATGGAGAGGAACTAGCACCTTGCGGGGCCCGGAGACTCTAGTTCTGTTAATGCAGCCTAAACTTGCATTTGCCTTTTTTTACAGCCACCTTATATTCTGTTGGCTCATATTGATCTTGTGATATATGACAATTCCAAGATCCTTCTCACACAGCAGTATTGCTGAGTAACTGTGTGTTTGGCTTCTTTTTCCTAGCTATAGTACTTTGCCCTTAGTTGAATTTCATTCGGCTGTTTTCAGCCCACTGCTCAAGCCAACCTAGGTCATTTTGAAGTAGGAGAGGACAGAAAAACATACAGTGGACCCTTGTTATAACAAACAGTTTGTATAACATAAAATTTGGACAACATAAAAAAATTCTGGAGATAGGGGAAATTTGCTTAAACTAATCGCCTGTGGGGTGAATCTGTACAACATGAAAATGGGATCACTCTGTTTTCAATGCATTTCTATGGGAAATTTGTATAAAGGAAAATTTGCTTAACATAATTTCATTTGGAGCGAATTAATTCCTTTATACAAGGTACCACTGTATAGACTTTTCAAGCACATGGAGATATATTAAAGTAATAATGATACTTTTAAAAATATATAAAGACACTACCTCCATTTTCCTCTGACATGTTGAAAGTACATTTATTTATTTATTTATTTATTTATTTATTCATTTATTCATTTATTTATTTATTTATATTGTAATTCTGCAAGGTTTGAAAACAGAATAATAAAAATGAAACAAGCTATGACCCTGACCCAAGCAAGAAAGAGTCTGAGTATAGAGGCAACGGTTGGAGACGTTGCACAGCACCCATTCCCGGTCCCAGGGAAAATGGCATCCATCCCCATGACTTGAGCTTTATTCTTTATAAAAAGTAGGGTTTTTTTAAACCAAAAAACTTCCCTTCCACCCTCCATCAGAAAAAAAGCAGGTTAAGTTGCTGAGATGTGGTGATAGGAGGGAGAAAGGGTTATGGGATTTTATCCTTTCCTGAAAGATCAAATAAAGGGTTTAATGGACTGGGCGTTTATACCACGGAAGCTCCGGAGCTTTAAAATGTTTTCCCACCAGTTCCGGAGTTTGCAGAAAATTGGACTTAGTTCTATGGTGACAATCCCTGATGAAGAAGTGTTGACTCTCCTCCCGTCTTCTGTGACCCCATTTAAGAGAAACCAGGAAGCTGGGTGGAAGAGAGGAATCAGGAAGCTGGGTGGCTTTGGAGGTGAGATGCATTTTTTCTTCCTCTCACGATGCCTGACTGGATGATCTCTGGTGAATCTTACAAATTGTTTTATAGTTTCTGTGATCCTTTTGCTGGGTCCAGACCTTGATGCCACTGGATGTGGTGAACACAAATTGTTTTATGGTTGCCGCATCCCTGAAATTTCAAGCCAAAACCTGAGGGCAGGATCATGTGACAATACATTGTCAGAGAAAGGAACGGTTGAGAATCCCTAGTGTTCTGTTCTTAGAGTAACCTTTGAGCTGCCTGAGTTTTGGATCATATGAATAATAGAGAGGAAGGATCCAACCTTACTTTAGCTCCTGCCAAGCTCCAGCCAAGCCGAAGCCAGGCAGAAACTTATCAAGCTCCCAGGCACAGTCAATGGGAGACAGGTGTGGGATGTGGGAGCTGGAGGCTGGAGAATAACAGAAGGGTAGGATTCTGGCCTATCCAATTGGGGGGGCAGCAGGCTGTTTAAACCATCCAATGGCCAGCCACGGGGAAATCCTGGGAGTGTATATAAACAGGCCCTTGGGCCATTTTAGCAGTTGTTTTTATTGCTATGCAACCTGCATGTGTGTGATGGAATAAAGAGCTGAATTATCACTTTAGGTGTTGTCTGGTTCCATCAGACCCACTATATTACACCTAGGTTTCTCAAAGAAAAGTTGAGAAAGGCACACCAGATAGTACTGCCCTTAGGTCTGATCCATGATTCCCGTGCTCTGTGTCCAAATGTTACCTGGCCCACAAGGGTATCAGAAGGAAGCATCATTAATGAGAACAATACTGTAACGCGCTGTCAAGTCAGTTCCAGTCCATGGGTGACGCATTCCTGGATTTTCTAAGCTGAGTACTCCGAAGGGCTATACCAGTGTTGGTGAATCCATAGCATGGGTGCCAAAGGTGGCATGCGGAGCCTTTTCTGTGGGGCATGCGACATCACCCCCTCCCAGCCATGGCACTTCCCCTTCCGCTTGGAGCATGCCGCTGTGCTTCATGCAGAGAGCCGGGCAAAGGGGAAGCAGCGACTTGTGGGCCCCTTCATAGCCCCCGTTTACTCTCCAGCCATGCTGCTCTGGGCACCCCAAAAGACATTTCCCTTTGGAAAAATGAGGATCAAAGAGCAGGTTTTTGAATTTCCCGTGACCACAGCGAGGGCGTTGTGGCTGCGGGAGATTCAAATGCCTGCATCACTTTCCCAAAGGGGTGGCACAACCCCTGCTCTTTGATCCTCACTTACCTGAAGGGTAGCACCCTTCAGGTAAACGAGGACTGAAGAGCACATTTTTAAATGTTCAGTGGCCACAGCACCCTCTCTCTGGCCATGGGAAATTAAATAACCTGCTCTTCGATCTTGGCCTTCATTTATAACCCGGAGTACCACTGTATTCAGGTTAAATTTTCCATATTGGCACTTTGCGAAAAATAAGTGCTCGGTCTCTAAAAGGTTCACCAATCGCCATCACTGGGCTATACCATTCCTTTCTCGTCGAGACATTCTGAACAGCGCATCTTTCCCAAACTTACACCGGCTAGCACTTTTTCCTGGGAAGGTCAAGGAGAAATTGAACTCCCAGCCTCTCAATTTACAGCCAGGTCCCTGACTCAGAAAGCTCTCCAGGCTGCTATGCCACCATTAGATTCTTTCCTTGACTCCTAACAGAAAACATTGCCTGTGGTAATAATCCCATATATCACCTCTGGAGTCTAAACATGAGACCGGATGGGCAACTCTGGTGAAGATGTAACTTTTGGCTTAATTAGAAAACTTGGCAGGTTACTCAAGCACACCCAATGCCTAATCCCCCCTCCAATACAGCCCTATTGAGAAATTCTATTTAAAAGGCCAATTTAAATGGGAGGAGGGGCACCCTTGGCAGACCACATGAGATTTCACTTGGCCTCTCTATTCCTTAGCTCATTCCAGTGGTTCCCAACCTGGGGGTCGGGACCCCTTTGGGGGTCGAATGACAATTTCAAAGGAGTCTCCATGAGCCAGTGAAGAAAAAGGCACTAACAGCTTGGGTCCGGAGGAAGAGGGGGAGGAAGGTGGGGGAAGAGTGAGTTACAGCTTGATAGGTTGGAGAGGATGTCAGTCAATGGCACTGGAGGCTGCGATTGGCTGAGGGTGCCTGTAGAGGGAAGTTCTCTAGGGCTCCTGCGGCATAGTGGCCTGCCAAAGGGGTCTTGTGGCCTCTTCCAAGCAGGGCAAGGGGGTCACCACAACAAGATGAACTGTATTAAAGGGTCGGGTCATTAGGAAGGTTGGCAAGGCCGGCACTAGTTTTTTTGCACCCTAGGCGGGGGGGCAGGGGCGGCAGCAGGGGGGGGGCGAGCAAGTGGCTGGGGGGTGTGGGCAGGTGGCGGGGGCGCAGGCGGGCGGTGGGGGGCGGGCAGGCTCTCTGCTCTTATTAGCCCTCTGGAAAAGCACAGGTGAGAACGGCGAGGCCGAGTTGCTTCCGTGCGCTCTGGTGTGTGCCATGTTTTTAATTAGCTAGGAATGATCCCGCAGACAATATTGCGATGGCAGCCGGAGGGCGATGAGAGCAATGTGGGTCGCTGGGGAAGCGGCGGCGGCGGCAGCAGCCGAGGGCGGGCGGCGGCAGCGGCAGGGGGGGTGCAGGCAGGCAGCGATGGGTGGCGGGGGGACAGGCAGCGACAGCCAGCGGCGGGGGCGGGGCAGCAGGCTGGCCAGCAGTGGCAGTGGGGGGGCGGTGCCCCTCTCCATTTTGGCACCCTAGGCAACTGCCTAGTTCGCCTTAATGGATGCGCCGGCCCTGAAGGTTGGGAACCACGGGCTTAGACCAATACCTAATACCTGGCCCTCCCCTTTTGCTACCAAGCTAAGGGCTGAGCTGTTGAATTTTGTTGTGCAGGAAAGACACAAGACACAAGGATGAAAAACCCATCCCTTTTAGCACAATTGCCTTCATGGGGGGTTAGGTATGTAAATCAAACACTAAAAAGGAGACAGTCTGTCAGCTGGTAGCTATTTCTGGGGACAAGAGCAAATGTGTCTAGCCGTGAGTAATCACGGCACTCCTTGCTCTGTTTCTTAACTCACCAATAAAATAAACAAAGTTGTATTTCACGTTGTACCATCTTTGTTTCATCCATATCTGGGTTTGTTTTGTTTTGTTTTTAAGCAATGAGCAAATGGGTATAAGCCAGTGTTCTTTCTCCAGCAAAATGGATGCCAGGCTGAACCTGAACTTGTGGAACAAGGTGATCCCAAAGGGCTATACAGAAGAGAACATCATGTAATACTGACAGCTCAAGGGAAAAGATAGAAGGGAGGGAGGGTGGAAGGCCACTGAAAATAAAATATATGCCCAGCTCAGGCTGTCTGTAGACATTGGTGCTAAATGAAGATAAACTAGCATCTCCAGTCTAGCCTTAAGGGGGAAAAACAAATTGAAGTCTCATTTATGACCGTAACTAAATGTGCGTGGGCTATGCATCTTTCTTGGTTGATAGGTGACAGGAGTATAATTGCCACAGTATTTCCAGGCTGCATTAGTTCTCATGTCAATGGCTGTGCTTTGTTTTCCTTTTTAAAAAAATTTAAGAACGAAAATCCTAAGATTTACCAAGGCAAATCATATGAAAGGAACTGAACTGAGAGAAAAAATGACACCCAACAGCATCAGGAACTTGCTTTGTATTAGGGAGCTTTGATAAAAAAGAGGAGTTTCTAAGAATTTGGTTATTTCTTTAGTTAGCAGAATATAAGGCAAAAAACAAAACAAAAGCAAATAAAAAAACACCCCAGAACAAAAACAAAACAAAATCCAGAAACAGAAACAGAAACATGGAGAGCTCGTCCTCTAATTTGCACACAAACTAGCACTTCGTATGGTAAAAATCACTCTAGAAGAATTTAAAATAGCAAAAAAGTACATTTACTTACATTAGCCATCTGTAGTTACAGTCAGAGGAAAAAGGGGGTGGGTGGAGTCTCTAGCATGCAGGAGATTCCGCATGCTTACTGCTTTGAGGATGGACAGAGGGAGATGAGGGAGCTATCAACAAAACAATGGGTGCAAAACCATAAAGGAAGTGGGAGGGGCTTGCCAAAATGCCAGAGTTGAGAAAAAGAATTTTACCTATTTACTAGTGGTAAAGAACAATCACATTAGGCTGCAACACCTCCTCCCACTGAGAGACAGTGTTAATGCATGCAAGATTGCTATTATCCTCACACTTTCTGCTGCTTCTCCGGCCTTCCATTTTCCTTTTTGTGCTCCTGACAAGGCTGCCACATTTTCAGCTGTTCCTTTGACAATGGCTCAGCTAATGTTTATTTCATGTAATGAAAAGCTTCTACTGTTGATTTTAACATATTGGCTCACTTTCAGGCGGATCTCTTGTTAGTCATCTTGGTACCCAAGGCATCTATGGAGCCATGGTTATGACCCCCACCCCACCCCGATGAAAAAGAAAGAAGAAAATGCCATGTTACCTATAGATTTTCTGCATCTTACAAATTTTGGTGCCCTGGTGTTCCACCCTCGTTATAGCCCTGCTTGCAGGCACAAATGCAGGCGAAGAACTGGTTTTAATTGGCTCTTCAGGCATCCTGAACTGCATTTATCACTTGCTTACCAGTATGAAAAGCTTATTCATATGCTACAGTAGCAGAACTGGCCCAAACCACTTGCTTGCTAGAATAATGATGCCGTTTCTCTACATCATACCAAAGCTAACTGGACTAGCAATATAAATTTTACAGTATTTCAACACTAGAAAGAGGATACAATGCTTTACCACATCGGAGGCAGCAGGCTGGTTTAGACAAAACTGCGGTGTGATCTATCCATAAACACAAAGCTCTGGGTTCATTAACACTTCAACGATACATCAATAAACGTACAAAAAGGCAATTTTTTTAGTTATCTGGAACTCTTTTTACAAGCAAAGAAGGTGTAGAATTTGGGGTAGAGACAAATAGTTCAAGATTGAATTGCTCCTTACAAATGTTTGAAAATGGATGTATTTGACAACTTTGTTGTGTTTGGACTTTGCAACCCCTCTCGCCTTATCAGCAGTTTGGATTTAAGAGCAATAGATGCCACATCTGGCCATTATGTGACTCTTTGCCCAAAACCCAACTTTTATATCATCTTTGCCTGATGAAGAACCCTAGACAGCTCAAAAGCTCACCTTGTTTGTGACATTTGAGTACCTCAATAAAGGTACTACCCAACCTGGAGGCTAGTTCAGGAAGCCAAAGAGAAAACAAAGCAAAGCAAAGTGTTCTGCTTATATACCGCCCCATACCACTTCAAGTAGTCTCTGGGTGGCTTACAGTTTTTGTAGTAGTGTGGGCTTTAGTGATTTCAGCAGTGATTTCAGCTCTTAGACATAGCAGGCTGGAGACAGCTTCTAGTGTAACAGCTCTTTATTCAGGGAGAGAACAAGACTGGGGACTGGGGAGAGGGAGCTACATTTATAGGAGCCAGGACTGGCTAGGAAAAGATACATTTTGGAGGGAACAATTACAACCAATCACAAAGCTGCCTTTTGGCAGAGACCAATAGGATTGAGGATCCAAATGCAGCAACTTGAATAAACCAATAGGCCTGTTCCCTTTGGAACAGGAACAGAAACCAATAGGAATACAGATCAATACACAACAGTTTTTTAATTACGGTATGCAGGCTACACATTGCCCCCCCCCAGCAAGCTGGGTACTCATTTTACCAACCTCAGAAGGATGGAAGGCTGAGTGAACCTTGAGCATGCTACCTGGGATTGAACCCCAGGTCATGAGCACAGTTTTACCTGCAGGACAGGCATTTACCCACTGTGCCACGGGGCATAATTTGTAGGATGCACCCATTTCAGTTTCACTAAAAGTTCAACAAACAGCAGGGTCAATCTGGAGGAACATGGTTGTGAGGTGACCAACATCTTCCCCGCATTGCCTCATATCGTACAATGGCAGGGCTGGCTTTCATTTTTGCAAGCCAGTAGAATCATAGAATCATAGAATCATAGAGTTGGAAGAGACCTCAAGGGCCATCCAATCCAACCCCCTGCCATGCAGGAACCCCTATCACAGGACTCCCGACAGATGGCCATCCAGCCTCTGCTTAAAAACCTCCAAAGAAGGAGACTCCACCACCCTTTCTGGCAGCAGATTCCATTGCTGAACAGCTCTAACTGTCATGAAATTAGAGTGGGAAATGGAACAGTTTGGTTATTATTATTTTTGAAACACTCTGTGTTTTGTTATGGGGCACAGAGAGAGAGAGAGAGAGAGAGAGAGAGAGAGAGAGAGAGAGAGAGAGAGAGAGAGAGAGAGAGAGAGAGAGAGAACCTAGGAGGTGAATGTGACCTTTCTGGAAATTATGCTGGGTGCCTCTCCTTCAGCACTTTCCATTAGCATGAAAATAGTCTCGGCCCTTCCAGCTCCTGTTACCAAGACAGAACAAGTTCGCCTACACAGTTCATGGCAGAGAGGGGTCAAAGATGGTGGAATCAGATGGCTGGAGCCTGCTGGGGAGATTATCAAATGAGACAATTATCAAATGCCTGGTGCAAGCTCACCACTCTGGCAAGGTTCTTGCTTCTGAGTCCGATGCAGTTGAAGGACTTAAACATTTATGCATGCAAAAGCTGTAAACCCCCTTTAAGGATATAAAACACAGTTCTGAAGGGGGAAAGCAATTAAAATAGAGGGAGCTCCGACACTGTTCCTCGCCCAATGGATTTCAGAAGTGTATTTGCATTTACAAATATGAAATTAGAAATCCAGGGGAAGAAAAAGCTACAAGGTGGAAATAGAGAGACGCAGCATGGTGTAGTGGACAGAGTGGTGGACTAGGACTCCAAGGACTGTGGGTTTGGTCCCCCAGCTCTACCACAGGGAAAACTCACTGGAGGTGTGGAAGTGGCAAAACCCCTCTTTAAATACCTCATTTACCTTGAAGACCCTGTTAGAGCTACTACTGTCAGTTCTGACTTTCTGGCACATACCACCAAGAGACAGAGGGAGAGCATGTGTAGTGAACAGAGTTTAGGGGTTGGAAACATACAGTCGATCATGGGTTTGAACCTCTGCTTGGTCATTAAGGGGTAGCTCTAATGTGGCTCTGTTGTGTGTGTGTTGCGTCATTAAAGTCATGACCGACTCTTTGTGACCCCATGTCCATGGAGTTTTCTTGGCAGGAATACTGGAGTGGCTTGCCAGTTCCTACTCCAGGCGCCTACAGCACCTGGTATTCCCTGGTGGTCGCCCATCCAAGTACTAACCAGGGCCGACCCTGCTTAGCTTCTGAAATCAGGCGAGATCGGATGTGCTCAGGGCATCTAGGCAGCTGGTGTTAGGGCATCCTAAATTGGAATCAGTTTATTGTCTCATAGCACACACAGAATATGGCAGTCTAGACAGTGCAAGTGGTGGCTAGAAAGAGGATGAAGTGACCCTTTATGGTTTTGTTCAACACCTCTTGCTGCCAAAGTTGTCTTCCTTTGCAGTTTTGGAACGAAATATCCATGCTGTTGTTGTGGTAAGTTAGTGATTTAGAAAAGTGTCCCAAAGTTGGGTTAAATTGAAGTGTGGGGTTGGGGGAGGTGGGTTAGGATTTATACTACTGAGGCTCAAATTTGGAAAAGTTATTTTTCTTTCTTATGAGTTTTGCATGCAGATTCCATCTCCACCTGGCATTTCCGGGCAGAGCTGGGAAAACATGCCTTAAAAAAAACTGTGCTACCTTTTGCAATTCTTTTGTACCGCAATAATGGAAAAGAATGGTTCTCAGGATAAAAACAGTGTAGATACCAGTAGCATTTCAATGTGTTTGTGAGGGACAGAATTGGCAGCTGCTTTAACAGAGGGGATTCCCAACACCTCCTTCTATTCTGGGTTGGAAGCCACCCTCACAGGTATGTCTTGTGGGAACCCATGAAAGGGCCTTCTCAACTGCTGCACCCAGACTCTGGAACTCCCTCCCTCTAGAGGCCAGGACTGCCTCATCTCAGTTGTCCTTCCGGAAACAGGCAAAGACCTTTCTCTTCAGGCAAGCTTTCCCTGAATGATAGACTACCATGTGTATTTTATATGAATCTATGGGTTCACATGGACTTTGTGTTTATGACTACTTATAACCGTGTTGCTTTAATATAATGTTGTCTATTAATGCTGTAAGATGTCCTTCAATTCCTTTTTCTCAAATACTTGAACATGTCTTAGAGCCTTTTCACACGACCCCTAAGATCCGCTGGCCACTTAAATTCGGACCAGAGATCTTGGGGGTTTGTCGCTGTTTCTGTGTTCCCACCCCCTCAGCACTCCTGGCTGCTGGCTGCGTGAGGGGAGGGAGAAAAAAAGAAAGAAAAGAATGCCGACTTACCTCCATTCTGCCGGTCTTGCTCTGTTCCTGGCAGCATTCAGATCTCTTAAAGGGGTGGGGGGGGCAAAAACAACAACAAACAGAAGCCAGGAGAGCCTGGCACTCTCTACGTTAGATCCGCACCAGGGATTTTTCACCCCTGGAGAGCAGGTACTTGAAAAGTGCCCTGAGACGCGCTTAGGTGGGCGTGGTCGCACTTAATTTTCTGTAAACTCTGGAACTGGTGGGGAAACAATTTTAAGCTCCGGAGCTGGGAGCCATTTGCCGCAGAGTTTAGGGGTCGTGAGAAAAGGCTCTTACTTGTACTGGACTGTGTATTATCCCTCATTACTCTAAGCCGCCTTGGGTCCTTTTCCAAGGAGAAAGGCGGGGTAAAAATACTCTAAAATAAATAAATAAATAAATAAATAATAAATAATAAATAAAATATCCCATCCATTTAATAGACAGGTCTGTCCTGTTGGAAGTTCCCAGTGTCATCTGCAACCACGAGCAGATTGCAAACTTTGATGTTTTTCCAAATCACAATGACACCATTAAAAGTCAGCTACAGATATGCACCAGCTCGTTTTTATCCTCACAGTTTCTAGCTATCGCCCACCAGCTTCTCAAATATTCAGTAAAGCTCTTGCAAAGCCATCCGGCTTAATTGGGACCTTAGGGAAATTATACCCGTTCTATAAAAGACAATGATAGTTTCTGCTTCGTCAAGTGAATAAAATAATCTGAGTAAAGAAGGGACGAACCTTCATCCATAAGATACTTCACCTCCTTAGGTTGCCAATAGATTTTTTTGTGTTTTAAAATTCAGTTGAATCCGCTCTTGTGCCAAGAAAGGCAGTTGGACAAATCAGCAAATGGGAGGCTTTTCCCACGAAGAAAATAAACTTTAGGCTAGTAGTAAAACTAGGGTGGTTACTTCACATCCGTTTTGTCTCTGTTAGTGTTGCACTTAGGAGCGGTACAAAAAAAATGTTACTTCACGTCCGTCACGAAACTACTGAAATTTGTCTTGACCACGCCCCCAGAATGGGTGCTAAGCGCGAAAATAACGTACCTGATGCTGGGGTAGGGTTTTCCCTTGTCACTCTTTGTTCCCGCTTTCTGTTCCAAGACAAGACACTGTGTAGTAATGACTGTCACTCAACAAAACATTCGTTTCCCTTAGAAAACTGTGTCCGGGTTTTGTTTTTTTATTTTGACTTTTCAGAAGCGAACTATTGAAAAAGAATTTTAAGCCCCCACCCCAGGAAAAAGGATGGACAAATTCAGTGTTTGTCACGGTACAAGACCATGAGGTAACACTTGTCACGAGACAAGTTATCACAACCATGGGAACACTGAAACAGGGATAAAACCACGTGATCGGCACCAACACTGTCATGGTACAAAACTTGTCATGGAACAAAGAAGGACGTGAAGTAACCACCTAGGAGTGTAGACCGAGAAATTGGTAGCTTTATCCCAAATTTCCATGCTTTCTCCGGTGCAGTTTGAGGCCATGTTGTGTTCGGAATACTAGAAAAGGAACCATATATGTAAACTGATATTGGCTCTAACAACGTAGGCCAAAACTGAGATGGTTTTCTTTCATCTGAGTCAGGTTCATAAGCAACTTCGGTGGCTGCACACAACACAAGTCTGACTGTGGCTTAAAAATAAAGCCAATCTGCACTTTTAATTTCAATGTTACCTGGGGGCAAACATGGATTCCATGGGCTGTTTTTCTCCCTCTGTCTTCATGCTAGAACCTGGAGTCGTCTGATACAGTTAAATGGTGGGAGAAATGGAATAAATTAAAAGGAAGTCCTTCATATTAAACCTAGTTAAATGATGAAATCCCGTTTCACAAGAGGTAGGGATGGCCACCCGTTGAAAAGCTTTAGGCAAAAATCCTGGAGGATAAGATTATTAGCAGGTGATTGTGAGAATAGTGATAAATCATCTCCGGTATCAAATATATGTATCTTCCATTCTTTATCCATATCAGAGCACAATTTGAAGTTATAGACACATGAAATATAGGTAAAAAAAATTAAAAAATAAAATGTTAAAATATTAGACTGTGTTTTGATCAGAAGCAGACTATCAAATAGCATCATCCAGTGTAAGAGCTTAATGGCACAGTGATTAACACTGTTGCACTGCAGCCAAATGTGCTCACAAAACAGGGTTCAATCCCAGGTAGTAGGAGGCTCAAAGTAGGACGCTTGCCCCCCCTCTGTTGCCCCTGCCCCGTGTACAGAAGGCAAGATCAAAAGAACGGGTTAACCGAAATATCTATGCATCGGCATTTCGGAGAAAAAGTAAGTTAAAAAAAATAAATATATATATTAATTGGCCACACGTGACTTTGGATGCGAAGCGGGATGCGAAGCGAAAGATTCCCGGCCTCCGGCAGGGGATCTCTCGCCCCGCTTGGAGCACGGTTTAGGGGGCGTGGTCGGGGTGGCGCCGCATCCAAAAAGGAGGAGCGTGCGGACTGAAACAATCGATTCGCACAGAAATTACGGCTCGGCGCGCAGCGAGAGGTTCGTGAAGTAACGGCCAAAGTTGACTCAGCCTTCCATCCTTCCAAGGTAGGTAAAATTTTGGCCGTTACTTCACGAACCGCTCGCTTCGCGGCAACCCCTCCTTTCTGTGTGAATCGATCGTTTCAGTCCGCACGCCCCTCCTTTTTGGCTGCGATGCCACCCCGACCACGCCCCCTTTACCGTGCTCCAACCGGGGCGAGTGGTGCCCCTGCCAGTTGCCGGGAATCTTTTCGCTTCGCATCTCGCTTCGCTCCCAACGTGACGTGTGGACTCGGGTTTTTTTTATTTTTATTTTTTAAATATCCAAACTCTGCAAACGACCCTTTCGGCTTCCAAACTGAAGATGCTCGGCACGGCGAGAAGCAGTAACTGCGCACGCGTGCGCGCTCTGACTCGGCAACACGCCCTCAAGCCCGATCACCTCCGTCCCCTCGTGGGACACCCAGGGAGTTCCGCTGCCGGGCGATCTGGTCGGGTCTGCATCAGAGGGAGGACTTGAAAACCATACCGCACACCCTCCGGGAGCGAGAAGGGAATGGGGAGGGAGGAAAGACGCATCCAAAGGGGAGAGGTTGGGCAGGAGTCCCTTACCCTGCTGGTTTTCAAGTCTCCCCACGTAAGGGGGGGGTTCAAGCCCGCTTCTCTCCACCACCAGATTAGACACATAACCAGCTCTGTCGGAAATGACAGCCAAGTATTGATGCTTCGATACGCCGAGTTTGTTTTTTTTAA
Source organism: Phrynocephalus forsythii (assembly GCA_029282475.1). NCBI lineage: Eukaryota > Metazoa > Chordata > Lepidosauria > Squamata > Agamidae > Phrynocephalus > Phrynocephalus forsythii. The sequence continues at coordinate 120,016,541 of JAPFRF010000004.1, forward strand.
AGGATGGGAACAAGCGAACGTTGCAAAGCGGCATCCTAATGCGAAGGGAGCACGTGAGGTAGTAATCGATTCGGTAGTAAAAATGCAGCGCGTGAGCACTGATAAACAGGGGTGGGATCGAAGGGAGACCACGTGACCGCCACCGAATTCACAGCGAAGGCAAGGTCGGTTCGAAGCGAGGCACTTCGTGAAGTAGTGGCTAATAACCAGCTCCCTGGATGGAGGGGGCAATGTGTAGCCTGCATAATTACATTGTAAACTACCCAGAGGGTGCTTTAAGTGCTATGGGATGGTATGTAAGCAGCCTGCATTGCTTTGCTTTATCTAAGTCAATTGCTAGATCTTTTATACACATGATGGGGCATAAAGGGTATGTGCACAAATGCTGCATTGATTGAATCTCTCCAGATTCACAGAACAGTTGCCCTGTATCCAAGAAGTCCCCTTTTACTTGATTATTCTTTGATCTTCCTACTTGGCTTCAAAGTCTGTTAAGTGAGTTTCGGATGATCCAACGAAATCTGGCCCTGGTGGGAGACACTTGTTGGCATTCATCTGTTTGGAAAGGTATGTTGTTTTTACTCTTCATAGATTTAGCTCAGCCTCTTCTGGGTTCATATTTGGGGCTTGCCATGTGTGCAGAAAAACTTTCCCCTGACTTTTTAGCCATCCTCTAGCAGGTTGGTGTCCATGAGATAGATGAGCTGAGTGCCCCATCACCTTCTTTCATTCATTTATTGTGTGTACACTTAGGCATCTCCAGGAGAGGGGCAGAATTTGCAGCTGGTTAACTCTTCCTACTCAGAAGCATTGTGGGTGTAAAATTGCAGCGGCTAAGGAGCAAGAATGAGAAGATGCTATTGCATTTAAAGTATGCTGAAAGTTTTCCATAAGTATTTGGTTGGCCTCTGTATAAACGGGGAATGGTTTCCTAGATGGTACTTGATTCCGATGTCCTCAAACTTCTGTGTCTCTCCTTCCAGTGTTCCCATTGTATAAAGCCTGGAATTCCAGGGGCTTCACAGTGTATAGATTTGACAAGCTGGTTTACAGAGGTGTCAGGGTGAGATAAAATACAGTAGGACCCCAGTATCCGCTGGGGATTGGTTCCAAGCCTTCCTGTGGATAATGAAAACTGTGGATAAGAGAGAATGGCAATATGTTCCCCAAAACTGCTGTTTTGTGATAGTAACTTGCTTTACAGCTGCTGTTTTGCAACAGTACCTTGCTTTACAGCTGCTGTTTGTGACAGTAGCTTGCTTTACGGCTGCTGTTTTATGACAGTAGCTTGCTTTACAGCTGCTGAATTATTTATTTATTTTTCCTCTGCCAACCGTGGATAACTGATTCAGTGGATACGGAGGTCCTACTGTACCAGGTTTTGAGCCTGCTCAATGAAAGTGAATTATCCCCTTCTTCCATTAGGTACGTTATACGTTTCACACTTTTCTCCCCACCCTCCCTGTTTTGGCAGTTCTAGGTCAGTATAATAAAGAATACAGAAGCCTTTTGCACAGTTTGATGCAAAGGTGTTGACAGCTTTAGAAATCAAAGTGTTCCTGTCTTGCAGACATTCTCCTCCAGAAATGATGTGGCTTTGAATTGAGGAGAGAGAAGGAATCTTAAACAGGCATTCATCCGGCTGCGTTAATATGACACCTCCTGTTTCGAACGGTGTCGTTGATCAAGCCGTTGAGTGACACAGTTGGGCAAAAAGTTCTAAGCACAAAGAAGGCAAGAAAAATAGATCCTATACAGTATTTTTCTGTGCATAAGACTATATTTTTTCTTAAAACTGTTAGACTAAAAAGTAAGGGTCATTTTGTACACAAAGTAAGCCGCGGGGAGAACCACACAGTTGCAAGTCTGCAATTTGGGGTTGGAAAAGTGTGTGTGTTGGGGGGGGAGATTGTTTTATACATGGAAGCGCCTTATAACTGGAAAAATATGGTAGACGGCCTGATCCTATGCATGTTTGTTTAGAAGAAGATTCCTTGGATTAAAGATTACACTTGGTTTTTATTATGTATGTATTAGCTGCTGGATAGTTCAGTGGTATAAGGCAGCTGGCTGCAGAGACTTCTTTTCTTGTGAGATCAAAACGTTTCATTACTCATCTAAGGATCTTTGTCAGTCTAAGGAAAGTTGGTGCGAGGCCTCCAAATTATAGTTCACTTTGGTTTCACACCACCCTGGTCTGAATAGGCTTGTTAGATGGCCAACGGCCTGGGGAGCGTGAAAAACCCACCTATGCAATCCTTCCCAATACCCATTAAGTATGGGTCGTTAGCCGTGACCTTCCTTCTTTAGTCTAACCAAGCTGCTTGGATGGGTAACGAAATGTTTTGTTCTTGCAAGAAAAGAAGTCCAGTTGCCATAACTCAGTTTCCAGATCTGTACCTGGGAGAGACAGGACGCAGACCCTGGTCCCTGGGGAACCCCCTCTGCCAACCCACATGGCCAAGCAAGACTCTCTGGTGGGTTATCTATGAAGCCCAAATCAAAGACTGGACAGACTCAGACTCAAGAACAAGCCCCCACAAACCACCCTTCCTCCCAAATAAAAGACAGGACGGCGAAGTCGAAAAACAACCCCACCCTAGTAAGTGAATAAATTGTAACTTCTTTTAGGCAGAAAAATCTGATGCGCTTGGGAGTTATTAGGAGCCCTCTAACAGATCACAGAAGTTTGGGATCCCTGGAGGTGTAAGTGTTTGGGCATCTGCATGAAAAAGAAGGCTGGGTTCACAGATGCACCCAAGGGACATTTCCAAAGAAAGCCACACTTCTTGAAATGTCCTCTTCCAAAACAAACCAAGAACTCTGCCCCCTGCTTCGTGGATCCGGTCTCTTTTTTATTCCAAAGCTGCTCTGGAAAAAAAAAGGAACCTGCTCAGGGGGCGGTGGGGGTAAAGCAAGGCCCAGGTTTGGGGTCCTATGGCACGTTTTCTCCCCGGTTGTTTTCCACTTGCATGCATCCCCCTCCACTGAGTACGGCGCCTCCCCGCCCTGGCACCCCCCTCCTCCTTCCCTTGTCCCCCCTCCATCCCCGGGAGGGGGGAAGGCAGGCAGCGGCGGCTGCAACCAGCCGGAGCGAACAGCAGGTGGCTGGCCGGGTGATTGACAGCCCGCCCATGACGTCATGCAGGTGGGCCGGGCGCCGGCAAGCGTTCATTCTTTTTCCTTCTCCTCCTTGGCGCGGCTCCCCCAGTGGAGGAACAGGAGGCAGCGCGGGCGCGCGGCGCCGCCGGACTCCGTGCGCGGAGCAGGCAGCCAAGCCGGCGGGGGCGCCGAGAAGTGGGTGCCTGGCGGCTACAAAGAGGAGGTGCGTGGCAAAGGCGGCCCGGGGGCGGGGGGGGCGGGGGAAAAAAATTCTGCAAAGGAGGGAAGGAAGGCAGCCGCGGCCAGAGCGAGGAGCCCCGTCTTCCCTTGCGCTTGGGCACCGGCTCTTCCGCGGGTGAGTAACTACTCCCGGGTTTGCACCCCCCCCCAAGGGATGCGCTTTTTTTTTTTTTGTCCGTTCGTTGAAAGCCGCGCTCGCTGCCCCTTTGCTTGGACTCCTAAGCCAGAGTCGAGAAGAGACGGGATCGCAGCCAAAGAATAATAATAATAATTTTTTTAAAAAAATATCCAAAGAGGAATCCCCTTAGAAAGAAGAAAGGGGGAGAGAACAATAATAATAATAATAATAATAATAATAATAATAATAATAATAATAATAATAATAATAATAATAATAATAATAATAATAATAATAATAATAATAATAAATTCGCCGATGCATCACGTAGTCCTAAACGCTTTGGGAAGCGTTGGGCTAGTGGTTTGTAATACAAAATCCAGCGTGGTTATCTTGTCTGCGGTGGGATAATTTGAGAACACAGCAATAAGGGAAGAAAGAGACTGGATGTGGCTGTTGTGTTGTTACTGCTGCTGCTCCTCGTTTTAATGAATCCCACTGTCATTTATACACACACACACACACACACACACACACAAGGAGGAGACGGGGCGCCGAGCGATCCCTCCGGGAGTTCATCCAGAGAGAGGGGTCGTTTCGGGAGAACGGATGGGGAGGCGGCGAGCCGGGCATGGGCGGCGTCGCTTCGGGTTCTTTCAGGACAGCGAGGATGGGGCGGGCGGCGGGAGAGGAGAGCGTGGACGAAGGACTGATGGCAGGAAGGTTTTTTTTTTTTTTTTTTTGGGAGAGAAAAGGAAGCCAGGCACCTTTTCCGGCGCCTGCCTGGCAGCGCCTGGCCGAGCAGGTCGTGTGAATGCGTGTGGATGCGAGTCTCCTGCTCCTGATGGGACGTCGCCGCCGCCACTCCCAAGGGGGAAATGCTCCTCTTTTGGGAATCCCCCTTCCCTGGTAGCTGGGGCGCGTGGGTGGTTGCATCGCGTGGCTCTTCCTCTCCCTTCAGCTTGGATGGCACCGCCTCGGAAGACCGGCTTCAATTGTCTATCCTGCCGGGCCAGAGGGGGTCCCCCAGGGACCGGTGGCTGCTTTGTGTCTGCGTCTCAGGTGCAGATGGCTGCTCCGCTCTGCGCTGCCTGGGGTAGGGCTGGTGGAAGACCTGGAGGCCCAGGGAGGACACCTGATGCCTCTTCCCAGCATGGAGGGCTGTGCACCATAATATCTCGACTATAAATAGGCTCCCTGTGCTTTCCTCAATGGCGTTCTTTTTATTTATAATTATTTATTTTTAAGTTTATATACAGCACCGATTTCCCCAAGGGAACTCTGGGCGATAGGAATCAAACCAGCTGGCACTGCCAACCTCTTTCAGCACCTTTAGGGCTACCAGGTATTGTGGCTTGGTAAGGTACTGATTGATTGGCTACCTGTTCTTTGGGCACCCAGGTGGGGTTGTTTCTGGACACTAAGGTGATAGGAAAAGGATCTGATGGAAGAAAAGGGTCCCCCCCCCATGATATAATTTTTAAAGAGCTCCCTGTGTTTGTTTCAGCATGTCTAAGTGAAGGGGAGGGGGAACACACACCATTCTTGGAGGTCTTGTGTGGCAGCTTGAAAACTAACTTATTTATTTGGGGCTGAATGTTAATGAATTACTTCGTTACCGCTTCATCAGAGCGGTGGAGTTAATATGTTTTGGAGGCCATGCACCTGAAGAAGTGATCTCTAAGTATGCTGGAATAAATCTGTCAGCCATAAAGTTGGCAGGAGCCGGTGTTTCTTTGTTTGTCTAGACCTGATACTTATATTGCAAAGGTGGGAAACCACAGCAGCCTATTTGATGCCTTCAGTGGCCTTAGGAAACTCAAACTCAACACACATTGCCAGCTTTATTTATTTATTTATTTATTTATTTATTTATTTATTTATTTATTTATTTATGGCCATACTCTATGGGGTTTTCTCCGTAGAGAGTACTCAGAAGTGGTTTACCAAGCCATTCTTCCAGGAGTGTCCTGGGTCTGCTTGCTTGCCCAAGGCTACCCAGGCTGGTCCTTCTGCCAGGAGACATTGTGGGGGATCAAACTCTCAACCTCTGCTCTGCATCCAGATACCTAAACCAATGAGCTACCCAGCCAATATGCTGTGTGGGAGTTGTAGTTCCCCAAAGTAAAATTCCTAAACTGTATACGGGTGCAGATATTGGGTTACACATCAGTAACTTCCTCCAGATGTGCTAGATGTGCTAGACTGCGTCTCCTGATAGGCTCAGCTAGTGTGGCTAATAGGAGTTGTAGTTGATCAGAAGGCACCTAGTTGCTGGGGATTATAGAATTAATAAATAGAGAGATGTTATTTAAGCCTTTAAGAAGCACGGTGAACTGAAAGCAAGGTGAGCCTTACCTCTGCAAGTTAGAAAAGGACGAGTGAAACCAGTAGGGAAGTGGAATCACTTAAAATACTAGAAGAAAAGGGATCAGAGGAGCTTGCTGATTTAGGTAACTATGGCAGGATGGGATGGAGGTTTATAAAACTAGGCATGTTTTAGACAAATTGGATGAGAAGGAGAATTTTCTCATAATCCTAGGAATCGGGCTTGCCTAATGGAATTACCAGTAGTAGATTCGTACTAGTAGAAAAGTACTTTCTTGCACGATGCTTAATACATTTATGAATCTCCCTGCCATGCAATGTAGTGAGTGCCACTAGATGGCTTCAAAGAGGGATTAGACTCATTGGATTCATCAATGGCACTTAATCACAGAACGGACGGGTAGCCTCTGGATCGGTGGAGCAGCAGACCTTCCAGTTCCAGGTAGTCAGGAGCAACTGGGTGAGAGTTCTCTGCCTGTCCCGATCCAACAAAAATGACTTTAAAATAATGTGCAAACCTCTTAATTTAAGAACCGCAGCAAATCACAAACATACTGTTGAAAACTGTAATTAGAGTACAGTCATTTAGGAAACCCTCATGTATGTTATAAAAGCACTTTATATGCCACCCCATAGCACTTAAAGCACTCTTTGGGCACTTTGCAATTAATTACACACACACACACACACACACACACACACACACACACACACACACAAGCCTGGTCCTCAATTTACCAACCTCAGAAGGATGGAAGGCTGAGTGAACCTTGAGTTGGTTACCTTGGTTACCTGAGCAGATTTTTTTGGTGCAGTACAGCATCACCAGACTCCTTAAAAGGCTTTGTAGACAAGGTGGGGGCCCCTTATCTCCAGTAGGATGCCATGGAGTGGTGAAATCGCTGGGGACTGACTTGCTGAATTTTTATGATGTCACAGAACGTCTACATATTCAGGATGCAAAGATGTTGGCAGGCCAGCATCTGTGAGGGAAGGGAGGTTTGACCGGGATCAAAAACCCTTCACAAAAGCACAAGAAATGTTGTGTTGAGTAGGTTTAAAATCTCGCTCAAGGTTGCTAGACCTGTTAGATAAAATGAAAATGAAACACAACACGAGGAAAACCAAAGTTCTGAAGTGGTTGGACTGGGATTTGTTCACAGACCCATGAAACTCATGGGCTGACCCAAACCAATATTTCTTAGCTCGATCTACTCCACCAGTCTGTTGTTCTAACAGTAAAGTGGGAAGGAAGCAAACTATATAGGCATCCATGGACTCACTGAAGAAAGATACTGCATTGAAAAAAATGGATGGTTAATATTACAGTGGTACCTTGTATAAAGGAATTAATTCGTTCCAAATGAAATTATGTTAAGCAAATTTTCCTTTATACAAATTCCAATAGGAATGCATTGAAAACGGAGTAATCCCTAATTGTGTTGTATGGATTCGCCCCATAGATGATTCTGTTAAGCAAATTTCCCCTATCTCCAGAATTTTTTATGTTGTACAGATTTTATGCTATACAAACTGTTTGTTATACAAGGGTTCACTGTAATACAAGGGTCCACCCAGGGCTGGTGGTTAACTACCAACCAGTAGTGAACCTCCCTTATTTGGGCAAGGTTTTTGGAGCGGGTGGTGGCTGGGCAACTCCAGGCGCTGCTGGATGAAACGTTTTTTCTGGATCCATTTCAATCTGGTTTTAGGCCGGGTTTTGGTACAGAGACTGCCTTGGTCGCCCTGTATAATGACCTTTGCCTGGAGAGAGACAGGGGGAGTGCTACCCTGTTGATACTCCTGGACCTCTCAGCAGCTTTCGACACCATCGACGATGGTGTCCTTCTGGATAGGCTGGCCAGGCTGGGGGTTGGAGGCACTGCTTTGCTGTGGTTCCGATCCTTCCTGGCTGACCGTGTCCAGAAGGTGGTGCTGGGGGACAGCTGCTCTGCCCCGTGGCATTTATGTCATGGGGTTCCTCAGGGCTCTATCCTGTCTCCCATGCTGTTCAACATCTACATGGAACCGCTGGGAGAGGTCATCAGGAGGTTTGGGCTGAGGAGTCAGCAATATGCTGACGATACTCAGCTCTACCTCTCGTTTTCCACCAATCCAGGTGAGGCGGTTTCTGTTCTGAACTCGTATCTGGACCAGATAATGGACTGGATGAGGGTTAATAAATTGAAACTCAATCCGGACAAGACGGAAGTGCTGTTAATGGGTGCTTCGCCGGACAGGTTAGAGGGCCATATTCCTGTCCTGGACGGGGTTGCACTCCCCCTAAGGGACAGGGTCCTCAGCTTGGGGGTGCTCCTGGACCCCGGTCTAACTCTGGAAGCCCACGTGAACTTGGTGGCCAGGGGTGCCTTTCTTCAGCTGCGGAAAATATACCAGCTCCGCCCCTACCTAGACGAGCAGAGCCTCATGACAGTTACGCATGCACTGCTAACATCCCGTATTGATTACTGCAATGCGCTTTACATGGGGCTGCCTTTGAAGACGATTCGACGATTGCAACTGGTTCAGAATCGTGCGGCGCGGCTGGTAAGCGGTGGGGCCGCCAGGGATCACATCACACCAATTCTACATAACCTACATTGGTTACCAGTTGCTGCCCGAGCCCAATTCAAAGTGCTTGTTCTGACATATAAAGCCCTAAATGGCTTAGGACCTAGATACCTGAAGGACCGCCTCCTTCCATATGAACCTACCCGGCAATTAAGATCGAGCCAGGGGGCCCTCTTGAAAGAGCCATTCCTCAAGGAGGTGAGAGGGATGGCTTGCAGACACAGGGCCTTCTCGGCAGCTGCCCCCAGGTTGTGGAATGCCCTCCCAAGTGAGATCCGCCTGGCGCCAACATTGATGACATTTCGGTGCCAGGTAAAAACCTTCCTGTTCCAGAAGTTTTTTAATTGATACAACATAGACTGTGGGTCCTCTGATGGCAATTTTAGTGTAATGATTTTAGTGTAAGGTTTTTATTATTGTTTTAATTATTTATTGATATTTGATGTTTTAATTGTTTTAATTCTTTGATTGTAAGCCGCCCAGAGACCTTTGGGTAGTGGGCGGCATATGAGTTGTAAAAATAAATAAAATAAATAAATAATAATACTGTAAAATGTGTTTTATCATATCAGTTTTTAGTTATGGTGACCCTTTCCAGTTTTTTTAGGCATAGAATACTCAACAGTGGTTTATTATTCCATTTTTAAATACAGTCCCTCTTGCCCAAGGCTACACAGGCTGGCTGTAGTTTTGGAGGCACAGTGGGGAATTGAACTCCTAAATTCTGGTACCACAGCCAGGCACCACCTTTCTAGCTAGCTCAGGAGGTTGGCTGAAATGTTTTCCTGCAGGAGCCAAGCAAATGATGTCTTGTACATTATGTGTGGTGGCTCAGCAGACTAAGGCTCCAAAACTAATGACTGCAAAGTTGGCAGCTTAGCGGTTTGAATCCCAGGTGCCACGCAGCGGAGCAAGCTCCCGCTGATAACCCCAGTTCCTGCCAACCTAGCAGTTCAAAAGCACATAAATGAAAGTAGATAAATAGGTACTGTAGTAATAAATGGGAAGGTAAAACATTGTTTCCTTGCAGCCATGCTGGCCAGATGGCCATGGACTTGCACAATGCTGGCTCTTCGGCTTGAATACGGAGATGAGCACCGCCCCTAGAGTCAGACACGACTAGCACGTATGTGCAGTGGGAATCTTTAGCTTTACCTTACATTATTCTGTATTGCCCTGGATGCACCTCACCTGTCCTCAACTTGATGTTATAAGGCAAATTTAGTTCGTACCCATTACAACACATGCTGTGTTGGGACAAGTGTCGTGTGTTAAAACTGCGGTGGTGCTGAGTTTTTATCTGCAGCCAAAAAAAAATAATCTGTAGAAATCAAGAAATTGAGGCTGTTTATGGGAACAGATGTGGCGATGAAACATTTGTGGGTGCTATGATTTGAAGTGATGGTCGGAAAAAAACAAAGAGATTACCCTACCTTAATCCTAATCTTCCCACAATCCTGATCTCACACCTTGCAAAACATACGCTCTCCCTCCCAGATGAAGTGGGAGTTGAAGGGCAATAGTTACAAAGATGATGATGTAGGGAAGGGAACAGTGAAGCCACAGACAAAAAAAATGTAGTCTCAGTATTCCTAGTTGATGAAAAAAACAAACAAACAAACAAACAAAAAAACCCACAGTATTTTTATATTGGGATAAGCGTAAGGTATTGTATTAAAAATGATAAAGATGAGATACCACACGAAATATGAAATATTTATTTTTATACCATAGGAAATATGAAATATTCATTTTTATTTTTAAAAATCTCATTTTGCTCTCAAGTTATGAGTCAGCAGCAGCAAAATCTTTCAGCCAACCCGCATAACAAGGCACATAGTAGGCAGATGAGTTATTTTTCCCTTCAAATAACTTGTTTGGAGGTGGTAAATCAAATTAGTAGCAAAGGGCAGAGTAGGAGGTAAACTGAGATGTCATCAGACTGGCTGTGAAAATGCTTCACAGGACAGATGTCAGTAAGAATTGTTGTAGGGCTTGTGGAAGAAAGGCGAGGAATGCCAGAGAGATGGAGTGTGAGGTAAACAGATAACAAACAAGAGAAAGCAGTGATAGCTCTGTTGGCAATAATAATAATAATAATAATAATAATAATAATAATAATAATAATAATAATAATAATAATAATAATTATTATTATTATTATTATTATTCAGGGAAAATTTCTCATCTATTGTATATGGATGACTTAAAGTTGTATGGAAAATCAGAAACTGAAATACACTCACTGACCAACACAGCCCGAATTTTCAGCACCGATGTTAGTATTGAGTTTGGACTAAACAAATGTGCCACAGTGGCACTGAGAAAAGGAAAAATAATTGAGAGTGAAGGAATTGAAATGCCAAATGGACAAGCTATTAAATATCATCAGTCTGAAGCCTATAAATATCTTGGCATACTGGAATTAGATAATATAAAGCATGGGCAAGTGAAAAATGTGGTTAGTAAAGAATATATCCAAAGGGTCAGAAAAGTATTAAAAAGTAAGCTGAATGGTGGTAACACCATCAAGGCCATTAATAGCTGGGCCATACCGGTCATCAGGTATACCGCTGGCATTATAAACTGGACTCAGATGGAGCTAGATATTCTAGATAGGAAAACAAGAAAACTTATGACCATTCACTATGCATTACATCCACACAGTGATGTTGACAGGCTGTATTTACCTAGAAAATTAGGTGGTAGAGGTCTTCTGCAAGTGAAGCAGACAGTTGAAGAAGAGAAGCATGCGTTGGCAGATTATGTAAAAAATAGTACAGAGCCAGCATTACATAAGAACATAAGAAGAGCCATGCTGGATCAGGCCAAAGGCCCATCTAGTCCAGCTTCCTGTATCTCACAGCGGCCCCACCAGATGCGTTTGGGAGTGCATGAGACTAGATATCTGTCTCCTGATACCACTCCCCTGCATCTGGCCCTTGAAGTACCCTGGTTTCTCCATCATGGTTTGTAACCTGTGATGGACTTTTCCTCCAGGAATCTGTCCAATCCCCTTTTGAAGGCATCCAGGCCAGATGCCATCACCACATCCTGTGGCAGGGAGTTCCATAGACTTACAACGCGCTGGGTGAAAAAATATTTTCTTTTGTCAGTTCTTACTCTCCCAGCCTTCAATTTGAGTGTATGTCCCCTAGTTGTGGTATTTTGGGAGAGAGAGAAGAGCTTCCCTCTATCCACTTTACTCATACCCTGCATTATTTTGTATGTCTCAATCATATCCCCCCTCAAGCGCCTTTTTTTCCAGACTAAAGAGGCCCAGATGTTTTAGCCTTTCTTCATAAGGGAGGTGCCCCAGCCCAGTAATCATTTTAGTCGCTCTCTTCTGCACCTTTTCCAGTTCCAGTATGTCTTTCTTGAAATGTGGTGACCAGAATTGTACACAATACTCCAGGTGGGGCCTTACTATTGTTTTGTATAATGGCATTATAATGTTGGCTGTTTTATTTTCAATCGGAGTTTAAGAACAGGGAGGTGTTTAAAGTAAATCAAACCAAGGGTCAATACAGGAAAACAACAATGCAAATACGAGCTGATAGCTGGCACAATAAAGCGCTGCATGGGCAGTTCCTCGAAAAAGTCAAAGGAAAAGTAGATGAGGAAAAGACTTGGTTATGGCTCACCAATGGAACACTGAAAAAAGAGACAGAGGCCCTGATTTTTGCAGCTCAAGAACAAGCTATCAGAACAAATGCAGTTAAGACTAGAATAGAAAAATCAGCTGAGTCCCCCACATGTAGACTCTGCAAAGAGGCAGATGAAACTATTGACCATATATTGAGTTGTTGCAAGAAAATTGCTCAGACTGATTACAAACAGCGTCATAATGTAGTTGCTCAAATGGTCCACTGGAATTTGTGTCAGAACTATCATCTGCCCATAGCAAAGAACTGGTGGGACCATAAGCCTGAAAAAGTGACTGAAAATGAGCATGCAAAATTACTTTGGGACTTCCGAATACAGACAGACAGGGTTTTGGAGCATAATACCCCAGATATTGTGATTGTGGAGAAGAAAAAAGTGTGGGTCATTGATGTTGCTATACCAGGAGATGGTAGAGTCACTGAGAAACAACTTGAAAAAATTACCCGATATCAGGATCTCAAAATTGAACTTCAGAGACTCTGGCATAAACCGGTACCGGTGGTCCCAGTGGTAATTGGCACACGGTGCGGTGCCCAAAGACCTAAGCAGGTATCTAGAAGAAATTGGAGTGGACAAAGTCACCATCAGTCAGATGCAGAAAGCCACCTTACTGGGATCTGCTCGCATAATCCGCCGATACATCACTGAGTCCTAAACGCTTGGGAAGCGTTCGACTAGTGATTGGTAATATAAAATCCAGCGTAGATAGCTGTGTGGTTAAATAATAATAATAATAATTGCATAACCTTACTGGGATCTGCTTGCATAATTCGCCGATACATCACATAGTCCTAAACGCTTGAGAAGCGTTCGACTAGTGATTTGTATTACAAAATCCAGCGTAGTTAGCTGTATGGTTAATAATAATAATAATAATAATAATAATAATAATAATAATAATAATAATAATAATAATAATAATAATAATAATAATAATAATAATAATAATAATTCTGTGCCTTTTTGAGCCTACAAGAGCCCTGTGGCACAGTGGTTAAATGCCTGTACTACAGGTAAAACTGTGCTCACAACCTGGGGTTCAATCCCAGGTAGCAGGCTCAAGGTTCACTCAGCCTTCCATCCTTCTGAGGTCGGTAAAATGAGTACCCAGCTTGCTAGGGGGGGGGCGCAATGTGTAGTCTACATTACTCAATTAAAACTGTAAACTGCCCAGAGACGTCTTGAAGTGATACGGGGCAGTATATAACCAGAACACTTTTGGTTTGTATCACCCTAGTACAGATGGAGAGAACAGGACATTTCATGCAGTGACCCCCAAAAGTCCTGTTGCTTAGCACAGTAAGTTGGACTATAGCAGGCCTACTAGGTCAGCAGGGATGTGTTGGGTCAACTCTTCCACAAGTTCCATTGATTCAAATTGACTTACTCTGTTGTTATGTGCTATCAAGCTGCCTCCGACTTATGGTGACTCTTTGAATTAGTGACCTCCAACATGTTCTGTCCCCAACTGCCTTGCTCAACTCTTGTACACTCAAGCCTGTGGCTTCCTTGAGGGAGTCAGTGTGTCTCACATTTGGTCTTCCCTGCTGCCTTCCACCTTTCCCACATTATTCTCTCTCTCTCTCTCTCTCTCTCTCTCTCTCTCTCTCTCTCTCTCTCTCTCAAATCCTGCCTTCTCATGATGAGCCCCAAGCATAACGGTGTCGGTTTCAAGGTAGACTTACTCGAGTTGCAAGTTCTTTTAGTTCAGGCCTGCACAACAGGTAGACTGCGGGCTACTGGCAGGCCGTGAAGGGTTCAGAAGTAGCCCACTGGCCATCAATAAAAAAACTGAAGGGATAAGTTCTCCACCCCTCCCTTCCCCATCCCAGGAACCACCCCAGAAAAGTTCTGGGTCTGCCAGCCCACTGTCTCAGCCAAGTGGGGCAGTTCAAGGGCCATGGAGCATTGAAGTCTGTTCCCTCCAGAACGGATTAATTGGTTTTCAATGCATTCCTATGGGAAACACACTGCTATACAAACATTTTTTACTTACGAGCATGTGCTCAAAATGGATAAAATTTGTAAGTAGAGGTTTTAATGTAGTAGCCCTCAGGCACTTTGGGCTGGAAAAAGTAGACCTCAGCCGGTTCAAAGTAGAACAGCCCTGCTTTAGTTGTAGTCAGTTGCATCTAGAGAAGGCCCATTGGAATCAATGGGGGAGTGGCATAATCCAATCACCGTCGAGTCAGTCGGCCTAGTCTAACGTGATTTACTAAGCTAAGCAACAGGATTTCAGCCACCACCATGTGACAGTGTGTAATGAAGAAAACATGAGCAAAGGAACATTCTTAATGTGTGGTGGAGAAAGGTGTAAACCACGGACAAATCAAATATGCTCGTGTCCCAGAGCTGGGAATGGCGGTTTGCTTTTGGAATTTTGAAGACTAAAGCTTAGACCTTAACAGGTGGATTGTGCCAGTTGGAGCTTCTGTTGTTACCTCTGCATGGTGCCCTCAGGACCAACTGAGATCAAAACATCATTCAGTGTTTCTTGATCCTAATTCCTCGTGCACATTTGAATCCATCTGCCCATTCCTAGATTGCAGTCTCTGGGTCTTCTTATAGAAATCATATAGCGTTCATGAAGCGGTGAAGGCCAATTCCATGCTAGGGATTATCAAAAAGGGGATTGAAAATAAAACAGCTAACATTATAATGCCATTGTACATAACGATAGTAAGGCCGCACCTGGAGTATTGTGTACAATTCTGGTCACTGCATTTCAAAAAAGACATAGTGGAACTGGAAAAGGTGCAAAAGAGAGCAACTAAAATGATGAAGAAGACCAGACAAAGGATTTTTTTAACCCACTGTGTTGTTAGTCTGTGGAACTCCCTGCCACTGGATGTGGTGATGGCATCTGGCCTGGATGCCTTCACCAGGGGATTGGACAGATTCCTGGAGGAAAAGTCCATCACAGGTTACAAACCATGATGGATATGTGTCATCTCCAGGCTTAAAATCGGGGTACTTCAAGGGCTAGATGCAGGGGAGTGGTATCAGGAGACAGATATCTAGTCTCGTGCGCTCCCAGACGTATTTGGTGGGGCTACTGTGAGATACAGGAAGCTGGACTGGATGGGCCTTTGGCCTGATCCAGCATGGCTCTTCTTATGTTCTTATGTTCTTATTATTTGTGTATTTTTGAGAACCAGCAAGGTATAGTGGTAAAGGTTTTCTACTTGTACCAGAGAAATGTGAATTCAGATTCCCACCAAGTTTGGATTGTGAATTAGATAACGTTAGAAGTCAGAGATTTTTCACTCACTGAGCCTAATACACCTCACATGATTTTTGTGGGGGTAAAGAAACATGGGGATCATGTCTTACTATGCCAGAATGAACATCCTGGGAAAGAGAATGAGGAAAAAAAGTGATGGGGGTGTTACTAATCAGTTTTTCAATTTTGTAATGAGTATTTGGAACTGCAGTACTCTAAATAGTAACCCTCCAAGCTCTGACCAAAATCATTCACAACACACACTGCTGTGTCCTGTTAGAAGAACTTGCAAATGGATGTGGGGTGAAGTGTTTTGGGGACTTGAAGTCTTCTGGGAGTAGTGGTTCAAAAAGTAATGCTATGAACATCTGGCTATTATAAAATCATCGAGCTGTTTGTTGTTATGTGCAGTCACTTCTGACTTCTGACATCCCTAAGTATTAATCACTTTCAAAGGATCCTATCATTAACTACTGTTATAGTTTTGATAACTAATAATTTTACATTCACTAATAATGTTTACCATCCTACAGGATGTTCCTCTGTTTTTGGTTTCAAAACTCTTTTCTTCTGCTAATTCATATAAGAGCAGACCTAACACCTCTTTATGAACCCTATAAAAAGCAAATACTTCTGCATGTCAGTTCCAAAGAGGTGATTTGTGTTTATAATGAATGAATTATGTTATTCTCTGTGTACATGTAAGTGCCTTCCTGATGGGCTGTGAGTGTGTGAATCCTTAGTGAACTATGCAGTGCAATATGTCAAAGACAGTTTTTTTTCCAGTAGTGGATGCTAACCTGAGTTGATTGAGAGAAGATGATGCTGTCCAAACGAGAGCACTAGCCTTTCATAAGTACCCTGGGCTTCAAGATTGGCTTGATTGTGTGAAGGTTTTAAAAAACAAATTATACGGCATACAGATCTGCTGGCTAAAGGAATACTATAGCAAGGCAAAGATTGTCTCCTAACCACAAACAGGGTTGAATCACAGTGCACTGCAGAAGTTTACGATCAAGTCTAGAAGAGTAGCTGCATTCATTTTCTGGAGCAGAAATAAGGAAAACTTGGGTGGTGACACTTAAAGGCCAATGTTAATTTATAAGACTCAGGGCATCCTCATTCATAGGATCACCATGAGTCAGAGGCTAGAGCTGACTTGCTGGCTCATATCAACAACATCTCCCTTCATGTCAGAAGCAATTGGAGTAGAAGGTTCGCTTGATACGGTCCTGTTGTTGTCCAGTAGAACTAATTATACCACAGTGGTTTGTACTGATCAGAATTAATGAAAGCAAGGACGAATCTTGCTTCAGGATTTTGGGAGTTTTAATTCAAAAGCACTTTTTTCCAGGTCTGAGAAGGTTCTTCTATGGCAGGCCTGCCCAAAGTCCGGCCCGGGGCCCAAATCCGGCCCGTCAAGCCATTCTGAGTGGTCCACGGCTGGCTGGCCCGCCCTTCCCTCCCACTCCTTCGCCCCATTTTTTTTTAACTCTTCTGCCAACACTGACACTGCTGGGAAGCTTGGGCGGCTGGGCGGACGGGTGGTCACCGCAGGGGAATGTGTGGGGGTGAGCAGGCCAGCAGGCCTCTGCCATCGCCAAGGAGCTTTGGGGTGGGCTGGTGGGTGAGCCACCCCCACCGCTGGGGAGCTTGGGGGGGGTGCAAGGTCACACAGATCGCCTCTTCCAAGGGGCGACCTGTGGCCACGGCTCCCTGTGCTTCCTTTGGTCCCCACCTTCCTCCCCTCCCTCCCTTCCTTGTTCCCCACTTTCCTTCCTTCCTCTCTTGGTTTCCACCTCCCTCCCTCCCTCCCTTCGTCCCTGCCTTCCTTCCTGCGGGTGGGGTTGCAAGGGGTCAGTGGGTGGGGCTTATGGGTCAGTGGGTGGGGCTTGCAGTGGGGTGGCAGGGTCGGGGAGCAACCGGCCCCTGACACATTCTCAGCCACCAAATCTGGCCCTCCTTACAAAAAGTTTGGGCACCCCTGTTCTATGGCCTCGTGGTGCAGTGGTTAAATGCCTGTACTGCAGGTAAAACTGTGCTTATGAACTGGGGTTCAATCCCAGGTAGCAGGCTCATGGTTGACTCAACCTTCCATTCTTCCAAGGTCGGTAAAATGAGTACCCAGCTTGCTGGGGTGGGGGGCAATGTGTAGCTTGCATACTATAATTAAAAACTGTAAACCACCCAGAGACCACTTGAAGTGGTATGGGGCGGTATATACTGTAAGCAGACCACTTTGGGTTTGTAGAGCCATTAACGTTAGGTCAAAACCCTTCAGCAGGGGTTCCCAAGACATGTAGCACTATGGTAATAACTAAGGGTCAAAGTTGTTGAACATATAAATGAAGTAGAGAAAGGGGTGGCAGATAAAGGTATTTCTGCATTAGTTTCTTTTTGTAGTGGACTGAGTTCATAGAAAGTGGCCTTAATCTGACTCACACTCACTTGCCCAAGTATTCCACAAACCCCTGACATATTCACCTTGATTGACCTTTTTTTTAGGTTTTTTTTTTTTTAATTGCTATTTTCCACCATGTACAGTATTGGTTTATTGTAATTATTCTGGCTCTATATACACTAACAAAGCTTCTAGATGTGACCTGACTGATACTGTTCTCATGATTGGGTTAACAAAAATATCTCAACCACAAGCACCATCTCAGAACTGCAGAGATGGAAGGGAGACTAGGGATTGTTGTCATAACAGAGAGCTGGACTCCTAATCTGTGGCTCCCCAGACAGATAACCTAAACTGCTGAGCTATCCCGCAGTTCTAGAGGCATGGCTTTTAATGTCTGTGTTGGTCAGGGTGTCCTTGGAGAGGTGGATTTCTCCCCCCCCTTCTACAGGCATACGTCTGTTTGAGAAATTAATGCGTCCTCCGGGATGTTTCACACTGTGGAAAGTTCGTAAACCAGAAATGCACAGGACACAATGCATCTGGAGCGCTTTTCTTGCAATGCATTACGAAAAAAGTACCTAAACCAAGATATTCCAGAAAAAAACTGAGGCATTATTTTCAATAGATTTCATTTCATGAACCGAAAATTACTTTAACGGGGGGCATTCTTAAACCGAGGTACGCCTGTACTTCATTTTTAAGATGAATATCCTCCACCCTTCTCTTGCACGAAATGGACATGGAAGAGACAACCTCTGGAATTTCAACCTCTGGCTTAAAAAAACACAATGTGTGTGTGTGTGTGTGTGTGTGTGTGTGTGTGTGTGTGTGTGTGTTGTTGTTGCTGTTGTGACCAACTCTTTTGACTCTATGTCCATGGGGTTTTCTTGGCAGGAATATTGGAGTGGTTAGCCAATTCCAACTCCAGGCACCTACAGCACCTGGTATTCCCTGGTGGTCTCCCATCCAAGTACTAACCAGGGCCGACCCTGCCTAGCTTCCAAGATCAGGTGAAATTGGATGTGCTTAGGGCATCTAGGCAGCTCACATACTTCTTAGACCATTCCTTTTTAGAGGACAGCATAAGAAGTGTGTGTCAGACAGTTCTCCGATCCACCCCATGCCTCAGGGGGGAAAAGGGAGAGTCTTGTCATTGAGAATGTGAGCAAGTGAGGTTACTAGTCTGCCAAAAGAACCTTATTTGTTTCTGGCCCCAGACTGTGGAACTCCCTCCCACAGGAGGCCAGCCTGGCCTCATCTTTGCTATCTTTCTGCAAGCAGGCAAAGGACTTTCCCTCAGGCAGGCATTTTTAATGACTGGTTGACCAAGGGGAAATAAACATTTTAAGCAAATAAACAAACCAGGAGACTTGAGGCGCAATGTCTGCAAGTTGAGTCATGGCAACTGGACTTCTTTTCTTGTGAGATCGAAACATTTCACTACTCATCCATGCAGCTTTGTCAAGCTGAGGAAAGTTAGTGGTGAGGCCTCCAATTTATAGTTCACCTTGTTTTCACACCACCCTGGTCTGAAATGGCTCATTAGGGGGACAGTGGCCTGAACTTTCCTCAGACTCATGAAGCTGCTTAGATGAGTAATGAAACATTTCAATCTCACAAGTAAAGAAGTCCAGTTGTCATGACTCAAGTTCCAGATAACCTCGCCCGGATGACTGAGAATCTTCACAGACATATCATGGCACAATGGTTAAACTGCATTACTGCACCTAAAACCCGGTTTACAACTAGGGTTCAATCCCAGATAGTCAGTTCAAGGTTCACTCAGCTTTCTATCCTTCTAAAGTCAATACATTAGTATCCAGTTTGTGGGTTGGTGTGGAGGGGGAGAAGAAACAATGGGTATCTCACATAATTATATTGTAAACCACCTAGGGTTAAGCACTATATAAGCAGTTGACATTACTTTTGTTCATTTATTTGGACCACAGTTAACAGATTTCTTCTACCAGTGTGGCCTTTACACACATTTGCAGTGGCAAATGGGCAAAGAATGTCTTTTGCACTGCCCATTCTGTTTATATTATGGCAAAGCTGAGGTTGCAGCTGCCTTCCCAGTGTATTAAATTGTTGCGAGAATAACACCATTTTAATTGTGCCACAAAGGAGCGAGCTCCCTCTGATAACCCCAGCTCCTGCCAACCTAGCAGTTCGAAAGCATGTAAGTGCAAGTAGATAAATAGTTACTGCCATAAAAAGAGGGAAGGTAAAACAGTGTTTCCTTGTAGCCCTGCCGGCCACGTGGCCATGGACTTGCACAACACTGGCTTTTCGGCTTGACTTGCCTCTAGAGTCGGACAACATTGGCTCTTTACCTTTTTTTCAATAATCACTGACAGCTTTGAATCGGAGAAGGCATCCACACTGGCTTTTACATACAGTACATGGATCCCTGGCAGGCAGTATGATTTAGATTGCGAATAAAGAGACTATTCTGTTTGAATATGGAAATGAGCACCACCCCTAGAGTCGGACACGACTAGCACACATGTGCAGGGGGAACCTTGACCTTTTTAGGGGAGAAAGAGTTGACACTTCTTGTCATAATGAGATTTTGGGCTAGCGTATCCAGGTGTGATTTCTCTCCAAGTATTTTATCTTCCTTCCTATTATGAAGGCCAGGAAAAGGACTACAAAAAGGGGGAGACCGAAAGGGGCTCAACAACCATCTCCTTGGCCAGAAGGGAATTAATTTTTCTTCATTTAAAGTTGGGGTGAGCTGTCCCAAAAATTCTCTTCCCCCTCTTTTGTAATCTGGAAGCACCCTAACTTTGCAAGCATCCAAAAGGACCTGCGTTCAGACTTGTACAGGCAATGGCTAGCAAACTTCCTGAAACAGACAAAGACCTTTCTCTTCGGGCAAGCTTTCCCTGAATGATGGACTACCATTATGTGTCTTTTATATGAATCTATAGGTTCACATAGACTTTGTGTTTATAACTACTTATAACCTTGTAGCTTTAATGTAATGTTGTCTATTAATGCTGTAAGATGTCCCTCAATTCTTTGTTCTCAAATACTTGAACATGTCTTAATTGTACTGGACTGTATTTTATCCCTCATTACTGCAAGCCTCCTTGGGTCCTTTTCCAAGGAGAAAGGTGGGGTAAAGATACTCTAAAATAAAATAAAATAAAATAAAATAAAATAAAATAAATTGTGAGACTGAAACTAGCCATTTCCCTCCCTTCCCACACTCCGTTGTGCACTTCTTTTGTTTTGATATGATTGACCTGAGCAGTTTGGCTTCTGCCTCCCTGGTTGAGCCTTTTCGGGATATGCAAAGCTTGTAGTAAAATCCTCTTAAGTCATCAGTTTTTACTTAGCCCGTGGAGCCCAGTTGATTACATCACCACTCCCAGGAAGAAGGCTTGGGTGCATGGACATTAATGCAAAGCAGCATCTCCTGCCTGCAGAGGTGTGTGCGAGAACATTGATCTCCACAAGGCCCTTTTGACAGCTATCAGTGTTACAAAGCCTGTTCTACAGACTTTTTAGAAGGCAGTTATGTGTCTTGTCGGAGGCCATTTTAGACTCTCGTCAGAATTGCCGGAATCTGTACTGCATGTGTGAATCTCATGTTGAGGGGCAGTGACTTGGGGAACATGGCTTTTCTTGGGGGGGGGGATAGCGTGGCCCTGGAGGCTGGTCCAGTCAGGTGAGTAAGATACACTTCCACCTCCAGGCTCAAACTACCCCTAGCCAGCCTCCTCCTCCCTGTTATCTTACCCAAAGGGTCAAGGTCCCAACAGGGTTGCTGTTGTAAGGTTCTCTCTGCACACTGTCAGTAACTGAAGTGGTGACGGCTGTCAGCCTTGACAGCTTTAAGAAAGGATTGGACAGGCTCATGGAAAACAAGGGTATCAGTGCTATCATTATGGATGTCTCAGGACAACCTCCGGGTTGGAGAGATAGGCAGGATATCTCTCAAAGCCATTTGCAGGGAGTCGGAAGCAGGTGAAGACATCTGCTTGGGAATGTGTTGTGTGTGTTGTGTCGTTACAGTCGTGACCGACTTGTCATGACCCCATGTCCATGGAGTTTTCTTGGGAGGAATACTGGAATGCCTGGAAGTTGAGTCATGGCTACTGGACTTCTTTTTTGATAGATTGAAACGTTTCGCTGCTCATCCAAACAGCTTCATCAGTCTGAATACAACTAGTGCGAGTCCTCCATCTTACAGTCAGTCAGTTTTGACCTCTTGTCCCCGTGGTCTGAATTAGGCTCATAAGATGAACAGTGGCCTGAATAGGCTCGTTAGGGAGACAATCTCTCAAAAAAGAAGTCCAGTAGCCATGAAGCAACTTCCAGATAAACTCACCTGGATGACTGAGAATCTTTACAGACGAATACTGGAGTGGTTTGCCAGTTCCTACTCCGTACCCTGAAGCAAATGGTGAGGCGCTGTGTGAGACAGAATACAGGACTGGATGGGCTGTGGCCTGTTCCAGCAAGGCTGTTCTTATATGTTCTTATAGATGTTCTTATAACTGTTGGATAGCTCAGCGGCCTAGGCATCCGGCTGCGGAGCCAGAGGCTGGGAGTTCAATTCCCCACTCTGCCATCTTTGATGGGAGGCTGGACTTGCTGACCCATAGGGTCCCTTCCAGCGCTGCGGTTCGGAGATGGTGATAAGGATAATGATGCTACTGATGGACATATTGTGGAAAAGCAGTGGGGAGGGGAGAAAATGAGAGAATGAATGTGAGTGAATAC
Organism: Phrynocephalus forsythii; assembly: GCA_029282475.1. Taxonomy (NCBI): domain Eukaryota; kingdom Metazoa; phylum Chordata; class Lepidosauria; order Squamata; family Agamidae; genus Phrynocephalus; species Phrynocephalus forsythii. The sequence continues at coordinate 120,038,927 of JAPFRF010000004.1, forward strand.
AGCAGTTGGCCTGTAGCAGCAAAGAAGAGGAGAACAATCCTCCTTTTGATGGGATCCAAGGTTTGAAAGAGTGGTGCAAGGTGCAGTACATGGACGTGTGGTTTCAATGCATTCTGAAGAATTCTCTTATTCCCTCCCACACACTTTTCTAGTGTGTCTGAAAAGAGGCCAGAAAATACAATGAGTGAAAGCTGTCACTCAGTGGACAGGCATTTGCTCTTCTCGCAGAAGAGCCTGGGTTCAAGGTGACAAGTAGCAGCATGGGAAGAAAACAACCTTGACATCCAAGAGAACTGTTGCTACTCAGATTTGAGAATAATGGCCTAGACCAGTGGTTCTCAACCCATGGGTCCCCAGATGTTCCTGGACTGCAATTTCCAGAAGCCTCCACCACTCGCTGTGCTGGAAGGAGTTTCTGGGAGTTGCAGTCAAGGAACATTTGAGGACCCACAGGTTGAGAACCACTGACCTAGATGGAACAAGGTCTCCCTCTGCATAAGAGAGCTGCAAGCCTGTAGTTTTGTTTTTTGTTTTTTGTTTGGGGGGGGGAGTGTATGAAGGTGTACCTGGTTTTTTAAAAAAACAACGATCACAACTTCTGACAGCTTCCAGCAGTGGAAATCCACTAGCTAGCTTCATATGTTCTAACACTCATCTGAGTGCATTATGGTAATGGTGCCCTTGGTGCCACCTCTAAAATTGGCAGATGTGCCTCTAGCGCATTTTTGTCTGGCATGCCATGGGAGAGAATTCCACATTCAGTCTTCCCACTTCTAGCTTTGAACATAAGAACATAAGAACATAAGAAGAACCCTGCTGGATCAGGCCAAAGGCCCATCTAGTCCAGCTTCCTGTATCTCACAGTGGCCCCACCAGATGCATCTGGGAGCACATGAGACTAGATATCTCTCTCCTGATACCACTCCCCTGCATCTGGTCCTTGAAGTATCCTGGTTTTAAGGCTGGAGATTACACATCTCCATCATGGTTTGTAATCTGTGATGGACTTTTCCTCCAATAATCTGTCCAATCCCCTTTTGAAGGCATCCAGGCCAGATGCCATCACCACATCCTGTGGCAGGGAGTTCCACAGACTAACAAGCTGGTTTGGCTCATGGATCTTCCGAAGACACTGGCTTATGACTCTGGTCTTCCCTGTCCTATCGTCCATCCTGGATGTGGATGGTGGGACTTCCAGTCCAGCAGTGTCTTGGGAAGCAGTGATGGCTTTCCTCTTCTTTTTAACAATTGCCCTCGATAATGCCTTAAAAGAGTCCAGGGGAAAAGAAGTTAGATTTGTAACTGCTGATCTTGCTTTTTTTTTTTTTCTTCCCATTTGCTTGCATGCATTGCTGAACCCAGAGCAAAAATTCTTTCTTTAATTATGCAAATAGACGTTGGCAAAACAAGAGGCAAGGAGAAACCCTTAGAAGTGGATCCTGCTAGAAATAACTCGCTCCCGTCTTTGGGAGGCTTAGTCAGTACATTTGAGTTAATTATTATTGGAAAGATTTGCCTCCACCCACTCCCATTTCGTTCATGGAAACGTGGAAGTCTTGTACTGTACCCACTATTGCCTTTCATCTAGTTTTGCTTGGCAGTTGGCATGATCCCCCCCGACTACTTATGATGTGCCTTTCTCAGACAGCCTTTCTGAAAATGTATCCCTATACACCAGGGCTGTCCAAACTTTGGCCCTCCAGATGTTTTGGACCACATCTCCCAGAATTCCAAGCCTGTATTGCCAATGACAAAGGACTGTGGGAGTTGTGGTCCAAAACATCTAGAGGGCCAAAGTTTGGACACCACTGCTATACACACACTATTTCCCCAACATGATTTCCAGAAAGTAACATTGTTCAGTTATCTTAGCAAAAAAGATACTGGTTTGGTACAATAAGGATAAAATAAGTGAGTTAAAGTTAGGATTAAAAATAGCAGGAATCTGAAATATGTATCCTATTAACAACATTAGTAAAGAAGACTGGTTTATCTGGCAGTGTTTCTTTACTTTTGTTTGTGTGTAGGTTCAGCCTTTAGTGCTGTTCTTGATTGCATATACAGTAATACCTTGGTTTACAAGCATAAGCTGTTCCAAAAACATCCTTGTAAACCAAAACACTCTTATATCAAAGCAAATTTCCCCATAGGAAATAATGGAAATTCAGATGATTGGTTGTATGGCCCCACGGGCTATATACACATACACACAAAATGCCAAAACTCACAAAATAAGTTGGCTAGAAGCTCACGTCCACACCATGATTTAGGTACATAGCTGCAGAATCTGCTCTGCTTGGGGCTAGCAACAGGATTTTACTTTATGTTTTTAATGTGACAATAATAAAATGCAAAATTGTAGCTATAGACACACTTGACTAGCTGCCCCATGACAAGAAATTGTTTGAAAAATAAAGGATATATATTTCTTGCGCCCTAGGTGGGGGCAGCAGGGGGCGGTGGTGGCAGGGGCGCCGGGGCAGCGGCGGGGGGCGCAGGGGGTGGCAGCGGGGGCGGGGGCAACGGTGGGGGGGCGGCGGGGGGCAGCAGGCTAGCCAGCGGTGGCAGTGGGGGGTGGTGCCCCCTGTCCATTTGGCGCCCTAGGCAACTATAATGGACATAAACACACACACACACACAAAGAAAAACAAAACTCTAACCTGCACTTTCCTTTGAAAGCCTTCGTGGCTGGTGCAAGGGAGACCTCCGCTCCTCTCTCCTCCGCTGCTCAGGCTTGCCTGAAATGGAACATTCCAGACAATTCCCCGAAATCCACCAGGGAGAGAGAGAGAAAGAGAAAGAATGCCATGACCTGCTCCAGTCCTCATATTGCAAGATACTGCTCGTTGATCAAGGCAAAATTGATCAGAAGTGTCTGCTCGCCTTGCAAAACACTCGTAAACCAAGGTACTGTATTACTGTAGTTGTTTACCAGCTTGCCTCAAGGAGAAAGGAAGGAAAGGAAATATCATTGTCATGATGTGTCATCAAATTGTCTTTGGTTTATGACAATCCTATGAATGGCTTATCATTTACAGCCTCACTCGTTTCTTTCAAACCTCAAGGCATTGGCTTCCTTTGTGGATCGAATCCATCTCATATGAAATCTTCCTCTTTTCCTGCCACTTTCTTATATGTGATCTCCTTCATTTCCTGCTGCCTCCAGCTTTCCCCAGAAGGATTGTCCTCTCAGGACCATGAATCATTTTAATGAGAAAGTCGGGGTAAAAAATATTTTAAAGAAATAAAAATGTTGTGTCCCAAGTATGACAGCCTCACTTCTGCCAAGGCAATGAGACGGGGTTTAAGTTGTCCTTTCAGCTACTGTGTTGGTAAAGGATATATCTTTTAAGGATTCCTTATCAATAGGGTGCATGCTGATATAACAACTACAATGATGTGAGATCAAGTGAGCTTTTTTTCCATTTAATAATACTGTAATGTAATATAGTGGCTTCAAAAGGAAAATGCCAGCTCCAGGTACTATAAAACAGCAGTTTATTCCAACATGACATGACGAGCAAACACACTTCATCACACCCACCCTAAATACACCCGGAGACAAACATTTACTCCCAGCCAGTCTTCCTCCCATTTTCCTGTTAAAGGGAACTCTCCCATTAGGAGGACTAGATAACCCATAACTCTGTTTTACCTGGCCAATTCCCATCAGCCAAGACACAACAAATAACATGAAAATTAATCATCTAGCAATATTGTGAGCAAAAAGCAGCAAAAAAGAAGTTAGTATAAGATGCAAACATTTCCCCCCATGTTTGTATTGCATGGATATCAAGTGACATAGTCGTGATAGATTCTCCACTTTATTCAAAGCCAATATTCCTTTCCTCTTCTGGTCTCCTTCCTACATGGTTTAGGATTTATGCCTCAGTTATCCTAAGTGGAATCTTGCTACTCTCAATCCTACTGAGGATTTATCTAGCAATGAAATTCTTCTTTCCTTTTGCATAGCTGCTTTGTGACAGTAATATGATGAAGCATATTGTTCCGTGGGAGCTGTTAGTGCCTGTGTCAGTGATGTGGTGAACCCACACTGGGTTTTAGTCCAAATTTTGCAAGAGGTTTCTGAGGTGCTGAAGTATCAAAACAGATTCAGCACCTTGGACAGCTACTTTAAAGAACCCAGAATTGCTTCATTACTTGACTGATCTTGGAGTCACTACCCTCCACTGGCATCACTCCCACATTGTTCACATCCTGTACCCCAATGTGACCAACGTTCATTCTTCCTTCAGGTTCCTTTGATAGCGTTTGAGTTCAGCATGAGAATAACACCCTGCTTGTGCAGATTCATTGTAGTGGTGCCATGATTTTTGTCATTCAGAGAGACAGAAGTGGCAAGCCAAATGTTGTTGTTTTGTTGTTGTTGTTGTTGTTGTTGTTGTTGTTCTTCTTCTTCTTCTTCTTCTTCTTCTTCTTCTTCTTCTTCTTCTTCTTGTGTGTCACCAAGTCACCTCTGATTTACGGCAACCCTATAATAAGCTCTCTCCAAAATGTCCTCTCCTCAACTGCACCGTTCAACTCTTCTGAACTCAACCCTGTGGCTTCTTTTAAGGAGGAGTCCATCTTGTATTTTGTCTTCTTTTCTTGCTGCCATCCACCATTCCCAGCATTACTGTGTTTTCTAGGGAATCCTGCCTTCTCATGATGTGCCCAAGCTTGGATAGCCTCTATTTCAACATTTTTGCCTTCAGAGAAACATCATGCTTGCTTTGATCTTGGATGCAATTGTTTGCCTTTCTGGTGATCCAGGGTGTCTGGAAAGCTCTCCTCTGGCACCACAGTTGAAATGAATAAGGTTTCCCCCCCTTAATGGCTTCCTTACCCCTCCAGCTTTTGAGATACATAAGTGAGGATGATATTGGTCTCCAATGATAAAAAGGTAAAGGCTCCTCCCACATATGTGTGCTAGTCATGTCCGACTCTAGGGGTGGTGCTCATCTCCATATTCAAGCTGAAGAGCTAGTGTTGTGCAAGAACTTGGCCATGTGGCCGGCATGGCTGCAAGGAAACACTGATTTACCTTCCTACTTTTTATGGCGGTACCTATTTATCTACTTGCATTTACATGCTTTTGAACTGGGGTTATCAGTGGGAGCTCGCTCAGCTGAGTGGCACCCGGGATTCGAACTGGCGAGCTGCCGACCTTGCAATTGACAGTTTTTGGAAGCTTTAGTCCACTGAGCCACCACACCGCTTACAATTGATGACCTTTTCTAATCCCTTCATTGATGCCCTTCTAATTTGTTGGCTGCCGTCTTCCCGTGGATTGATAGTTTTTGTCCTACTGGCAGACACATATATGGCGGTGTCTTGGAGGGTAAAGGCACATTGCGATGACAGAGATGTAAGGGCTAACACCCTAAGAGAAACAACTCCAGCATTGCTGAGTTAGGTTGCACCCAACCCAACTGTTATGGCATCAACAGCAAACAAACACAGTGTGTGAGCAGAGAAGGGCTTTGGATGGGGAATCTCAGAAAATAACTTGCCATTGCCTAACATCCCACAAAAACATGAAAAGGGCAACCCACAGCCAAATACTTGTGGGTAAGGAATTCTGTGTGGATTCCCCCTATTAATGTAGGCCTGTAGTAGGGAATTCTGTGTCGATTAGGAACACACAATTAAAAACCAAGCACAGCTTCTCATGAAAATTAAGTGGATGGCTTGACACTCATCTCTTGCTAGTTACTTAATTGGCCCTGTCATTAATCAGGAATTGGTTTGACAAGCCATCTCTTGCGATGGTGCTGTAGGCACCTGGAGTAGGAACTGGCAAGCCACTCCGGTATTCCTGCCAAGAAAACTCCATGGACATGGGGTCATGAAGAGTTGGTCATGATTTTAATGACACAACACACACACACACACACACACACACACACACACACACACACACACACACACACACACACACACACACACACACACACACACCTGTCATAGAGGGGTAAGATATATCATTCCTTTGCCTTGCTATTTGATGGCCAAGTCAACCCAACAAGTCAATTATTATTTTGCACCTCAATTTTTAATCACTTGTAGGGGCTGTTACCTTTTCATGCAACAGGATGTGAGATTTAAACACCCCCAGAGTCTTATTTGGTGGTGGAATTCACAAAGAATTAAGCACACAGTGTGGCATTGATAGCAACACAATTCTAAACAATGTCCTTGAATTTTAATCATTGATGATATACAGAAAGAGTCCTCCAGTTTTACAAACAAAAGACAAGATTTTTTTAAAAAAGCAAATAGGTTCTTTTTTATTTTTTAGACAAGACACAGTGTTGTCTCAGCCTACAGCATAACCAGAATCCTTATTCCAACATTCTCACTAACTCTTAACACGTTGAAACTCAGAAAACACCACACAACACTGCAGTGCATGAATTTTTTTGAGGATTATTTTTGCTAGACTACCTTTCTCTTAGTATTCTCCATCCTACTTTCAGTGTTGTACAGAAGAGTCTTGCATGAGCGCACATGCGCACACACACACACACACACACACACACACACACACACACACACACACACACACACACACACACACACACACACACACACTTTAATTTGGTTTCCGGCACCCTTTGATATTGCTAAGAGAAGGCTGTTCTCATGCCATCTGAGAGGGTTGTGCATTTATTTCCCATTTGTTCAGAGAACAGTTTAGGGTGACGGAACAGAGTGAGGCTGGATGGCAAACTGGAGATGAGAGATGTGTTCCCCCATGCATAATGCATAGCCAATTACCAGAAGCTCTTCTGAAATGAGCTCTTTGATAGCTAGGTGAACATACCTCCCCCTCCTCCCTCGCGACACAAACAGGACTATTTTCATTGGCTATCAGTCTCTTTTATCAGTTGTTTCTAATGGTGGACGTGCTTCTCCATGGTCCAGACATGGATAGCTTCATCACTATGCATTATAGGATACTAATGCTGAATTCTTTCTCCAGGTACTCAACATTGGACTGCCTGTTAACAAAGAAAGATTTTTGTAGACCTTGGTTCAATTATCAATCTAGGCTAAGACAAGGAATGACAGCAATTAATTAGAAATCATTATCAAGTGCAAGGATGGACTGGAGACCAAGAACAAGATTAGCCATGCTCTTGTATTTCTGATTACCACATAGAGGTGTGAAAGCTGGATAGTTATAATTCATTTGAAACATGGTGCTGTAAGAGAGCTTTGTGGATACCCTGGATATCCAGAAAGACAAACGTTTGGGCCCTAGATCAAATCAAGCCTGAACCTTCTCTGGCGGCAGAAATGTTGACATTGACTATGGGCACATCACAAGAAGATGGGATTCTCTGGAAAGTAATGCTGGGAAAGGTAGAAGGCAACAGGAAAAGAGGAAGACCAAATACGAGATGGACTGACACCTTAAAAGAAGTCACAGGCTTTTGTTTTAAAAGAGTTCAGCAGGACATTTGAGGACAGGACATTTTGGAGATTGCTCATTGTAAGGGTGCTTTGACATAACAATTAAGTCTCCAAGGGAGACATTAACACAGGCTTGTCCAAACTTCGGCCCTCCAGATGTTTTGGACCACAACTCCCACAGTCCTTTGCCATTGGAAATACAGGCTTGGAATTCTGGGAGTTGTGGTCCTAAACATCTGGAGGGCCGAAGATTGGACATGCCTGCATTAACAGGTTTGAGACTCAACCCTAAGACTTGCAGAAATCTAATGGGAATGCCCCTCGCCAAACAGCTGAACAAGTGCAGCTGAGCTGGGAGGGATGCCCATATTTCTTGGGGCTTGCAGGCTTTTATTTTCATGACACCTTCTACAGTAGTTAAGATTTAAGCCATTTCCTCAAGCATCCTTATTTATTTATTTATTTATTTTAGAGTATTTTTACCCTGCCTTTCTCCCTGGAAAAGAACCCAAGGCGGCTTAGAGTAATGAGGGATAATATACAGTCCAGTACAATTAAGACATGTTCAAGTATTTGAGAACAAGGAATGGAGAGAAATCTTACAGCATTAATAGACAAACATTACTAATAGACAAACATTACATTAAAGCAACATGGTTATAGGTAATCATAAACACAAAGTCTTTGTGAACCCATAGATACATATAAAAGGCATAATGGTAGTCCATCATTCAACTTGCCTGAAGAGAAAGGCCTTTGCCTGTTTCCAGAAGGATAACAGAGATGAGGCAGTCCTGGCCTCTAGTGGGAGGGAGTTCATAAGAACATAAGAACATAAGAAGAGCCATGCTGGATCAGTTCCAGAGTCTGGGTGCAGCAGTCGAGAAGGCCCTTTCATGGGTTCCCATGAGAGGTACCTGTGAGGGTGGTACTCAACTAAAGGAAACCTTCTGAATCAGTGATGCTTACAGACAGGCTGACTCATCACTGAGCAAGGCACATGATATCCATACGTGATATCTACCCTAGTTGGGAATACAAACTGGATTTAGGCCCAAGTTCTAAAGGAAATTTCTATTCACACTCCTCCCCTTTTGAGTATGCATCCTTAACTTGATCTATAATTAATTAACCTTGTTCATCTTGCAAGGATGTATCTGTTAAGGAACACCACTTCACTGAACATAAGATACGAAATCTTGTGATCTTGTCGACTTTCAGGCTCACCAGATTTTGCAAGTGCAGAAAGAGGTCATTTACCATCAAGCTTTTTGTTTTCCTTTTTTTGAATGCCTTGACAATAAGAATTTATTGCTGGTAAATGAAAATGGGGTGCAGATATCTTCGAGTCATCTTTCCTGTACAGTGCTTTTGCATGACAAATGTTAGCAACACCTATACTGTCTCATCCCTCTTTGTTGTTGTTGTTGTGGTGGTGGTGGTGTCATTACAGTCATGACCAACTCTTTGCATCCCCATGTCCATGAAGTTTTCTTGGCAGGAATACTGGAGTGATTTGCCAGTTCCTAATCCAGGCACCTGGTATTCCCTGGTGGTCGCCCATCCAAGTACTAGCCAGGGCCAACCCTGCTTAGCTTCCGAAATCAGGCGAGATCCCAACCAGGAAATGGAAGGTTCTGTTCCAAAGAATTACGAGGTGGTGGTGCTGGTGGCAAACTGAAGGTTCTCTTCCTAGGAAACTATAGGAAAAATAGACTCGTCCTTCCAATGAAGGGGACATTTTCCTCAGTTATTTTACAAAGAGTGTGCAGACAACAGAAAAAAAAGAGGATGTGACCTTTGCCAAGAAAACGTCTGTTCACCTGATTTCTGACATTTTGGGAGATAATTTGTTATAGAGTGAGGGAAAGAAACTTCAGGTGGCAATCATGAGAGCACAACCACCTTATCTATCTATCTATCTATTTAAAATATTTTTAACCTGTCTTTGTCCTTTAAAAGGACCCAAGGCAGCTTTACATTAAAAAAGACAACATTTAAAAAGAAAAAAACACAAAGTATACAAATATTTAAAAAGAATTAAATAAGTATTATATTAAAGTAGCTAATAAAATCAATACCAAAACACATTTAAAACAATAGGGCACAGCACTCCACTTAAAAACCCCTCTCAGGTGGCCAGTTAAGGAAAATCCTGCCTGAAGGGAAAGGCCTTGGCCTGCTTGTAGAAGGACAGCAAAGATGGCACCAAGCTAGTTTCCTGTGGGAGGGAATTCCAGAGTCTGGGAGCAGCAACAGAGAAGGCCTTCTCCCGTGTCCCCACCAAGCACACAGTAGTGAGACTGGAGAAAGGCCTCCCCTGATGACCCTAATGCCCAGGCAGACTCATAGATGGAAATGCAGATAACCACAGTTCAAACTGGGCCAATAGAACTGAGGTCCACCAAAATAAAGCTGGCATGGAACAGTAGTTCGGGACTGTGGGCATGTAATTGTGAACAGGAGAGATGCCTTCCCTCCTTTTGGCTCCGGTGGATTCCATTTCCCATTGTCCCCAGCTAGCCTGGTTTGTGCTGAGAAATGAGTTCATTGGCTTGTAGAGGACCTCAGGTTTCATTTGGTTCCTTTCCACTCTCCCACACTTGCTATCGTCAAAAATTAGGGGCTCTTTTTGGGGGAGGAAGCTGGTGACCTTGGTCTTTCAGAATTGTGTGGGTGCAGCCCAACAAGGTCCCAAATTTAGGGGGAATATGGTTAAGTGCAGCACCTAGACTTCCGGAGGTTTTCCACCTCTGTATGAGTAGATATAGTATGCCAGTATATATACTAGTGCAGTGGTTCCCAACCTTGGGTAACCCGGTTGTCCTTGGATGGCAGTTCCCCAAAGCCTTCACCATCAGCTGTGCTGCCTGGGTTTCTAGTAGTTGCAGTCCAAGAATACATGAGTTACCCGTAATAAATGTTGTGGAAGAGAAAGAGTTCTAGGTTATTATGTGAAGTGGAAGGACTGTTAATTGAAGGCAATTGATTGACTAAGGCAGGCATGTCCAAACTTTGGCCCTCCAGATGTTTTGGACCACAACTCCCACTGTCCTTTGTCATTGGCAATCTAAGCTCAGAATTCTGGGAGTTGGGGGGAGGGTCCAAAACATCTGGAGGGCTGAAGTTTGGACATGTCTGGACTAAGGAAAAGGAGGTGCTGGACAAGATGGTTCTTGGGTCTGTCCCTGGAAGTCTTCTTATGTTTATAAGCTGCTTAGAGAGAGGGATGCGTGTTCTTCCGTGCCCATTAGACTTGTGATTGATTCTGCATGCTGAGATCGCAAGCTGATTGTTGTTTGACTACTTTACCTGTTGATAGCCTGGTGTGGGCAACAGAACAAATGTGATGTTTCAGGTTACATTGCCGCAACACAAGAACAGTAGTTTCTCTTCCAAATAAGGCCTAAGAAAATGTAATATTTGATCTGCAACCTCACTGAAAAGACAGGCCTCCTTTTGTTCACAGTGAGCAATTATATCTCTTTTTCAGCTTTGTGGACCGCATGCATCATTCCCAAAGCATAAAAGAAAAAGGACTTTATGTGTCTGTCCAAGGCCGGGACAAATAAAGTCACATCGGTGTCATACATTCCAGATGGGATTGAGGCTTTATCTATTGTTTTCACTGCATTTATTCCTTCTTTCTTTCTGCTTAGGACCAGATACTGCTATTTGTGTTGTATATATATATATATATATATATTTTACAATAAGATTATTAAGATCTAAGATTATTAAGATTCTCTCCAAAACTACCTGCCTTACAGCCAGAGGGCTTATCTGCAGCAACAGGAAAAAAATGTAAGCTGTATCCTTAGAAAACCTTGAAGCAGAACAATAGGCCGAGTGAGGGATTACAAATGTTTTTCTAGTTAGATGTTTGTTCGTGTCCTTTAAAAGCAGCTACCAGCCTGAGCTCACTGAATGATGACCTGATTGGAAAAGAGCCAAGGGTTGGTGTGTTAGAATCATGAAATCACTGAATTGTTCAGTTGGAATGGTCTCCATGGGTCATCCATTTCTAGTCCTTGGCTCTTTCTCAAGGCAGGAAATGTGCAAACAAGTCCCTAACAACTAATAAGTTTTCCTCTGTTTACAAGCTTTCAATGAAGACCAGTTGACCTCCCCAGGCAGACCATTCCACTACTGAACAGCTTTTGCATCTCATAAGCTCCTTCCTAGCATTTAACTGGAGTACGTCTGTGAAGATGCTCAAACTCATCCCCAGCTCCGTTAAAAATGTTTCCCCACCAGCTCCGGAGTTTACAGGAAATTAAGTGTGACCACGCCCACTGGACTTCTTTTGCTCTCTGAGGTGAAAATTCCTTGATGCGAAACGATAGTGAGTGCGGGGCTGTCTTCTGTTTGTTGTTTTTTTGGCTCCCGCCAAACAAGAGCTAAGACTGGAATGGATGAAGAGCGAAAGGTGAGCCACGTTTTTTCTTCCTTTTTTCTCCCTCCCCTCAAAAGCCAGGAGTCCAGTGGCCATGACTCAACTCTCTGGTCCAAATTTAACTGGCCAGCGGATCTCTCCCTTTTTCTTGTGACATGAACCCAGTGGCTTGGGCCCTACGTTCTCCATCACCATGCTTGCTCCATTTTTTGCATGACTGCCCTTTCCTGTCCATGCTTCTAAGTGCCATGCCATTATTTTTGTGTGGTTTGTCTTCTCTCTTGCACCCCTGCAGAAGTTTCACCTTCAAAAACAATGCTTGCTGCCAAGAAAATAATATAATATGGGCTCACAACAGCTGAGGGGTTCAGTTAGTTCCTAACTGACCACATGTAGGTCCAAAGACAAAGTGGAGGTGTAGTGGATAGAATGTCAGACTAAGACTAGGTGATGGCATTTGGCTTTTTGTTGTTGTTCAGTCGTTCAGTCATGTCCCGACTCTTCGTGACCCAATGGACCAGAGCTCGCCAGGCCTTCCTATCTTCCACTGCCTCCCAGAGTTTTGTCAAATCCATATTGGTTGCATCGATGGCACCGTCCAACCATCTCATTCTCTGCCATCCTCTTTTCCTTTTGCCTTCAATCTTTCCCAACATCAGGGACTTTTCCAAGGAGTCCTCCTCATCTGGCTTGGATGCCTTCAAAAGGGGATTGGAAAGATTCCTGGAGGAGAAGTCCATCACAGATTACAAACCATGATGGAGATTAGTAATCCCCAGGCTTTAAACTGGGGTACTTCAGGGGCCAGATGCAGGGGAGTGGTATCAAGAGACAGATATCTAGTCTCATGCGCTCTCAGACACATTTGGTGGGGCCACTGTGAGATAAAGGAAACTGGACTAGATCGGTCTTTGGCCTGATCTAGGATGGCTCTTCTTATGTTGTTATGTTCTTATAATTCAGAAGTATTGGGTTCAAATCCTTGTTCAGCCTGGAAAGTTATAGGGTTGGGGATGGCAATGGTAAACCACTGCTTGTATGTTTCTCATGTAGGAATCAAATGGATAGTGCAGGCCTTCCCAACAGGTAGCCCGCGAAGGGTTCAAAAATAATCCAGCAGCCATCAATAAAAATAATAATGAGGGGATAAGTTCTCCACGCCTCCCTCCCCTATCCCAAGGACCACCACTGCCCCAGCAAAGTTCTGGGTCTGCCCGCCCATTGTCTCAGCCGAGCGGGGCAGTTCAAGGGCCATGGTGCATTGAAATCTGTTCCCTCCAGAACAGATTAATTGGTTTTCAATGCAATCCTATGGGAAACCGCTGCTCTACTTACAAAAGTGTTTACTTATGAGCATGTGCTTGGAACGGATAAAATTTGTAAGTAGAGGTTTTAGTGTAGTAGCCCTCAGGCACTTTGGGCCAGCAAAAGTAGACCTTGGACTGTTCAAAGTTGAACATTCCTGGAATAGTGTATCATAACGCAGACAAGGTTGGTAGCATTACTTTATTGGCTGGTGACATGGCACTTTTCTGAGAGGGAGCACTAGCTGACATGCGTTATTTTGCAGTCTGAGACAGATCAGAAAATGGTATTCCTCCCCCTCCCTCCCTCCAATCTCATGATATCTAATTCACATGGTCCACCCAGTTATTTCAGTCCCTTTAGCAGAAAATCCTAGAAGAACTTTCTCCATCTACTGAGGAGGAAGGATGAATGTGTGGATGGATAGAAACTCGAACAGTTTAACAACTTGTTGCCTTTTCATGTGGCCCCAAATCCTTTGATATGACTGCCTTACTCTGCTTAGTGGTAGCATTGGCTCTGTACAGCAGAAAGTCAACAGAGGCCCTAAATGGGGTTCGGGGTTGGGGTTGGGGTAGAACCATAGGAGAATAGAAAACCCACAGGCTTTGGCTTGGGCAAAATGAAATGACACCCCCCCTCCCGCAACGAAGGCTGGTGTATTCAGGGTCCGTTGGGCTGTGACTCCGCTCCAAACCTTTTAGTAGTCTAAACTTTATAGGAACTATCCAAGGTGCTGAAGTGTCTCTCCACAATATGTTCAGCACACTTGAATACTTAAAATCCAGATTAAAAACCTGCAGTGGCTTTGCCACCCCAAGTGACACAGAAGGCACCAGCTTTCCCTGGTGTTGAAGAGTGTCAGGGAAGAGTTTTGAGACCTTCCTCTCTGAAATTATCATGTATTTTCCCTATAATAGTAGTTTAAAGGATGGATTTTCTTTCTCTTTTATCAAGCAATTGATATTTGGACTACATTGGTTTTGCCATTTCATTATTCCCAAGGAAGGATTTATAACATAATAATGTATGTGACGTGACATTTCCATTGTAATATTATCACTGCATTAAAACTGACAGGGTGGCTCAGGATCCAGGGCTACATGTTAATTGATTCTTTGGTAAATATCAACTGCTTATTAAAATATGATAAATATTAGCCTGCAATGATCTACCTACCATCTTTTCCCCATGGAGTATAAATGGCTCTCACACCAAGAAATAGTTGAATCACAATGCTTTGAAAATCTTCTGATGGCAAAGACCTATGTATGTCTTTATGAAAATTTTTCTATATTCTGCACCTGTGATCCCTGAGTTCATACAATCATAGAATCATGGAGTTGGAAGATACCTAAGTTCCACCTCATCGCATCTGAGCCCCATGTTCCCTTCCTCCTAAAATATGTCTACTCCAAAGCACTGGAGGTTTTTAGCTCCAGTGTCAGTGTGGTGGTAAATTAACTCTGCATTTTAGTCCAAACTACAGGAGTTGTCCAAGGTCCTGGACAATAACCTATAATAGGTTCAGAACCTTTAATAACGTTTTTAACAATTGGATTAAAACCCACAGCATATTCATTGCCCCACTGAGATCAAGTCACTAGCCTTCTCCTGGGGTTACTACAACAACAACAAACAACAACAACAACAACAACAACAACAACAACAACAACAACAACACAGATGTTTTAGCCACGCCTCTATCAGTTCAAACTGTAAAGGTTGTTGTTCTCTTCCTTCTCATACCATGTTACCCAAAAAGTCTGCATTCAAGGGTCCTTGGGACAAATAACAATGAGATCTCAGGGAAAGCAAAATGCTGGAGTGGCCCACTCCCCATAAAAATGGAAAACCAGTCAGTCTCTATTAACCATGACTCACTATGGGCTTGGCATTCCCTGGGCTCTGCCCCTTGGCATCTCTGTGGTGTAGACCTTTCATATATTTCGCACGGCATGCTATACGTTCCAAAACAGCCCATGAAGATCACAACAAGAATGTGCGTTTCAGCAAACTTGGCAAATGGAAATGTTTTCTTCTGTTCAAAGGAAAGTTCTTGTCTATCCAAAGCCACCTAATGTCCCTATATGGACAGTCTGAAATGGTGTCTTTGGCGTTTACCTGTGGTAATGAATAATGCATGAGAGATGTCTGTACTGATTGGTGGGTTTGTAGATCAATGAGAGAGTCTGGGGAGTGGCCTGAGGGGTTTTAAGGCTCTGCTCAGCACTGATTTAGTTAGATAGGGAATCTGACAGAGTCTGAGAAAATCAGATATGGACTGGCACCATCTAAGAGAAAGACAGATAGGGCTAAAGAAGAAATAGTGAAGAAAACTGAGTGTTTAGAGTTTGTAAACTTGGGAACTAGTTGTGCATCTATTCAGCTTTATTAGTGATCAAACTTGAGTGGGCTTCAGCTCATTCTTCTGTTTTTGTTTGTACTTAAACACGTTACCATTCATGATTTTTATTCTACTTTGTAATCAATAAACTTTTATTTTTACTCAACTTTAAAATAGTCTGAAGGCTTTAATTTACTAGCAAATCTGTTTGGTGGCAGCGAAAGAGAAAAATCAGAAGTGGTGTTTGCCAGTAGCCTGCGAAAGGGCTAGGGGCAAGCACATTAACGCTACAGTGTCCTCTTGTATGTATGCAGTAGGCAGAGATGAGAAAAACTGCCCTGATATCCTAAGTGGAGTAAAAGGCCAAGGGACCCCTGATCTTGAACTTGTAGATCAATTCTAGAAACAGCTGCACAGAGAGGAGCATAAGCAAGGGTGCCTTTGAGGACAATGCAAAATGTGTTCATTTCCCATTCTGACCGAGTGACCTCATTGTAGATAAGAGAGCTGGACCTGATAATGGGACTTCCGAGAAAGCACCACCTAATTTAAGAAATTAGGGTTTCCAAATAGACTCGGAACAGTTGTCCAGTAATTTTTATTCCCATTGGCATGGGTGTAGAACAAAAAATGAAAAAAGAAAATATAATAAACCATTATCCCTCTCGTCAGACTTCTATATATGGTGTGTCTCTTAAGATATAATACAGCTCAAGCTCCTTAAGGAATTAAAACTGTACAGGGGCGAGGGGAAGAGAGGCATGAATGCAAATCCTAAAATAGCATGCGGTAGAACACAAAGTATACCTGGTGACTTTTAGCAGTTTATATGACGCACTGGAAATCAAAGGTTGTACCAGGGAGTTGGTATTAGCAGCAGCAGCAGCAGCTCCGAACAATCACCTACAGCTCTAATGAGATTAGGTGGATTAACCTTCTGGAAGAAAGAGGAAGAAAGGTAAAAAAAAAAAAAAAAAGACGGATAACCCATATGTGCTGCATTTTTGGCACTACTTGAAGAGCGAGAGACAAGCGGCTGTTGGTACTTGGAGAAAAAGTTGTCGAAAGAACATGATGCCTGCAAGGTTGAGGAAAGGTCAACAATGACCTCTCAGTAATGTAGCCGTCAAGTGTGTGCCCAGTATAAGAACTTGGGTTTTAATAAGCTCACTGAGTGCTATTTATGCCAAATGTTTATTTAAACATGATTTTGGAGCGCAGCATCCTCATTAGGGGCAGGGCTTTCATGTCTCAATGGAAGGGATGACATTCCGTGTGATGTTTCTTTCTGTTGTTCTTGGTGTCGTGGGGTTGTTTGTTGCTTTTGTGACCGGGTGTCTTTGTGTGCCAGGCAGGCGGTGCCTGGCTCATGGCTGCCTTGTCTTTGTTCTGTTGTGCTGCCCAGCCCCAGAAGATTTGTTGTCTTGGGGGGTGTGGCACTGTGAACACATGCTGTTGTTTTTCCTGATGGTGATGATGCACCTTGTATTTTGGTTTTTAAAATGTATTCCTTTGTTAATTGTCATGTTATCAAATGTTGTAAACTGCCCAGAGTAGCCCTAGGTCTAGATGGGTGGTATAAAAGTCAAATAAATAAATAAATAAATAAATAAATAAATAAGACGATGATTTTGATGATGATGATGATGATGATGATGATGATGATACAATTTAAGGCTTGCATACCCCTGATGATGATTTTATTTTCTTCTGTACAGTTGCCTGTTTTTCAAATAGTTTACAGTAATTCTCCATTACCTTGACAAGGTTTTTTTTTTTGAGTAATTTTTCAGATTTATTTGGATTTCTTGGTTGAGTTTGAGCCTGTTGGTCCTGGTCCACTCCAGAACCACAGCCAGACAGCGATAAAGGGTCTGGACAGCCTTCATTGCAGGTGTGGAAAAGGAGAGAGAGAGCTGTGTATCATCAGGGTACTGATGACAGCAAGCTCCCAAACTCTGGATGACCTGAGCCAGTGCCCTCATATAGATGTTAAAGAGCATGGGGAAGATTGCCAACCCCTGAGGCACCCCAGAGGAGAGTGTTCAAGGGGATGACAATTCTCCATCCAGGCTTACTCGTTGGGGTCGACCCTCAAGGAAGGAGTGGAGCCAGCCCAAGACTAGGCCCCCAATCCCTGCCTTAGAGAGCCTGCCCAAGAGGATACTGGGGTCGACGGTATCAAAGGCCGCTGACAAATCGAGAAGGATCAACAAACTAGAGCAACCCCTGTCAGCCCCCCTCAATAGTTCATCATGCAGTGCCACCAGGTCTGAACCTGGACTTGAAGGGGATCCAGGACAAGATATTCCTCCAGGAATGACTGGAGCCACATGGTGGCAACTCTCTCCACCACCTTGCCCAGGAAAGGAACATTGGCTATAGGATGATAACTAGACATATCGTCCACAGCCAGGCCAGGTTTTTAAAGAATGACTTAACCACCATCTCCTTCAGCCAATGGAAAAATCCCATCCCTGATTGGTGAAGCCCATTCTGGCATGCTCCCTCCGGCGATCTTAATAAGCCAGGACGGACAGAGGTCAAATGGCAAGGCCACCAGCCTGCAGTGAAACAGCGCCTGAAGTCACAAGCCCAAACTCAATAAATCGAGGAGACTGAGGGGGCACAGCACCAGCCATCTGCGGGGGTAGATCAGTGCAACCAGAGTCCAGATCGGAATGGATGGCCTCAATTTTGGATCTTAAAAAGGCTGTGAATGACTCGCTAGTGAAATCAGTAGGAGGAGGCCCTGGCAGACCAGGATTGAGGTATCAAACCACCCAGAACAATTCCTCCTGGCAATTTGAAGCCCCCAATTTTCAGTGAGGCAAAATATCTTTTAGCATCCCTGATCACTTGTACATAGTGCCTGGTCAACGCACAGACCGCAGCCCAATTCAGTTCCGTCCGATCGTTCCTCCATCTGCTCTCAAGCCTCCTCCGCTCTTGCTTCATTACCTGCAACTCCGTCAGAAACCATGAGGAGGAGCGGGCTCAGCATTGAATGAGGTGCTTGGAGGTGATCCGGTAGGCAACCCCGGCAACATCCTTATACCATCTGTCCACCAGGGTATTGACCATGTCAATATTGTGGTATTTAGAGATCAACGAAAGGTAACTGCCAGTATTGGAACCCATATCTGTACCCACTTTACTCCCTTTTGAAACATTGAAGGTTAAGTCATTGTCAAATGAGGTTTGAGGTTTTCTTCCCCTTTCTCATCCAAGATCTTCTAGAGCACTGGTTTGCACCCTTGAGTCCCCAGATATGCTTGGACTACAACTCCCAGCAATCCTGGCCAGCACAGCTAGTGGTAAAGGTTTCTGGATGTTTCAGTGCTGGAATATCTGGGGATCCAAGGTTGGGACCAGTGCTTTTCATCCTTATATTCCTAGTAGAAATGTAGATTAGGTAGGACTGATAATGATGCACTCTGAATATTTTTGTCTCCTAGAAATATAACTGGATGCAATACAGATGTTCCTTTCCTTGTTTAAAAAATAGTCTTAAAAGTTCCTTGAGGAAGTTCCTACAGTCACTGTTATGCAAGAGCTGCAGGCGACATTAAAAAACCGAGGGTTGTTCGCTGAGTTGGTAGGCAGCATTGAGGGAACAGATTGTAGTTTTGGGATGCAGACTGCTTGATGTTCATGGTGCTAGTGACCTCGTTACATAAAGTAAAGGAGTGGAGGGAGGCAGGGAAAAAAACATGGTCTAGTGACATGGAAGACCTCTCTCTCTCTCTCTCTCTCTCCCCCTCTCTCTCTCTCTCTGTGTGTGTGTGTCTCTATCTGCCTATCTCTCTCTCTCTCTCTTTCTCTCTCTCACCATTTATATGTGTGTGTGTGTGTGTGTGTGTGTGTGTGTGTCTATCTCTATGGGGAAACTGTCAGCTGTGTGTGTGTTTGTATAGTGCTGATTGGTGTGTGTGTGTGTGTGTGTGTGTGTGTGTGTGTGTGTGTGTGTGTGTGTGTGAGAGAGAGAGAGAGAGAGAGAGAGAGAGAGATGTCACAGAGAAATCTCTCCTTCCATATACCTGAAGCAGTTGGGAACTTTAACGAAAGTTTCCTTCTTATAGAAGAAATATGATGCCAATCAATGATGATTTACATGTTTGCATAGAACCACATAGCAGAGAGAACCATCTTCCCGATATTACATTTGACTTCCTGGTATCACCTAACATGTATTTGCACTTAGACAGTTACAGTATTTTGATACCGCTTGGCTGAGATTTGTAGCTTCCCAAAGCTTATGACTCTGTCCTGGAGATTTTCAGGATTCCCTGAACTGAAGTGAAGAAGGCAAAAGTATGAATCTCAGAAGCTTGCTGTGCAGCATAACAGTTTTATGAAAGGATTTTTAGGAAGAACAGCTAGCACACGTTGGAAAGCTGTGAGCTGTCAGGTAAACAGCATTAATTTAGCTCAGCCTTCCATCAACTGGCACCCTCAATATGTGTTTCACTATCTTCCTGTCCTCAGGCTATACAATCGGTGTTGTCTTTGAGATCCACACCTAGTTGTACCCATGGCCGTGCAGGCTGTGGATGGTCATGGGGCATGTAGCTAATCTCATGTGTCAGTATGGGAGCTTTCAGTGGATAATGAGAAATGACCAGCTTCTTGGCAGGTCTAGATGGCTTATGTCAGTGAAGATTTTCAGTCATCCAGGTGAGGTTATCTGGAAGGTGAGTCATGGCAACTGGACTTCTTTCCTTGTGCGATCGAAATGTTTTGATCAGCTTGGATGAATAGCAAAATGCTTCGATCTCACAAGAAAAGAGGTCCAGTTGCCATGACTGAGCTTCTAGACTAGATGGATTATCTTGAATAGAAGTTGGTATTCAATGTATTCTTCATAATATTTTGTTAGAAATGACAACTTTTACTCAAGAAGATCATAAAATCATAGAATCTTAGAGTTGGAAGAGACCTCAAGGACCATCCAGTCCAACCCAATGCCATGCAGGAATCCCCATCACAGGATTCCCGACAAATGGCCATCCTGCCTCTGCTTAAAAACCTCCAAAGAAGGAAACTCCACCACCCTCCTTGGCCGCATATTCCACTGCCGAACAGCTCTAACTGTCATGAAGTTCTTCCTGATGTTTAAATTGAATCTCTTTTTCTGTAGTTTGAGACTATTGCCCCACGTCCTAGTCTCTGAAGCATAGAAAATAAACCAGTCCCTTCTTCAATGTGACATCCTTTCAGATATTTAAACATAGCTATCATATCGCCCCCAGCCTTCTTTTTGTAAGGCTAAACATTCCCAGTTCCCTAAGCTGCTCCTCGTAAGACATTTCTTCCAGACCCTCAGTCATCATGGTCACCCTTCTCTGGACCCGTCCACGATTGTCAACATCCTTTTTAAATTGAAGTGCACAGAATTGGACACAGTACTCCAGGTGGGATCTGACCAGAGCAGAATAGAGTGGTAGACTCTATTCTCTCATGTCTTTTCGTGTAGAAGAGCAGAAAGAGGACCTCTTTTGGTTTCTTGGACTGGTTTTCACCTGCTCTAACTTGTACGGATCTTCCTTCAACTTGAGATAGCTATTCTTAGGGTTGCTGATGTCATTCCTTCTTTCTCCCACCTTTCTCTTGTCCCTTCGAGGAATAAGGATCCTTCCTTTGCACTCTAGATGAGAGGGGAAGCCTCAGCATCTGACATCTCCAGCTTAGCTAGTTAGAACTTGGGAATCCAGCACCTTTCCTGTTTTTATTTCTCTAATCAACACAAGCTGTGTTCCTTTCATAGAAAGAAATTTTGGGGGGCATGGTTCCTGTACAAAGGGGTA
Source organism: Phrynocephalus forsythii (assembly GCA_029282475.1). Classification (NCBI taxonomy): domain Eukaryota; kingdom Metazoa; phylum Chordata; class Lepidosauria; order Squamata; family Agamidae; genus Phrynocephalus; species Phrynocephalus forsythii. The sequence goes on from JAPFRF010000004.1 coordinate 120,060,201, forward strand.
AATCGGCTTCAAGTAATATGTCCGTGGAAATGGTGCTTCAAGTAATCATTCCAAATATCAAGGGGCTGAAGGCCACAGGTCAACCTTGCTCTATTACTGCTGCACCTCCAGCTTTGCAAATGGTGATTTGTAGGCACAGTCCCTCTGAGCTGTAATTGATTGGATTTATTTTGCTGTTAGGCTTGCCCAGGAGGAGACCCCATTCGCAAAGCCCTTTTCTTTCAGACCACTCTGCTTTCCGTGCAAGGTAGTCTCTTTTTATGACCACGAGAAGATGGCCACAAATCACTTAGGAGCATGACTACTTTCCTTTCTGGTTCCATGTGGCATTTATGTCAGACTCTTATTGATTTATAGGGAGCCTTTAAAGTTAATTAAGGGTTACATCCACGGGGAGCGTATTTTTGCTATTAGAGGTACTTAAGCAATTCAGGCCATCTCTATTTTTCCCGTTATCTGCCTTGGCACAGACTGGATGTCCAGCTTCCCAAAGCTACTTAGGGATGGCCGAAGTCCTGTGCGCTTTTTCGTTGTGTGCTGCAGAAGCAAAGTGGTCTCAGGGATTATTAAAATTGTCAGATAAGGCCGTACAGCACTGAGGGATTTAATGGATTTCATGTTTAAAAAAACAGCATGACTTCCCTTGCCTGGAAAAAAACTAGTGGATCAGAGAAATGGATCTTGATTTCTTCCTTACCTCCACATTTTCTAAAATTCAAACTACGTGTTACTAACAACCCATCATCGGCAATTGGAAATCTGTTAGTGTTCCAGAGATGGGATTCCGGCAGACCTTTGTGATCATTGTAAACAAATATTGCCTTTTTAAATCTCTCAAGTCCAGAAAACAAAGCAAGCAAATTTACAAACTTTGGGCCTTTATACACGACCCCTAAACTCCGTGGCAAATGGCTCCCAGCTCCGGAGCTTAAAAATGTTTACTCACCAGCTCCGGAGTTTACAGGAAATTAGGTGCGACCATGCCCACTTTAGCGCGTCCCAGCGCACCTTTCAAGTACCTGCTCTTCCGTCCTGAAAATTCCTTGATGCGGTGTAAAGATAGTGAGTGCGGGGCTCTTCTTATTTTATTATTTATTTATTTATTTATTAGACTTTTATACCGCCCATCTAGACCAAGGGCTACTCTGGGCGGTTTACAACATGTAACAACAAACAAAGGAATACATTTTAAAAACCAAAATACAATGTACAAAATAAAAATATATACATAAATCAACAACAAAAACTAAAATGAAGCTAAAATGAAACTAAAAATGGCAAGAGATTTGATAAAATGGTTTAAAAATAGTGCCTTACTAAATGTTTAAAGAATCAGGGAATGCCATTCTATAGAACCAGGTCTTCAATAGTTTTTTAAAAATTTGAAGCCATGCCAGCCGAATTTCAGGGGGTAGATGGTTCCATAACTGGGGAGAGCAACCACCAGAAGGCCCTACTCCTTGTGACAGCTTTCCGGGCCTCCTCGGTGTTGGGACTCCCAGGTGTCCTGCCTGGCTGGCACGGGTGATCCTGGCAGTTCTTCTTGGGAGGAGCCGCTCTGTCAGATACTGAGGTCCCAAACCGTTTAGGGCTTTGTATGTTAACGTCAAAACCTTGAAGTCAATGCGGTAGCGTACCCGGCAGCCAGTGCAGGGCTGCCAGCACGGGGTAATATGTTGGTGCTTTCTTTGCCCGTTAGAAGTCTGGCAGCTGTATTCTGCACTAGCTGCAATCTCCGCATTAACCTCAAGGGCAGCCCCACGTAGAGAGCACTACAGTAGTCTATTCTCGAGATTACAAGTGCATGAACCAGTGTAGTTAATGCCCTGATGTCAAGGAGGGCCCGCAGCTGGGCAATCCTCCGCAGTTGGCAATGAGCGGAACGGACCACTGACGCCACCTGGGTTTCCATGGTGAGTGCCGGGTCCAGTAGGACACCCAAACTGCGGACCCCATCCTTCGCGGAGAGAGTCACCCCCCCAAAAGTGAGGGAGTTCCCCAACCCGCAGACACCAGGGGGGGCCACACGGAGGATCTCCGTCTTGCCCGGGTTCAACCTCAGCCTATTAGCCCCCATCCAATCCGAGACGGCCGCCAGGCAGCGCTCAAAGGACGGAATGGCATCCACTGCAGAAGATGGAAAGGAGATATAGAGCTGGGTGTCATCCGCATATTGGTGACACGAAGCTCCATACCCCCTTATGACCCCTCCCAGCGGCCTCATATAAATGTTGAAGAGCATGGGAGAGATGACCCGACCCCTGTGGCACCCCACAATTGAGAGACCAAGGAGCGGAGGTCATCTCACCCAGCTGCACTCGCTGGGGCGGTCCTCCAAGAAGGAACGGAACCACTGCAAAGCAGTGCCTCCAATCCCCAACTCGGAGAGCCTCCCAGGAGGATACCGTGGTCGGGGTATCAAAGGCCGCTGAGAGGTCGAGGAGGACCAACAGGGACGTTTTGCCCCTGTCAGACTCCCTCAAAAGGTCATCATGCAGGGCGACCAATGCCGTTTCCGATTGTCATGGCGCGGCCTGAAGCCCGACTGAAAAGGATCGAGGGCATTTGTGTCATCCAGAAGACCCTGAAGCTGATCTGCCACCACCCTCTCCAAGACCTTGCTCATATAAGAAATATTGGCGACAGGCCTATAATTGTCAATTTGGTCTGCCGCCACATTAGGTTTTTTCCGAATGGGCCTAATGAGAGTCTCCTTGAAGGCCGAGGGAACCCTGCCCTCAAGGAGAGACCCATTAATTATTACTGTGGCCCATTCCTTCATAATTGGCCTGGCTGTTTTTATTAACCAAGCCGGGCAAGGATCCAAGGAGGAGGTGGTGGCCCGACAGCGATCAAGGGCTCTGTCCACATCTGTCAGCGTCACTGGTTGAAAGCTGGAAAGCAATGCCGGGCAAGGCGATGCACTGGACATCTCTGCTCGATCTACTGTTTGTAAATGGTGGTTCAGGTCCCGGCGGATGGTCTCCACTTTAGTCTTAAAGAATGCCGCAAATTGGTCACAGGAAATACTAGGGGAGGCCTTTCCTGTGACCAACCCCGGATAGATCGCGCACTATGCGGAACAATTCGCTTGATGATTTTGTGCTTCGCTTATCCGGGTAGCGAGGTAAGATCTTCTTGTGGCCTTGATCTTAGATAGATAGATGGATGACGCGATCTTTACGGCTGATAGATTATTTTCCGTCGGGGCCTGCCTCCAGATGCTCTCTAGCCTCCTCCGATTTCGCTTTAAGCCCGCAGCTCCTGGTTAAACCATGGAGCTGGACGGGTCATGCGATGGAGGGGGCGTTTGGGTGCAATCGTGTCCACTGCCCTGGTGGCAGCAGTATGCCAACTATCCACCAGAAGGGCACCAACCAGTTCAGCGGGTAACCCACCCATGGCATCCTGGAAACCAATAGGATCCAGTAGCCTGCGTGGGCGGACCATCTTAATGGGTCCAAGCTCCCCGGGAGAGGGGGTGCCAGTGTGAGGCTGCATTTAATCAGGTAGTGGTCCGACCATGACAAGGGGACTGACTCAAGGTCAGTCACCATCGATCCACTCTCTCTCTGTGCATTAGCGAAAACCAAATCTAATGTATGTCCTGCCGCATGGGTGGGGCCAATGACAAGTTGGGACATGTCCAAGGAAGCCATGGTTTCCAAGAACTCTAGAGCTGGACCCGAAACCTGAGCCTCCGCGTGGATGTTGAAGTCCCCAGAACTAAAAGCCTAGGAGATCTCAACAACGCCCTGGAGACAAAGGTGGCCAGCTCCGGAAGGGAAAGTGCTGGGTCACGGGAGCGCGGTACGCCAGCACTATCCCAATTCCTTCCCTGCCCCCAATAGCCAGGACCTCAAGACCTGGAACCGCCAATGCAGAGAGCCTGACAGCCTCAAGGGTTTTTTTGTATACAATGGCTACCCCGCCCCCGCCCCTCCAATCTACCCAGGTGTTGGATGGAGTACCCAGGAGGACACATCAGAGCGAGGGTAGGACCACCCTCTGCGCTCACCCAAGTTTCAGTAATACAAGCCAGGTCTGCCTTATGATCTTGAATCAAATCATAAATTAGGTGGGCTTTATTAGAGGCTGACCTGGCATTCAATAACACCAAGGATAGAGGGGAGGGCCGACTGAGCTGGTTACCTCGTATCTGACAGGTGGGTGCAGGGTTAGAACAAGGGACAGCTTGCAACCATCTCTCCCTCCTTCTCTTTGGTCTACTCAATCCTGCATCCGGCATACCTCCCTCTGCCTGAGATCAGAGAGATATTGACTTCCTCGCTAAAAGAATGGCCTTCCAGTGCTCCTGAAGGTAAAATAATAAATAAATGAAAGAACTGTATAATACAGAGAAGTGTAGGTGAACCAGTCCAGTAAACTAAAATCTGTGTCTAGAATAAGGTAGGGTATGGGAGGATAGAATAATCACTGAGATTAGGGGAGAACAAACAATTTTCATGGAGACGGGAGGTTTAAAAATGCAAAAATACAATATCTTAGGCAATCTAAATATGGGTCTCAGTAAAAATTATTATAACTCTGAATATTAACAGCGATCCTAAATCCTTACTTGGTGTTACAGATGATATACTGCTTGATCTATAGTTCCCATCAAATTCTGAAAGTAGAATCATTTTTCCACCCTTACACTCACCACAATCACATTCTATACCATCAAATACTCCCCTTTAATTCCTATGACTCTGCTCCTTTAAGCCAGGTCCATGTGGTGTTCGCCACAGGTGTTGGATTAAGCAGAGCAGAGGCAGAAGAACGCCATCTTAAAACTTTATTCCTTAAACTTTCCTAGCCATCTACAATAATAAAAACATCCCAAAAATCCTTCCAAACGTTCTCACTAGTCACAGCCAAGTACTAAGGTCAAGCATACATATTAGATCGCAAAACAAACTTGAAACAGAGAATCTTAATATGTTTCTGTTAGAAAGTTTCAAGGACAGCAGCCATCGGTAGTTGTTAAAGCTTGCATTTCCCTCTGAGGATGGTCTCTCAGTTTGTTTACATTGCCTTAATTGCAGCTGTGGAAGGTCTTATCAGCCATAAGTTGTCCACTTGCCACAGTACAGCTTCACTGTCTCTGTCTCGCCCAGCAAAGAGAATGAAAACAGTTTATCAGGAGGCAGATGGTAGCTCTCCAAACTGTTCTCAGAATGGTAGGACAACAAAGGTTTCCAAAACAGGGGAGAATCTCAATCCAAAGCCTCCCGCGCCAAGGCGCCCAGCTTGGGGATTCTTCCACCCTGTGCTTTCGATGAGCATGACCTGGTTCAAATGGTAAGTGCTGAAAGTATAAATCACAGCTCCCAGACAGATAGTTGTTTCAAGGCAGCGACTCCGATGGTATCCGTGTATAGGCAATGATAGAATTCAAAGGAGATAACATGTCCTTGGGTTATGCAAGCTAAGTCAGAGGCAAAAGAAATTATCTGTCCGAACTATAAGCACTGACCGTCTCCATGTTGCTGTTGTTCTCACCGGAGAAGCAGCAATTACAAAATCCTCCTCCACATGATAAGTGTGGGGAAAAACACCAAAGTCCAGATTAGTAAAAAGAAAACAGCAAAGAAAACAAAGATGTTAAAAATAAAAGAGCTAGAAAGTACAAGTGTAAAGCAGAAAACAAAAATAAAAATAAAAATAGAAACGGGAGGAGCAGCAAGACACTAAGATGTTAACCCTCCGCCATCTTCCTTCTCACTTCTGTTTGTTGTTTTTTTGGCTCCCGCCCCTTTAAGAGCTACTTTACAGACACAGGAATCTTGCCGGCAAGAGTGAGAGCCAGAATGAGAGCCAGAACGGAGGTGAGGCACGATCTTTTCTTCCTTTTTTTTCTCTCTCTCCTCACGCAGCCAGCAGCCAGGAAGTGCGGAGGGGTGGGGAAGCAGGAAGAGCGACAAGCCCCTAAGATCTCTGGTCCGAATTTAAGTGGCCAGCGGATCTTAGGGGTCGTATAAAAGCGCCCTTTATGACCACGAGAAGGTGTGAAAAGGTTCTTTTGTGATCATCAGATATTCTCAGCCCTTAAGGAGTTCACTCTCTTAATAATGAATGCTCCATAGCAGTGGGGGCGAACCTTTGGCACTCCAGATGTTTTGGACTGCAATTCCCACAGTCCTTTGTCATTGGCAAAACAGGCTTAGAATTCTGGGAGTTGTGATCCAAAACATCTAGTGTGTCGAAGGTTCGCCATCACTTCTCTGTAGTGTACCTTTGACCCTATGTATAAGAAACTGTTTTAGGGGTTTTTGTAATATAAAAGATATGCCATGTGCTGTATGCCATGAGGACCGTGCCACACACTTACAGAATGTCTCTCAGTCATGTGGAATGGTCCACATCATCTGAGGCAGAGGATTGGCTGAATTTGGAGCTCTGGGACCAATTAATATAGTATGTTTCTTAGATTTGAGTTCCTTTTCTTACCTGTTCAGGAAGGTGGAAAAGGCAGTGATGATGGGTGTGTCTGAAGGGACAAGAAGGGCTGTTTTATGACTCCGTATATCATCCATGTTGTCAGCAGCTATAGATCATGAGGAGGTCACTTTCCATTTTTAACTATATGTATATCCTGGAAATGGCTGGACATGGATAAACAGTACTTAGTTATGGCTAGGATGGCTTGGGAATGGAGGACCTATAGCGCTTCAGAAATTGCTAGGACTGTAGTTCCCATCAGCTCCTGAAGGCAGTGCCATTGGTTGGGGACAGTGGGGTATGTAGTTCAACATATAGAGGGCCATAGATCTTTACCCCAGCCTTAAATCATAATTAAAATTAACTAGTTTGGGGTTCAGCTGTAACAAGAGACTATGGTTAACTGAAAATGGAAACAAAATATTTCACTTCTCCTCATGGCAAGGAAAAGGAGAAAGCATAAGGCTGAAGAAATTCAAGTGACAGAACAAAGGTGATCCAGAGTTGAGCTTTATCTCCAAACTAGATCATGGGGTTAGGATCTCGAACCAGAAACCACAGGGGCAGGGGCGGTTGAAGCCTGCCATGCCTATGTTCTGCCCTTAGCATTTACTTCAGGTGAAGGGAGTTGTGGTGTGCTTTTGTGGTTGAAATGCATTTTAGAGCCTTCAAGCTAGCCAGGCCTGGTACTTGTTCTCCAGCTAAAGGAACACAATCTTTGGCCTATCCTGATTCTTCTGGCTTCGGCCATTTACCCTGCAGACCCTGGAGTGGAAAAGATGCATTACATGTATCATTAATGAATGTCTTGAATGAATCAATAAAATCAATTTCCAGAATAAGAGTCTATCCTAGACAGGCTACTCCGGACTCGGATTTTTCCTGATAATGTATGAATCAGTCCCAAGGTTTTTAGATTATCCAGCCTATGCTGATTCAGCTTGGATGCTCCCCACTCAGTCCCTCTCCACTTTGAAGTGAATATAGAGAACTTCTTTGTGTGTAAAGGCAGTGCCTCACAGATTCTCCTTTCCACTGGAAATCAGTCGAGGAATGACTGTTTACTAACAATGCCTTGTTGATACGTAGATTACGGAGCAGACTGTAGCTGATACATAGGTCTACTGCTGCTTTTCATATTTATTTCACTCTGTTCCAGAGTTTTACTTTCTTTCTTTCTTTCTCACTTTTGAATGTCATTTTCCCTTCTTTGTGTCAGCACCAGAATACTGGACTAGATGGGGAATATTCAAGAAGCTATAGGGAATCTTTTCCGTTTGTTGTGGTGTTCTTGGCAATGGCGGTGTTGCTATGGAAACATATTTCTGAGCATCTCTTAGGAGGAAAGTTATTGAGCATTGGTAGGCAAGTAAAAGGAAGGTAATGATATAGTAGGGTTGGCCAACACATCCCACTGCCTGTACCCTATCTAATAAGGCTGGCCCTGCCATGAGGCAGAGTGAGGTAATCACTAGAGGCAGCTGATGTTACCCTGTTTTCCCGAAAATAAGACATCCCTCGAAAATAAGACCTACTTACGGTTTTGCCTCTTGCTGAAAAATAAGGCATCCCCCTGAAAATAAGGCCTCCCCAATAATAAGATAATAATAAATGTGTATCGTGTTCTTCTTCATGGAAAAATAAGACATCCCCCGAAAATAAGACCTAGCTCATCTTTGGGAGCAAAAATTAATATAAGACACTGTCTTATTTTTGGGGAAACACGGTACATGGAAAGACAATGATTCATTATATTGAGGTCATTGCTTTTGTTCTGTAGTTACCCACAGAGAGATTTTACTTTGGGATATTCTGCCTTTGGTGCCTAAAATCACTTCAGTGGCATAATTTCAGTTTTCTCTGGGCGGGGGGGGGGGGGAGGAGGACATATTTGTCATTTTCCACATCAACCAAGAAAAATTATTTCAGGCAGGTCTGCCCTCCAAATTATTTTGATACCAATGACAGCAATACAGGAGTGTCTCCCTGAAATAAAGAATAGGACAGAGCAAAAATAATCCCACAAAATTGATTTAGTAAATATTTGCTTCCTTTTCCTGAACCTCCCTTTCCCAATCGATTGTCAGAAGCAAGTGCCTTATTCTGGCTACCATGTTGGTCAAACCAAATTCTATGCAGTACAGATAAACGAAACGAATTTGTGTCAGGCTCATTCCTCTAACGTCAAAATGTAATTTGGCATTAAGATAAAAGTACAGGTAAAGATTCCCCCTGCACTTGCTTGCTAGTCGTGTCTGACTCTAGGGGCGGTGCTCATCTCCGTATTCAAGCCAAAGAGCCAGTGTTGTGCAAGTCCGTGGCCACATGGCCGTCATGGGTGCACAGAAACATTGATTTACCTTCCCGCTTTTTATGGTGGGACCTATTTATCTACTTGCATTTACATGCTTTCGAACTGCTAGGTTGGCAGGAGCTGGGGTTAAAACCAGCCCACTAATTAAGCTATGAAATTTATTGGCCACCAGTCCTGTTTTGTGGAAGGCTGCCCCCTTTTTAAAAGTCCAACAACTTCATGATCCAGAAAATGTGGGGCTATTTGGTGTAACTGGTCAAGATTCAATGTGTTAATTGGGTATACGTTAGTGATCTTGATAGATAGATAGATAGATAGATAGATAGATAGATAGATAGATAGATAGATAGATAGATAGATAGATAGATAGATAGATAGAACTTTATTGTCATTGTTTTTATTTGTTTTTATCATGTACACACCACCCAGAGTTCCATATTGGAAGTGGGGCGGTATAGAAATGAAACAAACAAACAAATAAATAAATTGTCCTATACAGAACAACGAAATTAAAAGAAAAACAAATTTAAAAGATCTACATCAGGAATATCCATTCTGATTGGCGTGTTTTTATGCTACTGTTTCAAAAACAATTCCCTTTCCCCAAGGAACTCTTTGGGGCAGAGAAGGCTAGAAATTTCTCACAGATAAGTACAGTAGTTGAGAAATATTCCTCAGATAATGCTGTAGAACAGGCATGTCCAAACTTCAGCCCTCCAGATATTTTGGACCGCAACTCCCACAGTCCTTTTCCATTGGCAACCTAAGCTTAGAATTCTGGGAGTTGTGGTCCTAAACCTCAGGAGGGCTGAAGTTTGGACATGCCTGCTGTAGAATCATAGGCCGTTACTTCACGAAGTACATCGCTTCGCAGCGGGATTGCCTTCGCTTTGAATGCGATGGCGGTCACGTGGTCTCCCTTCGCTCCCACCCCTCTTTCTCTGTCCTCACGTGGCGAATTTTTAGGACCGAATCCATTACTACGTCACGTGCTCCCTTCGCATTGGAAAGCTGATTTGCAACGTCCTTTCAGCCTCCTAAAGCCATGATGCTGGACTGTCAGTTGCAATGGCTCTACTGATTTCAACTGTTTCCTGGCATCAGGCAGCCCCCCCGGATAGCCCCGCCAGCCGCCCACCCTGGCTGCCTGTGCTCTGGCCGGGCGAGGCGGCAGCGGCTCCTCCTGCTCCCCGCCGCCGCCGCTGCCGCTGCTTGAGGAAGTAACAGCGCAAAGCTGAAAGGATATAGCGATGCATCGATATCCCTGTTTGAATATTTTTTAAAAAACTTGAAATAAAAGCCAAAAACCGAGACCACACGTCACGTTGGGAGCGAAGCGAGATGCGAGATGGCCGCTGGCAACACTCACCCCGCTTGGAGCACGGTAAAGGGGGCGTGGTCGGGGTGGCATCGCAGCCAAAAAGGGAGAGCGTGCGGACTGAAACGATCGTTTGAGGGCTTGCCGCGGTTGCGAGCGGTTAGAGTCATGAAGTTGGAAGGGCCCTATAAAGCCATCAGGTCCAACCCCTGCTCAAGGCAGGGATACCTGCCAGATGGTTCTAGATTTCTCTTGAGTGACTCCTGTGTTGGAACACTCACTAACTCTCGAGGGCATTGTTTCCATTGTCGTACTGTTCTAACAGGAAGTTTTTTCCTGTTATTTAACTGAAATTTGGTTTCCGGAACCCATTGTTGCACGTCCTCCATTCTGGGATGATAAAGAACAGCTCCTGCCATTCCGCTATGTGACATTCAAGTACAGTTTTTGAAAAATCTTATCATATCTCCTCTCAGTCTCCTTTTCTCAAAACTAAACATGCCCGACTCTTTCAGACTTTCCTCGTCGGACTTGGTGTCCAGCCCCATAATCATCCTTTGTTCCCCTCCTCTGAATTTGTTCCAGTTTTTCAGCATCCTTCTTGAAGTGCAGCGTCCAAAACTGCACACAGTACTCAAGATGAGGCCTGGCTAGTGCACCTCCACTTGAAGGACAAAGGGCACTTATTCAAAGATGAGCATGTACGCATATTAGACAGAGAAGGTAGGTGGTTTGGGAGAGGGGTCAGGGAAACCATTCATGTGAGCATTGAAAACCCCTCTCTCAACAGAGGCTGGGGACTCAGGCACAATCCACTACTTATCAAGCGGTCATTTCAACAATTCCCAGACAAATCAAAAATACTTCATGCTTTCACCACCAAGGCCATTGCTAACGACCCATACCTTATGGGTTTCAGTACCTTAGGCCATTGTTCATCTAAAGGCCTATTGAGTCTGTTGTCTACCTAACAAGCCTATTCAGGCCATTGTTCATCTTATGAGCCTATTTCAGACCAGGGTGACATGAGGTCAAAGTGAACTATAAAAAGGAGGACTTGCAACTATCTTTAATCAGACTGACGAAGCTGTTTGGGTGAGCAGCGAAACGTTATAATTTCTCAAGAAAAAGATGTCCAGTTGCCATGACGCAACTTCCAGTTACTCAGGATGAGGCTTAGCTAGTGCCAAATAGATGGAAACAAATGCCTCATGGGATTTGGAGAATAGACTTCTGTTAATGCATCCTAAAATAGCATTTGATTTTTTTTTTACAGACACATCTCACTGTTGGCTTATATTCATATTCGTATTTTGGTCTGCAACAATTCAAAGATGCTTCACTCATAATATTATTGAGCAAAGTATGGAGTGTGGGAGGATGCTACAGACATTTAAACTGGAAAGATTTCTAGTTATCCAATTTACCCTCATACAGATGCAGACTTTTCCCCCTTTGGCCAGCATGATGGCTTTTCATTTTTAGTTCTAAATTTTATTTTGCGTCATGGTCTTAATGTGCCTTATAATTCCGATTTTGACATCGAAATGGAGTGATGGGGCAGCATGGATGTTTCTTTTAAAGGGCTGTGTTTTAATGGAGCAAACCAGTTTTCAAAGTTAACAGATTGCAGTGGATAATCCGTTTCCTTCCATTTAACCCCTGAGGTGCATGATGGTTTCAAAAGATTTTGTGAGATTGCGGCTCTGTGTGGAAATATTTGTAAGTCTGATAAAGAACGTTTTTGCAGGCAAGCTGCTGCTGTTGTTGCTGAGTGCAGCTCTTTTGCCAATTTAATTTGTGCTACACTCTCTTTGTGTAGGTGGGTGTGATATACACAAGCCAGCAATTTTGCCAAAACCTCAGTGATAAAGGAAGTGGAAAGGAGGATCTTCAGCAGATTTATTTCAAGGAGAACTTTGCTTCAGAGACTGGTTTATTTATTTATTTATTTATTACATGCATATCTCAGTTTTTGCCTACAAGGAGCTCAGAGGTTGCTACATATGCTTCTAAGGCAGTTTCCCATCAAAATATTATAGAAAAAAACCTAGTCCACTAAGTTTCAGCCACAGTATATTGTATTCCTAAAGTATGGTCTGGAATAAAGTTATCCACCTCTCTCTTTGTGTCTCTGTCTCTCTTTCTGTCAGTTGCATGATAAATGCAATGGCAACCTCCATCTGAGTACCCAGCATAATGGGAGGGCAAAGAGAGTCCTTTAGCACTATGGGGCAGTATATAAGTCGAAACAACAGCAGCAGCAAGAAGAAAGCAAAGTAAGTGTTCAAGTGGTCGCTGGGTGGTTTACAGTTTTAATTATAGTATGCAGGCTACACATTCTCCCCCCCCCCCCAAGCTGGGTACTCATTTTACTGACTTTGGAAGGATGGAAGGCTGAATGAACCTTGAGCCTGCTACCTGGGATTGAACCCCAGGTAGAGAGCACAGTTTTACCTGCAGTACAGGCATTTAACCACTGCACCATAAAGAAAAGAAGAAGAAATTAAGGCTAACGATGGGCATGAATCAAAAAAAGTATCAGGATGTTCGTAGAAAATAGGTGTTTTCTCAAAAATGTGTCAGTTCATATTAATCCAGAGCAACAACCCCAATAAATATGAAGTGATGAATTTTTGACTCTTGCTAATTCATTAATTTGTTAATGCTGTTTTGGCCCTTTTTGGGGGGAGGGGGCGTTGTCATCTGCAGTTTCTGTCATTTTCTGGAGGGGGGTTCTTTAGTTGTGCATATCTTGGATAGCTGAGACCCACATCTCAGCAAACTTGCAGGGATTGTAGAGAAGAGTCAGGTGACGCGTCTTAGTGATTTTGGTGTCTATAGGTGCAAGAAAGTGCTTTTTATAGAGTTTTTCTTTAAAAACGGAGACAAAAAATCATATATTCGTGATTTGTCCAAGTTGATGAATTATGCATCATGACAAATCACCATTTTCACATGTCATGCCTATCTCTAGTTATGGCACATTTGATTCCAAAGTCAGCCCAATTAGCTTAGTGTAAAAGACACATGATTTTGTCTGCTTATAAATTGTTCCAGCCCCCCTTTTTTTGCTCTCATTGCAGATCCCCCTCGCTGCGTGGGGACTCCTACTTTTTCAAGCTGGAGTGATTTGAAACGGTTTGTGATACGCTTTTGCGAAGACGGGGTCCTGTCTGTAGGTGGTGTTTCGGTGATACAGGCATTTGGGGCCAGATGTTTGGGGTGGTGAGGGAAATGGATGGAAAAGCCAAGTAACATCATTTCATTGTGGGAGATTGGGTGCTAATCCTGAATCCCATCAAACACAAAGCAAAGTGTTCTGCTTATATACCGCCCCATACCATTTCAAGTAGTCTCTGGGTGGTTTACAGTTTTAATTACAGTAATGCAGGCTACATATCCCCCCCCCGCAAGCTGGGAACTCATTTTACTGACCTCGGAAGGATGGAAGGCTGAGTCAACCTTGAGCCTGCTACCTGGGATTGAACCCAAAATTGTGAGCACAGTTTTACCTGCAGTACAGGCATTTAACCACTGCGCCTCAGCATGTTTCGGATGCTTTGTTTTCAGTTTATTTATTTTTATTTTTATTTTTGCTCTGCAATTATTGGAAGCAATTTGTTCTTCCCTGTTAAACTCTAAAAAACATCCCTGGCTTTCTTTCGGTGTAAACCTGCTGGGACTTCTCGGATGTTGGGGAGGGGCGCGGGGGGGGAAGCCTGTTCCTCTCTTCCCAGAATCCTTCCTTGCAAATCCGTCCTCCATGACCTCATTAACAGCCCCATCTCACTTTCCCCTTCATCCCCTTGGCAAACACCCATCCAGCCTGGCTTCTTATAAATGGCTTATCAGCATGACGTAAAGAGTTGGCTTCCTCGCCGGAGCCTGCAGGCGTGCAGCCAAGAGTAAAGGGGAACATCAGGTTTTTGGGTTGATTTATCATCGCTAGATCTTGAATTCATTGGGAAACTCTTGCTTAATGATGCCAGCAACGTATGAGTTTAGGCGCCCTTTAAAAAAATGTGATAGGAAAAGAAGCGGAATAAGAAGAGCTCATAAGGGAAAGCCCTTTAGACAATCTTGAGGGGGGTCTTAGATTAATTTAATGGGGGCTTTGGACTTTGGTGGCCAGATCTTTCCCATTGCGATCCAAGAACACGGTCAGGAGATTTTTCAAAGATTTGCAGTCAACTCTCCTTTTGTTCTCCACATGCTTGCATCGAACCCTTGTCTGTAAAGAGAAAGCTTAACTTACGACCGTAGAGCTGCCTGGAAATATAAGTATACTGGAAGGGAAACAGGCGGTTGCCTTGATGAAATATTTTCCATCAGTCACGGATGACTTTGGTCGGCTCGTGACGAGAGAGTGAGGTTGAAGCAAGACTGGAGCAGCTTCAGCAGTCCTCAGCCCTGAGTTCTGAGGGTGAAAGAGAGTTATCTATGGTCATCATGGTGGGTGGTTCCTCTCTAGCCTGTTTCTTATCTCTGTGGTCTTCAATTGGGCAGAATGATCTCCATCTCCTATTCTACAGAACAAATCAATCAGGCAAGGTAACTTTTTTTAAACAGCCAGGCTTCCGAGTATGGAGACCCGGGCGGTGGGCAGTGGCTTGTTTTCCCATTTTACTCTCCAGTCATGTTGCTCCGGGCCTCCCAAGAGCAGCATGGCTGGAGAGTAAACTGGGCCTGGAGCTATATGTATGTGTGAATATACAGCGGTACCCCTACTTAAGAGGAGCTCCACTTAAGAGCAGCTCAACTTAAGAGCAATTCGACTTAAGAGTGGAAAACTGTTGGCGTTTTAACGGTTGCCTTGCAAATTTTTAGATATGGTCTGCTTGACTTACAATTTTTTTTTCATTTTTTGATTTTATAACTTATTGTTTCAATTTTTTAGATAGGTCGCCCAACTTAATAGTAGTTTGACTTAAGAGCATGCATTCGGAACTGATTAAATTTGTAAGTTGAGGTACCACTGTATTTTTTCACACATGCATACCTCTAAAAACTAGGTGTGTCCTATGGCCCAGTGCGTCGTATGGGGTGAAAAATACAGGTAACTGTCTTTGCCATCAAAGAGATGGGGAATGAGTAACCAGTCACATGAAGTTAGACAGCAGTCCTCACAATACCTAAGCATGGGTTACACTATCTGTAACACGTGGGAGTTGAATTCGACTACATCTGGTGGGCATCTGGAGTTTCCTGCCCCAGATTTGCACTGACTGGTAGCAGCGATGAGGGCTTTAGGCAGAGATTGTATCCTGATGTCTGTCCCGAAACACCAGATATTGCATTTAGTACAGTGGTACCTTGTATAAAGGAATTAATTCGTTCCAAATGAAAATATGTTAAGCAAATTTTCCTTTATACAAATTTCCCATGGGAATGCATTGAAAACATAGTAATCTCTAATTGCGACCACTTTTTATGTTGTACGCATTTGCTCCATAGACAATTCTGTTAAGCAAATTTCCCTGTCTCCGGAATTGTTTATGTTGTACAGATTTTATGTTATACAAACCGTTTTTATACAAGGGTCCACTGTACTTTAAAATGTATTTTATGTATTGGGTATGAATGCTGTCAGGTGAAAGAGTGTAGGGCTGTGTGTGTGTGTTTGGTTTTTATGTCAATTTTAAATGCGTACAAGTGATGTTCTGCATGGCGAATGTAGGAATATGTGTATGGATGGTTTGTTCTTAAAATGGTAGATTTTATGTCTTGGGTTTTTATACTGGGGTGTGTGAATGAGCTGACTGGATGGCACTTTTAATCTCGTTGTATTTATACAATGACAGTAAATTCCATTCCAATTCCAATTCCAATTCCAATTCCAATTCCAAAATTCTCCTTGGGATCTGAACCCCAGTGCTTTAGGGCCTGTTTTTCCTTTGTGTCCAATGGAGTTATTTTCTTCAATACAAATTCTCTCTCCTCCTAAAAATGAATGTGTTGGCCCCTTTTGCGATTGGCTATGGATCTTTGCAGTGCAGGTAATATCTAATGAGAAATGTGATGTCAGTGAAGTTTTCCGCCAAGGCTTTCACTGGAAAACGTGATGTGCCTCACTGTAGGGTCTGGTGGACTGCCAAAATGAGAAAGCAGGGCCATCCTATTTGAACCCTGCTTTCCACTGGGAAAGAACAGTTGCGGCTTTCGCACTGCTGTTGACCTCACTTCCTCTGGCACAGAAATCAGTTACTATATATAACCTGTGATTGGTCAGCATTGCAGAGTTGCAAAATCTTTATCCGGGGCAGATTTCCAGTTGCCTTGGGTAGAGCCTACCTGCCGAAACAGCTCAGTTCCGATCACGTAGGAAAACGCTCTGTCCTGCTGTGCTTCGGCCTTGGCGAAGATTGTTCCATTTCCATTCTGCTTCATGCTCCCCGTGTTTCAGCTTCAACTTTGCCGGCTTGTCGTGAGCAAGCCATCGTGATGCTGGAGAGGGTCAGATCTCATCAAGAAAGGGTGCACGGGTCTGGCATCTATAAATTCTGCTGATAGTTATGACACACTGTAATTCCATGCTGGATTGAAGTCTTTAATGAGAGAAGTGAAGGTTCTTGCCTTGTTGCAATCAGTCCCCAGCTGCACTCAAAACTTGAGTGAGTGGGGAAAAGATGGCACTAACACAGCTCCCCTAAATGCACAATCGCAACTAAGCTTCCCCTCCATTCCCTACCCCAGGCAGGAATTTCACATTTGCAGATAACTTGCAGTAAGGTTTTATTGTGTGTAACCTGCAAATCGGAGTGAAACAGCCTGGAACACGTACTGTTTTAACATGTGTATTTCATGCGCCTTCATGACAGTGACCAAGGAGCACATTGGCAGCAGCTCTGGCAGTGGGAGTCTGGTAGACACTGCTACCGCCACTGCAACCTACAACCATAATCACCTAGCTGGCAATTAGACAAGTCCGACTGTCCATAAAGGATGCTCTGCTGCACTTAAACCTTCTCCTTATACAGCAATACCTTGGTTTATGAGTGGTTTGCAAGGTGAGCAACCATTTTTGATCAATTTTGCCTTGATCAGTGAGCATTGTCTTGCAATACAAGCACTGGAGCAGGTCACATTATCACAAGTGAGCCAATGGTGGCTCTTTCTTTACCTCCTTGCTGGATTGTGGGTGATTGTCTGCAATTGTCTGGAATCTTCTGTCTCAGGCAAGCCTCAAAAACAGGAGAGAGAGGAATGGTCTCCCTTGCACCAGCCACAAAAGTTTTCAAAGGAGACATTTGTTTTTCTTTATACAGTATTGATATTTTTATTCACCATACCTTTCCATCTATAAGATATCTCCATATATAAGACAACTGTTTGCAGACACAAGGTATGGGCAGTTTTGCAATCGCATAGTTCTCTTCTCACCTTACTTCCGTGCATAAGACAATCCTCAATTTTTAGTCTAATAATGTTATAAAAATATAGTATACATGGGAAAATACAGTAATTTGTTTCCAACATTCTTTCTTATTTTTCAAACCATTTCTAGTCATGAAGCAGCTAGTCAAGTGTGTACTGTATATGGCTACAAATTGCATTTTATTATTGTCACTTTAAAAACACAGAGTAAAATCCTGTTGTTAGTCTCAAGCAGAACAGATTCTGCAGCTAGGTACCTAAATCATGGAGTGGACGTGGGCTTCTAGCCAACTTCTTTTGTGAGTTTTGGCATTTTGTGTATACAGTATGTGGTCTATGGCAGTGTTTTTCAACCTTTTTTGGGCAAAGGCACACTTGTTTCATGAAAAAAATCACGAGGCACACCACCATTAGAAAATGTTAAAAAAAATAACTCTGTGCCTATATTGACTATATATAAAGTAATTCTCTTGAATAGGAATCAAATAAACACAAAGAAAGTATTTTATAATTACTTTATTATGAAATAGTAAGTAAACAGAAATATGAAAAATTATAAAATACTTTATTCAGTGCGCAACCTGGGCCTGTTTGGCTGAACACAAAGATGATATTCTTCAGCTTTTCCAACGGCACACCAGGCAACATCTCGCGGCACACTAGTGTGCCACGGAACAGTGGTTGAAAAACACTGGTCTATGGGACCCCAGAATGAATAATCTGAGTTTCCATTATTTCTTATGGGGATATTTGTTTTGATATACAAGATACGAGTGCTTTGGTTTACAAGCATGTTTCTGGAACGGATTATGCTCATAAATGAAGGCATTACTATATCTGGGAATGGGTCTAACTGTCCTTGTAAACCTTGCTCAGAATGAAAATTGCTTGTACGCTTTGAGGACCCCAACTCCATTATTCACTGGTCAACTTTTCTTCGTAGACAGAGGTGGGGAACCCTTGGGCCTCCAGATGTTTTAGATTTCAGTTCTGTTCATCCCCACACAGCATGGACAAATGGTCCATGTTGTGTTAGCTAACACCCAATAACACTTGGTGGTGAAGAATCTGGCAAGGCACCAGCTTTTCGATTAAAGCAAAGCAAAAAGCTAAGCTTGCTGCTTATATACTGCCCCATAGTGCTTATATACTGCCCCATAGTGCTTAAAGCACTCTCTGGGTGGTTTACAAGCAATTAGACAGGCTACACATTCCCCCCGCCCCCTGCAAGCTGGGTATTCATTTTACTGGCCTCAGAAGGATGGAAAGCTGAGTGAACCTTGAATCTGCTACCTGGGATTGAGCTCTGGGGTTGTGAGCACAGTAGAGTTTAACCACTGTGCCACGAGGCACTTACACTAGTTAATGCTGTTGGGGTCCCTCCCAACAAAACCTACTTGAGACAGCATGTGAGGTTGCAAAGAAGTGTCCAATATGTTCCACATCCTACCCCTTTTTTTGCTGTGGCCTGCAGGGGGCACACCTTCTGCCTTCGTCTGTTGCCCACCAACCCTTCCTCGTTGTTAGCGTTGCCACAGGAGGCACGCCGCAGGGAGAGAGGGCTTCCATTCACCTTCTGTGTGGCGGGAGAGTTTGTACTACCTCTTGTCGAGAATATTCTTGTGTGAGTACGTTTTTTCAACTTACAGTTAGAGATATGTAGTCCAGCTGTGGACTGAAGCAAGCTCGGCAAAGTGGCCTTGACAAGAAGGCTAATGTCCAAGGACGCTGAAGCGTAGCTCAGAAGCGTGGATGAGAGAAGCACTATGGCATGTGATGTGAAAGTAAAGAATTGATTGGAAAGGGATGTTATATATACCATATGTATTGCAATATGTTCTTGCTGTTTAGCCAGGGCTGTTTAGCCAGTAAGCCTGATGTGTGGACTGTGATCAGGAAGAGTAGCTGGATTATTTATGCTACTGGATGTAAGTCTCTGGAAACCAAATGGAACCTGTATATATTTTGTAAATAGACTGCAATAGAAAAACCAGCAATGGAGTCTGTCATATTTTTGCCTCTAATCCTTGACATTGCTGCAACTTTGCTTATTGAGGTTAATTCCTCATAATTCCTTGACACCTCTGAGGACACAGTCTGAAGGAGTTGACACCAAG
This sequence comes from Phrynocephalus forsythii, assembly GCA_029282475.1. NCBI lineage: Eukaryota > Metazoa > Chordata > Lepidosauria > Squamata > Agamidae > Phrynocephalus > Phrynocephalus forsythii. The sequence goes on from JAPFRF010000004.1 coordinate 120,079,771, forward strand.
GGTCATTTGTGAGTTGTGCACTTCTTAACACGTTATCATTTCGACTTCTCATTTCCTTTTGTTAAGACTGAAGAAGGCAGGAATTAAATGAAAGGAGTTACATGGTTCTGAAAGGCATAGCATTATTCCTTTTCTGTTTTCTTTCCTTGCAGGAGGAACGAGATGGATCGTACGCAGACCAAATAATGCATATGTCAGCAAACAAAGAATGTGGGGAAACAGAAGGAATTTGAGCGTGCCCATTTATGCCACGGAGCTCAATTGAAGTATCTTCAGATGGCGGGATAAAGACTCGGTGCCCTCGTGAAGAATGTGTGACAGAATTTCACCCAAGCCTTGGGGAACTGTTGATCTCACAGAGCGAATTCCTGACTGAAATTATTTCAGAAAACACCAGAGTTTGGTTGCACACATCGATTTCTATCACTGAAGATCCATGGTTAGGTAGCAAACACTATATTAAAAGTGCTCTATGAGATATCTGTGGATGTCTGGGTCATATTCCCAGAAGTAAGACTGGGATGAGGCTTCAGAAACACTGTGAGTTCATTTGTCGAAACATTGCCGCAAAACCCTTCACTATATTGAGCCCCTATATTCCACTTCTTCAAATTTCATTTTTGTCTCTTCTGCTCCCTTGTATGAATTAATGCACCAGTGCTTCAGGTTTGGAAACCTCTACAAGAGAGTGGCTTTTTAATCTCCTCCATGCCCTTGCCTCTCACTTTATATGACTCTGAATGTCTGAGATTTGTCTCCTTTCCACAATGGATGTCAAACCAAGAACCTCACAGATTTTCATCTGTAATGATGGAGAACGGTCTTATTTTAAGCCACACTGCTGAACAGAAGGTTGATCCTCTTTATTGCTGTTTTATTACATAGCTATAGAGGGAGTTGACCCCCTGCCATGGCAGAGAAGTGTGATTACATTGCAAACATGTACGGTTATGACTTGGGCTGCCGTTTCATCAGCTTCCGACCCCTGGGCTTCGGCGCGAACGGGCTTGTCCTGTCGGCGGTTGATAGCAAAAGTTGCCGCAAGGTGGCCGTGAAGAAGATCACCATCAACGATGCCCAGAGCATGAAACACGCCTTCCGGGAGATCAAGATCATCCGCCGGCTGGACCACGACAACATCGTGAAGGTCTACGAGGTGCTAGGGCCCAAAGGGGCCGATCTTCAAGGGGATTTGTTCAAATGCAACGTGGTGTACATCATCCAGGAGTACATGGAAACGGACCTGGCCCGTCTCTTGGAGCAGGGTCCGCTCTCTGAGGAACACGCCAAACTTTTCATGTACCAGTTGCTGAGGGGCTTGAAGTTTATCCATTCCGCCAATGTGTTGCACAGGGACTTGAAACCGGCCAACATTTTCATAAACACAGAGGACCTGGTGTTGAAGATTGGAGACTTTGGTTTAGCAAGGGTTGTGGATCAACATTATTCGCACAAGGTATGCCATTTCATTGGTTTAGTTCGGTTTTCTGCTCTGTCATAGGAACATAAGAACATAAGAAAGGCCAGGCTGGATCAGGCCAAAGGCCCATCTAGTCCAGCTTCCTGTATCTCACAGTGGCCCCACCAGATGTGTCTGGGAGCGCACGTGACTAGATATCTGTCTCCTGATACCACTCCCCTGCATCTGGCCCTTGAAGGACCCTGGTTTTAAGCCTGGAGATTACACATCTCCATCATGGTTTATTTGCCACTTTTCCTCCAATGAGTTCAAGGCAGATGTCGTTGGCTCTCTTCCTTCCCACCTTATCCTCACAACAGGTACAAAGCTTTGTATTTCTAGAAAAATGGCTGCACTGCACAGCTAGAGGGATTCACAGAAGAGAATAGGTTTAAGTTCCACAAAATTCTCCCCTTTCTGATTTACTGGCACTTACGGTAAAGTCTCGATAACTAAGACATTTGTAAGAGAAATAATAGAAATGTTTATTACACAATTGTGGACAGATAAACAAACAAAGCAACCACAGGAAGCCAGACTGTTTCCAACAAACTAAAATGAAAGAAAAGAAGAGACAGAGAGCAGAGAGATGGAGCTCTTTTTTAATTCAGAGGCAGGTATGAAATGATTGATTTGTGCCGAATAGATGAGAGTCAACTTAGGAAGCTTTCACATGACCCCTAAAATCCGCTGGCAACTTAAATGCAGATTCCCCCCAAGGTGGTTTTTGTTCTGCTTCCTGTGTTCACACCTCCCACACTCTTGATTCTATTGCTTCTGTCTGTGGTGAGGGGAGAGAGAAAAAAATGCAGGCTCACCTCCGCCTGCCATGGGCTGCAGCTAATTGTTCCAGCCCGTTAGGATTCCTGTCTGTTAAAGGGAGGGGGGGAAACATACAAAAAGCGGAGGAGGGCCAGGCATGCAATGCTTTAAAACAGCAGCAAGGAACAGCAACAAGGATTTTACCTCCTTGAGACCAGGTACCTGTAAAATGTGCTGGGGCTTGCTTAAGCGGGCGTGGTCGTACTTTATTTTTAAAAGTCCGCTGCTGGTGGGAAAACAACTTTATGCTTCGCATCTGCGAGCCCATTGCATCGGATTTTAGGGGTCGTGTGAATGCAGTCTTAGCCCATGTAGGTTCCTCCCAGCCAAGTTTATCAAAGGCAGCATCAGAGGTTGCAAATATCCAACAACAACCCTTTGAAGTAAGTTAGACTGAAGATATGACTAGCTCAAGGTTACCTTGTGAGTTCCATGGGTGAATCAGAAACAGAACCTGGAACTCCTGGGTTCCAGTCCAAGCACTCTAACCACTAAACTACACTGCCTTGAGAGTTTTCTTTCCTGTTAGATGGAAATTTCCATTGTTAAAACCTACACACAAGGAATGTCCTGTTAGCAAAAACTTTGACTATCATGCATGGTTTCCCCAGACAAAAGAAACAAATGGACAGGAGGAAGAATGTCAAGCATGTTCAGCAATTCAGTTGTGGCATTTCCCCCCTAGCTACTAGTTTGTTTTGGGATTGATCACTAACATACCTCTCCAGGGCCAATGAATAATGAGAAAAGTCCCCTGCAAAGTTGAGTTCTTGGAGGTGCTTGTCTTCTGTTTGCACAGGTTGGTAAGAAAACCACACGAAGCCCTGAACATTGGGGGTATCTGCACTCACACGTCCAAAGAATCGGAAAACTTGTCCGCCTGTTTTTGTGCTAATTGCTTGTGGTTATTTAAGCTTCCAAAAACGTGATAGCAAGATTGCAGTACTTGGGTATTGCCTCCCATCTTCTATCTAAGAAGCAGTAGGAAACATGAAAATGCTACCCCCCTTTTTGGGCTCATTGTGATGTCATGAGATAAGCTACATGTTGAGAATGTGTGACTGAGACCCAGTCACACAGGTTTCTGCAGAGAGAAATGTATGCAATAGAGACCTAGGTAGGGTTTGAAAACCAAAACCAAAAGCCACATGGGAAGGAAAAACTTACCACCTTACAAACCATGATGGAGATGTGTAATCTCCAGGCTTAAAACCAGGGTATTTCAAGGGCCAGATGCAGGGGAGTGGTATCAGGAGACAGATATCTAGTCTCATGCGCTCCCATAGGCATTTGGTGGGGCCACTGTGAGATACAGGAAACTGGACTAGATGAGCCTTTGGCCTGATCCAGCATGGCTCTTCTTATGTTCTTATGTTCCTTCCAGGAGGTTATATTTCTATTCCCTTTTATTGCCATTCCAGTTTTTTGGCAAGCACCTAACATCTTCAAACACATTCAAATCTCACAGGTCGGATTGTTTGTTAAGCTTATAGACTGTATGACATAGTGAAATCAAGATTCAGGGCAGTTTGGATAGCAGAAAACTCCGAGCATTCAACCCAAATTAAAAATAATCAAAGGAAACACCACCGGCAATGTAATCAATACAAACAAAAACAACCCCTGGTTGGAGAGATAGGCAGGATATCTCTCAATGCCATTTGCAGGGAATTGTAAGCAGGTGAAGACATCTGCTTGGGAATACCCTGAAGGAAATGGTGAGCCGCTGTGTAAGACAGACTGTTCCAGCAAGGCTGTTCTTATGTTCTTATGTACAAAACAGCTGACTCACGCTGGACATTAATAATTCAATCCAAATTAGAACAAAGAAACATACAAAGTAGACCAAATCATCAGTAACCAATAATAAAATGCCATCAAATCAAGACCACACATATGAGTCATGAAAAATTAACATTGCTTGTTGACATTTTGTTGTTGTGTCGTATGGTCCCGACTCTTCGTGACCTCATGTCCATGGAGTTTTCTTGGCAGGAATACTGTACTGGAGTGGCTTGCCAGTTCCTACTCCAGGCGCCTACAGCACCTGGTATTCCCTGGTGGTCACCCATCCAAGTACTAGCCAGGCCTGACCCTGCTTTGCTTCCAAGATCAGACAAGCTCAGATGTGTTCAGGGCATCTAGGCTGTCCTTAAAAAAACCCTGTCTTTAGCAATCTAAGGACTGTCAGTAGGGGACCAAGGAAGTTTGTCCCCAAAAAGGGTGCCACTCTGAAAGTGTCCGATTTCTAGTTATGTTTTTCTTTACTTCCCTTGGGGGTTGGGAAGATCTTGTATTCTGTCAAGATCACTGGACTTGTAGGTGTTATTTCAAAGCCACTGTTAATAACCTTCACAAAGTCTTGGATAACAGATAAAATGCTAGAAAACCAGAGATGGGCAAATGTTTTCTTTTTTGTTTTTTAAAAAGTGGTTGAAAATAAAGATGGTTCTAGTAAAGTACAAACCAGTCAGATTGGTGTAAATATCAGACAAAACTCTAAAATGTTTTTAAAAGATTTCACATTGTAAAGATTCAGAAAATAATGCACTGAATACGAGGAGTCAACGTGGGTTTGTCAGGAATAAATCATCCCGGAATCAAGTTATCCCTGTGTTTTTGTTTTGTTTTTAATCCTGTTACTGGTTTGTCCCAGACAGTACCATGTTTCCCCAAAAATAAGACAGTGGTTTTTTTTTTTTTGCTCCCAAAGATGCACTAGGTCTTATTTTCAGGGGATGTCTTATTTTTCCATGAAGAAGAATATGGAACACATTTATTGTTATTTCATTATTGGGGAGGCCTTATTTTGGGGGGATGCCTTATTTTTCAGTGAGAGACAAAACTGTAAGTAGGTCTTATTTTTGGGGGATGTCTTATTTGGGGGGAAACAGGGTAGTAGCCTGTACACTCATTCTTGGGTAGAGATGGGGTATTATGCTGCCCTGCTTGTGTTTTTTTTTTTTTTTTTTTGGAAGGGATGAACTCCTTTTGCCCAATGAAACATGTTAGGTTTTAATGTGAAAGAGGGGGAAGAAACTTTAATAATTTAAGATATGCAAATGGCTCACATGATTGGCAAAAGTAGCAGCGATCTGAAAAGATTTCTGTCAACAGGGCACAGAAGAGGTGGTGAACATGAAAAAGAAATGACTGTGAAAGAATTGTATAATTGCAATGTTGACAATGAAGGAAGCAAAATTGGTGAAGCTCGTCTAAACTTGAGCTCCACTGTTAACTAAAATGGAGGATGTAACAAATGCCTCCAGCACTGATTGAAAATTTGGAAGGACAGCTGTGGAGGAACTAGGAAAACAAATTCATGAGAGTTAGGAGGTGTCCTTGGAGATCAAGGTGAGGGTAATTCACATGGTGGTATTCCTGATTACAAATTATGGATGCAGTTGCTAGACAGTGGAGAAAGTTGAGGGGAAGGAACTGAGGGCGTTTATACACGACCCCTAAGCTCTGCTGCAAATGGCTGCAAGCTCCGGAGCTTAAAAATGTTTCCCCACCAGCTCCGGAGTTTGCAGACAATTAAGTGCAACCCTGCCCACTTTAGCGCGACCCAGCGCACTTTTCTTGTACCTTCTCTTTGGAGGTGAAAAATCTTTGATGCGGTGCAACGATAGTGAGTGCGGGGCTCTCCTCGCTTCTGTTTGCTGCTTTTTGGCTCCCGCCCCTTTAAGAGCTACTTTTACAGAGATGAGGGGGTTGGACTTGATGGCCTTACAGAGACGAGAGGCAGAAGGAGGTGAGCTGCATGCTTTTCTTTCTCTTTTTCTCCCTCCCTCATGCAGCCAGCAACCAGGAAGTGCAGAGGGGGGTGGGGACAGAGGAAGAGTGACGAACCCCTAAGATCTCTGGTCCGAATTTAAGTGGCCAGCGGATCTTAGGGGTCGTGTAAAAAGGCCCTGACTCATTTGAAATGTGGTGCTGGAAGGGAGTTTGGTGGATGCCACGGACCAATTAAAGACAAATAAGTGGTTTCCAGAAGGAAGCAAAACTGAACTCTCTCTCTTGGAGGTGCAGGCTACATTCTTTACTGCACACATACTCAGCAACCAAGACTGCTTTTACACAACCCCTAAAATCCGCTGGCAACTTAAATGCAGATTCCCCCAAGGTGGTTTTTGTTCTGCTTCCTGTGTTCCCACCTCCCTCACTCTTGATTCTATTGCTTCTGTCTGCAGTGAGGGGAGAGAGAGAAAAAATGCAGGCTCACCTCCGCCTGCCATGGGCAGCAGCTAATTGTTCCAGCCTGTTAGGATTCCTGTCTGTTAAAAAGGGGGGAGGGCAACAAAAACAAACAAAAAGCGGAGGAGGGCCAGGCATGCAATGCTTTAAAACAGCAACAAGGATTTTACCTCATCCAGATCAGGTACTTGTAAAATACACTGGGGCGCGCTCAAGTGGGCGCGGTCGTACTTTATTTTTTTTTAAGTCCGCTGCTGGTGGGAAAACAATTTTATGCTCCACATCTGCGAGCATTTTAGGGGTTGTGTAAAAGCAGCCCAACTGAACAGACCAATATCAAAAAATATCACCAGCTGGGAAAGAGGGGGAAAGAGCACGCAGGAGCAACACTATGGAAATATACAGTCTGGTTATAATGGCCATAGTCCTACTAGTGTTTGTATTACATTTGCATTCCTTCCCATGGCTAACAGAGGAGGTACTAAGGCACATCTGTTTTGTGGGATCAGCCAGATGACCGGTCATATGACCATAACATGCACTGGCACATCTTCAGTTAGCAGCAATGAGCCGTGGGGAATTACTCAAGCCTTGCAGTTGCCAGAACATTGTAGCCAATAAGAGGAGCTTAAAAATGCGGAGAAGCCACTGCATGCAAAGGGCGCAAATATTCTAATGTTGATAAAATAAACTGCAAGTTTTGAGGGATAAATAGTTGTCAATATTTAATTACTGGGAGTATCCCTGTGCCTATTGCTGTTGAAATAAAATGGAAGAAAACCCTCACTCCCTGTGATTTTGTACATCTGCTGAATGATTCACAAAACTCCCTATGACTACCCAAGCATATGGCTTATTTTTATTCCTAATTAACGCTCATCATAGTTTTTGCAGACGCTGAGGGCTTACTGCCATCGAAAGGAACACTTGGTGTCGTGAGGTGGTTATTCCACCACGCTAATTAATTTCAGAGGGACTTAACTTCACTTGGGTGGTTCCCCCCCCCTTTCTCAGAAGTCTATTGTTCTTGTAGCAAAGCCTAATTAATGGCCTGCTTTTGAAAGACAAGCAGCTGAATATTATCAGTAGGCAAGTGCTTGGTAAATCACATTTATTAAGCAGGCCTGCTCTAGGAGGACCACTGGTGGGTGTCAAGCGTCTGTTTTTTTTTTTTTTTATACTGTCTATAACCAACTAGACTGTGTTTTTTTTTAAAGGCAGAGCAATGTACAATTGCTTTATATTTTTGTTACAGCTGAAACAAAACGTCCGGATGATATCACTTCTCTAGGATGTTTTCTCTCTTTCTGCACTAGCTCCTGTCCTCACCCTTTCCCGCCTGGGACAGTCTGGCCCCTGCTCAACAAGTAGTGCTAGTAACTATCAGACATTCTCTCACTGTCTTCACTGTGTTTTTGAAGGGCTCCCCCTCAGGAAACCCTCCTGTTCTTCTTTTCCTTTCTCTTTTCCGGTTTTCTAAAACCTCCTTCTTGTGCACCAATAATACTGTTGCAGCGGCAATAAGGACCTATGTTGCAGACGGGAATTCCAATCTCAGGGAAGTGTGTGGCGTTCTCAGCTGATTCTTCTTCTTCTGATTATGAACAGGCTGGCTGAGAATTCATCACCCTCCATTCTGACTCCATCCTTGAAATTCAGACTCTGCCTTGGTCCCATTAAAATCTAATTCTCGTCCTTGCCATGCATTTGAAAGAAATGAATTACAAACTGTTTCGTACACCTAATCCTACAGAAGAGAGGTTTAGCCTTGAATATCCAAATTCAAGAGCCAGTTTGGTCTTTCCAATAAAAGTTAATTATTAATAAAATGTGTTTAAAGCACCACCAAAGAAAGGGATACATGAAAGGCAGTACAGTAGAACCCTGGTATCAACTGGGGATTGGTTCCAGGCCTTCCCATGGATAATGAAAACCATGGATAAGAGCAAACACCTGCCCACCCACCTCCAAACTGCTGTTTCCTGATAGTAGCTTGCTTTATGACTGCTGGTTTGAGACAGTAGCTTGCTTTATGGCTGCTGTTTGTGACAGTAGATGCTTTATAGCTGCTGTTTGTGACAATAGCTTGCTTTGTGGCTGCTGAATTATTTAATTTTTTCCTCTGCCAACCATGGATAACTGAATCAGTGGATAATGAATCAGTGGATACAGGGGTCCTACTGTAAGTTGTTTATACTATACCTCCCTACCAGGCCAGTCCCTCCTCTTCCTGACTCCCAATGTGATATTAATTATGGCCTGTAGAGGTTAAAATGAATCCTGTGGTTCCCCAGAACCAGACAATGTGCCTACATGCATAAGAATATGACAGCATTTCCCATTTCCCATTGTATAGGGAGTTTTTTCTGTTAGAGGTTAATCTGTTTTACAAAAATAAAGAAAACTCATATGTGAACTGAGGTGGTAAGGAAAGGATTGGGTGATAACACTGGAAGAATTCTAAACAAACATCGGTACATGTTGAAAGCCATTTATTCCTTTGGTTCATCTCTAATCTGTACTGGAAATATGAGTTTTCTACTGCAGTTGAAAGCTGATTTCCACTCAACTTTTTTTGAGGGGACATTAAAAACAATCCCAGCTTTGTAATACTGTACAAATATAAAACAGAATGAATAGAATAGAGTTTTATTGTCATTATGCATATGCAAAATATGCACAACGAAATTAGAGTGCTGTTCCACTACACACTCTAAGCATACAAACACATAAAACATATAAAGCACCATACAAAATATTAAAAACTCTTAAAATTGCTTACAAAATTTAAAACACTACTTAAAACTGATTAAGATAGTGCTAAAACTGTCGCATTTAGCTTGGATACCGCTCTGTGATAAAAACTGTTATTTAGTCAATTTGTCCTTGACCTAAGAGTCCTGTATCTCCTGCCAGACGGCAACAGTTCAAAAAATTGGTAGCCAGGATGCAAAGGGTCTCTCAAAATTCTAGATGTCTTCCTTGAGCATCTGGAGTTGTATAATTCTTCCAAAGGAGGAAGAGGACAGCCCACTATCCTCTCAGCAGTGTTTATGACCCTCTGGAGTGCCCTTCTATCTGCCACTGTGCAACTGGTGAACCAGACACAGAGGCAGTAAGTGATAGTGCTTTCTATAAAGCCCCGGTAGAAGGTTACCAACAGTTTCTTAGACAGTTGTTCCCTCCTGAGAAATCTCAGAAGATATAATCTCTGTTGGGCCTTCTTAACCAGTGCTTCAGTGTTGGCACTCCAGGTCAAATCCTCCTGTAGAATAACTCCTAAGAACCTACTGTCTGTCACCCGCTCTACACAAACTCCATCAATAATCAGGGGCTGAGTGTCTGATTTCCTTTTTCGATAGTCCACTATAAGTTTTTTGGTCTTGTTGATATTTATTATCAGATTGTTGGTTCTGCACCACCGTAGCAGCCGATGCACCTCCTCTCGGTAGGCTGACTCGTCTCCACCAGAGATGAGTCCCACTACTGTTTGTCATTGGCAAACTTGATGATTTTATTTTCAGGATGAGTATGAGTGCAGTCAGAGGTGTAAATACTAAACAATAGTGGGCTCAACACACAGCCCTGTGGTTGTGGTTTTGAAGAATATCATCTTCCCCTCAGGGAGGACAAGATAATGATAGGAAATGCCTATCTTCTCTTGTTGAGCGTTTCTGGCCATTTCTAGGATTCTCGTCTGTTGGATTAATAGCTCTTGGCACTCTGTGGGAGGTAACTGCTCAGGATGACTGCCATCCTGATGTGCACTGTATGCTGAATTCACCAGCTCCCCACAGTACTTGTGCTCCATTGTGTGTCTGCTGAGGAAAGGGCCCAATTCAGAGATGGGCATGAATTGTCAGTTTGGTGGTTCGTGCCAGTTCATTCTTTGGATGTTCAGGTGTTCACTGGTTTCTAGCCCTGGCAGCACCTGGAAGAGGTGGGGCAGGGAACCCTGCCCACTGCCTCTCAGTGGGCACCCATTGGAGGAGGCGGGGCTGGGAACTGTCAAGCTCCTACTCATGTGAAAGACGAATGGGCACAAACGGCTGAACTGGTGGTTCGCGCCCATCTCTAGTACAATTAAACCAGAAATAGTTGCCTGGAAGTTTACATGTTGTTCATGTGGCTTGTCTACTTGGGGGGAACCCTCCCTCCCCCCAAAAAGGATAATTGTCATTCCTGGAAGCTGGAAAGGGGTTTTATAATAAAATTGGCATATGATTTCCGGCCACCTACAGGTGTGTTTTTAGGAGGGTGACATGGCCTATGAAAGTTGAAGAGGACTGAAAGGTGAATCCCACATTTCTGGATATTACCCTTTCCCAAATTAAATAAATGACCCTGAAGTTGTTCTAGCACATGAGTGGGTACTGCCGTGTCCCAGAAATGGTGCTTATGATAGTATCCTGATGAGGAGTGAGGGTTCATCCATCAGCAGCTCTGAGGGAAGCAGCTGCAGTAGGACAAAATTGTATCATTAGTATAATTCAGCGCCCTCCCCTTAGTAACAGAAGCAAAATGTGCTGCTCACAATGGGCGCTTTTACACAACCTCTAAAATCCGGTGTCAGCTTAAATTCGGACCAGAGATCGTGGGGGCTTGTCGCTCTTCCTGTGTTCCCACCCCTCCGCACTCCATTGTTCCTGTCTGCGTGAGGGGAGGGAGAAAAAAAGGGAGAAAAAAATGCAGGCTCACCTCCGTCTGCCAGTCGAAGCAGCCCTGAGCAGCCCCGTCGTCGTGATTGCTGTCTCTTAAAGGGGTGGCGAGGACAAAAAACAAACAGAAGGCGAGGGAGCCCGGCATTCATAGCTTTACAATGCACATCGGAAAATTTTTGACCTCCTGGAGGCCAGGTACTTGAAAATTGTGCTTGGACGCACTTAGGTGGGCGTGGTCGTACTTAATTTTTTTTTTTAAGTCCGGAGCTGGTGGGAAAACATTTTTAAGCTCCGGATCTGGAAGCCGTTTGCCTCAGATTTTAGGGGTCGTGTAAAAGTGCCCAATGTATACTGTCCTACAGCAGTTAAAGCGCTCGTTGGATGGTTTACAATTTCATTGATTGGGCTACACATAGTATGCACCACCAGCCCAGCAAGATGAGTACAGTATTCAGTTTACTGACTTTGGAAGAACGGAAGGCTGAACCAGCCCTGAGCCAGCTACCTGAGCCCATCAGGATTAAGCTGAGGTTGTGAGCAGAGTCGTGACTGCAGGACTGCAGTTTAAACACTGCGCCACAAGGCTCTGTTAAGGAGCTGATGCAAGATGGGCCAGTTCTGATGGGTATTTTATCATAAATGCTGTCGTCCGCTAAATATTTTTGTATGTATGTCTGACATCACCTAGAGCTATGAAGAAGTGGGGACAGCTGTCAGCCTTGACACCTTTAAGAAGGAATTGGACAAGTTCATGGAGAACAAGGGTATCAATGGCTATCATTATGGATGCCTAAGGACAACCTCCGGGTTGGAGAGATAGGCAGGATCTCTCTCAATGCCATTTGCAGGGAATCTTAAGCAGGTGAAGACATCTGCTTGGGAATACCCTGAAGCAAATGGTGAGCCACTGTGTGAGACAGAATGCTGGACTGGTTGGGCTGTGGCCTGTTCCAGCAGGGCTGTTCTTATGTTCTTATGTATTGTACAAGTTCCTGAAACATGGAAGCACAGAACAGCCCCCAGAATGCATACCAAGTTGCAACTATCCACGGTATACCTAGACCAGTGTTTCTCAACCTGTGGGTCCCCAGCTGTTCCTGGACTGCAACTCCCAGAAATCCTGGCTAGCTCAGCCAGTGATGAAGACTTCTGGGAGTTGCAGTCCAGGAATATCTGGGGACCCACAGGTTGAGAACACTTGACCTAGACCTTTCTCTTTGCTGTCTCTCTCCTGATGAGGAGATGTTTTTAATGGCAATCACATCTAAGTGATGACTCCCCAGTAAAGATGGACTACACAATGGACGGATGCAGTCGTAACAAAAGGCTGATTTCAAACAGTCACCAGATTGAAAAGAACTTGCATGGTAAGCATATACATGGATTACAAAGAGCCTTAGCCACAAATGAGGCATGGAAGTGTGGAGGAGGCAGCCGTATGACACCTGAGAATAGAAAACGCCCATGGGTAGTGGGGGGATAGCCTCAAGCATAATGTTACAGAACCACCCACCAGAAAGTTAGTAGCAACAACTTTTATATGTAAAGTTTCCGCCTGTTGCCACCCACAGAGTGTTTGGGAAACAGCAGTGAGTAACAGACTCAGGCTAGAGGGCTTCTGTTCAACCACTTTTTTGTCTTCTCTCTAAGTTCTAGCAAGAGAAGGAGGGGCTCTTACAGTAGACAAACGCCTAGGCAGAAAGATGGGCCGCAGCCTGCCAGCTCCTCACCGATCACTACGTACAATTCCTGCCATATGTCTGGGGACTTCCCCGTTACCAAGTCCTGTGTTTTCCCTCCCACGGCCAGATGTACCAAACTAGCAGGAGGGTGTTCTATTTTTCTCCGTTGTCGTATTTAAGGGGGGACGGGGAGAATGCGTCAGAGCTAGTGGGCACCATTCTACGTGCACCATCCACTCCCTTCTGGCTCTTGGCCTCCATCCTGTACAGATTCTTTCTGCTTTAAAATCCCTGGCCGAAAGTGTGTGTGTGTGTGTGTGTGTGTGTGTGTGTGTGTGTGTGTGTGTGTGTGTGTGTGTGTGTGTGTGTGTGTGTGTGTGTGTGTGTGCGTGCATGCATGCATGCATGCGTGTATGCATGCATGCCTACATGTACATACAGTTGTGGGAGGAACATGGGGTATTTAATCTCATAAAAGATGTAATGAACATGCACAAATAGAGATAGGCACGAACTACAAACTAGGGGGAGAAAAAAACATGTGAACCGGGCCTGGTTTGTGGTTCATTTCGTACAAGGTCTTTGGCCAAAATGAAAGAAAGTGTTAAACTTTCGGCTGCTTGGTGCTTTGCTTTGCTTTGGGAAAATGGATGCCCTTTTTCGGACACCTACCTACCTGTTCCTGCTGCCTTCTCTGTGGCTGATAGATGGGCACATTCAGCCCTGCTCCTAGAAGGAAAGCCAGGTTACTGCCTCTGAAAATGGCTGTGGAAGAGGAGGAAGAGATAGGGCTAGGTAGAAGGATGACAGGGTGAATGGGAAGGAGGCATGCAGGTAAGCGGCAGATGGGGTAGAGAGGCATTAGGTCGCCTTCCCCTAGGCATGAACTGGGAAAATGATCCACAAACCTGTTCGGGTTTTTTTTTTTTTGGGATATGTGGATGGTTGATGGTTGATGGCTAGCCATGAGCCAGAAACCACACCAATTCATTGTTTTTCTGGTTTGTGTGCATAGTAACATTCTTAATGAAAAATAGGTGTCTCTACCCATTGGCCAAAATTCTGTTACCTAGCATAGAAAACCATGCTGGGGTAGGTCTACTGGAGTAGGAAGGTGGGTTCCAAATCTGAATCATTGGCGCAAATAAACAAATCCCCAAAACACCCTGAATCAAGTCCAGGTTGAGTTGCCAGTGCAACTTAAGTCTGAATTAGCCATGAGTCTATCCCTATATATAGCATTTTAAAATCCAAGGGACACTCATTATGGCTTTGTTGCGAGGGATTAGAAGAAAGGGAGGAATTGGTCCCATTTTAAAAAATAATCTGTCAGTTATTTTGAGCTGTGTGTGTGTGAGAGAGGGGGGGAGCAGCGTTTTGAGGGTTAACTCTTGCCTGGAGGCAACCAGCACTTGAAACTTCAGTAACAATCAGGGGTTCCCAACCTTTTATTCAAGTCATGACCCCTTTTTATAATAGCCAACTTACCTGTGACACCTCCCTCATGTCATGTTTGCATAAAATGTCCTTGTTAATGGGGTAAAAAGTCATCCCTTTTCAGAAAGCAGAAGCTTCATCCCCCAAGGGTTGTTTCTCATACATACACATTCCTGCTAACTTGACTGGCACAGTCTGAAAGGACAAGGAAGATACTATTTAACAAGGGCTATCCATGGCAAACCTAGGTAGCATCCTAAAGAGCAGAGATATCACTTTGCCAACTAAGGTCAGGATAGTCAAAGCTATGGTTTTTCCAGTAGTGATGTATGGAAGTGAAAGCTGGACTATAAAGAAGGCTGATCGCTGCACAATTGATGCTTTTGAGCTGCGGTGCTGGATAAGAGTCTTGAGAGTCCCCTGGACTGCAAGGAGATCAAACCTATCCATCCTGGAAGAAATCAACCCCGAATGTTCACTGGAAGGACAGATTTTGAAGCTGAGGCTCCAGTACTTTGGCCACCTCATGAGGAGAGAAGAGTCATTGGAAAACTGATGTTGGGAAGGATTGAAGGCAAAAGGAAAAGAGGACGGCAGAGAATGAGATGTTTGGATGGTGTCATCAATGCAACCAATATGGATTTGACCAAACTCCGGGAGGCAGTGGAAGATGGGAAGGCCTGGCGAGCTCTGGTCCATGGGGTCACGAAGAGTCGGACAGGACTCAACAACAACAACCACCACCCAGAAAATGCTTTACAACCCCCCCCTCGAGGGGGTCACAACCACCCAGTTGGGAAACACTGGCCTAAATCCATGCAAACCAAGCTTCCTGTACAGCCTTCTTCCCTATCCTTGACCTGATGCTGAAGTACAAGGTGCATGGCTTAGGGAGATAAGAAAATGCTGATAATTACCATGATGCATGCATTTTTTTTTCATTTCTTCCTGGCACAAGGAGCTGTTTTTCAGGCAGGGCAAATCTGGGCTGGTAGTCTTAATTTTGGTTCAGAATACGAAGGTACAAAAGAGCCAACTTCATAGGGCTTCTGTTTCACTTTAATTTTGCAGCTGTACGTCCATGGAACAGCCTCTTTCTGCCATAAATATAACAGAAACTGTGCAGAAGAATCTGAAATGAGATTATCCAGAGGAGAGTTGTATAAGCCTGCTGCAGTTCAATCGTTTTACTGCAACATTCCAGTTCCCAGTATGACCATACCCTTGAGAGTCTGAGCATGAGTTCTGGAAAAGTACCGGAAGAGGGGACAGAAAGTTCAACACATTTTCCCCTCCCTGCAAGGGTACTGGCTGGGTCACACAGCAACTGTCACATTGCATTAGCTTGGGGACCGTTTTTTCTCTCCTCTCATGCCGGTGTGCAAGCAGCAAGAGTGTCGGAGCCTGTTTGTTCATCAGACAGCGCTCTCCCCCCTGTGGGACCATCCTGCTTGCTCCTTTTGCATGCAGAGTGAGGGGATGCTCTCATGCGCAGCAGGAAGCCAGAGGCTTGTAGGTCTGTTATCCGCAAAAAGAGACTTTAGAACGAGACTGCCCCAAATCCAGGATGTTTTTCTGATTATTTTTTTCAGACATTGTTATTTACAAACAAATTGATCAATCAATCAATCAATCCTGGTTTTGCCTGCTGAGGCACAGTGGTTAGAGCTTGGTCTATAACCATGGAGACTGGCTTGTATCTCATTATTCCCACCGGGTGATCTTTGGTCTGTTGTTGTCTCAGAGTCAGTGTTGTTGTGAGAATAAAGTGTGGGGCGTGGTGAGGAGATTGGAGACTCATCATAGCCCTCTGTTGTTCCATATCCATGGAAGTAGTATCATTTGAGGAGGAGGGAAAGGCTAAAACGTTTGGGGTTCTTTGGTCTGGAAAAAAGGCACCTGAGGGGGATATGATTGAGATATACAAAATAATGCAGGGCATGAGTAAAGTGGATAGAGTGACGCTCTTCTCCCTCTCGCAAAATACCAGAACTAGGGGACATCCACTCAAATTGAGGGTTGGGAGAGTGAGAACAGACAAAAGAAAACATTTTTTTTAACCCAGCGTGTTGTTAGTCTGTGGAACTCCCTGCCACAGGATGTGGTGATGGCATCTGGCTTGGATGCCTTCAAAAGGGGATTGGACAGATTCCGGGAGGAAAAGTCCATCACAGGTTACAAACCATGATGGAAATGTATAATCTCCAGGCTTAAAACCAGGGTGCTTCAAGGGCCAGATGCAAGGGAGTGGTATCAGAAGACATCTCTAGTCTTGTGCACTCCCAGATGCATTTGTTGGGGCCACTGTGAGATACAGGAAGCTGGACTAGATGGGCCTAGCATGTTCTTCTGTTCTTATGACTTGAATCCAAATCAAAAACTTTGAGGATGTTGTGTGCATCCTCACCAGTGCCGTTACCACTGTCACCTCAGCCTCCCTAGTGCTGTCACCACTAACCCCCTTTGGACTCTGCCACGTCAGCCTCCACTTGGACTCCTCCACTTTAGCCTCCCCTTGGCCTTGGCTGCCATCACGTCCTCAATCTGCCCCACTGCTGCCAGTTCTGACATTGTGGCTACCACTGCTTCCAATGCTATATCTGATCAGGTGGATCCATGGCTCAGACCAGGGGGTGGCAATAGGGGCAGTGCCATCTAGGAGAGGACCAGACGGAAAGAGGTGGGAAGGGTAAGAGAAGTGAGGGTGGGAGGCTGTGGGGCCAGGAGACTGAGCGGAATAGAAGGCAGGAAGGATTTGGAGAGGGAGCAAGAAGAGATTGGTTGAGGGATGGGGTAGAAGAGGAGGGAGGGAAGGCTTGGTTTGGTTTGTTTGATTGGTGGTTGGGAATGAGCTCATGGTGCCAGCTTTTTTTTTTTTTGGCAAGTGGACCATGGTGCTTTCATTTATTATTATTTTGTTTCTGCTCTGTGGCATAGCGCTGTATCAGATAGAAGGATATTTTTAAATAAAAAAAGGATTTTCAGAATAAATAGACCTCTGATAGAAGAGTAGAAAAACCTGCTCCCCTGGCACATTACTCAATGAATGCATATATTTTATGAGTAGGCCAAAATTTAAATCTTGTTTTTTAAAGTAAAAACGGATACAATAGTCATTCTTATTGTCAATGGAACTGAGCCTTCAGATGGTCTTCCTTTGAAGATGCCATGACAACAAAGTTATCTCATTTTGGCACCAGTTTAAAACCTGGCTCTTCGCCAAAGCTCTTAGGATATAGAAACAATAATTTGCTTAGGTCATGGGTCCTCAACCGAAGGCCCCGGGGCCGGATGCAGCCCCTCAAGGTCCTGAATCCGGCCCCCGGGACCAACGGCAACCCCCCACCTGCCCCCTGCTTTGCGAGCAAGCCAGCCTCCACAGCTGCTTCTATTGCTGAGGCAGTTCAAAGCGGTGGGCTATTTCGCTCCTCCCACTCCCCCCAACTATCACCCAGATGATCAGCATGTGGGCTAGTGGGGCATTCAGAGTGGGATGCCTATGGCAAGGTCCCCCCCATCCTCCCCCCACCGCCCAGATGGTCGGGGCAGCGGGTGCAGCCAAGTGGGGCAATTTAAAACAGGAAGGCTGCAGCAAGGTCTCCTACTCCCTCCATGGCCCTGAGGCCCCACCACTGCTCCTCCTCCACCCTGCCCACCTGCTTGTGGTCCGGCCCCCAGTGGTGTCTGGGGCATGGTGGACCAGCCCACTGTTCAAAAACTTTGAGGACCCCTGGCTTAGGTTATCAAATTCTAGTGTGATTATATGGCTCTTCTCAATTGTTTTAAAACTGTTCTGGTGCATGTATCTTCCCTTGAGATTTTCTGATCCAGGGCAAGATATAAATATTGTAAACTTGCATTATAGCCCACAATGAGCTCTGTAGAGAAAATATGAAATGAAAACTCATTTTTAGGACTACTTTTGATTTTTGTGGGAGCATCCCAGTTTAGAATCACTGAAGGGAAATCAGGTGTCTTCACTGAAATATTCCTTTCAGTAAGTGGATGGATTTTGTTGTAAACAATTAGAAATTTGTTGATTTGGGGGAGAAATGCCTGAGGATAAGATAATCAAATCATTGCAATGTTTGTTGGTGATAATGAAGACTGGAGAAATCTAACAGTGGTGATCGATTGTTTGAGAAGGTGGCATAAATGAACACAGGTACTAGATTAACACAATTGTCATACGGTCAAAGTAATTGCTATGAACTGTCATAGAGGATCCTTTGTTTTGAATTGGAATAAAACCTGAGGAGGGCCATTGAAGGCAGGACATTTTGGCAATTGCTCATTTTAGGGTTGCCATGGGTTGGAAGTGACTTGGTGGCAGACAGCAGCCACATCATCAACATCATCAACAACAACAGCAACTTATAGAATCATAGAATCATAGAATCATAGAGTTGGAAGAGACCTCAAGGGCCATCTAGTCCAACCCCCTGCCATGCAGGAACCCCATCACAATATTTCCGACAGATGGCCATCCAACTTCTCTTTAAAAACCTCCAAAGAAGAAGAGACCCCACCACCCTTTGTGGCAGCATACTCCACTGCCGAACAGCTCTAACTGTCATGAAGTTCTTCCTGATGTTCAAATGGAATCTCCTTTCCTGTAGTTTGAAACCACTGGCCCAAGTCCTAGTCTCTGAGGCCATGTTGCTTTCAGGTTCTTAATCTTTCCAAGCTTTGAGCTAAAGGCAACACTTGGGAGAACTCAGTTGCTGGTTCACATTAAGAATCATGTGAGTTACTATCTAAGAAAGTAACTTTGTCATGCTCTTTTGGGGCAGACAAAGTTACTTTCTTAGATATTAACTCACATAATTCTTATGGGTGTGGTGGCTCAGCAGACTAAGGCTCCAAAAAACTGTTGGCTGCAAAGTCAGCAGCTCGGCAGTTTGAATCCCGGGTGCCACACTGCGGAGTGAGCTCCCGCTGATAACCCCAGCTCCTGCCAACCTAGCAGTTTGAAAGCATGTAAATGCAAGTAAATAGGTACCGCCCTAAAAAGTGGGAAGGTAAAACAGTGTTTCCTTGCAGCCATGCCACTCACGTGGCCATGGACTTGCACAACACTGGCTCTTCAGCTTGAATGCGGAGATGAGCACCGCCCCTAGAGTCGGACACGACTAGCATGCATGTGCAGGGGGAACCTTTACCTTTACCTTTTCTGGGGCATGCTAATGGAGCTTGATTATGCAGGCAGCAAATTTCCTGGGATACTTCACCCATCCAGGGGCTGAAAAGAGTCCCAGTCCCATAATTTTCTTCCAGCACATGCTGAAAAAGCCGTATTATACTTCAGCATCCCTCCATTTGCAGCTGCTCTGATGTTTGTTGAAAGGGCTGTTCTCTTATACCAGGCATGTCCAAAGTCAGGTCCGGTGGCCAAATGCGGCCCATTTTCAAATTCTGAGTGGTCCGCAGCCTCTTCTCTGTGCCAGCTCAACCTGTCATATATCCCCACCAGCTGGCCTCTCCCCGTACTCGATGGAGATGTCAGCTTACAGTTTTACAGTTTGCCTGCCCTCCTTGCCTCCGTCTGTCCCCCCCAGCCACCTGCCCAGCCTACCCGCCCTGGCTCCATTGCTGCAGCATCCATCCCACCTCCTTCCATGTCCTAGAGGCTTGTCCAAAGTCCGGCCTGGGGGCAAAATGTGGCTGAATGTTTGGCCCCCACACATTTTCACCTCACCAAATCTGGCCCTCCTTGTAAAAAGTTTGGACACCCCTGTCTTATACAGACTGGTTGACAGTGCCCACCCATATTCCCTTTTAGTGAAAGCATCCGTGCAGGGCTGAGAATGCATCCGGCCAGCTGTTGAGCTGCATTACCTTTTCATCATAAGACAACAGGATAGTTGTGCTAGTTGGCGATTAATAATGAGCAGGCATTTGGTGCATTAGAATAACCATCATAATTCGGCATAATTCAAAATGATAAAGCAAGTACTATTACAGCAGATGCCCTGTGGCTTTGTGGAAGAACAGATAATATTGTGCGATAATTTTATGCTCTTCTGCAAAGAATGCTACAAGAAAAACAACTGTACCTAATAGTATTATACAACACTTTATGCTTTCGAACGATAAACACAGTTTTGCATGATGACTCAGTAAAAAATCCTTATGGCTCTGTAAAAGAGGTCAGTATTTTTATTCTGCAAGACTGAAATAATTGGGCATGTTTAGCCTAGAGAAAAGAAGACTGAAGAGGCGATATGCTAGCACTTTTTAAATACTTGAAAGGTTGTCGTACAGAGGATCTGTTCTCAATCGTCCCAGAGTGCAGAACACACAACACTGTGCTCAAGTTAAGAGAAGCCATATTTCGGCTGAATATCAGGAAGAACGTCCTAACTGAGCAGTACAGCAATGGAACCAATGACCTTAAGAGGTGGTGAGTGCTCCAACACTTGGACAACCACCTGGCAGATATCCTGGGATTTGTATTCCTGCGTGGAGCAGGGATTTTTGACTTGATGGCCTTGTAGGCCCCTTCCATCTCCATCACTCTGTGATTCTATGACTTCTGGAAATGGCAAATCTTTGTTTTTCATAAGAACATATAAGAACAGCCTTGTTGAAACAGGCCACAGACCATCCAGTCCAGCATTATGTCTCACACAGCAGCTCACGCTTTGCTTTAGGGTATTCCCAAGCAGATGTCTTCACCTGCTTAATATTTATTCCCCACAAATCGCATTGAGAGATATCCTGCCTATCTCTCAATATGGAGGCTGTCCTTAGGCATCCACAATGATAGCCATTGATACCCTTGTTCTCCATGAACTTGTCTAATCCTTTCTTAAAGCTGTCAAGGCTGACAGCTGTCAACACTTCTTCTGGCAGGGAGTTTCACAGACCAGTGATCCTCTGGGTGAAAAAGTATTTTCTCTTATTTGTTTGAGATCTAGCACCCAAAAGTTTCATGGAGTGCCCCCTAGTTCTAGTGTTGTGTGATAGGGAAAACAGTTTTTCCTTATCTGTTTTGTCCACACCATGCATGATTTTAAAACATTAATCAGGTCACCTCTTAGGCGCCATTGTTCAAGAGTGAAGAGGCCCAGCCCTTGCAGCCTCAGATGGTAAGGAAGGTGTTCTAGTCCCCTAATCATTCTGGTTGCCCTCCTTTGCACTTTTTCCTATTTCCATAATATCCTTCTGGAGGCATGGTGACCAGAACTGTACACAAAACTCCAGATGGGTCCTCACCATAGATTTATAAAGAAGCAAAATGAAACTTGCTAACTTATTTTCTATACCCTTCCTAATCATCCCTGGCATTGAGTTTGCTGCAGCACACTGTGTTGACACCTTCATTGAGCTTTCCACCAGGACACCGAGGTCCCTTTCCTGGTTTGTTGCAGAGATTTCAAACCCCATCAGTTTATAAATGTAATTGGGGTTTGTTTTGCCCCAACATGCACCACTCTGCACTTGCTAATGTTGAAGCTCATTTGCCACTGGTTTGCCCACTTCCACAGTGTCAAGAGACCCCTCTGGAGCTCCTCACAATCTATCTCTGTTTTTGCTACCCTGTATAATTTAGTGTCGTCGGCAAATTTCGCTACCTGGCTATTTACTCCTACTTCTAGATCATTTATGAAGAGGTTGAAAGGCAGGGGTCCCAGTACTGAACCTAGGAGACCCCACTCTTTACCTCCCTTCACTTGGAGAAGTGTCCATTTAGTGCTACCCTCTGGTTCCTGTCCCTAAGTTGCTAACCCAGGATAAGACCTGTCCCTTTATTCCACGAATGGCAAGTTTATTCAAGAGCCTTTGGTGCAGGACCTTGTCAAAAGCCTTCTGAAAGTCCAGATAAACAAAGTCAACTGGATCTGCCTTATCCACATGCTTGTTGACACAAAAGCCATGTTGGTTCTCCTTCAGCAGCGCCTTCTCTTCTGTGTGCCTATTTCATAGTACATCTCCAAGAATGTTGGCCGTGGCAACCTAATAAGCAAATGTTTTGTCTTGCCAAGTTATTCTTAGAACAGGGTGAAATTGTAGTGTTACACACTATGGAGGTCAAGGCATCATTTCTGTCGCCAGAGGAGGATATGGTTTTTAAAATGTTTTTTGTTTACTCTTTCAGGGTTACCTGTCAGAAGGCTTGGTAACAAAATGGTATCGGTCCCCTCGCTTGCTCCTTTCACCCAACAACTATACCAAAGCAATTGACATGTGGGCAGCTGGTTGCATTTTAGCTGAAATGCTGACAGGAAAGATGCTCTTTGCTGGTAAGTTTCCAATTCTTTCTCCTCTCTCTCTCTCTCCTCTCTCTCTCTCTCTCTCTCTCTCTCTCTCTCTCTCTCTGCTTTTCCCTTCTGTCCTTGAGGGTGCATTCAATATGTGCTGAAATTTCCTCTGTATTATTATGTCTGTTCACACAGTACTTGATAATAGAGGTGGGCACAAACCGCCAATTCAGTGGTTCGTCCCGGTTCCTTTACCGCCACAACCGGTGGTTCGAAGCCCCTCCCCTGCAGCAGGGGCCTGCTCAGAAGCAGTGCCCAAAGGAGGCAGGGCAGGGAAGCCGGGACGCTGCATCCAAGCGGGTGCTGAACTGCCGAACACTTTTGCTTTTTGTGAAACCGGACATACAGACAGACCCATAATGGCTGTAGCTCAGTTTTGACTAAATGTCAAGTGGTGCTTGTCTCATACTTTCAAATCTCACAGTAGACCCACATAGTGTCTCAGTGGGGTTTTTTTTTTTTTTACTGTTCTGGTGGCTTTCCAGACTAGATACAGGAATTTCTGGCTTAACACAGCAGCTTATTCTAGAGAGCTGGAAGGAGCCTTGGTTGGCCACTTTTTCTAGCTGTGTGTTGTGTCGTTATAGTCATGACCGACTCTTTGTGACTCCATGTCCATGGAGTTTTCTTGGCAGGAATACTGGAGTGGTTTGCCAGTTCCTATTCCAGGCACCTACAGCACCTGGTATTCCCTGGTGGTCGCCCATCCAAGTACTAACCAGGGCCGACCCTGCTTAGCTTCCGAAATCAGGCGAGATCGGATGTGCTTAGGGCATCTAGGTAGCTCTTTTTCTAGCTATAGGGGGTCAAATCCCTTTTTCAAAACTGCAGGGTGAAATATGGTACTCCTTTGTCCTATAAAGCTGTGTGCTTGCCTGTCTCCTCACATTGTGTCACTTGCCACTCACCTGCTGCCTAGGTGCTGTGACCATTGACGGAGCAGCACTTGCCCTGTGTATCAGTGTTGTATGACTCTCACACCTTCTGCTTTGGACTCCTTTTGTATTCTCTGGCTGTCCCTGGTCTAGAACATTGTAGTTGTTCCCCATGAAACAACATAGGCTGAAACAAGAAGTATTGGCCAATGGTTTGTTATCTCACCTTTACCAGTGTCACTCCCAAGTGGTGCCTTTCCTTATGTGTAAGGCAAAAACAGTATCTCAAGCAAAGCAAATTCAGTGGGGAGATGAAGCTGTTGATGTTACCCAGACACTAGGCAAAGAGAGGCCTGTGGACTTCATCTCTCTAGAACAGTGGTTCTCAATCTGGGGGTCGGGACCCCTTTGGGGGTCGAATGACCATTTCACAGGGGTCGCCATGAGCCAGTGAAGAAAAAGCCAGAAACGGCTTGGGTCTGGAGGACAAGGGGGAGGAAGGGGAGGAAAGAGTGAGTTACAGCTTGATAGGTTGGAGGGGATGTCATTTGCCAAAGGTGACTTGTGGCCTCTTCCAAGCAGGGCAAGGGTCACCACAACAAGAGGAACTGTATTAAAGGGTTGCGGCATTAGGAAAGTTGAGAGTCACTGCTCTAGAACAATTGTAGCAAGGACAGGGGCTTTGATCCAGAGAGCTGAAGTTTGGAGGGCACCCAACTCTACTCCAAGAAGGGCTGAAGGCTTCTCATTGGCATTTCTGCCAGAAGGGCATGATCTCACCTGCCTAGGTGGTAATTCCACTTTCAGCTGCTCCTCCCCAGGCAGAAGGAAACGCAGAACAGGGAGCTCCATGTGGAACCAGAACAGCCATTGTGTTCGTAAGACCCATAATCTGCTAGCGTTTGACAACCTCCCATGGCACAAGGCTGTTCAGACCCTTGACCGCTGCCTGGCTGCAGTCATGGAATGGACCAGGACTAACGGGCTCAGACTCAACCCGGAGAAGACCGAGGTTCTGTTCTTTGGTGGTGGGGGTGGGGATAGAATGGGTACAGTGGCCCTCTTCCCAGTCTGGGTGGGTCTGCCCTCCAGCTGGTAGATAGAGTGAAGAATCTGGGTGTCATCCTTGATCCGGCTTAGTCCCTGGAATCCACGTGGCAGCCGATTCTAGGGCAGCCTTTTTCCAATTTAGGCTTATTGCCCAGATTCACCCATACCTTGATGGGGACTCTCTGAGGACAGTTGTACAAGTGCTGGCTACCTCAAGGATAGATTGTTGCAATGTTCTTTACATGGGGCTTCCTTTGACCCTTGCTTGGTGATTGCAATGGGTGCAGAATGTGATGGCCGGATTGGTGGTTGGTGCAAGCAGGTATGATCGCATCACCCCAATCCTGACTCACCTTCATTGGCTACCCATTGCCTCCAGGATAAGGTTCAAGGTCCTGGTTTTTATTTACAAAACCCTCCATGGCTTGGGACCAGAGTATCTGGCGGAGTGTATGTCCCAAAGCTCAGATTTAGCCTGGCTCACCAGAGCATCACAAGTCTTCTTCATAACAGGTAGAGCTGTTCGGCAGTGGAATATGCTGCCACAAAGGGTGGTGGAGTCTCCTTCTTTGGAGGTTTTTAAGCAAAGGCTAGATGGCCATCTGTCGGGAGTCCTGTAATGGGGGTTCCTGCATGGCAGGGGGTTGGACTAGATGGCCCTTGAGGTCTCTTCCAACTCTATGATTCTATGATTCTATGATTCTATGATTCTATTCTTGGTTCAGGTCACCACCCCAAAGGAGGCCCGTAAGTCCTCTACCCGGTACTGGGCCTTCTCGGTGGCTAGCCTGAGCCTTTGGAATCAGCTCCCCAGCCGAGATAAGGCTTGCTGAGTCCATTCCAACGTTTAAAAACCATCTTAAAACTTGGCTGTTCAAAGCTGCCTTTGGCGTTTGCTGAGGTCATTGTCTTGTCTATTTGTCAGTTTATTGTTTGCCGCTGCCATCCTGTTTTGCCGATCTTAATATTACTATTTTTGTTGTTTTATTTCCTGTATTATTCTCCCTGGTTGTTCACTACCCAGAGTTCCTCTGGGAAAGTCGAGCAGCATATAAATGGAAACAAACAAACAAACAAACCAAGAAGGCAGTAAAATTCTAAAAGACCACATCTCTCTTATGATCCTGCCTGGGCTTTAAGATAATCACAGAAGGACTCACCACTGTCACACATGTGATTGGTGGGGACACAGGAGAAGACCTTCTCTGCTTCTGCTCCCAGACTCTGAAACTCCCTCCCACAGGAGGCCAGCCTGGCCCCATCTTTGCTTGTCCTTCTGCAAGCATGCAAAGACCTTTCTCTTCAGGCAAGTTTTCACTTAATAACTCGGGGTCTGAGATGGGTTTTTAAGTGAATTGTTGTGCTTTGTTGTTTTAAGTGAGCTTTAGTACTGATTTTATTTACCGTTTTTAATATAATACTTGTTTAATTCTTTTTTAATGTTTACATACTTAATGTTAACTAGGTTTTAAATATTGTCCCCCCCCCATGATATACGCCACTTTGGGTCCTTTGAAGGAGAAAGGTGGGATAAAAGAATAAACAAACCCTGGGCGTCAACATTTCTACTTATGGCTCTGCTCTCCAATGAGAACCATAGTTGGTATAAAACCCTGGAGAAATATGCTGAAGCCCTTACTTGCCCATTAGGACAAAGGGGATGATGGCTACGCCTAGTTCACCTTCTCTTGCATGCCTCCTTTCCAGAGCTGAATGGAGAGCGTTCTATTTCTGTTCTCCTCTTGTCCATGTGTGAGTTCTCGAGATGGGGACGAACCACCAGAATGGCAGAAAATCCGGATTCGTGGTTTGTCAAGGGTGACCAACTACGAACCATGAACTTTGCCCCTCTCCACCAACCAGCGAACCATGAACCTGTTCGTTGGTTTGTCTTAAAAAGACACACACCATCCACTCAGCCTACCACCTCCCATCCGTTCTCTGTTTCCACTCCCTTTTACTTACCTTGTCTGCTGTGGTCTCCGTTGCTGCAAAAACAAAACAAACCAAACAACAAAAAACCACCTCCATGGCTGTTCCTGAGCATGTCTCCACTTACCAGCCCATAGCCAGGGGGCATCTCCAGATGAGCTGTAGCACCAACAAGACAGGGGGCCTTTTCACACGACCCCTAAGATCCGCTGGCCACTTAAATTTGGACCAGAGATCTTAGGGGTTCGTCGCTCTTCCTGTGTTCCCACCCCTCCGCATTTCCTGGCTGCTGGCTGCGTGAGGGGAGGGAGAAAAAGAGAAAGAAAAGCATGCCGCTCACCTCCGTTCTGCCTCTTCCAGTGTCTGTAAAGTAGCTCTTAAAGGGGCGGGAGCCAAAAAAACAACAAACAGAAGCGAGGAGAGCCCCGCACTCACTATTGTTTCACCGCATCAAAGAATTTTCACCTCCAGAGAGTAGGTACTTGAAAGGTGCGCTGGGACGCCCTAAAGTGGTCGTGGTCGCACCTAATTTCCTGTAAACTCCGGAGCTGGTGGGGAAACATTTTTAAGCTCCGGAGCTGGGAGCCATTTGCCCCGGAGTTTAGGGGTTGTGTATAAACGCCCAGGGATGGGGCAGTGGAGCTGTTGTGGTAGGGTTGTTTTTTGCCCTTCTTTTTTTTAAAAAAGCCCCCACCAAAAGATGAATGAAAATGGACCCAACGAATATGAAAGGACCTGACAAATACGAGGGGATGAATATTTAACAAATTAGGGATATTCGTGGCATATCCCGATTTTTCACCTCCGTCCCCATCCCTAGTGAGTTCTTCTTTGCTTCTCTGTATGTGCTTGTCTGTACACACCTGCGAGAAGCTTCCTCACTGGGTTGAAATTTGCTATCATAGCATCCACACAACAGCTGGAAACAGGGCAGTGAATGTTTAGCCCAGCATCACACACACCCCCTGTTGTTCTTGAACAAATAAACATCCTTCTTTTTCACTTACGCCCAGTCTTTCTTCCTTGCTGCTACTGCTGTTATTATTACCCTTACGATACCACTGTGGCCCAATATTTATTTTGCAAGGCTGCAGTATTTTGACATGCTGGTAAGGGAGCTGAGCACCGGCTTTCCCGAAATGTAGAACAAACTTCCTTAACAATGGGTTCTTGCTCTTGGTCTTTTGAGACAATATCAACCAAGACCTGGTAGCACCTGTTCTGCCAAAGAGCCATGGTGACCAACTCTTTCACCTTTGTAACCTCTGTCTTCCCAAAATGCATTATCTGCAGAGTCAGCTTTGTTGGACACCCCAGCAAAGACGTGGCTGGATGTTCAAGCCAGTGGAAAGAAAGAGCTCATTTCCCCAGACTGGAGAACATGGGTGATCCTCTTCCAACAGGAAAACCCATGGGCACCCCATTTGGTTACTCAAGTTGTACTGCTTGGACCTCCAACAAAAATGGTGGAGTGGAGTGATTCCCCTTGCTCCTTCTATGCCTTCCTCAAAGGCCTTCTGCTCATGTTCACCTCCTGACTCTATTGTTCAATTAATATTGCATTAACACTAACATACTTGAACATGTTTTAATTGTATTGGACTGTATATTATCATGCCTTGCCAGTTCCTACTCCAGTCACCTACAGCACCTGGTATTCCCTGGTGGTCGCCCATCCAAGTACTAACCAGGGCTGACCCTGCTTAGCTTCCAAAATCAAACGAGATTGGATAAGCTTAGGGCATCTAGGCAGCAGGGTAAAAATATGCTAAAATAAATAAATATTCACTGGCCTTGGGGATTTCCACTAGGGGGAACTATTTTTATGTCTTGTGGGCTCTTTGAAGTCTGCTGATGCCACCCTCTTGTGTACAGGGAACGTTTTCACTGTGTCCATGGTGGTACTCACACCTGGAAACACAGGAAAGGATGCTGCTTTTCTCCATGCAGCTGTTGTGCTTTTTGCTGATTTGTGCAGAGTAGCACAACTAATCCCATGACAGCGGATTGCATTCGATAGGTGTATGCTTCCTGGAAGAAGAAACATTTGCAAAACCAGTTTGGGGGGTGGTGGAGGAGCTGTTGGTTGGGGGCCTGGGGAGTGAGACCCAGCACGCCAAAACATTCTTCAGTGCCTCTCCCAGCAACCAGGGCTTGCGCATCGGGAGTGATTGTTTTAAAATAAATACTGCATTGTTTTCACATCATGCGGAGGATGTGCTTCTCCGCCTGAATAAGCCACAGGAGGCAGGTGAGGGGTGGAGAGATGGAAAATGCTGTTGATCACGGAGCCCAGAGGTTCTTTGAACTTGACAAGGATCTCCTCCTGTGAACAAGGGTGAAAGAACGCAAGACATAACAAGGCAACGTACTCGCTGATATATCCAAACAAATGAAGTGGCCAGATCTGAATTAGTACTCTACCCTCAGGCTGCATCGTCCCAGATCTGTGGTACATAAATACAGTTCCCAGGGTTTGGAAACATAAGTTTTTCGGACTACGATTCCCAAAATCTGTTTTTTAAACTGTAATTTTTTTAAAAAAACTTTACAAGTTCTGGCAAGTTTAGAATTTAGTTTCTAATAAACTAAAGAGCATCTAGTATTCTAGGGCAGTGATGGCGAACATTTTAGAGACTGAGTGCCCAGACTGCAATTCAAAACCAACTAATTTTTCGCAAAGCGCCAATAGAGCAATTTAACCTGAATACAGGTGGCTGTGAAGGGGTGATGACGGGTGCCCACAGAAAGGGCTCCGAGTTCCACCTTTAGCACCCATGTCATAGGTTCGCCAACACCTTTAACTCATTGAATGCAGGCTAGAAAGATGAGAGAGCTGGCAGACAAGATAAAATTGCCCGGAAAATGTACTCCAATGCAAAAGCATGTAATGTGCTTTTCTATGGTTACAAGGTGTTAACAAGTCTGAGTACTGCTGAACTGATTTGGAGTGTGCTTCCCTGCAATCATAGAGGCTAGAGAGAACTGAAGATTATCACATTCAATACTCTTTCCCCCCCCCTGCACTTTAGTAACCATCATATTAAACTACACAATGCACGTGGGCTTTTCCAAATCCTTGTATTGTCAGCATTAGGGAAGGGTGAACCTGTTTCCAAGGCGCAAAAGCTTCTCAGATGCCTATACAGTACAGCTATTAGAAGTGGGTCATGGTAGCTGCTAAAATAATCATGGGTGAAGATCTACGTTTGTTAATTATTTAGACAATGTTAAATGAGATGTCAGCCCAGGCTGTACAAGAACTGGTTGTAGCTGTTATGCTCTCTGTCTGACTTGGTTATTTCTAGCTAGTGGCTATCAGAAATGAATCAATCAATCAATCAATCAATCAATAAGTATAATGAAGCCTCCTTGTCTTTGAACTTAAACATTATCACTTCTTACACCCCAATCAATCATGGTCCAGTCCATGGTCCGAAAGCTTAGAGAAGTTCCTTTTTATGGACAGAATCTGAGCACAACCACGTGTCATGTGAATAGTTTGGTCCTGCATAATCCTTTATTTATTTATTTATTTATTTATTTTTACAACTTATATGCCACCCACTACCCAAAGGTCTCTGGGCGGCTTACAATTAAAAAATTAAAACAGTTAAAACATAGAATATCAATAAATAATTAAAACAATAATAAAAAGCTTACACTAAAATCATTACACTAAAATTGCCATCAGAGGACCCACAATCTATATTGTGTCAATTAAAAAACTTCTGAAACAGGAAGGTTTTTACTTGCCGCCAAAATGTCATCCTCCTTTAGCTGCAATGGGGCCATCTCTGCCTTGTGTGAGAGCAAGCTGGAGATCTCACATGGTACTATAACAGAAGGTGTCATACTCTGGAGTTGCAGATTGGATCCTGGCCTACAGCAGACTATTGGAATCAAGACTTGCAGGGTTGACGTTTTGGGAACTATGACATCATATGTCATCCATCTCAGGCATCCCTGTTGCCACTGAGCATAGCCACGGTCCTCCGATCACCTAGGAGAAAAAAGGATCTTCAGACAATGAGTGTATTGTTGCAAGCTGCCCATCTGTCACATAAAGTATTTGAAAGGTAGTTTGATCTTGAATGCTCAAGCAAGAGACATTAATTTTACAAAAGACCTGTTGCTCGTTCAGTTTTTTATGTTTCCTTCTTCCACCTAAAAAGATTTCAGTTTGTGGTTCAACTGAGTTGTACAGTTCATAGGTTTCATTAAAGGTGGAAAAAGTTCTGAAATGATTTATCTGTCTCATTTATTTACATCACAGACACTTGACATTTTAATAGGGTTGTGTAAACTTGGTATATCCACTGTACTGTTTCAAGTAAAATACAGATCCAAAAATAGACTATACCATTATAAACCAGTAAACAAGCTTTCGTGGATTAAACACCACTTCCTTGGGCTTGTACCAGTGTGAAGGACTGAGAGTCCAAAACTCCAAACATACATGGCAAGATGGGTGTTGCTAAACACATTGCTCTTACATGTCAAATCCAATAGTTCTTAGCATGACGGGTTTCTTCAGGAAGGTTTGGAAGTCCAGAGTCTGTTTGCTGTTTTATGGTTAGAACATAAGAACATAAGAAGAGCCCTGCTGGATCAGGCCAAAGGCCCATCTAGTCCAGCTTCCTGTATCTCACAGTGGCCCCACCAAATGCGTCTGGGAGCACACGAGACTAGATATCTGTCTCCTGATACCACTCCCCTGCATCTGGTCCTTAATGTACCCCGGTTTTAAGCCTGGAGATTACACATCTCCATCATGGTTTGTAACCTGTGATGGACTTTTCCTCCAGGAATCTGTCCAATGCCCCTTTTGAAGGCATCCAGGCCAAATGCCCTCACCACCTCCTGTGGCAGGGAGTTCCACAGACTTAGGCAGATGTGGAACGAGTAGCAATCCAGTTTTCCAACTCAAGAAAGCAGAGCCCGTGTGCCACACACTGGTACAAACCTGAGGAAGTCGTGCTTAATCCACAAAAGCTTGTTTACGGTATGATTTTTTTGGTGGTTTATAATGGTATAGTCTATTTTTGGATCTGTGTTTTATTTTGTTTGGACCACACGGCTACCCTTTACTTCAATGTGTCAAGTAAGAATCTTCCATTCATAGCCCCAGTGAGAATTACACTGCCTTTGTGAACAGGATATATTGACCTTCTTTATGTTGACAACTAATCTGAACTCTAACTCCAAGCTAAATGACGACAATGAAGTTATGAAGCTGCCCTACATGGGATATACCCACGAGAAGACCAGACACACTGAAAAAGACAGTAACGTTAGGAAACGTTGATGGCAGTAGGAATAGGAGAAAGATTAAACATGAGATGGATCGACTCTATAAAGGCAGTCACTACAGTAGTTTTAGTTTGCAAGGCCTGAGCAAGGCTGTTGATGACAGAGATCATTGATTCATTTAAGGTTGTGGGAAGTGGGAAGTGGCTTGACAATTCATTAACAACAATATTAACGGCTAGAGGATATAACTTCTGTGTTCTCTGCATCTTGGTTTGTTGCCACAACACATGTGATTTTCTTTTAACAAAATGTTATATTGGTTAGGGCAAAAAAGCATCCAGATAAGCAAATAATGATAGAATTGTTAGATTGTTTATTTTTTTGGCCCAGGCATTTTTAGATATTTGTTTTCTTTAAAAATGCTGTATTTATTACATGGGTGAAATCAAGAGGTCATTGTTTATGATATTTCAGATTACCTGAAGAATGCCTACGTTGTTGATCTAGTTTTGCCTCCATTCTGCAACAAAACCAACTCGGAGGCATTAAAATGCTCTATTTCTGGTGCAATTGGCTTAAAAGCAGAATGGCTTCAAGACCCTTTTAATAGCTGAAAAAGTGCCCGAGTGAGAAGTACCCAGCCCCATTTGTCTGGATCACCCCCCATTTTCCACAGTCATTCCCTCCCCCTCAACCAGACTCCTGAATTGGGAAAAAAAATCCTGGGAGAGCAAGACTGGAGAAAGATAAAGTTAAGCTATGAAAATGTTTCTTCGTTCTCCACCCCTATTATGTTTGCCCATCTCACTATCAATAGGACTTGAGGAAGCAGATCTAGGATAGAAGAACAAAGACCAAAAAAAAAAAAAAGGTGGCTCAGTGGACTAAAGCTCTGAAAACTGTTGGCTGTAAAGTCGGCAGTTCGAATCCCAGGTGCTACACGGCAGAGCAAGCTCCCACTGTTAACCCCAGCTCCTGCCAGCCTAGCAGTTCGAAAGCATGTAAATGCAAATGGATAAATAGGTACCGCCATAAAAAGAGGGAAGGTAAGATAGTGTTTTCTTGCAGCCATGCTGGCCACGTGGCCATGGACTTGCGCAACACTGGCTCTTTGGTTTGAATATGGAGATGACACACCCCCCTAGAGTCAGACATGACTAGCACACTTGTGCGCAGGGGGGGGGACCTTTACCTTTACCTATAAGAACTGATGAGCAGCTAAAATGTGACAATCCCACAACGCATTCTGGCATTTATAATGGGAATAACCTAAATAAGATATTTTAAGCACTCTGGTTTGGATTTGGAATTGTACGCAAGAGATGAGCATTGTGAGCAGTTCTGTTTGGTATTTATTATGGACACAAACAGCATACATTGTTGTTTTCTTCCACCTAGTGGCAAAAATGGGGATTTTTAACGATACAAACCTGTAGTAGTCAATTTCTCCGATGAAGGTGTAGCTACATGGCAACTACTGTACATACAACATTTCCATCAGCTTTGTACTGGTTTCAGTCTTATCTCTGTCCCATCTCTATGAAAAATCCTGGGAACCACAGCTTCAGTGAGGATCACGTAGAGATTCTCAGCCTACCACTGAAGTACTTACAGTGCTACAATGTATTCTCTGCAGAGAAATAATCAATCCCTATTAATTAGGGAACCTAAATAAAAATTAGAGCTGCCTAGATGACCTAAGCATATCCTATCTTCTCCTGATTTCGGAAGCTAAGCAGGGTCGGGACTGGTTAGTACTTGGATGGGAGACCACCAGGGAATACCAGGTGCTGGAGGCACCTGGAGTAGGAACTGGCAAACCACTCCAGTATTCCTGCCAAGAAAACTCCATGGATATGGGGTCACGAAGAGTCGGTCACGACTGTAACAACGCAACACACACACACAAATAAAAATTAATAAAAATAAAAATTGATTAGACATATTGCTACAGAGATGATATAAGAGGGCACCCAATTGCATAAAATGCATACACTTAGGCGCAACTTGAGAAGTGAGTTTTAGAATATAGACTTGTAATGTGTCTCTCTCTCCAGTGGTGAACAGAGTGACCAGGTCATCTTCATTCTTGCTGAGTCTGCAGTCCAGCCGTTCACCATACATAGGCCACCTCAATATTTCCTTCCTGGTAGTTACTTATTTTAAGGCTAAAGTTGGACCGGCATGTTCTAGAAATAAAGGACCGCCTTCAAAGTAGAAATATAAGATGGGTTACAGGACCTTTCCAATCATTTGTGTGCCCATGTAGTGACCTACTTGTTCCCTTGTGCAACAAAAGTGATAATGTACTACCACAACACATTGGTGGCACTTTCTACTCCATGAAAGCTCAGTGGGGTGCTGGCCTTTATTCCCCCTTTGCCCTCTTTGTGTGTCTGTGTGTGGAGGGGGGGGATGTATACTGTATTTTCCCCTATAAGATGTCCCCATGTATAAGACACCCCCCCCTTTCTAACCCAAAATTACAGTTTTGCAACTGTATGGTTCTCTCCACGGCTTGCTTCCGTGTATAAGATGACCCTTAATGATGGGCAAAAATATAGTTTTATACATGGAAAAAATACTGTAAGTTTCCATACGGCTATGGTGAAAGAGTATAGGGATGTGTGTGTGTGTGTGTCTGTTTGGTTTTTATGTCAGTTTTAAATGAGTACAAGATAAGATAAGATAAGATAAAATAAGATAAATCTTTATTGATCCCACATCTGGGGAAATTTACTTGTTACACAGCTCCCAATATAAAAAAACAAGTAAAGATGGCTAGGTGCACAAAAAAGTATAAGCTAATAGAGATTAAATAAAATAAGAAACCCAATACAAATATTACACTAAAAATTTGCATATAAAAATAAATATATATAAAGAGAAGCTACAGTATACCCCATATGAAGTATGTTAAACTGTAGAGTTGAAGAGTCTCACAGCAGTGGGAATAAAGGATCTGCGACAGCGCTCCTTCCCACACCGGGGATGTCTGAGTCTGCCACTGAAGTTGCTACGCAGAGCCTCCACTGTCTGGTGCAGTGGGTGAGAAGTATTGTTCATAATGGATGTCAGCTTGGCCAACATCCTCCTCTTACCCATCTCCTCCACAGAATCCAGAAGGCATTCCAAGACAGAGCTAGCGTGTGAATGTAGGAGTATGTGTATGGATGTTTTGTTCTTAAATGGTAGATTTTATGTCTTGGATTTTTATACTGAGGTGTGTGAAGGAGCTGACTGGATGGCACTTTTTAATCTCGTATTTTCATACAAGGACACTACATTCCATTCTGTCTAAACAGAAGTGCCTTACTTTCTCTGGGTCTGAAAATGGTCATCCGGAGACCCTTAATGTTGTGCCTAACGACATGGTCTGATCCCAAAGACGTGCACCTTGTACTGCTAGCTTCTTGTATGAGTGATGACCCGAGAGCCAAGAAGGTGCTGGTGCTGGAAGCGATGGAGTCCTCTCACCTGGTGATGAAATGCATGTGTGAACAGGCGTTAGGACGTTCGTGGCCCCAACCGCATGCATGCCTGTGAATAAAATTTTCTGTGCCTGTGTAGGAAGCCATGAGCTGGAACAGATGCAGCTCATTTTGGAGACAATCCCTGTTTTCCGGGAAGAGGACAAAGAGGAGCTGCTCAAAGTAATGCCGACGTTGGTCAGCAGCACCTGGGAGGTGAAGAAACCACTACGGATGCTTCTTCCCGAAGTGGGCAGCCAAGGTACAGTGAGTCCAGCATCTGATGGGATCCCCAAAGTGGGCCCGTTTCATGGGAAAGTACTTCTCCCCTACTTGATAACCCTGCGGAAATTACAGTGGTACCCCGACTTAAGAGCAGCTCGACTTAAGAGCAATTCGACTTAAGAGTGGAAAACTGTTGGCATTTTGATTGCCTCCTTACAAATTTTAAATATGGTCTGCTCGATTTACAATCCCCCATTTTTTCCATTTGTAACTTATTTTTTCAAATTTTTAAGGAGGTACCTCGATTTAAGAGTAGTTCGACTTAAGAGTATGCATTTGGAATGGATTAAATTCGTAAGTCGAGGTACCACTGTACATTTCTCACTTCCTGGGCCGCAGTGAGACTTCTGATTGCCACCCGACCATTAAAGGTGGTTTACAATGGTCTCCACGGACTGGTATTTGTTTGATTATTTTCCCGTGGCCCAGGGGTGGGGTGGGGAGGGGGGAGATGGGGGTGGGGGGCAGGGGAGGGTGTGGGGGGATGGGGGAGGGAAGAGGGGGAGGAGGAGGTGCGGGGGCTTGGCGTGTGTACCTTGGGGGCCACGGGAGCGGCGGCGGCGGCGCTTGCCGGCTGGGGCGTCGGGCGTGCGCTCCCCCGCGCGCGGGTGGGGGGAGCCCGGGGCTCCTGGGCGGGCGGGCCCCCGCCTCCTCCTCCTGTCGGCGGCCGGAGGCAAGCGGCGGCGCAGAGGTGCCCCAACTGAGGCGGGCATTTCGGCTGTAGCTCCGCGGCCGGTGGCGGGGCGCCCCGCCGCCGCCGCCTGCCTCAGTGGGGCACCTCTGCGCCGCCACTTGCCTCCGGCTGCGGCCTTCGGGCGGGCGAGCGGGAGGGGGGAGGGGAGGAGGCCGGCCGGGGGGGTGGCGTCTCCGGCCCGAGGCGCCACCGGGACCGCCAAGCCGGCCGCGGCCAAACCCGGGCGGCTGCCGTGGCACAGGAGGAGGAGGCGGGGCCCGCCCGCCCAGGAGCCCCGGGCTTACAGAAAAGAGGAGGAGGAGGAGGGCGGCGGAGGAAAAGGGGAGGAGCCTCCCGGGCCTCCCCAGGCGGCCCGGTGCCAACCGGTCCACGGACCGGCACCGGTCCGCGGCCCGGGGATTGGGGACCACTGGTTTACAGTATATATTTCTTCAAGAAACACATTCTGGAAAGCGCCATCCCGTTCCGTTCTTAAATATGCATCTACACACTTTTAATTGAAAGGTATTGCTGTGGATGTGGCTAGGATAATGTGTTTTCCTTCTTTTCTGGAGCCAGTGGGTAGCCTAGATTAGAGGCAGGCAGCCTAGTCCCATTGAAACCACATGTCATGGTGACTGGAGATGATGGGAATTGTAAGCCAAAAAAAGATCTGGAAGCAAGTAAGTTTTCTTCTCCTAAATTGGCTGGATCCAATGTTGCAACAGGGCTAAAGTTAAAAAAGGGTACACCTTGCCCCATGTGCGGGTAGGAGATCTTGAGAACTTTGCAGGTGGCATCTATGGCTATGCTGACGACGTCAGTCCTGTATAGCTCTTAGTTTACTAGACTAAGACTGGAGAGATATGGGTCGGATTCCTGCTTGATCATGAAACTTGCATGCTGATCTTGGACCAGTCATAGTCTTTTCATTTCACTTCTTTTAATGGTGTCCAAACTCCGGTCAAACAGATGTTTTGAACCACAACTCCCATAGTCCTTTGTCATTGACAATCTAGGCTTGGAATTCTGGGAGTCGTGGTCCAAAACATCTGAAGGGTCTTATACAAAGACACCCCTGTTTTAGAGGCTTATTGTGAGGGAAATTCCTTTCACAGGAAAGGCAAGAAAAACACACCTTGGATTTTTCAAAAGTGACAGCTGTGTTGCTGTCCTTTACTGCAGCAGAAGCAGCTAAGAGATTTGGTTGTAAGCTTCGGTAGACTGTACCCCAGTTGGCTCATTTTTCAGCTTGGAAATTTTAATGTGAACCATAATTACAATAGAACCCTATACCTGAGAGGGATTGGTTCCAAGCAATGTCTGGAAATTCTGAAGAAAACCCCCCCCCACGGATTATAGTGGACACTATGGGCTCGGTCCCACATCCCTTTAAAAACAGTTTAAATTACTAAATAAACTGAGTCCAAAAATGCTGTCCCCACGGCCACCGGGCTTTTTGAAAAGAAAAAGAAAAAAGAAAACCTGGTAATGATCCCTTAAACGAGCTTTCTGTGACTCACCTACGAGGTAGAGAAATTTTTGCCTCGCTTTGAAAATCCAGCTTTTAAGGAGGCAGACGCCATGGGACCATGCTGATGATCCGGGTTTCTTTTTCTTTCTTTTTTCATAGCACCGACCGGCTGTTCCTGGGGCCGATGGGCTATGTTTTTTTAATTGCTTTTCACCTTCGGAGAAACAGGAAGCTCTATCTGGTCCAAAAGCATTAATTTCCCCCAGCAAAGTCATCGGTCTTTTTCAAATGCTAGCGCCACCTGCTGGCCAAGGGGGGCTGAACTGCACTTTAAAATTAAAAAAACAGATTTTGACGTTAGAACTCTTGACCCACATATTAAATCACGTGATGGGATGAAGAGGAAAAGCTGGACCTTCAGATGATCAGGATCGAAACCCAGGTGTGACCACAGCCTATGTGTGATATACACAGAATCGTCTCTACCTCTTTCTAGTGGTCAGTTCAGATAATTTCATCTTTAGAAATTTATACTGTATTTCTAGCCTTTTCTTTTAATATTTTCAGACCATGGACAAGTGAATCAGTGGATATTGGTCCTGTGGATAAGGGGATGCTATTGCTTTTAACCTTAAAATCTGAAAATAATTGGCAAAAATTATACAATTAATTTGTAATGCTAATACATGAGTCATATTAAGCTCTGATTTTTTTAAAAAAATCTACTAAAGTTATTGTAAGTGGTTGAAAACGACCCTTCAGTTTTCTCCCCCAAGGCAATGAGCTGAAAGAGAGCATGAAATAGCAATGGTAAATCAGCACATAAATGTGGTTTAACCAGTTAGTATTTTTTAAAAAAATTTTTTTTAAACATTTGATGAATTAGAGCAGTGGTTCCCAACTTGGAGGGTCGGGACCCCTTTGGGGGGGAATCAAACGACCATTTCACAGGGGTCGCCATGAGCCAGTGAAGAAAAAGGCACTAACGGCTGGAGTCTGGAGGACGAGGGGAGGAAGGGGGGTAGAGTGAGTTACAGCTTGATGGGTTGGAGGGGATGTTCCATCAATGGCACCGGAGGCTGTGATTGGCTGAGGGTGCCTGTAGAGGGAAGTTCTCGATGGTACCTGCGGCAGTGGCCTGCCAAAGGAGGCTTGTGGCCTCTTCCAAGCAGGGCAAGGGGGTCACCACAACATGAGGAACTGTATTAAAGGGTTGTGGCATTAGGAAGGTTGGGAACCACTGAATTAGAGTCAATAAATTAATAAATTATTTCCTAGCCCTAGATAAGACATGCATAAATGATCAGCCACAATGCTTATGTGGACACTGATAAGATATGTTAGATTGACTGGCACAAATGCCAGGGCTCTATCCTTAAAGGAAATGATGCCCTGCAATCTGCATGTGGTTTTCTTCCTTAACTGCATTTTAAATAGGAATCCAGATGTTTTGATCTGCTTTTAAAGAAGTAGACAGCCATGTTAATTAATTAATTAATTAATTAATTTTTAATTTTTATATTTGTATACTGCAATCCATTTTTCTTGGGCAGTTGACAACAATGATTTATCAAACAACACAAAACATAATAATAATGATAATAATCTAGAGAGAGATAAAAAAACCAATAATAACAAAAACACAATGGAACAACAACAAGACAACAAGTACCTGGCAAGAGGGAATAGTAATAATAAAAATAAAACTAATATCAAACAAGCAAAAAAAAACAACACAGTAATTTTATAACTTCTTCCTGCCCCCTTGTTATTTTATGCCAATTTCTTAATTTTTGGATTTTTATTGTATTGCATTACACACACACACACACACACACACACACACACACACACACACACACACACACACACACACACACACACACACACACACACACCTTTTTGGTGGGCTTGGACAAATTTTTAAAAAAATTATCTCAGGCTTAAAACATTTATATTGCTTGCAATCTGAAAAAAAATATTTCTCTATAGTATATCTACCAGAAAACAGAAGCCTATTTTAAATTGTTTCTAAAAATCCTGATTCTATCCTGCTATCTCTGTGGTAATTTATGTCTTATTTTTAAGAGAATGAACAATCGACCCGGCTTGCCATCTATCCAAGACCTGCACATCATCTTCATTAAATATAATTAGAGTTCTACTTTTCATTCAAGGCCAATCACATCCTATAATTAAATAGAGCACTTTAAAGGTTAAGTCTGCTTTTAGGATTGATTGTCCCTATCACATATATAGTGGATCCTATGAAACACTCCATTTAGGAAAAAGCATGGCTTTTGTCTTGTTATAGCTGCCTTGACCATTTCTCTGTCACTCACAGCTATTGATTTCCTGGAGAAGATACTGACTTTCAATCCGATGGACCGGCTGACGGCTGAGATGGGCTTGCAGCATCCTTATATGAGCCCGTATTATTGCCCCGAGGACGAACCTGTTTCTCAGCATCCTTTCCGAATTGAGGATGAGATTGACGACATTTTGCTGATGGAAGCCAATCAAAGCCAGATGTTTAACTGGGACAGGTACATTAGTTACACTGAATATATACAGTACTTGTGATCTGTAGGGCCGTGGAAGGTGGAATGGAGAGCAGGGATCGTTCAGTTGTAGGAGAAGGTTTCTAGTTTCGTTGATGCTTATTGGTGCAAAAGTTTGGAGAACTATCAGAAGGCCCCAGGAGTAACTGAACAAAAGTTCCCATGATTGACATTTTGGCCTTTTTTTGCATAGTTTTGAATTTCTGGTAAAATTCATTTGTTACAGAGTAGAAATACAGAGACTCACAGAGGAGAATAGTGTCAGGACCTCTTTCTCATTAACTGGCACTTAAGGTCTCAACAACTTACTCTGAGACATTTTTAGGGGAAAGAATAAAAACATTTCATTACTTACAATTGTGTACAGATCAACAGCAAACTAACAACTACGCTTCCAATGAACTAAACAGAGTGAGAGGAACACGCAGCAGAGACTGCAATTCTCTTTGAATCCAGAGGCAGGACGGAGCAGTTGGGTAGTGCTGGATAGCCTAGAAGGGTCTCTGTCAGCCAAACAAACTACAGGCAGCATGCATGGCTGTAAGAAAACTGAGCCAGGGGCCCTCTTGAAAGAGCCATCCCTAAAGGAGGTGACTTGTAGACATAGGGCCTTCTCGGTAGCTGCCCCCAAGCTATGGAAGGCCCTCCCGAGTGAGATCCGCCTGGCACCAACATTGCTGACATTTTGGTGCCAGGTAAAAACCTCCCCGTTCCAGAAGTTTTTTAAGTGATACAGTATAGATTATGGGTCCTCTGATGGCAATTTTAGTGTAGTGATTTTAATGTAAGGTTTTTATTATTGTTTTAATTATTTATTGATATTTTATGTTTTAACTGGTTTAATTCTTTTGATTGTGAGCCGCCCAGAGACCTTTGGGTAGCGGGTGGCATATTTGTTGTAAAAATAAAATAAAATAAAATAAATAAATAAAAACAGGCTTTTCCGTCCCCATTACTAGGCAAACTGAAATACAGTAGTTTCAGCTAACAATAAACAATGTAGACTGCGGTATGTCAGATAAAACACTTGAAGCAGCAGATAAGGGCCATTTTGTGTACCCAGGACCTTGGTGTATGGTCTGATGCCGCTGTGTTTGTCTAATTTAATAATTTGCAAGTTTGTTGTTGTTGTTGATTTATTACTTGTGTGTGTGTGTGTGTGTGTGTGTGTGTGTGTCATTACAATCGTGACTGACTCTTCATGTTTTCTTGGCAGGAATACTGGAGTGGTTTGCCAGTTCCTACTCCAGGCGCCTACAGCACCTGGTATTCCCTGGTGGTCTCCCATTGAAGTACTAACCAGGCCCGACCCTGCTTAGCTGCTGCTATTTCTAAGACTAATTTTAGAGATCCTTCCATTTTCAGTATTGTCACATTCCTGTCCCAAACCAAAGCCTGTGAGGCATCCCTGTGGAACGTGACCTCTCATGAATCTCAGCAATCCCCCACCTTTCCCCCTGAGATCTTCTGCTAGGCCTGTCCCTGGTGCTGGTGCATGGGTGGATGGCGGGCCAGCAAAATGCTGGAGCTATCCCTAGAGATGCAGCGAGACATCACGATCAAAAGAGCTGGGCCTCAGCAGCTCATGGGTGTCCGTTTATGGTGCCTCAGGGGTGTCAGACCTTGCTGCTTCAAGTGTGGGACTTTTGCCTGCAGCCACGGGCTCCTCATGACCAATCCTCTTGGTGGACTCCCAGATATTGTCAGATATACTTTTTATATGAGCCGCTGGAAAATTCTGGGAAATAGGAGGCCAGAATAAAGAAATGCACAGTTTTAAAAAGAGAGAGGCCCACCTAGTAAGAAGAATGTGCCATTACAGTTAAGTTTCCTGGTGGCTAACGTTGCCGTTCTTTTACACAAATAGGTATCAAGTGAGCTTGTCCTCAGATTTGGAGTGGCGGCACGAGAAGGCCCAGGATTTGGATGACGTCCAACGTGATCCCCGAGCAGGGTCGGATTCCATCGCAGAGGACGTCCAAGTGGATCCACGCAAATATTCCCAGAGCAGCTCAGAGAGATTCTTGGAGCAGTCTCATTCTTCCATGGACCGAGCGTTTGAAGGGGATTATGGGCGGTCGTGCGATTACAAGGTGGGGTCGCC
This sequence comes from Phrynocephalus forsythii, assembly GCA_029282475.1. Taxonomy (NCBI): domain Eukaryota; kingdom Metazoa; phylum Chordata; class Lepidosauria; order Squamata; family Agamidae; genus Phrynocephalus; species Phrynocephalus forsythii. The sequence goes on from JAPFRF010000004.1 coordinate 120,121,970, forward strand.
ATCTTACTTAGACAAGCTGTTGTGGAGGGACAGCAAGCTCCACCATTATTCGGAGCCCAAGCTCATTTTGGACTTGTCCCACTGGAAGAGAGCATCCATCACGCCCACGGCGGAATTAGCGGTGGAAGAAGAACCATCCAACCTGTTCTTAGAGATCGCTCAGTGGGTGACCAGCACCCAGTCTGGGCTGGAATGTCCCAACCCTCTTCCGGAGATTCAGGAACGAAGTTTACCATCCTCTCCTCTCCGCCTCCGCAAAGAACCCAAGGAGACTGACAACAAAAGCGACCCCCAGTTTGACTTGGATGTCTTCATTTCGAGGGCGTTGAAACTGTGCACGAAGCCGGAGGATCTGCCCGACAGCAAACTCAAAGACATAAACGGCACATGTCTAGTAGCAGAACGTCCCAACGAGATTGTACAGACAGAGGTGTATCACAAAGAACGGTGGTAAAGAAAAGGGAGGGAGGGGAAAACAGGTTTCTTCTGGTCATCTCCTTTAAAATTTTACGCACCAATTACTTAATGCTGCAAAAGCAACCCAGGTTTGATCACACATGAAACCTGTCGGCTCTTTATCCAATGGAAATGCCTTCGTGTTAAGGGCAAGCACAAACTGAGATGCCTTTGCCTTGGAAGTAAATTTAAAATGAATTTACAGAGGTGTGAATGAAATGGTGGGGATTCTTATGCTGCCTTAACAGCCTTGCCTTTTACCTCTGTGGGAGGTTTTATACATCTGCCTCCAGTGCAGAGAAGTCCAAGATGAAACTGTTGCTTTTACCTTGCGGAGTTGGATCAGTTCTGTTTTGAGAGGCACGAAGATTAAAACAGCCATGTTTTTCAATGACATCATGACCCACAGTAGGTATGGCAGGCTTCCTGAGAGGTGAAAAAAAATCCCAAGTATTTTCTCTGTCATTTTGGCAGATGCATTGCAAATTGGGGTGTGGTAGACAGATTGTTAAATGAGGCTTGCAAAGTTGTTTTGTGTGACCCCAATTTCATAACTTGACTACTGAGTTGAGAGATGAAATGGAAGCGTTTGACTTACAGCTCATGACACAGCCATTATTCTGGTGTTTCAGGAGCTGTCGAATCAGAGTTATCCCCATATATTTTGTTTCTTCAGGTCAGAAATTGGAACCTCTGTAGTCCAAAAAGGTTAAATTTCCAATTACTCTCAGCTCTGATCATGTTGTCATAGAATCATGGAACAGTGAAATTGGAAGGGGCCTATAAAACCATCAAGTACAATCCCCCACTCCATGCAGGTATAAAAATCAAAGGATTGATTTTGTATACAGCCTATCCAGTCCAGCATTCTTTCTCACACAGCAGCTCACCATTTGCTTCAGGGTATTCCCAAGCAGATGTCTTCATTTGCTTATGATTCCCTGCAAATGGCATTGAGAGATATCCTGCCTATCTCTCCAACCTAGAGGTTGTCCTTAGGCATCCATAACGATAGCCATTGATACCCTTGTTCTCCATGAACTTGTCCATTCCTTTCTTAAAGCTGTCAAGGCTGACAGCTGTTCCCACTTCTTCTGACAGGGAGTTCCATAGACCAGTGATCCTCTGGGTGAAAAAGTACTTTCTCTTATTTGTTTGAGATGTAGCACCCCAAAAGTTTCATGGAGTGCCCCCTAGTTCTAGTGTTGTGCAATAGGGAAAACAGTTTTTCCTTATCTACTTTGTCTGCAAAATGGTTGTCCAGTTTTCTCTTGAATGCCTCCAGTGTTGGAACACTCACCACCTCTTGAGGTCATTGGTTCCGTTGCTCTAACAGTTAGGAAGTTTTTCCTGACATTCAGGTGAAAGCTGGGTTCTCTTAACATGAGCCCACTGCTGTGCGTCCTACACTCTGGGGTAATTAAGAACAGATCCTGCCCCTCGTCTGTAGAACAGTCCTTCAAATATTTGAAAAGTGCTATTGTATCATGCCACCTCACTTAACTTTGAATGGATGATGGGCATGCTGTACAATGCAATAGGAATGGTGTAGATTTCTCAGTCCTTAGGGAAGCACACGTGCAAAACCAGTGTACCTACCTACCTGTACATTTTCCTTGATTGCGTTGGGGCTGCATGGAAAGTGTTGTCAGGGTCCACATTCCATCTGTGGATGAGTGATGCCCCTTTTCATTTTATCCCTTCCTGCTACCCTTCCTTTTCACCTGTTCCTTCCACATATACCAAGCTTGTAGGGAGTACAAGACAGATTGCCTTGGCAGTATCCTGATCCACTCATGGGAAGCTTTTGAAGTTAAGCTAAGGGTCTTGTGAGAAGAGATGGTTTAGGGGTGAGTAAAATATTGTCAGGCCTTGACAAGGGTCAGCCTTCAGGGTGTCTTTTTCTGGTACCCAGAGGGACTCTCTCTCTCTCTCTCTCTCTCTCTCTCTCTCTCTCTCTCTCTCTCTCTCTCTCTCTTGTCAGTCCACATGATATAGAAGCAGGATCTACATCCTTAGGCTTCATCCCAGATAGGCAAAATTTGAATTTCTGAGGAAACAAAAGTCAGAGAACAAAGGGGCATGAGTGTAGTAAAAACTTTTTGGAATAGTTACTATTTTTATCAACAGCTCTCAGAGTCCTTCACAGTGGCAGACCTATGTTTTGGGGGCCCTGAAGCTTGAACTGTTATTGGGGAGGGGGAACTTTTCATAACCAGCAGTGTGGTCTGGGTAATCCCTGTTCTCTTCTTCCATTGTGTTGTTCCACGACAGGTTGCCAGAATTTAATTTTTTTTTAATGTGGACTAAAGTCACTTCTGGGGTCCCGCTGTGATTAGGGACCTTGAACCTAAGCTTCATTAGTTTTATAATAGATCCACCCCTTATCCCTCATCTAATACATCCACCGGCCATGCTGCTTGTGGGGATTTTGGCAGTTCTGGTCCAGAATGGCGGCTCGATCAAGCTGTGCCAAAGTGAGGCACAGTTCAAGAAAAAGAAAGAGGACCATGGGCTGGATGGTATCAAGGCTCTCGAACTGAGCAGAAAACATGGATGCTTCAGTGTTATGTGGGGCATGGTGGCCATGGATCAGCCTTTTAAGGTCAGCTGATGGGTTGTTCAAGAGTGGCTTCCATTGTTAATGACAACATGGAGGTTTTGGAGTGCAGAGCTCACATCTTCTAGGTTAGTAGGGAGGTCAGGGTGCTACTGATGCCTCAGAGAATTTGGGGTTTGATTGGGTTACAATTAAACTCATAGGGTTTCTCTGCCAGCATGACCAGAGATCATGCTGACAAAGGGTATCTGAAAACCGTAGTCCAAGAAAGTAACTTCTCTGAGCCCTGGTGGGAAGGCCTTAGAGTCTGAATGCTATGAATCTCATGTCAGAGTTCTGCCCAGCACCTTACTGTCTTGAAAACAGGAAGTCGATAATATAGTTGCCTTAATCTTCACTGAGAATGGATAAAACTTTTCTCCCCACCCCCTCAAAATGGATCTGCCAAGGTCAAATTTCAAACAAAACTAGACATTAGTCAATGTTGCAAAAATGAAATTTGAATTCTGAAATTCTGCCCCATTGTGAGTGTCTGCAAGATTTTATTTTGACTCGACTCCTGAACCGTTATTCAAAATGTGCATTTAATACAAGGTCCTGAATGAATGTTGGCAACAGCTCCTTCTGATAATGGGCAGCAAAAATATATCCCAGATAACGATGATAATATTTCTTTGCTTTAAAGATTGTAGCAATAGGTCTTGGAAGTTAAGAATTACATTTGCAGGAGTTTCTCTTGATTTTGTTGCCATAGTTGATTTGCACTGAAGTGTCCTTGGAAAGTAAACAAATGAAGTGAAATTTCAAAGGAATTTATTTGTAAATAAATAAAGATACACATAAGGGTTTTTTGCTGCAGGTTGTTTGCATTCACATTTTTGGGCACCTTAGTAATTAATCCATCAAGTTTGATTTATATATGAAGGAATGTTATATAGTAATATTTGATCTGCTTGATTTTTTTAAAAGAAAGACTGAAAGTATGTAAATAGTATGTGCTTTGAAAAAAGAAAAGATAAATATCTTCATTGCACCCTTTGTTACACTGGATTATGGTACTTCTGTTGGCAATTGAATATATATATCACACTGATTACTTAAAGGTTCATATATTAATTATTTTGCTTCTGGAAATGTAATATGTATATTTTATTAGGAATGGCCAAACAAGTGTTTAAGCTTTTGATTTCCATCAAACTAGCTGAAAATGAAGGCTGCAATTGGAACACTAATGAACCCCCCTCCAAAAAGGTATAATATATTGGGAAATAAGAGGAATGTTTTGTACAAATGAAGGAGAACACCCATAAGCAATGTATGCTATTTAAAATTAGTAGGAGTAAATGATGTTAGCTCTGGCAGATGTAGAATCTGTCTGCAGGTTTCACATTTGAGGCATGGACTGCAGACTTGACTGTGGGAATTAACTCAAGGAGAGAGAGAGAAAAAAATCAAAGCCGTGAAGTGTATGCTCAGAAAATATAAACAACGTAATACATCTGCGATGGGGGGAAAACTTACAGAGTTGCATGTTTGAATGTTACTTCTCACCCTACCATGCTAGCTTTCTATAGACAGGAAGGTGTGACAAGAAAAGAAAATGTCATATTTTCTGATGTGTGAACTATTTTCATAAATAGTTACCTCCTCAAATCGGCATCAAGAACAAAAACATAGCACTGTTGATACTGCTAAACCAGGCCTCCTCTTGGTTCTCTTCAAGTTGTCCATTTCTTGGATCACTTATATGGCCCTTAGGTATGGTATGTATTTATATTCTGAATTGCCCTACAAAAATTATTTTTAAAATCTTATTTATGTACTCATTGAACTGAAACCAGCATGCATTTATCATTTTTCAATAAATGTGTGCCCTTATAATTTAATGCAGTGATTCCCATCTGTCCCATTTTGTGCTGGTTCATAAAGATAGCAGCATGGAGGTTGCTGTTCCCCTCCCCTGCCTTCTCAGCTGATCAAGCTACTCACCAGGCCAGGCTTGCTTGCTTTTCCCACCTCCTTGGCTAATCTCCCACTCAGGAGCAAGAGCACAGACTTCTCTGCCCCGCCCTTTTGCCTGAGTGGGAGATCCACCAAGTGGGTGGGGCAGAGAAGCCTGAGCTGTTGCCAGGACTGGAAGATCAGTTGAGGAGGCAGAGATAGCTAGCATGCTGGGCCTGGTGAGTGGCTGTTTGAGCCAGAGGAGGCAGGGGAGGAAAGCAACAGCATCTGTGCTGCCATCTTTATGAATTGAGACGAATCAGTTCGTGCCCATCTGTACTCACAACCACTAACCAACAGAAACTGCTGCTGCTTTCTGCTGTAACTTTTAACCACCTATCTACTCTTATGGTCAGGAGGGGGTCACTTGCTACAGGTCTTTGCATTCCACTTTAAACATGGCCAGCATCAGGAGGACCAAAGAGGAAGGGACGTTATCAGATACATAGAACAGGCTTTGGATATACAGAATTTAAAGCCCTTTCAATGTTCATTCTCTGTCCCAGTGCTGGAAGCAAGGTGTGTGGGATTTGCTTGCATGGAAAGAGGATTTGTTTTTCCAAAGGAAAGCCAAATGAAGGGTTGAAGACAAAAACACAGTTCCCTTCTTTCCACGCAGGGCTATGGGATTTCCAGAGGGTCAAACAGCAGTAGGAGAAGACAATGCCCATCTTGCATTCCTAACATTCATCCAGAGGACTTAAAGCAATGGTATATGTGGAAGATGAAACTGAGCCGCAAAACATATACTGTTTACAATTTCCAAAAGAGAATTCAAGTCATAACAATTTGTAGACTGAAATTTTAATTGGCTCTAATGAAGAGTGTCTCCTATGGCTAGCAGTGGTTGGCCTTTAGCTTTAACAGGCTGAAAAAGAAAAGTCTGGTAAGAGTGCAGGGGATGTGATATTAAAAAAACACTAAAACAAAGTTGTACAGATATTTTAGTTACTCATTTATTTGTGTATTTATTTATTTACTTGGAATATGGCTTCTTTCTCCCATAAATGTTCCCCGTCATCACTTAGCATTAATAACATTTCTGTCTCTGCCTATATCTGTCCAGCTGTCTCTCAAAAAATATCTACAGCACAGTACAAACTGATAGGAGTTTTACATCACTCGACTTTTTCCAAAAACTGCTGGGAATTTTAGTTAGATAAATGGGATTCCCTTCCTATTCTGATCACCTCAAACAACTATTCTGCCATGGAATGTTGTTGTTGTTCAGTCGTTCAGTCGTGTCCGACTCTTCGTGACCCCATGGACCAGAGCTCGCCAGGCCTTCCTATCCTCCACTGCCTCCCGGAGTTTTGTCAAATACATTTTGGTTGCATCGATGACACTGTCCAACCATCTCATTCTCTGTCGTCCTCTTTTCCTTTTGCCTTCGATTTTTCCCAGCATCAGGGACCATGGAATAGGACTTTCTAAAGCTGCTTTACTAGGACACCACTGCTGTTCCTTTTGTTGTTTGTGAGGTACCCTATATATAGTCCATGTAGAAGATTGTATTTTATTTCTAAAACCATTAGACTAAAAATTGAGGGTCATCTTATACATGGATGTAAGCCAAGGAGAGAACTGTGCAATTGCAAACCCACTCATGCTTTGTCTCTCCAAACAGCTTATACATGGGGGGACATCTTATGCAAAGAAAAATACAGTAGCTAATGACAACACACCTGTGTTTCTGAAAAGCAATATGCTTCATTTTTGGAGTTTGGAAATGTTACATTTTTTGGACTGCAAATCCCAGCATCCTTAGGCAACCTGGACACACAGCCATGGTGGGATTCTGGGACAGGACCTCTGGACCTTATATTGTTCAAGTAGACAGTTTATGCATGCAGATTTCTTTTTTTTTAAAAAAGTAGAGCATACACAGCTACAGTATTTTAAAAATGAATTTGTTACAGAATTTGAGACTAGCAAGCAATTTTTAAAATCTAGTTGGTAGCAGCTCAATTTTATTTTATTTTTCATTCATTAAAAAGTTACAATTTTTTTAAAAAAATCAACTTCTTTTTGCAAAATAGCTAAAATAAGTGATGGCCTGTGGTTCAAAACACATCAAAGTTATGAGTCCATACATTCTTGTAACAGTAAAAGTAATGAGAACCATTTCAGGAAGGTATGCCTTCTTACGTTATGATTGTAATGAAACTTAGTTACGCCTTAGTTATTGCAGAAATTAATGAATATCCCATTATTTGTAAACTGTTGCTCGAAGCTGTTTAAAACACAAACTGGCACCTGTCTGTACACACACATTTGGAATAGGAGGTAACCAACAAGCCAGTTTTAGTTCCTTTAAAATTTAACAAGGCACTAGCTGAAAAATTAAGAATGCCCATGTTGGTGTGATAAACTGAAAGTTAAACATGTTTAGGTCCTCGAGTTTTCAAGTGGAGAGAATTAAGCATGTCCTTAAGTCAGACAGAGCTTAAATGTATTAAAGAAAAATTTGTGCATGTTGGCATTTAAGATACTGTCATTTTTTTAATCACCACTGACTTGATAACTGCTTCTGGATTGTTGAATTTTTCCTAACTTAAATATGAAAAATGGATCTTGCATTTTTAATGTTCTAAAGTTTCTGCCTGGGAAGCTGGTATTTGAATATCTGGAATTATTTTGCTGTCCTATTTGAAAAAGATGCATGCAAATCTGCTTTGACTCTAATGTATGCTTTTAAAATAGAAACAATTTTTTTTAAATAACATGGAGCAGTCTCTGCTTTGTCTTTTGCCATCTTTTGATGGATTAGCATTTATAGAGAATAATCTATCATGTAGATGTGACATTGTACTTTCATTTCTCTCTGGGAGAAATATCTGAGGAAAAAACAACAATATAAATTACAAATTACAAATCTTGTCCATAATGGCATGAATATTGATGCATTTTGTTTAAACTCATTTAAAAACACAGTTTGAATGTCATCTGGAGAAATGCAGGGCTTTTTTTTTTTTTTTTTTTTTTTCGGACTACAACTGTCAGAATTTCCAAGGCAGCACAGATACCAAAAGTTGTATTCTGGAAAGTGACATCCCAAAGACACAAAGCTGCATACTTTTGCTTGAAAAAATTGTGGTGGCTGTGAATGTGAATATGCTAACATACAGTACTTGTGAAACCGTTTTCTATGATGACGAAATTGAGTTGGCGGAACAGAAAGGTCTCTCTCTCTCTCAATTTTGCATTACTTGTTCATTTTTACTGGATTACCTTCTCTGACTTTCATACATAACTGACTCACACTATTTCAGACCCCAGTATCATTAAAAAAAGTTTGATCTGAGAATGGAAAGCTTTAATCCATCATATGCCTGTTTTCATCCACTCACAACACGCCAGTATTTTCTCATGTATGTAAACAACAATAAAGGAGTTTGAAAAGATCAAGATCTTTCTCGGTTTCAGAAGTCTTTTCTCTTCCCAATAAATAAATAACTACAGTATTTTTCCATGTTTAAGACTATATTTTTGTCTAAAATTGTTATAAAATTGAGCGTCGTCTTCTACACTGAAGTAAGCCGAGGAGAGAACCGTGTATTTGTGAAACTGATTTTGGGCTGGAAATAGGGGTGTCTTGTAGATGGAAAAATATGGTACTTGGGTTTGCAAATCAACATCTTTGGTATAAACAAGTGGTTTGTTTTAAGCAAAATAACTCAGGAACATTTGGGGGCTTCCTAGTTAGAAAGTAAACAAATAACACACTTGCCTCCTTGGAAAACAGAATGCTTCCAAGATGAGGCTTTAATTGTACAATCACCAACTTTTAATTTGAAGATTCAAAGGTCTTCTACTCATAACTGTCATGGACTTTTTGCCTTCCACAGAAGAACCCAGTGAGAAGCATAAGAAAGAGTAATTGCTCAGTGGGTTTGAAACGGAGAGTTGGGCATCTAGGTCATTGTCTAGATCAGGGGTCCTCAACCTAAGGCCCTGGGGCCGGATGCGCCCCTAAGGTCCTGAATCCGGCCCCGGGGACTAATTGCAACCACCCCCCCACCTGCCCCCTGCTTTGCCAGCAAGCCAGCCTCCGCAGCTGCTTCTATTGCTGAGGCAGTTCAAAGCAGTGGGCTATGTCGCTTCTCCCACTCCCCCCAACTACCACCCAGATAATCAGCATGCTGGCTAGTGGGGCAGTTCAAAGTGGGAGGGCTACGGGAAGTTCCCCCACTCACCCCAACCACCTCCCAGATGGTCGGGGCGCCCGGTGCAGCCCCCCCTTTTTCCATGTCGGCCTTTTTTTGGGACTGTGATCTGGCCCCCAGTGGTGTCTGGGGGTGGTGGACCGGCCCGCTGTTTGAAAACGTTGAGGACCCCTGGTCTAGATGTTCTTGGATTACTGTTTCCATAATTTTTTTAACATGGGCTATGCTTTCTTGGGTTGAAGAAGTTGCAGCCCAATAACTGCAACGGAAGGACTGTAGTTGTGTTCCCCACTCACTGATCTAGAAACATCAGCAGATGCTCTGCAGTTACAGATCTTACTCAGTTATGCACAACTGCAAAGGTATCGTCTATGTCTCCTTACCTGCCCGATTTGATGAAACCAAGAAAGTCAACTCCTGGTTACTGTCCAAGTGTGAGACCAGCCAGCAACTCTGTGGGCCAGATACTGCCTTATAAGTTCTATAACTGACAGAAGTTGGAACTTATATCAATATGTACATCAGTGCTGAGGTGCATTCTTGGTTCTTGTTCAATTGCCAGGCTTAGCCAACGTCTGGAGGCCACATCCTAGAGGCTGTGGCTCCAGAATCTCCCAGGGGTTGGGCATTTTGTGGGATAGCAAAGTGCTGCCTTGGCAGAAAGAGTGAAATGAAATTGAATTATTTTATGGAAAAACACACTGCAGATAGATAGCTTCTGTGGTTTTAGTTCCCAAAATGCTGAACCATGACTTTTCAGATTCCTGAATCAGGGGCTTTTAAATGTATCCTGATGAAATGCATTGTCTGGTATGATATGGGATTCAACCAACCTTCCATTTGTACCCCAAGCATGAGTATTCAATTTATCAATGCCCATCTAGCATGGGGGACACTCTGGGTGGCGTACTCTTTTGGCATCTTTGTACCCTTCCATTGACTTGCACTGGAAAATCAAAATGGCTACCACCTTTTTTTGTTTTTGCACTGATGGATAATTTGTTGACCTGACAGACTCTGAAGAAGGGAGTATACTTTCCATAGTAGCTATGTTCCCCCCACCCCAAGAAATAAAGGTCAAAGTGATGTGGCCCCAAATGACTCAATTTGTACTCCCCGCTCAAATCAGTTGGTCATTTCACTCCACTTCAACCCCAAACCAAACCTGGCCATAAATTCAAATCGGACCAATTGGGTTAATAATTTCGGTTTTGTCTAAATCCAGTGCACACCTCTAACTAAAACAATCTGAGTGCAGTTCTTATCGACTGTAAATGCTGGCTAATGTAGGTTATGACTGCCCTCTCCCGGTTGTCTTGTGTAAATGCTTGGATGGTGTTTATCCCGCCATAGCTGATCACAAGTGTATTGTGTTTTTTGCACTGAAAAGTACTTAGATTTCAATATTTCCTAAGGGCTATGTTCAGATTTGATAGTTTCATTTTAGACATTTCCTTTTTCTAATTTCAAGGTTACATCACTTTGTCCTGAAGTAACCCCTACCAGGCAGTTCACAGAACAGTAGTTCCGTCTTCCATGATACATTCAAATTCTCAGGGTTACAGGTATCATATATTTATTAATTAAATACTGCATTTATGTTTTTTAAAAATCAAGTGAGCATAGGCAAGTCTTTTTGGAGGTTTTCTCTGCTGCTCTAGTCCAAATTTTGCAGCACCGACAAAGGCACTCTTGCGTTGGACAAAGCTCCATATGATGTTTTGCACAAGCCCAAAGATATAACCAGAGACCATCCATAAGCAGAATTTGTCATAACAGAGTGGCCTTGCTGCCAGATGGGCAGTATAAAAACCCAATAAATAAATAAAAGCTGGGTAATCTCTTTCCATTTTAAGCAGAACCAATTCACCTCCTGCTTCTTCGTTTGTCCCTCCCATGTCCAGATCTGCCTTGAGCCATGACCTTTTAGCCTGCCTGCTTTTCATCCCCAGCAGTCTTAAAAGGCTTTGGCTGAAATGGATTCCCTAAGAACCTTGGCAGTGCATCTCCTGTCTGCTCCTAAAGCCTCCCTCAACCTCAAACCTTTTTATGCAGCCTCTGGCTATTATACCCCCCTGAAATGAAAGCAAGAACAATTATACGCTGGCTAGCACTCAGGATGCATTAGTTGATGCACATAATGAAGTCGTGCTCAGGCAGTTCTCTTCATTGTACAACCACATCTTAAAAATAAACATCACCCCACACTTTTTCTCTGGTTACAGGCAGCTAGCAACACAAGGGGGTTTTAAGCAGCAATCCCCATTTTATTCTGAGCACGTCCCTAATTGTATTTGATATGTGTCTTCTGTCTCGGAGCCAGCATACAAGAACCCTAATAGGGTTTTTAAGGAGAGGAAAATATTTAAGGAGTGTTTTTATCAGTTTCTCACTCCTCCCAAGTTTCCATGGCCGAGGGGGGGTCTTGAACTCAGACCTGCTGAGTATCCCGCCATCTTTGTATACTTCCTCTTTTAACCTGAGCTGACTTCGAGCATCCCATCTTTCCTCCAATCAGATTTTTGCGGCCGCTCTGCATCCCTCGGTGGTCATTTTTAAAGATTCCCATCCTTACGGGAGCAACACGATTGGCTGCTTCGGGCCACTCTATCAGCATATGCAAATTTACTCCTCCCCTCCCACCTCCCACACCCTCGATCTGTCGCGTACGTCTGGAGTTAGGAAGCGCCATTGGTGGAAGCTCCCCCTCGGTCGAGTGCCCATCCGCGCCTTTCATTGGTCAAGGCGCGCTGTCATTCCGTACCGAAGCACCGCCTCTTGGGATGTCCCTTCCTCGCCTTGCTTTGCCCGCTTCATTCACGCCGGAGGTTCGGAAGGGGGAGTCCGGTGTGCTTTGCAGAAAGAGAGAGTGAGGCGGCGGCGTAGCATCACGTAAGAAAATCCTCACAACAAAGACCTCGAGGTGCGGCAGCTCCTTGCCGGCCGGGTAATTATTATTTCCTACGTTTCTCATCCTTTTAATAGGTACTTTTAAGGATTGCCCTTTATAACTTTAATTGGGTCTGAATTTCTTTTATTCTTCCACCTAGAAACAGGACCCTAGCACCTAGCAGGCTAACTACTGTAGTTTCTATTTTACACCAGCTTTCGTGTGCCAGTTCTTCAGATGACACGTGAAAGGCTTACGAGGAATAAGAATAAAAACTGCCTAGTCTTATAGGTGCAGCGTTTCTGTTTCTAGTGTAAATTATTTCTTCCTGTTTCATTTTGCCTGCGGTAATAGTCCTCCCTGGCCTCGTATTGCGACACAAACACAAGTATACAAATCATACTGTTTAAGTGTGTGTGAATGCAGGCTATTCTTATGTAAGGATAAAAGTTCATAATTAAACTTTTAACCGGAGCTGGTTTTAATAATAACGATAGTCATGATAGCAGCTAACAGGATGTAGCACCTGTTTAAAATGGTAATGTGCTTATATGATGCTTTGTTTTTATGCAGACTGGAGTAGGCCCCATATACAATGGTGTGGGATGCTGGTGGAGTCTTGAAGATTTTAAGTAAACACAAAGCATCCGTGCATAGGAATGATTATGTTCCCCAGTGCATTTCATTCAATGTCAAGGCCTCTACACAAACGATTGGTCCTTGCATTAGATCAGACCTACACCGATTTTTGTCTGCATCATACTGATTTGTTTTCAGATATTCTTTTCTAAATTATTCCTTTGGGAAGGGAGACAAACTCTATTCTTGTAGCCAGTTTGGTAATAACTGGCACAGTTCCTAAGTACTGTACTATATTAGAAGTCTCTAAATGCTATATTTGAAGAAGACAAGCTGAACGAGCATGTGTATGGCTGTGACACTTTCAAAATAACTTTACAACATTAAATGAAAAGGGGAGAATCCATGATTTTCTCCTAAATAGAAAGGTAGAGTTATGTGAGCAGGCTACAAAACTGAAAGCCAACTCAGCTTATGGCTTAAATGGAAGAAAGAGTCTCCTGATTAAACTTGAAAATTGTTGTTGTGAACTTTCTTGCTCATTTCTGCAGCTCTAGCCCTTAAAGCTAGTAGTTCTCTGTACCGGCTCTTGGCCTGAAATGAACTTTTAGCTGATGCATAAGCCAGGAAGTAAAAGATTCAGACTCAAAAAAACGCAAGGCTTTCATTTTGCTGTGTTGCCTTTAGTCAAGGATTCCTTTTATGGTAACATTAGTTTTAAAAGGATATCTGAGTCTTAATGATTTTAGCAGAAAGAGGGAAACACACACACAGACAGAGAGAGAGAGAGAGAGAGAGAGAGAGAGAAAGGGTAGAAATTCACACCTTGGGCCACAGCTTGGGGAAGAGATAACCAGATATATAGTATAAGCATGATATATTGCTCATATTTATCTAACTTTTCTCCTTCATACAATAATAATGGCTTAGGATTGTTCTCTGGCTTCTTCTTTTTCTGCATTGACTGTGGTGCATTAGGATGCCATCCTTCACCTCAGTTGGCTAAGGTACACTTAGGCTGCAGTAGAATATGATCAATCCAGCTGTCTTGGATTCTGCAATTCTTGCCAGTTGATTTGCTTGAGGGAAACATTGGAAGTTACCTTGTGCCTGGTCAGATTATTAGATCGGTAGTGTGTGACATTTTCATTTCTGATCAGTGCCTCCCAGAGGTCTTAAGGTGCAAATCTTCCACATAATTTGAAGCCATTGATTGAATATGCAAGAGAATGAAGCCGCATGCAAGCTGTGTGCCAAAGTGTGGCCTTCTCCATATGATCTCAAAATAATTTCCTGCAATAAAAGATGGGATGGTGATTCTGATATTTTGTCTAATATCCCTATAATATGTTCCTTGACTCGCTTGATAGAGCTAGGCACATCTACAGTAGGTTCATCTGTTTGCAAGTCCTTCCTTCATGTTGGTTTTGGAAGTGTCAGTCTTTATTGCAAACCTGAATGCAGTTAGGTTTCATATACAAAGGCTTCCCAAGTTTTAGAAGCCTGGTTAAAAGCAGGAAAAGCTTCAAACACCTGACTGGCCGCATAGTATGTGGCTGCATGAATTAGTCACAGGTTTATTCACTAATATAAACAAATCACATTCTGTCCTCCTGATATTTACAAAACAGTTGGCACTGCTAACAACGGTTGAAACCAATTAAAGAATACAAAATTTAAATCCAGTGATATTTTGGAAACCCTTATAAGAGAAAATCAAATCACGAGCCAAACCTAACAATAGTTATGGTTGTCGCTCTAAAAGAGTAGGTATTACCCAAGGAAATTCTCCAAAACAATTCTGGAAATTTTGATAAGCCTTCCAGCAATATCCAACAGAACACAGTATTGAGGCTCCAGTCCGAGAACGGTTGGATCTTATGCACAAAACACTTTAGAAAAAAAATGAATATTGTATGTGAATATGGAATAAGAATTTGTAATCTATATCCCATATTGTGATATTTTTCTTATAATTAAATGTGTAACATCTCTTCAGTTAGAACTGTCAGTACAAAAGGTTTTTTTTAAATGAATTTTAACAGTAAAAAGCTAACCTTTAAAAAAAACTATGTGCCCCCCCCCAAAAAAAAAATCATTGATTTTCATCCATCTTGGGTCTTTGTGTTGAAACTAAATGAAACATTGCATGTTGGGACACCTCTCGTGATGTGGGATAAAATGGCCGGAACTTCTTTGTAGAATATATGAAGGGTATGGTTTATTACTAGTGAAATGCCTATAATTGAGAGAAGCATGTGTATGGGTAAATGGTAGACTTATTTATTTCTGTGGACGCCGCTTGGAAGCTGGCTGTAGGTATTAGAGGTAGAGTATTTCTCAATGTTTTTCAAGAAGCTAGTAATTTATGAGTCACAAGGGCCTGTTGAAGCAGAGGAAGGCTTGATCTGTAAACTGTTGACTGATTCTGAAGATTCAGTCTTCAATGATTACTGATAAAATGATTACTGGGCTGGGGCACCTCCCTTATGAAGAAAGGCTAAAACAATTGGGCCTCTTTAGTCTGGAAAAAAAGGCGCTTGAGGGGGGATATGATTGAGACATACAAAATAATGCAGGGTATGAGTAAAGTGGATAGAGGGAAGCTCTTCTCCCTCTCTCAAAATACCAGAACTAGGGGACATACACTCAAATTGAGTGCTGGGAGAGTAAGAACTGACAAAAGAAAATATTTTTTCACCCAGCGCGTTGTAAGTCTATGGAACTCCCTGCCACAGGATGTGGTGATGGCATCTGGCCTGGATGCCTTCAAAAAGGGATTGGACAGATTCCTAGAGGAAAACTCCATCACGGGTTACAAACCATGATGGGGATGTGTAATCTCTAGGCTTTAAACCAGGGTAGTTCAAGGGCCAGATGCAGGGGAGTGGTATCAGGAGACAGATATCTAGTCTCATGCGCTCCCAAACGCATCTGGTGGGGCCGCTGTGAGATACAGGAAGCTGGACTAGATGGGCCTTTGGCCTGATCCAGCATGGCTCTTCTTATGTTCTTATGTTCTTATGTAAGATTAAAGTTATTTTCTATGCTAGGTTCCCCCTGCAGCTTTATAGTAATGAACTTGACCTCATGGCAATGACTTGGACTGCCTGTTAGAGCATTCTGCATTGGGTGAGATTACAAACCTCATAATGACTGCACTCCATCGTGGAGTGACAGAGATAACACTCTATCCCTTTCTGTTTTTAGCTGCTTTGCACTGTCTATCTCTTCTGTTAGGATTCAAAAAAATGATTTTATGGGGCTGCAGAGGTGTTGCCCTGAAAATGAAAAGTTCTTTTAAAATAGATCTTAGAAAGATGAAAGGATTGTGCTTCCACTTCCACATGATCGTATACACCAAGGGTTAGTTATGTGCTGTCAAATTGGAACCAAATTACAGTATATCAATTCCTAATGGGACTGTCAAATTAAGTGAGAAATTCATGAAGTTGTTTTCCCAGTTTTCTACCCCAGGGAACTTCCATGGCCAAGTGGGGTTTCGAACCTTCCTCTCCCAGGTCCCAGTCTATCACTCTGTCCATGACACCTCAGTGGGTATTTATACACCAGGGGTGGCCAACTGGTTGTTTGTTGCCTGCAGCTTCCATAAACATCTAGAGCGGTGATGGCGAACCTTTTAGAGACCAAGTGCCCAAACTGCAATTCAAAACCCACTATTTTTTTTTTTTTTGCAAAGTGCCAATACAGTAATTTAACCTGTATACAGGTGGCTGTGAAGGGGCGATGTCGGGTTCCCACAGAAAGGGCTCCGAGTGCCACTTTTGGCACCCATGCCATAGGTTTGCCAACACTGCACTAGAGCATCACAATTGCCTCCTCTGATCTACTACACTAAGGGTGGGCACCTTGCAACCCTGGTGCTCCAGGGCCTAACTTCTGTAGTTCCTTGAAAACAATTAGTTTACACTTTTGGCAATAGTTAATATGTTTACATTTCAACAGAGAAGAGATCTGTCCATACCCATCTGGCTCCCACTCTTCGTGCTGCTGGTCTCAGCCCTATCTGCTGGTGGCATGTGTCCACCAGCGATGGCTCCCAATAGATTATCCCTAGGGAATGCGGTCCTAACTACAATAGATTGCCAACTCTTGAAATACAGTGGTGTCTCTTAAAACAATTTTGGTTCATTCTACGGGTCAATTTGTTTTAAGAAAATTTTGTCTTATGGAATGCGGTTTCCCATAGGAATGCATTGAAAATAAATTGATCCGTTCCGGAGTCGCTTGGTCATAGGAACATAAGAAGAGCCATGCTGGATCAGGCCAAAGGCCCACCTAGGCCAGCTTCCTGTATCTCACAGTGGCCTCACTAAATGTGTCTGGGAGCGCACGAGACTAGACATCTGTATCCTGATACCACTCCCCCTGCGCCTGGCCCTTGAAGTACCCTGTTTTTAAGCCTGGATATTACACATCTCCATCATAGTTTGTAACCTGTGATGGACTTTTTCTGCAGGAATCTGTCCAATCCTGTTTTGAAGGCATCCAGGCCAGATGCCATCACCACATCCTGTGGCAGGGAGTTCCACAGACTTAACAACATGCTGAGTAAAAAAAATAATCTTTTGTCTGTTCTCACTCTCCCAACCCTCAGTTTGACTGGATGTTCCCTAGATCTGGTATTTTGTGAGAAGGAGAAGTGTGTCCCTCTAACCACTTTACTCATGCCCTGCATAATTTTTGTACATCTCAATCATATCCCTCCTCAGGAACTTTTTTTCCAGACTTAAGAGCCCCAAATGCTGTAACATTTTCTCATAAGGGAGGTCCCCCAGCCCACTTTGTTTTATGAAAAAATTGTCTTACAAAACATGGTTTCCCATAGGAGTGCATTGGGAACAGATTAATCTGCTCCGGAGGCTTGAATAAAGGTAAAAATAACTCTCCCCCCCCCGGGCACGTGCAGAACGGTTTTTTGTCTTGTGAAGCATCCCATAAGGAATTTTTTTATCATACAAAGCATGCCTATTTCTGGAATTTTATTTTCTTTTTACGAGTTTTTGTCTTATGAGGTATTTGTCTTAAGAGGTACAGTGGTTCAGTGGTACCTTGTATAAAGGAATTAAATGGTCCAAATGAAATTCTAATAAAATTTTTTTCCCTTGTACAAATTTCCTATAGGAATGCATTGAAATCGCGACCATTTTTCTATTGTACGTATTCACCCCATAGACAATTCTGTTAAGTGATTTTTTAAAAATTGATTTATTTATTTGATTCCCCCTATCTCCGGAATTTTTTTCCTTTAAACAGATTTTCTGTTAAACAAACCTCTTGTTATACGAGGGTCCACTGTATATGCATTGCATTTTAATCAACAGAATCTTTCTCTCACACAAATATTGTGAAGGGCCCAAGGAAAAGAATATTCCCTCCCACACACTGGTTTTCCAGATCTTATTTCTACACTCCCAACGGTGATGGTTGATAGTATAGGCAATAATTGAATTTTACTATTTTTTAAAATGTTTTATAACATTTAACTGTCTAAGGCAGGCATGTCCAAACTTTGGCCCTCCTGATATTTTGGACCACAACTCCCAGAATTCTAAACTTAGATTGCCAATGACAAAGGACTGTGGGAGTTGCGGTCCTAAACATCTGGAGGGCTGAAGTTTGGACATGCCTGGTCTAAGGGGAAATATATCCCCATATGTTGCTGTTGCAGTGTATCATACCCAGGATCTCACTCATGGGAAATATTTGCTTCTAGATAAATACTTCTGTACGCTGCTAGTGATTAGTTTGAACTGGCCTGCTGCCCCCCTGATAAGAGGGTTTTTTTGGCAGATACCAGCAATCATCTGTCCTGTAGGGTTCAGAGAGGTGAATTCCTCTAGGTGCCAAGAATCATTGGCTGCACAAAATTACTGCAGAGTAATTTAGATAAACTCCTGGTCAGAGTGAAAGGAAATTAACTGAAGACTGAAGCAAGCAATGTGAATGTTGTCCCAAATATTGTTGATAACTCAGAGCCAGTTGATGCTTTGATGGTTTTTTTCTTCTGCAGAGGCTGGATGGCCACCTGTCGGAAATATTGTGATGGGGTTCCTGCATGGCAGGGGGTTGGACTGGATGGCCCTTGAGGTCTCTTCCAACTCTATGATTCTATCCTAGCCAGTTCTTAAGGTACAGGATGAATGTCAGTGACAGTTCTCTATCTTTTGAAAAGAAAACAAAGAAAGAAGCTACAAAATTTGCCAGCCTTCCCTTTCCACAAATGTTCAGGGGCCAATTTTGGGCAATATATTTAAGCCTGTCTATACCAGCATGGGGGCGGGGAGGGGGGCAGAAGAACAACATTGGATCTGCACTCCCTGTGGGTCCATGTGGGAGTGACATATCTGAAGTCATTCCATGCTTGGATGTCCATGTAAGTATAGGGCGTAATGGTGTGATTGATTCCCAGATAATAAGTGCGTGTGTTGTGTCGTTACAGTCATTACCGACTCTTTATGACTCCATATCCATGGAGTTTTCTTGGCAGGAATACAGGAGTGGTTTGCCAGTTCCTACTCCAGGCGACTACAGCACCTGGTATTCCTTGGAGATCTCCTGTCCAAGTACTAACCAGGGCCGACCCTGCTTAGCTTCTGAAATCAGGCGAGATCGGATATGATTGTATATGATTGAGATTATACATGGGTTAAATGTATTTAGTAGTGTAGCTAGGTTTACAGAGACAAAGTGACCAGACTTTATGATTAGTAGAGATTAGGATATCTTCTCCAGCCTTTTATCCTCACAGAGGTCCTTGTCTGAGTTTGGGTGCAGCTGTCCCAAAGTGTATTGCTGTCGTAAAATGCATCCACACTTTCTCCCTTTCTTCTGCTCGGAATTTGTTCCTTAAGAGCACTAGCATGGCATTTCTGCTCTCCTCCTAAACATCACCGTATGCAGCCCCTTGCTTATTATCCCCTTTTGAAACTTAGTCAAGGAAAGTTTTAAGCTTGAGGGGGTAAACGAAAAACATTATAATGAAACAATGCTAAATGAATCTGTGTGGAGCAGTAGCTATACCAAAATACAGTGGTACTTCGACTTACGATTGCTTAGTCTGCTGTCGTGCGGAACGAAGAGCAGCGTTCACTGCCCATCACCACCTCCTTCTTCTTGGTTGCTTTGATCTCTGCAAAAGAGATTGAAGTACCAGTCCTAGGAGAATAAGGAGGAGGTGGCAAGCTCTGCCTCCCTTGCCTCCCCCCACTCCTTCCTTGCTTCCCTTCCAAGGCATCCTGGCTGCCCGAAGATCAATGAGTCCCTGCTCTGCTCACCAAATTGGTGGGCAGTGCCTGGACCTATTGATCTTCAGGCAGCCAGGGTGCCTTGCATTGGAAGCACTTTCCCGGTGGTAAGCACTTGCCTTGCAAACCTCCCGGGCTGAGCGAAGATCAGTCTGTCCCTGCTCTGCCCAACACTTTGTTGAGCAGAGCAGGGAACAATGGATCTTTGGCGAGCCCGGGTGCCTTGCAAGGCAAGCGGCGGTGGTGATCTGATGGGCAGAGCGGGAACCAATGCATCTTCTCCCACACTGGACAGTTTACCATCCGGGCTGGCTGAAGATTACTCCTGAAAAGTCCTCAACAGGCTGGCCCATAAGAGCCTAGAAATTCTTCTGCTCCTACTCATTGCTTACAGCAGACTGTTTTTGCCTGACTCCTTTTCCTCCTTTGCTTGGGACCATTGTGGCCACGAAGAGGCTCAGACCACAACCGCTATTAATGCACCAGCCAGTAAACAGAGCTTGGCAGCTTTAAACAGTGCCGTTCACAAACTGTCTAGGCTCGATCTTTCCATTATCCTTTGTCAATGGCAATACAAGCTTGGAATTCTGGGAGTTGTGGTCCAAAACATCTGAAGTGCCAAAGGTTCACCACCACTGCCTTAGGGGGTGGCTTTAGGGATGCACGGCAC
This sequence comes from Phrynocephalus forsythii, assembly GCA_029282475.1. Lineage (NCBI taxonomy): Eukaryota > Metazoa > Chordata > Lepidosauria > Squamata > Agamidae > Phrynocephalus > Phrynocephalus forsythii. Next base: position 120,142,560 of record JAPFRF010000004.1, read on the forward strand.
AGCCAGAACTGGAGTACCCCCTGTGCTCTCTTCAACTTAGGTATGGTCTTCTTGCCCCCTCTAAGGTTCACACATACAATTGGTTACCGACGGCTCATCTGCAGCCCCCTTCCCAGCATAAATGTACTCTCCTGGCCTGCTAGGTATCGAATAAAATCCAAATTTAGTAGTAGATGAAGGTGCATGGGTGCCTTGGATTCCTGCATAGGGTGCAGTGAAAGCTTCTATGCGTTGCTTGCATGTGATTACACTACAGTCCAGTTTTACATATGTTCTAATACGTGTTTGCCAAAAGATTAGTAGAGATTAGTAGTAGTATACAGTACTTATTTTCATTCCAGATTGTATATGTGTAATTTGCTGAATTAATTAATTCCCTAATCTGAAACTGCAACCAGACAGGAAGGCAATTCCAGGTTGTTTTCGGTGGGTTTGAAATTTCCTACGTTTATTTATTTTATTTTATATTCCACCTCTCTGAATGAATGGACATTCTTGATGCCTAACCAGCTATTATACTTCCCATGGTAATTCTGATTACCCTGGACAGCTTTTGGGACAAGAGTCCACATTGCAGTTGAAATCACTACAAATCACACTAAGAACAATCTTTTAAATTTGTGAACAAGTGGCATAGCAATAAAATAATACAACAGCTTATGAAAGTGCAGCACATAGTGTCAAATTGTTTGGAGAAGAAACAGGAGGTGCTGACTTGACATGCATGTTCTTGCATTACATAGAATGTAGTATATACCAATATAATATATCTAATAATACCCCTAAGATATCATCAGGAACTTCTCCTTCATGTAGCCTCATGGTGTAGTGATTAAATTGCAGTACTGCAGCCGAAACGATTCACAACCTGAGTTCAATCACAAATAGATGACTCAAGGTTTCCTCAGACTTCCATCCTTCCAAAGTTGGTAAACCAAGTCTCCAGCTTTCTGAGAGGGCAGTGTGTAGCTTGAATAATTAAATTGTAAACCGCCCAGAGAATGCTTTAAGTGCTAGGGAGTGGTATACAAGCACCTGATTTTCTTTGTTTTTCAAGTGGCCCTCTCTTGTCTCTGCTCCAAACATGTTTTTTAGTACTTGTTCAATTTAGCATTACACCAGATAAGCGCTGCAGTTTCAGAAGTTGTTATATAAGATTTGTGCTATGTCACTTACCAATTGTCTTTTTTCAAATGTCATATTCTATCACCAAAGTAAAGTGTTCTCACCAGTCTCCCCTTAGTTAGGGCACAGCCACTAACTGTCCCTTTGGACAGTGCAGGCAATCACACCTGTCATGAACCAGAAAAAGTAATATGAACTGAATCACTACAAAAATGCATTAGTTCCTGCTGGTTGAACAAAAGGAAATGTATGCTTATGGAAAAAAGCCTGAGCTGACTTGCATGTAACTGTATATTATGTAGTCAGTGGGGAATACGTACATCAAATTTAATTACTCGGGCACAAACTACAAGGTAGACTGCAGCCTAGTCATACTCCAAAATGGAATTCTACCATTTGCAACTGTTATTTTTAATTTTAAATGCTTAAAACATTATTTTTAAAAAAAAAAAAAACCATGCTTGAGCAATTAATCAATCAGTGAATCTCCCAGGCAGAGCATTTGTGCTCTGAAAACCACCCAGTGGCATCTTTTTTTGTGCCCTCCAAATGGCAGTGAGGTTTGGCTTTGCATTTTTAGTGTCAGAATTGATGACCTTGTTAGTCATTTTATCTCGTTCTGAGCCATGATTTATTTGTGTTGGGTTGTTTCCACCTGACAAGGGATTGCTTTATTTTTAACCTATATTTTCAGGCTGAATTACAAGTCCTTCTTTCTTTCTTTCTCTTTTCTCCTGTCCTGCACCTGTGAGCAAGAGCAACTGGCTCACCCTGTCTCTTTGCATTGTCAGTGCTCACTTATGGATGCGATCACTGCTTCTTTTATATCCCAATGAGAGCAACAATATAGTCAGCCAATAAAGTCATTAGACACAGTACTAGGAAGAAATGTATATACACTGGTACCTTGTATAAAGGAATTAATTTGTTCCAAATGAAATTATATTAAGCAAAATTTCCTTTATACAATTTCCCATAGGAATACTTTAAAAACAGAGTAATCCCTAATCGCGGCCATTTTTATGTTGTATGCATTTGCCCCATAGGCAATTCTGTTAAGCAGATTTCCCCTACCTCCGGAATTTTTTATGTTGGACATATTTTATGTTATACAAACCGTTTGTTATACGGGGGTCCACTGTACTTTATTATCCACTAGTTACAGAGCTAATAATTTGGGTTTCATTCACAGAATGCATTCAGCATTCATACATCTCATTCATACTCACCATGAGAGAGAAGAGGAGAACATTGTCCACGCTCCGAAGAAGAGGGCGAAACTTTGGTCTCAGGGTACAAAGAGTACTCTGCCTGAGTTCTCTATTTGTATCCATTCTTGGCAGGGTTGATGGGCTCCATTACCAACAGAATGCTCTCAGTTGCAATTATTTCATGTCCTTATCATAAACAAGTATACAGTCCTGTTGGGAAGACTCCCTTACCAGGATCTTCCTTCTCTGAAGTCATATAGTCAATTGATCAGGTTTGCCAGGATGCCAAAAGCATAATTCAAAAGGTCAAGGCTCAAAACTTGAGCTCATCCCAGTGAAGAGTTTGAGTCTCATAGTCAGGTTCCCCAAGTCCCAACATGCCTTTGTTCTGTGGTTCATCTTCAGCTCTCTCTCTCACACACACACTGGTTCTCCACCTTATTTCAGTTCAAGCATGCATATACCTTACATACCAGCATGCATCCATCTTATATTCCTTACAGCATTTCTCTCTAACCCATACAATGTGCACCAGAGCTTATGAGGCTTAGCTGAATGAACTGCTATTTATTTATTGATTTGATTTGATTTATATACCGCAACCATTCTAAAAAAGCTACTCTGGACTACTCTGCTACTGATTTTTGACTTCATGTAGAACCTGGGGTTGCTGCTCCTCATTGTTGCCTGCCTGACTTTCTCTCCTATTTGTCTTTTGTCCTTTTGTGTGTGTGTGTGTGTCTGTCTGTCTGTCTGGGTGGGTGAAGGCACTTAACAGTTTGGACACTCGATGTGCCAGGCCCCACATTCTTTCCTGAAGAAGAGGGACAAAACAGAAAAGAAAATGGATCTTTTCCCTCTTTGGAACAGGCCTGAGATTCCTTTTGGAGCTGTGAAAAGCTTGCAAACGTGTACAGTACATTTTTTTCTGGGAATAAGTCCCGTTGAACAGGTTGGGACTTGCTTCTGATAGGATCTCAGTGCTAATGTAATGCAAAGCTTCACTGACTACCTGACTACAGCAAGAGCTGTTTGTAGTGTAGTGCTGTTGTAGTTGAACTAGAACTAGGGAAACTGAACTTCAGTCCCAGCTCAACCAAGGAGTTCACTGTGTGCACATGGGCCAAGCATAGGCATACTTTTTGGCTCACCTGTTTCTTAGAATTCATGTGAGGAGAGCTGTCCCCTGTGCAGGGTGAATGAATGGGTTACCGGCTGTTTAGCCTGTAGCCACTGCAAACTCTATTTGACCAACTATGTGCCATTACACTGGTTTTGGGAATATTCTCATTGGTCACTTCAGCTGAAATGTACCTGTTCCCTTAGGGCCGCATAGGCAAAATGTTGAGCTGGGCCACCCATCAGACCATTTTTCTGCTTCTATCCTGGACCTCTAATGGCCTGTTCTATGACTGGAGAACGACAGTTTCTTGAAACTTCTAAAATTAATTATTTACTGTATCTTTTAAGTCTTTCACAGATACCACCTCTATGTCCCTAAACTAGAATTACAGTATTTTTCCATGCACAAAACTATATTTTTGTCTAAAATTGTTAGACTGAAACTTGAGGGCTGTCTTATTGGGGAGAGAACTGCATTGTTGCGAAACTGTAATTTGGGATTGGAAAAGTGGGGGTCGTTTTATACACGGGGTTGTCTTATAGATGGAAAAATAAAGTAGATATCTAGCCGTTTCTCTATCTTCCTTTCTTTGAGGTGAATGTTGGAGGTGTTTTTGATGGATTGTGAAGTTCATGGGGGAGAATAGTGCCCCTTGGACTCATGCCATAGATAGGAGTACAGAAATGGCCAGTACTTAAGTGGAAAAATAGAGGCATTCAAGAGAAATTTGGACAACCACCTGGCAGGCACCTTTTGATTTGTATTCCTCCATGGATCAGGGGTTCAGACTTGATGGCTTTATAGGCCCCTTCTAACTTCACTATTCTGTGATCCTATGAAAAGTGTTAAATTGACTCCACCTATGTGTCTAGTGCAGGGGTCCTCAAAGTTTTCAAACAGTGGGCCGGTCCACCACCATCCAGACACCACTGGGGGCCGGATCACAGTCCAAAAGCAGCTGCGGAGGCCGGCTTGCTCACAAAACAGGGAGTAGGTAGGGGGGTTGCAATTGGTCCCAGGGGCCGGATTCAGGACCTTGGGGGGCCACATCCAGCCCTGGGGCCTTAGGTTGAGGACCCCTGGTCTAGTGCCTGCTTCCCACTGCTCTAATGCGGTGGAGCAAATTAATTACAGTGGTATCTTGTATAAAGGAACTAATGTGTTCCAAATGAAATTATGTTAAGCAAATTTTCCTTTATACAAATTTCCCATAGGAATGGATTGAAAACAGAGTAATCTCTAATCACGGCCATTTTTATGTTGTATTATAATAAATTATAAGTATTAAAATAAATAAATAAATAAATAAATAAATAAAATATTGTACAGATTCGCCCCATAGACGATTCTGTTAAGCAGATTTCCCCTATCTACGGAATGTTTTATGTTGTACAGATTTTATGTTATACAAACTGTTTGTAATACAAGGGTCCACTGTACTTTATTTTTGCTGCTTCTGATCGAAAGGTAGTGGTGAGGGGGCAAAACAAGTACCGTTGAAGCACAATTATACAAGCAGTGTGACCGGAATATTGGATCTCCTTGTGAATGTTGAAAAACAGAACGGAATGAAAAATCGATGTCAAGCGCAGGCATATGTTCCATTTTATTATGGCTTAAATTTCATTTGTGAGTTGAAAGAATGAGTTTGTGAGATGATAGTAATAAAGGCTAATTAGGTTATGCTGTGGCCATCTGCCACTTGGATCACACTTTCTTCCCGTCCCCTCCTCCAGATGGTGGGTGCTCCGTCTTGTTCTGCAGGTTGTTTATTAACTGGAAACAGGTAAATTAATTTATTGGGGGGAATGCCTTCTGTTGGATTTTATAGCAGGTCTAAATATATTCCAGAGACCTTAATCTTCGGTAATTGGTGTCATTCAGCAGCGCAGAGTGAAGACAACAGTTGTTGTGAAATTGAAATCTGAAGATCAGCGTTATTTGTTGTACCTCAACACATCTAAAAGGCACACGATTGGGGAAGGCTCCCCTTAGAGTTTGAGGGGGAGGAAGGGAGAGTGAGTTTTTCCATTGGGACCCCAGAGATGTTGATGGATCTCTGCTGAGCCGCTTCTCACTTTGTATCAAATTAAATGTTTTTCAGCATGGCAGCTAATCCTGATCTACAGTTTCATCAGTGAGATTTCAGAGCTTGGGGAAGTTTTTTTTTTTTTAGTCCAGAAATTCCCAAGATTATCAGTTACTTTCTGGGGCATTCCAGGTTCAAATTTGTAACCTTTTAGATCTCTGAATTTAACCCATAAAAGACCCATTAAAAGTCAGGCATTTGATCAAAAATCTTTTAGTTGGTTTAAATATAAAAATATTAAATCTTGCAAAAAAATACTCTTGTTTGAATTCACTGTCTGCAGAAGAAATGGATCTCATACTATAGCTTTGTAGTAAAAAGAGGTTTGGAGCCGTGCAACCATTAAAACAAACAAAATCAAAACTACACTATGGATGATACCTTCGTAGGCTGCTAGTAGAAAAAAATAAAAAAGTTGCTGAGCTTTCGAGGGCAAGCCCTCTTTTTCAAAGCAGGTATAAAAGTCCAAACATGGCAAGGGATGTATAGTTTTGTACTTTCTGTTTCGCGTTAATTCTTTCTGAACCAGCTTGTTCCAGCAGGCTGGCTGAAATTTTGTCCGTACCCTCCTTGTTCAGCAGAATCTGTCCGTGCAAACCTGCCCGTGTTTCTCATACCAACAAAGTTTCTGTTGCTCGTGTTGCCAAGCAATGGACGAATAAACATGGCCACAAACCCCGTAGACTAGTGATTCAAATGAAAACTATTGTATGTCTTTAAGCTAGATTTTGCTTAAAGCAAATTAAGGTCACATGGCTTATCTACAAAGCAATGTTATTATTAGTGTATTAAGTGGGCAGCAAAAGCAATGAATGCAGGAAGGACTAAAAATAAAAATCCAAAGGCAATCATGTTCCATGTTGTTGCCAAAACTTTTCAGAGGTCTTTAGAGTCTTTTAGGCCCTTTGTACACGACCCCTAAACTCCACCGCAAATGGCTCCCAGCTCCGGAGCTTAAAATTGTTTCCCCACCAGCTCTGGAGTTTACAGACAATTAAGTGTGACCACGCCCACCTAAGTGCGTCCCAGCACACTTTTCAGGTACCTGCTCTCTGGAGGTGAAAATTCCTGATGAGGATATAACGTAGTGACTGCCTGGCTCTCCTTGCTTCTGTTTGTTCTTTTTTTGCCCCCTGCCCCTTTAAGAGATCTGAATGCAGTGCCGGGACGGCAAAACGGAGGTGAGCAGATTTTTTTCTCCCTCCCCTCACGCAGCCAGCAGCCAGGGGTGCGGAGGGGGTGGAAACGCAGGAACAGCGACAAACCCCTAAGATCTCTGGTCCGAATTTAAGTGGCCAGCGGATCTTAGGGGTCATGTGAAAAGGCCCTTTGTTACTGAACAGTGCGTGGAAAATTTTGACAGTATGTTCGCGTATAATACAGACCAGAATCTGATTTCAAAGCCAGACTTTATAACCATTATCCCATCTTTCTAGTTTATTATTGATTAACATAATGCCACCTCTAGAATGTTCATGGTCTCGCAAGTTAATTAATAACCTGGACCTTGGGACACTGCTATGGAAAGCAAGCTGTCAGCCTTTATGTTAATATAATTTGTGTTTGATTGGTTTTGATTTGAAAGTCTTAGTATTTTGCATCCTGCTTTCTCATGGTCATTCTCAGTGTAGGATAACTTAGACATTGCTGGTGGAGAGCACTTGAAATGGCCTTGAAACTAGGAATATGTCTGTGAAGATTCCCAGTAATCCAGGTTAGTTTATCTGGAAGTTGAGTCATGGCTACTGGACTTCTTTTTCTTAAGAGATAGAAACATTTTGCTGCTCATCCAAACAGCTTCATCAGTCTGATCAGACTGATGAAGCTGTTTGGGTGAGCAGCAAAACGTTTCTATCTCTCAAGAAAAAGAAGTCCAGTAGCCATGACTCAACTTCTAGATTGAAACTGGGAAGTAATTCTCATCAATTACTCGTTTGCCTGGACTCCCTAGAACCAAACAGAGGCTTTTATACTTTGGGTATATAATGAGAAGACAGAGCTCATTTGCAGAGACAAAAAAAAGGAAGGCAAGGGGTGGGGGTGGGGAAGGAGAACTAAATATAAGACAGGAATGACTCAGTAAAGGAAACCACAGCCTTGAGTTTGCAAAAGCTGAGCATGGATATTGACAACAGGACCCATTTGGTAGCCTTGAATTTGGACTTGCCACAATTTAGCAGCACGTAATAGCAACACTTGGCGGCTGCCAAAATTAAATCAAAGCGGTAGTTCCTGCTCTTGATCTCTGCAGAAGATGGCATTTGTGGATTCCCGTTGCATCTTTTAGATGTTATTGTGTAAGCTTCCCACCATTTTATACAAAATGTTAACAGAATATCAAGAGATCTCATATATGCCTCCAAATCACCAATAGGAGATTAGAAATAACCTGATTGTTGGTATTTTCTGCTTCTGCTGGGTTACTCGTCCTTCAAGAGGTGATTATTATCTCCTCCTTGTAGACAGAAGTTTTCTTTAAATACTATCCATATTATTTACCTAGAATTAATGAAACATTGCTAGCCAATACTGTATAGTGATCTCTCGCCCTTTGGCGGTTCATATAACGCGGTCCCGCAGTACCCCGAAAGGGCTTGAGGGAAAGGGGGGAAGGTTTTGGCTTCGCAGCCGGAGCCATTTCCGAAGATCACGTGCCACTCGCCCGCACTCCCCTCGGGGTGCGGGCGAGCGGCGTGCAACCTCTAAAGGGCTCTCGACAGTGGAGGCAAGCGTTTGGCTCCACAACAGAGCCCTTTCTAAAGGATCCCGTGCCATTCACCTGTACCCCCTTCAGGGTGCTGGCGTGCAATTTGTAAAGGGCTCTCGGCCGCTGAGAACCCTTTTTAAACATCGTGCGCCGCTTGCCCGCAAACCCCCCCCCCGGAACATGTGCCCACTCACCCAACCTTCATCCTCATATTGTCGATTTTCAATGATCGTGGGTCAGGTGGGTCCCTAACCCCCGCGATAGGCAGGGTGTGTGTGTTTGTTACTGTATAGACCAGCTTCTGTCTGTAGGGTGCCAGTATGAAAAAGGATGTCCTCTTGGTTGTTGTAGAATGTAACCTTTTATGTTTTGCCCTCCCTGTTTTCTAGGTAGATTATAGAAAATGTTCTCCCGCTTAAGAAGAGCTGCTCCTCCTTGTGTGCTGGCATGCCGCTGTGTACATACAAAAGAAAAAGGGAAACTCTTGATGCTGAACCCCAGAACAAATAAAGTAAGCCACATGGATCTATTTCCTCCTACATCTTCACTTGTTGATGGTGCTGTGGACCTTAACACAGGCTGAAAACTGCTACAAAAGCAGGGTGTTCTTACATTCAAACTCAAAAGTTATGCAAAACAATAATTAACTAAGATAGGTCAAGTCTTACATTAAGCAAACCCAGAGGGAGCTCTTGTCACTTTAAATGTGCTTCTTAGCTTAATTGGAAGTGTGGCAATGCAGAGAGAAAGGCAGGATAGAAATACTGTATTTAAATAAATAAATAAATAAATAAATAAATAAATAAATAAATAAATAAATAAATAGTGGGCAGAGCATTGTAATGGTGTGACAGAACCTCTGATGAATATGCTGTAGCATCATAGAATGTTTTTAGCTGATCAAAGAGCAATGTGGTTTGTAACAGGCTAGCTTTGATTTAGATCAAATTGATTCAAATAGCAATCTATTTTTTTAAAAAACAGGATCTCTTGATGGTTTAAGTGATTTAAGTCAAGATTTAATTTAATTTAAAAACATTTTATTTACATCATCTAACATGCTATTTTTATTTTTAAAAAAATAGATTGTGATTTGCATCAATTTGACTTAAATCTATTTAATTTTTAATTTAAATGTTAATTTAAATTGGTTTGATTTTAAGAAAAGGATCATTGATTTTTATTCACCCTAGATTGCGGCCTAGTTTCTGTGAGGGAGTGGAATGTTAACATGGCTAGGCTTAAAACATTGCACGTAGAGGCTGACAGGAATGCCCTCATGACATAGAAAAACTAAGGAGCAAGTGGATCCAGGCACAGGAGACTGAAGGAAGAGTGTCAAATAGTTAGTGGACCAATAAAGGAAAGCAGGGGAGAGGTATGAATACAAGGCTTTAGGGGAGGCTGAAGAATGAGGGGATGGAGATGAAAAGGAGGACCAGAGGAAACTTCACAGTTCTTGTTTTAACTCTCCAAGCTCTAGAAAGAGTTTTTTTTTGTTTCTTTTCTAAGCAGTATTTGCTGCATTGGGTCACTTTCAGTCATTTGCAACCATGTTGTTCAACTGGCACAGACCCTAACTGGTGGAGGGAATATAAGGGGGATGAAGCAGAGGAGTTGAACTGCTAGCCAAACATGGTCCTAAATCCTGGGACATGCCAGTAACCAGTGTAGCTTGGAGGGGACCCGGGGGCAAGGCACAGAGGTCTGAGGGTGCTGGAGGAGCTGGTAGGATTGAGAGTGTGCCCTGAACCCCACACATCCATGAGCTCCCCCCGCCCCAGGAAAAGGCAATCAGGAGCTCTGCCATTGGCATTGGCTCCTCCCTTCCCCCTTGCACACTACCCAAGAGGGTCTCCTCCCAAGTGACTGCCTGCCCGCATTGTGGGGGGGGGGACTGGCCAAGTTTGGGAGTTGGCATGTTGCCATGACCTGTGGGAGCTGGGCCAGTGGACGGAACAGAAGCACATTGGGAGCCCACCGCCCACAGAGAGCACCCCTTGCATGCCCATTCCCGGGCCCCTCTTGTGTGCCCCCCCCCCGAGAGGAGGAGGTGGAGGAACAGTTAGGAGCAAGTGATGCACCAGCAGGAGGAGGGGAAGACAGGAGGTGTTTGTGTGTGTATGTTGGAGGGTAGGAGGAGAGGGAGCTTGAGCGCCTCTTTGCGGGAGGGTCATTCAGTGAGGTGAGCCCGCCCGCATGCCCAGCAGGCGAGAAAGAGGCGTGGACAACAGGTACTGTTTGTATGTGTATGTGTGTGGAAGGGGAAGGGGGAGGGGGAAGAGAGAGAGGAAGGGCCAGGGATTGTGAGAGTGCATGCCCCCACCGCCACCCCCTCCCAGAGAACACGGTGCATCTAGTGGGTGGGGCCGGACACCTAGTGAGGAAGAGTTTGGGGTGTGGGTGGGGAAAGAGGGGATATACCCCCCAAAAGAAGCTGAAGAGCCAAGGGAAGAAGGATGTGGAGTAGTTGAATGATATGGGGTAGTTGAAAGAGGGGTGGGAAGGGGACAGAAAGTGCCCCACAAGGGCATGTCAGAGTAAGAGTGAGATGATCTCAGGATGGGATAGAGAGAGCTGGGGAGAGGGGTCTGGGGGGGGCAGGGGTTGGGAGGAGGGGTGAAGGACCATCAAGGGAAGAGAGGAAGGGGATGGTGATGCTACTGATGTTGATGATCTCAGAATTGCAGGGCTGGGAAGGACCCTGTCGGTCATCGGGTCCAGTCCCTGCCATAGGATGTGGTAATGGCATCTGGCCTGGATGCCTTCAAAAGGGGATTGGACAGATTCCTGGAGGAAAAGTCCATCAGGAGACAGATATCTAGTCTCGTGCACTCCCAGACGCATTTGGTGGGGTCACTGTGAGATACAGGAAGCTGGACTAGATAGGCCTTTGGCCTGATCCAGCATGGCTGTTCTTATGTTCTTAAGGAGGCCCAGTGGGGAATTGAGCACCCAGCCTCCAGCTCTCCACTCTTTGTGGAGTGGGTATGCATGTTTCCAAATAATGCATTCCTCTCCTTTCCAGGGTACCTGGTAGTGCATCTTCTGTGTGAAGGGCAGATTTGAGCAGTACTGCAATGGTACCAATTACCTTGAGAGGTGCTGAGTGCTCCAACATTGGAGACATTCAAGACAAAATGGAACAACCGCCTGGCAGATATCGTTTGATTTCTATTCCTGCATGGAGCAGGGGGTTGGACTTGATGGCCTTATATAATGCCTGTACCAGCGAAACTATTCTATGATCCTATGATTCCCTACCCAGCATGCCCTGCCTGCCTCCTAGATCCAGAAGTCGCCCTCCTGGTTGATCACTTCTGCTTGGGTCGGCTGGTTGAGGGGCCGGAGACCCTTGCTCAGGATGCCGGCCCCCGGCAGCCCCCTTTGTGCCACATCTAGGCTTGCCGATGGCTGGGCGAGAGCCCCTCGCGCCCTTTCACCTTGGTGCTCAGCCTCTGGCAGGCAGGGCAGCCCCCCCCCAGCTCCCTTCTTACTGAATGGAGGATGATTTCTGGGACCCTTGTCATCCTCATCATTGCGGCTGCCTTCAGCTTTCCAGTTCGGCAACGCCAAGCCCAGGGCTTCCCAGAGCTTGTGGTTGAAGACAAAGGGTGAAGGGGGTGGGAGTCCAATCCCAGGTGCAGGCTGCAAACAGGTCGCCCCCAGGTTGTTGATGCGTCCATAGATTTCCATGAGCTGGCTACATAGCTTGAGTGTGCTGCAGACCCCGTGGTCAAATTAAGTTAAGCTGCCCGCTCCCCCTGCTTGGCTTTGGTGGGCATGTCTCCTTGTTACTTGGGGGCCAGGAGGGGGTGCAAGAACCGACTTTGTCCTCAGGCGCTGCAAACCCTAGCTACGCCTCTAAATGCTCTTTTGTTCCCCAGTTCTGAAATCAGCCACTTTGTTCCCACATTGTCTCCCAAGAGGCAAGAGAGAGAACGATGGTTGCATATAGGTCTGTGTGTCTTGACAATTCCATGCTTTTGTAATTGCCCAGCCAACCTTCAACATGGCCTGGCATCATAAACCTAGCATACGAATTGGAGCCTTTGCCTGAGAAGGCAAAACTAGAGAGAGCTTTGACTTATCTCAGCTCTGCAAAATCAGGAGGAATTCACTGTGACCAGTGAATTAGCCCCGTGGTTACTGGTGGGTTGATTCTTCAGTCTGTTTTATTGAAGCCAAGTCATAAAAAAAAAGATTAAGAAGGACAAGTGCAAGTCAGAGCAAACAGGGAGGTGCTAAGAGACTTGGCTAAGAAAAAAGGCTGCATGATGGGTGACGTGTGGCAGCGGTGAAGAAGGCCAATTCCATGCTAGGGATTATCAAAAAGGGGATTGAAAATAAAACAGCCAACATTATATTGCCATTGGACAAAACGATAGTAAGGCCGCACCTGGAGCATTGTGTACAATTCTGGTCACCGCATCTCAAGAAAGACATAGTGGAACTGGAAAAGGTCCAAAAGAGAGCAACTAAAATGATTTCTGGGCTGGGGGACCTCCCTTATGAGGAAAGGCTAAAACATTTGGGGCTGTTTAGTCTGGAAAAAAGGCGCTTGAGGGGGGATATGATTGAGACATACAAAATAATGCAGGGCATGAGTAAAGTGGATAGAGGGAAGCTCTTCTCCCTCTCCCAAAATACCAGAACTAGGGGACATACACTCAAATTGAGGGCTGGGAGAGTAAGAACAGACAAAAGAAAATATTTTTTCACCCAGCGCGTTGTTAGTCTGTGGAACTCCCTGCCACAGGATGTGGTGATGGCATCTGGCCTGGATGCCTTCAAGAGGGGATTGGACAGATTCCTGCAGGAAAACTCCATCACAGGTTACAAACCATGATGGAGATGTGTAATCTCCAGGGTTAAAACCGGGGTACTTCAAGGGCCAGATGCAGGGGAGTGGTATCAGGAGACAGATATCAAGTCTCATGCGCTCCCGAACACATCTGGTGGGGCCACTGTGAAATACAGGAAGCTGGACTAGATGGGCCGTTGGCCTGATCCAGCATATGGCTCTTCTTATGTTCTTATGTTTTATGCTTCTTTCTCCTCCTGCTGTGCCTGCCCTGTTCAGGAAGAATCTTCAGTAAAATTCAGATGTTTTATTGTTTTCTTAATCTGGGGGTCTGGATAAGAGCTCTGTTGAACCAGTTGGTGGCTTTGTCTTTTGGAAAAGAAGAGCCCCTGATCAGACTGGCATTTCTGAGAAACGGAGATAAAATCCAAGATTAGTGTCGTAGATCCCTTTTCTTTTAGAGGCACAGTCTGCCTCATGAAAGCTGAAAAATTACTTGCTGCCTTTCTCTGAGCGGATTATCGTTCAGGAAATTAAGGGCACCAGAAAGACGCCTGCCTGTTGGAGATCCAGTCTTGTTTAAAAGGAGAAAGCAATCAGAAAATCCCTTGTAGGATATGTGAACTGTTTATAAACTGAATGGCTTTCAATTGCTTTTATGGTTCTTGTTTTGATTATTTTCCCTTGGTTGGGCTTTTTAAAATTTTATTTATTTATTTATTTATTTATTTATTTATTTATTTATTTATATAATTTTATTATTATTATTTATTTCACACACTTATATACCGCACCTATTTCCCTCATAGGGACTCAGGGCGGTTCACAGCATAGAAAAATAAAGCAACTAAAACAGCTCAGACATCCAAGCTCCAAAACAGGGAGTGGCAAAGGCGGTCGGCGGGCCAGGGGGGGACCTGTATCCCTAATCAGCGCCGAATAAAAGTAAGGTCTTTAAGTTTCTCCTGAACGACGCCATGCCGTATTGCTATTTTATTCCAAAGAGTTGGCCCCACCACCGAGAAGGCCCGTCCATGTACTCGTTTTGCGGGCCTCCCTCGGGGACCGTTTGTAGCGATTTTCCCATCTGATTGGGAACTCTGCCAAATAAGCAGGAGCCAAGCCATGGAGGGTTTTGTAAACCAAAACCAGCACCTTGAACCTGATCCGGGAGGCATAGTGTAATATTAGGATGGGGGTGATTGTAAAATGCCTGGAAACATATTACATGCATTTAAGCGTCACTTATAATACATATATTTATTTATTATATTTATATACCACCAGATTTTCCCAGATGGGAACTCAGGGCGGTTAACAATATAATATAAATATTATAATGATTATAAAATGCCTCGATGCTGCTTCTGGTAGTAGTAGTAGTAGTAGTAGTAGTAGTAGTAGAATATGAGGTATAATTGGCTGGGTAAAATGGGATGTAACGTTGATGTAAAATGGGATGTAAAGTTGGGTAATGGGATAATTGGTTGGGTAAAATAGGATGTAAAATGGGATGTACCCATAGTTGAAATGATGGCTTAACGTATAATGTACACTCTTCCCTTTCTGGTCTCAGGGTATGGCTTTCACATTAAAAGAACGGCAAATGTTAGGTCTCCAAGGACTTCTGCCACCCAAGATAGAGACGCAAGACATCCAAGCATTACGTTTCCATAAGAATGTGGCCAAGATGACCGACCCTTTGGAAAAGTAAGATTGAGATGGCAGACCTGGACTCTTTCATGATCCATTCTTCAGATTTTGATGAGAGATGTGATTTACATGTGTGTTGAGATTTTTACAAGACCGAGACAAGATCTCACAAACCTACTGGGGGGGGGGAGGTTGTGGTGTGAATTCTACACAAAGGAGCAGTTAGTTATGATTAGTCACCAGTAAGAGAATGCTAAGCAATGTAGAACGTATGGAATTGGCAATGAAACCTAAGTGCTCAAACACTGGAGACATTCAAGAGAAATTTGGACAGCCACTTGGCCGATCTCCTTTGATTTGTATTCCTGCATGGAGTAGGGAGTTGGACTTGATGGGTTTATAGCACTCTTCCATCTTCACTATTTTCTGATTCTATGATATCTTTGAAAGCGATGCTTTCTGCTTGGTCTTCCTGTAACATCTACCTGTTGTGGAGGCCCTGCATAATTCAACTCATTCCCCCTTTCCTTTGTTGGTCTCCTTCTCACAAAAGGTATTTTATAAGTCAGAACAACCTGTTATCTTGCTGACTGTCCTTCTTCACACCATCGTAAGGGAGTGTCAGCACATATCCGCTATGGCCATAGTTAATGATAGAAAGATAGATAACATGCCTAGGTAAGCAGTGTTTTACATAAAAGATAACTTGATCAGTGGAGCACCATGTTTGCTTTGCACGTAGTCATTAACAGAATAATACTCATGGCCCAGAATGGGGGGGGGGTGTAGTTGCAGCTGTGCAAAAAGTGATGTCATTATGAGTCTGTTTGTGGTGGAGATAAAAGGTTCCCTTTCTGATTTGGGGCAGCATGGGGCTGAGTCTCACCCCTGCACGTTTGTCTCATGCACTTCAAAAACAAAAAAAAAACCCTTTTAGTTCCCGAGTAACCGGTGACATATAATGAGGTCATTCTTTTTGCTCAGTTTTGTGCTATGTGTACAGTAGGACCCCCGTATCCACTGATTCATTATCCACTGATTCAGTTATCCACGGTTGGCAGAGGAAAAAATTAAATAATTCAGCAGCCACAAAGCAAGCTGTTGTCACAAACAGCGGCCATAAAGCAAGCTACTGCCTCAAAACAGTAGTCATAAAGCAAGCTACTGTCAAGAAACAGCAGTTTGGGGGTGGGTGAGCAGGCGCTTGCTCTTATCCATGGTTTTCATTATCCACGGGAAGGCCTGGAACCAATCCCCAGCGGATACTGGGGTCCTACTGTATTGTTATACGGGGTCTATGGGATTTTTAGGTTTTAACTTGTACACTGCCCAGAGTTGAGCACACCCTAATGAGGCAGTATATAAATCACATAAGTAAATATATTTTTAAATTTTCTGTACTCCACATGTCATGGCATTCGTTAGTTATTCTACAAAAATGTTGTTTTCGGACTAGAAGTACTCAACTTGAAAAGCAGCATTCGTTAATAGAGCAAACCAATAAGATTGAGAAGCTTTAAAAAAGATTTCACATGTGAATTAGAACTTTTTTTCAAGCCGGTAGTTGGCTTTAAATAAGCATGTTCTATTTTTGTTTTCTCTGGTGAAGTCAAAAGTTGGTGGAATAGAAAAAATTATTGGGAATTGAACCATTCTCAGTCTCACTGATTCTACCTACTGCTGTTTTTTTCAATCTCTCCTGAAACTTCCCACATCTTAGTATGCTTCAGGATTAAGAAAAAGTTTGGTAAATGAAGCCTTTTGTTTAATTCTGAGGGAACAAACAGAGTGGGAGATCTACAACCCGAAAGGAGCAAGTGTATTTCGTCATTTCCCTTTTACATTTGAGGTCAGCAGCAAACAAACACACACAGAAAAATCTAATCCTGCTTTTTTCTCTGCTGCCTCATTTACAGATATATCTACGTAATGGGAATGCAGGAAAGGAACGAGAAGTTATTCTACCGGGTATTGTTAGATGACATTGAACAGTTGATGCCAATTGTTTACACACCAACAGTGGGCCTAGCATGTTCTCAATATGGTCATATCTTTAGAAGGCCAAAGTAAGTAGAACCTTATATTTATCTATCCTTTGATTTGTATTCAGTGAAGAGTACAATAATTTTTTTTATAAATTGATTTGGAGATGGTACTTAACACCAGTGAAATTGAACTGTATGGACAAAAAAATTCAATATATGTTGGAGATTTGAATAGGAAACAGGAACCTACTTCATGATTATACGGTTGTCCCCCGCCCTTTCGTGGTTCATGTACTGCGGTCCTGGTATATTGCGGGTCTACAGTATATGGGAAAAAAGGCCCCGTGGGGTAAGGAGGAAAGGCCTCCCCAGGCCCATCGGAGGCCCGAAAAGGGCTTCCCCGCAAACCGGAAGTGACTTCTGGTAAACCGGAAGTGACCTCCAGATCACTAGAAAGCACTTTGGGGGCCTCTGGGGGACTGGAAAGCCCCTTGTAGGCCCTTTTGGGGCAGCGCCAGGCCTGGGGTAAGTACAAGAGCCCCCAGAGAGCCCGCCCAGTCCCGACTTGACCCAGCATCTGCATATTGCAGATTTTCAATTATTGCGGGCCGGGTCGGGTCCCTAACCCCTGCGATAGGTGGGGGTTTACTGTATGAGTCTATGTGTCACATGCTGGCTCTTCTTACATAGCACAGAGGAATTGAACTCCCTACCATTGGATCTATATCCAGATACCTGACCCACTCAACTGTGCACATAACTTCAGTGCAACTTATGTATGTTAAACAATTTTATATATGATTGTCTGTGCCTGTTTTCAGCCATTATTGTGTTGAACTTTCCTACCTAATAAAAGCAAATGCCACTCCCTGGTTTGCTGCCCCAAGCTTTTTCTATTCTTAGGGGCTAGAATAAAGTTATCTATGAAAACAAACTTTGTTTTTTTCCCCCGTGCAGGCTATGCATGCCAAATGTTCTCATTACTTGTTTACTGAGCAGTTTGCATGCATACAAAATTTTCTCACACTTCAGACTGCTGAGCTGATTGGTTTCAGGTGTTTCACCCCCACAGTAGCTATACTGTCATCTATATGGCAGTGCAAAATTGTCTGTTAAGGTAGGTTGAAACCTTTACTTTGACCCCAAAAGGTAGAAGACCTTTAGCGCAACCAGCCAAGAAGTGCTGTAATCAGTATACTGCAATATAGTAATAAATGTATTATAATATATAAAAATAAATCATTGTTCTCTTCTGTGCCATAGAGTTTAGTTATTTTTTCCATTTGCAAATTAGAAATGCTCTACCACTGCCAGTTTCTGCTTATGCAAAATATTATGAAGAACAAAATATTAGGACAAGTGTGTTTGTCTCTTATCCTATTTTCTTTCTGAGTTGTATCCTCAATGCAAGCTTTTAGTTTTGTTGTCATTGTTGGTTTATGGGTTTTTTTTTCCAGGTGGTAGAATGAATGCGGCATGAATGCTAAGATGAGATCAACTGCATTAACAAAATATAGTGGTAGTATGTAGAAATCGTGTGTTCATTTTGCATTTTAAAAGTACAGGTTTAAAATATTTTCTTATGAGAGATGCCACATTATAGAAAGCTGTTCTTTACAAAAAATAATGAAAGAAACAAAGAAAGGAAAAGAAGAGAAGAGGCAGTTCAAATGGATCAGTGGTGAAAGCATTTCCATTTTGATTTTCTTACAGAGGATTGTTCATTGCCATAACAGATAGGGGTCATGTTAGATCAATTGTGGACAACTGGCCAGAAAATGATGTAAAGGTACTACATCAATATATTTGCCTTAGAATTGTCTCTCACTGTGAGTATTTATGTTTCACTTAATGCCATCTTAACTCCTTCATGCAAGCTGGGATTTGCACCCTGTAAAGACCACTCATGCTTTGTCTAATCTTCACCCTTACCTATTCTTGTGGCTGTTCCAATTACAGTAATACTTTGGTTTAAAAGTCATTTTTAAGAGTGTTTTGCAAAACAAGCAAATATTTCTTCTCAATTTTGCCTTGATCAATAAGCAGTGTCTTGATATACAAGCACTGGAGCAGGTCACATGATCACAAGTGAGTCAGTGGTGGCTGTCTCTCCCTCCCTCACCCTGCTGGATTGTGGGTGATTATGTGGAATGTTCCATCTCAGACAGCCTCCAAAGCAGAGGGAGGAGGGAGGAATAGAGGTAGCCAATACACCAGCCAGGAACAAGTTCAAAGAGGAGTGCAGTTTAGGGTTTTATTTTTCTTTATATTTATATTTTATTTAATTTGTTTCAATGTTCTTTCTTATTTTTTCAAACCATTTCCAGACATGGGGCAGCTAGTGAAGTGTGTATAGGGCTAGAGATTGCACTTCATTATTGTCATATTACAAGCACAAGAGTATAATCCAGTTGTTAGTCACAAGTAGAGCAGATTCCACAGTCAGGTACCTAAACCATGGTGTGGATGTGGACATCTAGCCAACATAGTTTGTGTGTTTTGGCATTCTGTGTCTACAGTATGTGGTCTATTGGACCCCAGAATGAATCATCTGAGTTTCCATTATTTTTTTATGGGGAACTTTGTTTTGATATAAGAGTGGTTTGGTTTTCAAGCATGTTTCCAGATTGAATTATGCTCGTAAACCAAGGTATTACTGTATTACTGTACAGGTTTCTGAGTGTGAAAGTTAGGACTTTGAGAAAATAGGTAGTATACTTTTTGTGGAATTTATAGTGTTTGTTTAGACCAGTGCTTCCCAAACTCGGGTCCCCAGATGTTCTTGGACTACAACGCCCAGAAGTCCCGGTGAGCACAGGTAGTGGAGAAGCCTTCTGGGAGTTTTACTCCAAGAACATCTGGGGACCCAAGTTTGGGAACTGCTAGTTTATACAAACACATTATCTCTGTGTGTCCTTACCTCTTTATTTTAGCAGAGCTCTCTAAAATGTTGTATCCTACCCTTTCTGAGCATTTCTGCAAATGTGAAGACAGTGAATATGAAGAGTAAATATTAGTACTATCTCCCCTGACTCAGATCCAGGAGACAACAGTGTATCTGAGAAATAGATAATGTAATACAGGTTTAACAAAGAGCAAATCTATTCTTCCAGCTTTGCATCAGATTCCGATATGACTCCCCTTTCTCCAAAAGGATCCTAGCAGCTCTGATTTGGTCCAAGCGCTGTGGATTATTTGAGAATTTCACCCACTCAGTCTGAATTAAAGTTCCTGTTTTTTTTTTTAAAAAAGATGCAAAGTGTGATATTTGTGGGAACATAGGTTGTCTGCCAACTCTGACTGATCAACAGCAGCTCTTTCAAGCTCTAATCGTCAAGGCCTGAAACAGAAGTCTTTTCTTGCCCTGAGGCCTCAGACTTGTCAAGGGCTGCATCATAGATCCTATGCTTGCAATTAAACGTTGATTGCCTTTCTCCTGGCCTAGGCTTATACAGTACAGTGGCGCCTCCTAAGATGAATTTAATTGGTTCCAGGGGTCCATTCATTTTATGAAAAATTCGTCTTGAGAGGCACGGTTTCCCATAGGAATGCATTGAAAACCAATTACCCAGTGGACCCTCGTATTACAAGCGGTTTGTTTAACAGAAAATCCGCTTAAGGGGAAAACGTTCTGGAGATAGGGGGACATCACTTAACAGAATCGCCTATGGGGCGAATTCGTACAACAGAAAAACAGTTGCAATTAGGGATTAATCCATTTTCAGTGCATTCCTATGGGAAATTTGTACAAAGGAAAATTTGCTTAACAGAATTTCATTTGGAACGAATTAATTCCTTTATGCAAGGTACCACTTTTGTACATTGGTTTTCAATGCAATCCTATGGGACCGCCCATTTTTCTTCACCTTCTTACGTTAGTTTTATTATTAGTATTTTTATTTTGTTAATCTTGTACTGTGGAACTTTTGTATCTGTTAGCTGCCTTGAGTTCCTTTGGGAAAATCTGGTGGGATATAAATATAAAAATAAATAAATAAATATAAATGGATTAATTGGTTTTCAATGCATTTGTTTGGGAAACCATGCCTCTTAAGAGGAATTCTTTATAAAATGAATGGACCCCTGGAACTAATTAAATTCGTCTTAGGAGGCACCACTGTACTTGCTTTGAAATAGGTACCAACAAGACCACATTATAATTCACAACCACTCAAAAGGGACCCACACTCCGTTCTGAGAGCACTTACCGTAATCAACACATACAGCTCTTACTCAGCTAACTCACAGCTCTATCTTAACTCACTCTCACAAAACCTTTTATGCAAAAGAGAATTCATCCAGCTCAGAATAACATATACCTATCAGTGCACAATTCCATTGATAATTATTATTTGAGAGACGAATATACGATGTAAAATTGTCAAATCCATGGCCAGATAACATATGAAGCCAACCTGAGTTTATTTAGGAAAAGAATTGCTTCTTTGCCCTAAATGCCATAGAAGAGATTGAACATTATTTCCTACTTGAAGCAAGAGGTCCTATAAAGCAGCGTCTTGGCTATGTTGGTCAAGGCTTGTAGGACTTGTAGTCCAGTTTCTGGAAGGCCACATGCTGTTCAGTATCAAAGCTCTCTTATAACACTAGTCTAATATATGTGCTGCCTCTGATGAAGTTAAATCTCTGCCTCTCCTTTCAAGGCTGTCGTCGTCACCGATGGAGAACGGATCTTGGGTCTTGGGGATCTGGGTGTGTACGGAATGGGGATCCCTGTTGGCAAGCTCTGTTTATATACGGCATGTGCTGGGATAAATCCCGATAAGTGCCTCCCTGTCTGTATTGATGTTGGCACTGACAATCAGGTGAGTTGCAGTTTTACCCTGCCCAAATACAACTTGACATTCAGTTATCTCCTGAAATCCCTTGGGTGAGTTGAGGCTTGGTCTGATTTTGTCCTCCAAAAGTTGCACTCATCCTAATCAAGCAAAACTGCGGAGGCAGGCAAACCCTTTGGCTTGGTTACAACAGCCAACTCAGAATTCAAAACGGTTATGGTTAGCCCTATGCAAATACATGTATGGACGGCATGTAAGCCCTTCTCTGAACAGATTTCTAGAAAGGTCTAGAAATATGATTTCTAGAAAGATCTAGAAATATTTGTGTGTTGAGCTTTCAGATGGGAGGATGGTTCTGCAAATCTGTTTGACAAAACATAAATTACAGAATCCAGAGGTTGAGTCATTGCAACTGGATTTCTTTTTCTTGAGAGACTGAAACGTTTCACTGCTCATCCAAACAGCTTTGTCAGCCTGGATAAGCAGCAAAATGATTCAGTTAAGAAAAAGAAGTCCAGTTGCCATGACTCACCTTCCAGATAAACTCACCTGGATGACTGAGAATCTTCAAAGAGATAAGTCTGTGAAGATTCTCAGTCATCCAGGTGAGTTTATCTGGAAGTTGAGTCATGGCTACTGGACTTCTATTTCTTGAGAGACAGAAACATTTCGCTGCTCATCCAAACAGCTTCATCAGTCCAGTAGCCATGACTCAACTTCCAGATTCACAGAGATAAATTCCAGAATTCTCGTGATCCAAGAACCTTGCCTGGTCTAAAACCTTCTCCCGTGTAACAGAGAGCTGAACATGCTGGCAAAGCCATCTTCAGAATTCTGTACTAAGCATACAAATTTGATAGGACACATGGTTTCCATGTCCCCCATGACCTCCAACATCTGAGGAGGTGCCTGCAAAGATCTTTTCTTGTTACAGTACTTGTTTCCAGTGTCAGGGCCACTGCAAACAAAACAAGAAGAGAATTAATTTTTGAACCCAAATCCTCACCATCATTCACGTACAATATTTTTCAGTTCTTTTTTTTTTCTTGACAACCTCGAGCGGGTGCAGAGGAGGGCAACCAGGATGGTGGAGGGTCTAGAGGAAATGTCTTATGAGGAACGGCTTAGGGAACTGGGAATGTTTATCCTTTCAAAAAGAAGACCGAGTGGGGATATGATAGCTATGTTTAAATATTTGAAAGGATGTCATATTGAAGAGGGAACAGGTTTGTTTTCCATGGCTTCAGAGACTAGGACTCGGGGCAATGGTTTCGAAGTGCAGGAAAAGAGATTCCATTTGAACATTAGGACGAACTTCATGACAGTTAGAGCTGTTTGGCAGTGGAATATGCTGCCACGAAGGGTAGTGGAGTCTCCTTCCTTGGAGTTTTTTAAGCAAAGGCTGGATGGCCATCTATCTGTCAGGAGTCCTGTGATGGGGGTTCTTGCATGGCAGGGGGTTGGACTAGATGGCCCTTGAGGTCTCTTCCAACTCTATGATTCTATGATTCAGAACTCAGTGCGTGCTTAATATACAGTCGGGGCTGTTTGGTGTGTTCTGCAATTCTGCATGCTTCAGGGGAATGGCACAAGACTTTGTAATGCAGTATCCTCCTACATTTCTGATCTGATGGCTTCCTTTCATTCTTGACTTCTCGTAGGCGCTTCTGCAGGATCCGTTTTACATGGGGCTCTACCAGAAGCGCGACCGTTCGGAGCTTTATGACAATCTCATTGATGAGTTCATGGAAGCCGTCGTAGGCAGGTATAAATCCCGAAAGGAGGGTGCCCCGCTTGGAGCGTGCCAGGAGTGTCTACAGTGTTAGCCAGGCAGGACACCTGGGAGTCCCAACCCCGAGGGAAGCCTGGAAAGTTGTAACAAGGAGTAGGGCCTTCTCAGTGGTTGCTCCCCAGTTATGGAACCATCTACCCCCTGAAATTCGGCTGGCACCCTCGCTTCAATTTTATATATATATAAAAAAAATCATTGAAGATCTGGTTGTATAGAATGGCCTTCCCTGATTTCTCAAACATTCAGTAAGATGCTATTGTTTTACCACTTATCTTCTCTCCCTCCCCCCCCTGTTTTATCAATCTGCCATTTTTTCTTCATTTTAGCTTAATTTTAGTTTTTCGTTGTTGATTTATGTATATTTTGTTTTATTATGCTCCTTGTATTTTGGTTTTTAAAATATATTCCTTTTTAATTGCCATGTGATTCCATGTTGTAAACCGCCCAGAGTAGCCCTAGGTCTAGATGGGTGGTATAAAAGTCAAATAAAAAGAAATAAATAAAATATCTGAGAAACAGCCAAATAAACTCTTAAGTGCTGATACTGTTTCATACTGCTGTTTTCTTGTGGGACAATGATGGCCTCGTGAAACAGGCTGCTGTGATAAATAAACCTCGAGGTTTCAGGATCTGCACCCCATTTGGCAGAATCTGCGTGAGGATTATCAGAATTGTAGCCCCCAAAAGTACAGTTACGAGGTTCGAATGTTAGGTCCTAAGACAGTTGGTGCTATGCAGTGTTAAGCTCCTCTTATTTTGATGTAGATTGGCCATAACAAAGTCTGCTTGATACTTGCATAGGACTTTCAGCTGTCCAAACTGCTTGCATTCATTTTCTGCCATTCTTACTGTAGCTCTGTATCCCAGAGAAGACCTTATCACCTCGATAACATTATCCGCAGGTAGATGGTGGGAGGGCTGAAGCAGAGAGATGGTCGCCTGCCTCAGGCCTTGCAGCATGGCAGTGCCGGAGGGAAAACGTGGCCTGGAATCATAGAATCATAGAATCATAAAGTTGGAAGAGACCTCAAGGGCCATCTAGTCCAACCCCCTGCTGTGCAGGAACCCCATCACAATATTTCCGACAGGTGGCCATCCAGCCTCTGCAGAAGAAATAAACCATCAAAGCATCAACTGGCTCTGAGTTATCAACAATATTTGGGACAACATTCACATTGCTTGCTTCAGTCTCCAGTTCATTTGTAGGCCAGTCTTACCATCTGCATATGACTGCAATCTTTAAAGTGCATAAGTCAGGCATGTCCAAGCTTTGGCTCTCCTGATGTTTTGGACCACAACTCCCAGAATTCTAAGCTTAGGTTGCCAATGGCAAAGGACTGTGGGAGTTGCTATCCAAAACATCTGGAGGGCCAAAGTTTGGTCATGCCTGGCATAAGTGGCTTGATGGTGGGCTGTAAGTGAGTATCAAATGATGTGCTCTCCAAACAGGGGCCCTTTTGGTCACTTCCATCCACTTTCTGCTGGGTGAGGAAAAGGTCATAAAGTGTTTGAAGATCTGCTACGAGTACGCATAGGGTCATCCTAAGTTAGGAAACTTGCCCGGAGCCAACGGCGGCTTACGGAAACCACTAGGCAAAGACCCTCTGCCACACTCCCAACACACCCTCCTTTTGCTCCAGGCTCCTTAAAACCCCTGGAGGATGGATGTCTGAGTGCCTGTAGGACTCTTCTGACCCTAGCTTCAACCTGTCTTAATTTCCAAGACAGAAAATAATCTTGGTTGCATACTTTGAGTTAGCATGCCAACCCTGCCAGGTAGGACAAAATATCAAAATGTCCAAACTTACCAGATTACTTAGACACACAGAGTCTTTTTCCTTGTACTGTATAAGGTAATTCTCTATATAGGGATCTCAGCTATTAAATAACTGTTCCCATGTCTGAACTGGAATGGCATTGATAACACTTCTGCTTACTTAAGGAGATGGTATTCTAAGGCAGCCATGCAGCTGTTGTGCAACAAGTGTTCCAGTACTTTGAAAAGATGTGACTTTTGTGTTATTTATTTTGATTCCATTTATATACTGTCCATCTGGCTGCAAGGCCACCCTGGGCACTTTGCAACCGTTCCATTTTCCTCTTCTAGGTATGGCCAGAACACCCTCATTCAATTTGAGGACTTCGGTAACCACAATGCTTTCCGTTTCTTGAGAAAATACAGAGAGAAATATTGTATCTTCAATGATGATATACAGGGTACGTGACCTTCTTTTGGCTCCCGCCACACTGCTGGACAACCTCCAAGAGTCTGGCAGCCAAATATACCCCTTCCTAGACTTTGGAGGACTATACATACATACATACATACATACATACATACATACATACATACATACATACATACATACATACATACATACATACATACATACATACATACATAACCTTTATTGGCACATGGAAGCATACAAATATGTACTATGATATGATAAATATTAAAACGATTAATAATTTTTTAAAAAAATTTAAAGGTATTGTGGGTCTATTAATCAGGTTAAAAACATTGATAGCACTGTTATATAGAAAGGAACTAATAAATATCTTTGGCACAGATCCTAACAATCTCCGATAAAAACATAGCAACTTTGGCGTTGCTTTGGAGGACTATTGTATGTCTGTTCCAGCTATCAAGATCCTAAATCACTCTGAAAATGTTTCATTGCCGCCGCCGCCACCACCACCAATGAAAATCATGTCCTCAGACACCTTTCGAAACAGTGCAGTTTGCAGGGGGAAGAAAATGTTTTGGATTTTTTTGTGGGGTGTAAGGTATACAGGGACTGGAGAGCCTTGTGACGTAGTGGTAAAACTGCTGTCCTGCAGCTATAACTCTGCTCACAACCTGGAGATCAGTCCCAGGTAGCCAACTCAAGGTTCATTCAGGCTTCCATCCTTCTGAGGTTGATAAAATAAGCACTCAGCACAATGGAGGGGGGCAATGTGTGCTTTAAACACGATGGGGCGGTATATAAGGAGAATACTTTGCTTGACCTGTACTACATGTGTGCAAACCCATTTTGTTTATTGTTTGGCAGGATGGCCTGTTTCCATGCGTGTCTTTTAAGCCCCTCTCACGGGAGTTTCCTTCCTTCCACAGGGACAGCTTCCGTTGCCTTAGCCGGCTTGTTGGCAGCTCAGAAGGTGACTGGCAAAGCACTCACGGAGCACCAGATCTTGTTCCTTGGTGCAGGAGAGGTGAGTTGGTTCCATTGGAAAGGAGTGTTGTTCCCCACTGCTGTCTCTCAGGTATAACATTGGGTAGTGAACTGCATACACTTGTGTTGTAAAGAAGAAACACAGTAAGATATGGAATGGACAGTGTCTCGGTGCTGCACTAGACTCCCCTCCTCCAGGAGAATGACACTCCGAAGCTGCTGCTCCACAGAGCAGTGGTGGTTGAAAATATGTCCTTTTCTTTTGGACACAGAAAACATGTGCTTTGCCTTAAAGTCGATTTGCTGTCTCTGTAATTCTGGAAATACGCATTGTCTTTAAAACAAAGCTAATGCTCCTTGTTATCACGGGGGTTTGTGGGGAGTACAGAAAGGCAATAGAGAGGATATAAGAACATAAGAAGAACCATGCTGGATCAGGTTAACGGCCCATCTAGTCCAGCTTCCTGTATCTCACAGTGGCCCCACCAGATGTGTCTGGGAGTGCATGAGACTAGATATCTGTCTCCTGATATCACTCTCCTGCATCTGGTCCTTGAAGTACCCCAGTTTTAAACCTGGAGATTACACATCTCCCTCATGGTTTGTAACCTGTGATGGACTTTTCCTCCAGGAATCTGTCCAATCCCCTCTTGAAGGCATCCAGGCCAGATGCCATCACCACATCCTGTGACAGGGAGTTCCACAGACTAACAACGCGCTGGGTGAAAAAATGTTTTCTTTTGTCTGTTCTTACTCTCCCAGCCCTCAATTTGAGTGTATGTCCCCTAGTTCTGGTATTTTGGGAGAGGGATAAGAGCTTCCCTCTATCCCCTTTACTCATGCCCTGCATTATTTTGTACGTCTCAATCATATTCCCCCTCAGGCACCTTTTTTTCCAGACTAAAGAGCCCCAAATGTTTTAGCCTTTCCTCATAAGGGAGGTCCCCCAGCCCAGTAATCATTTTAGTCGATCTCTTTTGCACCTTTACCAGTTCCACTTTTCCAGTTCCACTCCTGTGGATCACCCAGCCTTTTGGTCAGGGATTATGAAAACATTGCTATACATTATGGCATGTGCTTTTTGTCCAGGTGTCAACATTATTGGACGAGCAGCATTCCAAATCACAATGACCAAAATCTGCCACAAGAGAAGTTGCATATTGCAACTCATGTTGAGCTCCTGTTCAATCATCTTGACAGTGTCAACTGCATGATCATTTGGGAAGTTCTCTAGCAAGGCATTCTGATTTGTCCTATTTAGCCTGGTCCATTGGGAGACACGCCATTCAGTTGAAAGGCTGACGATGCACTTTACATGCCTATGGTTCTAGTTTGCACATCCACTTAAGTATATCTGGGGTGCCAGATGACCGGGGAGACATCGTGGTGTCTGAGGCCCCACAGAACTGTTAATTGTTATTTGTTTAGGTGAAATGACACTGGGGTCAAAGACGATTAGCATGGTATTTTGTTAGATAAGCATGATGATGCTGACCTTCTTGGGTGTTCAGTGCAAAGTGAAGAAGGCGGTGTTTTGAGCCCTGCCACATCAGACTGATCTGTTGCAGTATCTTCCTTGTGACAGTAGCAAACCATGAAGCCATAAAAGAGAATGTGAGGGCCACAGGCTCGCCATATGATGTCTCCTTAACTCCTGCTATCCTTCTTGAAAAGAGTGGTTCGAGGCCACATTTAATGCTTTCCGAAGCACGTGCCATACTGGCTGTTGTAGGAAAAAAAACCCCAATGTTCTTAAAACTCTGATCTTACAGGGGAATGTATTCAGCATTATTCACCTTTCCATTGAAGCAGGCTTGGTACTCCCTGGAACTCAGCTTGAAAATAAATTGATCAGCTGATTAAAAGGTAGTTGGTTAATAATTCTACAGAACACCCTGTGTGCTTTATCTTCCAGGCTGCTCTTGGAATAGCCAATCTCATTGTTATGGCTATGGTGGAGAATGGCCTTTCTACAGAAGAAGCTTATAAGAAAATATGGATGTTTGACAAATTTGGCTTGTTGGTCCAGGTGAGGCTCTGCTGAGGTTTGGAAGGGGCATAGTCTGGTCTAGTGGTTCCCAGCCTTTTGGTCCTGTATTTATTTATTTATTTATTTATTTATTTATTTATTTATTTATTTATTTATTTATTTATTTTTGTACTTATAAACCGCCCGATTTTCCCGTAGGGAACTCTGGGCGGTGTACAGCACGTCGCAAGTGACTACCCAACTGCAAACCCAACATAACATAATCAAACAAACATCATAAAATACAAGACATGATAAAATACTAACCAAACGGCCAGGGAAATAAGCCGAACACTACCCACCCAAAAACAAAACAAAACAATAGTAAGCTCCGGCAAGAGAGAGAGGAAAAAACAAAAACAACAACAACAACAACAAAAACCCACTATAACAGGATGCTCAGAGGCCCCCAAACCATTGCCTGAAGAGCCAGGTCTTTAAGGCCCTTCTGAATGCCGCCAACGACTCAGCCTGCCTAATCTCCAGAGGCAGTTTATTCCACTGTGCTGGGCCCACCACTGAGAAGGCCCGATTCCGGGTCGAAGCCCTATGGGCCTCTCTCGGTGTGGCCACTCGGAGAGAAAGGGAGGACGAGGCTCTAGTTGGTCGGGACGAGATTGACCTCTGGGAGATCCGCTTGGACTCAAACACCAAGAAGCCTCCATCATCAGCTATCCTGGTCAGGATTTCTGGGAGCTGTCATATAAAAACATCTGGGGATGCAAGGTTGATAACCACTGATGGAGTGGAGTCATTCTCAGCCTTCTGTCCTCCAGATGCTTTGACCACGGTCGGTCACCGTTCTTGGCTTTCGTCTTGGGATTCTGATAGCTGAGGTCTAAGACGCCTGGAGGATTTGAGCAACCACTGATTCAGTCCTCTTCTTGTTCTCTCGACATCAAGAATTCTTCACCTTGTCTTCTTTAGGGCCGGGAACAAACAGTGGATGCCAACCAAGAGCCTTTCGCCCACCCCGCCCCAGAACAATTGCCCAAAAGCTTTTTGGATGCAGTGAATGTGCTTCAACCCTCGGCCATTATTGGTGAGTGTTTTGGCCTCCTTGTGTGCCGTAGAAACCTGGTTCTGTTGCCGCTGGATCACCTACTGGCCAAAATAATATCAGGGTGTTTTTTTCCCCAAAATTTGGCATCATACTATTACAATGGTCCCTCGCTCTTTCACGGTTCATATACTGCGGTCCCGCTATATGAAAAAAGGCCCCCTGAGGTAAGGGGGAAGGCCTGTTTCAGGCCTCCTGTACTTACCCCAGGACTGGTGCTGCCCCGAACGGGCCTTCTGGAGGCCCCAAAAGGGCCTCCCTGTGAACCAGAAGTGACTTCCAGTAAACCTTTTGGGGCCTCCGGAAGGCCCGGGAAGGCCCTCGCAGACCTGTTCAGGGCAGCGCCAGGCTGGGGGTAAATACAAGAGCCCCCAGCTACGCCCCCCAGGGTGGACCCATCCTGCATCCGTATATCGCGGATGTTCAATTATCACGGGTCGGGTTTGGTCCCTAACCCCCGCAATAGGTGTGGGGGGGTCACTGTATCATAAATCTTGGTGCTGAAGTGCCACCTGTGAAGGAGGACAAGGAGGAGGTGGTGGCGGCAGTGGCTTAACTTGATAGAATTTTGACTCGTGCTTTTTACATCTTATGTATGAGGTTGATTGATAGAATTTTGGTTCCTGCTTTTTACATCTTATGTATGAGGTTGATTCCGATGGCAGGCTGCCCAGTAAATGCCCAGTAAAGGGCTAGATATAATGTCGATATTGAAGGAATAAAGCGAAGGCAACGTGTTCTGCTTATATAATGCCCCATAGTGTCTGGGCAGTTTACAGTTTATTTATGCAGGCTTCATATTGCCCCCCTTCCCCCCAGTAAACTGGGTACTCATTTTACCGACCTCGGAAGGATGGAAGGTTGAGTCAACCATGAGCCGGCTACCTGGGATGGAACCCCAGGTCGTGAGCACAGTTATAGCTGCAGTACACGAGGCTCTAAGTGTTGAATCTATTGCTAGGTTTGTTGTGCCATGCCAATTCCACTATAGTACTACCATATTCACATTCCTTCTATTGCAATAGAAGGTAGTTGATGCTCAGTGCTGTGTTAGACTACTTAGGACCTGTCCACAGTTCCATGTCCCATCAGCTGATAAATTACATCTGTGAATAAACCCACCACACTAATCTAAAATCGCAGGTAGACCCTTTAATATGGACTGGATATGGGTGTCTACTTTTGATAGACACAGTTCACACACACGTATGTCAAGTGTGGACACAGAAGACATGTGTGGATTAAGCCCATGATTCCTGAACACCTAAGCCACCTGCACTGGTCTGGAATATGGAAAGGTCAGCTTAATTCTGCTTTAACCCGAGGTGGCTGTGTCCAGGTTCAGTACAGTTACAGCTACAAAGATATTTGTTCTATATCCAACTAATAGCTACTATTAAGTGGATGCACCCCTCTTTAAAAGCAGTTAAAGTATGTTATTTTGCATGTTCTGTTTCCAGGGGTTGCAGGTGCCGGCCGACTCTTTTCTCCCGATGTGATCAAAACGATGGCTTCTATTAACCAGAGACCGATCATATTTGCACTGAGCAACCCAACGGCAAAAGCAGAATGCACGGCTGAGGAGGCATACGTCTTGACAGAGGCGAGTGAAGAGTTGGCCGAGTGTGGCTGGGCAGCATGTTTGGTGTAAATTGGCTTCCTTGCCTGAGCTACCGAAAATACTAACTTCTGGAATAAAGAATCTTACCTTTCTATTGTAAGATTCAGTAATCTGTGGAACACTTTCAGTATTCTCTGATAACATCAAACTGTATATTAGCCATTATAGGATTGAATGGTAAGATAACAGGTATAGGCTGGATAGCCTTATATAGTGTGATAAATAATGAGTCATGAAATAAATGAAGAGTGGTAACTGGTGCTAAACATTTAGAGCAAACAATAAAGAATTTCTGTGTTCCGCTTAAGAGGATATATTTAAAAGTTTGGATGTCCCCATCATATCTATTATTATTATTATTATTATTATTATTATTATTATTATTATTATTATTATTATTATTATTATTATTATTATTATTAGTAGTAGTAGTAGTAGTAGTAGTAGTAGTAGTAGTAGTAGTAGTAGTAGTAGTGTTGCATGCAATAATAGTAATAATAATAATAATAATAATATTGCATGCAATATGAATGCTATGAATACTGTGTTCCTTTTATTGAGACTTGTGAGAGGCAGTGGAGTGGATGCAGTGCACCACCCCATCCCCCGGACTCAGGAAACCTGCTTAGTAATGGACAACCCCCCCCGTGGAGATAGAAATGATAAAACCACTTCTTAAATACGTAATCTTGAAAACCCTACTAGGGCCATCATAATAACCATTATACCCATATAATCCTAAAAGGATCACTTCAAATCAGAAGATTCTTGTCCTTCAAGAGGTATTGTTTTTTAGTGCTTCTGATGAGTCTCAGGTAGATAAGGAAAAGCTGTTTTCCCTATCGCACAACACTAGAACTAGGGGGCACTCCATGAAACTTTTTTTGGGGGGGTAGATCTCAAACAAATAAGAGAAAGTACTTTTTCACCCAGAGGCTCACTGGTCTCTGGAACTCCCTGCCAGAAGCAGTGGTGAGAGCTGTCAGCCGTGACAGCTTTAAGAAAGTATTAGAAAAGTTCATGGAGAACAAGGGTATCAATGGTTATCATTATGGATGCCTAAGGACAACCACCGGGTTGGACAGAGAGGCAGGATATCTCTCAATGCCATTTGCAGAGAATCGTAAGCAGGTGAAGACATCTGTTTGGGAATGGTTGTTGTTGCGTCGTTACAGTCGTGACCGACTCTTCGTGACCCCGTGTCCAAGTTTTCTTGGCAGGAATACGGGAGTGGCTTGCCAGTTCCTACTCCAGGCGCCAACAGCACCTGGTATTCCCTGGTGGTCTCCCATCCAAATACTATCCAGGCCCGACCCTGCTTAGCTTCCTAAAGCAAATGGTGAGCTGCTGTGTGAGACAGAATGCTTGACTGGATGGGCTGTGGCCTGTTCCTGCAAGGCTGTTCTTATGTTCTTAAGCTAGATCTGCATAAATGTGTGAAGAAACAAGGCTTTTGCTTGCCCACCCAACATACTGGTTTTCCTCTTAAGCAGCCCAGTCGTCCATGAATTGGATGCACACTATGGATACAAATGCATAGGCAAAACCAAATTTTTAATTTATTCATCACACAACTACAGGCTTTACCCAGATAGTGCAACGTTTAAATCGGGCCTCTTCCAATTAGACTCCAAATGTGAAAATGGTTGTCCCTAGACAGGGATGTGTCTGGGATTCTGATCTTGTGTGGTTTGTAGCACTTTGCTGTGAACGCTTGCAGAACTGTGTTCCAGAAGTAATCGTTTCCTCTTTTCCTGCTTCACAGGGCCGTTGTCTGTTTGCAAGTGGTAGTCCATTTGGGCCAGTCAAGCTAAGCGACGGCCGATCCTTCAAACCAGGCCAGGGAAACAATGCTTACATCTTTCCAGGTAAATCCTGGTGGGTTTGTTAGGGGGGTGGGTGGGTTTGGTACTGCTTTAAAACCAGGGGGTTGACATTTGTGTTGGTATTTAAAAATTCAGAAGACTTTCATTTAATTAAGAGCTACAGTGGTACCTTGTATAAAGGAATTAATTTGTTCCAAATGAAATTCTGTTAAGCAATTTTTTCTTTATACAAATTTCCTATAGGAATGCATTGAAAGCGGATTAATCCCTAATTGAGACCATTTTTATGTTGTACGGATTCACCCCATAGGCGATTCTGTTAAGCAAATTTCCCCTATCTCCGGAACTTTTTAAGTTGTACAGATTTTATGTTATACAAACCGTTTGTTATACGAGGGTCCACTGTACTTGGATATAATTTTAAACAAATATAATCAGTAGTTGCCAGGTACTGGAAGCAAAAATGACTTCTACAACAAAGGCACCAAAGAATAATTTCTATATTTCTATATTGTTGCACCCATGATCCCTTATGATGAGTAAAAACAGTGGTTCAAATTCTATTTAAGTTTTCTGCGATAAAGGAATGTGCACCAAACCACAAGACTCCAGGCACAACAGCAAATGCCCATGCTGATGACTTAACTTGTGGCAATTCACAGATTAGAATTACATCCAGTTTTATTAAGATGTATATTTTTTGCAAAATGTATTTTTTTTGTGTGTGAAATGATGTGTGAGCTTCTGTATTTCAGGGGTTGCTCTTGCTGTGGTTCTCAGCGGCGTTCGGCACATTAGTGACAAAGTCTTCTTGGAGGCTGCAAAGGTAGGTGGCCTCCAGTGGACAGAGTGACATGTCTAGTGGATAAAGTAAAACATGTATTACAGTCATTGCGCATGGGAGTTGGGGTTCACAATGAGAGGACAAAGGCCCGATCTCGATGGTCCAGCTTGTTTTTTAGAGGTGGACCTCCCTGAAATGAGAAAAGACCTTTGATTATCCCAGCCCAAGCTGGCCTCCTTCTTCATTTCGCAAATTAGCTTGGAGTTTTTTGGATGTGATTGGTCATGGGGAGGTAAATGTGGGCTTAATTTGCATGCCTGGTTGCATTTTAGCACTGTTTTCATAGCAGGAAATAGACATTTTCCTTAGTGATATGAACTTGAATTTAGGTTATAAACTGGTGATTTGTCTGGGGATTGTTGAAAGAGGGGTTTTCAGAACTCGCATGAATGGCTTCCCTGACCCTTCTCTCAAACCATCTATCTTATCTGTCTAATATGCATACATTCTCATCTTTGAATGAGTGCCCTTTGACCTTCAAGTGGGGGTATACTGCTGATTCAGCAGAGTTGGGGTGTCAGGCACGACCTGTCTGCTACTTATCAAGCGTCCATTTAAACAATCCCCCGACAAATCAGGAATACTTCAGAGCTCCACAAGCAAGGCCATGGCTAACGACTCATACTTTATGGGTGTTGGGAAGGTTGTAAAGGTGGGCCATTGTCCATCTAATGAGACTATTGAGACTGTTGTCCACCTAACAAGCCTATTCAGGCCATTGCCCATTTTATGAGCCTATTTCAGACCAGGGTGATATGAGGTCAAAGTGAACTGTAAAATGGAGGACTTGCAACTAGCTTTCCTCAGACTGACAAAGGGCCTTTTTACACGACCCCTAAGATCCGCTGGCCACTTAAATTCGGACCAGAGATCTTAGGGGTTCATCGCTCTTCCTCTGTCCCCACCCCCCTCCGCACTTCCTGGTTGCTGGCTGCGTGAGGGAGGGAGAAAAAAGAAAGAAAAGAATGCCGGTTTACCTCCGTTTTGTTCCCGGCAGCATTCAGATCTCTTAAAGGGGCGGGGCGCAAAAAAAGAACAAACAGAAGCCAGGAGAGCCCCGCACTCACTATCCTTACACCGGATCAAATATTTGTCACATCCAAAAAGCAGGTACCTGAAAGCTGCGCTGGGACGCGCTAAAGTGGGCGGGGTCGCACTTAATTTCCTGTTAACTCCGGAGCTGGTGGGTAAACATTTTTAATCTCCGGAGCTGGGAGCCATTTGCCCCGGAGTTTAGGGGTCGTGTATAAACGCCCAAAGCTGTTTGGATGAGAAGCAAAATGTTTCAGTCTCTGAAAAAAAGAAGTCCCCTTGCCATGACTCAACTTCCAGATCCAACTCACCTGGATGACTGAGAATATTCACAGACATAGTGGGATTATCCAGATAATCCCACTAACATAGCTAAGGGGCAGCACATTTCAAGCTGTGGTCAGAAAAAAACTAGCAGATTATAGGTCAAGGAATGCTGGCCTAGCACTTTCCACAATTTAAAATTCATAAATCTACTCTCCACTTTCAACAGTTTAAAATTCTTTCAGACCAGGGTGACATGAGGTCAAAGTGAACTATAAAATGGAAGACTCGCAGCTAGCTTGCCTCAGACTGATGAAGCTGGATGAGCAGCAAAACCTTTCAGTCTCTGAAAAAAAAAAAAAGTCCAGTTGCCATGACTCAACTTCCAGATAAACTCACCTGGATGACTGAGAATCTTCACAGACATAGTGGGATTATGGGATTTATTAGCTAAGCATCTGGAAGAGGAAGGCTGAGCTAGACTACCAAATTCCAGTTCACTAGGGGATGGGGGCTTTGTGTGATTACGTTACCCTGTGCAAGTGTGAATGTTTGGAATGCATTACGCCACAGTGAGTCGCATAACGCCCTTTGTCAGCAAAAATGTTTGTTTGTGTTTGGCTTGTCACAGATAAGCACCTCTGTACATCTTTTGACCCTAGCACTAGGCACAGGCAGAATGACTTGCAAGCTTATTTGGCATATGTTTTATCATATGCATTACAGGTTGCCTTTTAGCGTTGTTGCTGCCTAAACACTTGGAACATCTTACCATGTACCTGTGAAGAATAATAAGATCAGCTGAGAGGAGTTATCCTACAGGGGAAGGGTGGTTTATAGGGATTGAGCCAGAAGGACAGAGGGTGCTAGACTATCCCTCCCATCTGTTACTTTTCCTTTGAAATTCCCCTTGAGCTGTTTCTCACCCTAACCTGTTCTCAGTTACAGACTTGCAGGCAGCACAGCCCTAGAACTCCAGTGGAGCTCAAGGGAGCAGAAATGTCAACAAGGGGAGGAATGGTGGAGAATGACTTGAAGCATTCCCACAAGCTGCCTTTGAAGGCTCTTTCAGACAGCCTTTGTCTAAACCAGTGGTTCTCCACCTGTGGGTCCCCATATGTTCCTGGACTGCAACTCCCAGAAGCCTCCACCACTCGCCATGCTGGAAAGGGTTTCTGGGAGTTGCAGTCCAGGAAGATCTGGGGAACCACAGGTCGAGAACCACTGGTCTAAACCAGGCATGTCCAAACTTTGGCCCTCCTGATGTTTTGGACCACAACTCCCAGAATTCCATGCCTGTATTGCCAATGACAATGGACTGTGGGAGTTGTGGTCCAAAACATCTGGAGGGCTGAAGTTTGGACATGCCTGGAAACTTTTGGGGCAGTTGCAACTTGGCCCTTTGTCCTGTCCTGTTGAATGTCTTTGGTTAAGAGCTGAGTAACATTGTCCCCCCCCCCCCGTGTGTGTTAAAAGGCTTTAACCGAACAACTGAGCGAGGGGGAGCTGGCTGAAGGACGGCTTTATCCTGCACTCTCCAACATCAGAGAAGTTTCGATTAATATTGCTGTCAAAGTAAGTGTGCATTTCAGAAGGGGAAGCAAGGACAATTGAATTTGGGATAAAGAAAGGTATCCTGACATTGGATTAACCGGTTGTGTTTACACGGGATGAGCACCAACAGTCCTCTCTAGCTGTTTGAACAAGAGTTTTGCAGCCGTGGTGGTGGCTCCGTGGAAACCTCCATATATGATGGCAATTTATTTCTGGGTATTACATGCGGAGGACAAGCATTACGCTTAATCCTTCCTTGTACATTTCTAGAAGATTTTGTTTTGGCTACTCTTGGAAATACAGCTCTGGGTAGACCTGGGGAGCATAATAGAATCATAAGAGTTGGAAGAGACCTCAAGGGCCATCCAGTCCAACCCCCTGCCATGCAGGAACCCCATCACAATATTTCCGACAGGTGGCCATCCAGCCTCTGGTTAAAAACCTCCAAAGAAGGAGACTTGGCTCAGACTGACAACATCCTGGAACAACCCTTCCCAACTCAATGCTCTCTAAATATGGAGGCCATTGGGTGTCCTGGCTTGGGAGTAATAAGAGTTGTAACCCAACACAACTGGAGGGCAGCAGGCTGGGAAAGGCTGCGGTGGAGAAGTCATTTGATATATGTTTTTCCCTCCTGTGCAGGTTATGGAATTTTTATATGCCAACCACATGGCTTTCCATTATCCTGAGCCTGCAGACAAGAACCAATATATACGATCAAAGGTCTGGAGCTCCGAATACGACTCCTTTCTACCAGATCTGTATGACTGGCCGGCCTCTGCCTCCTACCCACCCAAAGCAAGTTGATCGGCCTGACGGATACACTGCTCGGAGGGGCATCTGAAATTCTGCAGGGAAACCCTTTTCCAGAACAATTTTGGAAAACTATCGAGACCAGGATGTTTTGAGACTTGAACTGTTTCTCCTCTGTTCATTTAAAAAAACACACTCCCCTAAATTAAAACTTGGCCCCGCAATTGCTGATTGGACTGCCTATGGTATGGATTTCCCCCACTGCTGACTTTTATTGCTGCAAATGAATCAACTGCCTGGAAAAATACAAAAGCTTGGATGTTTTATAATGGCTATCAGAATGGTAATGGAGCTACATTTAAAGAAGTCTTCAGTGTTGTCTTGTTTTCCTGTTCTTTTAAAGCCCGCTTATATACCTCCAGCAGAACTGAATGATAAACGATTTCAGTTTTCATGCAGAAAATATTAGTGCACATTTTTGTGCTTCCTCTTTCACAGATACCATAATTTACTGAAAATTAGCAAATGAGAACAGGTTTGGGCTACTCTTTGGCTCCCCCCCTTTTTTAAACATACAGATAAATTTATTTTCAGGGGGAAACGTGCAAATATAGTCTTCTGCAGCGTGAAGTCCTGTGGGGGAAGCAGCCCTTGATTCTGCTGAATACGTTAGCTGGCTACTTCCATCCCGTTTTATGCTTTTGACAGCTCTTGCAACTATCTGATGCCACTGAATTTTTGTGACTTTGAATTGGGCAGTGCCAGATTCACTGGCTTCCTGTTTCTTGTGCAGAGCGACAGGCTGAGTTGCCGGTTCTTGGCTTCAAATAAGCACCTCTGTTCTTGCCCTACCGAATGTGTCTAGTTTTCTGCAGGGGAAAAATACTGCCAGCAAGTGTTGTTTACATCTTCAGAACCTAGTATGCTAATATTGGCTCTTAATTCTACAATCAGCTTTGGCTTATAGCCCTCCATTATGTATCTCCCTTACCTGTAAACAACACTTATAAATAATCAGTTTCTGAGGTTTTCATTTTACAAGTATTTATTATTTAAGTGAGCTAACCGGTCAAATCAATTTAAAGAATATAGCTGTTTGTTGGCTATATTCTCGAGTTGGCCTCTTGAAAAAGTAAATCTTGAAAATACACAACAAAAACCAACCAGCCACACAACATGCATCCAACTCCATCCGGTCAAATGCCAGATGTAATCCTCCCTGGAAAAATGCTACCAGTTTGGTTACTGAAACCCACTGCAGCTGGAAAGTATGGGCTTCAGTCTTTATGACACTGTTAAGCAAGAACATCTGTTTCTCCAACTCTTTTTCTCTGAAGAAAAGCTCAAACTGGATAATAAAGGCATAAGCAAATACCAAATGTAACAGGATAGTCGTAAAGGTAAATTGAAAGGATGTTGGCAGTTCAGAGCGTGAACAGAATTAAATTAACCCATAACCTGTAAGAAATATTTCTTAGTGCTGATGCCTTTGCTACTTTATGCTGCTGCAGAGCAGCAGTTTATATAGAGGCTAAATTAGAAAGTTATATTGGAAGGTATTCCATTGGAAAGTGTATTGAAAAGTATTAATTGGAATTGCCTAAAGTCGAGTTGATTTGAGGTGGGGGAGAAGTCTAGGAGCCCTTCCTTTTTAGATAAAAATAGCAACACTATCCTGGGTATTAAAGCAATGTGGGAACCTGGCCTGTTCTGCAGACCCCCCCCCTTTCACTCTCGTTTTCCTTTTCCAGTTTTGTGTCCAAGTGGCGATAAGATGGTGAGGTTTTGTGTTTCGCCCTTCAGGTCTGTGGCATTTGTCACTTTCTGGCTTGCCGCATGGGATGGCATGCATTTGCAACAACACAGAAGGATACAGTTTGGAACTGATTTTAATTCGCGTGTTTTCGGAAGGAACTGTCTACAATCCAGCCTCCCCTGGCCTGTCACCCCTCTGGTTCTGCGAGCAGAGGATGATAGTTGGAGTTGAGTAGGTGGAGCAGAGGTCTTCCATGTTATATAAAAGATACTGGATGAATTAAGACCTGTGTGTCTGAAGCATGAGTCACCACTGTATTCATGGCAAAACAATGGGTGTTAAAGATGCTATGTAAAAAAAAAAAAGGCCCAATTGTCCCTTTTAAAGTTGTGTTCTTTTGGCTAACAATGACCTTTTCTATGTTTTGTATAGAAACTCCCCTCTATTGCACTTCGCGTTTTTCTTCTTTTGAATGATGTTAATTTATTCTGTAAGTAGTTTTGAATACCTGTGTTTTATTGCTGTGGAGGACCCTGCCTTGTGCATGAAGTTCCTTTGGGAACTAGGCGATGAAAAAAAAGATGGGGGGGGAAGACTAGGGGCATTTTGTACTCTAAGAAAACAGAAGAAAGGGACTAAAATGCATTACAATTGAAAACAAAAATTTCTGGGAAGTTTGGCCCAAGCATATCTGTTTCCTTGTTTCGCCTAGGATCAGCTAAGGAGTTGTTCATACAAACAACGGTATGGTCCTCCTCGGAATAAGGCCAGAAAATGGGAGCATGTATGCAGGGGAAAAGCAACATTTTTTTTAGCTGTGTTTAAAAGGGGGAAGGCAACACTCCTCCTGTCTCTATCCCTGAAGCATCTCAGTTGGCACTGAGTAAGCCCACCGTTCCTGGGGAAGAAATGGCTGTCTCAGCTACAGTTTTTAGATGTCCCCTGCCTGAGGGAACGCAAAGAGTTGCCTGCCACAACAAGAGCTGTAGTCCAAAAGTTATTATTTCTTTCTGGTAGGGCCAAGTCACAACAGAGAGACAAAAGGAAAAGGATGACCAAAACAAAATCTTGTGTTCTCATTTGCTATGCCTTGTAGGGATCTGTTGAAGTAACGTAGAATAAATTGGATGCCTTTTTGGGGGCAGCAGTTCTCAGAGTCAAAATATGTAACCTCAGGATGTTAGTGCCCTGCCTCAGATCCCCTTCAACACGTGATTTGTTGCAAAATAGTCTCTTGTGTGGTTTGAAATGAACATAATGTTGTTGGTGTTTTTTTTTAACTGAGTTTCTATTTCTCCTATGGTAATATCGTAACAGTTCTGAGAGATGTGTTACGGTCTTCTATTTTCATAGTAAAATCCTTTCCTGTTCCTGTGTCGTGCTGTAAATGTTATTATTTTGCCAAGCAGCCTCACCTTGTCCATAGCCTCCCCTATGTCTGTTCTGTTTCCGAGAGCCCTGGTGGTTAGAGGGTTTTCCTACAACTAAGGAGATCCAGACTGATGTTTGTGTTTGGTTGTCAACTTCTCTGGGTATCACATGGCTGATTGTTTAGCAAAGTAAACTGCAAGTAGAGTAGGCCCATTAAATTAGTGGGGATTTGGTGAATCAACTCTTCTGATTCTACTTGTGGAACTCCCTGCCACAGGATGTGGTGATGGCATCTGGCCTGGATGCCTTCAAAAGGGGATTGGACAGATTCCTGGAGGAAAAGTCCATCACAGGTTATAAACCATGATGGAGATGTGTAATCTCCAGGCTTAAACCCAGGGTCCTTCAAGGGCCAGATGCAGGGGAGTGGTATCAGGAGACAGATATAAGATAAGATAAAATAAGATAAACCTTTATTGATCCCACATTGGGGAAATTTACTTGTTACACAGCTCCCAATACAAAGAACAAATAAGAGTAAGTGCACAAAAAAGTGTAAGGTGAGAAAGAAGATAATAGATAATAGAGATCAATAGAGATATCTAGTCTCGTGTGCTCCCAGGCGCATTTGGTGGGGTCACTGTGAGACACAGGAAGCTGGACTAGATGGGCCTTTGGCCTGATCCAACATGGCTCTTCTTATGTTCTTATGTACTTGTGACTTGCTGTGATAAGTAATAGGATTTCAGGGTCATCTCTTGGCCTGACCTTTCTTACTGGGGTATTATGTGCATAAAAATGGGTCGGAAAATGATGTAGTCTGTTATTTTGAGCTCCAAGATTCAAATTGAGATATAAAGCTAACATATTGGGCTCACCATATGCTAGGTCTGCTTTTCTCCATTTTGGCATGAAATTAAGTCAATTCTGACTTACAGAGTTTTCTAGGTTGAGCATACTCCAAAGTGGTTTGGCATTCTGTTCTTTTGAGCATCCTTTGAGACTGTGAGGCTTGCCCAAAGTTGTGCAGGCCCTCGTGATCTCGAGGATTGATTACTGCAACACCCTCTACGTGGGGTTGCCCTTGACCCTTACCCGGAGACTCCAACTGGTGCAGAATGCGGCAGCCAGACTGGTGGTGGGTGCGCGTAGATATGATCACATCACCCCAGTTCTGGCCCGCCTGCATTGGCTGCCCGTGGTTTTGGTTTACAAAACCCTCCACGGTTTGGGACCCGAATACCTGTCGGAGCGTATCTCCCAAAGGTCAACTGAGGCCCGACCCACTAGATTGTCACAGGCGCTCTCACTCTGAGTGGCCATGCCTAGGGAGGCGTGGAAAATTGCTTACACGCAACTGCGCCTTCTCTGTGGCTGGCCCCTCGCTCTGGAACCATCTCCCGAGTGAGCCTTGCACAGTCCCTGCCCACGTTCAGAAAAGCACTTAAAACCATGCTTTATCGGGGCATTTGGTGACCTTTAATTTAATTAATTTAATTTTTAATTTTTCTTCTTTGATGCCTCTTACTGATGACTTTTTAAAATTGCATTGTCTTTCCATGTGTTTTATTGTTCTTTTAACCCACTGTTAACCACCCAGAGTTCCTTCGGAAGACGGGTGGTATAAAAATATAACAATAAATAAATATAAATAAATATATTATGGAAGCTGGATTTGGGAGGCACCGTAGGGAATTAAACACCCAGCCTCTCACCCAGTAGCCAGGTACCTAATATCTGGATAATGGCAATTACAGAGTAACAGATTAAGAGTGTAAAGCATATGGGGGGAGGGATCATCCAGAAATCATAGGCAGAATCCGGTTGTGGTTTACACTGGATTAATTGTATTTCCATAAATCATGGAGGCAAATTGCTGCTAATTAACAGGATGCCAAGAGAATTGCCAGTCATGGGGCTTTGGAAGGAGAGTGGCAACATGTTAATTGGCAATTCACTGTTGTGATTCATGCCCCCTAGTTTGAAAAGGTAAGTAATGACTGATTCTTCGTGACTCCATGTCCATGGAGTTTTCTTGAGTGGTTTGCCAACTCCAGGCAGCCCCTGATTCCCTGCCCAGAGAGGGCCGACCCTTATAGATGTCAATTAAATAGTCAAGAGATTATAGATGTCAAATAAATAGTCAAGAGAGAGATAGAAGGGAGATAATGGGGAAACTGCAGCAGTGGGATTTGTGTTCTGGCAGGCTTGTGAAAGTCAACATGTACGTAGACTGATATCCCTGGGTCAGGTAATAACTTTACAGGCAACAGCAGACATCAGGAGACATAAAGAGCACACTGGAGAGTGCTGGAAAAGGTTGCTTCCAGGGTGTGACTCTACTGCCCAGTCCTAATTACATTAGCCCACTCAAAAAAAAAAAGAAAAAAAAAAGAGAGAGAGAGAGAGCAGTCCTACCACTGGACCAGGAAAGGTCCAGGAACAGGGTAAGACTAGTTCGTCATACGAAGTACACTGAATGGTCCCTAGCAAAGAAAGCAAACCAAAGCATCTTGTCTGCACTGTAAATGTGATCTAAATAATAATAAGATTTTACTTCCCCCCACTCCAGTCATACTGACCCAGCAGGATTGGCTCTTAACATTTAAGAGAATCAGACAGCCCTTTTTCAGTGTTATTAACATATGCTAAACCTCTGGTTCTTTAGGGATGGGAAGATGTGTTTATGATTTTTAAAAAAATATTTATTTATTTATTTATTTAT
Source organism: Phrynocephalus forsythii (assembly GCA_029282475.1). Taxonomy (NCBI): domain Eukaryota; kingdom Metazoa; phylum Chordata; class Lepidosauria; order Squamata; family Agamidae; genus Phrynocephalus; species Phrynocephalus forsythii. The sequence continues at coordinate 120,185,856 of JAPFRF010000004.1, forward strand.
TTATTTATTTATTTATTTATTTATTTGCTGGCTTGCTTTCTTGCTTTCTGTGTCAAGTACCTTGGCTGGCTTTGGTACTGTGAGGCTGGATGCAATGCAGTTTGCTATGCCTCAAACAGTTTTGTGATGAGTCTTCATAGACCCCTATCCCACATCCCTTTAAATGCAAATTAAATTTGTAGATAAACTGTGTCCAAAAATGCCATCCCCACGGCCACCGGGCTTTTTGAAAAAAAGAAAAAAAGAAAACCCAATTAAGCTAGGTTTCCAAGACTTATGGGAGAGGTAGGGAATTTTTTGCCTCATTTAAAAAACCCACCTTTAAAAAAACCGAGGTCATGGGACCACGTAGATGATCCGGTTTTCTTCCCCCCCATAGCATGACGGGTGATCAATGCTGTTTTTTTATTTTATTTTTTAATTTTTCCCCAACCCTCCGAGCACCAGGAAGCTGGATCGGGTGCTGTTTTTTTTTAACTTCCCCAAGCTCTACTGCCAGCCAGCTGGTCCTTTTTTAAAATCCTAGTGCCACCTGCTGGCCATGGGGCTGAACTGCGCTTTTAAAAATAACCACCTTTGTACCTGGGAGCTGTTATCCCACATCTTCAGTCATGTGATGGGAGGAAGAGGAAAAGCTGGACCTTCAGAAGATCAGGATCTTCCCCAGGTGAGATAGCAGCCTATGTGTACTAAGTTGCTCACATAAGCTGCAGTAGCCATGTGAAGTCTATAAAATCACAAATGGTATGGACAAAGTAGATAAGGAAAAACTGTTTTCCCTATCACACAACACTAGAACTAGGGGGCACTCCATGAAACTTTGGGGGGCTAGATCTCAAACAAATAAGAGAAAGTACTTTTTCAGCCAGAGGATCACTGGTCTATGGAACTCCCTGCCAAAAGAAGTAGTGACAGCTGTCAACCTTGACAGCTTTAAGAAAGGATTGGACAAGTTCATGGAGAACAAGAGTATCAATGGCTATCCTTATGGATGACTAAGGACAACCTCCAGGTTGGAGAGATAGGCAGGATATTTCTCAATGCCATTTGCAGGGAATCGTAAGCAGGTGAAGACATCTGCTTGGGAATACCCTGAAGCAAATGCTGAGCTGCTGTGTGAGACAGAATGCTAGGTTGGATGGGCTGTGGATTGGACTCATAAGCTGTTCTTATGAGTCCAGTTGCCATGATTCAACTTCCACATAAACTCACCAGGATGACTGAGAATCTTCACAGAGACCTCAGGCTGTTGGTTTGCATCCGGACCTACCTGTCATTTTTTATGTTGGAAACAGTTGCCTGTTCCCTTTCTGTTTACTCTCCTGCTACTACAGCAGAAGAGCCTTGGCAGAGAGAAAGTTGGCAATCCTTACCATCTTCTTTCCAAACTCTATGGGAGTAAAGAGTTTCTAGCTGAATTAATAATTTTGTGACATCAAGTCAGTTTTGACTCATGGTGACCCTTTTCAGGGTTCTGGGAGTTCGCAGCTTGCCCAAGGCTTCACAGGCTGCATTTCTTCAGAACAGGCATAGTGGGGAATTGAACCTTCCTTGGATACCTAAGCTGCCGAACTATCCAGCTTGCTGGACAGCAGAATTAAACGGGCGTAGTTTTCCTTATCTATCTATCTATCTATCTATCTATCTATCTATCTATCTATCTATCTATCTATCTATCTATCTATCTATCTATCTATCTATCTATCTATCTATCACATGATCTAGCAACATGGTTACTCTGGACGGTTTACAAAATACAACTCAAAATCTAGAACTGAAGCTCTTTTAAGGAGCTGCTGTGTTTACCTAACACTAATTGGCAATTATTTTATCAGCAAGGCTTTTACAAGGTCTTCAAAGGTATTCTGCTTTTTAAAAAGATTGATATTGAGTTAACTTTGTTTTAATATTTATTTCATACTATGCGTTTGTTCAATTGCACTTGTTTTTAAATTACACCGTAAGCTGCCTTGCTTGCACCAACTGATTTGATGGCTGTCCGGCTGCGATTTTAAAAAGCACAGGGGCCACGCAAGGCTCCTCTCGTGGCTGTTAACAGCTGTGCAGACGGAATTTCACCCAGGGAACCTTACTTATCGCCTTGCAGCTCGCACCATTGGGCGACGGGCGCCGCACCGGTTGATTTTCTACCTGCCATGCAGGGAATGAAAGGCACAGGAGCGCGGGCAGGCGGGGCGGGGAAAGCGTTGGCAACCACCTGGATTTCTCTCCTCTTTGCAAACAATGCTTCCTGGTAAGAGTCTTCCGCCGCTTCTACGAGCAGCAACTCCTCCTTGCTGCCGCCTTGGATCGTCCCTTCGCCGCCCGAGTCAGCCCCGGAACCGATCGCTGCCCTGCCCTCCCTCCTTCCCTCCCTCTTTCGCTCAAGGTCGCGCGCTCATTTCCTGTGCACGTGGGAACGGAGGCAACCCGTGAGCGCGCGGGCGCACAGAGAAGCGTCTTCTGCCCCCGATGGGTTGGTTTCTGGGACCTGGGAAATGAAGACCGGCTGCTCTCCAGCTGCCTTCCCGAGACGCAGGTTCGGTTCTCCTCATCACCCCGAAATGTGATGCCTGAAAAATCCCCGGGGAGGGGGAGGGAACCCCAGATCATCTGGAAAACAAAACAGAACACGCGCCCTGAAATGCGCCTCGGCTTCCCCAAAGCGGCGCCCTCCAAAAGAGCTTGGACGGTATCATCTCAGGCTGCACGATGGGATTTGTAGTCAGGGGCTTTGGGAAAGCACCACGTAGGGATGGGCATTTCCCGTGCTAACCAGCCCTTGCCTCTAGCGGGCGGTAGGTGGGGAAAAGATGGGCTATATACCATATATGGGTTCCGCCTTCTCTGTCCAACTGGTACAGGGTTCCCTGCACTGTGTACCACTTCATGCTGCAGAGGGGTGTTGGATGTTAGAAGGTTCCTCACTAGGATGGAAAAGAAATGGATCTTCCATAGGTAAAACTCACAGGTAACTATTTAGGGAAGAGGCGAAGCTGAATCCTGATAACTGACTTGCTCCTTTTCTCAAGTTTCTTCTCCATCCTTCTCAGGGTTAGCCTATGGATAGGATGCTACCTAGATGCCCTAAGCATATGCAATCTGGCCTGATTTCAGAAGCTAAGGGAGGTCAGGCATGGCTAGTACTTGGATGGGCAACCACCAGAGAATACCAGGTGCTGTAGGTGCCTGGAGTAGGAACTGGCAAACCACTCCACTATTCCTTCCAAGAAAAACTCCATGGACATGGAATCATGAAGAGCCAGTCTAGACCAGTGGTTCTCAACGGGTGGGTCCCCAGATGTTCCTGGACTGCAACTCCCAGAAGCCTCCACCACTTGCTATGCTGGAAGGGGTTTCTGGGAGTTGCAGTCCAGGAACATCTGGGGACCCACCCGTTGAGAACCACTGGTCTAGACTGTGACGACACAAGAAAGGTTAGTACAGTAGGACCCCAGTATCTGCTGGGGATTGGATCCAAGACTTCCTGTGGATAATGAAATGTCCCCAAAACTGTTGTTTTGTGATAGTAACTTGCTTTACAGCTGCTCTTTGTGACAGTAGCTTGCTTTATGGCTGCCGAATTATTGATTTATTTTTCCTCTGCCAGCTGTGGATAACTGGACCAGTGGATAATGAATCAGTGGATACAGGGGTCCTACTGTAGTGTAGAGCTACTACTGCAGGTCTTGCCTTCCAGATCCTGCAGTGAGCCTGGGTTTGGCCTAGATGACCTCTAAAGAAAAGTTTATCATTGTAGCCCCTTGAGCTGGTTTTATTTTGTCCCCTGCAGCTGATGTTTCAGGATGGAGATACAGTATTTTGTAAACAAGGTTTGGATCCAGATGTAGTAAGGCCTCAGATGGAGTCATTTAAGGTGAAGTAATGGCTCAGCTCTGCGTATATCTAAATTGTGATCCTGCCCCTTGTAAATTAATTGCAGTTTGCTACACTGTTTAACTTACAGGTGAGCAATCTACCAATAAGATTTTGGCCTATGGATTTTGGTAAATACATACAGCACTGCAACTGTAATCGGGATGGTGTCGGTTGATATTTGGCGATGTTAATATTTTTTCCTACAGAGTCTGACATTGGTAGGAGAAGTGAACTCATTTTCCTGTTTCCCCCTTAGGCACTGCACTGCTTCTGAGTGAAATGTCAATGGATGTTACTTTCCTGGGGACAGGGGCCGCCTACCCGTCTCCAACCAGAGGGGCCTCGGCAACCGTGGTCCGTTTTGAAGGAGACTGCTGGCTCTTTGACTGTGGGGAGGGGACCCAAACCCAGTTCATGAAAAGTCACCTGAAAGCAGGTCAGTGGTGGGTGGGTGTTTTTTCTCTGGGCTGCAAGTTTTACTGGACCATTATTATTATTATTATTATTATTATTATTATTATTATTATTATTATTATTATTATTATTATTATTAATAATAATAATAATAATAATAATAATAATAATAATAATAATAATAATAATAATAATAATAATAATAATAATAATAATAATAATAAAATAAGAAGAAGAAGAAGAAGAAGAAGTGATTGGGGAGAAGAAAAAAGTGTGGATCATTGATGTTGCTATACCAGGTGATAGTAGAGTCACTGAGAAACAACTGGAAAAAATTACCCGATATCAGGATCTGAAAATTGAACTTTAGAGACTCTGGCATAAACCAGTACAGGTGGTCCCAGTGGTGATCGGCACACTGGGTGTGGTGCCTAAAGAGCTAATAAAGTATTTAGAAGAAATTGGAGTTGACAAAGTCACCATCAGTCAGATGCAAAAAGCCGCCTTACTGGGATCTGCTCGCATAATTCGCCGTTACATCACTGAGTCCTAAACGCTTGGGAAGCGTTCAACTAGTGATTGGTAATACAAAATCCAGCGTTGATAGCTGTGTGGTTAATAATAATAATAATAATAATAATAATAATAATAATAATAATAATAATAATAATAATAATAATAATAATAATAATAATAAATAACAGCAACAGCTAGAAAAATTGAAATATATGATGCTAGATTTACTCAGTATAAAGACAACCAGTTGTTTCAATCAGATCAAAGAAAGTTCTATCAGAGTTTAAATCAGAAGATAGGTAAAAAAGATGAAAAGCCTGAAAAAATGGCAACCATTCAGTTTTGGAAAGACATATGAGGGACTGAGAAAGACTATAATAGAAATGCTGGATGGCTCCAAGATTTTGAGAAGAAATTCTCCAAGTGCACAATGGCCCAACTAGAAATAACAGCTGATATGATAACCAAAAGAGTACAAAGAGTCAAAAACTGGACATCACTTGGCAGTGATCAACTGCATGGGTTTTGGCTTAAACACCTGACCAGTCTGCATGGAAAAATGGCCCAACACTTTAATGAAATGTTGAGAACAGGTTATATTAATGAGTGGTTAACAACTGGGAAAACCTATTTGATTCAGAAGGATCCAACAAAAGGAGCAATACCTGAAAATTACAGGCCAATAACATGCTTACCAACTATGTATAAACTGCCAACAGGCATCATAGCTGATAGAGTCCAGGATTATTTGGAAGCAAATAACATCATGCCAGTAGAGCAGAAAGGGAACAAACGGGGAAGTAGAGGCACAAAAGATCAGTTACTCATTGATAAAATGATCCTAGACAATTGTAAAGCCCGGAAAACTAATTTATATATGACTTGGATTGACTATAAAAAAGCCTTTGACTCAGTACCGCATAGTTGGATTATTAAGTGCCTGGATGCCATTGGAATATGTAAAAGTATTAGTGCCCTAATTGAAAATGCGATGAAGAACTGGAAAACAGAATTGTTTGTCAGGGGTGAAAGCTATGGATTGGTTAGCATCAAACGAGGGATTTTTCAAGGTGACTCTTTGTCACCTCTGCTATTTACTATTGCCCTGATTCCCCTCTCAATAATTTTGCAGAAGACAAATTTAGGTTACCAAACTGCTAAAAATTCAGGGAAATTTTCTCATCTATTGTATATGGATGAACTTAAAGTTGTATGGAAAATCAGAAACTGAAATACACTCACTGACCAACACAGCCCGAATTTTCAGCACCGATGTTAGTATTGAGTTTGGACTAAACAAATGTGCCACAGTGGCACTGAGAAAAGGAAAAATAATTGAGAGTGAAGGAATTGAAATGCCAAATGGACAAGCTATTAAGTATCATCAGTCTGAAGCCTATAAATATCTGGGCATGCTGGAATTAGATAATATAAAGCATGGGCAAGTGAAAAATGTGGTCAGTAAAGAATATATCCAAAGGGTCAGAAAAGTATTAAAAAGTAAGCTGAATGGTGGTAACACCATCAAGGCCATTAATAGCTGGGCCATACCGGTCATCAGGTATACCGCTGGCATTATAAACTGGACTCAGACGGAGCTAGATATTCTAGATAGGAAAACAAGAAAACTTATGACCATTCACTATGCATTACATCCATGCAGTGATGTTGACAGGCTGTATTTACCTAGAAAATTAGGTGGTAGAGGTCTTCTGCAAGTGAAGCAGACAGTTGAAGAAGAGAAGCATGCGTTGGCAGATTATGTAAAAAATAGTACAGAGCCAGCATTATTGGAGGTTAAGAACAGGGAGGTGTTTAAAGTAAATCAAACAAAGGGTCAATACAGGAAAACAACAATGCAAATACGAGCTGATAGCTGGCATAATAAAGCGCTGCATGGGCAGTTCCTCGAAAAAGTCAAAGGAAAAGTAGATGAGGAAAAGACTTGGTTATGGCTCACCAATGGAACACTGAAAAAGAGACAGAGGCCCTGATTTTTGCAGCTCAAGAACAAGCTATCAGAACAAATGCAGTTAAGGCTAGAATAGAAAAATCAGCTGAGTCCCCCACATGTAGACTCTGCAAAGAGGCAGATGAAACTATTGACCATATATTGAGTTGTTGCAAGAAAATTGCTCAGACTGATTACAAACAGCGTCATAATGTAGTTGCTCAAATGGTCCACTGGAATTTGTGTCAGAACTATCATCTGCCCATAACAAAGAACTGGTGGGACCATAAGCCTGAAAAAGTGACTGAAAATGAGCATGCAAAATTACTTTGGGACTTCCGAATACAGACAGACAGGGTTTTGAAGCATAATACCCCAGATATTGTGATTGTGGAGAAGAAAAAAGTGTGGATCATTGATGTTGCTATACCAGGAGATGGTAGAGTCACTGAGAAACAACTTGAAAAAATTACCCGATATCAGGATCTCAAAACTGAACTTCAGAGACTCTGGCATAAACCAGTACGGATGGTCCCAGTGGTAATTGGCACAGTGGGTGCGGTGCCCAAAGACCTAAGCAAGTATCTAGAAGAAATTGGAGTGGACAAAGTCACCATCAGTCAGATGCAGAAAGCCACCTTACTGGGATCTGCTCACATAAATCACCGATACATCACTGAGTCCTAAACGCTTGGGAAGCGTTCGACTAGTGATTGGTAATATAAAATCCAGCGTAGATAGCTGTGTGGTTAAATAATAATAATAATAATAATAATAATAATAATAATAATAATAATAATAATAATAATAATAATAATAATAATAATAATGGATCCTCAAGTCAGTTATTATGATGATCCTTTTCAGGGCTTTCTACTTTTTTTTTTACCATTTCTTTCTTCTGGAAGCATCCCAGGACTGTGCAGCTTGCCCAAGGCCACACAGGCTGGCTCTTCTCCCTGGAGACACAGTGGGAAATCCAACTTGCACTTTTTAGCTTTGCTAGAGATGTAAAATTTCCGGAAATTTTAAAGCTTGCATAAAAAAACCTATTTTCCCCTGTTTTTTTTTTCTGGGGAAAAACCCAGAAATTTTCAGAAAAAAAATGAAACAAGTGCTACATTAGCACTCCCCGCTTTTTTACAGCTTGAAAGTCATTCTGTTACTTTAGGAACATAAAATATGACTATGGACAATTTGACTTGGCAAATTTGTTGCTCTGTATTTTCTTCCAGTGCTTTGAGGCCTAGTGGAGAGGACAGAACAGAACCAAACATACCCACATGCAACAACAAAATACAGCAGCAGCACTTCCTAAAGGAAGAAATGCATCTCGTTCTTGCATTGGAGAGTTCAGTTTGTAGCCTAGGACTTGCTTGTTGTCCTCAGTACACAGAAATTAGAATACTGTAATCGGATACCATGCATATTTTTGAGAAATGATTTGTAAAATATTTGAACACCCTGTCTTAAAATATTTTATTCATTATGCTAAATTAAAATATTCCATAATCATTCTTTTCTTTTTTCAATTTTTCCAGTTTTTCAGGGAAAAACAAAAAGGCTTCAGGGAAAAAATGAAAAAAAACTTTCCCCCTTCCTGATTTTTTACGGGTTTTTTTCCAGGCCCAGTTACCTCAACCACTGAACTATACAGCCAGGGCGGATTCCTAATAACTGATACAAAACAACATGTTTCTAGTTCATTGCTCAGAAAGATGCTGGATGATAGTTTTTGAACCATTGTTTTAAATTAGGGGGTTTGAGGTATGTGTGGAGCACGGGGGTGGGGGAATCCCTGAGGATTCCGGGCCGCTTGTAACTTGGGGGCCTGGGTTTCAGCCCTACTCTCTCTCTTGAGACTCTCCATATGAACTAGAATCCTGATCTTCTCACGCTCTGGCAGGTTTGGAAAATCCTGAAGAGATAACAGAAGTCTGTTCTAGGACTTATTGCACGCATGTCCATACTTCAGCCCTTCAGATGTTTTGGACCACAACTCCCACAGTCCTTTGTCACTGGCAGTCTAAGCTTAGAATTCTGGGAGTTGTGGTCCAAAACCTCAGGGGGGTTGAAGTTTGGACATGCCTGACTTACTGCTTTTTATGCAAGCAAAGCAACTTGGGAAAGGCGCAGGGCAAGCATACTCCTCTTTTCGTTTCTGAATTGGGCACAACTGGTGCAGGAAGTAAAATCTACCACCCCCACCCATGTCCATTCCTATGATAGTGGTTTCATCCCAAACAGAAGCTGTTTTAATCTTTTCTGGTTTTCTTGTAAAAAGAGAGGTTAGATCATTGAATCTGTTCTGCGTCTTCTTCTTTTTAAATCTTACCTGCTGGGGATTTGGAGTGGAGGTGAGGGGCACGCACAGCACCTAAACGACACATCAAAATTGTGATGAAAGGGAAATTGAAAGAGTGGTAATTTCCCCGGCTCAAATGATTTAGCAAGAGATATTCAAATATTCTTGTTTGGCCTGCAGTTACTTTTCTGTGGTACAAATGCCTGTTTTTCTCAGTGCTGTTTTTGCTAGAAATTCACTACATTTCCTCAACTCAGCACACATTTGAATTGTTGTCTCGATGCCCTTAGGAAGGATTACCAAGATCTTTATCACACACCTCCATGGAGACCATTTCTTTGGCCTCCCCGGACTTTTGTGTACCATCAGTCTCCAAAGTAGCCCCGACACACAGAAGCTTCCGGTTGAGATTTATGGTCCACTTGGCTTGAGGGGCTTCCTCTTGAGGACGATGGAGCTTTCTCATTCCCAGTTGAGCTTCCCTTATGCTGTCCACGAACTGGTGCCCACACCAGACCAGTGCCCTGGAGAGGAATGGAAGGAGCTGTCTTTTCTGGGCGGGGACAGGGCCCTGTCTAAGGATGTACAAGGGAAAACTATTTACCTGGATCCCACAGAAGACTCATATACCTTGGTGGACACTGGACAGTTTGTGGTGAAGGCATTCAGGTTGTTTCATCGCATACCTTCTTTTGGGTTTGTAATGGAAGAGAAGATGCGGACCGGAAGACTCAATGCCCAAAAGCTGAAGGAACTAGGTAAGATCAATACTTCCGGTCTTATTTGTATAGTAAAATAAAATCATCCTTCTGCTGATGATCTGAAGGTTGTGCAAGAAAAGGGCTGATTTTAGGAAAACTTGGCACAGTGGTTTGATCCTGTTGTGACTTTCCAACAGCCTATGTCTTTTTCTAGAATGCTACACTCTGTCTCTACCCGTGCTTGCTGTCTGATCTCCCCACTCAAAAAACAGAACAAAACAAAACAACAAAAAACCTATACAGTCTAGGAGCATAATCACTACACAACTTGGTTGTTACAAAATGAAAGTCCAGACCTCAGTGGATTTGGGTGGCACGTGTTCACCCCTGACCTCTTCTCCCTAGAGCAGTGATGGTGAACCTTTTAGAGACTGAGCGCCCAAACTGTGATTCAAAACACACCAATTGTTCGCAAGGTGCCAATACAGTAATTTATCCTGTATACAGGTAGCTGTGAAGGGGCGATGCCGGGTGCCCACAGAAAGAGCTCCAAGTGCCACCTTTGGTTCACCAACACTGCCCTAGAGGCACAGTAGGGAATCCGGAAGCGGAATCATGGCAGCTGGACTTCTTTTCTTCTGGGATTGAAACATTTTGCTACTCATCCAAGTAGCTTTTTCAGTTCGAGAAAAAGTTGGTGGAAGGCTTCCAGGTTAGAGTTCACCTTGGGTTCACCCCACCCTGGATTGAAGAGGTTTTTTTAGAAGCACAATGGCCTAGAGGGGATGTTGAAGTCACACCAATGCAACCCATCCCAACACCCATTAAGTATGGGTCATTAGCAGTGGCCTTCCTGCTAGAGGTGGGAAGTCCTGATTTGCTTAGGGATCGATGAAAGTCCTCTCATGATAAGGGGGAGACTGATCGTGCCTGAATCCCCCACTCTTGTTAAGAGAGGGATTTTCTGTATACACATGAATGGCCTCCCTAACTTCTCATTCAAACCTACCTCTCTTCTATGGCTAAGTCCTCTGGGTAAGCATCAATCAGCTTTTGACAGCACTGATCATACCTTTCAATGTTAGTAGATGATGAAGTGACATCATGTGGCACATCACTTAGAAAATAAAATCTCAGCAGGCTAGAGTGCTGAAACTGTCAGCTGCAAAGTCGGCAGCTCAGCCGTTCGAATCCTGGGTGCCATGCAGCAGTGAGCTCCTGCTGTTAACCCCAGTTTCTACCAACCAGCAGTGTGAAAGCATGTAAAATGCTAGTAGATAAATAGGTACCGCCATAAAAAGCAGGAAGGTAAACAGTGTTCCATGTGCAGAAATGCGTTCGGCTATGCTGGCCACAGAGCCACGGACTTGCACAACGCTGGCTCTTTGGCTTAAAAATGGAAATGAGTGCCACCCCTAGAGTTGGACACAACTAGTAAACATGTGCGAGGGGGGACTTTTACCTTTACTTTTTACATACGCAACATACTTCTCTTTGCTTTTAAGCTTTTTAAAGCAGTATTTTGTGCTTTCAAAATGAGTCTCTTTGTGTGCACATTTTATTCTGAACCTAATACTTGGTCCCTCATCTTCCAATATTAAATACTGCTGGGAAGAGGAAAGATAACTGGATGGATGAATGGGTGATACATGAATGCTAAGAGCAATGTGAGGATGATGCTGGCTATTTATTTTCTAATAGCCACATTCATAAGGTCTAGAAACCTGATCATAGTAGGAGGGAGGGCTGGCGAAATGTATGGACAGGATCTCTGCTTGGAAATCACGAGTCATAATAAATGTAATATGTCACTTTCCCCCTAAAGTTTTCATACAGTGAAGCAACTAAGTTAAATTTTAAAAGCAGTGTAACAGGTGGAAACTGCAACATTTAATGTGTGAGGGGTGAAAGACAAAGCATTTTCTAGTAAACTATAAGTTGTGTTTAGGAAACACTATACTGTATTGTTAGGGATTTTTAGCAAACGTTTGAGGCTTATGTGATTTTCTAAGAAAATTCGAAGATATTACCAATAAAAATAATATAAAACCGGAGTTCCTTCGGGAAGATGGGCGGTATATAAGTTTTAAAATAAATAAATAAATATAAATGAGCTAAAAAAATGTAACTTGGTTTTTCTGTTTCCAGGAGTTCAGCCAGGTCCACTATATGGTAAATTGAAAGAAGGCATTACAGTGGTCCTTGAAGATGGAACAACTATTTTTCCTTCAGACGTCTTAGAAGAACCTCTTCCAGGGAGAAAAGTTTGTATTTTAGGAGATTGTTCTGGCATCGTTGGGGAGGGCGCAGTATCTTTATGTCACGAAGCAGATCTCTTGGTTCATGAAGCTACGCTAGACGACAGCCAGGCGGACAAAGCCAAAGAGCGTGGCCACAGCACTCCCAAAATGGCAGCCACGTTTGCACAGCAATGCAAGGTCAAGAGGCTGGTTCTTTCTCATTTCAGTCAGAGGTATAAGCCAGCTGGTCAGGCGGGTGAAGGAGATTTGGATGTCACAGAGCTGAAGAAGCAAGCTGAGGTGGTGTTGGACAGACAAGAAGTAGTACTGGCGGAAGATTTTATGACCATAGGCATTCCAATGAAAAAACCAAGATAGTCCCGCCTTCACTATAAAAAAGGGAAGACAACAGTTGAGTGATAGACAGAACCTAAGACTATGGCTTAGCCTTTTTTTGTCTCCTAAGGTACTCAGGTCAAGCCCTCATTGGAAGGAATTGGTGGAATAGCTGGACTGATGTTTGAGTGTCTTATTTTAGCATTCATTTTTGCATTGTACAATACACACAAATTGCACATTACTTAATCAACTTACAGGTTGTTTAGCTCAATCAGGGCTGCAATGGCATTATATTAAATACTCAAATAAAGGATTTCAGTTTATGCCAAGCGGTATGTAGTCATCTTGTTTTTGCCTATGATGGCATGTTCTTAGCAGAAATCAGTTTTCAGCAATTAATACTTGATTTAGAGCAGTGGTTCTCAACCTGGGGGTCAGGACCCCTTTGGGGGAGGTCAAAAAGCCATTTCTCAGGGGTTGCCATGAGCCAGTGAAGAAAAAGGTAGAAATTGCTTGGGTCTAGAGCAGTGGTTCTCAACCTGTGGGTCCCCAGATGTTCCTGGACTGCAACTCCCAGAACCCTCCACCACTTGCTGTGCTAGAAGGGATTTCTGGGAGTTGCAGTCCAGGAACATCTGGGGACCCACAGGTTGAGAACCACTGATCTAGAGGGTGGGGGGAGGAAGGGGGAGAAAGAGTGAGGTACAGCTTGATAGGTTGGAGGGGATGTCAGTCAATGGCACGGGTGGCTGCGATTGGCTGAGGGTGCCTGTAGATGGAAGTTCTCTATGGCACCTGTGGCAGTGGCCTGCCAAAGGGGGCTTGTGGCCTCTTCCAAGCAGGGCAAGGGCTCAGCACAACATGAGGAACTGTATTAAAGAGTTGCGGCATTAGGGAGGTTGATTTAGAGGCTGGTAAGGAATCACAGTAATCACAGTATAGGCAAAAGGAATATACTTGTCAAGTTCAATTCACTGTTACAGCAGTTAAAGAAAAGTCGGCAACTGGGCTGTCTCTCTTGTGCAAGTGTTCAAGGCAGTTGGTTGGCATGTTAGTTTCTCTAGGAATATGAATGGGGTAGAAATCATGTTATCCAGAAGGATCCTCTCAAGATCTTTTACCCTGTCACTTCACCATGAAATGGTCCAATCTGGAAAGTGTTTGGTTTCTGGCCCTCAAGCTATATTGTCTGTAACCCCCCCCAAATGGACAGGAGACAACTGAGTCAGTGTTTGAAGGAATACATTATGATTGTTTTTGTTTCATTTTATATACCATCCCGTAATGGTTAGGGCACACTCTGAGCAAGCAACATTCCCCCCTCCACCACCACCAAGCTGGACACTCATTTTACTGACCTCAGAAGGATGGAAAGCTGGGTCAACCTTGTACTGGCTACTTGAACCCATTGGGGTTAAAGACAGGTCATGAGCAGAGGTTTGACTGCAGTATTGCATTTTAACCCCTGCACCGTGGGGCTGCCTGATCCCTATCTTTGTGGCTTCCAAAATTTTTGCCTTCGAAGTCCAGTAGCTTACCCTTCATCAGAAAGGATTCTGCATGGCAGGGGTTTGGACTGGATGGCCCTTGAGGTCTCTTACAGCTCTATGATTCTATGATTCAGTACCACCAGAGTTCATGATCATCTCATCTCTTATGTCCGTACAAGACCTACATCCTCAAGGAAGAGGATCCTCAGACCAATGAATTAATGGCAAAGGTATAAGAAATGCCATGTCCTTAAAGCCCTACCCCCCTGGATATTCCAGACTTTGTGTTCACCCACCCACCTGGATTATAAACAGAGGAAGTAGAGAATACTTTCATGATCTCTGACAAGTGACTGGAGGGTCCCCAACCTTCCCTATGCTAGTCACCCTTCCGGTTGATAAAGATGGCACCACATGGGAGAATCTCTGTTACCTCCCACAGCAGATACAAACAAACAAACAAAATGCAATCCATTGATGTTGTTGCTTTGAAGTATTGATTTATGTGCTTTTAAACTTAATTCTAATGTGTTATGATATTATAACCTGTTTAGTTATATTTTAACACATTAAGTATTATCCGTAATATTTGCCAAACAATCTGGTGGAGCTTATTTATTGTAGAGTATTTTTTTACCCTGCCTTTCTCCTTGGAAAAGGACCCAAGGCAGCTTACAGTAATGAGGTATAATATACAATCCAGTACAATTAAGACATGTTCAAGGATTTGAGAACAAGGAATTGAGGGACATCTTACAGCATTAATAGACAGCATTACATTAAAGCAACATGGTTATAAGTAGTCATAAACATAAAGTATGTGAACCCATAGATTCATATAAAAGACATATGGTAGTCCATCATTCAGGGGAAGCTTGCCTGAAGAGAAAGGTATTTGCCTGTTTCCGGAAAGACAGCAGAGATGAGGCAGTCCTGGCCTCTAGAGGGAGGGAGTTCCAGAGTCTGGGCGCAGCAGTCAAGAAGGCCCTTTCATGGGTTCCCACAAGAGGTACCTGTGAGGGTGGCAGGATGGAGAGAAAGGCCTCTCCTGATGACCTTAACACCCGAGTTGGTTCATACCGTGAGATTCGATCTTTGAGGTAGCTAGGACCCTGGTCGTATAGAGATTGTATTCTTGGCCAGAGCCATAGGTTGGGAGTTCGAATCCTCACTGCCCCTCCTGGGAAAGAGGCCAGTTGATCTTGCCTGGCTTGTGTGTGTCTGAAGAGGTTATTTGTCCTGCCACCTGTATGGCTTTGGACAAGCTTTATGGTTCTACAAGGCACAAGAAAGAGGGAAAGATAAAAGCACTCCTGTATACTTTTATGCCAACAAGATTTTGGGAGTAGGAACTGACTCAATGTCACATCATCATTACACCACATTTTTTTATTTCTCAGGATTGCTCATACATGTGGGTGGGCCAAAGGGGCAAGCTTAAAAATCAGAAGCCAACTCATAAACTATTGCTGCTGAGATGACAATTATTATTAGTCAACGTGCTTCAAACTGCTTTTAATTCTATTATTATTAGTTCCATTATACACCATCCACCAAATGCTGACACTGGATTTAGTTCCTTGAATACTGAGACACTCCCAAGGACCTGGGATATTCACAGGCATGTCCTTAAAATACATGTTTTTGAAGTAAGTAGTTATTTTGTAATTGGAGTATCGTGTGTTCTTTTTTCACTTAGAATAGCAAGATGATTTTCTAAGTCTCTTGGTATTGTTCCTCAAGTGTCAGTTATATCTGAAACAGTAGCAAAATCTCAGTCTGTAAATCTTTGTATTTGGCCATCTTTTCAAATGATTTCTCTTTGGTTCTAGCATCCCCAGGTCATGCCACATTTTCTTCTTTTTCTACTCTATTACTACTCTATTTCCCAGCATTGCTGATTATTGTTGTTCCTGTTAGGGATTGCTCTCTTTTTCTCGGTATCTGCTTTTTATGTATACTGTATATAAAAATAATGTTGTGAAGTTGTGTCCCGTGTTCTTGGAGAAAAAGAGAGATACAGATAAAATAAAACCAATAAATACAACAACTAACCCATGAACGCAGAGTATTCTGTGCAATGCTAGGTTGCGTCAAACGTTTGGATGCCACCTGAAATTTCTTGTGCCTCATTCCTAGTACCCTTTGTGACAATGGCTTTTGTATGGCAAGAATTGCACCCCTGGAATGCTCTGAAGTTTTCATAGCACAAGGATCAATCACCCTTTTAGCTGCAGCAGTGGAACGCGTTGGCTGCCGTGGTGAAAACAGCTTTGTAGAAACATGAGACGTGAGTCAAGAAATGTGGCCTTATCCTCTGTTGCTTCAAAGATGCCACATAACAGGCGATCTCTCCCTTCCCCTTTTGCTTTTGTATCCCAAGTTTAAAAATAAAAATACTCCTGCTTCCCCCCCAAGGTCTCATCCTGGCTCAGATGTTCTTGATCTAAATTTAAATTTGGCAAGTAGGTTTGAAGGATGAATATTTCTCATGTTCAGATAAACAGGGTGTGGGTTTGGCCTGAAGATGCCAGCTGCATGCACATTCTCCCATTTAAATAAGGTTAAAACTATTTATTGCATAATCGTCAGATCATTGCAAACAAGCCATATTAACATGCCATATTAATCTGTATTTATACAATAAAATAAACATTTTAATATTAATGCTTTAAAATATAATATAAAATATTGTTTACTAGTAACAATTTACTAAAATCCCAAAAAGTATTTACTTTACAATTTTAAAACCTTTACATAAAACATTTAATTTGCATTCTAAGAGGCTGTCTTCAAACTTCTAAATCTTTATAGCACTTTACACCTATACCATCCAAATATTTAGCTCTGCATATAGGTTTAAAAGCAAATATTGCAACTCTGTTTATTATATCTAGATTGGATGTTTGTAATAAAAAATCAGTTTCTCTGAGATGCTTCTGTTTTCCACTTTCTTTAAAATGTGCTGTAAATATTTTTCTCTTATATTGCTATATAGGGGACAGTCTAATACATAATGAGCTAAGTCCTCGAGGGCAGGGTTTCCATAAACGATTATCTATAGGGATACCCTGAAACCTACCCCATTTCATCATAGTATCCATTTGTTCAAATCGTAAGGATATGCTTTCCTATATTGCATTTTCATTGGGACAGTTAAATATTGTTCATAATGATGCAGCTGTTTTGTATTAAATTGTTGTTGTAGATGCAACAGCAGATATATCCATCTGTGCCTCAACATCAAAAACTCTTTGCTTAAAAATAAGAATTGTATCTTCATGTGAAGGATTTAAAGCCTGAGCTGAAAAACCAAATTTTGGAAAGAGCTTAAACAGGTTATTTAACCATGAATTTTCATACCTAGAAACACACTGCTCCTCCAAACAAATCTTGGGCAATCTTTCTTCACTTAAGCTACTTATTCTGCACCAATACTTTACCATTCTTACAAGAATCAGACCTGAAATTGTTTTTGCACCAAGTTCTGCTCTTATTACATGTGCAGGGGTAGAACGTGAAACTCCCATGATAGCCCTGTAAAATTGAGTTTGAATCTGTTCAATTTTCTTAAGGTTTGCAAAACCCCATATTTCAGCACCATAAATTAACATAGGAATTATCTTAGCTTTAAAAATTTTTAAAATTGGGATTAAAGTGCCTGGGTAACTGTAGTTTAAGAGTTTGTTAACCGATTGTAAACTGGCCCGTGCTTTTAATGTATTTTTCTTTATTTGCGATCTGCCCAGGATCCAGATGCCTCAAAGTTAATGCCCAGATAGCAGTAACATTTAACCTGCTGTAAGTCTTTAGAATTTATAGACCACTTATGAGTTTTTCTTTTTTGCGAATACCACCACTTTGGATTTATCATTATTAATGCATAAATCATTTTCTTGGCAATAGATATTAAACCTTTTCAAAAGTCTTCTCATACCCACTTGGGTTGTTGATAGCAATATCATATCATCAGCATATAATAATATATTTACTTCTCTGTTTAGAATCTTAGGCATATGATAACTCTGATTGTGTATAAATGGCACCACATCATTTATATAAAAATTAAATAAAAATGGAGATAGGATGCATCCTTGGCGGACCCCCTTATATGTTGGAACAGAGTCTGTCAATGCAAAATTTAAACCTGTTCTCACCTTCAGTGTGGTTTCTGTATACAGTGCTTTGAGCAATAGCAATAATCTTGGATCTATATTTCTCATTGCCAATTTTTCCCAGAGGCGTCCTCTATTTATCGAATCAAATGCTCCACTTAGATCAATAAAGGCTGCAAAAAGCTGCCCCCCCTTAAAAGTATATTTATTTATTAGGTGTTGTAATATAAAGCAATTGTCTAGGGTTGAGCGTCCCTTCCTAAAACCTGACTGTTCCTCAACAAAGAAGGAATGTTCTGCTTCCCAGTCCTCTAATTTGTTCAAGAGATGTCTTGCATAAATTTTTGCTGAATATCAATTAGGCTAATAGGCCTGTAATTACTGGGATCATATTGATTGCCTTTCTTAAATAGTGGGATGATGATACTCATTTTCCAGCCTATAGGTATACAGCCTGTCTTATTTATATGAGTAAACAATCCAGACAATATAGGGGCCCACCAGTCTAAATAGTTCTTAAATAATTCAGGGGTAGGAAATCCTCTCCTGGGGCTTTATTGGTTCTCAGTGTCTGGATAAGCGTTTTAATCTCAAGCGTTGTTACAGGTGACCACTGAGGAATTAGACTTGGCTCTTCATTTTCTAAAAGTTTGTCAGTCTGCTTTACATCTTTCACTTCCTTAAATAGTTCTCTATAATATAATTCCCATGTGGCAGCTGGGATAGGAATATCCATGACAGACTTTGCCTCATTGATTCTATCAGCCACTAAGTGCCAAAAATGTGTTACATTTATCCCTGTTGCGGCTACTTCTAGCTCTGCCCACATATTTTCCTGATACTGCCTTTTCTTTGATTTAATCAATTGTTTATATTCACGTCTGAGTTTTAACATATTATTATGTATCTCCTGATCATACATTGTTTGAGTTTTCCTCATCTGTCTCCTCAATACCTTTCTCCGCAATCTGCATTCCCTATCAAACCATGGGGACCTTGTATCTTCTGGTGGCTTTAGATGTGAATCTGCTGTTAAAAAGGTCTTATGTTCTCACAGATTTGATAATATGCTTCCATAGCTGTGTTTATGTTATCATCTGGGGTTAGAATTATATTTCTTAATTTTAAGCAGTAGCTTGAATTTTGAAATTGTGAAATTTTGTTTACTTCACTTTTTGCCATTTCAGTCTCCTCTCCCTTATAGTTAAATTTTGAGCTAGCCATTTATCATGTGGACTTACTTTCCTCTGGTCTGATTTAGCTTTTACTTCCACTATTATAGGCTGATGATCACTGTCTGACATAGGGTGTACAGTTATGCCAGAGAATAAATGAACCTTTATTCTTGGAACACATACATAATCTAGCACACTCCCTGCCCTTTGGGAAAAATAAGTATATGGATATGGGGAATTGCTATTGTTATTTCCTAATATTTGCATATCAAACATATATAACAGCTTAAACAGGTTTACACCAGTATAATTTATCTTCTCATCCTGGGAATTCCAATATTTTAAATCTAAATCTAAAGTATCTTCATCAAAAATTCCACATTTCTCCGCAATTTTGACAGGTCATTTCAATTCTTGCATTGAAATCACCCAATATTATAGGCAACGCATTTGGGAATCTTATTCTAAGATCTTCTAACAAAAGTTCCAAATGTAACCATATATCAGGAGCATAATACTGGGATGAGACAGGTGGAATATACACATTTACCAGAATAATCATCAGATCTTGAGTCTGCATCTTAACTGTCAACACATTTTTGTCAGAGGTAAGTGACTCAACCATACTACTCTCCCAACCTAAATCTTGCTTCACAAGAACAGCTAACCCCCCTATGGCTCTTCCTTTCCCATTTATTTTCTGTGCTGGATTTACCCATGCTTTGAAACCTGGCACTACTAGGTTTTCAGTTTCAAGGAGCCATGTTTTTGAAGTGCTAATATTGAGTAGTTGGATAGAAAAGACTTTACCCTCATATTATTTCCACTTGCCTTCCACCCAGCTATGTTCCATGAAACAATACCGACTGGTATGTTTAATTGTTCTGCTTTGGAATTGTTCCAGGACAAACATTTAATTACAGATCTCTTATGATGAAAAGTAGGGTGTGGCAGAGCTGTTAATTGAGTAAGAGGAGAAACATTTCCAAAGCCATGGGATGGAGTGGGATCTAACTGAGTGGGAGATAACAATCTATCGATTTTAAAATAACTCTGCATGTTAACATCATTTCCTGTGTCACTAGCTGCAATGAGCTCAGCATCACAAAGCTCAGCATCACAGAGTCTCTCTCCAGCACCTTCGCACACAGGGACCACTGGAACATCCTTCCCTGAGAGCATCTCCCATCTCCATGTCAAACTGAACTGTAATCATATACCATGCCAGGGATGTGGGTCTGACGTCCACAGGAGTTAACTCGACCTGGAAATTCATTGTTCCACCTACTTCTCCTCTTGTTAAATCTTACATTCGTACTCCTTTTCCTTATGATGACTGGAATTGGGTTCCCTACTGTCGAGTTGGAGATCGAACTGGATTGAATGGTGGATAATTTCCTTGTGGATTGTGGCTGTAATGAACCCCAGTCAGAGGGTTGGGACCCTGAGTAGAGGAGGATTGGATGGGAGTTGAAATGGTGGGGTCCGTGAGCTGTTTGATACCACTATCCATAGGGAACCTTGCCTTCTTGGTTCTAGAATTGTCCTTTGATGATGCTGGAATTTGACTATCAGCTTGCTGAACATTAGCCCCAGAGGACTTCCCTTTCACTGTATGCTCAGAAGATTCTAATAATTTAAATAAGGGTTTGAAGTTCATGCTTCTTCTTTTCTTGGATGTTTGTTTCGGATCCCCTTTGTCTTCTTTGTCTTCACATGTTTCAACTTGTCTTCCACTGGGGATGGGCAGGAGCCTTCTCACAGATCTTTGAGGGGCCTTCCCCAAAGGTATGTGCTTTATGCTTGGAGAGACAGTTACAAGTGGAGGCTTGAAAAAGTCAACTGTGTTTGGTACAGAGACATTAGGGTTCCCCTGCGCCCTGTCTGAGGACCTACACATAGGAGTAGTTCTTCCAGTGAAAGTTTGTCAATTTTGTCAATGGTTTTGGGTGACAGACTATAATAATTCATCTTATCGGATGGACAGTGTGGATGTACGGTCTGTCTCTGGTTCAACAGGTCTTCTGGATTTCCTACTGGGCACATCTTATTTTCTTTCAGGTAACCTTCTATGGTAGACACGGACTGCTTTACTTCCTTTAATATATCTCTAATTTCTGTTAAAAAGCACTGTATTCTGCAACTGTCTGATACCTTTGGTGTGGTTGATTTAGCAGAGGCCAAGGAGACTAGTGTGCAGGAATGAAAAGAATCATGGTTCCCTGTTATAAATGTGGTATCTATAATTTCCGGCTTCTTAACATTTGTACAGTTTACCTCCCTTGGACCAAAGATTGGCTCATTCGATTGCATCGGACCCTCTAAGCCCAAAACTGGATCAGACACAAAATCTGACATGTTTAACTTGCCAAAGTCTGCATTCACTGTGCTGCTTAGCAGGCTACCAATTGACTGATGTCCTTCCAGTAGCTGATCATTCATCAAAAGGCTATCAGATAAGTCAATGTGAGGAGAAATAAGATTCTCTTTGCCAATTGTTAAGACTTTCTGGGAGGTAATATAGTCAGTCATCTTAACTTGCCTCAGTTTCCTTGGATGCACAGGGTAGAGTCCAGCTTTACTGCCATGTTTAGCAGAATGCATGTTAAAATTAAATGGGAAAGACAAATCACTATGGTCACACTCTGAAGACTGCATAGGCTTGGAAAACTGATTACTGCTGTGTATTCTGCTGGTTCCCAGATCAGAAATGGGCGTAATTGAAATCGGAGTATTGCACTGCAGCTGCAGCTGCCTTAACACTGGAGGCGATAGGGTGAGATCGAAGATTTCCATATCATACAGTGTAAATAAATATGAAGTATTCACTCAGGTTTGTTTAAAACAATACTTCAGCAGATGTTAGAGTTGTATTTGAGTTCCTCATAAGAAAGCTCTCAGTGAGCTGCAGAATTCACAGAGAGGGCAGTTCAAAATCACCGGAGCTTTATCACAATTAAGTAAGTAAACAAAGCAGCCGGCACCTTAGTTGCAAGCAGCCTCCAAGCACAGCTCCCAAGGTCAGTTTTCTGCTGCTAATAATGTTATCAACAAGGTCAGCCGAAAAATGTTGTTAAAGCAGTAAAAAGCCCAATAAATAATGAGAAAAAAAAAATGCTTCAGACTCACAAACGCTTGCTGACCGCACCCCCCCATTTAAATAGAATGGACTGACTCTGCCTGCCTCAGGTTTCCTCCTGTTTAGTCAGCAGCCTGAGCCAAGGAAAATTTCCTGTAACTAATCACTTAGGAGCTCAACACTTTCTCTCTACAAATTGTCCCTTGATGGAATGCAACTGCAAGGTGGATGTGCTTTTCTGATTGGTAGGTGTAAAATTGGGAACTGTACACACTTTCTTTCCCGTCACTAGTAAAATAAAATAAAAAAAATGCAAGCTGAGCTTTCAATAGCAGGCTCTCTTTATCAAATACATTGTACCAAAATACCAAAAAGGCATCTCTTTTTATTTTAATAGTAAACAATTATCTGCTGATGTTATGCTTATGGATTTATTTTTATTTTGTTAATTGGCACTGATGTTGTTATATATACAGTACTGTATGTTGTAAACCACCCTGAGTGATCTTGTTGTCAGATGGGCGGTATGAAAGTCAAATAAATCAATAAATAAATATGTATTCTTGAAGCATTTAATAAATAAATGGAATAAGAAGAACGAACGTGAGATGGATAGATTCCCAAAGGGAAACCACAGGCGTGAGCTGAGGATGTTGTAGCTGGCCATGGTGTTGAGGACAAGGCGTTTTGGAGGTCGCTCATCCACGGGGTCGCTATGTGTGGGAGCCGACCTGGCAGAAAAGAATAACAAATGTTCTGTCATAGTGAACCGGCATCCTATTCTGTACTGAGTACAGAAGTACAATTCCACAAATCGTGGCGCTGCACGGGCGACATCCTGGTGGACCGCGGTCCACCAATAACACGGGCACACATTTGTTTACATTACAGTCTGAAAACCAACCACCCGCAATAATACAGTGGTACCTCGTATAAAGGAATTAATTCGTTCCCAATGAAATTATGTTAAGCAAATTTTCTTTTATACAAATTTCCCATAGGAATGCATTGAAAACAGAGTGATCCCATTTTTATGTTGTACAGATTTGCCCCATAGGAGATTATGTTAAGCAAATTTCCCCTATCTCTGGAATTTTTTACGTTGTACAAATTTTATGTTATACAAACAGTTATACGAGGGTCCACTGTACTTGTGTTCTTCTCCTAGTCGGCGTTCGCACCCTGAAGCGAAAGCGCCTCGGAATACACCCGGCCCCCTCCCGCGCTCTCTTCGCGCAACGCACGAGGAGGACCCGAAACGCAACATTTTTACAAGGAAGACGCGATCCGCCGCGCCCGCCCGTCTCCTTTTTTTTCTTCCCCCTCCCCGTTTTTGAAAGGGACGTCGATCCAAAAGGGACGCGATCGGCTGCGCACGCGCACTGGGCGCGCCCGAGCGGGAAGACGGCGAGAATGGGAATGCGTGGGGAGGGAGAGAGAGAGAGAGAGAGAGAGAGAGAGAGAGAGAGAGGCGCGGAGAACCCGGATGTGGCGCATGCGCCGCGGCCTCTGCCTTGGACGTGTCTGCGGCAGCGGCAACAACAACACCACGACGCAGGCGGCGGCGGCGGCGGCGGCGGCGGCCGTCGGTTGGAGCGTCCTTCCTCCTCCTCCTCCTCCTCCTCACGCGCCTGAGGCCTTCCCTTCTCTGAGAGAGAGAGAGAGAGCGAGCGCGGTGAGGAAGAGGCGGGCGGCGCGCCGTCGGCCGCGGCGGGAAGCCGGGACGGGAGGAAGCGGCGGCCGACGAAGAGAGAGAGAGAGAGAGAGGTGTGTGTGTGGGGGGGACGGGGGGACGGGACGGACACGGACGGCGCCCCCTCCGCTCGCTCGCTCAGGCCCCTCACGGGCAGGCCGCAGCCCCCTCGCACGGGGAGTTGTGTGTCTGTGGTGGGGGTGTCCCCACGGAGGCCCAGGTAACGCCCCCCCCTTTCCCCCTCAAGCCTTCCCTCCGGCTTCTCCCATTCCCCTCCCTTTTGTAACCCTCACTCACTCACCCACCCACCCACCCACCCACCCCCTCATGGCTTGGCGCTTGGACTCCGAATCTCCTCAGGCTCCCGGCGGGGAGAAGGATCGCCGGGGAAAACGAGGCCCGTCTGGGGTGGGGTGGGGGTGGGGGTGGGTAGGGGGGGGGGCAACCGTCGGGGTGGGGTGAGGGTGGGGGATGATGGGCCGCCTACCCTTCCCTTCCCCTCCCCCCCCCGCCTGCGCGCGTGTGCTTGACTTGGAAGCAAGTCCCGGCCAACCAACTTCGGGAGGGCAGCCGGCGAGGCTTCCTTGGAAATGCTTCTCTCTCTGGTAGGGGGCTGCCAAGAGTCTGTTCCCGCCACACCGTTCGCTGGATGGAGCTTTTTTTGTTTTCCACGTACATTGGACCCTCGTATAACAAACGGTTTGTATAATATAAAATCTGTACAACATAAAAAATCCAGGAGATAGGGGAAACTTGCTTGACATAATCGCCTATGGGGAGAATCCGTACAACATAAAAAATGGGATCACTCTGTTTTCAATGCATTCCTATGGGACATTTGTAGAAAGGATTTCATTTAATTTAAATAATTAAATAATTTCATTTGTTACGAATTAATTCCTTTATACAAGGTACCACGGTACAGTGGACCCTCGTATAACAAACGGCTTGTTATAAAATCTGTACAACATAAACAATTCAATTCGCTAGATGGAGCTTTTTTTTGTTTTGTTTCTAAGTACAGTGGCACCTTGTATAAAGGAATGGATTCGTTCCAAATGAAATTAAGTTGAGCAAATTTTCCTTTGTACAAATTTTCCCCTAGGAAGGCATTGAAAACAGAGTAATCCCTAATTGCGACAACATTTTTATGTTGTACGGATTCGCCCCATAGATGATTTTGTTAAGCAAATTTCCCCTGTCTCCGGAATTTTTTATGTTGTATAGATTTTATGTTGTACAAACCGTTTGTTATAGAGGATCCACTGTAGTTTCGAACAGAAGCCATGGTGGAGAGATGGCAAAGGTCCTTTACATGTCTTGCAGGCTGTCCTGGAGAACAAAGGCTGGTGGGGGGCAGAGGTGGAGGGTCTTTCTTGGGAGAGGGGAAAAAAAGATGTTGCTGCAGAGCTCCCACTTGGTCAGCTACCCAGGAGGTGAAGGGGGCCACCGAGGCCCCTCAAGTGGCAACAGGGTGGTCCTAGGATGGGCTAGAGTACTGAAAACTGTCATCTGCAAAGTCGGCAGCTCGGCGGTTCGAATCCCGGGTGCCACGCGGTGGAGCGAGCTCCTGCTGTTAACCCCAGCTCCTGCCAACCTAACAGTTCGAAAGCATGTAAATGCAAGTAGATAAATAGATACTGCTGTAAAAAGCAGGAAGGTAAACAGTGTTCCTTGCACAGAAATGTGTTCAGCCATGCTAGCCACATGGCCATGGATTTGCACAACACTGGCTCTTTGGCTTGAATTTGGAGATAAGCACGGCCCCTAGAGTTGAACATGGCTAGCAGGCATGTGCATGGGGAACATTTACCTTTTTACCTTAGGACACTGGAACATTGGGTGACATATCAAAAACTAACGGGGGTTCTCGCCCCAGTCAGGGAAAGCTCGTGTGACAATAAACCTTTATGGTGCTGCACAAGATAATTGTGCCCTTCCTGCAACAGGAACTGTGGGTATTATTAAAATATGCTTGAATGGCTGTTTTAGTCTTAGGTTATGGTGTTTAATGAATGAATTCACATAACTAATTTTAATAACAAAGAGTCTTGAAGTAATTTTAAAGGCTAACGACTTCTATCTAAGGTCTGCAGCCCACTTTATGAGATGTTGATTGTGTCAAACTTAGACCAAATAAAATATGTGGTCTGTAAGACCCTTTTGTTTTTGCTGCAACAGACTAGCACACCTACCTTGCTTTTAATGCTACTTTTGTGTTGTGTGCAGGCAATTCAGAACCAAATTAAAGCAACTGTAGTAGCGCTTTCAAGATAAGAGGTATTTAAGGAGTGATTTTTGACCAGTTGCACACACACACACACACACACCATCCATTGTTATGGATGAGCAGCTGATTGAACCCTGCTTTTCAGAATCCTAGTCCACCACTCTATGCACTACAGTACACTTGGAATCTCTAGCTCTTATCTTTAATAAAGTATATAATAATAAACATTAAAGTATATAATAATAAACAAATCAGTTTAGATTCATGGTGAACCTTGTCAATGTTTTTCAGGTAGAGAATACTCAGAAGTGGTTAACAGTTCCTTCTTCCTGGGGTGCCCTGGGACTGTGCAGGTTGCCCAAAGCCACACTGGCTGACTTTTCTTCCTAGAGACACAGTGGTAAATCAAAGTCCCAATCTCTGGCCCCACAATCAGATAACTAAACCAGGGGTCCTCAAAGTTTTCAAACAGCAGGCCGGTCCACTACCCCCCAGACACCACTGGGGGCCGAACCACAGTCCAAAAAAAAAAAAAAAAGCCGACATTTTAAATTGCCCTGCTTGGCTGCAGCCAGTGCCTCAACCATCTGGGCGGCGGGTGGGGGGAGTGGGAGACCTTGCTGTGGCCCTCCCACTTTGAACTGTCCCACTAGCAAGCATGCGGATCATCTGGGTGGTGGGTGGAGGGAATGGGGGAAGCGACATAGCCCACCTCAGCAATAGAAGCAGCTGCGGAGGCTGGCTGGCTTGTGAAGCAGGGGGTAGGTGGGGGGTCTGTAATTGATCCTGGGGGCTGGATTCAGGACCCTGGGGGGCCGGATTCAGGACCCTGGGGGGAGGGGCGGATTCAGGACCCTGGGGGGAGGGGCGGATTCAGGACCCTGGGGGGCCACATCCGGTTCCTGGGCCTTAGGTTGAGGACCCCTGAACTAAACCAATGAGCCATCCAGCCAGCAGATTTAATAAAGCATGAGCTTTTATTAAAACTTTTTGTATAAAATAGTTTGCTGAGAGGTTGCCATATTAGTCTGTTTCAGCAAAGACACATACATCCCTATACAAGAAGATTCATAATAACTTCAAGAGCTTAGTATTAAGGATGCCACAACACCTTTGTTTTGTTTTTTGTATTTCCATTTTTATATAGGCAGTAGAAATATCTTTTTTTTCCAGATACACAGAATGAAAACAGTGTAGAAGTTGGATGTGTTCTATGGGAGTTGATACTAAATTAATACTTAATTTGAATAGTTGCTCGTGAACTCATACTCAAACAAATGTGTCTTTACATTTTAAAAAAATTGTCCAGACTTTAAATTGTAGAAACTGGTTAAGCATCTGTAAAAGACGGGTGAGGTGAGAATTAAAAGCTTAGGATATCTAGGTATATGTGTATAAAAAAACAGCTATGAATAATGTCTGAATCAATGGGAATCAGTGGAGTGTAGTTGGCAAATACAATATTAAAATTTGTTTTTTACACAGAAGAATAGTGAAAAGCATCATTTTAGAAATGACTGACCTCTGTAGTTCATGTAACTGCATAGTTCCTTAATGGTCCATATTATTATTGAAATTCAGAGCCTGAAGCAAAATGCTGGGGGGGGGAGCTGTTGAATTGAATGTTATTTTTGAATCTGGGTTGCAGATCCAGATTTAGCCTTGAAGTATTGTTAGCTATTATTTTTCAGCCATAGTTCGTAAAAAAAGAGTGAGGCTGCAACTGCATTATCAGCTGCCAAAACATTTGCTCTGCTTATAAGATCAGTGAACTCAAAAGTCTCTTTTTTTACTGACCACATGATGCAAAGTTTGATTCAAATAGCTGATTTTGCTCCCTGTGCAGGTTTTTCCTTCTGTTGCTCGGTGGTGGTGAGGCTTCTGATTTCAAGTTAAAATGATCCAAAAGGGCTTTCCCCATGTGGTTTGTTGTGATACATTTTTGTCAGGATAGGTGGCATGTGTGTAGGTGGTGTGTTGGTGACGGCGGCGGTTGGGGTGTGACGTTCAGGACTGGGAGAACACTCTCCTGCATTCTTTCCTCTTCTCTGACTGTCCCCCAAACTTTATTAATTGTTTCCTGCATTTACTCCCCATAAAAGGATTGGCAGGTACAGAAAAGGCGTGACCAGAGGAATGAATGAGGGGGGGAATGGTATCTGTGGGCTGGTATATGAATTGTATTGCGTCCAGCTTGAATAGTGAACTTCTGGATCAATCTGCAGCCCCTGTGTGATGACTGAATGAAATTTCAGATGTAGTGTGTAGTCTTGCTTTGTAGTTACTTAGTCTTTAGAGTCTTAATAGCTTCACATTGTTCTCTGTCTTGCATCCTTCCTCCAATTAAAAACATCCCTCATCTCAATGTTATGCTAACAAATGAATTGCTTTATCAGTCTTGTTGAAAAGTGCATGAAGGTATCTTAGCACTTTTTACTTTCAAGTGTTGCCTTTCAGTATGGCCTTGGACAGAGGTATGCAAGGAATATTTTCCTGATGTATGAGGCAGGGATATGTTTATATGCAAATATCATTTTCCCTGATCTGGGATTTTTTTCATTGAATATACTGTAGGACTACCATGCAAACACACTGTGGTGAGTGTTCACAGTAGTATGGGTAAATGTTTTTATGCCATTTGTATGTGTCTGTATTGATGAATTAGAAATGTGCACATGTAGGTGAGATGAAAAGTGTGAATTTATATTATTTATTTATATACTTATATACTGCCAGAATTTCCCAGATGGGA
Organism: Phrynocephalus forsythii; assembly: GCA_029282475.1. Classification (NCBI taxonomy): domain Eukaryota; kingdom Metazoa; phylum Chordata; class Lepidosauria; order Squamata; family Agamidae; genus Phrynocephalus; species Phrynocephalus forsythii. The sequence goes on from JAPFRF010000004.1 coordinate 120,214,735, forward strand.
ACTAAGGGTGGTTAACAAGGAATGGCATGCAACAAAATACAGAGAAAAATAATACAGTAATTGGTTCCATAATATGACATAACGAACAAAAACAAACACAACAACAATCAGCTGTTTTTTTCTGGAAAACAAAAGCTAAAACCCTGTTGTGTTGTTACACAAACCATGTAATTTTTAGATGTGAATTACCCTAAGTTAAGAAATTTCTATTGCATGCCAAGTTGTACAATTCAGTATGCAACAGATAATGTCTGTGGAGATTTTAAAACTTGTGTTGATTTTAAAAATTACATCAGTTGTGTAACTGACCAATAGGATTTGAGCCCATACAAAGCATAACTGACCATATTTGTAAATGAATTGAATGTACATACAAATACTATAAATATTTCATTTCTTATGCAAATAGAAGTACTGTATATACTGTACTCTGCTAAATGGTAGTCTGGAAACAGGCCAGCTTCATGCAAACAGTGGTAGGAGAACATTGCACAGTCCCTGCCTGCCTTCAAAAGAGCTCTTAAAACCTTGCTCTTTCGTGAGGCATTTGGCAACCATTATTTTTTCCCCCTCCTGTCTTCTGAGCCGCCATCTTGCTCTGTATTCTTTGTCTTGTTTTTTTTTTCTTTTTAAAAATCTTTATCTTTTTTTTCCCATAGTGATGATGTAATGGGATCATTCTTATCCCTTTTGTTAACTGCCCGGAGTTCTTTTGGGAAGATGGGTGGTATAAAAACAAACAAACAAACAAACAAACAAACAAATAGATAACATTGGGACTCCCTGAATGCTGTTGGAAGAAGGGGCAAAATTAGTAGGTTGAGTGGTGAGTGAAGTGGGTCCCTATTTCCTGTTCAATCTCTGCCATAACTTGGATTTTTCCCCTCAAACATTTCAGTTTCACTGGTGTTAAATAACATCTCCAAACCAATTTATATACTGTATACTTTTTTCATAGAATCATAGAATAATGAAGTTGGAAGGGACTTACAAGATCATCATGTCCCTGATGCTCAATGCAGGAATTCAGTGCTTGATGCAGGGATACAAAGCAAAAGATATCTGCCAGGTAGTTGCCCAAATTTCTCTTGAATGCTTCCAGTGTTGGAGCACTCACTACTTTTTAAGGCAATTGGTTTTATTGCTGTACTGCTCTGTTATAGGCATACAGTACTTTAAAAATATTTTATTCTGCATATTCTTCCATTTCTTACTACTTATTTCTTCTCCCAAATCAGGTTCCCATAGCATTTTTAAAGCCTCTTGTTGATCCTCTACTTCCTTTAACATTTTATGAATTTTACTTATCATTCCCTTCATTCTTTTACTTCCATCTTTTTCTTTCCATGATGCTATTTCTTCAAACTTTGTGAACTCTCTGCATATACCTTTCCTTTTCACCCATTCTCTAATCCAACATTTCAGATAAATTTATTGCAGATAAATTTCTACAACATGTAGCAGGGTAAAGAATATTTGAGAGTGACTGGTTTTTGGCAAGCACTGAAACTTGGAAGTACACAGTGCACCTGCATATTAACTGTGTGGTGTTAGACCTATTTAGCCAGAACCACTGAGTCTGACTAGTTTTATTTGAAAGAAGTTTTCATGGCTGCAGTTCATTTCATTACATTCTTTAGACTCTTCAATGTTTTTCTCTGTCAGACTGCTCATTATGACCCATAATGTCTTGATGTGGCTTGTTTTATGTCATGCGTTTTCAGTTTTGAGAATTCATCTTAGATTACCATATCAATTTCTTACATTCCCATGGTTCTCCAACTTTGCTTTTTCACTCCCTGGTTACAATGTTGTTTTCCATTGCTTAAGAAAGTAGTCATACAGTGCTCAGTTTCCAGTTTCAATTACAGTGGTACCTTGTATAAAGGAAGTAATTTGTTCCAAATGAAATTATGTTAAGCAAATTTTCCTTTATACAAATTCCTATAGGAATGCATTGAAAATGGAGTAATCCCATTTTTATGTTTTTCTCCCCAGGTTATGTTAAGCAAATTTCCCCTATCTCTGGATTTTTTATGTTGTACAGATTTTATGTTATACAAACTGTCTGTTATACGAGGGTCCACTGTATCCAGGTTTCCTATCAGTATTGTTACAGTACTTTATTTTTTTTTTATTAACATTTTTATTAAAGAATTTAAAATACAAAAGAAAAAAGAACATATTCAAAACATTAACCATATAAAGTCAATCTATCACTAAAGTTCGGCTTCCCTCTCTGTTCTTCTTGTTCTTTTAACGATCATCTCCCAAATTCTATATTTTAGAAAAGGTTCTAAAAGTAGGTAATAGTCCTTCGAGATCCTAATCCGGAAAGAGTCTTTAATTCATTACAGTTGATCTAACTTAAATTTTTGCCAGTCATTTTGGAACCTCTGGTTGTCTTGATCCCTCAATCTGCAAGTCAGTCTGGCCATCTCTGCAAAGTCAGTAATTCATCCAAAGTTTTATTTGGGCCAAGAGCATTCGTGTCGCTGCTGTTGCATATAAAAATAACGGTCTGCTCCTTTAATTTCATTATCCACCAACCCTAACATTCAGGTTTTTGGGAATGTAGAACATCTTTTTGAGTTCATCATATATCCATTACTCCTTCACTTTCAGAGTCCACCACATATGATAAAAGTCACCTTGTTTCTTTTTACATTTCCAACAATAATCATCTTTCATCCTGTACATCTTTGCTAATTTCGTGGAGTAATATACCATCTATACATCATTTTCAACAAGTTTTCTTTTATCAAAGTACATGTAAACTTCATATTCTTTTTGAGAATCTTTCCCACACATCTAACTCAATATTATGACCCAAATACCCATTTTATCAACATTCTTTGACTTGTTCATTTTTAAATTCAACTCAACAAAAATTATATAATCTAGTCAACAATTTCTTTTTGGGCCCATAATTATGGTTTGAAACTTGGATTCCTTCTCTCCAAATCCAGACATCCTTCTGTCTTTCTGAAAAGTGTTGTAACTGATTATTGAAACCAACCTTTAACTTCTTTTAACAGTTCATAAGATTTCAGTCTTGGGCCTTTTTCTGAGAAGAATAACACATCCCCATATGTGATCCCCACTCCTTCTGCATCTTTCCTTTTGATCAATGCTTCAATCGGAGATAACCACCTCGTGTGTCTCTCTAATAAAGGTTTCAATCTTTCCCAGACTTGAAGTAATGACTTTCTAATTTGATTCATAAAACTTTTATGTACTTTCACTTTATCATACCAAAGATAAGCGTGCCAAAAATCTTTGTCATGACCTTCTAAATCCAAAAGATCTCCATCAACTAAAGTTATCCATTCTTTTATCCAACCGAGGCAGGCCACTTCAAATATAATCTCAGGTCTGGCATGGCAAAACCTCCCATTTTTAGCATCTGTTAATAATTTAAATCTTATTCTCGGTCTCTTGCCTTGCCAGACGAATTTAGACAATATCTTCTGCCATTCCTTAAAGTGGCCTGTCCCTTTAATTATTGGGATCATTTGAAATAAAAATAACAACCTTGGTAGCTGGTTCATCTTTATCATTCTTCCCATCAATGACAGATTCAGTCTATTCCATGTTTATCTCTCTTAATCAAATTCCAAACCCTAATGTAATTATCCTCAAAGAGATTCAAGTTCGTAAGAGATAAATTAATTCCCAAATATTTAACTTTTTTCACAACTGAGAGAGCAGACAATTTTTCAAATTCTTTTGTTACAGTACTTTATGCGCTGTTCTGTATCTGACAAAAATGAGTATGCCATAATCTTCCCTTATGTATAGAACAGTATTTACACTGCCCTGTTGAAATCTTCCTTACATTTGTTTATCATATTCCTTTGGTTTTGTGGTAATCTACACTTTCTGTTTTTTAAATTGAAGATTTAAAAAAACTTTTTAAAAGGTACCCCTTGTGACTTCGAAGCAAAGCTCATCATAAATTAGTCTTCATCTATTTTATTTAGTTTTTGTATTGTTTCATTGAGATTTCCAAATTTCAAATCCATTGGGATTTCACAGTGCAAAATAGAAGAGGCATCATATTCCTGTTTTGCATTTTAATTAGTATGCAATTTTTATTCTGTTGTGAAATGTGACTTTTAGAATTAAATCTAAAATGTTTTGTTTATGTATAATTTTTTTCTTAGAGCTGTCATGTTTTCATATACAGTTTATGTCTTATTAGTGATGGTTGTGAGTTGCAAGTTGTCTGGTTCTCCCTTTCTACCAAGCAGGCTTAAAAACGAAACTGCTGATGCCAGTTAAAGTTTTTAATTCCTAAAAGAAGTAGGACACATCTGGGGAGACATGTGGTAGGTTTCTTCATGTGCTGTGGCTCCCCAGTAATTTCCTCTGCGTACAATTACCAGTATAAACTTTTCATAAACAAAACAAAATTCATATATGGTGTATATTAGAGAAGGAGGTACAGAGAGAAGGAAATAGAGGGAAAGGGGGGGAATGAGAGTGGAAGAAAGAGAAGATAATTTCTCTAATCTAAGTAATGGGGTGGGTGGATGCATGCCCTGCCAAACAGCTGCTGGCATATGACCTTAACAGCTTTCACCAGTGGGGATGCAGATGGTTTGCCACCATTGTCACAGAGATCGCTTGTCCCCTGAGGCTTTCCTAAGTTGCCTGCCCTTTCAAGTGTAGTCTTACAATGCTCTGTTGAACTTGGTGAAACATACTTTTGAGGAAGCATTTTCCCCGATTATACTATCAATACGGGTATTAACAACCAGAAATAAAAGAATCATTAGTGTTTCTAGTTAACAAAGGCTTCTCTGTGTGGGCTAGATCCGGGCACTTCTTACCTCAGGCATGTGATTGGGTGGCTGTTTATAAGGATATATTTACTGTATTTGATTTGATTTGCTAATTATTTCTACCTCCTCTTCATGTGTATCTTTTGAATTACGGGATCCTACATTTTTAGTGCTCCTTGCTACCATCTTTACTGTGTTGATTTCAATATGTGTTGTTTTTGTTTTACTGTTTTCCTCCTTGTTCTACAGTTCTTCCTTCATGTTTAGTATAATTTTATATGTTAGCATTTCATGGTTAGTATCACATTCATCTATTGGTTTTGTTATTGCAGGAAGAATAGACCCTCTCTATCTATTACTTCCAGTTATGCAGTCTGTTTGTTTTCTGTATTAGCCATCTGGCAATCCATGTGTGGAATCATCTGTTCAGTTGCTTGAAACATGTATTTTTAATAAACAAATTGTTATCTTCACAGAATTCTGAGTCACCCTGCTGCTTCCTTTCTGACTCCCAAGGCCAAATTCTCAAAATATATTGATTCCGCTTTCTTTCTCTTCTTTTATATTTCAACCACATGTGATAATCTGAATCTTCTGTTTTGGTTTATAAACAGTGATCTGCTAGATACTTGCACAAAAACTTTCACAGATTGATTTTTTTCCAGCATCTGTAGGTGGATCATAGACCTGAATGATTGTATTGCTGATTATAGATGGTCCATAAAGGGTGATTAATATTAATTGATCAGGTTTTGCATCTCAACTGCTTGAGATGTGACATGAATGACTACTAAAGCTACGCCATTTCTTCTCAGTTGATCATTTCTGGGGTAAAATAGTTTATAATTATTTGACTGAAAATAACGTGTTCAAATACACTTTAGGAGGCTCACACTAGGTATTATGATGTTCCATTTCTTGTTTTACAATTTCAACTTTGCTTTAATTCCTACTTCCAGCATTCCAAATTCCTCATATACATGTTGTGCAGGTTTGAACTTCTCTTGTGCTTCTGTCAACATCAGCAACTGAACATCTTGTTGGCCTTAGTCCACTTACTTCCCGATGGACAGCCCTTTGGCTATAGTCCAATTGCTTCATTCTTGTTTTGGATTGTCTTCACTGTAGAGTTTTTAAGACAAAGAATCTAGAAGCAGTTTGCATCCTTCTTCACCATAGTAACAAGAGATAGCTTAAGAGTCCCTTTGTGTGTGTGTGTGAAAGACTTTGTCACAGGGCTGTGGAGTTGGTAGATAAATGTTCCGACTCCAACTCCAAGTTTTTTTTACCTCCGACTCCGACTCCAGGTACCCAATATATCCTCGGACTCCGACTCCACAGCCCTGCTTTGTCAGTAACACCTTCAACTGTTGCTGATGTCTTGCCCATCTAGAATTTCTCTCCTCCAGTCACCACTGGGGGTGTCATATTTCTTTTGCTGATACACCCAGTAAGAGGATAGGTGTATCTGAATCTGTTCAGTTTTGGTCATTCCACCTTGAGTTACCCTGCTAGGTGTCTGGACTTGCAATGTAGTTTGGTCTCCTGAGGATGCTGTTCCCTGCTTCCTTGACACACTCAAAGTCTGTGATAAAATATGCATGTGAGAGGAGATGCATCCAAATACTTTAAATATGAAAAATTAGAGTAAAATTGAAGATGAACATTAAAAGAATTGAGGAAAGGTTGACTACAGTAGGAAAAGAGGAAGACCAAACGTGATTATGATTTACTCATTTGAGGAAGTCACAGTCTCCAGAGGTTTCTGGATGAGATAAACTGCCTGGATCCATTTCATTCTGGCTTCAAGCCTGGCTATGGGACTGAGACGCCACTGGTTGCATTGGTAGATGACTTATGCAGGGAAATGGATAGGGGATCTGTGTCCCTTTTGGTTTTACTAGACCTCTCAGCTGCTTTTGATACTATAGACCAGTGGTGGCGAAGCTTTGGCACTCCAGATGTTTTGGACCACAAATCCCACAATCCTTTGTCATTTATTTATTTATTTATTTATTTATTGGATTTATACCCCGCCCATCTTCCCTAAAGAACTCTGGGCGGCTTACAAAGCTGATCAAGTCAGCAAATATAAAACACAGATACAAAACATAAACATAAACAACAATGAATTAAAACATGTGCACCCTGATCGAAACAAATGTAGCTCAGTAAAAAGTCATATTGGTTGAGCTAACTAACAGCAGATGGTGGGATATATAAAAACAAAAACAAAAAAACAACCATTTAAAACAATTTAAACTTGGTCTCCAAAGGCCTCGCGGAACAGGATGGTTTTCAAGGCTCTGCGAAAGGCCAGCAGGGACTCTGCAGAGCGCACTTCGCTGGGTAGGCTGTTCCACACTTAACGGGCAGCCACCGAGACGGCCCGATTGCGAGTTGAGGTTCTTCGGGCCTCTCGGGGGGTGGCAACCCGAAGTGAGTGCGCTCGCGACTGCCGAACTGGTTGGGCCGAAGTTGATCTCAGGGCGATCCGCTCTGCCAGGTAGTCCGGTCCCAAGCCATGGAGGGTTTTATAAACTAAAACCAAGACCTTGAATCTGATCCGGGACGCAACGGGCAACCAATGCAGGCGAGCCAAGACTGGGGTGATGCAGTCATAACGACATGCACCCACCACCAGTCTGGCTGCCACATTTTGCACCCGCTGCAGACACCAGAGGAGAGTCAAGGGCAACCCCATGTAGAGGGTGTTGCAGTAGTCCAACCTCGAGATCACCAGTGCTTGCACCACTGTTCTCAGGGAGTCGCCATCTAGGTACAGGTGGATCTGGGAAATTTGGCGAAGGTGATAAAATACGGCCCGGGTCACGGCAGCCACCTGGGCATCCAAGGATAGCGCCGGATCCAGGACCACGCCCAGATTCTGAACCCTGTCTGACAGCTGGAGGGAAACACCCTCCAGGCTGGGGAGAGGGCCTCCGTATCCAGATGGAGAACTCCCAAAGAACATCACCTTGGTCTTCTTGGGGTTGAGTTTGAGCCTGTTGGCCCTGGTCCAAGCCATGACCGCCTCCAGGCACTGGTTGAGAGTCCGGACAGCTTCCACTGCAGCGATGGAAAAGGAGAGATAGAGCTGCATGTCATCAGCGTACTGATGACAGCAGCCTCCAAATCTCCGGATGACCCCAGTCAGTGCGGCCTTACATAGATGTTGAACAGCATGGGGGAGAGAGACAAGCCCTGCGGAACCCCACAAGGGAGCGTCCACGGGGCCGACAACTCTCCACCATGCTGCACATACTGGAGCCGACCCTCCAGGAAGGACCGGAGCCAACTGCGAACAGTGCCTCCAATACCCACCTCGGAGAGCCGGTCCCGTAGGATACTGTGGTCGATGGTATCGAAGGCCACTGACAAATCCAGGAGAACCAACAGGATAGAGCAACCCCTGTCGGCCGCCCGGATTAGGTCATCTTGCAGCGTGACCAGAGCTGTCTCGGTCCCTCGGCCCTTTGTCATTGTCAATATAGGCTTTGAATTCTGGGAGTTGTGGTCCAAAACATCTGGAGTGCCGAAGGTTTGCCACCACTGCTATAGACCATGGCATCCTCCTGACTAGTCTCTCTGAAATGGGAATTGGGAATACTGCATTAAAGTGGCTCCAGTCCTTCCTGCAGGAAAGAATGCAGAAAGTGGTGTTAAGTGATTCATGTTTGACACCATGGTCGACACCATGAGGGTGTCCACGGCCAACACCACGACACCACGAGGGTGACCATAAATGGCCTCTCTTCAGCTTGGAGAGACGTGACCAGTGGGGTGCCCCAGGGTTCTGTTCTGGGTCCAGTGCTGTTCAATATCTTTATTAATGACTCTGTGAAGATTCTCAGTCATCCAGGTTCGTTTAACTGGGAGTTGAGTCATGGCTACTGGACTTCTTTTTTGAGAGATAGAAACGTTTCGCTGTTCATCCAAACAGCTTCATCGGTCTGAATACAGCTAGTTCAAGAGACCTTCTTTTAGTCAGCTTGACCTCTTGTCCCCTGGTCTGATTGGCTCATAAGATGAACAAAGCCTGAATAGGCTCGTTAGGGAGACATTAGTGTCCATGGCCTTAAGGTAAACAATGGCCTAAGGTGCTGAAACCCATCAAGAATGGGTCGTTAGCTGTGACCTGGTGGTGAAGGCTCCTTGATTTGCCTGGGTACTTTGGAAAGTACAGCCTGATAAGTAGCAGATAGACTATGCCGGAGCCCACCACCTCTGTTGAGGGAGGGATTTTCAATGCTAACATGAATGGCTTCCCTTACTCCTCTCTCAAACCACCTCTCTTCTTTGTCTAATATGTGTACATCCTCATCTTTATTAATGACGTATCAATATCTTTATTAATGACTTGGAGGAAGGAATAGAGAGTATGCTAATTAAATTTGCAGATGATACTAAATTGGGAGGATAGGATGAAAATCCAAAAAGACCTTGACAGATTAGAGTGCTGGGCCAAAGCTAACAGAATGGATTTCAACAGGGAAATGTAGGATGCTACATCTAGGTAAAAAAAAAATGAATTGCACAGATATAGGATGGGGGATACTTGGCTGGAAAATAGTACCTGTGAAAGGGATCTGGGAGTCTTGGTGGACCACAAATTGAACATGAGTCAGCAGTGTGATGCAGCGAGCAAGAAAGCCAATGCGATTCTTGGTTGCATCAACAGAATCATCGTGTCTAGATCAAGGGAAGCGATACTACCACTCTATTCTGCTCTGGTCAGACCCCACCTGGAGTACTGTGTCCAGTTCTGTGCGCCTCAATTTTAAAAGGATGTTGACAACCTTGAGCGGGTGCAGAGGAGGGCAACCAGGATGGTTGAGGGTCTGGAGGAAATGTCTTATGAGGAACGGCTTAGGGAACTGGGAATGTTTAGCCTTTCAAAAAGAAGACTGAGAGGGGATATGACAGCTATGTTTAAATAGTTGAAAGGATATCATATTGAAGAGGGAACAGGTTTGTTTTCCATGGCTTCAGAGACTAGGACTCGGGGCAATGGTTTCAAACTACAGGAAAAGAGATTTCATTTGAACATTAGGAAGAACTTCATGACAGTTAGAGCTGTTCGGCAGTGGAATATGCTGCCATGGAGGGTTGTTGAGTCTCCTTTGGAGGTTTTTAAGCAGAGGCTGGATGGCCATCTGTCGGAAATATTGTGATGGGGTTCCTGCATGGCAGGGGATTGGACTAGATGGCCCTTGAGGTCTCTTCCAACTCTATGATTCTATGATTCAATGACCTGTGGAGTTCCCTAGGGTTCTGTTCTGTCTCCTATGTTATTTATCATTTATATGAAGTCACTGGGGGAAGATTATCAGGTCTTTTGGGGTTAGGTGCCACCAGTATGCTGATGATACCCAGCTGTACGTCTAGTCACCTCCGGACTCTAAGGGAGCTACTATCTCAACTTTACATGAATGTTTAGCTGCAGTGAATAACTGGATGAGGATGAACAAAATGAAACTAAACCCAGACAAGACAGAGGTGCTCCTGGTCAGTCGAAAGGGAGAACAAGGGATAGGGATGCAACCTGTACTGGATGGGGCCATCCTCCAATTGAAAAACAACAACAACAGGTACTCAGCTTGGGGATACTCTTGGACTCGTTATTGAGCTTGGATGCCCAGGTCATGGCTGTGGCCAGGAGCACGTTTGCACAATTAAGGCTAGTACAAAAGTTACACCCCTTTCTTGAGAAACCAGCTCTGGCCACGGTGATACATGCCCTAGTGACATCCTGGCTAGACTACTGTAATGCGCTCTATGTGGGGCTACTGATGAAAAGCCTCAGGAAACTTAATGGGTCCAAAATGCAGCAGCTACACTGCTGACTGGGGCGGGGTACAGAGATCACATTACACCCCTATTAAACCTTGACCTACAAAGCACGGTATGGCCTGAGTCCTAACTACCTCAAAGATTGAATCTCACAGTATGAATCGACTTGGGTGTTAAGGTCATCAGGAGAGGCCCTTCTCTCTTATCGTGCCATCCTCACAGATACGTCTCATGGGAACCCATGAAAGGGTCGTCTCAGCTGCTGCACCCAGACTCTGGAACTCCCTCCCACTAGAGGCCAGGACTGCCTCATCTCTGTTGTCCTTCCAGAAACAGGCAAAGACCTTTCTCTTCAGGCAAGCTTTCCCTGAATGATGGTCTACCTATTATGTGTCTTTTATTTCACCACATGTTTATAACTACTTATAGCTACTTATAACCATTGACACTATGTTTTCAATGTTAGTTTCCATCACTCATAACTTGACACGGTACTTTATTCCCCTTTAACTGCTCACAGCTTTAATGTAATGTCTATTAATGCTGTAAAATGTCCCTCAAATCCCTGCTCTCAATACTTGAACATGTCTTAATTGAAATGGACTGGGTAATGCAGTATCCCTCATTATGTAAGCCGCCGTGGGTCCTTTTTCCAAGGAGAAAGGTGGGGTAAAAATAATTTAAAATACTGTAATAATTTTTTTTGCAAGGTATGATCAGGCCATGTGGAGGTTAAATTTTTTCTTTCCTAGGAGGTAAGAGGATATTAACTTGTAAAGTTGATGAAAATCCTTAATTTCACTAGCTCACTATCACATTAGTCATGAATATTTGGAACCAGTTCCTTTGTCAAATTCTTTGAAAATTCTCTGAGAATTGACCATGAATGCCCATGTGTGAACACACCCACACTTATTGATAAATAGAAACCAAACTGGTAGATGTTTGAAAGTATGCAAGCTTTAATACCTGATGTTCTTCAGTTTCTTTTCCCATTTACACTGGGGATGCAAAAGGCAGCTTTGGGTTTGCAGGTATTTCTATGCTTTTGTGTGCCCCACCGCCCCATCAAAGTTTATTTCAGAAAATATTCTGGGAAAAGATGAGCTGTTTCTGGAAGCCTCCAGGAGCAGTGATTTGTCTTTTAAATAGGTTACTTTACTTGGTTTCACTATGACTTACAACCCAGTCCTCCCTCCTCCCTCCTTCATTTTGGTAGAGATACTGGGGGCAGACAGTTAATTAAGACAGTCCTTATTGCCCACCTCAAGTTGACAACTAGTTTGTGTATTTGCTAGCTCAGGGTCTGATAACATGCAAACATCCCAAAATGGTGATAGGTGGTATGGCTGTTTATCAAACATTTAAAACAGAATTTTGCTGTGTGGCTTTCCTTTGTATACTGGAAGGGGTGTCTTGTGCTTGTTAATTATCTCCTTGAGTACTTTTGAATGAATTAAGTCAAATAGAAAACCAGTTCCTTCTGTTAAAAACTGAGATTATTGCTTCAGTCACCTCTATCTTATGGAATAATTACTAGTAAGTCTCCATTATTAGTTCCGTGGCATACTTTTCTTAAACAGATTGTCATCATGTATGTTTCCTGAATGATTCATTCTTGTCCTGAAATCAGTTATAAACAGTGTGAGTAATGGTGGTTATTAAATTCATATGTTATATTTTCAGCAATTAACTGCCTTGTGTGATACTAAACTATAGACAGAGAAATAAATTGAGTTAGAGATTTTGTCGATTAGATTATTTTATATAGCTTTCATTTTTTCACTGGATATATGATGTTCTGTCTAATATTTCATCTGCAGCATAGCTTAATACTGTACCTTGGTTGTTGGACTAAAATTTGATTTCATTTGTTTTATGAGGAAATTTATTTATTTGGTATTATTTACATTTGTCACATCTTTCAGGATATAAATCATTTTAAGACAAGGTTAAAAAATTACATAAAGATGAATTAGTGACGCTGTTCGGAGAGAGGAAAGTTAAGCTGGAACAAGCTCAGATGTGGTTTTTGCCTCTCTCCTTCTTGCACTTACGAAAGCTTACAATAAAATATAATTGTCTTCATGGTGCCACATGTTTGTTTTGTTTCTTTGAATTTTGCTTGAAATCGTTCCTACAGCACTATTAGTGGTGTATGGCACTGTGGAGGAATGTTGTGTGTTGTTAAAATATTACAGTAGATCAGTTACGTTGCTTAAAACTGGTTGTTGTATTTCAAAAAGCCATCTGCATATAAATATGTATTGTAGTACTCTGATATGCAGGTTGCTAGAACATAAATAGCTGTGGCCTTTTCATATCTAGAAGTCAAAATATGTTCCAGCCCTAATGGGAGACTAGTTCTCTGTGCTACCTAGATGTCAACTAATCTCTAGTCAGGGTGGCTTAAATTTAAATCAGATAGATTGTTTTAATTAAATTGTGATTTAAATCAAATTGATTTTTAAAAATCATTGATTTTTTTCCTCCCTTCTACTAGCAGAATTGGAACATCTGCCAATTCACTATACGGTCACTGTTTTGGTACTTAAACATTTTGTTGTATTAAATGTAGAAATAAGGGTTGGCTATCATCAACATGCAGTAGGGAGAACAATGATCAAAGCAAAGGAGATTGGCAAAGCCTGTGGGTCTCAGGCCAGGCTATGTAGCTAGGAAGTCAGGAACATGCAAAAGTGTCCTAAGATCCGTATGGCATAGTGTTTAGACTGCTATACTCCAGCTGAAACAACTCTGGACCTGGGGTTCGATTCTAGGTAGCAGGCTTCATGTTCACTCAACCTTCCATCCTTCTGAGGTTGGTAAAACGAGTACCCAATTCACTGGGAGAGTGGCAATGTGTAGCCTGCATAAATAAATTGTAAACCACCCAGCGCTATGGGGCAGTATACAATAGTCCTCCCAACATATCGCGGCCATATATCGCAGTCCCACTATATCACGGGATCCACCACTCCTGCTGCCGCTTTTGTCCCTGCAACCTCCACCTCTTATCACAGCCGCTGTCATGTTTTGATATAGACCTAAATAGTAGTAAGTAAAATAGACACTGATGCAAGCTGTATACTGACTGTCATGAATTTTAAAAATGCAGGTCATAATCTTTGTAAAGCCTATTTGCAAATGGTTGCTTTAATTGTTCAAATACCCCATTGGCACATAAATAGCCTAAGGAATGAAAAAAAAGCAGCCAGTTGAATCAGGATGTTTATCAGAGGAGTAGCCATCTGCTTTAAATTCCATTGCTTACAGTCCCATTGGTCAGCTTAGTTTGGCCTTTTATGGGGGTAGTTTTAAGTTGCATAGGTAGAAAGTGTTCTCATGATGGCTTTGTGATTCATCTGGGAGGGGTTTTATTTTGCTAATTTTTTCTTGGAACTGATTTTGTAACTTCCTAAATATTAAAAGTCAGTGGTGTATTAGAGCTTAACTGGAATTAGGTACAAAGTACAGTAGTTACCGGTAACTCATGATTTAAAAAAAAACCCAAAGGCCTTGTGCTCCTTATACACAGTGCAAAGGCAAAGTTAGTTGATGCCTCTGTTAAACCATAAAAATCACCACCATATGCTAGCTGTTGGTTTGTATAAGTCAGTGATGGTGAACCTTTTAGAGAACGAGTGCCCAAAATGTGATTCAAAACCCACTAGTGCCAGTACTGCAATTTAACCTGAATACAGGTGGCTGTGGAGGAGCGATGTCGGGTGCCCACAGAAAGGGCTCTGAGTACCACCTTTGGCACCCGTGCCATAGGTTTGCCAACACTAGTAAAGTATAAGGCTGGGCACCGTTTATGTGGAAGGTGCAGAAAAAAAAGAGTTCAAAAAAGCAAGGCTTTTTGTTAAAAATGGGTTTGAAAATGAGAACCAGGCCAGGAATGTTGTTAAATTCTGTCTCTGGCAGTATTGATGAATTGCCCCAAACCTGCCAGCCACACAGCATCCACACCCCTCACCCTTGCCTTGCAGTGAAACAAAAGGTGTGCATTTTTCAGGTTGGGTGTTGGGTTGACACAGAGACAGATCTCTTGCCTGAAAAGGTGTGATGAAATCCATGTTACCCACGTGTTAAGCCAATTATTGCCAAATTAATAGTATTACATAGTGGTTGCAGGATGAAGTCCTCATTGTGCAGTACTGCTTGGTAGATCTTTAGTGTGCACTCTTGCAGGGTGGATAAACAAACTGTGTAAAAATTAAAAAATCAAATTTAAATCAAATCTCCCCTGCATGTCTGTGACTAAGTAAATCACTATATTTATCAGGATTATAGAATGGGTTTTCCCAGAGAAGAACATTACAGGCTTTTTCAGAGTTAAACAGAAAAGGCAGATTTATTAGATATATATTACATGCAGAAATGGATTAGATTCAATGATGGAGTGAAAATTAGAGGAAGAAATATTAGTAGTTAAATATACGCTAACAATACTGTATTACTGACAAAAGCAAATCAAAGCGTTCTGCTTATATACCACCCCGTAACGCTTCAAGCACTCTCTGGGCCATTCACAGTTTTTAATTATGCAGGCTACACATTGCCCCTCCCCAGCAAGCTGGGTATTCATTTTACTGACCTCAGAAGGATGGGAGGCTGAGTCAACTGTGAGCCGGCTACCTGGGATTGAACCCCAGGTTCTGAGGACAGATGTAGCTGCAGTACAAGCTTTTAACCACTGCACCATGAGGCAGCAAGAACTTGAACGCACTATTGAGGCAAGTTCAAGAAGGGCAAAAGCAGGCTTGCAAATGAACCTTTTAAAAAACCAAAAATGTTTGCAGAAGAATTGTATAATTTTGGTGTGGTTTTGTCAGAATAAGACATTTCCACCTGCATACAAATTACTTCTATAACCTCCCATGTTAACCCCTTTGATGTTATCTTCCCTTGTCTTCAAGGCTAAAGGCTGTAATGTGATTTCAGATAGAATGGGGAATGGGGGGAACTTCTATAAGCAAATCTATTATGTTTTGTAAGGCAGAAATATTTGTATTAAATACAGGAGAAAACATCTGCTACAAATAGCTATGCTCAAAACAGCATTCCTTCCTTAGGGATGTGTTTTGAGACCCTGTGCTGTAATATCAAAGATAGTTGTGAGATGCATGTCTGTGTTTACAAATGACATTTTTAACTAACCACTTTTCACATGTTTTATCCCTTATGCTACTCATATCTTTGAGATGAATTCACTTCATGATTGTCTTGTTAAATCAGTGGTTGTATCATATTAAAGCTACAGTGAAGGGATTACAATTCCCTTTGGGAAAAGGTCATGACTCAGAGAGCTGGACAAACAGGTGAAGCCTTGCCATATCTGTTTGTGCGGGGATGCCCCATCAGAATGGTAAGATTTCCTTGCTAAGCCCCGGGTAAACAAGATACCATCAGGTTCCTGTCTCCCAAGCTAATTAGCAGGAAAAGCCTGTATCTCACACATTTTCTGGCACTCTTGATAAGCCCCTGAACAATGAACAAAGGGTCCACAGGAAGCCTCTTGCTGTCAATCATTATCCACCTTCTTCTCTGTTGTTGACTGAATGTATAATCAATAAAAAGGCTTACTGCCCAGTGGGTAGAGGTGGGCACTCCCCGAGAACTGTTGTGTGTGTCTGTTTCATCGCTACACTACAGTGATTTTCTTATTCATAATATGAAGGTCAGAAGGTGAAGCAGAGCTATTTCAAATATTTGCTTATGTACAGGACTTGCTGGATTGTTAGAATGAATCCTGCATAACTCTAAGCAACTTGGAGGAAGAGGAAGAAACAAATTGAAGAAATAAAAGTAGATATTTCTGGGAAGGTTCATATGTAGCTTCAAGAGAATAGCTGTTTGCCACCTGTCTGATAATTTGCTAAGTAATGTTCATGTACTGGAAAACTAAATGGAAAAATAGATAATTCAGTTGTGTTGATTCTAATGTCTTTTGCTTTCGGCGGCCCACATAATACCTTTTATGGCCAGTTTTACCATGGTTTTCTCCTTTTTTCTAGGTATAATCTGGATACAGTTGTCTGGCCAACAGACTAATAGGCACATTTGGTCTGAAATTAAAAACTCTACCAAATGGACAATATGTCTATTACTAACACACCAACAAGTAATGATGCTTGCCTGAGCATTGTTCACAGTTTGATGTGCCATCGACAAGGAGGAGAGAGTGAAACATTTGCAAAACGAGCAATTGAAAGCTTAGTAAAAAAGCTAAAAGAGAAAAAGGATGAGTTGGATTCTTTGATTACCGCTATAACGACCAATGGAGCTCATCCTAGTAAATGTGTTACAATTCAAAGGACATTGGATGGAAGGCTTCAGGTTAGTAGAAACGCACCTTATACCTTAATACTGTTTGACTATGTGCAGGAGAGCAGGAGTATTCCAAAGGAAAGATAATGGCAATGTAATTCTTCTGTGAGCCAGGAGAAATGAAAGAGCTTTGTGAATGAGGTTGCGTCCTTGTGGTATCATCTCATAGAATACTATGACATTTGGTTCACAGTTTTTCAGTTTTTGATAATTTTATAGACCGTGCTCTGTCTGTTTCCTTCTGTCTCATATTTGAATATTTCATGATTTTTCCGCCTTTTAGGTGGCTGGCCGTAAGGGTTTTCCTCATGTTATTTACGCAAGGCTATGGAGGTGGCCCGATCTCCACAAAAATGAACTGAAACATGTCAAATACTGCCAGTATGCTTTTGACTTGAAATGTGACAGTGTGTGCGTAAATCCATATCATTATGAGCGTGTTGTGTCACCTGGCATCGGTAAGTATATATTTGATCCTGTACAGATAGTGGTGTTAGGGATAGAACATTAAATTAAGTTTAATAAAAGGCTTTTCATTTTTCTCGCTGACCAGAGTGCTCTTCTGTGGTTTGCGGTTTCCTTACATGGCCTGTGGGATACTTTTGCCTTGCAGCTTTGAGGCTGGGCAAGGAACCATTGCTCTAGAGTTCAGTTGCATTTATTTTTGGAGCATATAAATTAGCTTGCAAATGGATTCCATCTTCAGCAGCTGCTGCTTGCTCCTTTTATAGGGAAGGAAGTACAAAGAATGCTGTGGCTGGAAGAAGCAAGACTGTGGCCTTCAGATGGCAGAGTTGCCTTCCTTAAACACCAGCAGCACTTACTTTCTTCCTTTCCTTTGCACAAATAAGCTTTAGGGCTAGGTGAGCCATAGGGAGAAAATACCTTTCTCTGACAATTGAAGAACCCTGGTTTCTGCCTCCTGTTATGATAGAGATACGAGCCAGGCTTTCTAGATTATTTCCCTGAAACTAATATTCTGTCCTTCACAGTCAATGGGGTGATAGGGAAACAATGAAAGGACCAGGTCCAGAAAATCCAGCTGAGTGTAGGAATGGCATGAGCACAAGATTTGTTCCTTTCTTTGAACAGAGTTCTTTGAAAGAACTTGCAACACCACTGCATTCTTGCATTCATTGCCAAGCGGTCTTGTCCTGTGAAAGGATTGTTTCACCAAGGTTGCCTGTTCAGTTTTTCATCTTGACCTGATGAGGTTCAAGATTCGTCCTGTTACTGAACCTGGCTGTGTTCTTCCAGAGGATAGTCTGATTCTCAGTAGTCATATGCATTCCTAATGCAGACGCTATCAATGCACTGTGCAGTGCATTCTCAAAACCCTTTGGAAGCTGTTTGGTCTCATGGGCCAGCTCTCCTTTTGAAGGGTCATTGAAATCCTTTAAGGTGGAAAGAAAGTCTGAAAGCAATGTTCTCCATGTAGGATCCTTCTCAGAAAGAGAAATTCTGGTGACGTTACATCTGATAACCAAACAGACATCTCTGATCCATCCTCCCCCCCCCCCATTATTTTCCTAAGTGTCACTGCTCTAGGCAGAGAAACTACTCATGCCGTTTTGTTTGTTCTGAAGATACCAGGAACTTTGTCATGTGAACTATTTGTAATTTGTAATTAATTGTATTGACAGTTCTATATTACACGGAGAGTCTCCCAGAGCACTGTTCCAGGTTACCTTCATCTTCCTGTTGAGACTTGAGATTACCTCCTCAGAGAAAAGACTGATAGCTTAATCAGTCGTCAAACGATCATTTGACACCACAACTGCTTGCTTCCTCCTTTTCCCTTGCTTACATATCTAAATCTTTCAGTGTTTCTCTCAGCTGGCTTCTATTCCTTCATGGCCTCTCTGTTCAGAACCAGTTTAAGCTATTTCAGGGCAGTTGTAGCTGTAATTTTTTGTCATTTTCCCCTAGTTGATTTTGAATGCTGCAAATTAGGTGGAATGGGACAGATTTTATTCAGTGGATGCCCTTGTTTTTTGTAGTTTCTTGTTACCAGATGGACATGGCAGTCCACTAGCAATATCTGTTGAAAAAGATTGAATTCGTTTTATTTAGAGGATTCCAAATCATTCATGTAATGTTGCCCTCATTTTTCAAGTGGACGGCCACCATTTCTGTGACTAACAAATGAACATCTCATGGCCGATTTCAGGTTTAGTCTTATGGCAAGTGGAAAGGTTTGCCTGAGTTTGCTCAACGTCCACAACCTAAGGTACTGGATCTAGAATTGATAAGAATAGGAGGGGCGTGGTGGCTCAGAAGGCTAGAGCACTGAAACTGTCAGCTGCAAAGTCGGCAACGCGGTGGTTCAAATCCCGGATGCCATACAGCAGAGTGAGCTCCTGTTGTTAACCCCAGTTCCTGCCAACGTAGCAGTTTGAAAGCATGTAAATGCAAGTAAATAGGTACCACCATAAAAAGCAGGAAGGTAAACAGTGTTCCATGTGCAGAAATGCATTCAACCATGTCGGCACATGGCCAGATCTTAGCCAAAAGGTTGAGAAGTGATGGTCATGGACTTGCACAACACTGGCTCTTTGGCTTAGAAACGGAGATGAGTGCCTCTCCTAGAGTAGAACACAACTAGCACGCATGTGCGGAGAAAACCTTTACCTTTTAGTAAGGTGTTTCAGCACCAAGACTGATGACATTATGGATCAGCTGCAGAAAGTATGGATCATAGCCTACGAAATGGGTGTGGCTGATCAAATTCTGGCATACTGTCCACATGCTTATTTTGGCTTATAACCCATATTTCTTCAGAATTAGGATTCAAGATGTCAAATCTGGTTCAACAAGTCTTTGATGTCTCCAGCATGTTCTTTTTGTCTGGCTTCACAGTTTTGGGAACTGCAGAAACATTCCTTTGTACAGTCTGAGTACAATTTTGCTCCATGTAGGAAGTAGCTTAGAGGCATTCTCATCCACAGAAGGCCACTACTTGCTCCCACCCAACTATTGTTATTCTGTCAGTGTTTGGCTGCAGTTAATGTTGAAGGTTCTTTTGGTTCAGCAGTTTCTTCAGTGTTTGATTGACATCATCCTCTGATAAGGTCGCTCTTTAATATTTTATCTGTGTGAGTCACAGGCAGTATGAGAGCAACAGTCTGTTGCCTGTAGGTGTAGTTCCTGGAGTGGTCATCTGTGAATTCACACATCCCACCTCTTTTCCTCTCAGATGTCTCACTCTTGTGAGGCCGACTTGGCACTGAAGTGAAAACAGTGAAGTGTGTTGTTAGGCATGTGTACAGATAGTGGGGGCAGAATTTCTACCATAGGTGCTCAGCTCCAGAAACTCCCGAGTGTGGCTCTGTCCTGTGTGAATTGACACATGACTGCAGAATTACAGTTATAGATAAGCACCCTTTTTCTGTTATTTGAAGCTAAGCAATAACTTGCTTTTTTTTTTCTATTTCAAGATCTTTCAGGATTGACACTGCAGAGTTCTGGTAAGCTTCGCTTGAATTTCTGTGAAACTTAAACAAAACAATTTCCTTTGAAAAAATTTACCAGTTTGATCTAAATGATGCAGAAGATGCAGCTAGGAAAATTACACATTTGCTTCTAGCAGGAAAGATAAGAGTTTAAGCATAGGCCACAAGAAACTGTTCTACCTTACATCTCTTTTTAAAGGAAAAAAAACATGAAGGTAGAATGGAAAATGGAATGTTTTGGTACTGTGTTTTGTTTGTCTGACAGAAATAAAATTAGGCACAAAACACGGGTTCTTGTTTTCTGTTGCCTGCTTAAGCGTTTTGTATCATTGAGTCTTAGTACTTGGTTATGTTGGCTAATAAAATGTCTCCTTTAATACAATAAAAATGAAAGTTAATTTAGCATTCTGAAGGTGCTCTTGCACATACCTGAAATCATGGTTTTATAGTTACAGTTCCACATTCTGGAATGCAATAATATGTTTATGTGCAATAATGTTTGTGTGTCGATATACAGGTGAAACTCGAAAAATTAGAATGTCGTGCAAATGTTCATTTATTTCAGTAAGTCAATGCAAAGGGTGAAACTAATATATAAGATAGACTCATATTACATGCAATGTGAGATATGCCAATCCTTAGTTTGGTATAATTGTGATGATTCTGGCATACAGCTTATGAAAACCCCAAATTCACAATCTCATAAAATTAGAATAGTATGAAAAGGTTCAATATTCTAGGCTCAAAGTGTCTCACTCTAATCAGGTAATGAATCCATAACACCTGCAAAGGGTTCCTGACCCTTTAAATGGTCTCTCAGGCTGGTTCATTAGGATTCACAATCATGGGAAAGACAGGTGATCTGACAGTTGTGCAGAAAACCATCATTTACACCCTCCATAAGGAGGGAAAGCCCCAAAAAGGTACAGATTGCAAAAGAAGTTGATGTTCCCAAAGTGCTGTATCAAAGCACATCAGTAGAAAGTTTTGTTGAAGGGAAAAATGTGTAAGAAAAACGTGCACAAGCAGCAGGGATGACCACAGCCTGGAGAGGATTGTCAGGAAAAGGCCATTCAAAAGTGTTGGGGACTTTCACAAGGAGTGGACTGAGGCTGGAGTTAGTGCATAAACAGCCACCACACACAGATGGATCCTGGACATGGGCTTCAGATGTCATATTCGTCTTGTCAAGTTGCTCCTGAAAACTGTTGCTCAGTGGTCCAAAGACCTCTTTTCTGATGAGAGCAAGTTTTGCATCTCATTTGGGAACCAAGGACCCAGAGTCTGGAGGAAGAATGGAGAGGCACACAATGAATGATGCCTGAAGGCCAGTGTGAAGTTTCCACAGTCTGTGTTGATTTGGGGAGCCAAGTCATCTGCTGGTGTTGGTCCACTGTGCTTCATTAAGTCCATGGCCAACACAGCTGTCTACCAGGAGATTTTGGAGCACTTCATGCTTCCTTCCGCAGGCCAGCTTTATGGTGATGCTGACTTCATTTTCCAGCAGGACTTGGCACTTGCCCACACTGCCAAAAGTACCAAAACCTGGCTCAATGACTGTGGGATTACTGTGCTTGATTGGGCAGCAAACCCGCCTGACCTGAACCCCATAGAGAATCTATGGGGCATTGCCAAGAGAAAGCTGAGGGACATGAGACCGAACAATGAAGCAGAGCTGAAGGCTGCTATTGATGCATCCTGGTCTTCCATAACACCCCAGCAGTGCCACAGGCTGATAGCATCCATGCCATTGAGACAGTAATTGATGCAAAAAGGGCCCAAACCAAGTACTGAGTACATAGGCATGCTTATAGTTTTCAGAGGTCTGATATTGTTCTATTTCCAATCCTTGTGTTATTGATGTCACATAATATTCTGATTTTCTGAGATTGTGAATTTGGGTTTTTTCCATAATCTGTATGCCATAATCATCACAATTATACCAAAGTAAGGCTTGACTTATCTTGCTTTGCATGCAATGAGTCTATCTCATATATTAGTTTCATCTTTTGAGTTGACTTACTGAAATAAATGAACATTTGCACGATATTCTAATTTTTCGAGTTTCGCCTGTATATGTAAGCTTTTCCTTGGTTTTGAAAAAACATTTCCCTCAGATTCACCTTTTTTGGGGGGGGAGGGGGGGAGAGAGAAATAAGCAGTTTGAGCAGTAGCACATTGATGTGCACATGCGCTGGTGACTAACTGACTCAGTTTGGGCCTGGAAGGTATGGAATTGCAGGTGGTATATGGTTTGCAAAGCTTGGGGAGTATGAGACAGAATCTACTGTCTATGAAAACAGGACAGAAGGTAACATGCTTGTTAGATTATTTATTTATTTGTTTATTTATTTTTACAATTTATATGCCGACCACTACCCAAAGGTCTCTGGGCGGCTTACAATCAAAAGAATTAAAACAGTTAAAACATAGAATATCAATAAATAATTAAAACAACAAAAATAATCTTTCTAATTTAACACTTTTATTTTGCCATAGCGCCCTCAAGCATGTTGGTGAAAGATGAATATGTTCATGAATTTGAGGGACAACCATCGCTCTCAGCTGCTGAAGGCCATTCGGTTCAAACTATCCAGCATCCACCAAGTAACAGGGCATCTACTGAACCTTACAGTACCCCAGCCATGTTAGCACCTTCTGAATCTAGTACTACCAGCACCACCAACTTCCCCAACATTCCTGTTCCTTCCACAAGTAAGATAAATATGCTCATCTGAAATATTTCCACAGTCCTTGCAGCCTCTTAGAAACTCAAGTATAAAAGGAGCGTTTAAATATTTTCATTTTTAATACAATTCCTCACCTGAAAAGGGCTCTTCAAGTGATTTTTAACGGTTACTAACAATGTACATTGACAACCACAGATAGAAAGGTATTACAGAGGGTGTTGACCACAGCACAAAACATCATGGGATGTCCCCTGAGCCCATTAGATGACAGCGCTAGGGATCTTTGCCTTAGGAGATCGAGGAAATTCTCAGCACTTCTTTATTCTTCTACCATCAGGTAGGAGATACAGAAGTATAGACAGCCATACCAACAGGCTGAAAAATAGTTTCTACCCGTGGGTGGTCAGACTTTTGAATGGAAAATAACTCCTACCAACATAGTACAACAGACCTGTGGGGCCGGCGTGCTGTGTGATAAGTCCACAAGGTGCAACAAGGCTGTATGGTTGGTAGTGGGATTCATTGTGTCGTGGGGTGTATGAGAAAGGCTTAACTAATCTCACAATAAAGTATTATTATTATTATTATTATTATTATTATTATTATTATTATTATTATTATTATTATTATTATTATTTTTATTATTATTATTATTATTATTATGAACATGGTATGATCTGAAAGATACAAATTAGGAAGAATCTGAGGCACTTGGTGTTAGTCGTAGAGTTTTTATCAATGTGCATTCTGGTATGGAATGGTCAGAATGAATGAATTCAAGAATGTGTTGAGAAAAAATATTTTGGGGTTTGCTGGAATAGTGTAGCAGACCAAAGTGAGCAGCACCACTTTAAACTTGCAGCCTGTTTAGCAGAGGCTTCTTTGCTTTTACCAGCAAAGAAGTGCAACACAGCAATCAATCTAAACCCATGTTGATGTTGTGTACTGGAGAGAAACCCTTGACAGAACCCAGTGCTCGTCTTCAAGTATTAGGATCAAAAAAATTAAGACAAGACAACTTAGATGAAAACAAAATCTTTGTATTTAAACATTTGTATTTAAGATAAAGAGCTTAAATTCAGCATAGTAGCATGGTAACAGTCTCACACTATATACGTAACACATAGTAGCTTTCTACTGAGGAGACCTCAGCCAGCCTGACTGCCCTTGAGGAAGGAGCAGAAACTAATGGTTTGTCTGAGCTACTCTTATGCTATCCCAGCCACTGAAATTAGATTTACCTGCCCGTGGCTTCTGTAGCCTCAGACCTTTCCAGAAACCTCCACTGTAGGTGTTTCCTTGGCCTACATTCACTGAGTAGCTCTGAGCTACTACAACCTCAAGTCTTTCGAAGTAAGTTTGTTAAAGTTTTAATTTACATTTATGTTTTTAGTGACTTGAACCAAAACATAAATCTTGACAGAATTGAAGGGGAGTTTCTTGCTGTTCCTACCTTTTTAGCACTTATAAGTGACCAGGTTGGTTTCCTCTGGCCATAATGTTGGTCCTGGAAGCTAAACTCCCATTGATTCTGGGTTTGTTTATTTTTTAAGATAGTCATCCTTAGGATGATATTTTTAAGCCACAAATTTCTTGAATGGGAAAATGTAGCCATTAACATTGACATGCTACATTGCATTATTTACTAAAATGTAGTAAAAATAATATAGTATAAAAATATATTATAGGAGATTGACATGCTCTGAATCTGGAGGTCAAAGCTGACTATAAGATGGAGGACTCGCACTAGCTTTATTCAGACTGATGAAGCTGTTTGGATGAGGAGCGAAACATTTCTATCTCTTAAGAAAAAGTCCAGTTGCGGTGACTCAACTTCCAGATAAACTCAACTGGATGACTGAGAATTTTCACAGACAGACATGCTCTGAAATAATAGTGTATATGTCAAGATATGTAAAAGTTGATAAAACATATGTTATGTATATTTAACAGAATGTGTAAAGAGAATTGTAAAATGGAGGCAGTTAGATTCTGCAGTGTCATGATGTTAATTCACAAGTGTTAGAAACTAGTAATCACAGGCATGTTAAGTGATGAAGTACAGGTGGAACTGATTATAACATCATGATTTGTAATGGTTAGATCAGATTGCATCAGATTGTTAATTAGTGATTGCATCAGATCTTATGAGTGCTGAATAGTATAAAAAGCACTAGCTTGCCATTTGTTACTGGGGACTGTTATGGTGAGAACAGTTTACCCCACACTCTGTCTGTTTGCTATATTGTATATAATGCTTGGTTGTTATGCTGTGTATATTTTGATGTACAAATATGTTTATTGATTAGCCAAACAAGGCCATATCAGTACAAGATATAAGATACAAAGCACAATAAAAAAAAACCAATTCCATATCAATATTTTCACTGAGTTGGGGCATTCTATATAATGAGTAAAATCCGTGAATGTTAAAATTTATAGATCCTCATCACCCTTACATGGAGCTCCAATTTGATCAATATAAGCAGATCTCACCACTGTAGCCTTGTGTATAAATCTGGCCACTGCACGAACAACCTGTACGGTAGAACTAGTAAGCAGGAGAGAGAGTCTGTAATTCACATTCCAATGAAGGGTATTGGCCAATATGTTTGAAAGATAATTTTGTCTAAGAGCGGAGTATAACTCACAAATAGTATATGAGCGATATCTTCAATGACTGGAGCACCGCATATGCAAGTTCTATCACAATACGGCCAGTTATGGAAGCGACCATATTTATTCATAGACTCTAAAAGTTCGAACCTTAATCTAGTATAAGCCTTTCTGAGGGAAAAGTGCAGGCTAATTGTGAGGTATTTTTCGCAATGGAATACAAGTTTATTCTTAGATAACCAACCCAAGGCTCTGTTTTTAGAGAGCAGCTCCAGGTCTGATTGAGCACTGTGATCTAAGGCTCTTTGAAGGAAGATTTATTTAGCCTGGTTGACATGTAAAATTTGGCTCTGAAATGAAAGCCCGAAATGGGCAGTAATGATGCGAATTTGTTTAGCCCAAGAATTAGAGTTGTCAGATGCTGTCTGTTCTACTAAACAGAGCTTGGGGAGTCTATCAAAGCCTAAAGACTGTATCTTCAGCCAGAACAAAAAAGCTCTCGTTACAGTAAAACTAGAAAGAGAATGGACACCTGATTCCGCCCTGACAGCGTAGGCAGCAGTATTTTTGTCTGTCCCCAGAATTCTTCTAAGGAAACGTGACTGTACTAATTCTAGCTGGGGAGCTTTAGTTAAGCCCCAGATTTCCGCTCCATATGTCAACATAGGAACAATTTTGGCCCTAAAAACTTTCAGTATCGGTAGTAAAGAACTAGGGCAATTGAAACTAATTAATTTGTGCAAATGATTTACACTAATTTCCGCCTTATGTGCACTTCTTTTAAAATGATTTAACCATGAGCCATTATATGTAAAAGTGATTCCTAAGTAAGTAAACGTGTTGACCTGTTCAATAGGTTCTCCCTTGATAAACCAATTATGTAACACAATACGTTTACTGAATACCATTACTTTTGATTTGGATCTGTTGATAACTAAAGAGTTGTTAACACAGTAGATGTTCAACTTTTGTAACAGCCTTCTTAGGCCTACCTGTGTATGGGCCAACAAAACCATATCGTCAGCATAAAGCAAGATGTTTAAAAATTTATCATAAATTTTTAACATACGAGTGGAGGCATCATGTAAGTAACCAGGTAGATCATTAACATAAAGATTAAATAGCATAGGCGCTAGAATGCAGCCCTGCCTAACGCCCTTGTATGAAAAGATAGACTTGGAAAGAGAGCCATTGGGGCCTACGCGGATTTTTAATTGCGTGTTTGAATACAGGGCCTTGATTAAAATAAGGAGCCTAGGATCCATGTTATAACTAGCCAATTTTTCCCACAATATTTCTCTATTTATAGAATCAAAAGCAGTGCTGAGGTCCATGAAGGCAGCATATAATTGCTTGCCCTTGGCAATTTGTCTAGTGGCAAGGTGGTGCAGAACGAAACAATTATCAATTGTAGATCTGCCAGATCTAAAACCAGCTTGCTCCTCTACTAAAATATTTCTTTCCAACAACCAATCAGCCAATTTGTTTAACAGATGTTTTGCATACATCTTGGCAACTATTCCTATTAGACTAATAGGTCTATAGTTTCTGGGGTCATTTTTGGCACCCTTCTTATGCAAGGGGATGATGATGGCAACTTCCCAACCTGATGGAATGATACCTGTGGCATCTATGTGAGAAAACAGCCCTGCTAATAGGGGTATATTTTGATGTATATATGAATATATGAGTTTTTACTCTATTCATTGTCATTGTCTTTCTGTTAGCCTAACTCTGCAACCCTTTATATCAATACTGACATTTTATCTACGTTACTGCTGCACTGCTCTGTGTCAAGCACAAGTAAATATTATATTTGTTGCTTAAATGCTGATAGTATACTTAAATAATTCTTAAATTTTGCTTTTGTTTGCCACTTCTCGGAGTGATATGTTTAATCCATTCTACTATGTGCATACATATTGTTTTTTTCTTTAAACATTGTATTTTTATTATGTAAGCTGCTTTGGGTCCCTTTTAAAGAGAAAGGCAGAATAAAATTATATTAAATACAGTGTATAAATAAATTGTGAAAAAATTGTAATGTAGTCTGAACATAGGTACATGTCCATAAATCATGGATAGGTATATACAGTGGTTTGCAAAAGTATTCGGCCCCCTTGAACTTTTCCATATTTTGTCACATTACAGCCACAAACATGAATCAATTTTATTGGAATTGCATGTGAAAGACCAATACAAAGTGGTGTACACGTGAGAAGTGGAACAAAAATCATACATGATTCCAAACATTTTTTACAAATAAATAACTGCAAAGTGGGGTGTGCGTAATTATTCAGCCCCCTTTGGTTTGAGTGCAGTCAGTTGCCCATAGTCATTGCCTGATGAGTGCTAATGTCTAGAGTGCACCTGTGTGTAATCTAATCTCAGTACAAATGCAGCTGCTCTGTGACAGCCTCAGAGATTGTCTAAGAGAATACTGTATTGGGAGCAACAACACCATGAAGTGCAAAGAACACACCAGACAAGTCCAGGATAAAGTTATTGAGAAATTTAAAGCAGGCTTAGGCTACAAAAAGATTTCCAAAGTCTTGAACATCCCACGGAGCACTGTTCAAGCAATCATTCAGAAATGGAAGGAGTATGGCACAACTGCAAACTTACCCAGACAAGGCTGTCCACCTAAACTCACAGGCTGAACAAGGAGAGCACTGATCAGAAATGCAGCCAAGAGGCCCATGGTGACTCTGGACGAGCTGCAGAGATCTGCAGCTCAGGTGGGGGAATCTGTCCATAGGACAACTATTAGTCATGTACTGCACAAAGTTGGCCTTCATGGAAGAGTGGCAAGAAGAAAGCCTTTGTTAACAGACAAGCATAAGAAGTCCCGTTTGCAGTTTGCCACAAGTCATGTGGGGGACACAGCAAACATGTGGAAGAAGGTGCTCTGGTCAGATGAGCCCAAAATTGAACTTTTTGACCAAAATGCAAAACACTATGTGTGGTGGAAAACTAACACTGCACAGCACTCTGAAGACACCATCCCTACTGTCAAATATGGTGGTGGCAGCATCATGCTATGGGGGTGCTTCTCTTCAGCAGGGACAGGGAAGCTGGTCAGAATTGATGGGAAGATGGATGGAGCCAAATACAGGGCAATCTTGGAAGAAAACCTCTTGGAGTCTGCAAAAGACTTGAGACTGGGGCAGAGGTTCACCTTCCAGCAGGACAACGACCCTAAAGATAAAGCCAGGGCAACAATGGAATGGTTTAAAACAAAACATATCCATGTGTTAGAATGGCCCAGTCAAAGTCCAGATCTAAATCCAATCGAGAATCTGTGGCAAAATCTGAAAACTGCTGTTCACAAATGCTGTCCATCTAATCTGACTGAGCTGGAGCTGTTTTGCAAAGAAGAATGGGCAAGGATTTCAGTCTCTAGATGTGCAAAGCTGGTAGAGACATACCCTAAAAGACTGGCAGCTGTAATTGCTGCAAAAGGTGGTTCTACAAAGTATTGATTCAGGGGGCTGAATAATTACGCACACCCCACTTTGCAGTTATTTATTTGTAAAAAATGTTTGGAATCATGTATGATTTTTGTTCCACTTCTCACGTGTACACCACTTTGTATTGGTCTTTCACGTGCAATTCCAATAAAATTGATTCATGTTTGTGGCTGCAATGTGACAAAATGTGGAAAAGTTCAAGGGGGCCGAATACATTTGCAAACCACTGTAGGTCTTCACAGCTCATACATGTAGGGGATCTAATACAGTTTGTACAGTTTTACATTCAAAAGATATTTATTTCCATTTCTAAAGTTCTGGTTCTTATGGTTGCAGAGAGAACATCAGAGATATCTTAAGTTACTTGCCGTAAGTGTAGGCTGCTCAAAGGCTGGATGGCTTGTTAGTGAGGTTTTAATGGTTTTCAAAGTCCATGTTGCCTTTCATCTCCTTACTACCTTTCTATGCAAATTGTTTACGAGAAGATACATTTTAAGATTTTTCAGATTATCATGAAAGATCACCCTCCATGCTAAGAAAATAAGCCCATATACCTACACAGTTTAATGGAAAACACCTGCTGAATAGAACTTTTGTTGGTCTTTAATTCAGAAAGTAATATATATTTTTAAAAAGACAGAGCAAACAAGATGTCAGTGAATTGTTTCAAATGTCAGAATAACCAGAACAGCAAAAAGAGTGTGCTTTGCTCTGCAACCATCTGTCCTAATTTTTCTGCCTATTTTTGAAATTAGAATTCTGTCTCCCTGCTCAGGAACAAAGAAGAGTTTCTTGCACTACTTTGACTCTCTCATGTTGTAGGTTACGTATAGAGAGAGTGATTTCATTGATGTTACTTACCATGAAGTAGCTGCATTGTTAATTTAAAATGTTACTACATTTTGTATCATAACTTTAATGACTGTAACCTAAATTATAGCAATTGCTTTTTAAAATTACATACATTTCTTCCCCACAAGCATTAGATTTGTGTTACCTCATTCTTCTAACAAAGCAATCATGCATTTTAAAAAGTAGAAATGAAATGTCTGGAAGTTGAGTCATGGCTACTGGACTTTTTTTGTGAGAGATAGAAACGTTTCGCTGTTCATCCAAACAGCTTCATCGGTCTGAGATGATCGGTCTGAGACCGATGAAGCTGTTTGGATGAACAGCGAAACGTTTCTATATCTCAAAAAAGAAGTCCAGTAGCCATGACTCAACTTCCAGATAAACTCACCTGGATGACTAAGAATCTTCACAAGACATAGAAATGAAATGTTTTGCGTTTTGCCAGGTCAACCCACCAGCATGTTACCAGGTAGCCACAGTGATGGACTCTTACAGATTGCTTCCGGGCCTCAACCAGGGGCACAGCAGAATGGCTTTGCTGCTCAACCAGCAACTTACCATCACAGTAAGTGCAGACCAAGTTCTAACCTACATTGCATGCAGCCAAAAGCCATTTCAATTTAGTAGACAGTATTACTGTCTACAAAATTGTTCAGGGATAAGATAGCATAAATAACACCCTCCTTTTAAGAATATTGAAATCATAGCAGACTGTTTGCTCATCAAATACAATGGCAGTATAAATGATTTAAGGGTATTTAAATCTACTTATTTTAAAAAATGGTAATTTCCTGGCAGCTGTGCAGCTAATATCACTCTATAGGTAGTATATCTTCATTTTCTGATTATCCTCCCCGGATTATTATTTTCTTCCTCCTTCCTCCGCCTCATCCTAGATTTTCAGATCCTGAATTGCCCCTTGGCCCATTTGACTGTGAGTTCTGGGAGTAGGCCAATGATTCACATGTCTTTATTGACAATATCCTGCCATCTCCGTTTCGGTCACCCACGCGGCTGCTGGCCATACTTGAGATACTTAAACTCTAAATCAACTTCCCTATTGGCCCACTCTGAAATAGTCTAAGGTAGAAGAAGAATATTCAAGCATTGTGTGGTCATCTTGTATAATAATCTTTCATGAGATCACAGAAGAAAGCAAACCAGTTGCCAGCTTGACTGGACTGGTCTGGTCTAGTTAATGTCCTCACAGGATTCTGTCAGAATCTGGAATAGCCGTACAGACTGTCCATATTCTGTGTAGACTATTTATTCTTTGTTTAACCAAAGTGGTTCCAGTTTCTTGGGCCTTTCACACCCTGTGTTCCTTGAGTGTTAGGTTAGAGACCAAAAGGTCATGGCTATTCCACTGGGATATTATTAGAGCTGGTCAAGGACAGGTGGAAGTTGGAGTTGGTCAGATGAATATCTCCCTCTTCGTGCTTAAAAGTGGAGTTATTCCTAGAATGTTTGGATTGCCTCTAGTCATACTTTTACTTACTTATGTGGGGGAAAGTGGCAATGTGCCATCAGAAGAGAGACATCTAATTTGTGGCTATTATCACTCACTATCCCATAACTGTAATTCTCAAGAGCTAATATAGTTTCAAATACTTAAACATGCAATCAAAATAGAATTTTAATTCTGCTTTGCTGTGAGGTCATTGATTAATGAACTAAGGCTTTTAGTTTTTCCTATTTAAAATGTTTTAAAACTTTGCAAAATGATTTTTTTACACTGTGGAACCTGCATTAGTTTTTACTATCTAGTCAACTGAAGTCAGAACAAAAAGCTCCTTGACTCTATAACAAAGGGAAAAAAATCTATAACATGGAGTGATTGTTCCCATGCTTGCTTTTTATGTTTTGATGGCATGAAGGACATAGGCTCCCAACAGGATCTTAAGACTTGATCAGGATCCTCGTGTCCTGCCCGCTGGCCTCAAAGGCAAGATTTGGTTGGCAAAGGCACAGAGCAGAGAAATTAAGAGTCAAGGTAAATTATAGCATAGGAAACACCAACAGAATCTTGCAGGAGATAGAATGTACAAATGTCCAAGAGCATATCAGAGCGAGTTGGTCTTACTGCATCAGAAGTCAAGGAGGGAGTATTCGGGTAGCATAGTCAAGTGTGCTGCAGTCAATTCTACTACGTAGAGCAAGCATGTCCAAACTTCGGTCCTCCCGATATTTTGGGCCACAACTCCCAGAATTCTAAGCTTAGATGGCCAGTGGCAAAGGACTGTGGGAGTTGTGTCCAAAACATCTAGGGGGCCGAAGTTTGGTCATGCCTGGCATAGAGAATAAGAGCTTTCCCTCAAGGAGAGTTCCTGTTCTAAAGGAGATTTCTAGAGGACTCATTCCCTGCAGCCAAGTTCTTCACTTTTAGAGACTTCTTGCTGGGACAAACATTATCTTGGGTTCCATTTTTCTTTTGCCAAGGAGAGAGAGAGGGGGGGGGGAGCTGCAGTTCTCTGCTCCAGCTTCCCAAATATATGCCTCCACACAAGTGTTCTTTTCCAGCAGAATACAGTAGAGCCTGTTGGCAAGTATGGTGCCACACAGTGCCACAGGACAAAAAGTTCCCCATACCACCTGCATAGCATTTGTTCTCTGATATTGGCTGCTTTACATGGCCTGCATGCATAGTATTGCATTACTCTTGGCAAATCAAGGCTCTTCTCCATAGGTAGCGCACAGCTGACTTGAGTTACCGTTCAGCCTAGGGAAGACCTCTGTCAACAAAGTCAGCTTTGCTATAACAGTGAGGAAAATGGCAAGGTAGAAAGGTTGGCCCAAGTCCAAGGTAATGGTGGCGGTGGTGAGAAATGCTGGCTCGTATTCTGCAGGATGTCCAGGTTTCCCTGTGCATTCAAAAGCCCTAATAATTCCTGTGTCAGGTCATGTACATAAAGGTCATCCTTGGAAATGAGAATGCTACTGGCTTGAGTGTATGTCCTACCTTGTACTGGGAGAGTCAGCATCCTAATAACAAGGCAAGGGTGGCATTGAAATGCTTTTATAAAATAGGCGAACAAATAAAAAATCCACTCAGTTCCTCTGTAAGACCTCTGAGCTTCTTTACTTCCTATACAATAAATGAAGAACATTATTTGTAGCCTTTTTTCAATTCTTTTTTCTCTTTAATGAAACTGGGAAATTTCTACATGTACAAATCAGACAGACTTTTCTTTTGTATTTTTGTTAAGATAGTACCACAACTTGGACTGGGAGTCGAACTGCAGCGTACACACCTACCATCCCTCACCACCAGAATGGGCATCTTCAACATCACCCACCTATGCCCCATCCTGGACATTACTGTAAGCACCTGTGGATTGCTGCATTGTGATACACTTTTTGCTGGAATAACTTTGCCGTGGGGGAGGACAGTGTAGCAGGTAGAATCGGAACATCTGATTTTAAAATTCCAGTTCAGTTATGTCAGTTTCAGTTGCTCAATATATTTTACTGTACAGAATGGGAGATTGTTTTGTTCCATGGGAGACACTTGGAGCTTCATAGAGGAAAAATGGGATATGAATGTGATGAAATAGAAGAAGTAAAATGTCATACTTTCCTTGGGGAGGGCTTACCATCATTTACTCTGCTATTTGGGAAACTATACTCGGCATAGAAATAATTCTTTGAGGAATTGTTGGGGTACTTAACCTGTAAGCCTTTTAAGGCCTGACATATTAAGTGATTCTTAAATCTGATTTATTTGTGAAGGCTGTGCTATATTTTACAGACATAGATTTTTTAAATCTGTATTGCTTATTTACCATAATTATTAAACCTGAATTCTTAGTGATAATTTGTTTTTAGAGAATGCAAGAAGTTGTGAGGACAGTGGATAAACAGCATTACTTTATTGTAATTTCTTTGAAGGGCCAGTTCATAATGAACTTGCATTCCAGCCTCCTATATCAAATCATCCTGGTAAGTGTTCATTTGCTTAAATATTCGTTCTGTTGTTACACTTGCTGAGAATGTAAAATCTAACATTTTAATCCCCTTTTATCTGTTTAGTACATGGCTGTATCAAATGCAATATATTCCAGAAAACCTTACGATGAACCACATGTAGGGAATCCGTAGCCTATAAGCCAGAACAAGTCCATGGGACTTTTCGTAGGAATGTGTTTCTGTTGAATCAGAGTGCTGGTATGTCTTGTGCACTTGGACTGGCTGAAACTCCAGGGTTTCCCAGAAGTGTGTTTGGTAATGTTCCTTGTAATCTGTGGTAATCTCTTATCCAAGTGGTAAGCAGACCTGATTTAGTCTGGATTTTGAAGTTAGAGGAGATTGGGCATGTTCAAGGTGGTATGGTTCCCCCTCTCTTAATTTTCTAGCACATTATGACCTCCAGGCAATCTCCTGCCTCCCTCAATGTTCTGTGTTAGGGCTTTAGAATGCGTCCATTGGTGCTAGTGGTAGATGCGTGAAACCTGATTGCCTTGCTGGGGAAAATTAGGATGTCACAGCTAAGTAGGAAAAGTTACCTGTCCCATGCTGCTTATAATTCCCCCTGCACAGGATTTATAGAGCAGTGAATTGAGTAGCCACCAGAAGAGAAGAAGCTGTGGTGGGCATGCATGGAGAGGAAGAAGAAATTCTCTGGGCTCTTTCTTTGCTGCTTTTTCTTGTGGTGCTGTTGTTTGTGTGGTGCTCTTTATTAAGTTCTCCTCCGACCTTTGTCCATAAAATTTAGCTCCTGAGTACTGGTGTTCAATTGCCTATTTTGAGATGGATGTGCAAGTTGGCGAAACATTCAAGGTCCCTTCAAGTTGTCCAATTGTTACTGTTGATGGATATGTAGACCCTTCAGGTGGGGACCGCTTTTGCCTTGGTCAGCTGTCCAACGTTCATAGAACAGAAGCCATTGAGAGAGCAAGGTATGTTGTATGGGTTTTGGGACACTAAACCTCTGCTTTTTACACTACCTCATGTCCTGTTGTGTAGCCTTGCTATTGCAGTGGGACAGATGTCAGGGTCTTACTAAATTTTGTTTCTTTTACTAGGATTGTTTATAAATAACTCTTCTATTGAACATGTCCAGAGCCATTAAAAAAACAGAATTAACTAAAAGAAGATACAGTGGTACCTTGTATAAAGGAGTTAATTCGTTCCCAATGAAATTACTGTATATACTTGAATATAAGCCTAGTTTTTCAGCCCTAATTTTGGGCTGAAAAAAGGGGCCCTCGGCTTATATTCGGGTCAATACTTTTAGCCACTGAGGCAAGTCATCTGTGGCTAAAAGTCATTTTAAACATTGCATGCCACTTCTCATGACCCCCCCTCTGCATCACAGGGGAGCAGCACACGATGTTTAAAATGACTTTTAGCCACTGACTCAAGCACTTGCATCAGTGGCTAAAAGTTATTTTAAACATCACACATCACTCCCCCAGCTCACAAAGGAAGAGCTGCCAGGCCCTCCCTGCTGCATTTCCCACCCTAGACTTATTCTCGAGTCAATATGTTTCCCCAGTTTTGGGGGGTCAAATTAGGGACCTCGATTTATACTCAGGTCGAGTTATACTTGAGTATATACGGTATGTTAAGCAAATTTTCCTTTATACAAATTCCCATAGGAATGCATTGAAAATGGAGTAATCCCATTTTTATGTTGTACGGATTCTCCCCATAGGCGATTATGTTAAGCAAATTTCCCCTATCTCTGGATTTTTTTATGTTGTACAGATTTTATGTTATACAAACTGTTTGTTATACAGGTTTCCTATCAGTGTTGTTACAGTACTTTATGCGCTGTTCTGTATTTGACTAAAATGAGTATGCCATAATCTTCCCTTATGTATAGAACAGTATTTACACTGCCCTGTTGAAATCTTCCTTACATTTGTTTATCATATTCCTTTGGTTTTGTGGTAATCTACACTTTCTGTGTTTTAAATTGAAGATTTAAAAAAAACTTTTTAAAAGGTACCTCTTGTGACTTCGAAGCAAAGCTCATCATAAATTAGTCTTCATCTATTTTATTTAGTTTTTGTATTATTTCATTGGGATTTCCAAATTTCAAATCCATTGGGATTTCACAGTGCAAAATAGAAGAGGCATCATATTCCTGTTTTGCATTTTAATTAGTATGCAATTTTTATTCTGTTGTGAAATGTGACCTTTAGAATTAGATCTAAGATGTTTTGTTTATGTATAATTTTTTTCTTAGAGCCATCATGTTTTCATATATAGCTTATGTCTTATTAGTGATGTAAAATCAGCTTCACGTATTTAAAAAAACATAGAAACTTTAAAAGCTGTGTAAATATTGGTGTCTGTAGGTGTGAATCTGTGTCATGGAATTCCCAGAAATTTGCCTGTAGAATTTTTGGAGAATTCACAGTGTTGAAGTTCCAGTAATCTGAATGGTACATTCTTAATCATTATTTTGAAACTATGTCCATAGATTGTCTGTCATTGGGAGTTGTCTTCTTGCCAGTTCAGGTGGCACCTTTCTAAGCAATTACATGTAGATAGCTACTATTTGGTGAAGTAGTAAAGTGCTGCAGTCAAATAATTCATGATACATTTGATGATGCGACCAGTCTTTGTGAAACACAACTGTAATTAAAAGAAAAAAGACCATTTGCATAAAGCTTGGAAATAACATGCTCATTTTAATAAGTTAATGTTAAATTACCACCAACAAATGATATTTTTAAAATGTGTTTTACAAATAACATTAAGGATAGTTTGGGTAATTAAATTTTATTTATTGCTGTGCCTTCTAAGGATGGTGCAGGTGTATGCACCCATTCCTCCTGACATAAGTAGCACCCATAAGCCCTTAATGAAAGATGATCTTTAAGTGTTAGTTCCTGTATTAGGATTCCAGGTGTTTTTGAACTGAAGCTTCCAAACGTCTTAGCTATTACAGTATAAGTTTGTATTAGACATGGGCACGGAGCGGCAAAATTCTCGTTTCCGTTTTCGGTTATCGTTATCGTTACGTAACGGGTAACAGTAACGAGAATTACTCCGCTCCAGCTCGAACCTGACCCGATAAAGATAAATTGGGTCTGATTTTTCGTTGTTGTTCATGGCATCGCGGTGATTGCGTGATGCCAAGCAGCACAGAAAAAAAGTTAAAAAAAAAACCCGATTCCCGACCATAAAAGCAGGTGAAAATATGCCTGCCTCAGTGAGGGCACCTACCAGAGAGGGGTGGTTTCTGGGGGGGGGTCCCCGGCCTTCCCCCCCTCCTGTCCTGGGCTGCTGGTACCAGGCTGGGGGGGGGCATCCTCGTCGTCTCCATTTGCCATGCGGTGGGGGGGATCCAAAATGGCGACCGCAATATTTATTTTTAAATTGTGGTCCAAAAACCCACCAAAGCACCACAGAAACACTTGAAAATTAGGTATTTTAAATGCCTGATTTTTATAGTAGCAGCAGTGGGTTTTTCTTGCAATAAAACGTCTCCATTGATTTTATTTTATTTTATTTTTATTTTTTTACACCTGCGCAATGATGGGCTGGCCATGGGATTGGACCATGCAATTTTTTGGACCCATTCCACCAATCGCATGGCCAGGTTTTGACTGAGACTTCTGGATGTGCCAGAGGGCATAAAAAGCCCACTAACCCTAACCCTAACCCTAACCCATACGCCAGTACACTCTCCTTCTTAAGTGGGTCACAGGCACCCAGAGGTGCAGCCCACCAACCCGCCCTAACCTTAACCGTAACCCTAAGCCTAGCCCTTACCCTAACCCCAACCCTAACCCAGATCCGTACGCAAGTATGCTTCCCTTCTTAGTGGGTCAGAGTAGAGGCACCCAGAGAGGTGCCTCCCAGCCAGAGCCCACTACCCCTACCCCTAACCTGTACGCCAGTATGCTTTCCTTCTTAGTGAGTCAGAGGCACCCAGAGAGGTGCCTCTGCCACTTACCCCCCAACCCTAACATAATGTAATGTATGGTATGCGGCGGCTATGCGAAACGCTTCCCTTCCCTTCTTAGTGGGTCAGACGTCAGAGGCACCCAGAGAGGTGCCTCCCAGAGCCCACTTACCCGAACCCCAACCCCAACCCAAAGAACAAACGACAAACGGAAACGACAAATTTTTGAAAATTTCCGCGACAAATGGAAACGACCCGAAACGGACCCATCCCGAAACGACAACTCGAAACGTCATTTTTTCTGGTCGTGCCCATCTCTAGTTTGTATACTGCTGCTAATGAATACTGAGTTGGTAATGCTAAAATGATTCAAAGGAATCACTGGCTTAACAGAAAAGAGCTGTTCTTGGTGACTATGAGTCTTTGCAGGTGAGGACCATGGGAGACCAACCCAAGCCTTACTTTTCAGACATACTGTGTCTTGAGCTTGAATAATCATATAATGAGGTTTGTCACTTTTTCAGGGAAAAATATTAGATTTATAAGACATCATAGGAGCTCTGTAAATCCCTGTTCATTTCAGAATTGACTATTAAAATTGCACATTAATGACGATAATTCAACAAGTTCAACACATTTAACACTGACAAATCAATTTTCAAACCAAGTGGAAGCACAGTCACTTCAAAACTTCACATTCTGGGTGACATTTTAACTTAATATTTCTTGTCTGCCTGGCTGTATTTGATTTATAGCAACAAGTGATTATTCTGCATACATGGATAGGCACTGTTTTTCAGTAAAGCAAAGAGCACTGTTTATATACCACCCCATAGTGCTAAAAACACACTTTGGAAAGGTTACACTTTGATTATGCAGGCTATGCATTATTCCCCATGCCCCCGGTTAGCTGGGTACTTAATTTACTGACCTCAGAAGGACTGAAGACTGAGTCATTCTTGAGCCAACTACTTGAGCACATTAGGAACAAATTCAGTTCACGAGCTGAGTTTTGTCTGCAGTACTTTAGTTTAATCACTGCACCGCAAGGCTTCGTGGAAACACGGGTTTCTGTGACATTAAAGAAGGCTGAAGAAAAAAGGGTTCTTGGCTTGACATCCAATGATCTGAATCAAATAGGATTTTTCCAGATGTCTTTAAGGTTTCCTTTCTTGCTCGAATTTAGCTTTGCTCAAATTGATGCTTTCCCCACTTTCCTATGCAGACGTCATATGCAGAGCTGCTAGGAAAGCTGATTGAAAGATAAAGCTGTTGGCATCCACTGAGCCTGTGATCGCTCTCATGTTAGATTCTAGTCAACACATGCATGGCAGAATTCATGAAGAGTGTCTGTTTTGGAGGTTCCTATGGACCATAGAAGGGGCGTGGTGGCTCAGTGGACTAAGGTTTCCGAAAACTGTCAGCTGCAAAGTCGGCATCTCGGCGGTTCGAATCCCGGGTGCCACGCAGCCGAGCGACCTACCGCTGATAACCCCAGTTCCTGCCAACCTAACAGAAAGCATGCAAATGCAAGTAGATAAATAGGTACCACTGTAAAAAGCGGAAAGGTAAAACCAGTGTTTCCTTGCAGCCACGCCAGCCACATGGCCATGGACTTGCACAACACTGGCTCTTTGGTTTGAATACGGAGATGAGCACCGCCCCTAGAGTCGGACACAACTAGCATGCATGTGCGGGGGAAACCTTTGGACCATAGAGGATATGGATCTTAGGGAGCTCTGGTGTAGAAAAAGATGTATTTTCCATCAAGGACCTCTTATCCAAGAGCTTGAAATAGGAAGTTGATTCACCCGTTGCTGGCTTCTTCTCTCCCCTCTCCCCCCGACCCCATTTTTAAAAACTGAATCCGCTGGAGTCATCTTGTCTTTTTTTACACAGGTTGCATATAGGGAAAGGTGTGCAGCTAGAATGTAAAGGCGAAGGGGATGTCTGGGTTCGGTGCCTCAGTGATCATGCCGTCTTTGTGCAGAGCTACTACTTAGATCGAGAAGCAGGACGTGCACCAGGCGACGCAGTTCACAAAATTTATCCCAGTGCATATATAAAGGTTTGTGTGAGCTATTTATTAATTCTCTTTGTACGAATGGATGTATAAATGTTTAAAAGTATCAGTTGGAGTCCGTCTACATCTCAGACAAACTGTCAAGGGAATAGTTCAAAAAAGCTCTCTATATAGAGCTGGCTGTTTTTATTTTAAAATTCTTTTCCAGCAAGTTTTCTTTAGCAGTTAGCTCAATTATTATACTAACGTTCGCTTTGGTAACTGTGTACGGGGCGGGGGCAGTAATGTACAGTGGAACAAAATCATTTTTAATATCTTCAGTGCATTTAGGCTGTTGTGATTTTACCATGTCCTGAAGATACAAAGATTCTTGAACAGGTTTTCTGCACCTGCCTGTAGCTGCGGTTTTCAGGTAGTGCATGCCACATTGGTCCTGTCATCTCTAATTCTATCCAAGGTGGCTCCCTCTGCCCCCCCCCCACGTTGAAAACACATTCTTCACTGACAAAAACCTTACAACAGCAAATAGGCAGGCAGAGGGCAGATTAAATAAGTCCCTCACCCCTTGCTTATCCCTCTCAAACCCCCCACAGAACAACAACAACAACAACAACAACACACACACACAGTATTTCTGGTACACTCCACTGCCATACAAGTAGTATAGGTCAAGAGAAAGAAAAGTTGAGAGAAGAAAATGAGGAGAGAACAAAGCGCCCGCTTCATCATCCAGCATAAGAGAGGGCTTGGTCCTGTCAACAGGCAGGTGGAATAGAGAGAGCCAGCAGCAGATCTTTCCCTGGTTCACACACTGCCTTGTCTTGGCAGGTAGTGTACCAGATCTGTCTTCTCCCACCCTCCACCCCCAGGAGCACTGGCATTTCTCGCTCGAGACCTGACTTTGATAAACTCTTCCCCAACCAGGTGGTAGAGGTCACAGAGGAAAGGAAAATGGAAGCAAGCCAGTGTCTCACAGCCCAGAAGCAGGAGTGGGGGTGGTCCTTGGTCCTGCAGAGAACCAGGAGTCCAATGGGCTGAAATTTGGGAATGTTCAGTGTATCAGATCATACATTTGGCATATTGTTAATTCTGCTACTGTATACTACACACAGTAAAGGGTGGAAAGTTGTCCACGTGGCAGTTGTTAATTGAAAAAGTCTAGAGATGTATACATGGTAGTCCCTGACTATATAGTTAACACACTCTTGATTGTCCCAACTGATAAGACAGCCATTGAATCAGTTGTTGAATCATAAATTGAAACATAACAAATTTTGCTGGATTAGTGGCTGTACTCTAGCCAG
The DNA here is from genome assembly GCA_029282475.1 of Phrynocephalus forsythii. Classification (NCBI taxonomy): domain Eukaryota; kingdom Metazoa; phylum Chordata; class Lepidosauria; order Squamata; family Agamidae; genus Phrynocephalus; species Phrynocephalus forsythii. The sequence continues at coordinate 120,255,913 of JAPFRF010000004.1, forward strand.
AACTAGTTTGCTCCTTACATGTACTACAATTATATATATGTTTACAAAGAATTAAATTCCATCAGTTTGTTTGGACTTACCCACATATCCATAGCAGTTCATAATCTTGCCAATCTCATAGTTCTTGCCTGATAGATGGCGAGACCTAGAAGCTGTTGCGAAGTCCATGCAGTTACAACCACCAACCACAGGGCTGGCTTTAAAGCAGTTCCCAATTCATTCTGGTCCTTTGTATTCACCATTTACACATAGGTGTTATGTGTTTCATACAGTTTACACGAACAGGGACACAATTGTGCCTTGTGCAGGAGGGGTGCAGTTGTACTTTTGCTGGTTGTTGTTCTGGAGAGTTTAAAACAGCTGCAATAAATGCTGCTTCTTTTTAAGGTGTTTGATTTACGTCAGTGCCACCGTCAGATGCAACAGCAGGCTGCTACAGCCCAGGCGGCGGCTGCTGCTCAAGCTGCCGCAGTTGCAGGAAACATCCCTGGGCCAGGATCTGTGGGAGGAATTGCTCCAGCCATCAGTAAGTGGTACATGATCAATCGCTTTCTGCCTTCACCCCATGTTTAATTTTTTTTTAAAAAAATCATTTTGGGAAGAAGGGAATTTAAGTGTCATTTTGTTTCGGATCACATGCCCCAACCATGGACAGTGTTAAGAATTCAAACTATAGATTGAGCTTCCAAGTAGTTGAACAAGCCTAGAGGTGTAAGAGCACGGAAGAATATAACTACTGCCACAACCACCACCCCACACATATTTTTCCCATTTATGTAAATAATTGCATACCCTGTTTCCCTGAAAATAAGACATCCCCTGAAAATAAGACAGACTTACAGTTTTGCCCCGCACTGAAATATAAGGCATCCCCGAAAATAAGGCCTCCCCATAATAAGATAACAGTAAATGTGTACCGTATTTTTCTTCATGGAAAAATAAGACATCCCTTGAAAATAAGACCTAGCACATCTTTGGGAGCAAAAATTAATATAAGACACTGTCTTATTTTCGGGGAAACACGGTAGTAGTATACGCCGTCAAGTCAATTCTGATTTATGGTTAATTTGGTTTTGTTGTTATGGAGGACTCAGAATTGGTTTACTGTTCCCTTCTTTTGGGAGTGCTCTGGGGTAGTACACCTTGCCCAAGGCCACAAAGGCTGGTTCTTCTTCAAAGATCAGCAAGCAATTGAATTCCTGACCCCATGTGCTCTGACTCGCTGAGCTGTGATGAAAATGAAATGTATCTAGTAGCAAAACTGCTGTTAGCTAATAGTTCAGGAAATGAGGTGGATTGGGCAGTCCTGTATAGTAAAATTAGTATTCAGTGGCTGAAATCCTGTTATGTGATTGTGACTGGTTATGACATCAGCAGATGGGAACATACTTCAAGTTTCCTACCCCACCCCCACCCCACGTTATGTTCCAAGGCTCCCTAGGGATCCCTTTTGACCCAGATAAGATTTTGAGAGCCTAGGGTACAGAGCAGGATGGATATTTAATATTAAGAGATCAAAATTGGAACCAGCAGTGAAGGTTTTCTGACATTAAAGCCCTATCCCCACCCTATCCTGAGGCTTCCAAAGGCTTTCCCAGGTTCAAAGAAATCTCTATGGAGACTTTGAAGCAGCAGGAGGAAGGTTTGGGTTAGAAACTTTAAATAAAATATTTATATTCATGGCTGATGGCACTCACCATTTAAGACCATGGGGTTGCACAACAGAATTTCAGTCAACAAGTCTTAATATTTCTGTCTGTCAGATCTGCTTATGGAGAACAACAAAAAGAGAAATAATATTAATGGTGCAGATTAGAGATGAGTGTTTCATTTCGGAAGAGGACTGGTTCTGAAACGAAACACGCCAGCACAGCTGGTGCTTAGAACCCAGTCCCACCCTCCAGAACAAAATCAACTGCTGTCTTACCTTGGTGCAGTTCATGCTAGGCGAAATTCCAACCGGGAAGCAGCCTCCAATGTGTCATCTTTCCCTCTCCCTGGTGCTGGCCAATCAGACAGGCGGGATGATGCATGTCCTTGCACAGCTTCTGATTGGCCAGCACCAGGGAGAGGGAAAGATGATGCATCAGAAGTTGCTTCTTGATTGGAAGCACAAACTACACCAAGGTAAGACAGTGGTTGATTTTGTTCTGAAGGGTGGGACTGGGTTCTGAGTGCCAGTTGTGCTGGCATGTTTCGTTTCGGAACCAGTCCAGTTCCAAAACAAAATGCCCATCTCTAGTGCAGACCTACCATAATAGGTTGAGACTCCCATTGAGGGTAGAGCGAGTTGTTGGAAAAAGGGAGATCCAATGTCAGAATATCTTTCCAGCTTTTGCAGGAATGTCTTCTTTGTGTGGAATGGGAGGAAGGTAGATTTATGCCACTCAGTTCCCATCTAATTGTTGGAGAATGAAGGAAATAGGAAGAAAAAAAAACAAAAATCCTGGTTCTTGCTCTGTCCTACCCTTCTGGGCTCTTATCAATAGGACTGAGAACGTGTTAGGGTCCTGGTGGAGTTCAGATAACTAGATAGGAGTGCCCTAGGAATTCAGAATACATGGCAAATGTGTTTTACTGTAGAAGTGATGCTTTTGTGTGTTTTTAATTTTAGTTCCCCCCCCCCCAACAGCTTCTCATAAACTGGAGAAATCACTGAAATATTAGATTCCTAAGAGTTCAACTGTTTATAGCTTCTTATCAATAAAAATATTTCAACATTTGGGCCGATTCATTTGTTCTTGTTTTAGAATCCAGCGTTTTATCGATTTTTGTAAGTCCTCCCAAGAGCATTGGTATAGTGTCAGTATGTAACTATGTTAAGCAAATTTAAAAGTCAGTATTTTGTTCAAAAAACTGTACTTTTAAATTTAACAATTGTGAGCAAATCAGAATAAATGTGATAGATTTAGTGTCCCTGAAACAGCAAAGAAAATTTGATCAGTTTCTCCAAATATTCATTTGCATATATGTGGGGCAGTCCCCATGACTTCAGAGTTTCTGCATATAATGTTAGAAAATATAATACAGATATTGTACAGCATTCCCCCCAAAACATGACAGACTATAGCTTAGTCTTATAAAAATACTGTATACTGGAAAAAACTCTGAGACTTAGCAGAACTCATTGCTACTCAGGAACATTAGAAAAACTCTTGCAGACAATTTTAAAAAATAATTTATATATTTACATTTAACTCAGAAAGCTTTTCTTCAGCATAAAAAACATATCTTGTAATAAACATTACCTTTGACCAGCAAAAAACACAGCCACTAACCTTACACGGGAGCATTGTGACGGGCTTTGAGTAAAGACCAGCAGTGATTCTTCCTTGCTACATTTGGTGTAGTTTCAAGCACTAACTACCTGCAGCTGCCCGTTGCTGCTGCAGCCTCAAAGTTTGTTCCTAACACCCTTCACACCTGTGTGTGCTCTACCACACACAAACTCTGTGTATCTACACTCCTCTGTGTAAAAGGTTTGTTTAATAATTCCTTTATGTTTTTATATCTTTATAAAAACGTGACATATAACAGCTTCTCAGAGTACATTCTCCATTTGCTCAATATGCAGTAGGAGAGGTAGAGCAGGGAATAAAACTAATTTTGTCTCCAGCATTTCAGAAGCTGATGGCTTGCAAACCTTTCTACAGACCATGAAGTGATTCTATTTTGCCAGCTGGTTACCATGTCTGGTTCTGTCCCTTCAGGCCCCAGGGTTTTGTTTGTTATCCAAATGAAGCCATTGTAGATCTTTCTTTGATTTATTCAGAGGGTTCAGTTTGCTGCTTTTCAATATGATGTACTGTTATGAAGTTGGCAGGAATTTTGGGTGTGAAAGCATTTGCAGAATTCCATTCCCATTGGAATTCAGAGGGGGCAGTAGTTCTCAGTAAACACTTTGAATATTTCAAAAGCAGGGGAAATCAGAGGCAGCAGTTCAAATGAAACAGCTGTATCTGCTGCTGAGTTTATATGGATTAAGTTTTCTACCCCCAAAAATACTTTATGTAGCTCTGGAAGATAGAAGCAGGGATGATTAAATATTGTGTGCTCTCTCATTAAAATCTGAAAGAGAATTCTGAATGATGCGTGTTAGGAATTATTCTTGAAATGTTGACTGAAGGCTAGGTTTAGTTAAATGGGGATTCCTATTTAGATCTAGAGGAGGAGAACAAGATAATAGTAGTAGACATTGCTGCACTGTTATGGCAAATTTTGCTTAGCCAGGGGCATAGATCAGGGGTGGGAACCTTTCGCCCTCTACAACTCCCATAGTTCTTTATCATTGGCAGTGTAGGCTCAGAATTCTGGGAGTTGCAGTCCAAAACATCTGGACGGCTGAATGTTCCCCACCTCTGACATAGATAGTCATTCCCAAAGCACCGTAAATGTTCAGGATAAGCACTGCTGACCTGACAAAAGCTTTTTTTTGACAATATATGCAATGATCTTGAAGTGCTGATGGCAGGTGATATTCATTCAGCTTTTACATCACTACTTATTTATTTTTATTTTATTTATTTATATAGCTTGTATGCCGCTCACTACCCAAAGGTCTCTGGGCGGCTCACAATCCAAATAAATAATTCAGACAATTACAACATCAAAATTGCAATAAAATTAAAACAATAAAACATTTAAATATAATAAATACAATATATTAAAATACTACACTAAAATTGCCATTAGGACCCACAGTAATCAGTTAAAAAACTTCTGGAACAGGAATGTTTTACCTGGCGCTGGAATGTCATCAACGTTGGCGCCAGGCGGGTCTCACTTGGGAGGGCATTCCATACTTGGGGTGGCGTACACCAAATGAAACAGATAATGAAGGTGGTGGAACCCCCCCCTCAAGCCAGTGGAAGCTGGATGCATGCCAGCAAATGACTTTGTGAAATAAAGAAGTTTTATTGGTGTTCTCTGTTCTTCTAGGTTTGTCGGCCGCTGCTGGGATTGGGGTGGATGACCTTCGGCGCTTGTGCATCCTGAGGATGAGTTTTGTGAAAGGCTGGGGACCTGATTACCCAAGACAAAGCATTAAAGAGACACCCTGTTGGATTGAAATTCACCTGCACCGTGCTCTCCAGCTCCTAGATGAAGTCCTTCACACTATGCCTATTGCAGATCCGCAGCCACTAGACTGAGGCCCCTTTCTGCTGTTAGCTGTTCTAGAGTGAGGATGGTGGATTGTAAAATACCATTTTGTTTATTACTGGAAGATATATTTTACTTCCATTCTGCTTAACCTCTTAACCAGGTTTTAAAAGAGAAGTGTCTTTGCCACCTTGCTCTCAGCAGAAAGAGTCAGCGCTTGCCATGAGCCTGAGAGAGTTCCCAGCTTCAGACTTCATTTTTGTGGTGGTCAGAAGCTGGCACGAGCCAGCATACTTTTTTAAAATGGTGGTCTGTTGGTGTGATCACTGGTATGCCTGTTCCTTGGGAATCTCCCTTGGCTCCGTGGAGCTCCTCAGAATTGGCATTGCAATGGTATGATGCGGTCACTTCGAACAATCCTATGCATTTCAGGGAGCCCAGAAGTGGGGTTCCATTTATGCAGTTACCTAGCCTTGCCCTTAGTTGGGTCCTGCCCAAAAGAACAAAACCATGCCAATTGTTCTAAAGGGAGGATTCTAGTGCTCTGTTCTACTGGCACGCTGAGGCATCCTTCACAGGGAGAGTCTTCTATGTGAAATATTTATACACACAAGATTTTAAAACATATTAAAAATGATAGGCTTCAAATCTGGGTTTAATTTTAAATGCAACATTTAACTATTCAACCAGAACTGCCGATCAAATTATGTTTAAAAAATTGTTTAATGATAGGAACATATTTTCATCTCTGTTCCCAATTGATTTTAACTGACACCAGTGAGCTTGTGCAATTGAGATTGCATGGGGATTTGTTTTATTGAACTGAGAATGCCGTCTTAAACTTCATAATCATGAATCCGATTGCATCACTGAGAATATTAATTTTTTTTAATCTCTCAAAATCTACTCAGGGCAAGATGGCAAACTTGTTTTTATACCTCTTGGTTATTTTAAGCTCTTTATCCCATCAAACTATCTATTTGCATTGACTTTGTATAGAGAATTTCAAGTAGAAGTTGGAAATGTACTGGCTGTATGACAGATGCAATATTACGCTTTCTCTAGTTAATAAAACTATTGGGAAAAAATATCTCAGAACTGTGATAGAAATGTATGTGTGAGCAGTTTAATGAAGAGTTTGCTTGCCCTTTAAACCCTACTGCCGGGTGATCTAATTTCATTTGCTTCCTGAAACACTATAATAAACAAAAAAGGAAGGTTCTCTCACAGTTGCTACATAGCTTTTCAATCCATAGAAGCACAGAATTGTAGAGCTGGAAGGAGTCCAGTTTGTGCAGAGATCCTCAGCTAACAAATGACTATCCAGGCAGGGAGGAGAACCACCAGCAAATAAAAATTCACCATTTTTAAGGTTAATCCACTTCTCCATCAAATAGCTCTTCATGTCAGGAGATGGTTCCTAGGGTTTAGTCAGAACTTCGTTGTTGTTTTTTGAGCCTGTTGGTTTTGGTGCTACTGGCGGAGGCAGCCGACAACAAATTGGCTCCATGTTTGACACCGTGCCCTGAAAATTCAGTGGTGCCTGACGGTCCTCGGTTCAGGTGCGTAATCTAAGCGTGATGGTCGAGAGGGTGCCGGCAGCCACTGTAGACAGACCGGAAGAGACTGGCAGGCAGAACAATTGGGTGAATCACAGCTCACTGAGCCTTCTGTTCATCTGGCTTCTTCCTTTGCAATCTGGTTGGCTATTCTCTTTGTCCTCTGATTTTGATAAAACTGAAATGACATCAAACACTTTTTGCCTGTGATTAATCAGGTAATACATGCCTTAGAATCCTCCCCCAAGTAAAGTGTTGATTAAAGCTGCCATTGCCAGCTTCCATCCCAGTACAGTCATGCCTCTTGTTTAACACAGGAGGAAATGCCTTTTCAGAAGGTCCCTACTTTTGTGTGTTTTGCATCTTTTGTTTTATTTGTCTTTGATTTTTGCCTGAGCTTCTTCATATGCAGATACATGCAGAGTTAATTAAACAATCATTTAAAAATCATAGCATGAATTAGTGAAAGATTTGTTTGATTAGGTGGCACCTGTAACAGAATATACCCTGCAGCCATTATTCCCACTTAGCACCTCCCACCCACCCAATCTATACACATGTGGGGGATGAACGGTTGCTTATGTCATGCAACTGTCTGTTTCAGTGCTGTTCTCAAGCCTGGAATCTGTTTAAAAATAAGTGTAGCAGAATGATTAATCCACCCTCAATGTGGCCTTCCAATACTCTCAGTTTACTGAGAAATTAAAATTTTCCAACTGCATCTTTCCAGAATACAGCAGCCAACATGGCTAGAGAAGCTGTAGGCAGGGAAAAGGTAACCTTTCCTATATTCAGACCTCATGAGACTGGAATGCTACAGGAAGCCACTCTGCACTAGAAGCTTTTGATAAATCAGTTTATTAGAGCAAAACTCACAATATGAAAGCAGCTGAACAGGTTTTCCTAGGTGAGGCAGACCTCAGTGATGAAAGGTGAGTGCCAGTCATTTTGGGTTTTTTTTTAACAAGAAAACACAGGCTTTTGAAGATAGAGCGGGTTGAGAGAGTGTGTGTTTGTATGTGTGTATGTGTGTGTAAGTGCCAGATTCTGCTTCCTTACTATGTTCCTGACAGCCTGAGTAGTCCGTTTAGGCCCATCTACTCTCACCTTACTCTTCTGCGCCCTACCACTTTGAGCCCACCTCTAGCTTCTCTTCCACCCCCTAATTTGCAGGGATCCTATCTTTTGGGCAGAATTGGGACACAAGGTGACTTGCAGTACAGTTAAGAAATGGCAGAAAACTACAATACAAAAAAATTGCAAATATGAATATAAAATTAAACCCATTGTGTCATTAAAATAGAGTTGAAAATTAAAACATTTCCTGATGTTAGACTACATCCACTGTCATCTCCAGCCAACAATTTTGCTGGGTGGGGATGATGAAAAGGACAGTCCAGCATTTCTGGAGGATGCCAGCTTAGGGAAGACTGCTGTAAACCACAATTTCTTCCTAATTTGAACCTGCCTAGACATTATTGTAGGAGTGCAGCAACATGTCAAGATAACTTAAAGACGTCTCCCTGTATATAAAGAAGTGAAGCAAATACTCATCCAATGTGATATAAATTATTTTAATCATTAGCCTGAGCAAGGTGAAAAATAACTTAGGGCACTAGTTGCCCTGGCTGGCATTTATTTTTAATGCAACTTTTTTGAGGGGAAGGGGTGAAAGGGAAGGCTGACACTCTGATCTGACTGAATTCTGGTTGCATATGCTGCCAACATGTCTGTACACTTTCCTTGCAGAATTGTGAAGCGTTGTCATAGAGGTGCACTTTGGAACTTCTTTATAAATAGATATCTTTTGCTTTAGCTCTAGGGACTGATGGTGAGTACTTCCCCCCCCCCCCATTCCTCTGATCTTTAGAAAGCTGCCAAGTGGGTGCCGCTTCCATTGTTAATAAAAATAAAAGTGCAGGTGGCCTGATTTTCAGCTGGAATGTTTTTTTACTTCTCAAGCAGTAGTGCCCCATGAAAGAGAGGTTGGTCGCTTCAAAATGAAATCGCTTGTTGTAGTGCAGACAAATAGGTAAAATAGTTGCCAGGTATCCCTGCTTGGTTATAGATGTTGATCTACTGTGGTCGTTTTTGTATAAAGAGAGTCAAGGTTTTACCTTTTAAATATTCACAGACTTGTATGTAAGCAGTTGCAGTTTTAAACCTGACTTTTAGTAGGAAAGGAAATTGTAATGGAAGCAGTCTGGGTCGCTCAGTGAATTAGGTTACCTGGCTGCAGAGCCAGAGATCAGGAGTTTGATTCCCTATCATGCCTCCTCTAAATTGTGTGGCTTTGGATAAGCTGAACATACCCAGGTTGCCCCCAGAATAAGGGATTTATTTATTTATTTATTTATACAACATATATGCTACCCACTACCCAAAGGTCTCTGGGCGGCTTACAGTTAAATTGAGCCATTAAAACGTTAAAATACCAATGGACAATTAAAAACAATAAAAAAATTAAATATAGATACAACACACTAAAATTGCCATCAAGACCCACAATCTATGTTATATCATTTTAAAAAAACTTCTGGAACAGGAAGGTTTGTACCTGGCGCCGAAATGTTATCAATGCCGGCGCCAGGCAGATCTCACTTGGGAAGGCATTCCATAACCTGGGGGCAGTTGCCAAAAGGCCCTATACCTTCAAGCCACCCCGTTTAGCTCCTTGAGGGATAGCTCTTTCAGGAGGGCTCCCTGGCCTAGATCTTAATTGCCGGGTCGATTCATATTTAAAGAGGAGGTCCAGGTATCTAGCTTCTAAGCCATATAGGGCTTTGCATGTCAAAACAAGCACCTTGGATTAGGCTCAGGCAAAAACTGGTAACCCATGCAGGTTATACAGAATCGCTGTGATGTCTCTGGCGGCCCCACCACTCAACAGCCACACCGCACGATTCTGAACCAGTTGCAGTTGTTGGACTGTCTTCAAAGGCTGTGCCATGTAAAGCACATTGCAGTAATCAATATGGGATGTTACCAGTGCCTGCGTAACCATCTTAAGGCTCTGCTCATCCAGATAGGGCCATAGCTGGTATACTTTCCGCAGCTGAAGAAAAACACCCCTGGCCACTATTCTCTATTCCAGGACTCTGATCAACTCACATGTATATTGCACTTCCCAAATCACCTGTCTTGAACGGCAGTCCACACTATATAAGCTGATTTGATCATCACTTCTGCAGATACTGTACTCTGATACCTTTCAAGTACCTCACCAAACTTCAAATCCCAGGCTTCCCTCCCTAGTATGGAGCTATGGTAATTATGAAAATGAGATTTATTTGTAGAACTATGCAGCACAGACATGTCCCTCTTGCTCACTAAACTTACTAGCTATGCTCACCTTCCATCTCAACTGCTCATTCAATATTTTTTCTGCTCACTTTTCTACCGTTATAGGCTAGGGTGACATGGAGCATTCTGTTTATACAGACAAATAGGGACATAACAGGATTTTTCAAGGATCCTCTTGGTGCAGTGATTAAATCCCTGCACTGCAGGTAAAACTCTGCTCACGACCTGGGGTTCAATCCCCGGTAGCAGGCTCAAGGTTGACTCAGCCTTCCATCCTTCTGAGGTCAGTGAAATGGGTACCCAGCTTGCTGGGGGGGGATGTGTAGCCTGCATTACTGTAATTAAGGACTGTAAACCACCCAGAGATTATTTGAAGTGGTATGAGGCGGTATATCAGCAGAACACTTTGCTTTCTAAATCTCTGGGTCAATGGGGAGGCAGGATGGTGAGTGGGGACAGGGAAAAAGACAAGCAAGACACACACACACACACACACACACACACACACACACACACACACGTTTGATGTGTTTCAGAATCAGGCAATGTGGTGTGGCAGGGTGATTCTGCTCCTTGCTGATCATGTTCAAAAAGGTGATGCTGGGGGACAGTTTAAGGGCCTTTTTACACGACCCCTAAACTCCGCCGCAAATGGCTCCCAGCTCCGGAGCTTAAAATTGTTTACCCACCAGCTCCGAAGTTTACTGAAAATTAAGTGCGACCACGCCCACCTAAGCGCGTCCCAGCGCACTTTTCATGTACCTCCTCTCCAAGGGTGAAAAATCTTGATGCGGATGTGCTGGGCTCTCCTTGCTTCTTTTTGCTGTTGTTTTTTGCCTCTTGCCCCTTTAAGAGAAGGAATCACAACGACGGGGAGGCGTCCACCGGCACCGGAGGTAAGCCTGCATTCTTTTGTCCCTTTTTTTCTCCCTCCCCTCACGCAGCCAGCAGCCAGGAAGTGCGGAGGGGTGGGGACGCACGAAGAGCGACAAACCCCTAAGATCTCTGGTCCGAATTTAAGTGACCAGCGGATCTTAGGGGTCGTGTAAAAGCGCCCTAAGTCATGGAGTTTCACGGGGTTCAATACTGTCTCCCATGCTGTTTAACATCTACATGGAACCGCTGGGAGAGGTCATCAGGTATGGGAAGTGTGGCCCAAGGCGTAGAACATTCTGGCTTAAGAACTTAAGCCAATGGTCCACAGCGAGCACAGCTGCTGGGTTTAGAATAGCCTTAGACAGAAACCAGTTCAAGCTACTGATTGCCAATGTTCTATGAGAACATGGCACTTGAAGAAGAAGAAGTCAGCAATATGCTGATGCTCTACCTCTTGTTTTCCACCAATCCAGGTGAGGCTGTTTCTGTGCTGAACTCGTGTCTGGACCAGATAATGGACTGGATAAGGGTTAATACATTGAAACTCAATCCAGACAAGACATAAGAACATAAAAAGAACCATGCCGGATCAGGCCAAAGGCCCATCTAGTCCAGCTTCCTGTATCTCACAGGGACCCCGCCAAATGCATCTGAGAGCGCATGAGACAAGATAGCTGTCTCCTGATACCATTCCCCTCCATCTGGTCCTTGAAGTACCCTGGTTTTAAGCCTGAAGATTACACATCTCCATCATGGTTTGTAACCTGTGATGGACTTTTCCTCCAGGAATCGGTCCAATCCCCTTTTGAAGGCATCCAGGGCAGATGCCATCACCACATTCTGTGGCAGTGAGTTCCACAGACTAAACACGCTGGGTTAAAAAAAATTATTTTGTCTGTTCTCACTCTCCCAGCCCTCAGTTTGAGTGGATGTCCCTTAGATGTAAGCACTGTTAATGGGTGCTTCGCTGGACAGGTTAGAGCGCCATCTCCCTGTCCTGAATGGGGCCGCTCTCCCCCTAAAAGACAGGGTCTGTAGTTTAGGGGTGCTGCTTGACCCCAATCTAACTCTGGAGGCCCAGAGTTAGACTGTTATATGTCTGAAGAATGCTACTATATAGCTGAAGAAGTGGACAAGTGCACAAAATGTTACATTAAAATATGAAAATTAGTCTTTAAGGTGCCACATGTTTTGTGTCTTTTGTTTTGTTTTGTTTTGTTTTTGTTTGATTTTTGCCTGAAATTCTTGAAAAGACTAACATGGCTACCCTCTCTGAAAGGATAAAAATGATGGCTATAAACCACAAAATCTAGAAACAAGACTGTATTGATGGGAAGGGTCTTCCTGTAAGAAGTTGTGTTTTGTTTGCACTGGGAGCAAGGAACATTTTAAAGGTCTCTTTGCAATGTCTAAGATGTAATGCAAGTACCCACTAGATGTCCTCACTGCTCCACCACGGAGTGGAAATGTCGGACAACATGTAACTATTCCTTCCTCCTTTGCTAATGAACAAAGGAGCCTTTATTTGGCAATGATCTAGACTGGCCCTGCAGACAAGTCCTTAATGTATTGGGCATATGGAAAGGGGTTTTCCCATCCAGCTCATTACTTCCATAGCTTCCGTGAGGATAGTTCTGCAAACAGTTGCAATGGAATTGAAAGAAGAGCAATGGAATACAGTGAAGGACCAGCAAGCATGAAGTACGTTCATTTGGGATCGACACACTTGTGTTTGGCGTTGAAGGATGCACATTTAGCTTCTTATCTTTGGTTATGAGTTTTATACCCTTTATTAGTTTATTCGTTTTTTAAAATTTAATCTTTAAAAGGGACCTCAGACAGCTTACATCATTAAAAGACAATATGTAAAAGCTAAAATCAATAAGTATACCGATGTTAATAAGAATCTGAACAATATCACACAATAGCTTTGAGAGCTTCAGTGTTTGTTGCATTAGCTGGATCAAGCAATAAAACCTTCTACCTGTTTTTAAAATAATTTTGTCTGGCCCTTCTCCTAAAAAGGGTGGCTCACGTCATTTTAAAAAACCCCACATTATTTATAGGTAAAAGTATACAAATACTAAAAGGATCAAGCAAATGCCACACTAAAGATGGAAAATGAAAGCAACACCAAACAACACTTAAAGCAGTGAGGCATGGCTGTCTAGTTAGAAACCCCAGCCAGGCAGGCAGTCATTAAGAAAAGCTTGGCTGAGGAGAAAGGTCTTGGCCTGATGTAGAAGTACCCGTTAAGCATGCAGTGTTGAAGCAGAGCAATGTTCCATGGGGAATATATACCTTCCACCATGTGCATGGGGGAAGGTATATTTAGCTCCCCTAACACTGGATTTTAAGCCTTCATTGCCACCCTAAATCTAGTCGCCAGATCTCCACTGTGGAGTGGAAGCTGCAAGCCCTGTGCAGCTACCTGTAGAACTGACCTGATAGACACATGCTCCTCACACACAACTGCTGGGCCTCCAACACCTCCTTGGCAGTCTGCTTGTTAAATTAACATAATTCTCTGAATGACTTCTCTGACTTCTCTGTTCTTGGTGACTCCATGTTTGCGCTCTGCATCTGCACCACCCACTCTTTCTTTAGGTCCCGACTTCCTAATCTACTAGCAACTTCGTTCCATCCAACTTCCTGCTTCCCTACTACCTACTACCTTTCCTACTACCCTACTCCACCCCCCCCCCCTTAATTACTCTGACTCTTCACAGGCTTTGCAAGGAACCCACCTATATTTATTTATTTTGAATATTTTTACTAAGGTAAAAGGGACCCAAGGTGGTTTGCAATAATGAGGGACAATATACAGCCCAAAACATTTAAGATATATTCAAAGACAGCAGAGATGGGGCACTCCTGGCCTCCAGCAGGAGCAGCAACAGAGAAGGCCCTTTCATGTGTTCTTCTGGATGCACCTGTGATGGTGGCAGGATGGAGAGAGGCCTCTCCTGATGACCTTAGCACCGGAGCCAGTTCATACTGTGAGATTCGATCCTTTGAAGTAGCTTGGACCCAAGCCGTTTTTTCTTTGTAGGTTAAGGTCAGCACCTTGTATTGTGCCTGGTAGGTTATTGGCAGCCAGTGGAGCTTTTTCATAGTATAAATGTTGGCTAGATAGCTGAGTGGTTTAGGTACCTGGCTGCGGAGGCAGATGTTGGGAGTTTGATTCCTTGCAGTGCTTCCTGGGAGTACAGCCAGCCTGCGTGGCCTTGGGCAAGCTGCACAGCCCTATGGCACTCCCAGTAGAAGGGGGTGGTAAACGCCTGAGCGTCTGGAAAACCCGGAGAAGGATTGCTATTAATCAGGATTGACTTGCTGGCACATGATTATCCCAGTGGTTCCCAATCTTGGGTTCCCAGATGTTCTTGACTGAGAGGTCCCAAGTATCTTGGCCAGTGCAGCTGTTGGTGAAGGCTCCTGGGAACATCTGGGGACTCGAGGCTGGGAACCACTGATATATAGCATGGATTGCCTTTCCTCATCATGCACATAAGAACATAAGAAGAGCCATGCTGGATCAGGCCAAAGGCCCATCTAGTCCAGCTTCCTGTATCTCACAGTGGCCCCACCAGATGCGCCTGGGAGTGCATGAGACTAGATATCTGTCTCCTGATACCACTCCCCTGCATCTGGTCCTTGATGTACCCCGGTTTTGAGCCTGGAGATTACACATCTCCATCATGGTTTGTAACCTGTGATGGACTTTTCCTCCAGGAATCTGTCCAATCCCCTTTTGAAGGCATCCAGGCCAGATGCCATCACCACAACCTGTGGCACGCAATGACATTTCCTTAGGATCTTTCTTTGTGCCTCAAATCCTGTTACCTGTCTCTCTCCATGTAAGCCTGCTTCCTGTTTTGCACCATTTGTCCTTGAAGTTCTCAAATCCCTTGGTATGTTTGTGTTGCAGTCTCCAGGATGCCTCTGTGAGGTTTTGCTCCCAGCAAAACAGAAAATGCTCCTTCCTTGAAGGCAGATGGACAACCCAAGGACTTTGCCTCTGGCACAACTAGCAATTCTGCGATCACCAAACCAGTTGATGACAAGAGGTTCCACTTCAATTCCATAGAAGTCTTCCTAGGTTTACAGTATAAAGAGGTTCTAGATACTCTGGCCAACCAATCCCTGATTGCTAAAATATGTCATTAAATCCTTTCTTCCGGCTCTTCTATTTTTGGCACAGGTGAGTCACTAACAAAATGACCTCCTATACTATATCATAAGAACATAAGAACATAAGAACATAAGAAGAGCCATGCTGGATCAGGCCAAAGGCCCATCTAGTCCAACTTCCTGTATCTCACAGTGGCCCCACCAGATGATTTTGGAAGCGCATGAGACTAGATATCTGTCTCCTGATACCACTCCCCTGCATCTGGCCCTTGAAGTACCCTGGTTTTAAACCTGGAGATTACACATCTCCATCATGGTTTGTAACCTGTGATGGACTTTTCCTCCAGGAATCTGTCCAATCCCCTTTTGAAGGCATCCAAGCCAGATGCCATCACCACATCCTGTGGCAGGGAGTTTATTAAGATTGTACACAAGTCTTACCGGAACAGCTACAGCCACTCCCCATGGGGGACAAAACTGTCAGACAAATTCATCTTGATTCATTCCTCACCCATGTTAGATCCTCAGTAGAAAATATACTCATTTATAATGCTAGGCTTTAAAGAGGGGAGCAATATGCCTTGTTCCTTTGAATCTGTTCTTGGGGTTGATCTCGTTTACCAGTTTTAGTAGATATTTCTTTGATTCTTTTAAATTTTTTATACTTACTGTTTTTAATTTTTACATACGAAAGGCGGGGTAAAACTGTGTAGGGCCTTTTCACATGACCCTAAACTCCGCGGCAAATGGCTCCCAGCTCCGGAGCTTAAAATTGTTTCCCCACCAGCTCCGGAGTTTACAGAAAATTAAGTGCGACCACGCCCACCTAAGCGCGTCCCAGCGCACTTTTCAGGTACCTGCTCTCTGGGGGTGAAAATCCCTGATGCAGATGTAAAGGAGTGAGTGCCCGGCTCTCCTCACTTCTGTTTGTTGTTGTTTTTGCCCCCCGCCCCTTTAAGAGAAAGGAATCCGGACGCCGACGGGGCTCGGGGCGGCTTCGACCGGCAGACAGAGGTGAACCTGCATTTTTTCCTCTCTTTTTTTCTCCCTCCCCTCACGCAGACAGGAGCAAGGAAGCGCGGAGGGGGTGGGAACACAGGAAGAGCAACAAACCCCCAAGATCTTTGGTCCGAATTTAAGTGGTCAGCGGATCTTAGGGGTCATGTGAAAAGGCTTTTAGATTCTACAAATTGAAGGCCAAGGCATCTTCTATTGAGACAGCCTTGGATGCATCCATTAATATGGTAAGTGGGGTTTTGTGTGCCTGGGAAGTCTATTGGAATATCATCTAGTGGAGTCTGAGCTCTCTTATGAAGCCACACACCTAACAGGTCACCCAAGGCAAGGATGATCAAAGTGCAGGTATTAGACGAAGATCTGGACATTGAGTCATGGCAACTAGACTTCTTTTCTTAAGAGATAGAAACATTTCACTATTCATCCAAGCAGCTTTATTAGTTGAAGATATATCCATCCACTTCAGGAGTACCACTGTATGATAATTCCAATGGTGCATGGGAAGTGCAGAAATTTCTGAAGGGGAGCAACTGGGAGGCAGCGATAGTGGAACATAGCATAAGAATATAAGAACATAAGAAGAGCCATGCTGGATCAGGCCAAAGGCCCATCTAGTCCAGCTTCCTGTATCTCACAGTAGCCGATTCTGTTAAGCAAATTTCCCCTATCTCCGGAATTTTTATGTTGTACAGATTTTATGTTATAAAAATTGTTTGTTATACGAGGGTCCACTGTATATACATATGCATTAGCATGTGCAGACTTTATTCAAAACAGTGTCATCGTTTGGAGGGATACATACACTCCCAGACCTAAGGACCAGATGATTTTTATTAGGTCTTGATATGTAAAACCATAGAATTCAAAGGGGGGGGGTGCCTTCTTTTCCACATGACTGTACATGGCCACACCCTATTTGGGAGCCTTCAAAATCACCTGAAATTTCCTGATGTGGTATGATTGCTTGAGTGGGGGTAGATGTACTTTGGGCTAATTTTAGGATCAGAGGTTACAGGCCAAAACACTCAAAGTGTAGCAGAGAAAAAGGCAGACTGAATGCCAGCTTTCCATAAGTCTCTTTTGGACCCCTCTAAGCGAGGGGGTGAGCATCTCCACAAGTCTGTGAGAAGGCGGTGCCGATGTGCCTTCTTTAGACTGTGGGACTGTGTGGGTTCTACCTCGGCACTGCCAAGAGAATGGAATATTGGATTCTGGAGCCGTGCGGAGCGGGGGGCTGTAACTCTCCGATGGCCTTTGTTTCTTGGAAAACTCTCGCTGCTGTAGTACAAATGCATATCTAGACCACTCCATTGGATACATGACCGGAAGGCTCATTCTAGAAAGTACAGAGGAGAAATCCATCTGCCACCTGATCTGGTATTTTTTAATGGTTGGTTACATTGTTATGCAGGGCATGTTTTTCCTAAGGAATATGTTGGTGTACTCATGCCTTTTTATGCTCCTCTTCCAACTTTTTTCCTTACCCCCACCAAAAAAATGTTTTTATGTAACTGGAAAAGACTGCACGGGCTCTGTTGTGGCCAAAGGTTTAAATCAATGTCTCCCACCCCTCACTCCACCAAAGGAGGTTACAAAGCGTTTTCTGGGGGGTTGTAGGTTGTCACTTCATATGTTTCGTATGCTTGTTGACTCAGCCTTCTTTCCTTCTGAGGTTGGTAAAATGAGTACCCAGCTTGCTGGGGGAGCAATGCGTAGCCTGCATACTATAATTAAAAACCGTAAACCGCCCAGAGACTACTTGAAGTGGTATGGGGCAGTATATAAGCAGAACTTTTTTCTTCCTCGACCTTTCAGAGCGGCATAATAAACAGCCCCTTGGGTTCCTTGGGGGAGAAAGAGGCCTCTACAGTCTGAGATGACTTTAGCCCATTAAAAATGCCTTTCCATGGAAACATGGCAGGGGTGTCGTGGGTTACAAGGCTATTAAAAAAGGGTGTGTGACTCAAAAATGGCTGGAAACCACAGGTTTAAAATCATTTTGAGGACACCCCTAACAACTCGCAAACTGTCAGACTGACTTCTTTCAACCAGAACTACTGTTACCCCTTTTTCCCAGACAGGGAGAGTGAGGACTTTCAGTGGTAGCCCACACCACCACCTCTGGAATTCTCTTCTTCCTGATTAATGCCTAGATCCCTCACTGGGAATATTTAAACAAATGTTAAAAGCCTAGGTATCTAAGCAAGCTTTGCTTGAGTCCGGGACATAGATCCCAGCATTACACTTTACCCTCTTGTCTTTCCCACCCCTGCCCCTCCTCCTAATTGTTTATTTTTATTGTGTTATTGATTTTTGTTTGTATTTTTTATATTTCTTGCTGTAAACCACTCAGTGGCCTTGTAGCTTAGATGGGCAGCATATACGGTACATCAAATCAGTACATCAATAAAAGTGCCACCCCTATTAGGGTGTGTCAAGTTTTCTGACCTTCAAAATTAAAAGAACGAGGGGTGCTAAAAAGTTGTGGCTTGATGGGAGTTTCAAAAATGTTTTTTTTTTTTTGCTAATTGTATATAATTTGGTTTTGCTTGGTAAATAAGCACAAGGAATATATAAGATGTAAGGGATATACAAGAGGTCAAGAAGCAGGTCGGCAGTTGATGTCCAAGAAGGAATCAAACCAAGACTTAATGAAACTTATCGCTTAATTTTACATTGTGTTGTTATCCGTTTAGAAAGATACATTTTCTTCTATGGCAACTGTGTTTCATACAACAGAAAATCCATGTTTTTTACCATTGTATGCTGTTTTCCGAGAACAGTGAATGCGCCCTTTGTTCAAGTGCAGATTTACCGAGCTAAATATTTACTGAGTCAAAAAATAATAACAAATTTGGTTTCCTGGCATCAAAAGACACCCTTATTCAAAAAATTGTAAAAAATAATGATTTATCCTCTAAATGACACACCCTAACCCCCATATCAGGAGACAGATATCTAGTCTCGTGTGCTCCCAGAGGCATTTGGTGGGGCCGCTGTTGAGGTACAGGAAGCTGGACTAGATGGGTCTTTGGCCGGATCCAGCATGGCTCTTCTTATGTTCCTATGCTCTCTACAGAGCACAAGGGAGCTTCAAAGCCTCCTAAGATGTGTTAAGTAGTGGTCATAGCCTCCAGAGGTTGTCTGTTGCCCAACACCTGAATTAAGAGAACAGTTGCCACTCTTTAAAAATCCAAAGTAAAGTGACAAGAGAGCAGTGATATACAACATATGTATCACAAAGGAAGGCAAATGTGCTGACAGTTTCTTATTGTGTTTTTTTGTGTTGTTATGATTACTGACACATTTTACATTCTTATGTTTTCCATCCAGGAAAGTCGCTAATTTGTACAACAGATAAAAAAAACTTGCATCCTATATTTTTTGTAAGATAGCAGTAATGTACAATAGACATGTACTCCCGTTGCCCCCCCCAAGCCCTAGTCTGTACATTTAAAAATTATAGTATATTACATGGAAATGTAGGTTCTAAAATTAATCTCCCCCCAAGCGACTAGATTTCTTTTCAGAGTTAACACACCTGAAAGTAATTTAAAAGTATTCCCCTCTACTCTGCATTTTCATTAGAGAAGTCTGCAGGAATGTGAAACTTTGCTTTAATATCCCTCAGCCAGGACTGCTAAGTACTGTTTTTGGAAAATATAATTATTACCAAATGCATCAATAAAAGTTATTTAAGTCACACAGAAGGGCCTTAATAGGAGCATTAGCAATATAGCAATTAATGAACATTTGACTGATCTCCCCAGCACTGCATTACCATGCTAATTGAAAGCACAGGAAGAAAGTGAAGGAAACTAAAATTAGTCTTCCACAACACAATGCTTCCTTTGTGTGGCCCTGAACAGCTGGCATACTTTAAGTGGCTCAAGGAGATGGTTAGGATTTTATCAGTCAAGAGTAAGAGGAGACATGACTGAAATGTATACCGTTAACAAATGGGTGGTGAAAGGGGATAGGGAGGCACATTTCTTCCACACAATACAAGACCCCAGGGTCACCCAGCAAGAGTACACTGGGGGGAGCTTCAGGGAAGCCAAACAAATAAAAACATCATAGTGTATTCAAATCTGAGGAACTCACTGGCATAAGCAGCAGTCTCCTGCACCACCCTTGGATGGCTTGAAAAGCAGAACTGGCCAGCTTCTTGGAGCAGAGGCCGACCAGTGAGCTGGATCGAGGCATATCAATCAGACCATATTAAGGGTAGGGGGCATATCAAGGGTATTAAGGGTAGGGGGCATATCATGACCAGGCATATCAATTCACCTCCAATCCAGAGGCAACTAATTGGCCGATTGTTGTGGGGAAAGAACGCTGGAGCCGGCCATACTTGGCCCAGATCCAACAGAGCTTAGAATCTGTTCTCACTCATTCTCCTCCCTCTCCATAAGGTGCGCGGAACTGCACCCACAGCAATGCCAGGGGTGGCAAATCTGGGATGCTGGTAAAGCAAAGCAAAGTGTTCTGCTTATATAGCTCCCCATTCCACTTCAAGTAGTCTCTGCGCGGTTTACGTTTTTTTTTTAATTATGCAGGCTACACATTCCAACCCCCCCCCCAGCAAGCTGGGTACTCAGTTTACCGACCTCGGAAGGATGGAAGGCTGAGTCAACCATGAGCTGGCTACCGGGGATTGAACCCCAGGTCGTGAGCAGTTTTACCTGCAGTACAGGCATTTAACCACTGTGCCACGAGGCTCTTACCGCCTCATCTGCAATATTCTGCAATAGTCATCTGCAATATTCTGTGATCCTCAGCAACCTACAGATATTGTATTTGCCAATATAATTTAGATCATTACATAAGAACACAAGAAAAGCCCTGCTGGAATCTCACAGCGGCCCCACCAGATGCCTCTGGGAACACATGAGACAGCTAGATGCCTGTCTCCTGAGACCATTCCCTCCTGCATCTGGCATTCAGAGGTACTCTCCTTGTAAGCCTGGAGTTAACACTTGTTCCCATCATAGCTTGTCACCTGCGATGGACTTTTCCTCCAGAAATCAGCTCAACCCCCTTTTAAAGGCATCCAGACTAGATGCCATCACCAGATCCTGCAGCAAGGAGTTCCACAGACAAAGAAAACATGCTTGGTAAAGGAATATTTTATTGTCTGTTCTCAGTCTCCCAATGCTCAGTTTGAGTGGATGACCCCTAGTTCTGTTATTGTGTGAGAGGGAAAAGAGCTTCCCTCTATCCACTTAATCCCTGCATAATTTTGCATGTCTCAATCACGTTCCCTCTCAGGCACTTTTCTAGATTAACAAGCCCCAAACGTCATAGACTTTCCTCATAAGGGAGGTGCCCCAGCCCAGTACTCATTTTAGTCACTTTCTTCTGCACCTTTTCCAGTTCCATTATGTCTTCTTTGAAATGTGGAGATGAGAACTGTACACAGTCCTCCAGGTGTGGGCTTACCATTGTTTTGTACAATGGCATTATATTGGCTGTTTTATTTTCCATCTCCGTTTTAATGATCCCTAGCATAGAATTGGCCTTCTTCACCACCACCACACACTGGGCTGAGACTTTCATTGGGTTGCCCTCTGAGATCTCTTTCCTGATCCATTATGGATAGCTCAGAATCCATTAGCTGAAAAGCCAGGTTTTGATATATATTTTTGCCCCCATGTGCAAAATTCTTGAATGAACAATTTTGATTTTTTTTGCGCCAATTCTTTTTCACTAGCAATTTCTTTCTTGCTTTCTTACCAAATGGTGGACGTCATTGTGGCTGTACTGTCCTTTAGACATGGAAATCTGATGCTATGCCACATCACATTCAGTTTTCAAGGTTCTTCAACCAGTGATTTTGTCATCTTCCACTTCTTTTCCTATTATTTCCCTTTGATTGTTGGCAATAACACAAACTGTACTTTTCTTTTCCCTTTATGTACAAAGTACCTGTACTCTGGTTTGCTGCATTTCATCGTTCTATGATTTCTTTATGTTCTTCAGTGCTTACTTTGTTTCTGTTTCGCACTACCATTCTGCATCTGAAGAAGTGGATTACAATCTACAGAAACTCACACTAAAACATTTATTAATCTAAAAGTATTTCACCCAGAAGTACTACAACCATTTCCTTTGTTTCTGCAGTGTCTCTTGCCAAGACAGACAAAAAGGACTATGGTGCTTCTCTGAAAATCCCTGGCTTAAAAACTTTTTAGTATCTTGCATTAAATCTGTATTTCAAATGCCTCTATTGAAATAATGTACTGCTGAAATTCACAATTTCATAGCATTTCCTTCTCTTTATTCTATCACATGGCTGTGATCCTGCTAGTCATTCAAAGTCCACTTTCCAATATGTATGGAATTCTCATCTTCAAATCTCACTACCACTACCAGTGGTATCTAAATGTACACAGCCCTAAATGCATGCTTTTGATGGCACTCAGCTCTGCTAAGGATGGAAGTTTTAAATTTTTACAGATTCAACTTCCAGAATGCTCCAAGAATTCACCAAGTGGAATTCTGGGAGAAGCAGCTGAAAAGCAGCCATCTTCCTGCTGCACAGAGGGCTCCTGGCAAAAAAGTATTCCACCCAGAAACACTACAACAATTTCCTTGTTTTAGAACCAGGATGAAGATCTCCTTGGAGGTATGAAATGCTGGTCTGTAATCTCTGGACTTAAAACCAGGGTACTTCAAGAGCCAGATGCAGGTGAGTGGTATCAGGAGACAGATATCTAGTCTTGTGCGCTCCCGGACACATTTGGTGGGGCCACTGTGAGATACAGGAAGCTGGACTAGATGGGCCCTTGGCCTGATCCAGCATGGCTCTTCTTATGTTGTTAGACTTCTGTTTTTGGGTTGCATCTCACAGAATTCTCAGAGAATTCCCAGACATTTCGAAGAACTGAGAGCCCCAAAAATTCAAGACATCCCATTCCTACTCATGACCTTCTTCTTACCTTCATAATTTCCTATTTATATTGCAGATTCTTGGCAACAGCTAACAGCATTTTAGGTCCAGGAACTCTAGAACATGTTTGTCCATGGTGATGATATGTTCATTAAATAACTGTTCAAGAAACTTTGTAAACAAAAGTGCAAAAACTGTTTGAAAACAAGAAAAGAGCAAAAGAGCAAAAACCAGAAACCATTCAAGTTAATGGAAACAAGTCTTTATTAAGTAACTTTTAATATCAGAAAAATAAAACTCTTATAATTCTCTTTACAGCAAATATATAATATCAGTGCTTTGGCCATCATAAGTTAAAGGCCCTTTATCATAAAATATATGTTTTTTTTAACTTTACTCAAATTGAATTTATAATCCCTATAACCTCCCTACATATACATAACAAAAAGAGTGTAGTAAAATTAGCAAATACTAAACTATACTGAGCGCTTTGTCATTCTTGAGTCTGTGGTTTATAGAAACAGTACACGCACCTAAAGTATGTCGACTCCTTGGCTTATTAGTTGCAGTGTACAATGCGAGAGAATACAAAATACATGCTTGGTGAATGAGATTGTTCGTATCTACAAGACTGCCGCTAAAGATTAAGATTTCAATACTGACATTTAAACTATTCTACAAGCTGTTGGCATTAAAGTTATGTATCTCATAATGTAATAATAATAATAATAATAGTAATAATAATAATATGCCATCAAGGCAACTTTTATACTGAAAAAAAATCATAAAATAAAAACCGTTATCTGTAAACTTTTTATACGAAATGTAACTCTTTCAAGTGAAAATAAAAAATAAAGATTTCTGTATATTTACTAGTTCAATACACATAGAATTTGCTATATTGAAAAAAAGTCTGTTGCAGGTTGGGAAAATATTGCTCAAAACAAAACAAAACAAAAACAGAGAGAGAGAGAGAGAGAGAGAGAGAGAGAGAGAGAGAGAGAGAGAGAGAGAGAGAGAGAGAGAGAGAGAGTATAAAAAAATAAAGAAATCCATCAGAACTTCTGAGTGTTCTTGTTTTCAAATGCCAGCACAGATTTGGGAACATTCTGAGGATGAAGTAGTGAAATACATCCACAGGTTGAAATGTCAAGAAAACAGAGAATGAAGAGAGAAGCTAGCTTTTTTTTCCTTGAGACAGGGACATGTGGTTTTGAAATGAGATAAACTGCTTTTTGCTGGGTCACAGTCATTGCTGCTTTCATGAATGATATAAGAGAGCGGATGCAATTCCTCCCCCTCCTTTGTTACTAAAAATAAAAACACATGCTTCACATAATGTGCAAGTACAGCTGAAAATGATTCACATTTTTGAACTCTGATATTCTCTAAAATACTTAATTTAAGAACAGCTTGATCAAGCTAGCCAGTGGAATGTAAGCTTCCTTGTTATCAGATATCATGGGTGCAAAGCCTGTCAACTGTCCTCTATCTGATGATATATGCCCCCTCCCCCCATCGCTGAATCAGATGGAAGGATGAACACACGGTATGGCCATTGGGATGGGAACAACACCGCTTTTAACATGAATTCCATGTATGGTCTGATGCACGTACGATGCCCGAGCACTCCGTACCACCCCACCTGAAAGGGTTCCCTTCCTTTCCACAAATGGAGCCCATCTTGAAAAGAGCAATAGGTAAGACTGGTGCCCTTCCTTGAAATGCACGGGGAAGCCACGACCAGCAGTGAAACTCTTTGTACATGCACTGGAGCTCCTGCATCTGTAAGCATTGATCAAGGCAAGGCAGACTTTCTTACGCCTTCAGTAATGGAAGACCTGCACACTCCTGATTCTCTAAAGATGCTCCATTTGCATATGGGATGAGAAGGTGGCCGTTTCGTGCCATCTTTTCCCCCTGACCCATGTCCCCTTATGAACAATGATCTTGTTAATAAAAAAAATGCCACTACGCTACTCAATGAATGCTAGGAAATGAATCTGCATCATAAAATTAATTACAACATTAGATAAGCTAAGCTTATGTTGTAAAGAGGGGAAAAGAGCGACCCCCCCCCAAACCTGTTTTGAAAAACTGGCAGTGTAAAGAAGGCAGCATTGGAAGTGTGTTTGATACATTGGTAATCCTTTTGTACCCTTCCCCCCTTCACTGACCGTTTCTGCATTCAGGGCTGTACCAGGCTTTGCACTTTTTATTTCCAACAATGCATAGCCAAGATTTATCTGAAAGCCTCTGAGCGCTTATGCTCTCTCCTGTCCTGAAACGAATCTTAAGTTCCTGACATTTCTTCCACATCACAGCCTTGATTCCAGAAAAATTTTGCTACGGGTGCCATAGCTGCAACCAAAATGGAGGAAGATTGGCAAGGCTTAAAGTGTTAATTGATCAAGCCTTTTAGAAAAGAGTACATGCCTTTCAAACGAGGTTAGCCTAATCTCAAGAAAGCCCACTAACAGTCTGAGTTCATTATAAGTTTACTTAGGGGGGTACCATTACATCCAAGCCATTAAGAGTTTAAAAAGTCCATATATAATATCTCTATATATTTAAGAGTGAATTTGAATTGCCTGAGTAACCGCTGTCTGGCAAACTGGACAGGATGGTGCTTCTTTTTCACAGATTTTGTTGGCACATTCCATGCAGAACAGGTTGTGGCCACATGGAACCAGGGCAGCAATTACTTCGTTCTCAAAGCAGATCACGCAGTCATGCTTCCGCCTCAACTCGGGAGGAGAACTAGACGTGGAGCCACCGTTGGAAGAAGAGTAGCTGTTGGTACCATTGGAAAAAGCAGGGATGTAGATTGGGAGGCCAACCTGCCCAACTGTACTAGGTGGGTCACTTCTCACTCTTCTTGCTAGTGGATGTTCTAAGGTTTCGGGAAATGTAGGCGACAGGCGGGGAGTGGAGGGCTGACTCCCTCTCCGCGGAGCCTTTGTGTTACTAGCGGGTTCGCTACTAAAGGTGGAAAGCGGGTTCACGGGTTCAAATGGCGTCCAGATGGTTTGCGAAGGTGTTGGCAAGGAGTCGTACGCAGGGGAGTCGACGGCGAGATCCTCGGCGCCCACTGAAGGCAACGTTTCGCCAAACCAAAAATTGCCTGCGCTGAATGGACTTGTCGGGCTGAAATCAGCCAACCTATTGCTGCCAAAGTAGGAATCGGTGGAGCCACTTCCTAAAGAACTAGAACTGTCATTTCTGTAATTAGAAATCATTCTGGTGCGGCTTGGAGGAGGCACAGGGTTGGAAGTAAGCCAGGCAGATCCCAGGTTTCCACCTTCAAAACTCACGTCTGTACCATTGTAATGGAAATCATTTTCTTCATTCAGTTCAATGTAGTTTCCAGTGCGCATGGCAATATGCATTTCAATCTCTTCGCGAGCGCGATCTACGTTTTCAGGCATGCCGGTAACTTCGAAGACTGGCTCTTTGTCTCTACTTGGAGTAACTATGTAGGTGTGAGTCTGCTGCTGAATCCTTTTGATTGTAGCGCCTTTCGGACCAACCACCAGCCCGACCACACGGTAAGGCACCCGGACTTGGACTGTTGTTTGGCCTGGCAGATTGGGGTTACAAGGCAGCCCTCCCAGAGCAGGGCCGTTTTTGTTGCGTGAAGCTCTTATCATGGAGAAGTGCTCAGCAGCAGACAGAATTTCCCTTTTAGCCATGGCTACATCTTCCTTCCGGCCAGTAACAACGAAAATGGGTTCTTCTCCACGAACAGGGGTCTTGATATACGTATTCGTCTTGGCTCTCAGTGCCTTTATTTTGCAACCTGAGGGGGGGGGACATACAGAAAAAGAAGTGTAAATAATTTTGAAGTGAAAAAGATGGAAGAAACCATTTAGCTTCTGATTTTATTTTTTTAGTGCTACTGCATTCCCCAGCACACTCTGATCAGCAGAACAGAAATCCCTTGTTTGACAAATCATGTCACCATATTCGGACCCACAATCCATCAAATAAGAATAGTAGCTTCCGAACCATTCCACCAGATAAGAACAAATGCATGCCCACACAAACCTGTGTTAGTCACCTTCATTTTGAATGATATAAATGATTCTGCTCTCTAATGTACTTTACTACCTATTTGCAGGCTAGTAACTACTACAGTAGTACGTTGTATAAAGGAAATAGTTCGTTCCAAATAAAATTATGTAAAGCAAATTTTCCTTTCTACAAATTTCTCATAGGAATGCACTGAAAACGGATTAATCCCTAATTGCGACCGTTTTTCTGTTGTATGGATTCACCCCACAGGCAATTCTGTTAAGCTATTTCCCATCTCTGGAATTTTTTTTCATTTAAGTGGATTTTCTGCTAAACAAACCGCTTGTTGTACGAGGGTCCACTGTATTAAACTTCAAATCTGGCTCATTAAGAAAACAAATGCTTTATCTTCTCTGTTTTTCCATAGACCTCTAAATAAGTTGAAAATTTCATGGCATTGCACCAGTTAAAAAAAATTAAGTCAGGGAGCAAAGGACAAAATGCAGTGGCACCTTGAAGACTAAGAGATCAAAATCCACTTCCACTCCACAGGGAGTGCTCATCTGCCTTTATACATATCCCCATGCTGGTGGGGGAGGTGGTAGGTGGTCACGATCAGGTGAGGAAACAGACAAAGTGACAAGACGTTAACACAGCTGTTCACTTTGCCCACCGGCATAACTTCATTGGCTTCAATTTCAGCAGTGAATTTCAGCAAGTTAAAATAATACAGCATGGAAATTCGCTATCACATATCAGTAACATTCAATTTTAGAGATAAGTACTTCTGGCAGTTTGGCATGGTTCTCTAGACTGGGCCCACAGGCATTGAGCCTGAGATTGCACATCAAGGACTCATGGGAGGAGGGCACGGAAGGGTGCATTTGCCCTCGGGTGCAGCAATCTGGGGGCGCCTGGAGGGGGAATAGGAGGAGGAAGCCGTGCGCCCTCCCACCGCCCAGCGGTCCTCCTTTCCTCTAAGCCTAAGGCTTGGCAATGGCACCCTCTCTGCCGCCTCCAGCAGTGAAGCAGGTAGGCAGGCAGGCAGGAGCCCAGTGGCCGTGGCGCCCTCTTCTTTTTCCTCCTCCTCCTCACCTTGGTGGGAGAGGTGTAAGGTGTGTGCGCGCTACCACCCACGCACGCACCCTCACCCACCCCACATCTGCAGGGCTGGGCCCCCCTTGCTGGGTGGGTGTGATGCAGTGGGGGAGGGCAGCAGGACAGGTGCAAAAACTAACTTTGTCCCCAGGTGCCCCAACTCCTTTCTGCACTTCTCCTGCACACCCTGCCTCTTCCCTTGGCCACTCACTCAAGAGGAGGAGGGGGGCAGGGAAGC
Source organism: Phrynocephalus forsythii (assembly GCA_029282475.1). Lineage (NCBI taxonomy): Eukaryota > Metazoa > Chordata > Lepidosauria > Squamata > Agamidae > Phrynocephalus > Phrynocephalus forsythii. Next base: position 120,284,141 of record JAPFRF010000004.1, read on the forward strand.
CTCATGGCGCTACTTCTGACAGGGCACCTGTGGGTGGAGTTGGGACACAGACTCCAGGGCCCCTGTACCACACCTGAACTGCAGTGAACCATGGTACATAGCAAAGGGCAGCCTGAACTTGGGGGGGGGGATGTGTAGTTTGCATGATTAAACTGCCCAGAGCGCTTTAATCACTTGGGGTGATATATAAGCAGCACAATTTGCTTATTTTTAACATTGACAATACCAAAGGCAGCAGTCACAATGGTCTATACCAGATACCTACTCTCTTGTGTACCACTACCATTCACACTTGCCAAAAACAAGCCAAAAAATTACTTTGTTGTTTATGTGAGAAGTGGTTAACTGATGAAAAAAGGAATCAGTTTCTAGGGTTCTTCCTTCCTTGGTGTCACTCTGCTTCGAGTTACTTTATGAATTTATGAATTAAGGCAGGGAGTATATAAATTTAATAAATAATAAATAAATAAATTTCACATATTGTGCTTCTATAGCTACAATTCAAAATGCCATTTCCTAGTGTTCTGAACGGCAGATACAGAAGCACATTCATAAATCAGTGCGATTAATGAAAAACGTAAATTTCCTAGCTTTTATACACACTCAGCACACAAATTCCAATAGAATCCTCCCCTAGTACTAGAGGATTCCAGAGGATGAGCGCATGATCTGTACTATGGTTGCTGGAGAGGACAGAAGCAAGAATAGCTGGGATGTGGCTGTAGTCCTTCTGTGTCAAAATATTTTGAAGGGCTGTTTTTGGACTTAAATGAAACAGCGAAGCAAAGGCTTGAGTGAGTACAACACAGAGAATGGAGAAACAGACACACCCTTTAGTCTATCAAGTCAGCTAATGTTCCCATGCTCACCCTGCAGTCTGCAGAATGCAAACTAAAGTTATTTTTCAGTTTCTAAGTCCTTTCCTTGGGCAGGCAATCTGAGGAAAAAAAACTACATCAACCCCAAAGCTAAGAACATATTATGTGCATGTTTTTCAAAAAAGGTCTCTCACTTTTGGAAATAAAATAAAAAAATAGGGGGCAGGGGAGAGCTGGGAGTTAGCCAAGACTGCCACTGGAAACCAAAGTCAGAATCGTTCATACAATGTGAAAGATAGTAAAGGAAGAAAGGGACAAAAATCAACTCATCTGAAATGTGTTAATGGGGGAAAGCTTTAGAGGTACCCAAGATAACCAGAAAAACAGAAAAGTGAGCGCTAAGTCAAGCTTGACATCTTACTAGAGAGAAAAAAAAAGTGAACTGAGGCTATCCTACAGTGCACATATAATAAAAACACAGAACTAGGAGATTTTTTAGCTGCCTAGATGCCCTAAGCACATCCGATCTTGCCCGATTTCGGAAGCCAAGCAGGTTCGGCCCTGGTTAGTACTTGGATGGGAGACCACCAGGGAATACCAGGTGCTGTAGGGGCCTGGAGTAGGAACTGGCAGACCACGCCAGTATTCCTGCCAAGAAAACTCCATGGATATGGAGTCATGAAGAGTCGGTAACAACTGTAATGACACAACACACACAGAGGAGAGATTTAAAAACAAAGCTGAGAAAGAAGAGCCTGCTCTGCCTACGCCGGCCAGGTCCAGGGCAGGAAGTAGGGAGGATCTTTCCAGGATGAGCTCCTCTTTCACAGCTTCGTTTTAAAATCTCTCTTGTCCTATGAGAGTCAAGCAAGGGGCAGCAGCCTATGTGAAACTCTTGCAAGCCTAAAAGTCGCTGCTCGAAGACGCTCACAATCTAACATGTGCAGAGGGACCTACGTGAAAGGAGCGCTTAGCCAACAAGGAGACGGTAGGTAAGAGAGGGGTGGCTATGAGGTGGGAAAATCCCATTGAAATCAACCAGGCTTCCAGGCATGTACAGGTGCCTTAAAAGTGTGTGCGCATGCAAAAGAATGGATTGTGAAAATGCCTCTGGACGCTGCAATAATGTTTTATCTTGGTGTAGGGAATCCCAAGGGCATGGCCAGGTTGATTGACTGTGTGTTAGGATTAATCTAGAAAACACACCCCTGAAGTGTGGGAGCCTTAGTTATGCAGGGAGAACAAAAAGCATGGGATTCATTCTGGATTATTACCTAGTGTCAGCCACCAACAATTATTCTCCATGCTGAGAAAGAGGAGCCCGCACTGGTACCAGGCCCAGGGCAGAAGATGGGGACAATCCATCCCAGACGGGCTCCTTTTTGTCAGCTTCCTTCACACTGAAGCTGAAAAAAGGAGCCAGCACTGCCATCTGCCTACAATGTATAGAACAACCCTCAAGGTTAAGACTAACAATTTTAGAAAAAAATAGCATCTTATAAACAGAAAAATATGGTAAATCAAATCTACCTTGTTAAAAAGGAAGGAACTCCTGAGTTTGTACGAAGAACTTCATTAAGCTCCACCTCCCCTGAAAAATGAGAGTCTAAGGCTGAGTTTAAGGATCTACAAGAGAAACAACTTATTGTTTTTTTTTTATTACTGGTAAAAAGCTGCTCCCAACCACAGGGAAAAAGAAATCCAGCCATATGGGAGCAAGTAATGGGGGTGGGGGTGAGGAACCACCCCAAAACACAGAAAACGGTCACCCACTTGAAAACAATTCATTACTGGCCTACCCTGGCCCTCTGTTTTCTCGCCAGAAGGAATGCAGGTGTTTTACAGCATCTTCTCAGAAACATGCAAGTTCCATCCTTCCAAAAAAGGATACCAAAACCCAATAAAAATACAGTGTTTTTAATATATATATATATATATATATATATATATATATATATATATATATATATATATATATATATATATATATATATATATATATATATATATTTTTTCGTAGATTTTCACGGGTATAGGTATGCATGTTAGGGTGGATTCGGTTTCTTCCCGTGTAGAAATCTGGTTGTTTTGGCGACGTTTCGACGAGGTCTCACTCGTCATCTTCAGGCTGGTGTTCTGGCTTCTTTCTTCTTGAAGCAAAGCGTGGTCTCAGTTGAAGTCCTTCTATAAATACTGCTGGGGGTGTGGTTTGCTTGCTCTGTTGCTGATTGTAGGTTCCTTTGTTCCTTTGTTCTTTTGTGATCTGCTGTGATTGAGGTTCGTTAAGGGATTAACTGCTGATGGCTGTTTAGATGGCTGTTTACATGCTGGTGGGTTAGATGGCTGGTAGGTTCTGGCAGTATCCTGGGCTTTGGTGGAGTGGGGTCCTGTGTCTTGTGAATTCATTTTGGTCTGGCTACGTGTCTGTGGTCTCCCAATGTTTTTTTGGGGTGTGTGAGTGTGCTCCATGTGGTGACTGGAGTGGGGTGCCGCAGTAGATGGTGCAGTCGTGGTTTTGTTATTGGATGGTGGTTTCGTTTCATCTGTGGGAAGGGTTTGGGTTTGTGTTTGGTGTGGATGGAAGGTGGTGGCATCTTGTGTCCTTTTGGACCTGGTGTCAGTCTTTGTGACAGAGGCTCGTCTGTTGACCAGGGCTAGTTTCCAGATGTCAGGCAAGCGGGAGGTGTCATCACGTTTATTCATGTTGTTTGGGTGTTTCTCTATTTCAATGGCTTCCATGATTATTCGACTGTTGAAGTGTTCAGTTTTGGAGATGAGTTTGGTTCTTTCAAAGTCAATCTAACCCACCAGCATGTAAACAGCCATCTAAACAGCCATCAGCAGTTAATCCCTTAACGATCGCCTCAGCCACACAGCAGATCACAAAAGAACAAAGGAACAAAGGAACCTACAATCAGCAACAGAGCAAGCAAACCACACCCCCCCAGCAGTATTTATAGAAGGACTTCAACTGAGACCACGCTTTTTAAGCCATACAGCCTAAGATGATATGAGACCTTAAAAAACAACCAGATTTTGAAAGAAACCCGAATCCACCCTAACATGCATACCTATACCCGTGAAAATCTACGAAAACATATATATATATATAAAAATCCTGATTTTGAAAGGAAAGCTGACTCTACAAGGTCAACCTCTCCTCTGTTATTTGGAGAAAGAGCTACAATCCAAAGGAAGCTGCAGCCTCTGACACCTGAAACTTCTGAATGCGTCATCAATCAATGCTAAAAGAGTTTCATTGTGAAGGAACTGGTGATGGAATACAGAAGCAATATACCACTTTGAGGATATACAAGCCAAAACAAAGGCCATTAGCCTTCTAATGCAGTTCATTGGATGACTTTCATGTTTGTCTCTCCTCTGATCTCTGACTTCCGTGCCCTCTCCATTAATCACTTCTGTGCTCCATCCTAACATGCCATCTCACACCCTGATAAGACATTAAGGGATGATGAGTCACATGTTGGTTTATGATCTAAGACATTTTCCATTTCCAGCACCACACTAGCTGTTAAAGCATAAGGGTATTATGAGGAAAAGCTGCCATTCCCACACAATGTTTCCAGGTCCCTGGACATGTGAAAAATAACCACATGTAGGAGTTTACGTACAATAAGAGAACAGACAGAACTTGCGGTTTTGAAACAGCTTGGCCCAACTGTGCACTTCTCATTTGCTCTTATTAAAAAAATCCCCCAAGCCTCGTTTTTAATCAGATATTTGTATGTATTTCTGTATTTTTAAATACTTTAATATATATTGTGAACTCACTCAGATAATACTGATTATGTCTTAAATGTACTGGACTGTATATTGTCCCTCATTACTGTAAGCCACCTTGTGTCCTTTTCTAAGGAGAAAGGCAAGGTAAAAATACTCAAAAAATAAATAAAATAAATGGGCGTTGTCAAAATGGAAATAAAGACATTTCATGGAAATCAACTTACTAGTAATTTAGATTTATCCTGCAAAAGTCAGATTTCCCATACACAAACACTGGGAAATTCCCAGCACATACGTCACTTGATCCTAATCCATACTTTTTCAGATTTGACAACTTGCCAATTCTACTTTCTACCTATAAGATTTAAAACTTAATTACTTATGAGGCAATAAGGAAAGAAGTTTAGAAAGGGCACAAAAATTAAGATAATATTTAGTTGGATAGAGATCAAGAGGTGAGATAGTTTTGACAGAAATATCAAACTGTAAAATCCAGTTAAAGTAACATGGCTTTTATGAGAGCCCAACATGTTACATTACACGGATCCCTATTTGCTGGGGGGGGGGGAACAGAAATACATTTTAAAATATATCTGCCCTGAATGTGATATCCACGAAAATTAACAATGGGATATGCTGTGAATTTTCACAGACAGAGCTGTTTGGTGTGAGCATCTGTTCCCCAACCTTATCTAAGTGTTGAACTACACACTCAGTAACAGGAAGTGGGAACAAAAAAAATCAAAGCCAAAAATAATCTGTATCACATGAACCCATCCTCCAAGATTTATGTACACACACAGTTGACCAAGAGGTAAATAAACCTATTGTTTTCAATAAGAAAAATAATTATTTTTGCATGTGATAAACCAGACTTTGGCAGGCAAATGTGGTCCCCTTCCCTCAAGGTTGCTGAGTACTTTTCAAATCCCCTTTCATTGTATTTTTATCCCTAATTCTTTCTTTTTTTCCTGTATATCTACAGATGAAGGTCACACTAAAGATACCAAAGGTCAGTTAGCCAAATGTGTACAAAAGGATGGAGGAGTTGAGTTAGGGAATAAACAGGAACAGTTCTAAAACCTGGACAATGATTTTTGTAGCTTTCTTCATTACTTAAACTGCAGAGGCAGTTTTGCATCCATATATGCAGGGTGAGCAGGGAGACATGAACATTTCATGGCTATTAGAGGGACAGAGGATAAAACTGGGTTCGGAGCCAATAAATTCCAAAGGCCAATCGTCTTCACCTTCCTGATCCTTCTGAACACACTTCTGTCAGTTAAACTGAGGGATCCACTAAACACAAATGTGAGGTTTTCTTTATCATTCAGATTTCATTGAAATCTGGTGGAGAACAGAATCAAAACATTTCAAGGAACCACAGTGGGCAAAAATGAAACAAGCAGTGCATTTCAAGGAAGCAGGCCTTTATGCATTTCAATATGTTTGTGGAAGTGGTTCCAGGACCACATGCCACCCTAGGGATATATGATCCCCATAACTACCATTAAAGGAATTTATGAAAAGGGGGAATTTTTTCAGAAGGATGTAGTTCAGAGGTGTGAACATCATCCAAGGCCAGTTCACCCACAGAACCTTCAGAGGGGAGAATGAACTGGATTGATACCAGAGGGCATGTATTTTTCTTCCACCTTCAGCCTGAATAATTTCAGAACACCACCAGCAGGCTACTCTGTTCTGCCAGGATTCCTATCAGCATGGAGATAGCACAAAATGATTTCCTCACCTCCAGCTGTTTTCCCCCTCCATGAGGCAAGCCATGGTAGAATGCCAAGAGTTTTCCTAAGCCATGTAACTTTTTTGCAAATATATTCTCTCTCAAAACTGGGAAATCGGCCTCTTCCACTAATGGCCAAACTGGCAAGATCCAAGTCCCAAACCTATAGGTTGCCCAGCTGTCCTCTAGCCTCTCTTATTCTGTTCCTTCCCATACAACTGCAGCTACAGGGAAAGACAGGGAAAATCTTAGCAATAAAATAAAAATTAGAGGGGGGAAGCTTCCACGGTAGATGTCTGCAAATAACAGCAGTTTTCAGGATCTATGTTCCTCTCTATAGTGAATCACGATTTATTATCTAACCTCATCATCCAATATGTCCCTACTGAAATGTTTTCCCCCTCCTTCTATCATCCTATGCCTCCAATCACTGCCAAGAAGATGTCAAATTCTCTGAAAGCCTCAATGCTAAAAGATGAGTTATGCAAAACAAATACATGCAAAAGTGCTCAGTCTGAATAATTTATTCTAACACAGAATTTGTCCTCCTTTGGACAACGGCTTTTTGTACACTGCATCCTCACTCATATCCATCTTAAATGAAAATCCACTACAGGACTGGCGAAGACTTCACAGAAAGCATCTAGTGGTTGCCTTGAAAGGTAAATCTATACAATTCTTAATCAGAAAACTAAGGATATGCATATGTGGATAAAATTAAAGCTATAAATACAGTACTTTATAGACAAGGGAACAGACTATATGAATAGTCTCACTCACAATCATGATAGGAACAACTCTTCCTTACCACCAGTTACTTCCTCAGTTAAACTTTTTAACAGCAGTAAAGGACTTAAAAGACATTATTTACACATTCATGCATGTGCTATGAGCTGTAACAAAATGAACCTTCAGTAAGTTTTTGGCTATTACTGTGAAACTGTCTGAAAGCATTCACTGACATATTTAGACCCTTTCCACAATCACCGCTTTCGCCTGAATATGATACAGTATTATGCCTGGCAATCTAACAAGGCTACACCAGTCTACAGGAACAGCAGAAGTGTGAGACAAAAGGGCCATCATAACTATATTAATGTTCACCAGCAAAAACATAAAAAACAGATTAGAGGAAGAGGCAAACACCCAAGCACAATGGTTATGGAGACTGCTCTTACTGCTATGCTCTACTGTATTTTATTCTGCCCCTATCCTCACCACTGGACAATCCTGCTTTAGAGCAGTCAACAGAAATGGATGGGGCAAATGCTAAGAGTTTTTTTTAACTCACAGTCCCAGGTACAGTATACAGATTTTACATAACAGTACCAATATATACTATGGGCACCAATTGTAAGTAATGAAAATCACATAACTAGGATTTCAGTTGTGTAAAGTAATGAAAATCACATAACTAGGATTTCAGTTGTGTAAGGGCCTTTTCACACGACCCCTAAGATCCGCTGGCCACTTAAATTCAGACCAGGGAGGGATCTTGGGGGTTCGTTGCTCTTCCATCCCCATCCCCCCGCACTTCCTTGGGGAGGGAGGAAGAAAGAGAGGAAAAAATGCAGGCTCACCTCCGAAGCCGCCCGGAGCCCCGTCGTCCTGATTCCTTCTCTTCTGTTTTTTTTTTTTTTGCCTCTTAAAGGGGCGGGAGGCAAAAAAACAACAACCAAACAGAAGCGAGGAGAGCCCTGCACTCACCAGATTAAATCCAGACCTGGGGATTTTCACCCTTCTAGAGCAGGTACAAGAAAAGTGTGCTGGGACGCGCTTAGGTGGGTGTGGTCGCACTTAATTTCCTGCAAACTCCGGAGCTGGTGGGGAAACAATTGTAAGCTCCGGAGCTGGGAGCCATTTGCTTGCGGAGTTTAGGGGTTGTGTACAAAGGGCCTAAGACTCATTCTACTCACAAGTGCTCTGTAGCACAGGTAGAAAACCTCTATATCCTGACCGCTCAGTAATTTAAAAGAGGCTCCCTCTCCAACATCATGGATTAGGGAGAACTCCTAGATTAGAACAGATAGAACCATGCACCCACTTCACTGCACATGCTTGTAGATTTTTTTCCTCGTTAGTCCATAGGAGCAGAGGTGCAAGAGTTGTAACACGACTGATAGGAAATGCCAAACAAACAAACAAAAAGAATCCATGCATTCTCCATCATCTAAAAACATAAAACAATCTGTTCTGTTAGGGGCTTCCACAGAATTGTGCCTTCTATAAACAAAAGCTCCAAAGTAAATTTTAAAAAGAACATGTTTTCATTTAACAAAATTGTATGGTAAGAAGGTAAAATATTACCTTCACTGTGAATGAGGAGGTTCAGCTTTTCTAATACAGCTTTTTTTTTTAAATTGGCTTTACTTCCTGGATTCAAGACTACAATTTGTAACACAGCCATCATAAAAGGAACAAGGCCTCACACAAACATATTACTAATTCCTTCTTTGATAAGATAACTAGCTACACCAAGGACAGCTTCTCAAGCAAATATGCTATAAAGGAGCTACATCTGGTACCTGATGAAAAGAACAGACAGCTGGGCCTGTACTTAGAGTGTCACCACAGAAGCTGAACAAAAACATAACAGTAGGTCGACATGGCCCTCAGAGCACATGTGCAGTAGAACTGATACACTTCCTGAATTTGATGTCACTTTCTTCCCAATCCGAGACATCATTGTTTATAGAACACATAACAGACCTAGCTTCTTTGAGCCTAGCAAGGCAGAAGGGTGATTGAGACCACTGTGCTTCCCTACAGGTGTGTGTGTGTGTGTGTGTGTGTGTGTGTGTGTGTGTGTGTGTGTGTGTGTGTGTGTGTGTGTGTGTGTGTGTGTGTGTGTGTGTGTGTGTGTGTGTGTGTGTGTGTGTGTGTGTGTGTGTGTGTGTGTTGTGTCCTTACAACACTCCACAAATGTGATGACTGTCTGGGCTACTTTGTTCTTGGGCTGGTCTTGCAGGAGATGAGCCCCAATGGCAAGCTGTGGGTTTCAACCACCAGAAGAAAATGGATTTGAAGGGGCAATGTCAATGATCTGCATTACATGAAGTCCTAATCTCTGGTGACAGGTTATTACAGACGCTTGGCTTTCAATATACGTTTTGTTGAAATGTTTCAGAGAGGTATAACTTAACAGGACCCTGTTCATCCCAACTGGTCAGAACCATAATTTCGAGACACAGACAAGCTCATACTCATGAGTGCCATTATTCCAGTGCAATTTACCTGTTTGTATTAGCCTGCTAAGCAGTAAGGAGACTCTGGCCACATTTAAGTGCAATTATTTGGTAAAATGTCTTTCGTTTAAAATGCAAAATCTCCAGTTGCATATAGATATGAAGCTATCTGTTAGGCTCCAACACACATGGCCATGTGCTGCAGCTACAGATTTTGTACATATATGGATCCAGACATTTATACAGAACCTAAAATAATAGAGCAAGGCTTTTTTGTGTCCACCAGCCCATACAACAGCACAGTTCTATATCTGTTCTAGTCAAAGGAATGCTTCCATGTAACAAGGTGATTTGAATGTTCAGCTCAAGTCCTCTACTTCAGTAGTTCAAGGAAGGGGAGTTCAGAGAGAGAGAGAGAGAGAGATATTCAAGAAAATATTTCCCCAGACCAACCTAAATGTAAACATACATCACCTCATTGTCCTGGCTCAGAAGAAACTATTCCCATACTCCTCCTCTTCCCTTATATGTCTTGCTTTTAAGTCTGTAACCTTGATGGTAGGATCTGTCTATGTTCCTTTGTATGGTGTGGAAAGCTAACCTAACTGCATGAAAAGTTAAGAATGCAGCAAACAAAACAAGAAGGCTCAAAATAATTACACACCAACCAACTATCTGAAAAAAACCAAATAAATGCATTTTACTATTATTTGACAAAGTAAGCACAAAGGATGGTGACTTGCTAACAACAATGTTGGTTTCTGAAACTCCGAGGGGCTTAGTGTTCACATCTTGTTCTAGACAGGCTTGTACTCTGTCTGATAGGCCTGTTTTGCAGCTTGAGGGTATCTGTGCACCTACTACCATTACTCCTGCAAAAGCAGATGGATAATGTAACCAGGAGTACATGTACTTAGGCAACAGCTGACCTCAACAGAGATAAAAGCTTCTTAGCACACTACATATATCAATTACTCAGCTTTTTAAAAATCATAACATGTTGAGAAAACTGCTGTTTCCTTTATCAGATTCTGACCTCTGTCCCAATAACACATTTTAAATATTTTATGACAGCCAAGTCCACTTGACCTACAGTTCTTGCCATGCCCACAAGTTTCTAAACAGGTACAGTGGTGCCTTGTATAAAGGAATTAATTCGTTCCAAATGAAATTATGTTAAGCAAATTTTTCTTTATACAAATTTCCCCTAGGAATGCATTGAAAACGGAGTAATCCCATTTTTATGTTGTACGGATTTGCTCCATAGGTGATTATGTTAATTAAGCAAATTTCCCCTATCTCCAGAATTTTTATGTTGTACAGATTTTATGTTATACAAACTGTTTGTTATACAAGGGTCCACTGTACAGTAATTCACAACCTGATAGTCTTAATCCTATGTTAATGAAGCACTGTCACTATACCTATTAGCTGTGTCCATTACCTGGTCATGAATATATGCATCATCATCATCATCATCATCATCATCATCATCATCATCATCATCATCATCATCATCATCGTAGTATGCTGTCATGTTGATCCTAATTTATGCCAATCTTTTCCAGGTAGGGCTGACTCAGAAGTGGTCTATCATTAACATTTTCTGGGGGTACCCTGAGACTGCAGTGTGCCTATGATTGTACAGGCATATGATTGTACTACGCATTCTGAGATGCGTAGTGGGGAATCAAATCCCCAACTTCCACAGTCATAAACTTAATTCATCCAGCTATCCAGCCAGTGATGCAAAAATATACTGATCACAAATTTATAATCGAGGAAGTGGACTTTGATCCACAAATGTTCACAGTGAAATAAAGTTGTTAGCCTACAACATTTGACCCCACTGTTTCCTTTTCCTTTTCCAATAAAATCTGGCTAATTGACAAAATATAACATTTCTTCATTCCCTGTGTCTACCAATGTAAGAAAAATCCCTGAGCAATATAAACCAATCTTAGAAAAGCAAAAACAAACAAAACAAACAGCAACAAAAAACCCAAAACAAACTAACTAACCAAAAAACAAACAAATGAACACTGGCTGGCTGTTCTTCTTGTTGCAGAACCCCTGGGGTGGCAGCTGCAAACATCCAGGGACTATTTTTTTAATAGTCTCATTATACCTTACCATCCATGTGAAAGTGAAGTCAGGGTGTATCAGAGAACTCTGCATCATATGTGTCATCATTACCATAGGACAAGCTTCCTTATTTCTGTCTCCTAATACTGTCAGAGAAGTCTACAATAGTATGCCAAGATGAAACAATATTTAATGCATTTGATGTTGATAGGTTTTGGACCAGAATAAAAGTGGACTGGCCCTGCATATAAAATGCCAGCTCCGCAACCATGGCAGGGTAAAATTTCACTGAATCTTCAATGAATTGACAAAACTTGTCTGCACTGATTCATTGGTCCATAACTATTTATCCAGGGTCATACCTATTTCCCTTACAAATTACAAATTACAATTCTTAAAAATGTGAGAAAATGCATTTGACATCATCTAAATAATTACTTTCTGATGGATATTTGGATATACAAATACCTTTTAAACAGAACTATCAACCTCTTAAAAAATTCAAGTTGTAACAGTTCAAGAACACAAATCTTTTTAAATACCGCATATACTTGAGTATAAGTCGACCTGAGAATAAGTTGAGGCCCCTAATTTAACCCCCCAAAGCTGGGGAAACATATTGACTCGAGTATAAGTCTAGGGTGGGAAATGCAGCAGGGCCTGGCAGCTCCTCCTTGGTGAGCTGGGGGCGGGGCAGTGTGTGATGTTTAAAATGACTTTTAGCCACTGATGCAAGTGCTTGGGTCAGTGGCTAAAAGTCATTTTAAACATCGCAGACTGCTCCCCTGTGATGCAGAGGGGGGTCATGAGAAGCGGCACGCAATGTTTAAAATGACTTTTAGCCACCGACCCAAGCACTTGCCTCAGTGGCTAAAAGTATTGTCCCGCATATAAGTTGAGGGCCCTTTTTTCAGCCCAAAATTAGGGCTGGAAAACTAGGCTTATATTCGAGTATATACAGTACTAGCTGTGGGATCACCATGATCACACAATCTCAAGAGGAAGATGATAAGTCACAAGATGGCATAAAGTGGTTCTCAACCTGTGGGTCCCCATATGTTCCTGGACTGCAACTCCCATAAGTCTTCAACACCAGCTGAGCTGGCCAGGATTTCTGGGGTTGTATAGTCCAGGAACATCTAAGGACTCACGTGTTGAGAAACACTGGGTGGAGAAAGAATGTGGAAGATGGTGCAGAGGAAACAGAAAAACAGATAAGAGGAGGTTTCAGAGAAACTGAAGGCTGGAAAGAAAAGTGCAAAAGGAGAGAGAGCATTCAGAGAAACACTTGCACTGAAAAATCTATGAGGTTCAAGACAGTAATATTCATCCTGAGGCTATTCACATGGCTGCCATTCCTTCAGATCAGGATTTAGGACTGCAGGGTCCTTAATAATGCAACATAAGGGTCCCCCCCCCGCATTCAAGGTACCTTCAAGCTCTCTATTAAAGCTATGAAATGGGTGTGTGATCCCCCAAACCTATGTCTACAGTTCACTGTTCTCTACACTGCTGCAGCAAACAGAAAGTACAAATGTGTAAATTTTACAGAACAAAATTAAGCAAGGATAGGCTGCTGTGATCAACTAAGAAATCATTTCCACTCACAAGGATGAAACCTCAGTGTAAACAGTTTTGCAAGCAGTGACATGCTGACTGAGGTCACAACAGAAATGGCCAAAGTCCTTCAGCCTAAATATCCTAACTAAGCACTTCTCAGCCATCATTTTAATCTCTAGGAGTTCGGTGTCTGCCTGCAGCTGCATAGAAGCTTCATACTGCTTAATAAAATGCACAACTCATCCTAGAGGCTGAGTCCACCTGCTTCTTTCTACTGGAATATTTTGCTTTGCATGGGTATGGAGCACCAAATGAAGAAAGAGCTGCTTGTGTCACTGCAAATGCTGGGTAATGAGGTTCTGAAACACAATAACCCCACAATAACACAATAGCATTGGGCCAGGAACAGCAACACAGATCAGTTAAAATGTTAATATAATTATTACTATTAGTCCTATTACCTTTCCTGTTGCCCACCCACAACACAACAGGCTAGTTTCCTTTAGAGTTTTCAGCCAGAACACAAAAGGGAGCACAACATAAAACTTATTAAGATGCTGGGAAACATCTTAAACTAGGCAATCAGCAAAACGAACAAACAAAAAACAAGTATGAGGGATGGAGGTTCCCCATTTCTATGATTGTGCGGAACAAGATATGCTACTGAAATTTTCCATTCACCATAAACTTACATATATTAGTTTCAAAAGCAAAACAACAACAACCCTGTGATTGATAGGTATATTAGCAAAATTAGTCTCCAATATGACGTCTAAACAGAGAGAAAAAGTACAGTTGTACTGGATTTACAAGCACCTTGGTTTGCGAGTGTTTCACAAAAGAAGAACTTCAGGTGCTCATTTTGTAATCATGGCCTGATTCACCTCCTCCTCCTCCTCCTCCTCACTGGAGGTGGTCTCTGGGGCTCAGCGTGGGCCTACCTATGCCTGGATTGGGCGTCCAGTGGTCCTGCGTAGAGCCTGGCACAGACCAGAAGTGACCTCCGGAGTGTGCCCCAAAGGCATCTGCAGCTCCCAGCCAAAGCAAATTTCTCCATAGGAAATAATGGAATGAATCAGAAAAGTTTCATTATTTCCTATGGGAAAATTTGTTGTGATATACAAGTACGAGTATTTTGGTTTACGAGCATGCTCATAAACTAAGGTACCACTGTACTTGAAAACATGTATGAAAAATGGACAATTTACTCACTTGCCTCTTGAGAAGGAAAAACAAGCTAGTTTGTTATGAATATATACAGTGGTACCTTGTATAAAGGAATGAATTTGTTCCAAATGAAATTATGAAAAATGGACAATTTACTGCATTGAAAACGGAGTTCCCTCTTGAGAAGGAAAAACAAGCTAGTTTGTTATGAATATATATTTTGATTTTTGTGCTTCACAATACAGTAAGACCACTGTATCCATGGTTTACTGCAGCCCTATATGTAACATAGAAGGAGACTGGCCTTGTGGCCTTTGTCCCACTTGCTTGCATGGTGCATATAAGGTTCTCTACTCTTCATGATACATTGTAGATCCGAGGATACATGGCTCATACTGTATATAAGTGGATCAACATAAATGGGTAATTGCCAAAACAATAAAACTAGTAAAACTTGCTACAAGATTTACACAATGACATCTCGCTAGTGTTAAACTTCTGCTTCCTTTCCCCCCAGATCAGCCCCACCTTAACAAAATACAGGAATTATAAGTTTAAGTTTATGAGTGAACAGGCCATAGGATTTTATTTTAATGAAGAGAAACTGAAATGCTTGCATTTGCTAGATAATGGGTAAATATTTATTATTTGAGAAAAGATCAAATCAGTTCATTTACATAGGAAAATCTTGTTCAGCTTGAAGCATTTTCCAGAGGCATTACTTGTCAAGAAAATGACTGAGTTATTTAGTCACACCAATATTAATATAGTTCAGGGCTGTTCAACTTTGAACAAGCCGAGATCTACTTTTTCCAGTCCAAAGTGCCTGAGGGCTACTACACTAAAACCTCTACTTATGATTTTTATCCGTTCTGAACACATGCTCATAAGTAAAAATGTTTGTAAGTAGAGCAGCAGTTTCCCATAGGAATGCATTGAAAAGCAATTAATCTGTTTGGGAGGGAACAGATTTCAATGCGCCATGGCCCTTGAACTGCCCCGCTCGGCTGAGACAGTGGGCTGGCAGACCCAGGACTTTAGGATTGGGGAGGGAGGGGTGGTGGTCCTTGGGATGGGGGAGGGAGGGGTAGAGAACTTACCCCCTCACTTTTTTATTGATGGCCGGCTGGCTACTTTTGAACCCTTCACAGGCTACTGGTAGCCTGTGGCCGACCTGTTGTGCAGGCCTGATAGAGTAATTCTTTTGAAAAATTTGGCATTTATATATTTTTCAAAATATTGAATTAAAATCCTTTAATTTCTCCCCAAATGATTTTTATTCAGCATAGGAGTTTCTTACAAATACCCACACTGCCCCACAGTAAATTTTCAGACAAATCAAATTTACAGGAGATTGTGTAACAGGGGTCATGCTATGAAGATTCCTGTACAACAGGAGAACATACCATGAAAGCATGAAATTCAAGCATAAAATAATATTTTTTTAAAAAAATAGTTTTTTGTTGTCTGAAGTCATTACAACAGTAGTAGTAACAGGAGCACTTACAAGGAATCATTTGAACCATGAACATACAAAAAGTACGTCCATGCCTCAGCTGCTGCCTCACGTAAAAGGCAGCAAGTCATGTCCTTAATATTTTCCACTAAGTAAGGCCTAATGTATTTCCAGCTCTGTCTTCTTTCCCTGACTCTGCTAAGAGTATCAAAGCATAAGGGGCCTATGAAAGGTCAAAATTATCTGTGTCACACTTGGCACTTGCAAGTAGAGATGGGCACGAAACAGAAAAATGGTGTTTCGTTTTTTCGTTTGTCGTTGAGAGGTCTGTTTCGGTTCGTTTCCGTTTGTCAGGAAATTTTTGAAAAATTTCGTTACCATTTTTCGTTTTTTTGTTTGTCGTTTCTACCCACTTTTTGCACGATTTTTAAAGCATTTCCGTGCGCAGGCATCCCTCAACGCCCTAGACCAGAGGGAAAAGACTAAAAAAAATGGATGCTGGCAGGGACACAGTATAGACTAGGTATGCAGGGAGGCTGCAAAGGCAGCGGTGGGCGTTGCCCAGGGTGTAAGGCAGCCGCAGAGTGACTGCACTGGGGGGCAGGGGAGAGTACTCACCGAGAGGTACACAGCAAGCACACACACAGGGAGGCTGCAGGACTGAAGCTAGAGTCGCAGAGACAGCAATCCCACCCTAACTCCCACCAGAGACTGCAAGGAGGACGGGGGCTGCCAGACCTGCCCGCCCAGTCTGCAACCTGGGCATGCTATTGGTTGAACATGATCCCACATCACATGGCTTGCCTCCATTTTGTGGCTGGTTTGACATCCATTTTAAAGGGAAAAGAAAAATACATTGCGATGGGAGAAGACAAAAACAAACGTTTTAAGGACTCCAACCCCCCTGGTAGGTATTATCAGACAATATAAATAATTATCGCTGCATTTTTACGGATGTCCAGGGTGTTTTTTAACATTTAAAACAGCTCATTTCATTGCGCATCGCCAGTAACGGAAATGAAACGTAACGACCACAATTCTCGTGGTTCTGTTCGTTTCATTGCATTTTCATCACAATTTTCGTTTGTCGTTTCATTATGTAACGGAAACGACAAACGGTAACGGAAACGAAAAAATGTTCGTTCCGTGCCCATCTCTACTTGCAAGATGCTACATCCTTAAGGGAGAAATGATGCCCAATGAAATTCTCACACTCTTCTCTATATACTCTAGTACAAAACAAGTCAGTGCTTGTCTCTGCAGGGCATGGATGTCAGGTAGCTATGACCAACAGATTCAAAATGAAATCTGTATATTTATAGATTACATTACCAAGAAGTAACATGTGAGGAAGTAATATCGACGGACTATACAAGTAGAGGCATGTTTATTAAGTAATGATTAAATCCTAAAAGAATTCTCTTTCTCTCTTCACCATGAACTGTGGAAGACAAATTCTACGGCTCCAAATTAAACTGGCTTGGAAGAAACACAAGGGAAAAGAAAACACACTGAAAGAGTAGAGAGGCCTGAATCTAGATCAGGCATGTCTAAACTTTGGCCCTCCTGATGTTTTGGACCATGACTCCCAGAATTCTAAGCTTAAATTGCTAATGGCAAAGGACTGTGGGTGTTGCAGTCTAAAACATCTGGAGGGGCGAAGTTTGGACATGCCTGATCTAGATAGTAATCCAACAAGTGTAGACCCTATTGAGTAATTATAATTTCTTATGTGTTGATTCAGTATTCAGTAAATGGTTCAATGGATTAGCAAATTGATAAAGTCATGGCAATTACAATAAGCAAAATACTATTCTGGCAACCACAGATGTTGAAGTAGTTTTTAATTACCAGTGTGCACATTTTTTTTTAAAAACCCACATAGCTCAAGAAAAGCACAATTACTTCAGTTATTTTGATCGGAGATCTCTAAAGGAGACTTGGAAATAAGGGCAGAAAGGTTACTAGCCTAAGGAGGACTGGCAGAGAAACAGCAGAGAGCTCTACACGTCCAAGGGCAGGCTGCTGCATTTGCATGATGGATGCTGAGGGAAGACCATTCCTCCTCTAGCAACTCACTAGGCTTTTCTTGGGAAGACTCAATGGCAGGCAAAATAAAATCTTTGTATGCAGAGAGAAGGTCCCAGGTTCAGTTCCTAACCTGCTCAGCTGAAGAAAGTTCAATAGCACAGTTTCAGTCGTACAGAATGCTAAAAGTCTCTAATGCTAATACTGTCCTAGATAAAATGAACCAACACCTCATATTCCAGTTTCTAAAAAAATGAATTGTCGCCATTTTGTGCAGAATTCAGTGCCACTAGGCTATACTGTCTGAACTAGTCTTATAATGAGCACAATATAAGTAAAGAAAAACTAAACTCCTAAATCTTATTTATACAACATGAGGTGGGGCACTTTCAACAGCAGCTTTAATTGCATGACTCTGACTTAAGGGTGTGCGTAAGGCGGACAGGACACAGGACCAGATAAATATATAACGAAGCCAATAAACAATTTGTTCCCTATTAAAGCAAAATAAAACAGTCTCATTATCTTTCTTTTCTGGTGTTCTTTACCAATCGTGACTTCATTTCTGTAGCCGGTGGCTGCTGCCACTTTCATTCTTTCTAATTTTTATTAAGAATTATAAAACTACAATACAAAAACACATAAAACAACAAAATATCATAAAGGAAAATATTAATCAAAACACACACCAATATGACAAAAATATAAGAAAAATAAATTTATAATTTATAATTTATTTTCAATATTCTTCCTTATTTTTTCAAACCATTTCTAGCCATGGGGCAGCTATTCATGTGTGTATGGGGCTACAAATTGCTCTTTATTATTGTCACATTAAAAAATACGGAGTAAAATCCAGTTGTTAGTCCCAAGCAGAGCAGATTCTGCAGCCAGGTACCTAAACTATAGTGTGGACGTGGACTTCTAGCAAACTTCTTTTGTGAGGTCTGCCATTTTGTGTGTACAGTATGTGGTCTATGGGAACCCAGAACAAATCAACTGAGTTTCCATTATTTCTTATGGGGGAATTTGCTTTGATATACCGTATATACTCGAGTATAAGTCGACCCGAGTATAAGACGGGGCCCCTAATTTAAACCCCCAAAACTGGGAAAATTTATTGACTCAAGTATAAGCCAAGGGTGGGAAATGCAGCAGGGCCTGGAAACTCCTCCTTTGTGAGCTGGGTGTGTGTGTGATGTTTAAAATGACTTTTAGCCACCGAGGCAAGTGCTTTGAGTTGGTGGCTAAAAGTCATTTTGAACATTGCTTTAAAATTACCTTTTAAAAAGTCATTTTAAACATGGGGGGTCAGGAGAAGTGGCACACAATGTTTAAAATGACTTTTAGCCACTGACCCAAACTTGCCTCAGTGGTTAAAAGTATTGACCCGCATATAAGCCGGGGACCCCTTTTCAGCCCAAAATTAGGGCTGAAAAACTAGGCTTATACTCGAGTATATACAGTAAGATTAGTCTGGTTTACAAGTATGTTTCTGAAACCGATTATGCTCATAAACTAAGGCATTACTGTACTTGCCAAGAACAGGGTGTATAAAAAGGAAAATTTTAAAAAAGCTTTTAAGAATTCATAATCACACACTGAAAATTTCAGCCATTATGACTGAAATTCAGTAAAGTTACAACACTTGTAAACCCATTGAGTCAATGGGGATACAGTGAAACAACACCATATGCAATGGGCCTCTTCTACTTGCAACTTACTACAGTACGACACCCTTATCCGCTGATTCACTAACCATGGATTCAGTTATCCGCAGTTGGCAATCAGCACCAGCGCCGCTCGCCCAGAACACTGGAGGAAGGGGCGTCAGAAGAGGTGCTCATGCCATGCCGTTTGCCTGGAACATTGCGGCGGTGGTGGAAGAAGCACCCCCACTTCCTGCAGGCATCTGGAGGTCCAGGTGGGCGCCTCTTCCATCACCACTACCGATTTTCCAGGTGAGCAGCACAGTGTAGGTGCCTCTTCTGCCGCACCCCAATGTTCTGGGTGAGCGGCATGGATGCCTCTTCTGCCACCACCCCCGATGTTCTGGGCAAGTGGCACAGCATGGGCACCTCTTCAGCCGCCACCACTACTACTGCTAAGGAGGCTCCCTCCTTCCCTGCAGAGGAGACTCCTGGCCTGGAGGTAAGGGCAGGGGTGGACAGGAGTTGTGAGCCTGGAGAGGGGAAGGCTTCTCTTTTACCCCCTTTCTGGCCACCACTGCCACCTTCTTCCACTTCCTCTCCTCATCACCAATGCCACCCTGGATAAGAGTGTTAGTACTTATCCATGGATTTCTGTATCTGTGGGGGGTCCGGGAACCGATCCCTCCCGGATATGGGGGTCCTACTGTACTGGATTTCAGGCAATATGTTTCATTTAAACATAAATTGTTTCAAAATGAAATCTAGATTTAATCCAAACATATAACCTGGTGAAACTAAATTTTTATCCCTGTTCTCTAAAATAAATATTGTGACAGAAAATGATTTTGTCAGTCATCATGCTGCCCAACTAATAATGTATTTATCTTACAGTTTGCCAAAATACACTTTGCTGAATGGTTGACTGCCAAAGAGTGTCTCCCATCAGGCCAACATTCTGTCTTTGATGTGAAGTAGGAAGATCAAAGAATATTCAAATAAAAATGGGGCAAGTTAGATAAAGGACAAATTTTCTGTGAATGTGGAGAAATTCAATCAATGCAGCATTTATGTTTATGCAATTTATGCACCACCATGTGTTTTTTAAAAATATAATAAATGGCCAAGATAACACTAATGAAATAGCCTGCTTCTAGTAAAAAAAGTCTAATCATGTTGATATTTTAATTTGCTTGGATTTTATTTGTCTTTTATATATATACATAATTCTAAATGGTGCAATTCTCTGACATGAGTTAAGTAAAAGATGGTTGGATAACAGAAGTAAAGACTAGCATATAACCGCAGGCAATGGTATCCAGTTGATGACACCCTATAATTTTCCTGGAGTCATCTATGAATTCCAAGTGGGTGATATCATTCTCCTATTTCATGCCCAACTATATGAAATCAGAATGTGTTCAGTTCTAAACTCACTCACATTTATAACTGCAACAAAAAGGGGGAAAACTGTGTTCAATCCATTTCAATTTCAGCAAGATAGTTGCTCTGGAATAATTATCATGTTTGGTCAATAAGAATTTCAGTTATTTGTTACAGTCCAGTTTTCTACCCAACCTAACAGAGACTAGAAGAATGGGCGAAGCAGTGGGGAGCTTGTCTTCCTGCCACACTAGGTAATGCACTACTTTTTCTATCCTGGCAAGAACTTTACATCTAAGAACTTACTCCTGACATCTCCATCTTTTGTCATGTTTAAACTTTGGTACAGATCTGAGGAAGACGGTGTCTTCTGGAAATATCAGCAACATTTTTGTTATTTTATTGCTAGCCTAAAGGTATCACCTGGTCTATTTTTGTATTTCTCACTATACGAAATCAGTTAATAACTCTGATATGCCCCACGGACTCTAGCTACTTCAAAATGATTCATGGAGATAGCCAAAAAGATATCATGTTATTTGCGGTGAATTCCAGGCTTCTGTTTTTACCGTCCTCCCTCTAAGCTCAGCAGTATTCAGTCTGTTCTGTGAAACTCAATAGCTCAGCAGTTTTCGTGATTTAATAAAGCTATTTCCGAATTTGTTTTCAGATTTTGTATGAGGATTCCACAGACTTTTGGGTTAAAACAGAAGAACAAAAAATAATAATAAAGAAGACAAAGATATTGTGGCACTGTAAAGACTTGCTGCTATATTTTAAAGTGATTTTTTTTGTAGACAGATCCACTTCCTCTGATATCTGACTTGTCCATGAAAGCTCACATTAAAATAGAGCAGTTAGTCTTTAAGAACTGCTGAATAAATAGTTCAGTAGTTTGGGCATCTGGCTACCAACTCAGAGACTGGGAGTTCAGTTGCCCACTGTGCCTCACTGACAGGAATTGGAATCGATGGCTTACTTTTATACAAACAGAATGAGATCTACCATAACTCAAGGAGTGCTGAATCACTGCTACTTAATACTCTGGCTCCAACTGACTGTTTTTTTTTAAAACACTTGCCAACTAAATTGTAATACTCCAACTTTTCTGATAACAGCAATGTTCTCTTTAAACTTCTGGAGTGCTGTGCAGGGCTATGTGCCATGTGCACATGGTTCTGGCCATAACCAGAAGCAAAAAGGAGGAAACACTGGGTCAGGTTCCACACATGCCTAATGCACATCAGTGACTTAGAAGGAATATTGGATATGAAGTTTTTCTTGGTTCTGGCTGCTTCAACTAAGACTAAACAGAAGCTATGTGCTTCAGTGGAAGGCAACAGTGAAGGCATGAAATGCCCAGCAGATCTCTGTAGAGACACCCCTCACAACACAAAATCCACACTCTTGAAATGAAACCTGATATTTTTAGCCTGTTCTGCAAATTTTCATCCTTCATTCTGGGATTCTGAACAATATAAACTGATGTCTCAACATTTGAAGGAGCCCTGTGGCACAGTGGTTAAATGCCTGTACTGCAGCTAAAAGTGCGCTCACAACCTGGGGTTCAAGCCCAGGTAGCAGGTTCATGGTTGACTCAAACTTCCAACCCTCTGAGGTCAGTGGGCAATGTGTAGCCTGCATAATTAAATTGTAAACCAGCCGGAGAGTGCTTTAAGCGCTATGGGGCGGTATATAAGCAGAACACTTTGTCCAGGATGATATTTGGACTTTTTGCTCCTCCACCTGCACTGCAATCTCCAGTCCAAAGCTGAGTTCTACATGAATTGAAAACTTGCCTTTTCTGATATTTGATTGGATAGTTCAATGACTAAGGCATCTTGATTTCCCAACCGTGCCTCCTATGAATAAAACCACTCTGTGTGGCCTTAGGAAAGCTATAAAGTCCCAGTAAATCACCACCATTTCTAAGTATTCTCTCCCTGGAAAAACTTTAAAAGGGTTCATGATAATTCAGAAATGTCAGTAATTTTCTTTAGACTTCTACATTTCTAATAAAAATATTTTCAAATGAATGATTGAAATGGTTTCATTTTTTAAAAAAACAAAAGTAATACAGTACTGAAATCACATTGGGGGGATAAGAAATGAGAAGAACCATAGTGGTGTCTGGTGGAGTGAAGGCGTATTTTTCAAAAATGAAAAAATGAAAATTTGAAGAAAAATTCCAATAAATTATTGTATTTTTATCTTTATTTCTATAATCAGCTTAAATTTTCAGCAGTGGAAATCTGCTTTGCCATTGTTGTGTGTGTTTTGAAAAGAGGCACCAGTTTAACTTTTCTCCCCACTGAAGTCATTGCTATGCTACATAAAATGGACAATACTAGTCTACTAATTTTGGTTGACAGTTGTGAGGGTTTCCAACAGTTTTCTGTGCATGTTTTTGTTACCTTTATTTTAACGAAAGCTGAGTTCTCAGCATCTTACTAAATATCTGGGGCTAAGCGATCTAGTCACAGCCCTGCAGGATTTTTGTTACCCTTCTGTCCATTCTGTCATCTTGATGACGGAATATTATTGAAAGGCGATATGAAAAACAATTCTAAACATTATACCTCAGATCCCTCAGCCTACAACACCCTACCAATTTAGGCACCAGATTGGCCAAACACTGGGCAACACCAGGTTGTTGGTGGCATGTGTCATTCAACTTGGACCCAACTTTTGGTGACCCTCAAAGGGCTTCAAAGGTAAGTAAGATATTTAAGGAGTGAGATATTTAAGGTCCCGAGAACTCCCATGGCTAAGTGGGGATTCAAACCCAGGCCTCGTGAATCCTAGTCTGTCACTCTATCAACTACACCACACTGGGTTTCACAAAATCAGATAGTATTTTGTGAGGGTTCAGTCTTCACCCAGGCTTCCCGCCCTTCCCGTTGCAAAGAAGGCATCTCGCGGAACAAGGAAACAGAACTTTTATTGGGTGCATCAGTAGCCAACGGGGCTTTTCTTCTAACAACAGAATCAACTTCTTTAACATCAGACAGGAATGGGTTCTTTCCTCCATAGGTTGGGGTTTCTAGAATGTGACCAAGTTCCCCACCACCACATGTGGGTATTCAGTTCCACCATGGCTCTCTTCCTCCCTCTCCGAAAGCCTCAGCCCCTCTACCTGCATCCCAATCTCCCTCAAGGAGGTTTTGGGGGGTTCCCGCTTGTGTCCCAACTTCCAAAGTGTATCTGGGCCCACGTGGTCTCAGTTGGGGCATATGAAAGGGATAATCGGGACTCTTGCTCAGTTCCTCCCGCGGGTCCAAGGTCCCGGCCTCGATCTCCTGTCAAATCTTTATCAACCATCTTTCTAACTCTAGGTCCTTACGTATCTCTTTCAGCTTACAGTTGTACTCTCTGTACTCTCTCTCGCCCCAGTAGGAGCACTTCTGGCGGTGAGCACGACGTCTGTAGCTCTCAGCCTCTTTGTGCAGCATCATCTGCTCCCAATCTCCTGTCCATGGGTTCTCCATCCACACCCATTCCCATCCTTCTGGGAGCACCTTCTTCCCTCCCTTTTTACATGCTGCAAACCCCACCTCCACGGGAGCAGATTGGTTCCCTTTTCCCGCCAAGTCCTTCTTTTTACTTTCCTCCGCCTCCGGGGCTCTTCTTTCTCCCTTGCTCTAAGGGCATCATAATACCCCTTCAGGGCCATGAACCTCTCCACTGGCGAAAGGTTCATCAGGTTTTCCAGTTTCTTTGGCTCCTCCAACACCTCGGCAGGGCATGCAGGGGTCCCTCTCGAGCCCTCAGAGAAGTTCCCCTCACATATTTTTTTATTTTCTACATTTATACCCCACCTTCCCCACCTTTCCATTACAAAGCGGCATTTGATGAATCTTACAGTAAAAATTAATAAACCTAAATTTCAACCATAATAAAATTCAGAAATGTTGAAGACACAGATAAAGTTTTTGCTCTTTTGAAAACCAACAAACCAATCCAGTCCACAGTGGAAATTTTGAAAAAAAAGTTTAAATATATAAAACACTTACTTTCAAATCAAATTCAAAACTTGTTTTATTTTAAACTACTTTATGGTTTTACCAACATCAAATGTTCCATTCATAACACTGCATATAAAATTACACTATTTAGCATATTTTAAACATTTAAAAATATGAAAAATATGCAATTACGCAAGCAAAACTTTGCAAATAATAATAATGCGCTGTCAAGTCAATTCTATCTTATGTTAATCTTTTTTCTTGGCTTTCCCAGGTAGAGAATACTCAGAAGTGATTTCCCTTTGCCTTCTTCTAAGTGTGGGCCTGTGCTGCTTGCCCGAAGCCATATAAGCTGGCTCTACTTCACAGGAGGCATGGGGGGAATTGAACTCTCAACCTCCAGCTCTGCACTGAGCTATCCAGCCAACACGTGCCTTTACTACAGTGGTACCTTGTATAAAGGAATTATTTTGTTCCAAATAAAATTGTGTTAAGCAAATTTTCCTTTATACAAATTTCCCATAGGAATGCATTGAAAACAGAGTAATCCCTAATAGCAAGCATTTTTATGTTGTATGGATTCGCCCCATTGGTGATTCTGTTAAGCAAATTTCCCCTATCTCCGAATTTTTTTATGTTGTACAGATTTTATGTTATACAAACCATTTGTTATATGAGGGTCCACTGTATATGGTAAGGATTTCTCTAAACAGTTATATCTTATTCTACCTACACACATGCATCTTACTTTCTGTCATCTGAGGATGAAGCAAAAAATGAAAAGAGGACATTTTTGTAATAAGGATACAGACAGTGGGGCCTCCTGTTCCAACAGTGTCTCTGCCCAATTACAAAAAGGATACTTGAAGGAAAGCAATAATCAGTGTGCAATGAAGACACTAGTATACACTCATGATGGTGGCACTATATACAGTACTAGGTGCAGAAATGAATTTTGAGTGAGTGTTAGACCATGCACGTAAATTTTTATTTTCTAATTCTGCAGAATGAATTACACTCTAATTGTCATATAATACAACAAATATTGTCATATATGGTGGAAGGAGATGCTTAGGTATTTTTGGTACCTAAATGTAAGGACATCAATTCAGAGGGAGAGGCAGAAATCTTATGATCTCTGACCCTCCCAACATACGAGGGAAAAAGGAAATAGTATGCGTGATTTCAGAATCTTAGTGTAAGTCAAATAACATGCCAACAGCATATTCTACTGTATGTTCATTCCATCTGGAAAAACATCTGTCATCAAAATGTAATTAACTTGCTTGCTTGGGCTATCAAATTTCTGTTAAGTCACTAGTTTTAAGTAACTATCATGAACTGCAATCTTAAGGTCCATCTGGAACTTGTATATTAAAGCTGGCTTCGATTGCCAGTCTCTCAGCACAGCAATGATTCCCATCCTGTCTTTTTTTTTTAAAAAAAAAAAGTCAGATCACTATCACTACGATGACAGTCCTCTCCCATCAAGATGCTGATTAATTTCACTTCTTGCAGTGCAGTTTGCACTGGAGGCATCATGAACATGTTAAGAAAGAACCCTGCAGATCAGAGGAAGGGAACCATCTGGTCTAGTATCCTCCTGTTCCCAGCCTCCGCAACCCAGATGCCTCTAAGAAGGCCATAAACTGTAGACATGAAGTCAAGTACCCCTGCATCTGGTGTTCCACCTCTCTAACAGAATTTCTATTCAGCTAACGTGGCAATTATATCTTTTGACATAGACCTGCCCTCCTGATTCTGACTTGACTTATATCCCATCTCATCCCAACGATAAACATATAAAGGGGGTAGTTTAAGAAAAACAGCTTAACAAAATGTAAATATTACGATGTGTCTTGATGAATAAACTAGGATTTATATAATTATATTTTTATTTTTTGCTACACAAAGAATACACATTCTTTATTCTTTACATTTATTTAGTTTTCTACACCAAAGGCTTGTGAGCAAAATACAGAATGACAGACAAGACATAGGGAACAACGATTTGTTTAGCACAAAGTCAACTTAAGATAAGACATTCAGTCTTGGGATCTCCCCCACCTACTTTTAGCATCCATGTAAGTACTGCCAACATTATTTTAAGTTTATCACAAACTTTAAGAAAACAGAACATTTATTCATTTACCTTTCTGGAGCATCACATAAACTATATTTGTCGCAGAACAACAAAGTGTCAATTTGAATAAGTGAGACTGAAAGAAGCTTATAGTATCCAATTCCATGAACCAAAAGAAGAATTTTTGGCCAGAACTGAGAGAAAGCTGGTACTGATTCAGTACTGATTCTATTGCTAGTGAATGGCTTTCTGATAACTTTGGTGCTGTGTCATTGATAAGCTTCAAACACTGTCATACTGCAACTACCACATGGGAGAGATTTCTAGCAGTTTTTTTGATAACAGTTACAATAAAAAGAAATAGTGCTTTATAGGCACATTTTCACATATGGCCAGCATTGGAGACAAATCACTTTTCTCCATTCATCATAATACAGAGTTCACAAAATCTGTATTTTGTGACTGGAGTAAATTACAGGGGTAAATTACAAGGGTGAGGTGCTTGGCTATATATTTGTCAACTTTGGTAAGCCTCTATCTACAAGAAGTGGAGTTTTCCAACAAAGGATGAAGGCTTTACAAAATCAGAATCTAGCTACGACTGGCAGTGATGGCTTCGTCCTCACACGTGTTATAGGCAAGGATATTTTCCAGCTCTACCTATGAAATCTTCTTTTGACTGGATATGCTGCGGACTAAAGCAAAATAAAACAGGTATCTTGTCATATATGCCCCTCCACCATAACACACACAAATATTCAGCAAAGTAAGTGACATTCTCCTCTGCCTACCACAGTAATCCTATCCTGATTGCAAACTCTGATCAAGTAGTGTAGACAAGGACTTTGCCAAAATGTTCTTTCTGAGCTCCTGAATATAGGAAGCTGCCTTCCACTGTGTTAATCACTGGTTGATCTTGCTTGGTGTTATTAACTTGAACAATGGCTCTTTCAAGTTTCAGCAGGACTCTACTAAATTTACTAGAATATCTCTGGAACTGTCTAGTGCCTTCTACCCAAATACTAACAGGCTTGACCCTGCTTAGTTTTAAAACTAGATGAGATCAGGTGTGTTTTCATATGTTAATGTTTTATTTTAGTGCTAAACAAGACCTCTTCCTGAAGACGAAATCATTGAAGAGTTCCTCAGCTGGGCATGTACTAAATTGGTCTGGATGTAATTAACCTTTTCATTCTGATTCCTGACATGTTTGATAATGCAGGTGAAACTTTGCTGGTAAGTGTGAGTGTGAAAAAACGAATTTCATTTCATACTGCTTTAACAGCAAACAGGGCACACATTTCTGTAGGTGGAAATCTCTTTTCTGCCCTCCACTCTTCCATTTGTAAATATTTAAGTCATCTATTTTTTCTTCTTTTCTATTATTTACACAAGAACTTTTTTATTTAAATACCTTACTTGCTTCATTTGTATATCCCTTTCCCCAAAATTGGCTATAAGGAGGCTTGGCTTCCATACTGATGACCCATCTGGTGAACTACATGTAATTGATGAGCTATCCTAGTCCTTCATTTTCTTCTCATTTTTGTTATTTTAATGTAAGCGAGGTCTTACTGTTTGTGTAGGTGATCAGCATATATAAGGGACTTTCAGAAATATTTTAAAAAAGAGGTTCGCTTTATAGTGTCATTTTCTACTGGGCCATCAAGAAATGGGCTTGAACTCAGAACTCTGCAGCCATCTTGCTTTCTAGATACCAAAAATACTGCATAATTTCAATAATTTTCTCCTATCATAAAAATAAAATTTTACAGAGTAAGGTCTGTAGTACTTTCTGACCCTATGAAATGCATAACATTAGGTAAGAATTGGAGCTACACAGATATATTTTGAATTTTCTAAACCCACTGAGAAGTCCGGTGACTCTATTCCTTAATGGGACTAACTTACTGACAATCAAAGTACAGGTGTACCTCAGTTGACAAAGTTAATCTGTTCCCCAGGATGTTTCATAATCTAGAAACTTCGTAAACCGGAGGTTGGGGCAGCAATGCATCCTTAGAACTTTTTTCACAATGCTTTACATAAATGAAGGTATTGCAAAATAAAATAAAATAAAATAAATGGAGGCATTATTTCCCATGGATTTCCTTTTGTCACCCAAAAATTACGTAAATTGAGGTGTTTGTCAGCCAAGGTAGGCCTGTATGCAACTTCTGCTTCTTCTTATCATCATAATTAAATTAAAAATGGGATGAGGTGTTTCCCAGTGCCAAAATGTGATAGATCTGTTGGGACACTACTTACCCCAGCTGTTTTTTAAAATTTGTTCATTTTTTAAACAAAGCTCTGTATATCACAAGTAGCTAGGGTAAATAAAAATCAATGCTTCCCTTATAAAACAAAGATTAAAAGAAATATATCACTGGGTGAAATCCAGTTGCTACAAGTTAGGCCATTAATCCCCAGTGACATCATCAGCCACAGCCAGATCACTGCTGTTTGGGGAAATTAAAAAACTTTTCATACCCCCTTCTGGACCAAACTCTGGGATCCTTTGGTATCCTTTTTGTCCTAGGAAGCCTTCAGAAGTCACAGGATGTAGGTAAGGAATGATTTGAAGGTAGAAAAATCAGCAGTAGATTCAGGACCACTGGTAGCCATCTTCCTGTTTCCTTTCCCCAAACTCAGTTTCCCTCTTGCATATTCTTTTTGTATGTATCAAACAATTTTGTTTTCATCTAATTGTGCGTTCTGTTTTCAGAGGCCAGTCAGAACACTGAGAGTTGGAAATCTGAATCTCTGGATTAGTCTAAATCTAGTAGGCATGTGCACTCATTTCTTTAAAAATCTGAATCCTGGTATTCTCTATTCTGGGAGTTCCATCTGCCAAATTGTGTTCACCTGGATAAAGCTTGGGCTGGAGGGCTTACTGGCCCATAGACCTAGTATTTTGTTGGAAAAGAAAACTGCTCCTCATGCATCCTGGGAGTTTTCGTTGTGTTCATCCTTACACAGGACAGTGGTGGTGGCAGAATATTCTTCAAGCAGCCCCACAGTGGTTTATTTTAGGGGCTTTCCCTACACATCTGCTTTATTACCTCCAATAAATCTGTGAAGATTCTCAGTTATCCAGAAGTTGAGTCATTGCAACTGGACTTCTTTTCTTGTGAAATCAAAATATTTTGCTACTCATCCAGGTAGAAACTGACGAAGCTACTTGGATGAGTAGAGAAATGTTTTGATTTCATAAGAAACGAAGTCCAGTTGCCATTATTTAACTTCTGGACCCTCCAATAAGCCTCTTCCAGCACTGTCCATTTTCAGAGATGGTGAAGACAGCAGTCTAATGAGAATTTGGGTCCAAGGTTCTCCTAGCAAGTATTTAGAACAGAAAGACCTGCTGCTCTTCCAGATGCTTAGAGCTACAACCCACTTAAGCCCAGGCAATCAAAGCAAATTGTCAGGGATTATGGGTGTAACAGTCTAAAATATAGTGGGCACCTTAATGACTTAACACATTTGCTTCTGAGACAGAATATTTTGCAGAATATTCTGGCCTCACGCGAAAGGATCATACGTGCAATGATGACATCAGAGCAAAATACGGCATTGCACCTATTGCCGACAAGATGCACAAAGCCCAACTGTGTTGGTTTGGTCATGTCCTGCGTGCCGATGAGGAAACTCTGGCCAAAAAGGGTCTCACCCTGCAGCTCAGCGGATCCCGACCAAAGGGTTGTCCAAAATAGTGCTGGGCGAACACCCTCGAGAATGACATGAAGTCGTCCTGGGTATACCCAGACCTAGCTCATGACTGTGCCAAGTGGAGGGCCAAAACAAGAATAGCAGACCCCACTACCAAGTGGGACAAATGCTAAGAAAAAGAAGATGACAGAATATTTTGCAAGTGCCACTACATGCATTATTAAATACAATACTGTAAGCTTTAACTGATGGAACAGCTAAATCTTTACTTGATTAACTGCCGGAGCTCATTTCTACCTATCAAGATTAATTTTAATTAGTGAGACTGCAACTCAGAGGTGAATATATTTATTTTAAGGTATTTTATTGTTCTGCAATAAGACATGCAATAAAATTATATATAGTTAACTATATTTCTCGTCCTTTCTTATCTAAGAAAGATGCACATACGATGGTCTGAATAATGTGAATTTAAATAAATTGATTAGTTGGTTAAAATCAAAATTAAGAATCAGTAAAGAGCCACGCCAAATAAACTTATTGAAAAATTACTTCAGATGCATTTTCCAAACAAAATACAAGCATGTGCTGTAGCATTTTAATTACATTAATGGAACTGCCCAGTTGAGTGATCATAACATCAACAAGGAAATGATGACTTGACTTTATGACATCTTAAGCTATGTCATCACAAGAGGGACAATCTTAAAAACAGGTTATTTGGCAGAAACAAGAGTAGGAAGCAGAAACTTGAGTTCCAGGACAAAAGACCTTGCCTGACAAACATAAAAGAATCCATAACAGCTTTCTTAAATCTGTACTCTGTGAAACTGTGTTGTTGTTGTTTTGCTTAATTACTCTCTAGAGGAGACATATCGAACCTATAAGCCATAACAGCATAAATTCATCCAACTGAGCAGCTTCTAAGAAACAACCGACCACTAAAAGGGGCTGGTTACAAGCTTGCTTATGGCAACTGGTCCATGCAAATTTCATATTCAGTTGCAATCCAAGATGAGGATTTGTTAAACAAAACCCCAGAAAACCAAAGAGCAAAACATAGCTTAACATCTTTATAACTTAAAATTAATTTTAACAGGTATGTATGTTTAAAACGTATCCCTTCATGTAGAAATTTAATAGGTTTGCTTCACCTTTTAATTTGGCCTCACATTAATTGTCACTTCAGCCAGAAAACTTTGTAGCACACAGCCTTTGCCACCAATTTTAGGATATTGTATTCCTAGACTAGAAAAGCAAGCCAGAGGATCAGTTTCAAAGAGGAAGAGGTGTGGTGAAAAGAAAACACCAGACAACTGATCCTACTAAGAGCAGATAAGAGAAAAGACTGGTTGTTCATTCAGCAGTTTTATGTTGATATGGATTTTCAGAACATTTTATACTCTGCAACTGAAAGAGGCAGAGATTTTTTAAAAATGTGACAAATCTAATTAAGCTGCTCTCAAAGAATACTTGTGCCTCATCTTTAATTCCATTCTGTAAAAAGTGGCTCTGTCTATTACTTGCTAAGAAGTTCTCTAAAACACCACTATCACAGAATTATGCCAGGCTCAAATTATGCCAGTCTCACATTCTGTTCTTTGGGGATTATTCTGCACTCATAATTATGGTGCTACAATCTTCAGCTAATACCACTATTCACGGGTTACAGTGCACTTAGTACATAGGTTTTGTCTTGGGAACTTCCTTAAATGCAACAAAAAGGTATTTATTCTTGCCTACAGCAAATTGCCACATAATGTCCAGAACCCTATTGCAATCACGTAACAATTGTGTCCAAACTTCGGTCCTCCAGACGTTTTGGACCACAATTCCTACAGTCCTTTGCCATTTTGCAATACAGGTTTGGAATTCTGGGAGTTGTGGTCCAAAACATCTGGAGGGCTGAAGTTTGGACACTCTGGAGTCGTAGCATAAACCAGAAGATGCACAAGTGTTGTGTGCAATTGTTCCAGTTGTTTGTCTGCCTGGTATTCAGCTACTTGTATACTTGGACACAACAATAGAAAACTGCAAAAAATACTTGCACGATTCCCCTTACCTATGTGGTATTTTACAAAAGGATTCTGGCGAATATGCCATAAAATATAACAAGTCTTTCAATGAAAGAGCTCTCAAAAGGTTGTATTGTAACTCTAAAGAGCCTAACTTGTTACAGAGTCACAAATCTGCATCTGAACCAGTAAATGACCAATGCAATGGATCACTACTACTTGCTCTTTCTTCAAAGAATTTAAAATGGTGTGAATTGAATTATTCCATAATTACTATCTCAATGAAGTTGAGCAGATCACTTGCCTATGGTTCAATAAGGTTTTGAACTCAGGTCTCCCCAGTTCTAGTATACAGAATAGTAATGCCACAATAACCCTTTGCCTGGATGTGATCTCAAAAGACGCTACCAACTATAATACCTGGGAGTATGGGAGCTGTAGGCCGACACATGTTTGGGAAAGACTGTTCTATTTACTTTTTCTAGTGACTGAGGGCTGATCTGTACAGCAATGCTCTTTTACTAGTGTTCTGCTATTTTTGCAGTAGATGTGACTAGGTGATATCAGTAATTTGCATCCATACTTGGGGAGGGTTATTTGTTGCTTGATGTCCTGGATGCAGCAGGCTTCCCTTGTAATGCCGGTCTGCACACTTCCGGATTTGCTCCCTCATTCCCAAATGCAGAATCCTCTTTTGTCTAAGCTATTTCCTCTTTCCCTGCCAACTTCAGTCTCTTCTCCTTCCTTCCTTGTTTTGCCCATCTGCAAGACCAGCAGATGTGATAACAACCTTAAGGACGCACTATAAAATGACATATGGGCACAAAGTGCAAAGATCAATACACATTAACACTGTGCTGAGATCCCTAAGAGAAGATTTTGCACTGAAGGACATCAGAGTAAAGCCAATCAAAAACATACTATTACCTGATGATGGTGTGGGAAGAAAAAAGGGCCCAGAAAGCAAGGTGGGTTTTTTTCTGTCTTGCTCTATTGACAATAGGTTCAGCCCTGTGTTGTGTAGACATTGGGACACAGTACTAGTATAAGGGGTGGAAGGAAAGTTGAGCATCAGTTGCTTGGTGCTGATGGGTACCAAGTCTACTTACTGTCCCAACACAATGCTTTCCCCTAACTGTTCTTACTCAACTTAATGACAATTCCATCACAACTCAGAGAAACTGTTCCAGTGCTCACATCTTAGGACAGTGATGGCAAACCTTTTAGAGACCCAGTGCCCAAACTGTGATTCAAAACCCACTAATTTTTTGCAAAGTGACTATACAGCATTTTAACCTGAACACAGGGGGCTGTGAAGGAGCAATGTAGGGTGCCCACAGAAAGGGCTCCGAGTGCCACCTTTGGCACCTGTGCCATAGGTTCGCCAACACTGTCTTAGGACATTTTTTTTCTAATATATGAATCAACTTAAATAACATCATACAAGCCCCCTCCATGTTCTGCAATGAGATATCTCATGTGGTTCTACATGTGGCAAATTAGTTTTGATTAATTAATCATCTCCCTAAAAGGTCTGACTCAACTTTCTTCTCCAGTACTCTCACCATGTCCATATACTGTTGCTGGTGGGCATATTGTTAGTGCCAGGTGACTGCTTGATGCTCTAAACATTGTTTCCAGAAATCTCCTTTTTAAGAAACAAAACACCTCACAGGCCCCAAATCATCTGACAGTCTATGCCACTTAAATATTATTCCCTGCGAAAGTTACCGAACTGACTCATTCTCTCTGCTGAACATGCCCAGACCTGCTGCATTAACTATTTAACAGCCTGCCACCTTTTCCCCATCACAGCAGAAGCAAAGTCCCTTACTGCCTTCCTTCTTTTGCAGGACACAAAGAACCAAGGCCCCTCCCATCCTTCACCACCTCCCCAACTTCCCTTGCCATCCTCGCAAGCATCCCAGCCTGATCACCACCTTCACCCAAACTCCGCCATCTGAAGGGCCTCCCTTTGACAACTTGGCATTCATCCTCCTCCAATCGAGTTCCTCTGCCCCATAATCCTAACAGATTTGGGGTGAGGACCGTCATCTTCATCATCATCATATCTTACCCACCCTCTTTCTCAGGACACCATGGCAGAGAGATCCCTAGGGCAGGCTCCACTTCCTCATTTTTTCCACACCTATAACCCCCCAAAAAAAATCTGGCTATACTTGGGCATCCCACCCCAGGAGACTCAGTGCCCCTCTCATTGCACACATATCCCTGGATCATATTTCTAGGAGAACTGACTTCCCCCAAGCAAAATCTCACTGAGTTCCTTGGGTCGACTCCACCGCCCTCCAGTGTGCATAGGCAAGCTGCCTCCTCTCCCTTTTCGCGGGCTGCTAGTGGTGCTAACTGGTAAAGATAAAGGTTCCCCCTCCCCCCCCTCGCATGCATGCTACTCGTGTCCGACTCTAGGGGCGGTGCTCATTTCCGCTTCTCAGCCGAAGAGCCAGTGTTGTGCAAGTCATGGGGCCGGCATGGCTGCACGGAAACAATGCTTTCCCTCCCCGCTTTTTACGGAGGTACCTATCTATCTGCATTCACATTTTTTTCCCCAACGACTAGGTTAGCAGGAGCTTTGGGGGAGAGCAGCGCCTGCTGCGGGGCACCTCGGATTCGAACCCGCCGGGCTGCCGGCTTTGCAGCCGGCCGTTTTCAGCGCTCTAGCCCGCTGATAAGAAGCTTATCCATTTGATCCTCGAGGACAACCCAAACTCTGATTTCCTCCGCCCCCCCCACCCCAAAAACCCAACCCCTCCCGCATCCTCTGGTCTCACAGCAGGCTTGCCTGGGTGGCGGTAGTGGTGGGCGTGGTGGGCCGCGCCTGTTCCTTTTCCAGCCAACACACCCGGCCTTCCTTTGTGACACACACACACACACACACACACACACACACACAGAGAGAGGAACCGAGCGGCAGGGACTCACCTTGCCGGCCCACGATCTCGGCCACATGTTCGGAGCTGGGCACCGGGACGCATTCGGTGGTGTTGAC
Source organism: Phrynocephalus forsythii (assembly GCA_029282475.1). NCBI lineage: Eukaryota > Metazoa > Chordata > Lepidosauria > Squamata > Agamidae > Phrynocephalus > Phrynocephalus forsythii. Next base: position 120,319,699 of record JAPFRF010000004.1, read on the forward strand.
GCTCTTCCTTCGCAGCAGCAGCGCCGCCGCCGCCGCCTGCTCGCCGTTCAGAACCGGGCCCGGGCCCATCATCATCACCCCGGGGTTGCTGCTGCTGCTGCTGCTGGAGGCGGCCGCCGACACTCCTCCTCCTCCTCCTCCTGCGCTCCCGTGAGGCCCGTAAGCTTGGGAGAGCATCGCCGCCATCACCCCCGGGGGGACCTCGTCGTCGCCGGGCCCGTACAGCGCCTCCGGGGCCTCGAAGGCCGAGGCAGGAGGAAGAGGAGGAAGAGGAGGCGGTGGTGGTGGTGGTGGCGGCGGGAGCAAGACCGAAGCGAGGCCCGGGGGCAAGAGCGGCGGCGGCGGCGAGGCCGGCGAGGGCAGCAGCAGCCAAGAGGCCGGCCCTCCGCCTCCTCTTCTTCCTTCCTCTTCGCCGCCGCCTGGTTGCCCTCCCTCCTCCTCCTCCATCCTCCCCCGGCGGCTCCTCCAAGTCGAGCTCCAGGGGCGGCTCTCCTTCTTCTTCCTCTTCTTCTTCTTCTTCTTCTTCATCATCATCATCTCCTTCTTCTTCTTCTTCTTCCTCCTCCTCTTCCTCCTCAGCCTCATGGAGCTGCCGATGGCGCTCCCGCAGGCCCAAGCCGGCCAGCCGCTCCCTCAGCAGCACCGTCTCGGGCGCCAGCAGCAGCGTCGACGACGACGAGGAGGAGGAGGAGGAGGAGGAGGAGGGGAAGAGGGCGGGAGGCGGCGGCGACCGGCGGGGAGGATGATGGTGGTGGTGGTGGTGGTGGTGGTAGTGAAGCAGCAGGCCCGGCGGCGGCGGCGGCGGCCTGGACGGCAGCAGCACCACCAGCTCGGGCGGCTCCTCTTGAGGCGACGGCGAGGCGCTGCCACTCGGCATGGCCGGCGGCGGCGGCGGGAGGCCGGCTAGGCCGGGAGGAGGAGGAGGAGGAGGAGGAGGAGGAGACGGCGGAGAAGAAGAAAAGGAGGAGGAGGAAGGCGGCGACCCGCTCCGGCTAGTCGGCCCTGGGCGGCATGTTGCTGCCGGCTTTCCCTCAGCAGCAGCGGCAGCGGCGGCGGCAGCAGAGGCGGCCTCGGTTCTTTCTTCTTCTTCTTCTTCTTCTTCCTCCTCCTCCTCCTCTTCCTCCTCTCCTTGCCAGGCCTGGGCAGCCGGGAGAGGAGCGATGGTGGGGGACCTGCTGCTGCTGCTCCTCCTCCTGCCGCCGCCGCCGCCGCCGCCGCCGCCGCGGCCCCCACTCGGCTCAGGGCTCCTTTTGTTCCATGGCGGCTTCCCTCCTCCTCCTCCTCCTCCTCCTCCGCCGGCTCCTCCAGCAGCAGCAGCAGCAGCGGCAGCGGCGGCGGCCGCAGGAGGCGGTGGTGGAGGCGGCGGCGGCGGCCCAGGCAGCTCCAGCCCCGCCCCGAGCCGGGCGATTGGGTGGCGGCCGTGTGGGAGCAGCCACCGCCGGCGCTGGGGAAGGAGGGCTCGGCCGCGGCGGCTGAGGAGAAAGGAGGAGGAGGAGGAGGCGGCGGGGGAAATGGAGTCGAGGGCAGCCGCCACGCCTGGGAGGGGAAAGAGGACGGAAGGGAAGGCGGCGCCAAAAGCGAGGAGGAGCGGCCCCGGCAGCGGCGGCGGCCCCTCAGCAACAGAGCGGTTCGTGGCGGCGGCGGCGCCGCCTAGGCTTTGTAGTCCTCCGGGCGCCCCTCAGGCAGCATCCACACGCGCACCCGTCCTCTTCTTCTTCTTCTTCAGCCCCGTCTCGGCCGCGGGGAGGGGAAGGAGGCCGGCTTGCTGGCCCCGTTTGCCCGCCGGCCCTCCCTCCTTCCCTCCCCGCCCGCCGGCCTCGGGATTGTTGAGTTGGCCTGCCGGGTATTGTGACGGGGCGCAAGACAAAACACACACATACACACCACACACACACACTTGAAGGGGGAGAGGAGACGGCGGTGTGAGGGATGCCAATGGCGCCTCCCTTTGCTTGCCCTTGCTTTGGGGCGGGTGGGTCTTCGGGTGGGCGTGAGGGGGAGCGAAGGGCCCCAAAGGGTGCTTGAAAGCTGAGGTAAAAAAAAATGGGGGAAAAGAGCGGGAACTGAGGGAGAAAGGAGAGAAAGGATTTTTTTAAAAAAAGCAAGAAAGGAGGAGGAGGAGGAGGAGGCGAAGTCAGGACAAAGAGGAGCGAAGACAAAGAAAGGGAAAAGGCCGCCTGAAGGGATCCTGGGAGGGGCGTGTATGAAAGGTGCTTAGAGAAAAAAATTAAAAATAAAAAAGCATAAGAGAGAAAAGGCTAGCCTAAAGTACCCTCCACAGGTTATTTAGAGAGGCGGCTGAAACCCAGCGTTTATTTATCCGCCCACCCAACACATACTCCAAGTCGATAGCTTGGAGTATGTGTTGGGTGGGCGGATAAATAAACGACAAAGAAATCGCTTCAGAGGCTCTGCTAATGGTGTGTTTCCTTTGGGTCTCCAGTTTTGCAAGTGGCACCTGGACCACTGCTTTGGGAAAGATGAGGTTGCAGATTGAAAGTCAGATTTCAGCCAGATCTTAAAAGCCATTTTAAAAAACAACACTAGGTGCCCATATAAGCCTGGAAAGAATTGCCATCATCACTTTCCCTGTCTCAGAACTGCTTGGAGTTAAAATGTGGCATCTATCTATCTATCTATCTATCTATCTATCTATCTATCTATCTATCTATCTATCTATCTATCTATCTATCTATCTATCTATCTATCTATCTATCAGTCATTGAAGATGAGCAGTAAATTTTCCAAAAGTTAATAGCTTGCAACCATTTCTTGTTCTGTGGAGAAGAGACAGGTCAGACTTCTGATTTAACATTCATCCTACAAAAGTTTCAGAGATTTTGGTTGTCATCACACTGGCATATAGCTTGCATTTTGGACCTCTTGCCAGATGGTCCAGTGTAAGCTATTTCCTGACTATCTCTTTATGTGTGAGGAATATCAGTACAACTGTCCCAAAACCGTGATAACAGTAGAGCTACTATTTGTGGGCTAAGTTGGAATGATTCCCTGATTGCTCCCAGCAAAGCAAGCCTTTCAGTGCAGACACGCCTTGCTTTCTTGCTATTTAATTGCATCCAATTTACTACTTACAGACTGGAATTTAGTGCCCCTTGACACTACTCTGTCCCCACAATTAAGGTTGCAAAAATGTGACTGATGATTAGAATCCATCTAAAATATTCCATCAGCCAACCCAGCAATGCAAACTGCTGCTAGTTAAATTATTGTAGGGATTTGCTGTCACATGCTGAGTGACAGAACAGATGTGTGACAGCAAATGGCAACAACTTGCAGCAGCAGTTCAGAGCTGAAATAGATGCCAGTTGAGTTGCAGGAATAGTAAGGAATAACAAATAATCTGGTTGATGGTGCATATGAAGAAGGTTATTGTCAGAGCAAAGATTTTGGGCTAGAAATTAGCCTGAAAAAAACAAATAATGGGCCAGAATGTGGACTCTCCTCCTTGCATTACAATTTCTGCAAAAGAACTGGAAGTTGTCCATGACTTTGTGTATCTTGGTTCAACTGTCTCAGATACACTCTCACTAGAGTCTGAGCTGAATAAATGTATAGGTAAAGCAGCTACTATGTTTTCCAGACTAACAAAGAGAGTATGCCTCAATAAGAAGCTGACAGAACATACAAAGATACAGGTCTATAAAGCTTGTGTACTGAGCACACTTTTGTATTGCAGCGAGTCTTGGACCATCCATGCCCGACAGGAAAGAAAGCTTAATACCTTCCATATGCGCTGTCTTAGGCGAATATTCAACATTACCTGGCACGACAAAGTTCCAAATAGCATAGTCCTGAATTGAGCTGGAATCCCTAGCATGTACACTTTATTGAAACAGCGATGCCTATGCTGGCTTGGACACGTGAGAATGGATGACGGCCGGATCCCAAAAGATCTTCTATATGGAGAACTAGTGCAGGGAAAGTGCCCCAGAGGGAGACCAGAGCTGCGGTATAAGGATATCTGTAAGAGGGACCTGAAGGCCTTGGGAATGGACCTCAACAGATGGGAAACCCTGACCTCCGATCACACTGTCTGGAGGCCTGAGATACAGCATGGTCTACATAAATTGGAAGAGGTATTTGTCCAACAGGCAGAGGAAAAGAGGCAGGCACGGAAAGAACAAAACTCGAGGACCAGGCAAGAAACAGAATACATCTGTCCCAAGTGCGGTAGAGACTGCCATCCCCGAATTGGTCTATTTAGTCACACTAGGTGTTGTTCTTAGGATCTCTACTCCAGGCATGATACCATAGTCTTTCGAGACTGATGGATGCCAATGAATGCCAATGAATTGTCAGAGCAATCAAAGGCCAAAATCCTACTAAATGTGCCTGTATGTTGCATAACTTACTGTTGCTAATTGCAGCTAACATGAAATGTGGAGGCAGATTTTGATTCTGTGCCTGGTTGCATATCTGGCCGTGCAGGCAGGGTGTGCCCTGGCATGTCACCAGTTAGATGCAACAAAATAGGCAAAATGTAAGTGAACATCCTAGGATTCTACCCAGTGATTGACAATTTGTGTTTTTATGTAGGGATAAGTATGACCTTGAGCATGACATTAAAATAAAACTTTGAACTCAAAGGCTCCATATACTTCTTTAGAAAAAAGGAAGCAAGCTTTGAAGCTTATCAAAAGTATAGGAGGAATTACTTGAGAGTGGCAGGCTACCTTCCTTAGAAGAACTTACTCAAGTCTCTTGATCTTCCTCAAGTGATGTAGGTTTTCATTGATTTTTTGCTTCCGTTCATTTTGAAAAAATGCTATCTTATGAAAAGTGTTACAAAAATGAATAAAAAGAAGCTGGGATTGTCGCCTGCACTATATTCTGAGTCTACAGTTATATACAGCGAAGATTCATGACAGATATATGTATAGTTCCTCAGTTGAAAGGTCTGCATGGAAAGTTACTTGAAAACCTCTAATCTAGAGTAAAGGCTGTCTTATGGATATATAAGGACCAGTGAAAGTTTGATTTCTCACTCTGTGCCTAAGCAGTAATTACACTAGCCATTCTCAATTTTTGTTCTGGTTGCACCAATTAAAACAATATGAGAGAAACAGAGGTGAAATCAGGATTATGCAACTCACATAAGAAACTTTGTAGAGTGGTATGTGAAGAATCATTTCCAGTCTGTGGCCTTCTTCAAATGTGCCAGAACCTCCAGGGGACCATATGGCCACTCTTTGAATCAGATCATCATAGTTATGTTCTTACAAGTACAGTGGACCCTTGTATAACAAACTGTTTGTATAACATAAAATCTGTACAACATAAAACATTTCGGAGATAGGGGAAATTTGCTTAACAGAATCACCTATGGGGCGAATCCGTACAACATAAAAATGGTCGTGATTAGGGATTGCTCTGTTTTCAATGCATTCCTATGGGAAATTTGTATAAAGGAAAATTTGCTTAACATGATTTCATTTGGAACGAATTAATTCCTTTATACAAGGTACCACTGTACTATGATTTAGAGTAGTTAGATATACTGTAGACATGGGCACGGAGTGGCGAAATTTTAGTTTCCGTTACCGTTTTTTTCAGTACCGTAGGTAACGGAAACGGTAACGGAGATTAAGCCGTTACAATTCGAACTCGAACCGAAAAAAGAAAAAACTGGTCGGGTTCTTCGTTTCCATTTGTGGCATCGCGGCGATTGCACGATGCCACAACAAGCACAGAAAAAGTTTTTAAAAGTAAAAAAAAAACCCGACTCCCTCCCGGCCGAAAAAGCAGGCGGAAATATGCCTGCCTGAGGCTTTGCCAATTGCCACCTACCAGAGGGGTGGTTTCTGGGGTGGTGGTGGTCCACAGCCTTCCACCTCCTCTCCTGTCCTAGGCTGCTGGCATCAGGCTGGGGGGGGCATCATCCTCGTTGCCATGCCATGCGGTGTGGGGGGGGGATCCAAAATGGCGACCACAATTTTTCTTTGTAAATCGTGGTCTAAAAACACCAAATGACCACAGAAACATGTGGAATTTATTTATTTTTAATGCCTGATTTTTAATAGTAGCAGCAGTGGGTTTTTATAGCAATAAAACGTCGCATTGATTTTATTTTATTTTATTTTATTTTATTTTATTATTTTTTAGACCTGCCCATGTGGGCTGGGCATGGGATGGGACCATGCAAATTTTTTGAACAATTCCACCAATGGAATGGCCAGTTTTCGACTGACACTTCTGGATGTGCCAGAGGGCATAAAAAGCCGAGGCACCTTCCAGAAGTCTCAGTCGGGTCTTGTATGTGGTTGAGGGAGGACTGTGCTGTGCTAGTGGAGACTGGAGACTGGATTCGAGGGGGGAGGCCTGGAGGCTTTAGGCTTTAGGCAGGCAGGCAGGGAGGGAATTGATTTTTTATTAGAAAAATGTCTTTGATTCCCTGCAGCTTTGGTGAAGGGAAGCAGTTAGGGTTTTCTATTTTTCCTCTTCTCTGGCTGTTTGTGGGGAGAGGAGGATATTTCTTGGATAAAGGGGGAGGGTCGACTGGGAGTGGGAGGTGTGGATTTATTTTAAAATATATATACTACCATACCATTTATTTTCTATTTTCCCCAACTTCAATTTGCTTGCACACACACATTTGGGGTGCAAGGCAAGAACAGAAGTTGAACCTCTATCCTCCTAAGTGGAGACTATTTCACAATATTATTTAGTTTACTAATTACTTACTTAATTGTTTGTTTTTAAACTTGTTGAGCTGTGTGTGTGCCCTTGAACACACAGACACATTCCATTTAAGTGGGAGAGAAGAATTGAATTATTTTCAGTTTACCTGAGTACAACTACTAAACTATATTCATTGTTTTTATTTACACCCAAATATCTCTTTTGGGAGGCCGCTGTTTGATATCAGCCTTACAATATTATATTATTGATTCATTACTCCAGTGTTTGTTTGTTGCTTACATACATACACCTGTTGTGCTGGGTGTGCAATTGAACACACAGTTAGGCAGGCACTTTGCACTTCAGTGCATCCAGTTGAATTCAGAAAATTATTTTCAGTTTATTCCCTGAGTGACTACAACTAAACTATATTCATTGTTTTTGTTTACACCCAAATATCTCTTTTGGGAGGCTGCTGCTTCTGCTGATATCAGCCTTACAATATTATATTATTGATTCATTACTCCAGTGTTTGTTTGTTGTTTACATACATACACTTGTTGTGCTGGGTGTGCAATTGAATACACAGGCAGGCACATTGCACTTCAGTGCATCCAGTTGAATTCAGAAAATTATTTTCAGTTTATTCCCTGAGTGACTACAACTAAACTATATTCATTGTTTTTGTTTACACCCAAATATCTCTTTTGGGAGGCCGCTGCTTGATATCAGCCTTACAATATTATATTATTGATTCATTACTCCAGTGTTTGTTTGTTGTTTACATACATACACCTGTTGTGCTGGGTGTGCACTTGAACACACAGGCAGGCACATTGCACTTCGGTGCATCCAGTTGAATTCAGGAAATTATTTTCAGTTTATTCCCTGAGTGACTGCAACTAAACTATATTCATTGTTTTTGTTTACACCCAAATATCTCTTTTGGGAGGCCGCTGCTTGATATCAGCCTTACAATATTATATTATATTATTGATTCCTTACTCCAGTGTTTGTTTGTTGTTTACATACATACACCTGTTGTGCTGGGTGTGCAACTGAACACACAGGCAGGCACATTGCACTTCAGTGCATCCAGTTGAATTCAGAAAATTATTTTCAGTTTATTCCCTGAGTGACTACAACTAAACTATATATTATTCATTTTTTTAAACACCCAAATATATCTTTTGGGAGGCCGCTGCTTCTGCTGATATCAGCCTTACAATATTATATTGATTCAGTACTCCAGTCAGTGTTTGTTTGTTGTTTACATACATACACTTGTTGTGCTGGGTGTGCACTTGAACACACAGGCAGGCACATTCCATTTCAGTGCATCAAGTTGAATTCAGAAATTAGAAACTTATACCAAGGGCCAGCAGGGCAACACTGAATACTTGTACAAAAGAACACAGTGTGAGAGTAAGCTTGTGGGTCAAAAGGATAAGTTTATTAGAATAGTTTGTTACTTATACTTAACACAAATATTAAAAAAAAAACAAATTTCTAATACTTTTTGAGAAATAAAAAAAATGAGGAGGGGTGGCAGAGCCAGAGGGAAGGGCAGGGGCAACCCCACTAAAATAAATAGGGGCACATTTCTGAAGTAAGGCACAGGAAGTAGTAGTGCAGATAGTGATATTGCTGCCACTCCCTCTCCAAGCAGCAGCTGCACAACCAGCACGACCGTACCATCTTCTGTCACTGAGGGAAGCATGGATGACTGCATGCGAGCCCCAACACCACCAGGCTTTGACATGGACCCCCCCCATTTATCAGGAGGAAGATGAGGACTTGGAATCAGAAATGGGCCCTTTGCATCTACATATCCCGGATTCTGAGGACCTGTTGGCAGGAACAGACGAAAGGCAGGCTTCAGGCAGTGATGGAAGGAGCAGCCCTCTTTCCACCCAGAGTACCATCAGTGACAGCAGCAGTCAATTGTCCCAGCAGGGTACCAGCCACACCACCATTAGCACAGCAGCGGCAGGCAGTAACAGAGGGGGCAGTACTTTCCATAAGCCTCGCGGCTCTCTGGGAGAATTTTGATAACAGCCCGGAAGACTCGAGGCTTGCGGTGTGCAAGAAATGCGGGGTGGTTGTGCACAGGGGGAATGACCCCAAACACCTCTCCTCAAGTGCCTTGCGTAGCCACCTCATGCGAAGGCACCCTGGGACTTTGCCTGGGACAGTGTCAGGCCCTGGTTCCTCATGGAGGAAGAAAGGGGAAGCAGGCATGGGGACGGACTCCAGAGACAGCTCCGCTGAGAGTGGGAAGCGGCAGGCCACTCTGCAGGAAGTGGTGCTGCTGTGTGGGAGTTTTGTCAGCCAACGAAATAAGGCCAAGGCACAGGAGACCACCACTCGCATGGTTGGTGAAATGGTGGCCATGAATGGGTTGCCCCTCTCCTTTGTGGAGTCATCAGGCTTCAGGCACCTGATGAAGCACGTGGCTCCATGGTACGAGCCTCCATCCCGTCATACCTTCAGCAGGCGGGTGATTCCCTCCCTTTTTGAGTCCGTCAGGGACATGGTCCGGGCCCTGCTGCAGGCGGCCAGAGGAAGGAAGATCCACTTCACTTCTGACCTTTGGACCGGTGGGCACCACGGATACCTCTCTCTGACGGCTCATTGGTGGCAACCCAAGGAGGTCCTTGACACCAGGGCATCCCAAGAACAGCTGCAGGGGGAGCCACAAGGGAGCACCCCAAGAGGGTACAGGGTGGTGCTTCTCCAGGCACAAAGCATGGAGGACAGTGCCAAAGGCATTCACATTGCTGAGGTCCTCAAGACGGCATAGCGAGAATGGGCACCCGAGGGGGAGGTCAATCGCGGATTCATGGTTACTGACACAGGCCGTAACATGATCAACGCGGTTGACAGGGCAGGGCTACATGGCATCGTGTGCGCAGCACACAAACTGCACCTAGTGGTGGGCGATGCCATTGGGCTGGGAGCACCAAAGGACTCCTGGGATGAGGGGACCCTGGAGACCAAGGCCTTGCTGGACAAGTGCAGGAAAATAGTCAGGCACTTCTCACGCAGCGTCAAGGCATCCAGGATGATTTGTGAGAGGCAGGCGGAGACGGGCCGACCAGAGCACGTCCTGATCCAGGATGTGACCACCCGGTGGAACTCCACCTACAAAATGGTCAAGCGCCTGGTGGAGCAGAGGCAAGTGGTAGAATACGTCATGTCAACCACCCCCGTCCTGCCTGAGGGAAGGGTGTTGGACATTGGTGCTACCGAGTGGCTCACCCTCTCCCAGATGGTGGGTATCCTGCAGCCTTTTGAGGAGACCACCCACGCCCTCAGCAACTACAACGCCAGCCTGGGCCACGTACTCCCTGTGGTAAATGCCCTTCGCCAACGCCTAGAGGCCAGTATCCGGGAAGAAGTCGATCTTCTCCCAAAGTGCAGGGCCTTGGCAGACAGGCTGTTGACTGGCGTGGATACCCGCCTTAGCCCACTGAGGAGGGAAAAGGTGTACCAGATGGCGTGCCTGTGTGACCCTCACGTCAAGGGTTCCCTGGCGAGCGGCGCTGTGGACCTAAACTCCTGGAAGACGGAGCTATGCCATCAAGTCTGCAGGGCTGCCTCAAATCAGGCCCAGGCGTTCCTGAGGGCGCACGGAAGCCAGAGCGATGCAGAAGAGGAATCCTCGCAAGGGTCCTCTTCCTCCTCTACTGCAGGAGCGTACACCCAGAGACCAGGTTCCGTACCAGCAGCCAACTACCTGGCCTCTGCCCTAGCCATGGCAGTCTCCTCCTCAGTGGAGGCGAGGGAGGAAGAAAAACCAGACCCCGCTCTGACCATGGTGAGGAAGTACATGGCCGAGCCCCTCCAACCCCTCACCTTGGACCCACTCCACTACTGGGCCAGAAAGGCAGACATCTGGCCTGCTCTTTCGACTCTGGCGTTGGACCACTTGTCCATCCCAACCACCAGTGTCCAGAGTGAGCGTGTCTTCTCCCACATGGGAGATGTCCCGAGGCCGCGTCGCTCTCGTCTGTACCCAGAGACCGTGGAAAGGTTGACTTTCATCTGCTTCAACCTTTCCACGTTGGGATTACCCCAACACTCCAAGACCTAGGCCCACAGTCGTTCTTCTACTGGTTCCTTCCAAACAGGCCTCCCTTGCTCTAACATGCACTACCAGAGCAACACTTATGCCTGCCTGCCTGCAATTATGCCTGCCTCCCGGCTTGCCTTCCTCCCTGCAAGTCCAACTTCCTGCCAGCCAGCCTGCCTGCCTGCCTGGCCCTGTGCCTACCTGCCTGCCTGCATTCCTGCATTCCCACTCAATTTGAAGGGTTCGATTACTGCCCAATTTTTATAGCCCTTGCCTGGCTCCGAACCAGGGAGGACCACTCAATGTGTCATTTGGAAGGGTCTGTGTAGGCCCATTTTTTCTAGCCCTTGCCTGGCTCCAAACTAGGGAGGACCACTCAATGTTTATATTATTTTGAACCGCACAAGACTGTTGGGGTTGCAGCTGTGCAACTTCCCCTAACCCCCTAAACCCTAACCCAATCTAAACAATGCCTGTATGCCTCCCATCCTAACATTCCACCAGTGCAACACAGTTATGCCTGGCTGTCTGCTCTGTGTCTATATGACTGCCTGCTCTGCCTGTATGGTTTGCCTGCCTGCCTGCCTTCCACCTTTGTCTGCCTGAATGCACGTGATTCCGCGGCATGTATGGATGTAATAAGGGCTACATAATTAGCCCAGTTTTTTTAGGGCTTCCCTGGTCTTTGTAGCAGCCCAGGACTATTTTTTTCTAGGGTCAGTGTTGGCCCAATATTTCCCCGTTGGCCATGCCTGGTCTGAGTGTAGTACACCCCAATACCTGCCTTCCTCAATGCGTTCCTCCCTTCTCTGGGGTTTTGGAGCCACTCTGCTTTCTAAGTGGTCAGGATGCACTTTACAACAACCTACCTCAAAGACTGATTAGCAGGGGCCTAGCTCTCCTTAAAGCCTTAAAGAAATAGCCCTGTTCTCCTGCATCCACTCTGTCTCCTGGGTTGACAAAATTCGGTCTCCTGGGGTGGAGAAACTCTGCCTCCAAAGGCAGAAACAATCCTCCCTTCTGGCACTTTGACTTTGTGCCTTCCCTACCCTGGGTGGATACCCTGCAAGCCTGCCTTCCTACCTGTAAGCCAGACTGCCTGCTTCCCTGCCTGCCTGCCTGCCTGCCCGCCCCTCTGCCTACCTGTCAGGCTCCTGGGACTCCTGGCTTGGAGGAGGCCTTCCAGATGCTTCTCCTACAGCCTATCAGTGGTTCAGTGCTTCAAGTTCAGCCTCCGAGCCGACATGCGCCCTGTCAGCCACTCTCCTCGACTTCCCAAGGCAGCAACCCCGGCTGCCCCCGCCTCCGGAAGTCATTTGAGGAGACCAACCTTAACAGGCACAGTCATCATCAACTTTTTTTTTTTCTTTGGGGCATCTGTCTTCCAACATGGGTCTCCACTGACAGTCCAGGTGGAAATCTGGTCTCCAGAAGGAGGGAGAAACTAGCATTCCAAAGTCCAAAGGTGGAAGAAAAATCCCTCCCAACATTTGCACTCTGGCTTTGTGGCTTTCCTGGGTGGGCTGTGTCTCCACTGGGCAGGCAAAACACTGGTCTGTGGCCTCCCAAACTTTGGCCTTGTGGCCTCCCAAACTCAGGCTGGAAAGAAACTCTGGCCTTTTGGCCTCCAAAACTCTGGCTTCTGGCTTTCCTGGGTGGACTTTTCCTCTGGATAGCAAAACTCTGGACTCTGTGTCTCCAAACTGGGTTTGTGGCCTCCAAAACTCTGGTCTCCTGGGTGGAAAACTGGCCTCCACTGGGGCTGAAAAAACTCCCTCCCATTCTTCCCCACTGGCTTTGTGGCCTCCAAAACTCTTTGCTTTGTGGCTTTCCTGGGTGGACTGTGTCTCCACTGGGTTGGTGGAACTGTTCTCCTGGGTAGTGAAAACTCTGGCCTCCTCCCAAACTCTGGTTTCTGGCCTAGGAAACCCTCCCTGTTGTTCCCCCCAAACTGGCTTCGTGGCTTTCCTGGGTGGTGGACTCTGTCTCCACTGGGTTGGTGGAAGTGGTCTCCTGGGTAGTGAAAACTGGCCTCCAAAGTAGGTCCTGAAGGAATCCACCACCGTTGTTCCCTGCTCTCTGAATGGCTGCCTTTTCCAATCAGTTCTTGGAAAACCAGTGGTTCCACTGGGTTGGCAGTCCCAGGAAGTGGTCTCCTTCCTGGAACCTTCTTCTTCTCTTTCTAGTCCCCAAATTCTATTTATCTTTAGGGATTTGGGTATATCTTAGGGTTATTCTCATTTCTATTTCTATTTCAACAAATGGAGGGCAGTGGAGTGTCTCTGCCCTGGAGATGGGCCCTATCTATCTGGTCATGGTCTAGGAGAGAGAAGATCTTGCTCCAACTTTCTAAGTGGTCTTTCTCCTCCCAGCTGGGACCTTCCCCGAGAGATAAAACTTACAGGATGAGTTGGGGGAAGCCTGAATCTCTGACTGCTGGGCAGTCAAAACTCTGGCTTGGTGGCTTTGCCGCATGCATGCGTGGACTGTGTCTCCACTGGGTTGGTGGAACTGGTCTCTTCCTGGAACCTTTGTTGAGAGAGAAAAGTACCAGGCTGAAAGAATCCCTCCCCATTGTTTCCCGCCATTCTGGCTTTGTTTTTGCTGCGTGCGTGAACTCTGTCTCCACTGGGTTGGTGGAACTGGTCTTCTCCCCGAAAGCTTTGTTGAGAGAGAAATGTACCAGACTGAAAGAATCCTTCCCCATTGTTCACCACCATTCTGGCTTCTTTGCTGCGTGCGTGGACTCTGTCTCTACTGGGTTGGTGGAACTGTTCTCCTGGGTGGTCCAACCTTCAAAGTCTCTTTCTAGTCCTTCCCCGTTATTTATCTTTCTATTTCTGGCTTCTATTCTCATTTGGATTTCTGTTTCCACAAATAGGTGGAACTGGTCTCTAGTAGTGAAATTGGCCTCCAAAGTACCCTAAGGAATCCTCCAACTTTCCCTTTCTGGCTTCTTTGCTCCTTTGAACCTTTGCTGACAGATAAAATTACAAGGCTGAAAGAACTGTTCTTCCCCATTGTTCCCCTCCAAAGCAGGGGCTCTGGCTTCCCTGTGGCATTATTCCCTCCGCTGGCTTCTTTGTTGCATGCGTGGACTCTGTGTCTCCACTGGGTTGGTGGAAGTGGTCTCCTGGGTAGTGAAAACTGGCCTCCAAAGTAGGGGCTGAAAGAATCCCTCCCCGTTTTTCCCCGCCGTTCTGGCTTCTTTGCTGCGTGCGTGGACTGTGTCTCCACTGGGTTGGTGGAAGTGGTCTCCTTCCTGGAACCTTCTATTTCTCTTTCTAGTCCCCTATTTCTATTTATCTTTCTATTTGTATATCTATTCTCATTTCTATTTCTATTTCAACAAATACCCTATCCTCTAGTACCCTATCTATCCTATAGTACCCTAGTATCCTCCAACTTTCTATTTCTCTTTCTCCTCCCTGGAACCTTCGCTGACAGATAAAATTACAAGGCTGAAAGAATCCTTCCCCGTTGTTCCCCGCCGTTCTGGCTTCGTGGCTTCTTGCAGCTTGCATGCGTGGACTCTGTGTCTCCACTGGGTTGGTGGAAGTGGTCTCCTTCCTGGAACCTTCGCTGAGAGAGAAAAGTACCAGGCTGAAAGAATCCCTCCCCATTGTTTCCCGCCGTTCTGGCTTTGTGGTGGCTTTGCCGCATGTGTGCATGGACTCTGTGTCTCCACTGGGTTGGTGGAAGTGGTTTCCTGGGTAGTGAAAACTGGCCTCCAAAGTAGGAGCTGAAGGAATCCGTCCCTGTTGTTCCCCGCTGTTCTGGCTTCGTGGCTTTGCCGCGTGCATGCGTGGACTCTGTGTCTCCACTGGGTTGGTGGAAGTGGTCTCCTGGGTAGTGAAAACTGGCCTCCAAAGTAGGTGGCTGAAACAATCCCTCCCCGTTGTTCCCCGCCATTCTGGCTTCTTTGCTGCATGCGTGGACTCTGTGTCTCCACTGGGTTGGTGGAAGTGGTCTCCTGGTTTGGAAAAACTGGCCTCCAAAGTAGGGGCTGAAAGAATCCCTCCCCGTTGTTCCCCGCCGTTCTGGAGACAAGAGCAGTTGAAAGTGGGCCCACATGTCCTCCGGATCATGCTGAGCGGGAGGGAAGCCTCCGCCTGCGGCCGCCTGAAACAACACCGAGGCCACCTCCGGCGACACGGTAGGGAAGCCCAATGGGGTGGAGGGCAGCGGAGGGTCTCTGCCCTGGAGATGGGCATGGAACTTCACCACCTGGTCAAGGAGGGAGAAGTTCTGCTCCATGAGCGAACCAGGCTCCTCGGTCGTCGCGCTGGGGCCAAGAATCTGAGGCAAAGGCCAAACCTTCCCAGGCAAAGGCTGGGCAGGCGGCTCGGCTGTGCTGTGCTGGTATGGCGTTTCCAGGGTGTTCCCACCGGCTGCTCCCTCTGCTCTGTCCTGAATTTGATCCTTGGGGATTCTGCCAGTCAGCTCCTTTGGATACTCGAGCTTGGCGATGATACCCCAAGAGGTTGAGGGGCACTCAACAAGATGAGTGGGGGGGGGACTCTCATGCCAGTACCAGACTGAATCTCTGACCGCTAGTTGACCAGGATGGCATTTGCTTGGCTTTACAAGGAGTGTCATGGGGAGGGGACATTGAGAGGAGTAGAGTAGACCCTCATCCAGATTTGGGGGAGGAATGGAATACTGTGTCTCCTGCTGCCTCTGAGAGGTGGAGGGGAAATGGGATGGATTAAAGGCTTCAATTCAAAAAACAAAGAACAAAAAAAAAGGATAACAGGCAGCCAGACCAAGTAGGGTGGCCACTGGTTCAGTCAGCGTTGACCAAGAGAAAAAAAAATATTGCATTCTGCCCACTTTGTTTGCTTTATTGCATCGGATGCAGTCTTATGCTATGATATATTTATTAAATATCTTATTCATCACCCAGTTTAAAGTGTTTTCCACCTGCTCTGGGTCATTGTGGGACGCCCCATGCTCTGGGAAGTCAAATCGCGCTAAATCACGGTAGAAACGACAAAAGACAAACGAAACGTTGAATGACAAATTTTCAAAAAAATCGCGACAAACGGAAACGGAACGAAACAGACCCGTTCCGACAAACAAAAAATCGAAACGTCATTTTTTCTGGTTGTGCCCATCTCTAATATACTGTATAGATCTGAGTTTTATTCACATGAAGACATGCATAGCGTTTTTTTAAATCATGTGTTTTTTCTATTCACTGTATTTTGTTCCTAGTGTTATGTTTGTGTAACACAGAAAATCCTACTTCACTTTGTTTAGTTCAGGCTTTCTCCATAGCAGGGTTTAACAAACTGATTTTCAGAAGCCATTTGGTGACATGTTAGCCCACACTTAAAATGATGCCGGAACACATTGTAAAATCACCATATAAATGTTCCACTTTGTACCAAAATTTTCAGTTAATGTTTCTTTTTAATTTCAGGATCATGCAAATTAGCTGTGTAAAGATTCTTTAAAGTGCTGTTGAGGTTATTGGTATGAGTATGTGGTCTTGAGCCATCAGTAGTTTCCCTAACACCATAAAGTCCAATATGAATCAACCATGATAGTCTATTGCAGGGCTGCCCAACAGGTCGACCGCGGACTACCAGTAGCCCGCGAAGGTTTAAAAAGTAGCCCGCCTTCTCCCCTGCCTGTGCCAGCCAGATGATCCGCCTGGTTGGGTTCTTCCGCCTCTCCCATCTTTGGAAAGGTTCTGAGAAGGGCGGGAAGGAGGTGGCTGTGCTGTCGGTGGCTCCGCCTGGCCCCTCCCCACTACGCCCGGGGAAGGAAGAACTATTGAAGAGGCAGAGAAGGCTAGCATTGGTCCCTTCAGGCGGGGTTACCATCGCTCCAGCTGCCACAGCAGCTTGAGCGGTCATCGCCCAGTCCCGCGGCATGCTTTGGCCCGCTGCTAGTGCAGTGCTCAGAGCACACGCCGCTGTCCGAGTTCCGAGTACGAGAGAGAGAGAGCTGAGAGAGAGAGAGAGAGAGAGAAAGCACTTTGAGGGAGAGAAAAAGAGAAAGAGCTGAGGGAGAGAGAGCTGGGGGAGAAAGGTGAGGGAGAGAGAGAGAAAAGTGCTTCAAAAGAGAGGGAGAACTGTGGGAGACAGAGAGAATAAAAGCGCTTTGAGAAAACGTGCTTAAAGAGAGTTGAGAGGGGGAGAGAGAGAAAGCACTTTGAGAGAGAGAGAGAGAGAGAGAGAGAGAGAGAGAGAGAGAGAGAGAGAGAGCTTCCAGGGAGACAGAGCTTTGAGAGAGAAAGAGAGACGTTAGGGGTGAGATTGGGTGCTGGAGGACCAACACGACGGACGTCGATCGATAGCACCTGAAGCCACCTAGTGCCAGGAGGAGGAAGTGGCATTACAGGGAGTAGTGTCTATGGAGTTTTCCATGGAAGGCTTGTGCAAAAAATGGGACAGATAAGAAAATAACGCACAACGCACAAAATATGTAAGACCGTCAATTAATTGAAAAACCGAAAAACAAAAACCAGGTGCCGCTAACTGAACCAGAGGCAAGCAAAGAAAAGTTTCATTTCGAAGCGCATCAAAGACGTGAGGTTGGAATGCCTTCGGCTTCACCCAGTATGCACGTGAGTACACAAGAAAGAGGGGCGGCCCCGGATTTAGGTCATGTGACCAAAACCAAATTCAGATCGGAGCCAAGCTCAATGCAGCACTACAAGGTACGTGAAGTAACTGCCTTAGAGAGAGAGAGAGAGACGTTAGGGGCGAGATCGGGGTGCTGCACTGTGGGCGTCTCTGCCTGGCCCCTCCCCACTGTGCCCAGGCAAGGAAGAGCCATGGGGGAGGCTGACGCCAGCCCCACAATGCGGCATCGCTGTCGTTTCAGCAGCTGCAGCAGCTCCGAGTGGTCACCCAACCCTCCAGCACACTTTGACCCACTGCTGGCATATTTGGAGCACAGGCCGTTGTCTTACCCGGCTGCCCCCTGCTTAACAACCTGGCTGAGTATGAGCTTTGAGAGAGAGCTTCGAGAGCTGAGAGACAGAGAGAAATGGCATGTGGAAGGGGTGGGGTATAAAAATCAGAAAATGGGGGACTGACCACTCTGGCGAATGAGGGAAGGGTAGCCTGTTTTGAGGCAAGAGATGATGGGATGTTCACAATTAATGGCAACAATGGGCTAAAAAGAGAGAAGGGAATTGATATGCAAGAGCTAGGAAGAGCAAGAGAAGGCCAGTAGACTTTTTGAGTCTTAATTTGGCCTTCAACTCATGATGTCAAAGAAAGACCAAAGCCTTGGCTGCCTTGCCAATCCTCAAATTCAGAGGGACTCAACCTTTCTGGCAAGCACAGGGTGTTTTTTTTTAAGTGCCATAAAATAATATCCAACTGATGGTGACCCCAATGGGAATCCTCCAACTTTATTGGGTTAAAATTTAATTTGAAACAATTTTGAACTTTAGTTTTCATATAGTAGCCCTCAGGCACTTTGGGCTGAAAAAAGTAGACCTCGGCCTGTTCAAAGTTGGACAGCCCTGGTCTATGGGGAATGTGGTGTTTCCCCAACAGGGGATCTGGGTAAATAAAAAACAGTTACCCATTTCCAATATTCAGTGCTTATACTGGCAGTTTCAAATTTGCAAGATATCTAAATGAGCACCTTGTCAGAGGAATGTGCAAGTTTGCCTTGAACCAGTATACTACATGTACAAATATCAAGAGGATAGAAGTCACTGGAAAAATATCAGCAAATGGGTCTAAATCACCTTCATTTTGGTGGTGGTGCTGTGATGGTGGTGGTGGTGGTAGTGGGGAGAGTTGGCATTGAGAGGTGAAGGGAAATATTTATGTTGTTTGATTCTGCTGCAAAATTTGATGTGAAACTCAACAATTTGCAAAGCTTCCAGTATTAGAACACACCCATTTATCTCATTTGGATTTCACGTTGGAACCACTTGTCTGTTTTTAACATATTAGTTGGGTGAAAGGACTACACCTTTGCTCGGAAGATATGTTTATCCAGTTTAGCTTTTAAAAGGTTTCTAGTAATAGGTTTCCCACAACTTGCCTTGTTTACTTGTGCTAATCACTATTTAATGCTTTAGTTGTTGCATGTGTAATAATTTTAAAGAGGAGAAATAGCTTGTAGAAGCCTGGTCCTTCCTTCATCCTTTCTGTACATATATGTTATATAGAAGAATCTGTAAAATATCAGCATACTGTAATCTGGAAATAAAGTATTTGTCAAGATCTATTTTAACCATGCCATCATTATTTTTCCCTTGGGAGAAAAGTATTCAGACTCTATGTGATATAAAACAGTTATGATGACACATATATTGCCATTGCTATTTCCCACATGCCCGAGGCTCTGGAAATATGCCTTTGAGTCATCCTGGCTGACACCCACAAACCACTTTAAAAGGGTTTAGTCCCACTGACATCAGTGGGACTTATGGCCTGATTCCAAGCATTTCTTTGTTCCAAATCAGTGATCTAGGAATTGGGTGTAGTGATCATTTTGGCAGTACATTTTAATGTGAAGTGATATACAGTATTATGATATTCCAGCTGGAAAGTACAGCAAACCAAACATTTAGGACTGATTTGTATGTTTGAGAATACATCATGTTCTCACGTTTCTTTATGACAGTTCCACAGAGTGGAAATTTCTATATGAATAATAAAGTTATTTATTAATGTTGATAGATTACAGACACCAGAAACGATTTTAAATTCTGAACAAGAGGTGTGTGCATGCCTCATGTGGCTGCACTTCAGATAGTCCTTCCTGTGTTGAAATGCACAGGCTTCCCCTTAATACAGTTTCGGACATGTATAAAATACAGTGCCCTCTCAACTTTGGGTCCTCAGATCTTCATAGATTACAACTCCCAGATGTCCTGACCAGCATACCTAGTGGTAAAGGCTTTGGGGAGTTTTAAGAATATCTGAGGAACCAAGGGTGGGAACCTCTGTCTAGTACAATGTGGCAGTGTGCAAGGTATCCTAAGAGAAAAATAACAATTGGCTGCTGTACTGTACATGGATAGTTGGTTGGAGAGATCGGTGGTTTCATGTGTTTGCTTGTAGAGCTGGAGGTTAGGGGTTCAACCCCCCTTGGGCAAACTGCACAGTTCCAGGATACCCTTAGAAGAAAGGAGTGGTAAACTACCATATTTCTAGAATTCTCTAACTGGAAAACCCTGAAAATGGGCACCATAAGTTAGGGTTTAGTTGATGACACATTATAATTCTGGATTGAAAATATGAGCTGGTGGTGAACACCATCCCCCAGGGAATGCCTGTCTTTGATATGGTTGGGATTTTCCTGCCCTGGCTGCTCACATGTTCAGCTGGGAAAGCCAGAAGTATGTGGTGGAATCCCAACTGTTCTCTCTGATCTTAGACTGGAGATAATAGTAGACATTTCTCCCCACCATTTCTCTTCCAGGTGTGATTCCACTGGAAGGTTGAGGCTCACAAGAAACAAGTGTCTGCTGCAGAGTTTTCCTGCAGCCTACCTTTGATCAACCATGCTAGCTTCCCCAGTCTACATCCTCGGTTGTCTTGGGGCTTTCCGTAAGCAACCTGTTGGCCATTGCTAGACTAGAACATTAGCTTATATAACTCCTTGGTTTGATCCAGAAGGGCTTAATTTCTGTTCCCGCCAAGGACCCGGTGTCATCAGACAATGTTGTCAAACCGATGACATCACAGGTCTATCTTTGTTTCCTGTTGTGATCTGTCTTGTGCAGGATCAGGGAAAAAAGCTGGTTCCCACTACTACTGAATAAAGGGTATAAATGGCTTCTAGATAATCTGAGAAGTAACGACACCAACATTTTGTTGCCAAATCTACTTGTACTAATCTTACTGCTATTCTGAGAGTAAAATAAACCTGGAAGAAAGACATGCTCTTAAAGTGATGCCCTTTCTCAGGAAAAAAATATTCCCCTTTCCCCCTCGAAATGTCCAGCCTATACAATTCATAAACCTTGTATAATGTATGTCAACCTTGTCTGTTCTAATACAAGTTTTATTAATCTATTTAAATTATAAAGCAGTAAAGTTGGTTTCTCTGGTTTCCTCTGAGCTAATATTTGACCTGTCTTTTTATAATTCAAAGCCTGGTGCTAGGCCATAAAACCTCTGTCTCCCGTCTAGAGTTGCCAACCAGCAGGAAAAAGACAGACCCTTGGTTTGACTAGGGCTTTTCTCTGTGTGTCATTCACCTGCCCAAACAGCAAGGAATAAGGTTCTGTTTCTTCTCCTTATTTTTTTTTATTTTTGCCTCAAGACTGCTATTATTTTGTGGTCCAGCTCTGTCTCTTTTGACCCACTAAGGGCCTAACCTCTTAAACTATGGATGTACAAAGTATTACGTCCAGGCTGTAGGCAGCTTGTTGTAAAAAGTCATCAAGAGCCCTACAACAACTACATGTAAAGGCACCTTAGTTATGCCTAGATGCCCTAAGCACATCTGATCTCACCTGATTTCGGAAGCTAAGCAGGGTCGGCCCTGGCTAGTACTTGGATGGGCAACCACCAGGGAATACCAGGTGCTGTAGGCACCTGGAATTGGGACTGGCAAACCACTCCAGTATTCCTGCCAAGAAAACTCCATGGACATGGGGTCACGAAGAGTCAGTCACGACTGCAACAACGCAACACACACAAAGGTACCTTACAACCAAGAGCCTATTAATATTTCATTTGAAACTCTTATTTCATCCAGCATTTCATTCTATTGCCATATATCTGACAAAGCGGACACATCCATGAAACTTAGATTAAAATGTAATAGTCCCTTAGGCGCCACTTGCTTTTGTTTTTTTTCTCTGTTTCTTTGGATTTTGCCTGAGGTGCTTTCACAAACTAACACAGCTACCTCTTCCAAAACTACAATTGCAATCAAAACAATATTATTAAAAACATTATACAAATATTTTGGAGTGGTAGTGGATATGGCGGTGGAGGGCAGGAGTTTTCAATAATTTAGTGTAATAGGAAAAAACAAAAACATAAAAATACAGAAGACAAAAACATTGTTACCCCTTCAAAAAAGTGTGCTTTTTATATACTGCCCCTTAGTGCTTAAAACACTGTCTTAAAGAATAACTGCTATATATGAGCTTTTGTGAAACAAGTCAACTTCCTCAGGTCTGTTCATCTTTAAGGTGCCATGGCATTTACTTACTTACTTACTTACTTACTTACTTACTTACTTACTTACTTACTTACTTACTTACTTACTTACTGTTCTTGCCTGATGTGCTAGAACAGACCAAGACAGTTACTAAAACTACAAATCCATAATTTAAAGAGTTCCTGACCCATGGCTTGTATGACTCGTGCACTTGTACACAAGCTGCAACAGCTGTGAGATGGAAACAGGGACTCTTTTAATTTCCCCTTCATTCCCTGACACTGACATCTTCCTCCTCACACTGGCATAATTTACAGAACAGGGATTTGTCCAGAATGAGCAGAATAACTTTGAACGATTGAGATCCATTGAGAGTTGTATAGTTTCCGCTGGTTGAGGGCTTCCATACCACATCATGTTACTGGACAGAAAACTCTTATAACGGTACCAGGGGTGTACAATTTCTGTCTGGGAATGTTTTTATGAAGCTTCTCTACCTACTGGTGGCAGGCATATAAAACCTGTCCATCTGAACGAAGCATCGTGATAAGTATTTCCTCTCAGAAGATTACTTGAAAGATGACGGAAGGAATATGTGCGTACTGAGGTGTCCAAAATATACAAAGGTGTTAAAATTTACAGCAATGAAAGTGGCTTTTTGGGAGCATGGGGAGATCACGTGATTCAGCCAGGTCTTTTCTGAGTAGTGATTTAAGCTGCAATTTTAACTCATTCACTTTCAATCAAATCTATGTTCCATGTTTGTCTTAGGTGCCTAAGGTGCCCCAAGGCCTTAACTGTTTCATTGCAACAGACCAACTTAGCTACTTATTATTTGAGATTACTGAGGGGTGCATTTTTGGTGCTTCCCTTCAACATAACCTGCCTTTCATGTAGAAAGCTAAGGTGTCAGGAAAAATTCCTAGCTTAATCCTCTCTTTCATAATTGATGTACAATTGCTGTTGTTCTATTCCCAGTTTAAGGACAAAACACTAACAACACATGACAAGTGACGCAGACCAAACAAAATGGAGAAAGATAGCCCGGATCTGAAGAAGAAGAAGAAGAATACTTTTATTGGCAAAGTGTGGTTGGACACACCCAGAATTTGTTTTGGTAAAATATGTTCTCCATATATAAAAGGAAATATAAGAATCATATAGTCAACAATAAAACCACAGTACAACAATACAATATAACCTATTATTTAAAAAGGAAGAAGAGAAGTAAAAATTAATTATTCAACAGTTTGATAGCACTTGGAAAGAAACTATCTTTATATCTAGTTGTCCTAGTGTGCAATGCCCTAAAACGTCACCCTGAGGGTAACAATTGAAACAGGTTATGTCCAAGATGTGTGGAATCTGTATATACTGTATTTTCATTGCCCTCTTTTTAGCTCGTGTGGTATACAATTCCACAATAGATGGCAAATTAGTACCAATAATTTTTTCTGCAGTTCCAATTATCCTTTGAAGTCTATATCTGTCATGCTTAGTTGCAGCACTAAACCAGACACTTATAGAGGAACAGATGATAGATTCAATAACACCTCTATATAATTGAATCAACAGTTCTTTTGGAAGTCTGAACTTCCTAAGTTGACGCAGAAAAAACATTCTTTGTTGTGCTTTCTTAATACTTTCAATATTAGATGACCATTTAAAATCTTGAGATATAATAGTACCTAAAAATTTAAAGGACTCCACTATTGACACTAAGTTATTTGATGTCATAAGAGGTGGCTGTATAGAACGAGTCCTCCTAAAATCCTCCTAAGATCTGTCCCCTTCTTGTCTTTTGCTGTTTTCCATGTAAATTGTCTTTGTATTTTTAAGGGCTTTACTTACAGTCAGGGCCGGTGCGTCCATTAAGGTGAACTAGGCAGTTGCCTAGGGCACCAAAATGGACAGGGGCACCAAAATGGAGAGGGGGCGCCAACCCCCACCGCCACCACTGGCTAGCCTGCTGCCTCCCACCGCCCCTGCCGCCTCCGCTGCCGCCCGCCCGCCTGTGCCTCCCCCCTGCCGCCCCCCTGCCGCCCCCCCCGCCCGGCCCCCCGCCCGGCCTCCCCCTGCTGCCCCCGCTGTTGCCTGCCCACGGCCCCCTCGCCCCCTGCCCCCCGCTTCCCCTCTGTCCTCCCCTGCCACTGCCCCCCGCCTCCCCTTGCCGCCCCGCTGCCGCCTGCCCATGGCCCCCTGCCCTGACCACCCGTGCCTCCCCCATGCCCCCACCCCCGCCCTGCTGCTGCCCCCCTGCTGCCCCCCCCTGCCCATGGCCCCCCACCGCCCGCCCGCCGCCTAGGGCACAAAAAGACCTAGCGCTGGCCCTGCTTACAGTCTCACTCATACCCCAGAGCACAGAGAGAACTCCTAGTTCCCTGAACTCCTTGCCCTCAGAAGATGCCAGCCACAGAGTCTGGTGAAACGTCAGGAAGAAATACAGTACTTCCAAAACATGGCAAAACAGCCTGAAAAACTCACAACTAAATTCTTTCTCTCTCTCTCTCTCTCTCTCTCTCTCTCTCTCTCTCTTTTATTTATACAACTTATATGCTGCCCACTACCCAAAGGTCTCTGGGTGGTTTAAAATTAAAATGAACACTTTCTTTCTTTCTTTCTTTCTTTCTTTCTTTCTTTCTTTCTTTCTTTCTTTCTTTCTTTCTTTCTTTCTTTCTTTCTTTCTTTCTTTCTCACATCCTGTTTCTTACTTCATTTTACACAGGCAGGCAGGTCTGCATATATGGAGAAGCCATACATAGGGCCTTATGCAAGTTTAGTGACCACTTTTCTTCCTACATTGTCCTTACATGGATCTGCCATTCAAAAGCAAGTCTGTTTTCTTTTTTCTTTTTTTTTTGCCTAATTCACACTCTTCAGTTATCATTTCCCCCTCAATAATCAGCTCAGCAGTCGCTTGTCCACTCTATCAATAAATACCAAGTAATCCTAACACAAAACCCTGAAAGCGTTCAGCCTCCCTGCACCCCACAGATACACTCTGAAGTACTATAATTTTTTGGGGGCGAGATTTATAACTTGGTTGTGTAGATCATTTGAACTGGACTGAGTCATCACTCACCTCAGTTGCCCTCTTCTTCTTTTTTCTGTGAACCATGCCTTTTATACATCCAAAAGGGTGTGTTGTCCTCACATCACCCTTCCCTGTCAAGGGATCTATCAGTAAAGCAGAAGCAGGGAATTTGTATCTAAATAAAATAGTGACTATTCTTTTTGTTTATCATGAGGAGGAACGTTTACAAATAGTGCTAGGAAATCTCCTACTCATTATATCATATGGCTACCTCAGTCAGACTGTAAGTACCATATTTTCTTGGCTAGGATTATGTGGTTTGCATCTCCCACTAGCCTTAGGTGACCTGTGCTCCCTCATTTAGAAATCATTTCCGGCTATTAACATTTTAAATAATATTTGGCTGAGTGTGCCGGACTTGAATTGGTTCATGTGCATGGTTAATCAATTAAAAATTAATTGCTGATTTTGAAAGCATGGCGGTTAATCAGGAATGTTATTAGCTCCATCTAAAAGATTCTTCCATTCTCATCCTATTTGACTGCAAGTGAGATATTGATTTTGATGAGATTTATTTTTAAGTAATATTATATTGGCCTCACAGCTTAAAATAAACATTCAAGCTGCCTCAGATCTGTGAAAAGCAGTTAGCGCTAAATGAGAAAGGTTTAATTTTGGTTGGGGTTCTTTCTACTTCACGATCGGAAGAATCCTAAACATCCATTTGACTGAAGAGTTTTGAATGATTCAGATGGTTGTCGTCAGCATTGTTAAAATTGTATGCCTTTTTTATGCTGTTGGCTTATGGCTTCCAGAAGGTTCTGTCTGTAACAGCCCTGTTTAAATCTTGCACTGAAATCGCAATGATCAAAGCTGTTAGAAACAGCAATGAATAACTTGGTGTCAAATAAGAGCTGTGGTTAAGGTTTTTAGCAGGCAAAACTGTGTGGAGAAAAGTTACTTCACCCAGTATAGTCCCTATCTGGTTTAGCTCTATCCCCTGTCACCAATTGGTTATTTTTAAAATTAGGGAATCCCAAGCATGGAATTAAATGCAACATATATGTTCACTCCAATTTACTTTATTTCTGCTGGAATGTGCTCAGTGTAATCACAATGAAGGGGCCAAAATGATTGTTTAAAATTTATCAAGAAGAGTTACCAATTTACTTTCCTCTCCTTAATATAGCTCCACCATTTCAGTCTTACCTCCCTTGTTCAATGCATCCTTTTTTCTTTTTGACTTCCTGATAGAATTTGTATAGCCCATCTTAAATCCCTTCTTCCACTCTTCAAGCCAACTGTCAACTGCCACAGAGTATTTCAGAACTTTCCAGGTCCAGCATTCAGTAGATTGGTTCTAGATTTCAGAACTTGAAAAAAAGTGTGTGTGTGTGTGTGTGTGTGTGTGTGTGTGAGAGAGAGAGAGAGAGAGAGAGAGAGAGAGACAGAGAGAGACAGAGAGAGAGAATGAAAGAATCTTCATAGTCATGATGACTTTAAATCTCAGGTCTGCTCAATGTGTGATTGAATCAAACCCAAAATCTTGAGTTACATAGAACCCAATACATCTACCATACATCTAGAAAAGTTCTGTTTGTGTGAACTGTGGGAAATTTATGATGAATAAGATTTACACCTCCAAATCCATTCGATAATACTGTTGTGCCAAACAAATATATGTTTGTGTGTGTGTGTGTGTGTTGTGTCGTTACAGTCGTGACCAGCTCTTCATGACCCCATGTCCATGAAGTTTTCTTGGCAGGAATACTGGAGTGGTTTGCCAGTTCCAACTCCAGGTGCCTACAGCACCTGGTATTCCCTGGTGGTCTCCCATCCAAGTACTAACCAGGGCCGACCCTGCTTAGCTTCTGAAATCAGGTGAGATCAGATGTACTTAAATATGTTTAAATATTTTTAAATGTTGGCAGGTCAATCATCTGTTCATCACCTGTTGAGAGCTGTCTTGGGTCCCTTGTGGGGAGAAATACAGTAAGTAAGTAAGTAAGTAAGTAAGTAAGTAAGTAAGTAAGTAAGTAAGAAAGAAAGAAAGAAAGAAAGAAAGAAAGAAAGAAAGAAAGAAAGAAAGAAAGAAAGAAAGAAAGAAAGAAAGAAAGATCAGGCAAAACTGGTTTGTAGAATTTTTTGCAGGCCTCCGTAATAAAAAAAATGGGTGTACATTTTTGTACACAGGTACAATCTGTGTCGGGGACAAGAAATGCTGAAGCTACTTTGAAGAAACCGAATGGTTTCCTACAGGCAGAGGTGTCAGAAAAGGGTGCATTTCTCCCCTTATCTGTTCAATCTGTACACAGAATATAGCAGATGGAAATCCAGATGAGATTCAGATGAAGGAGGAGTGAAAACTGGTGGAAGAGACATCAATGATTTAAGATATGCAGATGATGCCATCCTACCAGCAGAAAATAGTAAGGAGTTGAAATGAATACTGAGGAAAGTGAAAAAAGAAAGTGCCAAAGCAGGACGGCAGTTGAACATTACTAAGTCAAAAATCACAACTATAGAAGAACTACACTACTTTGCCACTGACAATTAAGAAATTGAAATAATTAGAATTTTTGTATACCTTGGTTCAATTATCGATATAAACAACGGCTGCAGCCAAGAAATCAGAAAACAGCTGAATTTTGAAAAGACTGCAGTGAAGGAATTAGAAAAAATACTATCAAGTGTAAGCATGTGTAATTGGAGATGTGCCATCTTGTGTGTGAGAATGTATGTGAGAGAGAGCTGTGGTGATTAGACATGGGCACGACTCAGCAAAATTGTCATTTCCGTTTTTGGTTATCGTTTCCGTTACGTAACAGAAACGGTAACGATAATTAAGCCGTCAGAACTCGAACTCAAACCGAAAAAAGAAAAATTTGGTCGGGTTTTTCGTTTCCGTTTGTGGCATTGCGGCGATCGTGCAATGTGAAGCACAGAAAAAGTTTTTAAAAGTTTTTTTAAAAAACCCCAACTCCCGTCCAAAAAAGCAGGCGAAAATATGCCTGCCTGAGGCTTTGCCACCTACCAGAGGGGTGGTTTCTGGGGGGTCCCCCGGCCTTTCCCCCCTCTTCTCCTGTCCTGGGCTGCTTGCACCAGGCTGGGGGGGGTCATCCTCATCATCTGTCTCGCTGCATGCCATGCGGTGGGGGGGATCCAAAATGGCGACCACAATTTTTCTTTTGAAATCGTGGTCAAAAAACACACCAAATCACCACAGAAACATGTGAAATTTATTTATTTTAAATGCCTGAATTTTTATAGTAGCAGCAGTGGGTTTTTTATAGCAATAAAACGTCGTATTGATTTTATTTTATTTTATTTTATTTTTTATTTTTTTAGACCTGCCCATTTAGGCTGGGCATGGGATGGGACCATGCAAATTTTTTGAACCATTCCACCAATGGCATCACCAGGTTTTTGACTGACACTTCTGGATGTCTCGGAGGGCATAAAAAGCCGAGGCACCTTCCAGAAATCGCAGTCGGGTGTATGGATGTGGTTGAGGGAGGAGGGCTGGCTGCTGGTGCTGGTGTGATCCGATCAAGATTGAGGAGGGAGGCTGGAGGCTTTAGGATTTAAGTTAGGCAGGCAGGGAGGGAATTGAATTTAGAAAATAATTTCTTTGATTCCCTGCAGCTTTGTCTGCTGAAGGGAATAGCAGTTTATTCTTTATTTGGGGTGCAAGCCAAGAACAGAACCTCTATCCTACCTAAGTGATATCCAACTGCCCACTCGCCCGTCCGCCCGCGCCGCCACCTGCCTGCGGCCTGTGCCGCCGCCCGCCCACTCGCCCACCCGTGGCCCCCACCCGCCCATGGCCCCCGCCCCGCCGCCCACCCGCACCTCCCCGCCGCCCGCCCCTGCCCCGCCCGCTGCCTAGGGCGTAAAAACACCTAGCGCCGGCCCTGATTGCGGGACGCCCCTATGCTCTGGGTCCTGGGAAGTCAAATCGCGCTAAATTGCGGTGGAAACGAGAAACGACAAATGGAAACGACAAATTTTTGAAAAATTTCGCGACAAACGGAAACGACCCGAAACGGACCCGTTCCGACAAACGAAAACTCGAAACATCATTTTTTCTGGTCGTGCCCATGTCTAGTGGTGATAAAGCATTTTGTGCATTTGCAGTTTTACATTTCTTGGGCTTTAATCCTATGAAAAAACAGTATACTAATTGTTTTCAGCACTCAGGGTGGATAGTGTTTCTTAGCCAGGACAACCATGCCTGGAATTCAAGTTTGTGTAATTCTCTCTGTTTCTCTGTCTAACAGATTAAAGACAGGTGGCCCTCTCATGCATAAAATCTTCCTCGAGCTAGAAGAAGTATTTAATGTCATTTCAGAACCTGCCTTTGTTTTAAAATGTACTCATTGGGGCTGTAGGATCAAGTGAAGTGCATCAGAGAGTCCCTGGCTGGAATCATATCTCTGATACCAAGAAAACCTAAATTGTGGTGGGGTGTATTTGCTTTGGGACTGCTGTTGGACTACACAGCCCATCATCCTTGTCTTATATGGGCCAGTTTGTCTGGCGCTTAGCAGCCAGAATGGAACAATGGCATGAGAGCCACATGTGTTCCTACCTCAGCTTTAGCCAAACACCACTCCCTTACTCTCAGCCTTCCCATCTGCATTGTGACTCATCATAAAGGCTTACCTTATGGGAAGCATCAGGAGCCTTGGACCTAAACCCAGCACTGAGGTGGGGTCGGGTTTCCCAATCCGTCTCATTGGGATTCCCCTAGTAGCCTGCCCCAACCACCATGCAGTTTAATTTTTGTGGTCCCACTCTCCGTTTCTATAAATTTGAATTCCAACCCTGAGGCTTAGATACACAAGAGCTATATTATCATCATCATCATCATCATCATCATCATCATCATCATCATCATCATCATCATCATCATCATCATCATCATCATCATCATCATCATCATCATCAGGGAGTGCAGGGAACGGTTGCCAAATTCACGGGTGACACAACATTGGGTGGAGTCGCTAATACGCTGGAGGACAGAAGCAAAATCCAAAAGGATCTTGATAAGCTGGAGCACTGGGCTGAAACCAACAGAATGAAATTTTACAGGAAAAGTGCAAATTACTGCACCTAGGAAGAAGAAACCTAATGCACAATTACAAGGTGGGGGAGACCTGGCTCTGCAATACTACCTGTGAGAAGGATCGGGAATTCTGGTAGGCCATTAGCTGAATATGAGCCAGCAGTAAAGGCAAATGTTATTTTAAGCGGCATTAACAGCAGTATAATTTCAAAATCCTGTGAGGTGCTGGTCCCTCTCTACTCAGTGTTGGTTAGGCCTCAACTTGAGTATTGTTCCTGGACAGAACACTTCAAGAAAGATGCTGACATGTTGGAATAAGTTCTGAGGAGGTCGACAAGGATGTTCAGGGGGCTGGAAACCAAGCCCTATGGAGAAAGACTGAAAGAACTGGTGATGCTTAGCCTAGAGCAGTGGTAGCAAACCTTCAGCACTCCAGATGTTTTGGACCACAATTCCCAGAATTCCAAGCCTAGATCGCCAATGACAAAGGGCTGTGGGAGTTGTGGTCCAAACCATCTGGTCTGCCAAAGGTTCGCCACCATTGGCCTAGAAAAAAGAAGACTGAGGGGTGATATGATAGCACTTTTCAAATATTTGAAAGGTTATCATACAGAGGAGGGGCAGGATCTGTCCTTGATTGTCCCAGAGTGTAGGATGTGCAACTATGGGTTCAGGTTAAGGGAACCCAGCTTTCAGCTGAATATAGTATCAGGAAAAACTTCCTGTT
Source organism: Phrynocephalus forsythii (assembly GCA_029282475.1). NCBI lineage: Eukaryota > Metazoa > Chordata > Lepidosauria > Squamata > Agamidae > Phrynocephalus > Phrynocephalus forsythii. The sequence goes on from JAPFRF010000004.1 coordinate 120,350,342, forward strand.
AGAATAGTACAGCAGTGGGGCCAGTGACTTCAAGAGGTGGTGAGAGCTCCAACATTGGATGCATTCAAGAGAAATCTGGACAGCCACCTGGCACAGATATCCTTTGATTTCTATTCTTGCATAGAGCAGGGATTGGACTTGATGGCCTTGCAGGCTCCTTCCAAGTTCACTCTTATATGGTTCTATGAGTCTATGATCATCTTCATATCACCACCACCACCACCACCACCACCACCATCATCATCTCCCTAGTGGCTTTTGGAACAATATCAAGAAATTTCACACAGTATTATAAGCAGTTGCAGATCTCAGAAATAACTCTTATCACTGCCAAAGAACCCAATAATATTAGGAAATGTATACACAGTCTACACTGATATTTAACAGATACTAAGGTTTTTGATTAAAACTTGTATCTGTTATATAATGCCCGTCTATGGTTTGCGTCTGGTGCTCTTCAACAATAATAACAGCAGCAGCAGCAGCAGCAATTGTAGTAGTAGTAGTAGTAGTAGTAGTAGTAGTAGTAGTAGTAGTAGTAGTAGTAGTAGTAGTAGTAGTAGTAGTAGTGCTGAGCTGGAAGGGTCTCTTTGGATTATCCAGTTCAGCTCAGCTCCTGTCAAGGGGACGGAATTAAAGTTTCAACCTCTGTCTCCACCGCCAGATACATAAACCACTGAATTATCTCTCATCATTTTTAGTGTTTCTTCTTGTCCCTTTTAGCTTTTGGGTCCATCCACCTTGGGTGGAATTTCAATAGAAATTTGCTTTTCTGCATAAATATTCAAGGCAGAAAAGCCCTGTCCTCTTTTTTTAAGTGGTCACCATAAACTTTTTGGAATTGGATTATCTTGGTAAATAAGATAAATAATTCATTACCATTTATGGTTTGCTAAACTTTTTTTTGTATTGATTCTCAATTCATATAATGTTCCACTCAAGTCTCACTGAAGCTGTCCATCACCCCCAGCTTTTATGCAGCTTCCTACCACAAAAGTGTATGGCCTTCCCCTCCTGCAGTAGGTTGGAGGAATGTGTTCTTGACATGGTTTACTAACACATCTGTAAAGTAGCAAAGATGAATCTGTCACATAGAAATTGGCCAGAAGAGGCAGTGTTGGGGATCTTTGTTGGATCGGTTGTTGCAGATGATTTTTAGTTGCTCTAATGAGAGAGAGACCTCTTGAGTTACTGTATGAAAAAGAACTATTTATTTAACTAGAAGGGAAGGGTACATGGGAGGTTTCTAACTATAACTATTCTAACAGCCATCTTGCTAAGCCAGGAACATGCTTCTCTTTTCTCAGAATACAAGGCACACACTAACTAGACTTCTACCAGAACATTCCAGGTGGTGTGATTTCAACAACCAATTGTCTTTGCTCTTCACATTAAATCCAGCCCATAATACTCTACATTCACATTAACCCTGTAATGGCTGAAATGTAAATCTTGCCAAATATTCCAACAGGCAGCCTGCAAGACATCTCCATTGCCAGCAAAACCATGGCGTGCTAAATTTCTATGTGGTGAAATGGCTTTTTCAAAATTCTGGAGATGGGCCAGTAAATGCATGGCAAACTGAATGAGTCTAGTCAGGCAGAGAAGAAAAAGAGTTCATATTTTAGCATATTTGACCTCGCACTAGCTGTTGTGGTTTGTGCCCCGTGGCCCAGCTTCTCCTAAGCTTTCAGAAAGTGATGCCCCCTATTAGCCTAATAAAAATGTATTAGAACGGCAGAATTTTATTTCTAGCAGGTGTCCAAAACAGAGCCAAGTGTCTGTAGCATCAGCCAGTGGAAAACAGGTGCATCTCAAGATAGCGTGGGCCGCTGTAGTGATCTAGGCGATAATGAACAAGCTGTGAGCCAGAAAAAATGATAAACTCAGCAACAGGCATTGTTAATCTATATTTAATTCAACATGTGATGGACTGTGAATCAATGTACTCTCCAACTTTGGGAAAGGTGGTAAGGTTAATTGGTTGACAGTTAATCACCAGCATCGTCTATAGTTTGCAGATTTTAAAGAAAACCATTGGGCAACAGTGATCCATCCTTATTGAGTGCTTCATGGGCTGAGATTTAATTTTTTGCATTTAAAGAAAGCATAGGTTCAGTGCATGTGGAATTTTTCTGCTGCCTGCAAGAACCAAATGGTTAATATTTTTTATTCTGTCATGTGCACAGCTAAGCCAATCAGAGTAACACTCCAAGTGGAAGGTCTTAGAAATATTTGCTTTTCTGTTGGTTCACTTCTCTAAAGTTAGGGTAAGCTTACTACTGTTGGAAATAGCGTTTTTCTTCCTTTTTACCTGCAGTGTCATATGCTGTCTGTGTTTTTTTGCACTTGTTATTTTCTACACTAAATTACATAAAACAAATATATTGCTTGTCTCCTGTCGTGTTACCGCTTCAATCAGTTTCCCCCCAACATTTGAGCCCAATATAATTCATATCTCCCCATCTTAAATGAGCATACTTTCATACTTAATTTCCTGATAATCTCACTCCTATTCTATCTTTACTTACATCTATTTTAATACAATCTATTTTCAATACAATCAACAGTGTATTCAAACTTGCTGCTTAGCTCTTCTATACTAAGCAATCTAGGATAGATTTGGCTAACTATATATATTTTATATATCATCCACAGTATATTTACCCATTCCAAAGACACCTAATTATAGCAATCATCACTAATTCAAAACAATACTTTATGGGCTATTATAAGAGAGCTACCTCCTGGTCTCTGTGTTTCACTTTCTGCATATGTTCTTGTCTGTACCTAACTGCCTCTATTCTTTTAAAAATCTTATAGATTAACATTTATTTATATATCAGGTTTATCTTCACATTTCCATTTCTGTTTCCCATATCCAATTTCCAATTAACTAGTGGCCTTAGACAATCAGAATACAGAAAACATTTTTTTTATGTAAAAGATTCACTAAGCCTGCCAAGCCCCTTATCCTCACAGGTTGTTCCCTCCTTGTCAAATCCTTTATCTTCATGGGTTGTTGTATTATCGTGATAGTAATCTTGATGGCTGCTTTGCCACTGAAAAAGTCTGAAATTTTCCTCTTTTTGGCACCCATATTAAGTAAGACAGATGCGCTTATCATATTCCATGGATTTGGCAGATCTAAGGGTTTAGTCTGCACCATTCTTGTCATGTTTGTCTTCATGGTGAGATCCGCCCTTTGTTCTGGTTTAATCTCTTGATTTGAGATGATTTCAGTAGATGTGTTTATCATATTTTGTGAATTTGGCATATCCAAAGATTTATCCTGCATCAATCTTGTTGTGTTTGTCTGAAGATTAAGATCAGCTGTCTGTTTCAACACAATCTCCTGATCAGAGCTAATTTCAGTTTTTTTCTAGAGACCCAGTGTTATCCACCATTCCATCTTGAATTATCTGTTTTGCCTCGTGACTTTAGCAGAATTGAAAATCTCTGTATCTTCAGAGGTTGAGTCTGTGTAGATATCAACATTTTTTTTGCAAACCGGATAGAATTATTTTGGCAAAATCTTCTTCTGAGATGTTCTCCCAATCTATTGTGTTTTATATCTCACAAGAAAGGGTTAATATTGCTTGTAATAGCATCTGCCAATTAGTTTCCAAAAAAGAGAGGTACAGAGGAGAGTAACTAGGCTAGATTGAAGCCAAAGCAGCGAGAACAGCCTTCAAGCATTGTTTTCAACACATGTGGTTACTCCAAGGTCATATGATGCTTTTTGAAAAAACAAATTTCCCAATGCTGCTCTTACAGTTTCGTCTTTAAATTCAACATATAGAAAGCAGAGAGGTAGTTTCTTTTAAATTTTGTCTTTAAATCCACCACATATAAAGGCAAAGGCATAAAATATTTTTTCACAAGAAGAGAACAATAGGCAGAAAGGCAGGTTCATGAAATAATGTGAAAACAATCACTTCTTCTGTGCTTGACTTTCGAAAACATTCACCCCTTCTTTGCTAAAAGCCTCTTCCTCAGAAGGAGGGTTAAGTGCTTGTTTAAAGGAAAGATTTTCCAGATACCAAGGAGACGCTTCACATAAAAAGAGATAGAAGCATTCTACTCACGACATGCCAAATATTTACAGCTTTAATGTCCAGCACCAAGAGCTCCACCTTTGCCATAGCGAAGGTCTTCCTCCAGTGGGAGATGAAGATTTTCCTGCTCTCAAAAGTTCGCTGCTGCTCCCTTTGTGGTCTACAGTTGTTGCCTCTTCTTTGTTTCTCCTCCAAGGAAACAAAGAAGGGTCCCTTTATCTAGAGGAATTCAACTTGATAGGCTGGAGCACTTATCAAGTTGCCTTGCTGTGGTGTAGCCGGAACTGGAAGTCCATGTTGCCTGTGTTTTGACTGACTGGGAGGGATTTTTCTGAGCTGGGCTGATTGTTTGTCTTTCCAAAGCTAACCAATCATTCCTTCCAGTCTTTGATTTCAAAGAGATCTCCACCTCACTGCTGAGTATTTCATTGTCTTTTGTTTGTTTATGGCAGTTGTTTGTTGGCTGTTGATTAGTTCAGTTGATTGTTAAGTATGTGTGTGGTAAAGAAGACATCACACACAAGTCTATAACTTTAGATAAGTGTATGTAAAGAAATGCTTTTTAAATGCTTTTCCCTGCACATGTCTCAGAGGGCGTTATTGAGGTTGTAAGTGCAAGTTAATAAGAAAGGGGCGATCTCTTGAATCTGTTCTCTTCTGTGGATCACTGCACTTCTACTGCATAGCAAAAAGGAATTTTACCAGAAACTCAAAACTTCAACAGTTTTTGAGAGAAGTTATTGTTCACAGATAATCTGTACAGTTCTTTCCAGCAACAACACTGTACTACTTGGAAACATTGCCTTTAGTTGTGGATGCTATTTTAGAAAGACATCAACAATCTGGAAGATGCTTGAAGCAGGAAACAAAAACCATGAAAAGCCAAGAAAGCCATTAAAAAGGTGAAATTAGGTGCCTTTAGCCTGGAGAAAAGATATTTAAGCAGCAATACACTCATCATCTTCAAATATAAAAAGGGCTGTTATGTTGATGACGGAACCACTTTGGTTTCTTTTGCGGCACAGGGCAGAACCCAAACCCAACCAGTTAAAATTACAAGACATGGTATTTCAATTAAACATTAAATTAATCTCCAGAGTGTACAAGCTGTTTAGCAGAAGAAGCCATTGCCTTGGGAAGTTATGAATCAACATTTCTTCACTTTTTTGCACTCATACCCTTTTTTGTAAAACAAACATATCCTGCTTTTGACCCGGCTGCCTCCCATAATATTTTGGTATGAAATCTGAGATAGGATCACTAAGAACAAATCTAAGCACTAGTAAAATGGGAAAATAATTGAATAAAAACATGTAAAAGCATGATGCAATAAGATGTGTGGTAAAAATGCAACAGGTGTTAAAATAATAATAATCCAGTAGCCACGTCTAAAGTATGCCCATTGAATCAGTAGAATTTACACAGTGTTGCCTCACCAAACCACTACTGATTTAATGGGCCTACTCTAGTTGCAACTTATTGTTGAACTTCAGCCATTGCATATTACTCACATCCCTTGAGCTTCTGGTGTGTTCCGGGCATGGAGAGATACCCCTTTGATTGAAAAATCACTGAATTAGGTTCCTCTCCATTAATTTTTTTTTAGCAGAGGCTGAATACTTAGTATAGATTCTGTTTCTTCAGAAATACTTGGCTGGATTGCTAGGTCTTTGATTGGGGAGGCAGAATAAATGGGTTTAGAAATAAGAGATGGGAACAAACTCCGCAAATGGTGGTTCACCTTGGTTCGTCAACCTTGACGAATCAAGTAAGCCTGCATTCCCTATGGGCAGGCAGGCTTACCTGCCCAAGCAAGTGTATCAGCCCCAATGGATCTGTGGGGGCATAGACAAACAGGGAAAGTTGCCCAAAGGGAATCCCCCTGATCTTTTTGCAAACAGTACAGGGGGAATCCCCTTCAGGCAGACCAGCCTTCCTTCTCTGCCTATGACCCCACCCTGCCCAGGGAACAGCAGATCTGCACAGGGCATAGGCAGAGAGGGAAGCTTAGCTAAGGTATCAATGGATGAATATAAAAGGAGTACATTCATCCCTTCATATTCATTGGGGTCTCCGGAATTCATTACTACAAAGTGACAAATATTTAACGAATCAGTGACATTCAACGAATATTGCTATTTGGTTTTATATTCTTCTCCATGTCTATTAGATATCCTTCCTTGCTGTAGGATCTCGTTGTTCCACAAATTTCATTCAGTGTAACATGAAGATGACCACTATTAAAGTTAGGAAAAGGAGCTGCTACTCCTGGGAGCCTTGGTGAGCAGCAATTATCTTTTTTAATAATTAAAAAAAATCAATTTTGCAAAACCAGCCAATTCTACCACCATCCCTTTTTAAAATGAGGGGTTTGCTATGCATCCTGAGGTCAAGAAATCATTCCGTTGGGAGTCACCTGCTTCTGACAGAAACAATTATGTTTTTGATTCAACTCAACTGGAGGCTAGGGTCAATGTCCTGATATGTAAAACCAGTAGGAAGAGATTAGCTTGAGCAATGCAGAAGCTAATTATGGAGCAAATGGGGCCTCCCACTTTGCAGCTGCTATAGCAATTCTGGAATCAGCCAGATACAACCACCTATTGTTTGCACTAGGACAGGATAACTTCTCCATGGGTCTCATGAGCGGAGGTTCTTCAGCAAGGTACCTGAGCTTGAGCTATGAGGATTAAGATAGATCTTCTCTGCCTTCAACAATTTTTGTAACAGAGAGACTGTTTTTGCAGTTACATATGCAACACAGAGAAAGGCTCTGCTTTCAAACTGCATCTTCTGCTTATCTATTAAGAGTAGGGTTGACAGGATAGCAATATGCCATTCCACAAGATTCAGGGCAAAAATGGTAAGGGGAGAAGGTCCTTGTGAATTCACTAAGGCAAGGTACTTCAAATTGGTGTGTGTTGTGTTTGGGGAACTGCTTCTGGCCAGTTGGTTAGTAGGACTACTTACTGCCTATTAAAGCAGATCCACTGGCTACGAATCAGCTATCGGGCACAATTCAAAGTACTGACCTTAACCTGGGCCCTTGCTACCTCAAGGATCAAATCTCACCATGTGAACTGGCTCGGGTGCTAAGGTTGTCAGGAGAAGCCTTTCTCTCCATCCCGCAACCCTCACAAGTACGTCTCATGCGAACACATGAAAATGCCTTCTCGGTGGCTGCACCCAGACTCTGGAACTCCCTCCCACTAGAGGCCAGGACTGCCCCATCTCTGATGTCTTTCCGGAAACAGGCAAAGGCCTTTCACTTCAGGCAAGCTTTCCCTGAATGATGGTCTACCTATTATGTGTCTTTATATGAATCTATATAATCACATTGACTTTGTATTTATAACCACTTATAACCTTGTGTGATTGCATTGACAGACACTATGTTTTCAATGTTAGTTTTCATCACTCATAACTTTTACATGGAATTTTACTCTCCTTTTAACCGCTCATGTTCTCTTGTAGCCAGGGCTGGCGCGTCCATTAAGGCAAACTAGGCAGTTGCCTAGGGCGCCAAAATGGACAGGAGGTGCCGGCCACCGCTGCCCGTCCTCCCTCCCCCTGCCTGTTGCCGGCCCCTGCCCCCCTGCTGCCCCCCCTGCTGCCGCCGCCCCCCGCCTGCCACCGCCCGGCACCCCCAACCCCCGCCCCTCCTCTGCTGCCGCCTGCCCGCCGCCTGCCCCCCATGGCGCTGCCTGCCTGCCCCCCGCCTAGGGCGCAAAAAACCCTAGCGTCGGCCGCAAAAAACCCTAGCGTCGGCCCTGCTTGTAGCTTTAAAGTAATGTTGTCTTTAATGCTGCAAGATGTCCCTCACCTTAACGTTTAATGTTACCTCTGTAATTTTACCTCTTAATTTACTAAGATTCGCTGTTCTTAACTTGAATATGTCTTAAATGTCCAGGGCTGTATATTATGTCCCTCATTATTGTAAGCCACCTTGGGTCCTTTTCCAAGGAGAAAGGGGCGGTTTTTAAAAACATTCTAAATAAATAAATAAATAAATAAATAAATAGGCCCTGAATTTGAATAACGACTATACTGACAATATGCCAAATGATAGCCAGGATTCTACCTCCAAGCAGGCAGGTGACAAAATTCTTGTACCAACTGCAGCCATAGCTGCTGTTCTTCCTAGAGCATGGATTCATATTCTCAACATGGAGGTCAGGACCCCCAAGGTGGTTGCAAAGTGTTTTCTGGGTGGAGGTTGTCACCACAATTATTTTTATTTGCAATTATTTTTATATTTACTACAATATATTAAACATGGTATACACTGGCCTGGAGAGGGATCATTTTGATCTGAACTGGAATTGCAGGCAACCTAGAAGAGTTCTTAGATATTCCTGTAGCCCTTTTGGTGGGTTTTCCTTTTATGGATGAACATCAGGCCTGCCTGCTCATAAAAGGCTGCTCTCACTCATTTCTCTCTGCTCCTCCATATCCATCTCTGGAGGACTGACGCCGGCCCCTTGGACCCGAGCAGTCGCTCAGCTAAAAGAGGCCTGAATGCAGTGAGAACACTGAAAATGCTAATGCCCAAGATGGCAGTGGAAAGGTAAAATTGTCTCTGAAGTGGTAGCACCACCACCTTATACTCCAACTGAGTTGTTGTTGTTGTTGTTGTTGTTGTTGTTGTTGTTGTTGTTGTTGTTGTTGTTGTTGTTGTCATCGTCTTCTTCTTCTTCTTCTTCTTCTTCTTCTTCTTCTTCTTCTTCTTCTTCTTCTTCTTCTTCTCCTCCTCCTCCTCCTCCTCCTCCTCCTGGTGTGTATCCTCTCCCTTTTTGAAATACATATACATGCATATACCAACCATTCCGCACTCCCTTCAGTTGAATCGCTCCATCACGAGGGGCCTAGGGTGGGGAGATCATTCCAAACCACACCTGAGTCATGGAGGAAGACGAGGGAAACAAACAAAGAAGCAAAAAGGTGAGGAAGGAGAGCTGGGGAAGCGGTGGGACACCAGGCGGGGCCTGTGGTAGAGGCACTTATTTGGGCTTGAGGGGGTAGAACTGTTCACTGAGAGGGCTTGTTTTTGGAGGAGACATAAAATAATCCAAAAATGTAAATTAAACTCCAAATGTATTGGCATTTTTTCCTTCTCAAATTTTATCTCATATAGGCAGATTTACAGCCCCCTCATAATCATACATTAGTACATTAATATTAATATGTTAGGTTAGAATTAGGTTCTGAAAAATCTATTTTAATGCATCTCCTTTTCTCTATTAACATGCCTTCTTATGCAAAAAGTGCCAGGGGAGGGCACAGGTTACTTGGCTATTATAAAAGGGGGTTTATCTGGAAGATGAGTCATGGCTACTGGACTTTTTTTTCTTGAGAGATAGAAACGTTTCGCTGCTCATCCATGAAGCTGTTTGGATGAGCAGCAAAACGTTTCTATCTCTCAAGAAAAAAGAAGCCCAGTAGCCATGACTCAACTTCCAGATAAACTCACATGGATGACTGAGAATCTTCACAGACATAAAAGGAGGTTGTAACTTGAAAAACATTGGGAAGCACCATCCTAAAGTTTGCATTCCATGCAGCCTTGCCTATATCACATCCATATCACATGTGACATCTGAGGAGTTTATCCAGGCCACCAAGGCTCCAAGGTTTGTTTCAGGCTCTGCCTCACTGTTGCAAGGGTTTGTGTGGAATAAGAAGACTCAGGAGTGATGTTGCTGGTGCTTCATCCTATGACTTCTAATGGTAAACTGGGCCTAAGTACAAGGACCTCTTTGGTCATCCATATCCCTTGCCCTTGAATTTTCACATGTTGATGTCGTACGAGTGCAACACACATGACACCACCTTCACAATAGGCTGGCTACTGGATTCTGGCCAATGGGGGAATTCTGAAATATAAAAACTTCATTCTTGGTGCCATAAAATATTTATTTATTTATTTATTTATTTATTTATTTATTTATTTATTCAACTTATATGCCGCCCACTACCCAAAGGTCTCTGGGCGGCTTACAATCAAAGAATTAAAACAATTTAAAATAGTTATAAATAAAATATCAATAAATCATCAAACAGTAATAAAAACCTTCTTTAAAATCATCATCCTAAAATTGTCATCAGCGGACCCACAATCTATATTGTATCAATTAAAAACCTTCTGGAACAGGAAGGTTTTTACCTGGCGCCGAAATGTAATCAGTGTTGGCGCCAGGCGGATCTCAATAGGGAGGGCATTCCATAACTTGGGAGCAGCTGCCGAGAAGGCCCTTTGTCTACAAGCCATCCCTCTCACCTCCTTGAGGGATGGCTCTTTTAAAAGGCCCCCCCTGGCTCGATCTTAATCGCCGGGTAGGTTCGTATGGAAGGAGGCGGTCCTTCAGGTATCTAGGTCCTAAGTCGTTTAGGGCTTTATATGTGAAAACAAGCACTTTGAATTGGGCTCGGACAGCAACTGGTAACCAATGCAGGTTACGCAGAATCGGCGTGATGTGATCCCTGGCGGCTCCACCACTTACCAGCCGCGCCGCACGATTCTGGACCAGTTGCAATCTCCGGACCGTCTTCAAAGGCAGCCCCACGTAGAGCGCATTGCAGTAATCAATATGGGATGTTACCAGTGCATGCGTAACTGTCATGAGGCTCTGCTCGTCTAGGTAAGGGCGAAGCTGGTATATTTTCCGCAGCTGAAGGAAGGCACCCCTGGCCACCGAGTCCACCTGGGCTTCCAGAGTTAGACCGGGGTCCAGGAGCACCCCCAAGCTGCGGACCCTGTCCCTTAGGGGGAGTGCAACCCCATCCAAGACAGGAAGATGGCCCTCTAACCTGTCCGGCAAAGCACCCATTAACAGCACTTTCGTCTTGTCTGGATTGAGTTTCAATTTATTAACCCTCATCCAGTCCATTATCTGGCCCAGACACAGGTTCAGCACAGAAATCGCCTCACCTGGATTGGTGGAAAATGAGAGGAAGAGCTGAGTATCGTCGGCATATTGCTGACTCCTCAGCCCAAACCTCCTGATGACCTCTCCCAGCGGTTCCATGTAGATGTTGAACAGCATGGGAGACAGTATGGAACCCTGGGGAACCCCGTGACGTAAACGCCACGGGGCAGAGCAACTGTCCCCCAGCACCTCCTTCTGGACACGGTCAGCCAGGAAGGATTGGAACCACTGCAGAGCAGTGCCTCCAACCCCCAACCCGGCCAGCCTATCCAGAAGGACACCATGGTCGATGGTGTCGAAAGCCGCTGAGAGGTCCAGGAGTATCAACAGGGTTGCACTCCCCCTGTCTCTCTCCCGGCAGAGGTCATCATACAGGGCGACCAAGGCAGTCTCTGTACCAAAACCCGGCCTGAAACCAGATTGAAATGGATCCAGAAAATCCGTTTCATCCAGCAGTGCCTGGAGTTGCCCAGCCACCACCCGCTCCAACACCTTGCCCAAATAAGGGAGGTTCGCTACTGGACGGTAGTTAACCACCAGCCCTGGGTCCAGGTTTGGTTTTTTTAGGAGTGGTCTAATCACCACCTCTTTCAAGGTGGTGGGGACCACTCCCTCTCTTAAGGATGCATTAACAACCTCCTTGTTCTTTATTATATGTTGGATTTATTACTTCAGGCAAATCTATTAAGCAGTAAGTTATTCAACAGAATTCCTTCACTGATTTCTCCATACATCTACATAAATACTACAAAATATCTACATAAATAGTTATTCACAGCTACTTCAGCAAGGCTGTGATTCTGTTATGGTTGAGATGCAAGTCTTTTAATGAGCCATTAAAACTGAAGCACTTGAATAACCAGTGACTTTATCATCTGCAATCAACACTCAAGGTTTAATGATCAGATAAACTGAGAAAGCACCTGGGGAGTAGGTGGTAATTGAAGGTTTCCTGCTCAAGCATACAGAGACAAAAGCTTTTCCTTCTACTACAATGTTTCTGAGTTTGCAGTACAAATTTAGCAGTTTCCTGGCCAAAAAAATGTGGGGCCCTGAGACCTGGAGACCTTCTATTGGAGGTTTAGGCTGCTATCTCACCTAGGGAAGATCCTGATCTTTGGAAGGTCCGGCTTTTCCTCTTCCTCCTGTCACGTGACTGAGCGTTACCAGGTTTTCTTTTTCTTTTTTCAAAAAGTCCGGTGGCCGTGGGGATGACATTTTTTGATAGGTGCCTTAGAAGCAGAAGGTGAAAAAGAAATGTCCATAGGGAGGGGCCCAATAAATTTAGCATGAAGAGGGGGAAGGAGGCTGGAACTGGTGATTGGGCTTTTCCGTTTCACTCTCATTAAAGGCACAAGCATCTAGAAATGAGCCCACACAACTCGGTTTTCAAACTTAGAACATTTATGTGTTCAGTTCTGTCAGTGTATCACCTGACTATCTCTTCCTCTTGGTAAAAATAACACCCAGATTCTGGAACTCCCTCCCACTAGAGGCCAGGACTGCCTCATCTCTGATGTCTTTCCGGAAACAGGCAAAGACCTTTCTCTTCAGGCAAGCTTTCCCTGAATGAGGGACTACCTATTATGTGTCTTTTATATGAATCAACCATACATGATCACATGGATATTGTGTTTATATATTTTGTGAATGCATTGACACTATGTTTTCAAATTTTAGTTTCCCTCATAACTTTTCATGGAATTTTCCACTCTCTTTTCAACTGCTTCGTTCTCTTGTAGCTTTAATGCAGGGGTGCCCAAACTTCGGCCCTCCAGATGTTTTGGACCACAACTCCCAGAATTCCAAGCCTATATTGCCAAAGAGAAAGGACTGTGGGAGTTGTGGTCCAAAACATCTGGAGGGCTGAAGTTTGGACGCCACTGCTTTAATGTAATGCCGTCTTTTAATGCTGTAAGATGTCCCTCAATTCCCTGCTCTCAATTACTTGAACATGTAATTAAGTGTATTGTGTACAGTGTACTGTAAGCTGCCTTAGGTCCTTTTCCTAGGAGAAAGGCGGGGTAAAAATACTCTAAAATTAATTAATTAATTAATTCTGAATTTTAAAAATCAGACAAAGAATCTGCATCCAGAAAAGAAAACCGCTTTCTGGTTTTGTGATAGTCATATGTATGTGGCTACAGATTACGTATAGGGCAACACAAGATTCACTTCAGCTTCTGTCATAGGATCATGCCATCCAGTCACCTGACTTATGGTGACTCTTTTCAGGGTTTCCTAGGTAGATAGTACTCAGAAGTGGTTTACCACCCCCATCACTGGGGTGTGTGTGTGTTAGCCCTGGGACCGTGCAGTTTGCCCAAGGCCACACAGGCTGGCTTTTCTTCTCAGTGGACACTCCCAAACTCTGGCTCCACAGCTGTACCCCCTACGCACTGAGCTCTCCAGCCAGCTGCTCTGGCTTCTATAGACCAGCATTATGAATGCCACTTAGGCAGACAGGAAGAGGACAAAACTGGCTTTGTGGGGAGGGATAACTAAGTGGCCTTTGTGTAAAGTTTTCCCTCCTATCTTGAAAACATTGTATTACCAATTCATTTTTATTCGAAAGATCGCAGCAATGATTTATCTCAGACATGCAAGGCCCGTGTTACTTTTCTGAGGAATTCCATGCGATTAATTATTTGCCTTGAAGGGTTTCCTTACTAAATTTCCTCCACACACATGGCAAGCATACACATTGGTTTTAGTGTGGGAAAGGCAGATTTTTATGGGCTTCATATTAGGGAGGCAGGGGGTGACTGAGGGCCTTTTCACACGACCCCTAAACTCCGCCGCAAATGGCTCCCAGCTCCGGAACTTAAAATTATTTCCCCACCAGCTCCGGAGTTTACAGATAATTAAGTGCGACCACGCCCACCTAAGCACGTCCCAGCGCACTTTTCATGTACCTGCTCTCGGAGGGTGAAAATCCCTGATGCGCATATAACAGTAATGACTGCCGGGCTCTCCTTGCTTCTGTTTGTTCTTTTTTTGCCCCCCCCGCCCCTTTAAGAGATCTGAATGCAGTGCCGGGAGCAAAGCGAGATGGCAGAACAGAGGTGAGCGGTATTCTTTTCTTCCTTTTTTCTCCCTCCCCTCACGCAGCCAGCAACGCGGAGGGGGTGGGAACGCAGGAACAGCGACAAACCCCTAAGATCTCTGGTCCGAATTTAAGTGGCCAGCGGATCTTAGGGGTCGTGTGAAAAGGCCCTTAGCCAGCACGTGCCTTCTTGTGGCAAGGGGAGAATCTGATGAGAATTCTGTTGTTCTCTAATGGGAACTTCCATATCTACAGGGGTCCCACCTTCCTTTGCACCTGTCTGGATGTACGGGGGCCCTCCAGATGCTGAACCACAAGGGGGGATGTCTAAATTAGGAATTGGCAATGCGTAGCCCTCCCAGTGTCAGATTGCATTTCCTAGCATGGCTCACATGATTGCAAAAGTGTGGGTGTTGCAGATCTTGAAAATGTTTCAGGGTCTTTTAGACTACAATTCTAGAATATTTGGAGATTTATAGATAAAAAAACCCCACAATGTTTCCAAGGTTTGGGTGGTAACAGTCTACAGAATGAGGTGAGAGATGTAAGATTAACACTCTTAGGGCGTTTATACACGACCCCTAAGCTGCGCTGCAAATGACTCCCAGCTTAGAAATGTTTTCCCACCAGCTTCGGAGTTTGGAGACAATTAAGTGCGACCCCGCCCACTTTAGCGCGACCCAGCGCACTTTTCTTGTACCTTCTCTTTGGAGGTGAAAAAAAATTGATGCGGATAAGAGTGCCGGGCTCTCTTGGTTTGTCTGTTGTTTTTTTGCCTCCCGCCCCTTTAAGAGCTCCTTGAGACGGAACCAGGAAGTAACGGGGTTCGTGGCAAGTTCGACCGGCACCGGCAGGTTAGTAAAGGCTTCTTTTGTCCTTTTTTCCCCTCCCCCCCCACGCAGACAGGAGCAGGAAGTGCTGAGGGGTGGGGACGCAGGAACAGAAACGAACCCCCAAGATCTCTGGTCCGAATTTAAGGGACCAGCGGATCTTAGGGGTCGTGTGAAAAGGCCCTTAATTAGAGGAGAGCAATGATGTGTATTTTGGATTACAACTACCAGAGTTCTCAAGGCAGCTGGGCCACTTCCAGTTGTGAACTTACTTGATTTATCTATTTACTTTTGTTTATCCGTTGGTTACACCTATATTGTAAGTTGGTTCTATTCCTTCCACCCTCTACTTTACTCTCACAACGGCAATCCTGTAAGGTAGTCCATTACTAGTTCAATACACATAGAATTTGCTATATTGAAAAAAAGTCTGTTGCAGGTTGGGAAAATATTGCTCAAAACAAAACAAAAAAAGAGAGAGAGAGAGAGAGAGAGAGAGAGAGAGAGAGAGAGAGAGAGATTCACCGTGTTTCACAGCTTGTTAGGTTAAAAATGTACCCCTACGAAGTCTCAGCCTAGTGCTCTAACTGCTACACCCCACAGTCTATGCATTTTGAAGAATTCATTTTTTTAAAACTGTGCTGAGTCACAAAAGATTGCTGCCTCTGCATACAGAATGCAGGCAAGCAGAACGTCTGCTACCCTCCCCAAGGTCTTTTGCAACAAACAGAATGCTAGGCCTTGCCAAGTCACCGATCTGCAGGCCTCTAAATTGTCTTGCAAATATGCAGTCTCTCTCCCCTCCCCATCCTCTCTCCTTTTAGAAACAAGGCAAAGGAAGTTTGACTGATGCCAGAGCTATCTCCTGTTTTTCCATCAAGGAATCATAATAATGCAAATTAAACACACAGCCTGCAAACAAAGTAATTAAGACTACTAACTCCATGTGAATGGCATGTACCTTCCCATTAAGGAAGATACATTTTGTAGGCATCTAAGAAGACTCTTACGCTGCCTAGATGCCCTGAGCAGATCAGATCTTGGCTGATCTTGGAAGCTAATCAGGGTAGTATAGTACTTGGCTAGTACAGTACTTGGATGGGCGACCACCAGGAAATACCAGGTGCTGTAGGCGCCTGGAGTAGGAACTGGCAAGCCACTCCAGTATTCCTGCCAAGAAAACTCCATGGACATGGGGTCACGAAGAGTCAGTCACGACTCATGACTGCAATGACACAAGAAGAAGATTCTGTTTATTCCCCAGGAGGTCTCTTTGAATACCAACTAGCATTTCTGATCCCTGCTTTTCCCCCTAGATCTTTAATAGCAGCCTGCATAAAGAGATTTAGGAAAGTCTTTTGTTTGGGGTGTGTGCAGCATATTTATATTTCAGTAAAATACATAGTACTGGAAGTATTTTGTGTAGAGCAGGAAAGGAGTTATTAGTGATACACACAACTGCAATTCTGCAGCCACATACCTGGAAATAAATCCCACTGGATATAGTGGGACTTACTTATGACTAGACATTCATAAGGTTGCACTATTTGACATGTAAAAACCAGAGAAACTGAGTCTGTTGCACAAACATCTGTTAGGCTACACTACACTCCCTCCCAACCCCTCACCATTAAAAGCAAAGCAAAAGTGTGCTGCTGATATACTGCCCCATAGTGCTTAAAGCACTCTAGGTGGTTTCCAATTTAATTATGCAGTCTACCCATTGCCCCCTCCTCAAAGCGAGCTAGATACTGAATTTCCTATCCTTGGAAGGATGGAAAGTTGAGTCAACCTTGGGCCAGCTACCTGAGCCTATCGGAATCATACTTAGGTCATGCGTTGAGTTTGGATTGAAATACTGCTGTTGAATCTGTGTGCCACAAGGCTCCCAAGAGCCGTTTTAAGACAGTAGAAGCCTTGCTTTACATCTCTGTTAACTAGGACTTATATACAGGGCCGGTGCTTCCCTTAAGGCGAACTAGGCAGTTGCCTAGGGCGCCAAAATGGAGAGAGGGCGCTGGCCAGCCTGCACCCCCGTGCCCCACCCGCTGGCCACCGCTGCCTGTCCCTCCACCATCTGCCAGCCCCCCGTCGCCATCCACCGATCACTGCCCGCTGCCCCCACCCCGCCCGCCACCCCCCGCGCCCATAGCCACCCCCGCGTGCCCATCGCCGTCCCCCACCATCTGCCACCGCCCTGCTCCCCGCCCCCCCGCCCACCACCACACTGCCCACTCACCGCCCCGCCCCACCCCCTGAGCCGCCCGCCCGCCCCCCGCCTGCCCCCGCCCCCTGCCCCACCCACCCGCCCCTCGCCCCATCGCCCTGCCCCTCGCTTAGAGCACAAAAAAACCTAGCACCAGCCCTGCTTATATAGTAACTATGGCATGGTCATTATCTCTTAGGTAAACTTTTCTGAGATGGTTATTATGTGAATAAGTAGGGAGAAAGCAAAGATTTATGTCCACCTCAGGTTCCTTGACATAAAAATACAATAAATGTTCAGGGTTACTGAGAGCCTCAGTCCTGTTAATAATATGTGAATGAAACAGAGGTGTTTCCCCATGTTTTTTTGTCTAATTTCAAGCAAAATCTTTCCCTCTTGCATTTCTTCGTCTTGGTTCATAATCAAGGGTTGGTCAACTCTGCCACAGGAAGGGATGGAGCTGTTACAGCAAGACGAGACAACATTCCATTGGTGATGGAAGAATATCCAAATATTTCAAAGAAAACTCACCTTGAACCATGTATGTCCTCCCGGGTCCTTTTTTAATTGCCTAGGCTTCTACTCAATGGCCAAAACCCTGTAGAATTTTTATATCAATGTAACACAATTGATGTAAAACTCTTTGGTGAATTCCCACAAATTTTTTTACTCTTCCTTGCCAAGCCACATTACCCTGCACACAACAGGAAATCTCTGCTCAAAACTCTTACCGTGCAATCTTTAGCTATCCATAGGTGTAATGAGTAAGGAATTGGTCTATACACTGATGAGTTTTCTGAGCTTTGCATGTCTCTAGGTTAGCTGCCTCCTCTGGTATGTTTCGCCCTGCTAAAATGGGACAATGGTGAAAAGGGCTAATTAGCGAGTATATTCTAAGAAATTTATTCTACTGTATAAAACCGGTTTCTTTCAAAATGGCTAAAGCAATTTAGTAGCAACTGCAGGGATTCTCTGTGACAAAGTGGATTGTTAGGGGTTCCTTTCACACCCCAGGAACCCTGTGAAATTGTGATGGATCTCACAAGATATCTAGTCCTTAGGAATACTCCACAATTGGATTCTGGTGGTGACTGGTGTGGTTGTGGAAATAACCAGAAACAGCATGGGGGGCACAAAAATAGGTTTGTAGTGAGAGATATGTCCAGTGATATATAAGGTATTTAAAAACAAACAACAAAAACAATAACAAAAACACAAAGAAAAACCTTGATTGCTTTTGCCAGATATTTATTTGAGTTGAATTTTGTTTATAAAAGCTGAGACTGAGAGCTTAAGTGTTTTACTGTGCTCTGCAAGGCAGTTGCCTGATTTTCTTTGAACAACTAAATGGTCCAAATATTTCAGAGGGCGCTTTTACACGACCCCTAATATCCGCTGGCAACTTAAACATTCAGACCAGAGATCTTGGGGGTTTGTCGCTCTTCCAGTGTTCCCAACCCTCTGCACTTCCTTGCTCCTGTCTGCGTGAGGGGAGGGAGAAAAAAAGGGAGAAAAGAATGCAGGCTTACCTCTGCTCTGCCGTAGGGAGCTGCCCCGGGAAGCATTCCAATCTCTTCCAGTCTCTTAAAGGGGTGGGGGGCAAAAAAACAAAAAACAAACACAAGGCGAGGAGAGCCCGGCACTCACTGCTTTACATCCGCATCAGAAATTTTTCACCTTTGGAGACCAGGTACTTGGAAAATGCGCTGGGACGCACTTAGGTGGGCATGGTTGTACTTAATTTTTTTTTAAAATCCAGAGCTGGTGGGAAAACAATTTTAAGCTCCGGATCTGGGAGCCCTTTGCCTCAGATTTTAGGGGTCGTGTAAAAGCGCCCAGAGTGCTCTAAGTTCCACCGTAATGTCCTTTCAAAACGTTGATGCCTTCATGGACTATACAAGGGAAATCCAGACACTGGTCCTTGCTGCTTTTAGTTCATTTTAGATTATTGGCAGTCACTCTTTGACCCGGGAATGCTACTGCGAATGGAAAGCAGAAATCCACTGTCAGTAGAAGTAAGATATATGCCTTTGCTACTTGGATCATTCACTCATCCCCCTGTTATCCTTTTACATTGTGAGACATAAATCCCAATGTTTTGAAAAAAGTTTCACAAATAGATCCTGCTTTTGTGGGGTATATTTGTGTGTGATGAGTAACCGCCATGTCCTACTGGAGTTTAATGAATATTGGGTTGAGTGTGCATTACTTGGGATGTCTGTGGAGATTCTTACTCATCCAGGTAAGATTATCTAGAAGTTGAGTTCATGACTCCACTTCCGGATTACTGAGATGGGGAAATAACTTATATCTGACAGAATGGCTCATCCCAAGAAGAACTGCCCGGATCATCCGTGCTAGCCAGGCAGGACATTTGGGAGTTCCAACCCCAAGGGAGGCCCAGAAAGTTGTAGCAAGGAATAGGGCCTTCTCGGTGGTTGCTCCCCAATTATGGAACCATCTACCTCCAGAAATTAGGCTGGCACCCTCACTTCAAACCTTTAAGAAACTATTGAAAACTTGGTTTTACAGAATGGCCTTTCCCGACTTCATAAACATCTAGCAAGACACTATTCTTCTTTTTACCGCTTATCTCCTATTTTTGTTTCTTATTTGATCAATCACCTGATTTTCTTTACTTCTATTTTACTTTTATTTTGGTTTATTGTTGTTGATTTATGTAGTTATTTTTATTATATTATGTTGTTTGTAGTTTGATTATTTAGATGTGTTAGTGTTGCTATATTGCGATTTTATGTTGTAAACTGCCCAGCTAGATGGGCGGTATAAAAGTCAAACAAACAAACAAACAAACAAACAAACAAACAAACACAAACAAACAAACTTGTAATATGACATTTAGGAGCACAGTAAAATTCCTGTTTGATCCCCCTTGGTGGGGAAATTATATTGCTACATTATATAACTGATAGTTATTGGAAAAGCATTATAGTATTCATTTAAAATAGTTATACTTCAGTTTTCTCCTGAAGAGGGCCCAATATAGCTTACGATATGAAAAACAAAAAATATGCATTTTGTGGCTAGTACTGGGATGGGTGACCCCCAGGGAATACCAGGTGCTGTAGGTGCCTGGAGTAGGAACTGGCAAACCACTCCAGTGTTCCTGCCAAGAAAACTCCATGGACATGGGGTCATGAAGAGTCAGTTATGACTGTAACAACACAACAACAGCAATAACCACCACCACCACCACCACCACCACCACTTTGATTTCAATTCCTGCTTTGAACAGGGAGGTGAACTCAAACTATAGGCCCTTTCCAACTCCTTGATTCTGTGAAAACTGGGAGGGAATCCAACCAACAAACCAACAGAACAGAACAGAACAGAACAGAGCAGAATGAGCCGCTCAACTCTAGGTATCCAGTTACTAAGAGAGAAAAAAACCATGTCTGAAGAGAAAGGTATCTTCCTGCATGTAGAAGGATAGCCAAGACTGGGCCAGCCTAGCTTCCAGTGGGAGGGAGTTCCAGAGTCTGGGAGCAGCACAGAGAAGACTCTGCCCAGTGTCCCCACCAAATACACCTGTGAGGATGGCGAGACTGCAACAAAAAAAATTCTCCTGATGATTGAAAAACCCAGGCAGGCTCATAAAGGAAAATGAAATTCTATGGATGTCAAGCACAGAAGTAGAACATCAATTATCAAATATTATTATTTGGGAATAATGATTCGGGGGTCAGACAGTTAAACAGGAGAATCCTCCACAGCTCGCTTAGATACTTCACTGAGCCTTTCGTGAAAGCTAGCCAGCTTTGGGAACATGCCATACTGTGGAGAGAATTCTGCCTTGCTTTTATTGACTTTTGTTGGAATGGTTGGACATATATGAGAGGTTTCTCCCCTCTAGTGGTGGTTTAATGTATGACAACAGCAGTTAATGGATTTAATTCGAGATGGGCACGAAACACCAAAATGGCATTTCATTTCATTTTCTGTTTTTTCCATTGTTTTATTTCGTTTAAAACAAAACAATATTTTTTTAAAAATCATTTTGTTTTTGTCATTTGTCATTTTTTGTTTTTAATTATTTTAAACTCGCACCGACCAACTGGCCTGCAGGCCGGGTCGGTGTGTTTTTAATTTTTTTGGTTTTACTTGCACTGACCAGCTGCCCCTTTTAAAATTTATTTTTATTTTAACTTTTTTTTACTCAAGCGTCAATCAGCTGTAGTGTGGGCTGATCAGAGCTTCCCCCCCCTTTTTTTTTGCCAGAGGGAGGCCTCTCAACGGCCTCGGAAGCCCTCCCTCCGGGGGCTGCTTGGTGGAAGCAATCAGTCCCGGCCCGGTATTCAGGTAGGAGAAGATGCCGGATGGGGGAACGAAAAACAAAATGAAACAAAACAAAAATTTCTGTTTTGTTTCATTTTGTTTTTCTTTGAGGGGGTGGTTCGTTATTCTTTTCGTTACCTGATGAAATGAATAACAAGTAACAAAACATTTTAATTCATTTCATGCCCATCTCTAGATTTAATTAAAAAGTTAACAGCCTTGCTTTGTTCAGTACATATCATATATTAGCAGCCAAACAAACAAACAAACAAACAAACAAACAAACAAAAAGCTGGGTATAGATGCTATAGAGTATAGATCATTCACATAATTACATTTCGAATGTCAGTACTGCACACTGGTTGCTTTTTGCACTTTTGCCAACAAGCGTGCTAAATTTATTTATTTATTTTAGAGTATTTTTACCCTGCCTTTCTCCTTGGAAAAGGACCCAAGGCAGCTTACAGTAATGAGAGAGAATATAGATTCCAGTACAATGAAGACATGTTCAAGTAACTGAGAACAAGGAATTGAGGGACATCTTACAGCATTCATAGACAACAATACATTAAAGCTACAAGGTTATAAGTAGTTATAAACACAAAGGCTATGTGAACCTATAACGGTAGTCCATCATTCAGGGGAACCTTACCTGAAGAGAAAGGTCTTTACCTGTTTCTGGAAGGACAACAGAAATGAGGCAGTCCTGGCCTCTAGTGGGAGGGAGTTCCAGCATCTGTGCGCAGCAGTCGAGAAGGCCCTTTCATGGGTTCCCATGAGACATTCTGTACCCATGCTAAGAAAACTGACATTGAAATGGCCTAGATTAGATTCCTCAAAAGGAGGGGGTGGAACAAGCAGCAATAAAATAAAATAAAAATATAAAAAAGAGTAAAACTGAATTTGAGAATGCACATTCTTGTGTGCGACCCATTATTGATTCTACTTTATAGCATGAGACTGAGGGTCTTAAAAGAGGCAAGGCATCTATAAAAAGGAGATAGATGCCGTTTAAATATGGTTTTATTATCGATTGCTAAGAATTTTTTGGAAGAAGAGGGTGACCAGTGAGGAAGTACTATAACAAAATAATGAAGACCAAGAAATAATAAATAACAAAACATGCAGAAAAATAGAATGTGAGAAACACCAGGACAGGGCTAGGTAATACCTTTTATTTGACCTATAAAATATTAAGAAATTAAGATAGAGAAGCTAATGACAGTATATGCACAAGGCTGATTCTCCAATTCTTTCCTATTTAAAAATGGGGGGATAATCACAATAGAAACAGAGTTGTAGCTAGCAATTTTAGCAGCAAGGCAACTTGTACTGTTCTACTCATTTTGTGTTGGCTGAATAACATCTCCGCAAAGAGAATGAGAATGAGATACAAGTATGGTCCAGAAGAAAGCAATAAAATGTATGCTTTAAAGAAAAGGAGAGGGAATACAACCAGGAGGTGTTGCTGTTTATTTTCCAGCAATTTTTGGAAAATTATGTCTAGATTGTGGCGTGCACTAAATTTTGGTGCATTGGGGCGAATACTCAGTTGCTCCAATCCAGATATCTGACCCTGAAATGTGACAAAGGGCTCATGTAATGGGCCTTTGCATGTAAAATCTACTTGGAACCCTCACATCCTGATAGAACCATAGAATCATAGAGTTGGAAGAGACTTCAAGGGCCATCCAATCCAACCCCCTGCCATGCAGGAACCCTCATCACAGTATTTCCGACAGATGGCCATCCAGCTTCTGCTTAAAAACTTCCAAAGAAGGAGAGGCCACCACCCTCTGTGGCAGCCTATTCCTATTCTCTTTTCCTGTAGTTTGAAACCATTGCCCCGAGTGCTAGTCTCTGAACCCATGGAAAACAAACCTGTTCCCTCTTCAATATGGCATCCTTTTAAATATTTAAACATAGCTATCATATCCCCTCTCGGTCTTCTTTTTGAAAGGTTTAACATTCCCAGCTCCCTAAGCCGTTCCTTGTAAGACATTTCTTCCAGACCTTCAACCATCCTGGTCGCCCTCCTCTATACCTGCTCGAGGTTGTCAACATCCTTTTAAAACTGAGCTGCACAGAACTGGACACAGTACTCCAGGTGGGGTCTGACCAGAGCAGAACAGAGTGGTGCTATCACTTCCCTTGATCTAGATACTATGGTTCTGTTGATGCAACCAAGAATCACATTGGCTTTTCTGGCCGCCGCATCACACTGCTGACTCATGTTCAATTTGTGGTCCATCAAAACTCACAGATCCCTTTCCCAGACCTTGAATTTAGCAGCTTTAAACAACTCATTTTTTTTAAAAAAAATCTGGTTTATGAGTGCAATATATTGTGCTTCTGTATCCATGGTTCAAAATGCCAGGAAATGGTTCTATATTGCTGCATAATTTCATGCTCATGTTGCCAGCATGAAAAAAGATGCCAAACTCAACATAACAAAGGGCAGCCAGAATATTGACAACGCCAACAGCAACAGTCAAGATGGCCTGCACCAGTGGTTCCCAAACTTGGGTTCCAAGAAATACATAAATATTTTACCTCCCAAGGGAGAGAAAAGGGACTAGTGCAGGGCCATACAAAAACAACAACCCGAAATTGTGCCAAGAATTACACCAGCATAAGGGTGATCATGTTATTAGCAGGGGGAGATTTAAATTAAAGAGCAATGAAAAAGTTCCTTTTTCTGTCCATCTGACTCATCTGGCAAGGGAGAATTGCTAGTACTGGGTTTAAAGAAATTCCTCCTTCTGTTCTGAAGCTCACACGGCTCAGATGTAACCAGACAAATTATGTGAGAGTCAGTAATGCCACAGAAGCCCCAACTCATTTAATGACTGAGAATGTCCTCTGTTGGTGATGTCATCACTTTTATGCAACCCCTAAGCACAGCCATGGATGTGGTGGCTCAGCGGACTAAGGCTCCGAAACTGTTGACTGCAAAGTTGGCAGCTTGGTGGTTCCAATCCCGGGTGCCACGCAGCGGAGCACGCTCCCGCTGATAACCCCAGCTCCTGCCAACCTAGCAGTTCGAAAGCATGTCAATGCAGGTAGATAAATAGGTACCACCATTAACAGCGGGAAGGTAAAACAGTGTTTCCTTGCAGCCATGCTGTCCACGTGGCCATGGACTTGCACAACACTAGCTCTTCACCTTGAATATGGAAAGGAGCACTGCCCCTAGAGTCGGACTCGGCTAGCACACATGTGCAGGGGGAACCTTTACCTTTTTAAGCTCAACCAATCTCGCCTGATTTCAGAAGCTAAGCAGAGTCATCCCTGGTTAGTACTTGGCTGGGAGATCACCAGGGAATAACAGGTGCTGTAGGCACCTGGAGTAGGAACTGGCAAACCACTCCAGTATTCCTGCCAAGAAAACTCCATGGACATTCCTCAGTCGCCAAGAAACACACACACACACACACACACACACACACACACACACACACACACACACACACACACACACACACACACACACACACACACCAGGACCAAAACAGCCTGCCTTCTAGTGACTTGGTGACTACCCTGACCAATGCTGGCAGGGATAAGGTTTTAGCTTTGAGGATCATGTTTTGGGCTCCATTCCTCAGGTGTCAGATGGCTTTAGATTGCAACTCGAACAGAATGGAATGCTGCCTGCCTGGCATCTCTGTAATTTGGGGTTCATTCTCATGGCTTTGGCACACATTGTGTACACTTGATTGGAATCAGTCTTGTCTTTTTCGTTCTTACCTGGTAGTCGGTGTTGCTGCTATAATTCATGCACTGGCTTTGAAAGGGGCCTCCCTTAGATCTCAGAAGTCACATTTTGGATGACAGCTCCCTTCATGGGCATTCTGGGAGCGGTAGCAGAAAAGATAACTTTTGCAGGCAACAGTCTTCCTTTCCTTAGGCTATATGTTACACATGCAGCCCAGGTTTCTATCTCTCAAATGTAATATAATTGATTTTGTACAGAAGTAATATAGAATGTGTTTGCCTCATTTTAAAAAAATCTTAGTTTTGAGTAATGACACGCCAGTTTTGCAATAAATCAGAATGAGATCAGATTTAAAAAAGCACTTGACCTTTCTCTCCTCATTGCCTGTACAACGTCTCAAGGCTGTCCCCCATCAAATTGTACAAAAATGCATTTCAGGGAGTTTTTCCTTTTGCTTCCCTCGGCACCAGTAATGATTGAATTGTAGCTATGCTGTTCAGGCACGGATTTCGGTAGCATGCTCCTAAGATATGCATTAGAAATAACATGAGGCAAGATTATTTACATTTAATTCAGAGAAACCTGGAAGACCCAGGAACTGAGAAACTCAAATATCTGAGTGAACAATTCACCTCCTATTGTGCTAGTGTTGCAGTTTATTCGCAATAAAAAAAAATTCAGATCAACAGGCAGAATCAGACCCCGGAACAGCCTAATCCACAGTGAGGAAAGTGCCGCCTTTTGGAAGTTGTTGGACTATAGCTCCCAGCATTTTTCATTGTTGTCTATTCTAGTTAGGGCTGATGGGAGTTGAATTCCACCAACATCTGGGTGGGTGGATTCTGCTCACCACCGCTTTATTGCCTATGTGGGCCCAGTAGCATAGCTTGGGTGGGAGATGGGGGGGGGCAAGATCTCCACAACACAGAGGTCTGAGGGCGCTGGAGAAGCTTGTTCTTCCCGCTGCCACTGATGGTGTGGTGGTTGAGGCTGGACTGTGCACGTTCGCTGTCGGGGAAGTCATGTGTCCTTCTGCTGGTGGAGGCTTCTCTGGCAGCACCTGGAGTGGTGGCGGTCCTGCCCCAGCAAAGCAGCTCACAGGCGGCCAGCAGGGGACATGACGTTTGTGCCCCAGCACAGCCGGCGGGAGGGAGCCAGATCCCAGGTGAAGCTGGGCTGAGCTGCCGGGAATCCACACCAGCAGCACCAGCAAGGGTGCGGTGATGGGCAATTGAGCGGCCGTGCATGGGCCAGGTGTTGCGGGACAAGTGCATCCCTTGGGTTCCGAAAGCACCATTTGTCAAGCTGGGAGAGTTGGCTGGCTGGTGCCTAGAAGTGCACCACTTACCTCTTGCTACTGAAAGGGCTCGCCTCAGCTATTGGCATGAGAATGCGCCCCCCATCCCTGCTGTCTAGGCTGTGGAAGACTCCTCCATTCCCTCCCTCCTTGAGGTGGGATTTGCTCCTTGCCCCTGATGTCCGCGTGCTGTGTGGTTTGTGCAGGACAGCCTTGTCCCCTGAAGAGGGTGTGAGAAAGAGAGACCCTTCTCCCCTCCCCCTCCCTTCTTCCACCTCCCCTCTTCCCCCAGGATTGCCCCCCCCCCATGTCTTACTGGGTGGGTGAGATACAGTTGGGGGTGGCAGGAGGAGGCACAAAAACTGACTTTGTCTCCAGGTGATCCAAACCCTAGCTAGGCCTCTGTGTGGGCCTTGCCACTCCTCAATCTTTTACATCTTCTCACTGAGCCTGAGCCTTGCCCACAGAGGAACTCTTATCTCAGAGCTCCTGGAGGTGGTTTGGTCTTAGCAGAACAAACAGTTGCCTTTTTCCTCCCAGAAACTGAAACAGAAATTATAGGAAAGATTAGATCCCTGAGCAGTTGGAATGGCTGTGAACAACCCATGTGCACTGTTGCGCCAGTAGCGTCAACCAGTGTCAGATGGTCTACCAATGTGATACAATATCAACTGATGCTGCCATCCTATGGGCATTTCTTTGGTAGAAGTAAGCCTCACTGAACAAAGTGGGAATTACATGGGCAAAGGGGTGGATTTGTTGGCTGTTACTTCACTTCCCTTTCATCACGGTTCTTGGTCCCGCTTGGTACCGGTATGAAGTAATCTTACCGCACGTCCATTGCGTGACGATGGGAGTTTGTCCCGACCACGCCCCCTGAACTCCGATTTAAGAGGGATGAGTGATTCCCCTCACTGTCCTTGGGAATCTGCTCGGCTTGCTTCTCGTTCTGAGACAAGAGCCCATGAAGTAAGCCTCGTTGCAGAACGAGTGCCGATTGTAGCTTGTTGCCATCTAGTGGCAGGAGTGCGAAGTGACATTCACCAGCAATGCAGTGCTGAGATTTTAAAAGACAAATGCCTCGAAGTTTGCTCCGTAACGCACTGAAGGCAAGGCTTTGGAGAATTGAAACATCGAAAAACAGAAGGTTGGACCGAAAAAAAATTGAACGAAGGCATAGAATCACACCTCATCACGAAGGAGGGTGTGCGGTAACAGTCATCCCAGTATCATCAATCACACCCGTGGGTACACAGGAACAGGGACAGAAGCGGGAGAAGATCACGTGACCGCGGCTGACGTCAACACGCAACAAACTTCCTCCCGGAACGAGAATGGAGGTGAAGTAAGCGTCATTGTTCTTTTCTCTTCCAATGGCCTTGTGTATTGAGCCCATGACTACTTTTTCATCCATTGAGTTGTCTTACACAATTCTGCTGAAGGGTGAGTCCCACATTCTTCTCTAAGCAACTCTTAGTAACACATCTCCACCACTCAGCTGGGTGCCATTCCGTTCCTGTATGTGGCTCCTAATGTTGCATTGTGATCTATAAATGTCTCTGGAGAATCGCTTCTGCATATTGGAGTGCCAAACATAAATCTTCCTCCAGTAATTACATTTTGAGCCTGGTGAGAAGGATTCCGTCCTTCACCAAGAACTCCCCACCCATACAAACTAGGTAAGCTGGAAGCCCTTCATGTAGGTATCAATTGATTTTTCAGTTGAAAATGTCTTTCCCAAATTGCATTGCTTGACAATGAGATGGAATGTTATTAAGGAGACTTTTTTTTAAAAAAAAGGTTTCCTTGAAATCATTCACCAAAATATTCAGCCAGGCAGAGCATAGAAAAGCTCCTCTTTCTAATTACCCCTCACCCCAAAAGTAATTTTTCTAAGGTCCCGCAGAAAAGAAAAGCTGAGCATGGTGCCAACTCCATTCACTAAACTGTAATATAAACGTTCAGAATCAAAGATTCACAAGTAAGCTTTCTTGTTCTAGTTAAAAAGCTGTAACTAGAGATGGGTGTTTCATTTCAAAAGGGGACTGGTTCTGAAACGAAACATGCCAGCACAGCTGCTGCTCAGAACCTAGTCCCACCCTCCGGAACAAAAATCAACCATTGTCTTACCTTGCTGTAGTTCGCACTGGGCGAAATTCCAACCAGGAAGCAGCCCCCGATGCGTCATCTTTCCCTCTCCCCGGTGCTGGCCAATCAGACAGGGAAATGGGATGATGCGTGTCCTTGCACAGCTTCTGATTGGCCAGCGCCAGGGAGAGGGAAAGATGACTCATCGGAGGCTGCTTCCTGCTTGGAATTTCACCCGGCATGAACTAGAGCAAGGTAAGACAGTGGTTGATTTGGTTTTAAGAGCCCAGGGTGGGACTAGGCTCTGAGTGCCAGCTATACTGGCATGTTTCGTTTTGGAACCAGTCCCCTTCTGAAACGAAACACCCATCTCTAGCTGTAACATGTTTAGGACCCACTGAAAACAATGGATCTGGGACATAATTAATTTCTCCCATGGGTTTCAATGAGACTTGCCCATGACTATGAGGCCAGATACATGGGAGTTCAACTTGCTTGGTTGCCCCCTGCTGGAATGGTTGGGAGTACTCTTAAAATTGTCAACTACACAATCTTCTTGTTATAGCTTTCCAGCCCATCCATAATGGGGGCTAATTGGTCTCAGGTGGGTCTAGGGTTGGAGCTACTGTTTATTTTGCATGATTAGGACTGGTCCAAAAACTTGATGGATTTCCTTCTGTATGATCACCTAAATCATTAAAGTGTATGGTTGAGAGTGTTCTTCCTATGCATGAAAAAATCTCTCTCTTCTTCTTTTCCCTCACCCTGCTCTGCTTTCTGCACTTATAGTGTGTTTGTGTTTGTGTCTGTGTGTGTGTGTGTGTGTGTGTGTGTGCGCGCGCGCTGCCGCCGCCAGCCAACTAACTTGAGCCTGTTCGTTTCGTTTTGGGTCACATGAATTTTTGTTTTAAAAATTTGTACAAAACGAAATGAACCGAACTGGGGAGGGGGTGGGTGGGAAACAGAATGAACAGAGACATGTGGGGTTTGGCCACTAGGAACAGAGTGTATATCATTTTTAAGAGCAGCAAAGCTACTTGGATGAATAGCAAAAATGTTTCGATCTCACAAGAAAAGAAGTCCAGTTGTCATTACTCAACTCCCAGATAACCTCACCTGGATGACTGAGAATCTTCAGAGACATCATTTTAAAGCTTTTCTGGAGAGAATGGGGTGAGGGAACAGATAAGTATTTTCATGCAAATGTGTGTATGCATATGTTTGTGTGTTTCCATATTATCCTCACACCAACCTGGCGAGGTAAATTAAATGAGAGACAGGTGACTGGACCAAGATTGATGGCCAAGTGGGAAATTTGAGCTCTGCTCTCCCAAGTTGTAACCCAGTGCTATAACCACTCTATCATACTACTGGATACAGTAGACAATTTTGATTTAGCATGTCAAGACCACAGGTTGGGTAGAGCTGAGGTGACATCTGTGTGCCACATGTAGACATTCCAAGATAATGTTCTACGTCTGGAAGTGCTGGGAGCTGGTTTTCATCCTGGGAAGATTAAGACTGAGTCCAAAGTGCTCGTCATTGCTGAGTTCAACTAATGAGTAAGACTTTCAGGAAAAGGCATAATCTGAGGTAATAATTCCCAGAGATAATAAAACTGCCAGGGCCGAAGCTTTTGAGAAATGGCTGTCATTCTGATTGATTAGGAAAAAAAGTTAATGGGTTGTTTTGGAAAGCAATTTAAGGACTCTAAGGAGAAGGTGGTATGGCTGGAGCTTATAGAGACAGCTGAAGTCTTTGCCTATGCAAAACTTGGAACAAGAGGCAAAAGGAGAAAGTGCCATAGAAACCAACTTTTCTTGCCAATGGGCAACTCACAGCAACAAAATAGCTGTACTCAAAATGGCTGCTTCTGTAGGTTTCTCTTCCATCTTGCTATCTTGGAACTCACTGGGTCTGCAGTTGGAGACTTTGGGTCTTTTGAGTTGGTCAGGGGTGTTCTCTGTTTCTGGTCTGACCAGGGCAATCTCTTCTCTGACCATTAAGTTAGTTCTCGTAGAGCAGAGGTGACCTCCTGGTTGCTACTCGTCTGCCACTCTCATCACTGCCCTGCAGTTAAGCCTCTGGTCATGACCTGAGTTCAATCCTTATTATGATGAGTTAAGGTAGCTGGCTGAAGGTTGACTCAGCCTTCCATCCAACTGAGGTCAGTAAAATGAATACCTAGCTTTCTGGAGGGCAATGTGTTGTGGACTGCCCAGAGAGTGCTCTAGCATGGGGAATAGCTCAATGAGTTAGGCATGGAAGGTATAAGAACATAAGAACATAAGAAGATCCATGCTGGATCAGGCCAAAGGCCCATCTAGTCCAGCTTCCTGTATCTCACAGTGGCCCCACCAGATGCGTTTGGGAGCACATGAGACTAGATATCTGTCTCCTGATACCACTCCCCTGCATCTGGCCCTTGAAGTACCCCGGTTTTAAGCCTGGCAATTACACATCTCCATCATAGTTTGTAACCTGTGATGGACTTTTCCTCTAGGAATATGCTGAGAGTTGCCCACCCCGTCCTAGACTCTGTTTTTCCCCTTAGCAAGGCACATTAGGGAAATTGAAGAGGCAGCTCAGGCATAAAAAGGCCACTAGGAGGCATACGATTTTCCTCCCGTATTCAAGATAAATAGTACTGTGTGCAGCTGCCTATTTGGCTTGGGTAGCAATGTCTTTCTAGCTCTGGCGGGTTTCTCTGTGTTTTTTTTTTTTTTCAGAATTCATTTGATTCTGTGGAGATTGGGACATTTTCCTGGTTGAACTCCAGTTCCCAGAATCTCCCTGCTAACATGGCTTGAAGGATTTTGGGAGCCAGAGGCAAGAAATGGTTTCTAACTTCATTGTGGGTCTGGTAGTCTCACTACCTATTATGCTCCATATAGTGTGTCTCTCAGGAAATAACTGGGCTCATAACCCCTTGCAATTCCTAGACACCTTGGCCTTGTCTAAGTACCTCCTCCAGCTTCATCATGTCTGAAAGTGACCAGTACAGACACTTGAAAGGACTTGAAGTTATTTTGGGGTGGGGATAAGCTCTTGGAAGTCTGTCTAGAGCAGTGGTTTCCTGTCTTGCATCCACAGATGTTCCTGGACTGCAGCTCCCAGAAGCCTTTGCCACTAGCTGTGCTGACCAGGATTTCTGGGAGTTGCAGTCCAATGTTGGGAACCAGCAATCTAGGGGAAATTCTGTAGACTTCTGTAGTTCATGATTTACAACAAAAAGAAAGGATACTCTTTTTTTGGGGACATCAAATGGTAGATTTGAGAGCCCTGTGGCGCAGTGGTTAAATGCCTGTACTGCAGGAAAAACTCTGCTCACAATCTGGGGTTCAATCCCAGGTAGCAGGCTCATGGTTGACTCAGCCTTCCATCCTTCCAAGGTCGGTAAAATGAGTGCCCAGCTTGCTGGGGGTGGGGGAGCAATGTGTAGCCTGCATACTGTAATTAAAAAACTGTAAACTGTCCAAAGACTACTTGAAGTGGTATGGGGCGTTATATAAGCAGAACACTTTCAAATGTCAAGATGATCCTTGGAGTCCTATGCAGAATAAATATATTATTTCATATTCCGTCCCTCACTCTATGTGTTCTTGACTATTGTAAGTGATTATGGGAAACTGTTTAGCCTGCTGTGTGTATATC
Organism: Phrynocephalus forsythii; assembly: GCA_029282475.1. NCBI lineage: Eukaryota > Metazoa > Chordata > Lepidosauria > Squamata > Agamidae > Phrynocephalus > Phrynocephalus forsythii. The sequence continues at coordinate 120,382,461 of JAPFRF010000004.1, forward strand.
TATCTATATATATTTAAAGTTCTCCTAAATGTTATTTTCCAAAGTAAATCTGAAAAACATACACATTTTTTTATTCAGAGATAAATTAAAGAAAATCAATCACTGCTGTGAAGGAGATTCATCCACAGGTTATTTTGCCTGGCCTCTTTTCACAATTTTTTCATTTATTTCTCATATTAGTACCATTAAATCTCTTCTGAGTTCACAGCATGTGCAAATAACTCAAGCACCCTGTCACTGCTGAGAGCAAACACTGTGCCTCATGGGTGGCAAAGGATGTATTAATTCTAGAGTTGCAACAAAGAGAAATTGACTGGAATTAAGAGTATGAGAAAATAACTAGATTTTTCACATTAGTTTACAGTGTGTGAGAAAGGAAACATGCAGAAGCGAGACAATCATATTTCAGTTAAATATTATCTCATGTCCACCCCCAGACCTTTGACATGTGGTTGACAGAGGTCCATCATCCTGGAATTTAAGTTGGAGGCCTGAAGCAAGCTCCATGGATGAAATACTCGATATTCTCTGTGGGTGACTCACTTTACATAAGAACATAAGACCATAAGAGCAGCCTTGCTGGAACAGGCCACAGCCCATCTAGTCCAGCATTCAGTCTCACACAGTGGCTCACCCTTTGCTTCAGGGTATCCCCAAGCAGATGTCTTCACCTGCTTATGATTCCCTGCAAATGGCATTGAGAGATATGCCGCCTATCTCTCCAACCTAGAGGTTGTCCTTAGGCATCCATAATGATAGCCACTGGTCCCCTTGTTCTCCGTGAACTTGTCCAGTCCTTTCTTAAAGCTGTCAAGGCTGACAGCTGTCACCACTTCTTCTGGTATGGAGTTCCACAGAGCAGTGATTCTCTGGGTGAAAAGGTACTTTCGCTTATTTGTTTGAGATCAGCACCCAAACGTTTCATAGTGTGCCCCCTAGTTCTAGTGTTGTGCAATAGGGAAAGCAGTTTTTCCTTATCTACTTTGTGCACACCGTGTATGGTTTTATAAACTTCAATCAGGTCACCTCTTAGTGCCATCATTCAAGAGTGACCTGATCCATCCCTCCATCAGTCAAAGCACACGGATGAGGCCACACCTGCTGGGCAATTACAGTGTTCTTGGAACCCACCTCGGCCTGACAGATATGGTGTGAGTTGAATGTGTGAACCTGTGGAGGTGATGCCTCCTCCTCTCAACACAGTCACCACCAGTCCGTCATTGTGTGTAACAAGAGGAGGAGCCCAAACCCTCCTCTATGTCAATGCGGTCAATGTGGTGGTTAAAGGAAATGTGTACTCTTCCTTCCACAGTGACATGTCCTCTGAGAGGCATGCTGCAGCAACCAGAATTGCAAATGAGGTCCACGTTCACCTGTTATGTGTCATCAAATTGTTAACTTCCTGTTTAGGCGACAGCAATGCATTTTACATGGAGCCGTCCTTCAAGATGACACAAAGGCTGCAGCTAGTGTGATGTATCTCAGTGAGACGGCTATCAGGAACATCATGGAGAAACTAGACGGCATTGATTTCGAAGGAACTGTACTGGCTATCAATATTCTTCTAGTATGATTTTTTGATAATGATTTTCAAAGGCCTTAAATAGCCCCATGGTGCAGTGGTTAAATGCTTGCACTGCAGCCGTAACTGTGCTCACAATCTGGGGTTCAATCCCAGGTAGCAGGCTCATGGTTGAATCAGCCTCCCATCCTTCAGAGGTCGGTAAAATGAGTACCTAGCTTGCTGGGGGGGGGCAATGTGTAGTCTGCATCCTGTAAAAAACTGTAAACTGTCCAGAGACTACTTGAAGTGGTATGGGGCGGTATATAAGTTTTTGCTTTGCTTTATGTTAATGTTATTTGAGGGAGTGTCTCTCTCCATATGTACTGGTCTAAGACTACAGGCCTATGTGATGTCCCAACAGTGGTAGAGGCAAATATTGCAAGAGGAGAGCCCTTCTCCCATTGTTGTGCACTGCCGCTCCCTAGGCTTTTTCATTAAGAAGTCTCATGGGTCACAATGCTGGCGCTCCACTCATTGCCTTGTCCTAAATCTCACAATGGGTCCAACATGTGGTACTCATGAGGGGGGAAAGGACTTGGCAAACAACAGGAGGGTGCAGGTGCTTGGGCTTATCCTGCTAAGTCTTAAAAAACTTTTGAAATGTGCTTTGCTTTTAGTTGCTTTCTAGGAATGTCAGTTGATATCTTGCCTCTATATAGTTCTGTCTGCCTTAGCAATAATGCTTTCTATTGTTAGCAAATCTAATTAACACAGATAGCTTGAGGTAACTTGTCTGAACTGTTTCATTGATCCTAAGATGATAAGAGCTGGAGGAACTGTCGAGCAAACTGCACAAACAACAGCATCAAAGGAAAAAGAAAAATCCACACTGGTTCTTTGTCATCTTTGCAAGAGTTATCCTAAGTCTCCCTACTTGTCCTTGTCCTAATTGAAAAGGAGATGTCAGAGCTGTGTTGCTTCTAAGAATGGCTCCAGGGCAACCATCAACCTTGGAAAGATCAATGCTCAGAAAAGTTACTTTATTGTCCTACACCTTCCAGAATCCCCTTGGTGGCATGGCTTGGATGAAGGTGTAAAACAGATGTTCATCAAATGTGTAGATCACATCAAACTCAGAAGGGCAGCCTCTACTCTAGAGGGCAAACAGTAGAGTACTGGGCCAAAACAAATGAGTTTCAGCAGAGAAAAACATGAAGTTCTACAATGAGGCAGTAAAGACCATGTCCACAAATATAAGATGGGTGATAGCTAGTTTGACAGTAGGACTTGTGAAAAGCAGCTAAAGTCTTACTAGACCAGAAGCTAAGCCTATATGAACAGTATGATGCATTAGGAAAAATCCTATATTGATCTGGACTGCATTATTAGAACTACTGTATCCAGACTATGACAGGTAATAGCACCACTCCATTCATCATTGGTCAGACCTCACCTGGATTTAAGCTAGCGGGCACCAAAGTTTAAGTTTGATATAGACAAGCTACAATGTTGTCCAGTGGGCTCTATCACACATCCTTTAAAATGCTGATTAAATTTCAAGATAAAGCATTTCCAAAAATCTTGTTCTCATGGCCAACGGGCTTTAAAAAAAACCCGGTATTGCTCCCTTTAGCAAGTTTTCCAAGACCTACCAGAGAAGTTGGGAAGTTTTTGCTCTGGTAAAAAATGTGACCCAGAAGTCCATGGGAGCTCGCATATGATCCGGTTTTCTGCTCCCCCACCCCAGCACCAACCAGCTTGTTCTGGGGCTGGTTGGTGCTTTTATTTAATTTTTGTTTTTAACCCCCCCTCCCCAGTGCTGAGCAGCTGGCCTTTGGGCTGTCAGCAGTGGGTTTTTTTATTAGTTTTTCCCCAGTGCCACCTGCTGGCCCTGGGGCTGGTCAGCGCTTTAAAAAAAATCCTTGCACATGGGAACAGATATCCCACATCTTCAATCATGTGACCAAGAAAGAAGAAAAGCCAGACTTTCACAACATCTGGATCTTCCCCCAGGTGACACAACAGCCTAAAATGCTGAAGAGTCAGGAAACAAAGATGTATACAATCAAAGGATGGCCAGGCGGGTAAAGAGTAAATAGTGGTCCAACAGGGGTCAAGGGCCTTGTTCACTTCTGTTTGCGTCACAGGTTGGGTGTCCATAAGACCATCTGGGCAAGGTGCAGAGATGTCCAGTGCATCATCTCAGCTTGATCTATTGCCAGTAAATGGTCAAGGTCCTGGTGGATAGCCTCTACTTTTGATTTAAAAAATGCCTCAGTGGTCACAGGAAGTACTAGAGGGAGACCTGTTACTGTGACCAGCGCAGACAGATAACGTACTATGTGGAAAAAATGGCATGATGGTATTTTAGATTTTTCAGTTTCATTTTCGTTTCAGAAAGAGAGAGGGAACTAGGAAAGCAAAAAAGTTTATCTTGCCTTGGAGTAGGAAATTTGATCTATGTCACCTTGATAAAGAGCCTGACTACACAGAAAAACGATGTGGCAATACTACTAAAGTTTTGGTGTGCAGACTGATCCACATCCCCTCCCTGGTCACATGACAGAATGGGAAATGCAAATTATCCTGGATTCCCATGTCTCCAATTCATGCGCGCACGCACGCACGCACACACACACACACACACACACACACACACACAGAAAACCTTCTACTTTTAAAACACTTGAATCCTTTCACATTGATTCGAGCATTTGATTGCTTGAACTGATGCAAAAATGGAGGGTGAGATGCATGCATGCGCCAGTACTCTGGATTCCACACACCCCCTTTTAACAGCTTCTCGGTATGCATAGCTCCTGCTCCTTTATTTATCTGTTTATTTATTACAATTTATGGAGGCCCATTGGTGGGTAAGATTAGATGAGGCAAAGGATAATTAAGGAAAAGGAATAGATGTGTCATCTCCAGGCTTAAAACTGTGGTACTTTAAGGACCAGGTGCAGGGGAGTGGTATCAAGAGACAGATATCTAGTCTCGTGCGCTCCCAGACGCATCTGGTGGGGCCACTGTGAGATATAGGAAGCAGGACTAGATGGGCCTTTGGCCTGATCCAGCATGGCTCTTCTTATGTTCTTATGCCTTCTTAAGGTACTGCAGTTCCTTTGAATGGCACAACCTACAGGCACTTCAATATAACTGCTTTTCCTTCTCTGCCTGTTTTGGCCACATATTTATTTATTTAAAATATTTTTACCAGCCTTTCTCCTTGGAAAGGAGGCTTGGGACACTGAAAGATAATATACAAATTTGGAGACAATGAGTGTACAACAGTAACTAAAAAATATTAAAGACAATATTCAAGGCTAAGAACAAGGATTCTGAGGAGTTTTCTAAGGTCATTAAAAAGACAATATGAAAGCTAAAAACAATAAGCAAACAAATAAAAAGAAAAAAATGCAATTCTGAGGGATGGAGATCTAAACACAAGTATCACTACAAATTTGGTCCAAGCAGTAATGCATAACTATTATTATTATTATTATTATTATTATTATTATTATTATTATTATTATTATTATTATTATTATTATTATTATTATTATTATTATTAGTTACATTTATATACCGCCCATCTTCCGGACGGAACTCCGGGCGGGTAACAGTTAAAACAAAACAACAGAAAAGGAAAAACAAAAAAGGCAATAAATACCAATAAAATGGGGGGGGACAATACCCTCCTCAAAATATGACGCGGGCGACAAGAGAAAAAAAAAACTTAAATAAAAATGTCACCATATGCCTCCTTAAAAAGGTGTGTTTTCAGAGCCTTTTTAAAGGCGGGCAGGGACTGTGCTAGGTGCAGCTCACTAGGGAGATGATTCCACAGGGTGGGGCCCACCACAGAGAAGGCGCGGTTATGCGTGAGCAATTTCCGCGCCTCCCTGGGTGTGGCCACCCTAAGTGAGCGCGCCTGCACCATTCTCATGGGCCTGTTCCCAGTTGATCTCTGAGAGATACCCTCTGACAGGTACTCTGGTCCCAAGCCGTGGAGGGTTTTGAAAATCAAAACCAAGACCTTGAACCTTATCCGGAGGACAACGGGCAGCCAATGCAGGCGAGCCAGAACTGGGGTGATGTGCTCGAATCTACGAGCACCCACCACCAGTCTGGCCGCTACATTCTGCACCCACTGGAGCCTCCGGACAAGGGTCAAGGGCAACCTCACGTAGAGGGCATTGCAATAGTCGATCCTGGAAATCATGAGGGCCTGCACGACTGTCCTCAGGGAAGACTCATCGAGGTACGGTCAGATCTGGGCGATCCTGTGGAGGTGGACAAAAGCGGCCCTTCCATCTGGAACAGTAGTTCTCAACCTGTGGATCTCCAGGCATTCCTGGACTGCAACTCCCAGAAATCCCTTCCAGCATGGCAAGTGGTGAAGGCTTCTAGGAGTTGCATTCCAGGAACATCTGGGAACCAACAGGTTCAGAACCACCGATCTAGATGTCATATAACAACTATCTAGTTACTCAGGGGAAAGCTTGCCCGAAAAGCAAGGTCTTTGCTTGCTTGCAGAAGAACTGAAAAGATGGGGCAGGCCTAGCATCCAGTGGGAGGGAGTTCCAAAGCCTGGGAGCAGCAACAGAGAAGGTCCTGTGTCCCCATCAGACACACCCGTAGAGGTGGTGGGACCAAGAGGAAAGGTTCTCCTGATGACTTTGACACCCCAGGCAGCTCTTCCTGGAAGATTACGATCTTTGAGATAATTTGGATCCAGGGCATTTAGGGCATTGTCGGTCAAAAACAGCACCTTGAACTGTGCCTGGAAACTGGTTGGCAGCCAGTGGAGTCGCTGTCACAAGGGTGATATGTGCTCCCTGTAACCAGCCTCAGTCAGCGATCAAGCTAATGCATTAAAGAGAAGCAAATGTCCCAGTGTGACTTCACAGGGAAGAGATTGTGAATGAATTCATATTTCCTTTTTGCTGTGCAGTTGTGTGTGTGTTGTGCCGTTACAGTCGTGGCTGACTTTTTGTGACTCCATGCCCATGGAGTTTTCTTGGCAGGAATACTGCAGTTGTACCCTTAGGTAATAAAATGTAAATCCACATTCATTCATTCATTCATTCATTCATTCATTCATTCATTCATTCATTCATTCATTTTTGCATTTCTAGACTGCCCGATTTCCCAGAAGGCACTCTGGGTGATTCACAATGAAAGCCAAATAAATAACAAACAATCAGGCAAAATGGAAAACAAACAAACAAACAAAACAGCAGGCATATAGAAGCCAATACCATACAAAAACCCAGCAAGAGGCAAACACAGGGTGGCAGGAGAGATAACAAACGGGGGACAACACATTACGTCACCGATTGCCGAAAGCTTCCCTATAAAACCAGGTCTTTAAAAGCTTTTTTGAAGGCAGTATGTGGTGCAGGGGCAACGGAAGCATGACTCTTTGTAGTGACAGGCTGCTTTTGTACCTGTCCTTGCATTATAGTTTAGGGCCTTGGATGTTTTGTCTTGAGAACTACCTTTTCTGAACCTTAGATGTGTTAGTAGGCGAAGATGCAGAAAAATAGAAATGTCTTTAGATTTGATGCGTGACATATTTGTATCATTTCCTGCAGATGGTGTATTTTGTGTGTGTGTATGTGTGTGGCAGCAAGGTTGGGTAGCTGCTGCTGCCATTTGGTTTACATTTTCCTGTTTTCACAAAGGTTTCTTCTTGTATGTCTGTGAAGTTTCTCAGTCATCCAGGTGAGTTTATCTGGAAGTTGAGTCATGGCTACTGGGCTTCTTTTTCAAAAAGGAAGTCCAGTAGCCATGACTCAACTTCCAGTTTCTTCTTGTCCTGTATTTGCAGTCCTTATTTGGAAAATAGCCTTCTAGACCCAAGAGAAAGAGCACAAGAGCATTGCAGCTTCAGTCTTTGGCAAGTCCCTGAGAAGAAAGATTCTGATACATGACGGTGTGAGCATGTCCTTCTCCACCAGGGTAGTTGTGGCCCAAGTCATTTTGCTGCCTGAGATGAAAGACAAGACGATGTCTAGTCACCCATGCCATATAAAGATGATTGGGCTGTCAGTTAAGTACAGGCAAATGGAATAGCCTCATTCAATATCTGTCCACTTGAGAAGGGCAGCCCATTTTAGGGTGATGGCCGGGGGGTGCAGAAGGTAGAGCCAAGGAGAATTGCTGTCCCTCAACATATGCCAACTTGAGGCAGTTGCCACATCGTGCTAAGGGCAGACACTGCTGCTTAGCTCATGCCGAGGGGGTGGTATACAGAAAAATCTGAGCATTCAAAGACAAGTTTCTCTTTCAGTCCATTGCAAATTTATGCAGGCAAATGGACTGACAACACCGAGGCTTGTTTTTCTGTCTAATAAAAGCTTTCAATAACCCAAACGGCACAAGTAGAACCGGAATAAGGTGTTCCTTTTTCCTTTTCTGTTTAAAGCTGTAATGAATGTTCTGACAGAGCGCGAGCAGGCAAAAATTACATTGACTGCTGTTAACCATCAAATTGCAAAGCCTACTTATTACAGCAAGGAGGGCTGTAATTATGCATTTAAGCATTGTCTCCTTGCTCACTCAGTAGTTGCTAATGTAGCTGTTCTCTCCTCTCTCTCTCTCTCTCTCTCTCCCCCCCTTTATTCCTACACTGAATTTATTACTGCCAAGCTGGAGAGAACCATTTCCCCTTGAGCAAGCTAGCTTAATAGTGCAAGAATTTTTATTTTTTACATAGGGCTGCTAAAGCTTGACTCCCCATTAACACCTCCTTCCTTCAAAACAGCCAGAGTGAAGTAGAACACTGGAGAGGGTGAAACTGCACACTCTCACACACAGACATTCAAGCACACCCACACACACCACATTGCTGAGAAGAATGAAAAGCACATAATAACCACTCAGCTTGCAGGCAGGCTTGCGCCTGGTGGCAGGTAAGTACATTTTCTTTTGCAACCAAACCCATTGACAATTCCTGTACCAAAATCCGACTAGGTGATTTTGCACAGTTGCCAACCCTTGGCTGCAGACAAGATATCCTGGGTATCTCTCCAGGCCTCAAGGTGTCAGCTGGAATTGCAAGGGAATTCTCTGCTTCCCCGGTAAGTGAATAAATTTTAGGGCGGGCAGCCTTGAAGGAGGATATTGTGTTATCATTGCACGTGAAGTTTCTTCAAAGTCTAGGCAGGTCTTGTTCACTTGTTCACAGCAGGCACTGGGGTTCATATGCTCAGCATAAAGCTCAAGACATGAAAAAGCAAAGCAAAGTGTTCTGCTGATATACTGCCCCATAGTGCTTAAATTTAATTATGCATTGCCCCCCCCCGCTGCAAGCTGGGTACTCATTTTACCAACCCTGGAAGGATGGAAGGCTGAGTCAACCATGAGCCATCTACCTGGGATTGAATCCCAGGTCATGAGCACAGCTACAGCTGCAGTACATCAGTTCCACCACTGCACTGCAAGGTTCTGCAAAGTTCCTTCTGCCTGCCTGCTCTCCCTCTGTGACATCACAGAGGCCCTCCCCTGTAATATCACAATGACCTCCCTCACTGCTCTCAAGTTTTGGCCCTGAAATCTCCGGACTGGGATGTAGTTGACCTGGAGATTCTATTCCTGGCTCTTTAAAACTGGCATGGCAGTTTATGGCAATGCATCCCCCCTGCCGCCCCCCATACCATAAGATGTGGCAAAAGAAACTCACTGAGCCTTTTCCTGTCACTCAACAGTAAAAATGTATGGTAGTCCTATCTGTATGACAGCTGCTGTGATGTAGACATGGAGAAAAATAGTGCTTCCTTAGTTCAGATACACCCTAATACTCACACTCTCTAAGTGGCAAGTCCTCACCGACTTCTGTAAGCATCAGTGCTTGGAAACATGTGGCCTTCCAGATGATTCCTTGGCCTACAATGTCCATCATCCCTAGATGGCATAGCCAGCGGTGAACAATGATGGGAGTTGTACCCCAACAATATTTTGTTGCAGCTGGAAATCTCTTCAGAGGCAATGTGGGGGTGGGGGGCAAGCAACCTTAGAGTTGGTTTCAGAAGCCCCCTTTGGGCATCCCATTCCCTAATAGGTCAGAAGCATCTTCAAAGCTTAAGGGAAAAGAAGGGCTGCCTCTGGATTGTGCTGTAGGGGTGAGTGCTCAGTTAAGTCCTGGTGCCTCAACGCAATGGAGAGGGCAAGAGGTTCCTTAGCTTAACCTTGCCTATGCAACTGGGAATGTTTTAGCCTTTCAAAAAGAAGGCTGAGGAGGGATATGATAGCTATGTTTAAATATATGAAAGGATGCCATATTGAAGAGGGAACAGGTTTGTTTTCCATGGCTTCAGAGACTAGGATTCAGGGCAATGGTTTCAAGCTACAGGAAAAGAGATTCCATGTGAACATTAGGAAGAGCTTCATGACAGTTAGAGCTGTTCGGCAGTGGAATAGGCTGCCACAAAGGGTGGTGGAGTCTCCTTCTTCGGAGGTTTTTAAGCAGAGGCTGGAAGGCCATCTGTCTGGAGTCCTGTGATGGGGGTTCCTGCATGCCAGGGGGTTGGACTGGATGGCCCTTGAGGTCTCTTCTATGATCCTGCGTGTTAGCGTGGTAGGTAATGGAATGCTTTCTGCATGGGGGATATATTTTACAGTATTTTTCTGTGTAAAAGACTATATTTTTGTCTAAAATAGTTAGACTAAAATTGAGGGTTGTCTGATAACATGGAATTAAGCAGGAGAGAACTGTGTTCTTGCAAAACTGTAATTTTGGGTTGGAAAGGTGGGGTGTGTTATACACGGGGGCATCTTATAGACAGAAAAATACGTTAAATGTTTGATTCTCACAAGTCGCAAATGATACAGGCCCCCATGGTTGGGTGTGCAACATGATTCTACGGATTGTGTGATTAGATTCTAACTGGGGAAGTGGCCATCTGTATGCACAAACTCATCTCTTCATTGATGGGTCTTTGGCCTGAAGCTACTTAGGCCAGAAAGAACATTGCTGTATTATGTTTCCAACTCATTTCTTCATGTAGTTCTTTAAGCAGGTCAAATAAAAGCCATTCAGTTTTATTATTTCCAATTACACGTTGTTGTATAGGGTAGGAGGGCAAATGAAACGGAAGACAGAACATTGAACTGTGCTGATCTGAACCATATAATAGGTCAATAAAAGATTTTCTGAAATCTGCCATTAAAAATACACAACATAGCTTCAGACACAAACTATCTATGCTTTAATATCCTTTAGGGCAAATGGCTGTGTAAAAGAGCATCCATTAATCATATATTCTGGTAATGCAATTACATGATGCATAAAGACATCCACAGACTTGCTTACGGGGTGACAGCCTTGATTCAGGTCACAATAATTATTTCTGCTCCATTATCACTAAATAGAAACAATGCAAAAATGTACTCCTTATTTCGCAATAGTAACTGTGATGTGATAAAGAATTTAATTCAAGATCAATCTTTCTGCTCCTTCAGAGGTAGTTTTTATGGTTTACAGTTTCATGTGTTCTTCATTTCACGAGCACACCTTCTTGCTGTGCCATTTGGGAATGACAGCGGTTGCTGACTGGTTTTACAGAATATGGTTAGACAATCTGCAGTGGGTTTTAGTCCAGATATTGCAGGAGCTTTCCAATGAGCTAGACCTGTTTTCTTGGGGGGTAAGGAGAGATATCTAGGGATGGACCTCTTCTCTTTTAATAGCCCCAGAGAAATGATGTCTGTTGCAGAAAGATACGTTAATGGCAGTACAAAAATCCTATGGAAACAGTATGGCCATGAAAATATTTAACCTTTATGCACCTAGATCAGAAAAGCAAACTATGCATTCATTCAGCTGTAGGGTATTTTTTGATTCTGGGAGAATTTGAGGGTTACTGAGGGTTAACAGGAAGGTTACAGTTGAGGTTATATTTTTACTTCACTTTGTTTATATTATTTGCAGCCAGTCCTCACTTAACAACCTACCTGTTTAATGACCATTTCATCTTAAAACCAGCAGCAGTGGCCAAAGCTGCCATCACTGCCTAATGGCTGCCTCAGGAAGAACCTGCTGTTTCAGCCAGTTTCTGCTTGCCTTCACCTACCTTGTCAGCAGCTCAGGAGAAGAATCAGGGCTACAGTGTCCCAAGCCCAACTTCCTCCTCCTTCTCCGCTGCTCTGAAGTGATGGGTGATGTGTATTGTTGCAAGTATCTCAATGCCTCTGCTGGGAGGAGAATGCCCCAAGAGGGCGGAGCATGAGCCACCTTCATCTCTATTTTTCCCTCCTTTTTGTTCTGCTTCTTCTGTGGCCTCCTAGGGAGCCTCCCTGCTCTGGTCTGTCTGCAAGGAGGGCAGCCTCAACCCACCACAAGACATCTGTCTCAAGCTCCTCACTTAACAACCAATTCACTTAATGACCTAGTTGTAGGAACGGAACTCCATGTTGTTCTATAATGTCCTTAAATGATGCAAACCCACATTAAAGCTCTAGTTTGTTAGGGCTTTCCAGGTAAAGAACGCTCACCATGTCACAAATGATACTACCTCACAGCAACTAGATGTGGTATTAATAACACAGAAGGTGAGAGAAAGATGGCTTCACTGGTATGGACTTGTCCTAAGATTGGAACCTTCTACTGTCATCCAGACTGCTTGTCAGCTGAAGTTTTATGGCCAGTGGCCACACGGGCAACCAAAAGAGAGATGGCAGAACACTGTCAAGAAGAACCTGGAAATTGTTGGCCTGAGCCCTGAAGATGCAACCTTTGCCTCACGCCTTATTCACTGAGCTATCCAATCAATAATCATGAGTGGCCGGAGCTAAAATGTTCTATCCTGGTGTATAAGGATAAAAGATAGAGAAAGTGATAAATCAGGGGTTTATAGTCAAAGCCTGGGAAGAGATCAAACACAGGCCTTTATCCTTTTGGATTTGAGGATGGTTTTTATATCAGTTACGCTGATGCCTGAACCCTCCTTTGAAGTCCTAAAACCTCTATAGATCTCCATGAAAAATCAGAAGCATGTGCTCATCGCAAGTGGCATTGTTCTTTCAAAAGGAGTTAATTCCAGAATGAAACCAACCAATCGTTGACAATCATATCAAAATTCATATGACTCTCCAGGTACAAGACCTTTCACTGCTGCAGTAATTGCAGGCAACATCAGCTTGTCTAATTCTATGAGGTTTCTTTAGCTACATTGCTTCTACAGTAAGCTCCCCAAAATACTTCAGAGGTGTAAAAAATACAAAAGCTTTACAGCTGCGGAAAGATGTAGGCACATATCCATAAACATAAGTTGCCATCCAATGATGAAAAGTTGCAAGTATGAAACACTCAAGATACACAACATTTCAAAGCGAGATAATAAGTGTATCTTGTGGTCCGTGTCGCATAGCTGGATTCTTATACCAGTGTGTAGCCTATGTGTTGGCAACTCCTAATATCTGTCCTTTCTGTATATGCTCAGGATGCTGGTCCCAAGGAGAACATTTGCTGTTTTCCCAAGTGCCACAGTTTTGAGTAGGAATGATGTACTAAACCAGTGCCGACAGGCAGGGCCGAACCATTAGGAGAACAGCAGTTGCCTAGGGTGCCAAAATGGAGAGGGGGTGCTGACCAGCCTGCTGCCCCCCACCGCCCCACCGCTGCCCCCGGCCCCCGCCCATCGCCGCCCCCCGTGCCCATTGCCGTCCCCTGCCATCCGCCGCCCCCTGTTGCGCCGCCCTGCCGCCCCCCCCGCCCTGCCCCCCACCCTGCCCGCCCACCCCACCCCCTGCCTGCCCACACCCCCGCCCCCCCCCCACCCCCCCCCCCCCTCCCCTCACCTAGGGTGAAAAAAAAACCTAGCGCCGGCCATGCTGACAGGAATCTGCATGAAAGACAGATATATGCCAAGAATGGCATGGACTCTAATTAGTTGGAAAGCATTGGGATGGAGCTTCTTGCTATGAGCATCACAATGAAACCATGTCCGGCCTTCAGAATCCAATTACCCGTCACTTATTGAGGCATCGGATATATTTTTAACCCACCTTTTCCCTTTAAAAAACCCCAACAGCTTACAACAATTAAAAGACAGTATTAAAGTTAGAAACAATGAGTATATAATACTGAAAGAATCAATGAATGCATTAAAAAACCATAAGCAACACCAAAACACATTCAATGCAGTGAGTCAAAACAATTCATTTTTTTAAAATAACCACTTGGTGGTGAGTCACTCGGGGAAAGTATGCCTAAAGAGAAAAGTCTTTACTTACTTGCGGAAGGGCAGTAAAGATGGGGTCACCCTGACCTTGAAAGTTCCAGAGTCTGGGAGCAGCAATGGAGAAGGTCCCCTCCTGTGTCCTCACCTAATGCACCTGTGAAGGTGGCAGGACAAACAGAGGAAGGCCTCTCCTGATGACCTTAACGTTTGAGCAGGCTCATAAATGGAGAGGCAGACTTTCTATAGCTCAGGTCCAAGTTATCCAACAAGACGGCAAGCACCTTCTATGTCAGTATTTTTAGTTAGGCCAGGAGGCAGCTAAATCTCGGGAAAAGAATCCCTCCTCGACTTGTGGCTGTATAACTTAAATTTATTTATTTTATTTATTTATTTTTCACACTTATATACCGCTCCTACTTCCCAAGCGGGAACTCAGGGCGGTTCACATAAAAATCAAAAGGAACAAAGACGATGGCAATGGCAGGGGGGAAAAAAACTTTCAGCATATGGGCCAATAATAAAACATTTAAAAATTATCTTCTAGAAAGGTCTAGCACTCAAGTACAGTAGAGTGAACTAGAGGGCTTTAGCAGAGAATTTTAAGTGGCTCATTGTTCTACAAGATGGAGCCAAAACAGTTAAAGAGGAATCATAGAGGTACCCAAATATTACAATGCTATGTATTTAGTATACTTCTCTATGGTGTTGAAAGTTGGACCTTTATAGATGTAGGAAGCTGGAAGCATTTGAGATGTGGATGTACAGACAAGGTGAGAGAAGAATCAGCTATGTTACCTTTGAATGTTGTAAGATGCCGCTTCTAATTGTCTGTTCCTAACTTGCTTATGTTTTAAATGTTAAGAACATAAGAACATAAGAACATAAGAACATAAGAAGAGCCATGCTGGATCAGGCCAAAGGCCCATCTAGTCCAGCTTCCTGTATCTCACAGCGGCCCCACCAGATGCGTTTGGGAGCGCATGAGACTAGATATCTGTCTCCTGATACCACTCCCCTGCATCTGTCCCTTGAAGTACCCTGGTTTAAAGCCTAGAGATTACACATCTCCATCATGGTTTGTAACCCATCCCAATGTTCTGGGATGTATATTGTCCCTCATTATTGTAAGCTGCCTTGGGTCCTTTTTCAAGGAGTAAGGTGGGGTAAAAACATTCAAAATAAATAAATAAATAAAAAATAAAATTCTGAAGATACCCTGGTCTTCCAGAGTCAATAATGTAGCCATATTACAGTTTATGAATAAAAATCTGGAAATTCTCAATACCACAAAGAGAAGAAAATTATATTTTGGTCACATAATGAGCAACAACTAATACCATCTGCTGCAGGTTATCCTTCAAGGAATAATAGATGGGAAGTGTGGCCCAGGGTAATAAAAGAACATCATGGCTTAAGAATTTAAGCCAGTGGTTCTCAATGGGTACAGCTTCTCTATTTAGAATAGCTTTGGGTACAAAGCAGATCATGCTACTTATCACCAACGTTTTATGAGGACATGGCACTTGAAGAAGAAGAAACAGGTATCATTGGGTAGTTCAGGTGTTCTCTAGGTAATAGCTGGACAGGAAAACTGTGATTGCTGTATAGCAGGCCTGCCCAACAGGTAGCCCGTGGTCTACTGGTAGCCCGTGAAGGGTTCAAAAGTCGTCCGTCGGCCATCAGTAAAAAAAGTGAGGGGATAAGTTCTCCACCCCTCCCTCCCCCATCCCAAGGACCACCACTGTCCTAGTAAAGTTCTGGGTCTGCCACCCCACTGTCTTAGCCGAGCGGGGCAGTTCAAGGGCCATGGCACATTGAAATCTGTTTCCTCCAGAACACATAAATTGGTTTTCAATGCATTCCTATGGGAAACTGCTGCTGTAACTTACAAAAGTTTTTACTTATGAGCATGTGCATGGAATGGATAAATTTCATAAGTAGACATTTTAGTGCAGTAGCCCTCAGGCACTTTGGGCCAGAAAAAGTAGACCTTGGCCTGTTCAAAGTTGAACAGCCTGGCTGTATAGTATTAAATGACCTAGATCAGTGTTGGCGAAACTATGGCATGGGTGCCAGAGATGGCACTTGGAGCCCTTTCTGTGGGCACCCGACATCGCCCCTTCACAGCCACAGGGAGATGAACAGGAACATGGGAGATCCAGATTCAATATCCAACTATGGCAGAAAACTCATTGGGTTAGCCATTCTCAGCCCAACCTACTTTATATCAAAGGATCATTGTGATAAAAACATAGAGGAGAATCATGTAAAACAGTCTCAAACTTAATGTACAAAAGCTGTAATACAGAATCATTAGACCCGGTGGCATATAGAGCCATTGGGTCCATACCACCCAAATTCATATAGGAATCTAAATAAAATATATCTAACAGATGATTGTCTAACTTTCTTTTGAATGCTTCTAGTTTTGGATTGCTCATCTGCTTCCAACGTAATTAGTTCTATTGTCGTAGTATTCTAACAGTTAAGTTTTTCCAGTTATTCAGCCAATATTGGGCTTCCCGTAACTTGCACACATTATCATGTGTCCTGTACTCTGGGATGATCAAGAATATATTCTGCCCTTCTTATATAGGACAACCGTTCAAGTGTTTGAAGAGTGCAAACATATCTCCTCTCAGTCTTCTTTTCTCAAGGGTAAACATGGCCCAGTTCTTTTGATCTTTCATCCTAGTCTTGATTTTAAATTCCCTTATTCTTGCTCTTCTGAACTGGTTCTAACTTGCTGGCATCATTTTTAAAGTGCAGTGTCCAGCACTGGATGCAGTACTCAAGAAGAGGCCTAATCAGTGCCAAGAAGAGGGTGACTAGTGGTTCACAGGATTTGGAGCCAATGCTTCTGTTAATGCGCCTATAATAATATTGTCTTCTTCTTCTTCTTCTTCTTCTTCTTCTTCTTCTTCTTCTTCTTCTTCTTCTTCTTCTTCTTCTTCTTCTTCTTCTTCTTCTTCTCCTCCTCCTCCTCCTCCTCCTCCTCCTCCTCCTCCTCCTCCTCCTCCTCCTCCTCCTCCTTCTTCTTCTTCTTCTTTTGCAAACAAGACCACTATCTCACCTGGGGAAAGATCTGGATATTGTGAAAGTCTAGCTTTTCTTCTTTCTTGGTCCCATGACTGAAGATGTGGGATCTCCATTCCCATGTACAAGGATATTTTTTTAAAAAAGTGCCGATCAGCCCCAGGGCCAGCAGGTGGTGCTAGAAAAATAAATAAATAAATAAATAAATAAATAAACAGTGCTGACAGCCTGAAGGCCAGCTGATCAGCGCTACGGGGGAATAAACAAATATTAAAAATAAGCACCGATGAGCCCCAGGACGAGCTGGTTGGCACTAGAAAAAACAATTTTAAAAGTGCTGACAGCCCAAAGGCCAGCTGATCAGCGCTGGGGGAGGGGAAACTAAAAAAAAAATCTTTTTAAGCGCAGATGAGCCCCAGGACGAGCTGGCCGGGGCTGGGGGGGGAGAGCAGAAAAACGGATCATAAGCGAGCTCCCATGGACTTCTGGCTTGCATTTTTACTGGAGCAAAACAATCCCAACTTCTCCGGTAGGTCTTGGAAAACTCGCTAAAGGGAGCATAACCTTTTTATTTTGTTTTTAAAGCCCAGTGGCCATGGGGACAACATTTTTGGAAACACTTTTTCTTGAAATTTAATCAGCATTTTAAAGGATGTGTGATAGAACCCTATGTTGCACAATTGGCTCACACAGTAATCAATTTGTGGTCTATAATCATTCCAACATCTTTCTGACATGTAGTATCCTAGGTGTTACCTTCTCCCAGCTTGAGAAGGAGTGATTGATAAGCACTCTTGGAGTACAATTTTGTAATCAGTTGTATCTACTGGACAGTTCTTCTATCCAGTCCCCACTTACATTAGTTAGCTTGCTAGCCAAAATTTCATAGGGGACTTTGTCAAATGTTTTCCTGAAGTCTAGATATATTATGTCGACAGCATACCCACCATCTACTAGGGTGGTTGCCTGCTAAAAAATGAGATAAAATTAGTTTGTCAGATTCTTGATAAATCCGTGTTGGCTACTATTTATAACATCATTGTTTTCAAGGTTGTTTGCAGAGTGACTGCTTTATAGTTTGCTCCATAATTTTCCTTGAGATTGACACCAGGCTGACTGGTTTGTAGTTCCCAGATTCCCCCTTTTTGGCCTTTTTTTCCCAAGACACAGGTAATGTTAGCCCTCCTCCAATCATTCAGCGCTTCACACATCCTCCATGATTTCGAGATAATAAACAGTGGTTTTGAGAGTTTTTCAGCCAGTTCTTTCAATACACTTGGATGCAGTCTATCCTGGAGATCTGAACTCTTTCAAAGTAATAAGTTATTCTTTAACTATTTGTTTTTCAGTCTCAAGCTGTGACCCTGTCCCGTTCACTTTTACTTCTTATTTGCCTCGAAGACCATAGCCTGATCAATCAACTGACCTTTTTATTTGTTACTCTCCTACTGGAGGTTTGATGTTATGGTTATTTTGGCTCTCAATATATGTTATGTTGTATGCCCCCTAAGTTCTTCTGCCAATAAGTTCTTTTTTTCTGTGCTTCTTTTCCATTTATTTTATCAGAAATGATCTGCAATAATAAGCTGTATATTCCCCCATGTCAACCAACGCACTCACCCACCCACCAACCATTTGTTAAGCCTATATGTCAGCCATATATAACCTAAATGCTCCAGACTTCTGCATTTTAGATGTTTTATGATTCCTTGGTCTTTATTCATTTATTTTAATATTTTGTTAATCAGCATCTTGCTCCAGGAGATCCTTAGTATCCTGCAATAAATCTTCTTATGTTTTAAAATTAATCCAGACTACATGAGTCTTTAGAAATGGTAAAAAATGTTTGTTAGGAGTTGTGTCCACAAGGGAGCAGCAAGAGTATGTATTAAATTAGATGTGCTGTCTCAGGCTAATTCTTCGAGGAAATATTCTCTGCCCCCCTCTGTGTTTTCAAGGAGGGGTTGAATGTGCAAGAAAGATCAATGAAGCATATGCTGATTGGTATTATCTAATACACTTTGATTGTCTGGGGATCACTGTAAGAGAAATGCATGGATGTTTTTTCTCAAGAAGATGTGAATATACTGCCTCTTAGGGCGCTTTTACATGACCCCTAAAATCTGAGGCAAAGGGGTCCCAGATCTGGAGCTTAAAATTGTTTTCCCACCAGCTCCGGATTATTTTTTAAAAAATTAAGTATGACCACGCCCACCTAAGCGCGTCCCAGCGCATTTTCCAAGTACCTGGTCTCTGAAGGTGAAAAATTTCTGATGTGGATGTAAAGCACTGAGTGTCGGGCTCTCCTCACCTTGTCTTTGTTTTTGTTTTGTTTTTTGCCCCCACCCCTTTAAGAGACTGAAAGAGACTGGAATGCTTCCTGGGGCAGCGGAGGTGAGCCTTCATTTTTTTCTCCCTTTTTTTCTCCCTCCCCTCACGCAGACAGGAGCAAGGAAGTGCAGAGGGGTGGGAACAGAGGAAGAGCGACAAACCCCCAAGATCTCTGGTCCGAATTTAAGTTGCCAGCGGATCTTAGGGGTTGTGTAAAAGTGCCCTAGTTATTTACCCCCCAACATCTATGTTCCCATAACTTCATTTTGCTGCAAGTTGGATGGGCAGGATGAGTATTAATATCAGTAGAGTTTGAATATGTCAGCCTTTGGGGATTTATCAATAATAATAAAAAGCACTCCCCACTCTGCCAGATCAGGGAAGCATATGTCACATTCGCTCCAGATGTGCTCAGTGACTGACTTTGCATCTGGCCTCCGTTCCCAGCATCAACAGCATCAAACACAACATGACCCCCCACATGAAAAAAAGAGAATTTCCACTTAAAAAGGGGAGTGATAAATATGTAACTATTTTTGAAAGGCATCAGACGCTTCATGTATATTTCATAATGAGCTAGTTGCTGTGTCTTTGCTCTTCCGTCTCAAATCACCCAAATTACATTTCAACGCAATTTGCATTAATAGTCTCATTTTCATTTAATTACAAGGCTCTTGTAAATAGCTAGGATGAAAGGAGTTTTCCGGAGAACACCCCCCTACAAAAAAATTAAATGCAGCTCGTCCACACTGTGCATTTCCCATGGAATGAAGGGAAAATGCATCATTTATTTAATTTATTTAAAATATGGTTACCTCGCCTTTATTCTAGACTATCTCTGGAATTCCCTCCCATAAGGAAGGTAGTATGTCCTTCAGCAGGCAGGCTAAGACATTTATTTTCCTTAATGACTGGTGGTTTGAGAGGAGTTTTTAATGGATCATTGTGCTCCATGGTAATGCTTGTTTTAATATTGATTTTATTATTTTTAAAGTACTAGTTGTTTAATTCTTTTAAAATATTTGCATAGTTTGATTTTTTTTTAGCTTTTAAATACTGTTTTCTGTTCTGAGCCACCTTAGGTCCTTTGGGGGAGAAAAGTGGGATAGAAATCTTTGTTCACTAGAGAGGAGAATGAAAAATACTGTTACAATCCCAGAAGGCCACTATGAAAATTCAAAATTCCAAAATCTGCTCTGTTTGCAACAGCCAAACAGTTCACTTCCAGAAGCCAACAATTTACACATGGCAGACTTCAGAGCTGGCAATTTAATAAGCAATACAATAAATACGGCCTGAAGCATTAAAATGATAAATAATAAAGCCAGAAAGCTTTTCCAAACAAAAGTTGCCTGCATCCTTTAAAATGCTATGCTGTAAACACATACACAGATGCATACAGATAGACAAAATTGTTTTTATATTTGGCATATGAAAATTGCTACTGCAGTGCAGAAATCTTTAATGGGTATGCATGTGACAAACAAATTATTTACTATTTTACTTAAAAACAATCTATGCTGTGCAGAAATCTCTTAATGGAAGTGCTCTGCATAACCAGCCATTTGCTTGTTCTGATAAAAATGCTCCATTTCTCTGCTCTCTGCTTTGCTAATCCAGGACTCTTAAATACACTATTTTTGTACATTACAGTCCAGGGAATTTGCTGCTTCTTGCATCCATCCATAAAAATATAATAAAATAAATCCTGCTAGGAAAAACCAAATGGAAGGGAACTATAAGATTTAAGCAGAAGACTGAAATGAATTTACAGATGGGGGAATTTAAATGTATAAACATTGATCACGCCAAAAATTGTAGAGTCCCCTAGCAATTTAATGGCCCAAATCCTGTCACTTAATGTAGTAAATCACACTACAGCAGGTACATTGAATTAATGGGAATTTAGTGAGTCCACTCCTCCATACATTTCATTGATTCAAAATGGGCCTACTCAAATTGTAACATATTATACTAAAAGAAGCTGCAATTAGAGCAGGTCCATTGAATTAATGAGTCAATTTATGGAGAGGTTGTCTCACCAAATCCTTAAGAATTCTGTTGTGTTCTTAGTGTAACCCGTGAACTGCCTGAGTTTGGAGTATATTAATAAATAGAAAGGAAGGCCCCAAACTTACCTTAGCTCCAGCCAAACTCTAGCCGGGCCCCAGCTGGGCGGGGCCTGATCAAGCTCCCAAGCACAGGTAATGGGAGACAGGTGTGGGATATGGGAGCTGGAGGCTGGAGAATGACTGAAGAGCAGGATTCTGGCTTGTCCAATTGGGGGCCAGCAGGCTGTTTAAACCATCCAATGGCCTGCCACGGGGTGTGTATATAAACTGGCCCTTGGGACCTTTTTAGCAGTGCTTTTTATCCCTTTGCAATGTGTGCCTTTGCTATGAATAAAGAGCTGAATTTCACTTGGGCGTCGCCTGGTTTCATCTGACCCACTATATAACAGATTCAATAGCCGTATTCTAGTGTGATTTACTATACTAAGCCACAGGGTTTTGGCTGTTATGTATTTAATATAATACCATCTATAGAGGGGCCACCCTTTAAGTAATTAATCTGTTCTCTGTGATGTTACGTCCAGTGGAAATTACTTAAAGCAGATCTGGATGGGGCACAAAGTGGCACAATGCATCCTGGGAAATGAAGTCCTTCATAAAAATGCGTAAAGTTGGTTTTTTACATTAAAAAGTGCATTATTTCTGGAGGACTTCCTTATGTCTGCGGAAATTATGTAAAATTGGATGTTTTGAAGCAAGGTCCCACTCTATTTACAATTCTCCTTTTGCAGATGCAAATTTCCCTTAATTTTTTCTTCTTCCAAATATTTCATTCAAAATGTGGCATTGGAGTGATGGGAATGACAATTTATATTGCTTTATAACTGCCATTTATATGATCAAAGATGGCGACGCTTATGCTCTCTTGCTATGCTCTCTTGCTCATATGTTATTCAAAGTAACCTGAGTTTCGTTTCCTGCGCCTGTGTAAGCCTGTGCCTGTGTAAACAATTATCTCTGTGTGTGAAACTATCCAATTAACCAGACTGTCCTTGTGAGGGATGCACTAGGCAATCATAAATCCCTGGCTGACAGCCAGTTCTCGTCTCGGGCAGACACGAACTTCAAAGAAGGCTAGCACCATGGCGCCATGCGTACATTCCTCCTTTCTACTTGATTTGTAACTATGTGTATGTTCCCCCTTCCTATTCGATTTGTGGCTTGTAGCTGGGGTGTTATCAGTTTTGGGAATGGGAGGGGCTAGGAGTGGAGAACTCTACAAAACACCTATGTACTCTTTGTCCGGCGCGCCAGATTTTCACGGAGCTGACTCCACTCATGGCCCGCTATGATAGCGCAATAAAAAAAGTCTTTCTCTGTTTACCTGAACCTTGGCATTCATTGAGCTCTTGACTCACCCCGAACTGCAGCGCAGAATCCCAAAAATAGGCTACAGATCTGGTGCATTGGCCGGGAAATTGCCCTCCTTCGGGGCGAGAGGCCAAGCCAGGCGATGGCCAGCAACCAGCGCCGGACTAACGGATCCAGTGCACACCTCCCAGATTGAGAGGGGAATCGCTTCGTTCAGCGTCTTGGCGGAGGTGTCATCGCCCGGAGAGAAAGACAAGCCGGCTGAGGGGGGAGAAACTCCGCGGAGCATTTGGTAAGGACCAGTCGTGGGTGAAACGTATGCCCCTTGAAGGGAGAGAGAAGAGGGGAGGGAACCCTCATTCTAAAGAGGTAAAGGAGAGGGGAGGGGAACCCTCATCCTAAAAGGACAGAGAAGATGAAAAATAATTCTCTGCAGGTAGAAGGGAGAGGGGAGGGGAACCCTCATCCCAAAGGTCATGGGCAGGATCCCATGGGAGTAGTGGCAGAGAGGTGAGAGCCTCTGCCCTCAAGTAGTAATAGGTTAAAAAGATTCTTTGATAGATAGGGGGAACCAGACTAAGTTGGGAGGGGGAAATGCGGGAATTTGTGTGGTCACCAGTCCAATGTCTCTGTGTGTGAGAGGAATGGTCGAGGCTTAGCGTCCTCTTGGCCGAGCGTGTCTGGGTTGCGCAGTTTCTGGCCAGGCGACTGCGCCAGATCGCAGCCGTTAGCGAGTCTTGTGTGTGTGAAGTGAAATAATAGGTGCAGGAGCGGACGTGGTGACAATTGTGAAAGCTAGTAGCAACACAATCAAATTATAAAATGGGGACAAATTCCAGCAAACCATCGACCCCACTGGCTTGCTTCATGACAAATTGGAGCACTGCCACCAAGGATTATGATTTTGGCATAAAGATGAAAAAGGAGTGCTTGAAAACCTTATGCCAATTGGACTGGCCAACTATGCAGCCCGGCTGGCCAGCCGAAGGAACTTTTAACGAAAATATCATAAGGCAATTGTGGCTTAAGATCCTTAAAAGTTACCCAGAGCAAGTCCCATACATAGAAATGTGGTGGGGAAATGTCCAGAAAAATTCCTCATGGATTCGGGACTGTAGAAAGTTGCCACCACAAGCCAAGCTCTTTGCCCTAAAGAAACAAGAGGCAGCTTTAGAAAGCCATCCGGAAGACTATGACACACTGACACCACCACCCCCGTATGTTCTGGACGCCCCGCAGGGAAATCCAGCAGCACCACCCACCCCCAATCCAGGAGCACTGCCCGGGATTGATAATTTCCCCAAACCCCAAGCTCTTCCGCAACCCGGACCTTCCCAGCCTGTCCCGCTACCCAAAGATGAGCCCCAAGCCAGAGGAGGGAAAGCGAATGACGATGAAAAAGACGAGGGAGAGGAAGAGAAAGAAGAAGAGGAGGAGGATGAGTTCCGCCAAAGAATGCAAGGAAATTTTGAATGGAGCGCGGCGGATCATAAGAGAGTAATGAAGTTAATCAAGGGGCATGATTCGGTAATGGAGGTCAGGACCCATGTGCTAGATGCCGCAGGGGAATGAAATTGGCACCAAAAGCAGAGATACCTTTTGAGAGCATATGATGCGGCAAAACATCAAGCTGAATTCCTTAAACGACAGGAGGCTGAAGGAAAAGCAAAGCTCATGCCACTGAGGCGGGTCTATGATCCCTTACCTCCAGGTCAGGAAGGACCCAGAACTTATACAATGCAACAGTGCCCTTCACATGTAGCGATATAATTAATTGGAAAAATACTTTACTGAGTCTAGATGATGACCCAGATAAAGTTCATGGCACGATGGACAGAATTTTTAGTGTTTACATGCCCACTTATGAAGATGTTCAACATCTCATCCGAGGCCTTTTTAATACAGAGGAAGCCTGGAAAATTTTTGAAGCAGCTAGACTATTCCGCACAAACCAAGGAGACACCCAGGCACAAGCAGAATCTGCGGTCCCAACAGTCACTTCGCCAAACTGGGACTATAATGATGATGGGGGGGGCGCCGCCTTGCGAGTTTACCATGCTGCAATTCTCCAAGGCATAAGGGCGGCAGGGAGAAAGAAAATTAACATGTCTAAAGTAAATGACGTGATTCAAAAGCAGGATGAGCCTTCCGGAACATTTCTGGAACGCCTTTTCCAAGCATTTAGAAAGTACACCCCCATTAATCCAGAAGACCCCGGGATGGAAAATATCGTAAAAACAGCATTTGTATCCCAGTCTGCTCCGGACATCCGCAAAAAGATCCAGAAGGATGCTAACTTTATGGGGCAAACTCTCCAGTGGATGTTGCAGCTTGCACAAACCACATATAATAACAGGGAGGAAGACCAAACTAACCAGAAAAGCAAGCCCCAGGTAAAGAAGCTGATGGCTCTGAATCAGGTCCCTGGTCCCCGTAGTTTCAATGGCCCCAAGCCCAGGCGTCCAACTTTGGAATTGGACCAATATGCGCTTGCACAAACCACATATAATAACAGGGAGGAAGACCAAACTAACCAGAAAAGCAAGCCCCAGGTAAAGAAGCTGATGGCTCTGAATCAGGTCCCTGGTCCCCGTAGTTTCAATGGCCCCAAGCCCAGGCATCCAACTTTGGAATTGGACCAATGTGTGCTGTGCAAAGGATGAGGACATTGGCGTCGGGACTGTTACCTGAATCCGGAAAACCAGAAGCGGGAAAACCCGAATCAAGGACCGCGTCGTCCCTGGCAGCCGGCAGCGCCCGCGCGACGTTCAATGCCCGTTCCGTCCAGTTACTACCAGCCAGGGAGCCTACACTCAATGCCCGGTCTCTCCAGCTATCAACAGCCAGGAAATTCCCCGCCTATCCAGGGACAGTCAGCTCAATTCTAACCTGCGCCGGTCCAACAAAAGACTCAGGTGCCCCAGGGACCCCAGCACGGGCAAGGTCCTGCCTGGACACCACCTTTCCAGAATTTGATGTCACTGGAAGAGGACATTCCATACTGAAGACGACAGGGTTCTTGCCCCCGTGAACCCACAGTCAGTGTTCAAACCAGGAGCCAAACAATCTAGTTCCTTGTTGACACGGGCACGAGCCATTCAGTAATCCCCAAACTTCTTGCATCCCTAGACAGGACTCAATCAATTAATGTGATGGGCGCTACCAGAAAAGCACAACGCGCCAACTTCATGCAGCCCGTCCAGTGCAAGTTAGGGGGCCAAATAGTTGAACACAAGTTTCTACACATGCCAGACTGTCCCGTTCCCCTCTTGGGACGAGATCTGCTGTTTAAATTAGGCGCCCAAATCACCTTCACACCCAAGGGAGAAGTCCATTTAACTGCCGGTAACCAAGAACCCGAAGGTGAAATGTGCCTTGAATACCCTTTGCGAGAGAGGTGGTGCTTGATGGTTGTTCGGGAGGAACCAAGCCAGCTTCCCCAAGACTTCCTA
Source organism: Phrynocephalus forsythii (assembly GCA_029282475.1). Taxonomy (NCBI): domain Eukaryota; kingdom Metazoa; phylum Chordata; class Lepidosauria; order Squamata; family Agamidae; genus Phrynocephalus; species Phrynocephalus forsythii. The sequence continues at coordinate 120,408,355 of JAPFRF010000004.1, forward strand.
GATCAAGTAAATCCAGAAGTATGGGCAGAAGGCAACCCCCTGAATATCCCTCCAATTATTGTTCAACTAAAGCCAATGGCTGGCCCAGTATCAGTTCCACAATACCCCATCGGAAGGGCTGCGGCAGAAGGGATATGGATACACCTGAAGAGACTGAAAGAATTTGGTATCCTAGTTCCTTGCCAATCACAATGGAATACCCCCTTGCTACCTGTCCGAAAGCCCGATGGAACTTTCCGCCCAGTCCAGGACCTCCGCTTGGTCAACGATTCAGTTGAAGCGCTCCATCCGAATGTCCCAAACCCATATACTATTCTTAGTCTAATTCCCCCGGAGGCCAAGTACTTCACCTTTTTGGACTTGAAGGATGCTTACTTCTGTTGCCGGCTGGCACCCCAAAGTCAGCACATCTTTGCTTTTCAGTGGGAAGACTCACAAACAGGGACTAAACAACAATTCAAATGGACCCGTCTTGTACAAGGGTTCAAAAAGTCTAGCACTCTATTTGGGGTCGCTCTAGCATCAGATCTTGCCACTTTCCCATGGAAAAAGGGGCAAATAGTCTTACAATATGTAGATGACATTTTGGCGGGACGGAAACTGAGGAAGATTGCAAGAAGCTCACCATTGACCTCCTAAACCATTTAGCAACAGTGGGCTACCGTGTCACAAGAAAGAAAGCCCAAATTTGTCAAGAATCAGTGCAATATCTAGGCTTTGATATCTCACAGCAGAAGCGCCAACTCCGGGAGGAGCGGAAACAAGCAATCATTCAAATCCCAGAGCCGAAAAACTGGAGGGAACTCAGAGGCTTTTTAGGAGCAGCAGGCTTCTGCAGAATTTGGATCCCCAATTTCAGTCTTTTGGCAAAGCCACTGCACACAGCTACACGAGGGAAAGAGAGCAATGATTTTCTATGGGGACCAGAACAACGACAAAGTTTCTGAGAGATCAAACAAGCTCTTTTAGAAGCGCCCGCCCTAGGTCTCCCCGATCCTAACAATCCCTTCTATCTGTATGCTGATGAAGACGAGGGCGTAGCGAAAGGAGTCTTGTGCCAAAAATTAGGAAGTTGGCAACAGCCAGTAGCTTACTTATCCGAAAAATTGACTCCAACTGAACAAGGATTGCCTTACTGCATGCGTGGGATTGTGGCGCTTGCGGCACTCCTAAAAAAGGCAGACAAATTCACCTTTGGGCAGCCAACTCACTGCATCACTAGGCATGCAGTTTTACCCCTCTTAGATGCCAAGGGTGGCTATCATCTGTCCCAAACAGCAATGATGAAATGTCAAAAATTATTCTCAAGAACTGGCCTTACTTTCCAGACTACAGAGGGTCTCAATCCAGCGACCCTGTTGGCCATTAGTGACCAACCAGCCTCCCATGATTGTATCCAAACCATGGATGAAACTTATTCATCACGGCCAGACCTCCGCGACAGCCTGCATCCACAGTGGAGGAATTGGTTCGTGGATGGGAGCAGCTCGATGAGTGAAGGCATAAGGAGAGCAGGCTACGCCGTTGTCGAGCTAGAGGACATTGTCATAGAAGCCAGGCAATTACCCCCGGGAACCTCAGCACAACAAGCTGAACTGATTGCTCTTACCCGAGCTTTGGAACTTTCTGAAGGGAAAAGCATCAATATTTACACAGACTCTAAATATGCGTTTCTTACACTACATGCTCACAGAGTGTTGTGGAAAGAAAGAGGTCTGCTTAACTCAGAAGGCACCTCAGTAGCTCACCCTGAGACCTTGTTGCAACTTTTAGAGGCAGTTTGGAAGCCCAAGGAAGTCGCAGTCATGCACTGTTACGGCCACAAGACTGGCCCAAGCTTAGAAGCCAGAGGGAATCGGCTAGCGGACCGCATGCCAAAGAGGCGGCCCGAAGCAATACCGAACTGCAATTAAGTCTTATCCCTGTAAATGTCCTCCCGCCAACACCACCGTCTTATTCCGCCGCTGAAGATCAATTCGCGAAAGAGCAGGGACTCACCAAGACTCCAGAGGAATGGTATGCGATCCCCAGTGGACAATTATGGGTCCCAGAAAGTCTAGCCCATCAAGTGATCCAAACTCATCATGACAGCACACACCAAGGTCCCGATGTAGCATACCACCAGCTAAGCCCATATTTTTATATTGCTAAACTCTGTCAGTTAGCTTCCAATGTTTCCCAGCGATGTGTGCTCTGTCAAAGAAATAATCCCCGATCAGGACATTTGCCTCATCCTGGCATTCAACACTATGGCCAGGAACCATTTGAAGACCTGCAAGTAGACTTTACAGAATTGCCACAATGTGGCCTATTCCGTTATTTGCTTGTGGCTGTATGTACATTCACAGGATGGGTAGAAGCCTATCCCACAAAAACTGAAAAAGCTAGTGAGGTGGTTCGCTGCCTTTTAAGAGACATTATTCCACTGTATGGCTTAGTGATGCGAACTATCGGATTTGACAATGGCCCAGGCTTTGTTCACCACGTCCTCCAGGGGCTTGCAAAGGCTTTGCGAATAAAATGGAATCTGCACACCGCATACAGACCTCAGAGTTCTGGACACGTGGAGAGAATGAATAGGACTTTAAAAACTCATCTGTTGAAATTGACTCAGGAAACGAGTAGAGGATGGGTTGAAATGCTGCCTATCGCCCTCTTTAGATCCAGGACAACTCCGTTGAAACAGTTAGGGGTGTCCCCGTTTGAACTTTTATTTGGCAGGCCTGTTCCAATCTCTTATGGGTTGCGACCCGAGGGAGTAGCCTCTGTGACTCATGCTAAATATCTTCAGATGCTCGGCCGATCTCTTTCTCGCCTCCACAGGTGGACGCTCGCCAGACTTCCGGTGGTCCTGCAGGAGCCCCTTCATCGCTTCCAGCCCGGGGATTCCGTTTGGATCAAAGATTGGAACCAGCAATCGTTGAAGCCCAAGTGGAAAGGTCCTTTCGTCGTCTTGCTCTCAACCCCCACTGCCGTCAAGATATCCAAGGTCGCTCCGTGGATTCATCATACCCGTGTGAAGCAAGCAGTGCTGCCCGAGAGGAGCGCGTGGACAGCTCACGCCAATCCAGATGACAGCTTGAAATTAACATTTAAAAGAGTCCATGCCGGGAACGGAAGGCCAGAGTAAAATCCTGCCTTCCTGAAGCTGTTGCATGGGTGGCGATTCTTCTCAGAAAGGCCCTGACTTTTATTTTGACATCAGGCATTCTGACATTCAGATCAACCCCCTCCGGCCTAGGAAGGAAGTAGTGGTAGAGGAATCAGGTGATCCTCTCACTGTGCTCAGTCCCTGGCAGCACCCGGTATGTGCTAGACTTTACACCTGTGGTTGCATGCACATTTTCTCCATCAGAGACGAACCTGATGAGCTAGTTTTACCCCACACCCACACGAGTTCTCATCATCCCCCTGGCCACATCGGAGCATATTTGCGCACTGTTGGCTACGGTGCCCACCGCTATCACCCTGTGGTTTGGTCCCAGCAGCTGGTAAGACAGCTTGCATGTGAATACTTTCAGAGCACTTCAAAGGGACGAGAACAATCATGTGGCCTGAAATTCCATGGTGGGTTTGGTAGGCTCTGATTCCTGTATTCGCTCTGGGATTGGTTATAATCTGTTGCGCCTGGAAGCACAGATTCTGTGGGTTGCCAAGACCATTGGGAATAGTAGCCCTTTTGTTTCTGTCATCTAAATGTCTGGCCACAACATCTGACCCAACTGAAGCGTGTATCCCTTGCATAGTTGATGGCAACCAGGGCAATAAGGTGGTCAAGACTTTGTGTTGCAAACATGCTGGGGTGACATGTCTCAATCAAGGTTTAATGTATCACATATGCACTGACACAACAGGAACACACTTATGTTATAAGCCGGAAGTCCCTATACATTATAACTTTTCTGTATGGGTGGGGATGGCAAAAACCACTGTCCCCCAAAGAGACAACCCAACTGGTGGTGGACTCTTATATTATTTAAATTCTACCGTTGTCTTAAAACAGGGCTCAAGCCCCGCGATATTATGGTTTGACGCCTGTATCGCCCTTGGAAAAATTAGGGGGTCCCCATGCGGATCTCAGGGACGGATTAATGCCTACAAAAACAATCACAAATATTTGTGTTACCCCCATGAAGGCTGGAAAGCCGGGAACCCAGAAAGGTGGGCGCCCTGTGGAAGCACGTACTCGTGCTCCGGTTGGGGGTGTGTATGCGCCTTCACAGGAGGGGGGTACAAGGGATGTCCACACATTTCACGCTTCACGAAGCAACTGGGCAACTTTGTTAGCATGGAAATAAGCAGGTCACATCCCTCTGTACAGGTTTATGGATTTGGAATAGATGGAAGTGGGAAGGATCCCATGACTTACATTACCATTACACACTCTGAAATTCGTGACAGACAAAGGAAAAATCATACGTGGTCTGTTGAAAATGTCTTAGACAGACTACAAAATAATCCCCTCACAATCCCTGAACAGGCTAAGAATTTATTCATTGATATGGCTCAGTCTGTGGCAACTGAGTTGGGAGTGACCAATTGTTATGTCTGTGGGGGCACAAATATGGGTGAACAGTGGCCATGGGAAGCCATGGAAATTGCCCCGGAACTCTATAACAATCTTTCCAGAATTGGAAACATTACAAAGAGAACTCCCTCCCACAATTTGACTTGGACCATCACATCTAAATTAGTTGGTCGTGTTTGTTTCTCAAAGAATGGAACCATTCCTGTAGGGTATCTGACTTGCATCGGAACCTGGGAAAATGGTGTCTGGATTTCCCCTTCTAATGCTTCTCAGCCAGCAAAATTAAATGCCACTCTTTTATCTTATATTTACTCTAAGACCCAAAAGGCTTGGGAAGCACATTCAAACATGTACTGGATTTGTGGCAGCATGGCTTACGAGTCATTGCCACCTCTATGGTCAGGATCCTGTGTGCTTGGGTTTATCAAGCCATCATTTTTCCTCATCCCCATCGAAACACAGCAATTCCTCGCAGTTCCTGTCTATGGCTCTTTAAGCAGGAAAAAGCGAGATGACACCCCGTTTGCAGGTTTTTCATGTAAAAACCCAGATGAATATGTTGGGGACATCTGGGACTCCCAAAGAATTGTATGTGCCTATGGCCCAGCCACATGGGCTCAAGATGGATCCTGGGGTTACAGGACCCCCATTTACATGCTCAACAGGATAATCCGCCTGCAAGCTGTGCTAGATCTGGCCAGTCAGTGAATAACCGCTGCACTCACCACAATAGCTGAGGCGACAGATCGGCTGCGCATGGCGGTTTATCAAAACAGATTAGCGGTCGATTACCTCTTGGCGTCAGAAAATGGTGTGTGTGGCAAGTTCAACCTGACGAACTGCTGCCTAAAATTGACCCTGTTGGCAAGGTCGTGGGCCAACTTGCCACGGAAATTAAACATCTTACTTTTAACCCTGCCCAGGAGTGGAAAGGCATACAATGGCAGTGGTTCAACGATCTCCTGCCCCAAGGCTGGATAAAAGCCTTGGGTGGTATGCTAATTGCTCCTTTATGTATCCTTTTGCTTCTTTTGATATGTATTCCTTGCTTTATGCGGTTTCTACAATCCACAGTTCAAAGAATTGTTAGTCAGACCGCCGCTCCTAAGCTAATTGCTTTGCTACAAGATTATGAGCAAATGCCTATGGACGACTCAAATTGAGTGTCCATAAGACAGAGGAGGGAATGATGGGAATGACAATTTATATTGCTTTATAACTGCCGTTTATATGATCAAAGATGGCGATGCTTATGCTCTCTTGCTATGCTCTCTTGCTCATATGTTATTCAAAGTAACCTGAGTTTCGTTTCCTGCGCCTGTGTAAGCCTGTGCCTGTGTAAACAATTATCTCTGTGTGTGAAACTATCCAATTAACCAGACTGTCCTTGTGAGGGATGCACTAGGCAATCATAAATCCTGGCTGACAGCCGGTTCTCATCTCGGGCAGACACGAACTTCAAAGAAGGCTAGCACCATGGCGCCATGCGTACATTCCTCCTTTCTTCTTGATTTGTAACTATGTGTATGTTCCCCCTTCCTATTCGATTTGTGGCTTGCAGCTGGGGTGTTATCAGTTTTGGGAACGGGAGGGGCTAGGAGTGGAGAACTCTACAAAACACCTATGTACTCTTTGTCCGGCGCGCCAGATTTTCACGGAGCTGACTCCGCTCGTGGCCCGCTATGATAGCGCAATAAAAAAAGTCTTTCTCTGTTCACCTGAACCTTGGCATTCATTGAGTTCTCGACTCACCCCAAACTGCGGCGCAGAATCCCAAAAATAGGCTACAGGAGGACAGCATTACAGCTACCACGGATCTCAAGATAGAGAAACGAAGAGTGGGTTCTGAGCCAAATCAAACCTTAGCTCCCACTAGAAACTACAATGACTAGAGCCTTGTGACACAGTAGTTAAATTCCTGCATGGCAGCCATAACTGTGCTCATGACCTGGGGTTCAATTCCAGGTGGTAGCCTCAAGGTTCACACCACCTTCCATTCTTCTGAGGTCAGTAAAATGAGTACCCAGATCTTGGGGGGGGGGGCTGGCAGGAGACAATGTATAGCATGCATAATTACTTGCAAACTGCCCAGAGAGATGCTGCACATTTTGATTTGCTTTGCTATGAGGCTGTGGTATCTTGGACATATTATGACAAAACATACTGGAAAATACAATAATGCTAGGAAAAGTGGAAGGCAGTGAAGAGTCACAGCTAACCTGTTATTTTTTTGTGGCTTTGCAATTACTTGTAATAATCCAATTAAGCAATAGCAAAGGTAGACCCAGTAAATAATTCTGTTTATTTTCAGCTGAAAACAAAACCAATGACTGGCAGTTCCAAAAAGGTTAGGAAAGAGCCAGGTCCCAGCAACATAAGGAAATGCAATGTATAGTTACATGTCAGTTTCGGTTTAGTTACAAGGAATGCATCAGTTTAGTCAGAGTTCAATTGATTCAATAAGTTCTTGTTAGAGATGGGCACGAAATGAAATTTTAATTTATTTCATTATTCATTATTAGTTTCATTGCGAAACGGAACAAATACTAAGCAGATCCATCAAAGAAAAATGAAACAAAAAGAAATGGAAATTTCCATTTAGCTTGCTTCATTTTTTGTTTTTCCATAAAAATGCATTGAAGCAATGCATTCCTATGGGGAAAAGCTGGCAATTCTCCCCCCCCAATGCACCCGGGTGGGGAAACTGCATGCTCCCCTCCCGCAGAAGCCACTGCCGATCAGCTGTAGCACAGGGGCTTCAGTGGGAAAAAAAGTTTTAAAAGCCCACCTTCCCCCCCTGATCGGGCGCCATCGAATGGGTGATAAAAGAAATAAAAAATAAATTAAAAAAACCCACACCAACCCAGCCCGTAGGCCAGCTGGTCAGCACAAGATAAAACAAATGTTTTAAAAATTGAAAAAATTTAAAAAATGCTGACCTGGCATGCGGGCCAGCTGGTAGGTGTGAGTTAAAAGAAATAAAATATTAAAAAAACACACCGACCTTGCCCATGGGTCAGCTGGTCAACATGAGTTAAAAAAACACACATGCTGACCTGGCCCGCGGACAGCTGGTGGGTGTGCAATAAAAGAAATAAAATAAAATAAAATAAGTGCCGACCTGGCCAGCTGGTTGGCGCAAATTAAAAGAAATAAAAAATTAAAAATTAAAAAACACACCGACCTGTCCCATGGGCCAGCTGGTCGGCGAGAGTTAAAAAAATAATAAAAAAGAAAAACGAAACAAACGAAGAACAAAATAATTTTTTTAAAAAAATCATTTTATTCTAAACAAATGAAACAATACAAAACAAAAATGAAACGAAATGCCATTTTGCCATTTCGTGCCCATCTATAGTTCTTGTCTTTTCCATCTTCAAAGGAAATTCACTTCGCCGTTGTCCAACCCCTGCCCTACTTCAAAGTAACACACTAGATTAGAATGTGGGGAGAGGTGGCAAGCATTAACTTATGGCTGTCTACTCCTTTTTTCTTCCCAGGTTCTTATCTATCCAGAAGTAGGAGTTAAAACAGAAATAATGGGCCAGTGCAAGGAACTAGTTCTACCTGGCTCTGTGCCGTGTGCTGTTGAAGGTCAGGTCATAGATATGGCAAGATATACAGATTCCACACATCCTGGACATAATCTGTTTCAATTGTTACCCTCGGGGTGAGGTTTTAGGGCATTGCATACTAGGACAACTAGATATAAAGATAGTTTCTTTCCAAGTGCTATCAAACTGTTGAATAATTAATTTTTACTTCTATTCTTTCTTTTTAAATAATAGCTTATATTGTATTGTACTGTGTTTTTATTGTTGAATATATAATTCTTATATTTCCTTTTATATATGGAGAGCACTTTTTACCAAAACAAATTCTGGGTGTGTCCAACCACACTTGGCCAATAAAAAGGATTCTGATTCTGATTCTGATTCTAATGAGAGCATTACATCATGGCTGGGTAGGTGTGGGCCTTTAGCTTAGGGTGAACCAAATATACAGTTATACAGTAGTTCCCCTGCGACAACACTGCTCTCAGTATAACACTGTGCACTTGATATTCAACCAGTGTCATAGGAAATGTGTACAAGAGATAGGGTACATTGAGGTTCATCTAGAGCAGTGGTTCTCAACCTGTGGGTCCCCAGATGTTCCTGGACCGCAACTCCCAGAAGTCTTCATCACTAGCTGACCTGACCAGGTTTTCTGGGAGTTGCAGTCCAGGAACATCTGGGGACCCACAGGTTGAGAACCACTGATCTAGAGCACCTCCATTTGAGCTCAGTAAGCTTTGTAGACACAAGCTTTGTAGACACCCCAGTGGGTTGTACTTACTCCACTATACCAGCACAAACATGGCAGAGGCTCTCCACATCAGGCCTCAGAGAGATCAGTATTGGAACTGATGCTGACATAGCTTGGGGAAGTTTTAGTTCAGCCTGTGGACCTGCTGGGCTTTTTTTTTTTTTTTGAGAGAGAGAGAGAATGAAAGCGGATAATTGAAGCTGCTAGAAACCTCCAGAAGAGGCTGTTTGGCTTTTAAATAGCTCACAAGGGACCCTTTCCTGTTTAAGACCTCAACATAGCCATTTTTCACAATGTGAAGCAGACTTCTAACCATTTCCAGACAGTTGTTGTGAGTTTTTCAGGCTGTTTGGCCGTGCTCTGGAAGTTTTTCTTCCTAACATTTCACCAGACTCTGTGGCTGGCATCTTCAGAGGGCAAGGAGCTCAGGGAACGACGAGTCATCCCAGAGCATAGAGAAAAACTCCTTGTTCCCTCAGCTCCTTGCCCTTTGACGATGCCGGCCACAGACTCTGGCAAAACGTCAGGAAGAAAAACCTCCAGAACACGAGCAAAGAGCCTGAAAAACTCACAACACCTATCAGATCCCAGCTGTGAAAGCCTTCAAGAATACATTTCCAGACAGCTTAGTAGTTTAGGGACCTGGCTGTGGAACCAGAAGTTGGGAGTTTGACTCTCCATCCCAAGAGAGAGCCAGCCTGTGTGGCCTTGGACAAGTTGCATAGTGTCCCAGTTCTCCCAGAAGAAAGGGATGGTACACCACTTCTGAATAGTCTCTGCATAGAAAACCCTGAAAAGGCAGTGGCGTAGCAAGGTTTTGGGATGCCTGGGGACAAAGTTGTTTTTGTGCCTCTCCGGCCCTCCCCAACCCCATCACATCCACCTAGCAAAGGGGGGACAATCCTGTGGGTGTGGGGTGCACGGGCATGCAGGTGCGTGAGTGTTAGCACATGTGCCTTACCTCTCCTGCAGTGGTGATGAAGAGTTGGAGGAGGAGGAGGAGGGCGCCACAGCCACCATGTTCGCACACCTGCCTGCCTGCTTGCTTTGCCGCTCACTTGGTGCATGGTGGCAGGAGGGTGCAGGGCTTCCTCCCCCTCCAGGTGCCCCCAGATTTCTGTGCCTGCGGCAGATGTACCCTTCTGCCCCCTAGATACGCTCCTGTGAAAAGGGCCCTTATAAGTCAGCACTGACTTAATGGGGTGTGTGCAAACACATGGACCCATGCTTGCAAGGAAGGGTCTCAATGGTAGAAAATTGATTTTGCTCTGGTAGACCTAGGGCGTTTATACACGACCCCTAAGCTCCGCGGCAAAGGGCTGCAAGCTCCGGACCTTAAAAATGTTTCCCCACCAGGTCCGGAGTTTGCAGACAATTAAGTACGACCCCGCCCACCTAAGCGCGACCCAGCTGCACTTTCTTGTACTTGCTTTTGGGAGGTGAAAAATATTTGATGCGGAGAGTGCCTGAGCTCTCCTCGCTTCTTTTTGTTGTTTTTCTTTCGCCTCCGCCCCTTTAAGAGCAACCAGGAAGTAAACCCGGGGCTCAGAGCAAGCTTCCACGCACGGGAGGTAAGGGTTTCTTCTTTTGTCCGTGTCTAAGGCTTTTTTCCCCTCCCTCCCCTCCCGCAGACAGAACAAGGAAGTGCGGAGTGGGTGGGGACGGAGGAACAGCAAGGAACCCTCAAGATCGCTGGTCCGAATTTAAGGGACCAGCAGATCTGAGGGGTCGTGTGAAAAGGCCCCTAGAGAACTGGATGCATGCTTTTTTTTGTCAAGCAGTAACATGGTTTAATAGACAGCATTTTGGATTTGAAGTTGGGGTATTCAGGTTCAACATTCCTCTGAATCATGGAACCCACTGGATGTTGGGCCAGACAGAGCTCTCTTTCATGTTCTAACCTACCTTACAAAGTTAATGTGAGGATAGAATGTATCAGAGGAGAGCTATGGAGGAAATGTGGGATACAGTCAACTAATGAATAATATATATAATTGCTTTTGATAAGATGCTGCTTAAAAGCAGTTTTTTCAAGACCAAGAAGGCTGATCAATAGATATATTGGCAGAAATAGTTCAAGGTATTGCACACTAAGGGGAAAAAGGGGTAACATCTTGGGAAGAAATATAAAGATGTTCAACACTGTCAGAGTATATGCTATTTGATCAGCCAGCAGAAGCAATACTTATTGAATAGATAGTTAGCCAGAGACAGAGTTTTCTTAAAACCAAACAGCTATATTGCAAACTGTACAAAAATATATCACAGCATCACAGAACTTATACAAAGTTCAACAAAGCATAGAGGGAAAAGTCACATTAGTACATTTATACAAAATTCAACAGCATAACAGCATAACAGCATATGTTACATTGAAAAAATATATGACAGAGAAACAAAGTGGGTGCCTTACTCACGGAAGGCCCAATGAACAATGATTTACAGAACGTTTTTATACATGTGTCTGTCCAATCATAAATGACATTACCTCATAGCTATTGCAACCGCTTGCATCAGCCAAAATTCATTATGTTAATTCTTAACATCTGCACTCCATTAGAAAAAACTATACATTGAGTCACTGTGACTTTGCACTTTTACAGACTCGATCTTTAAATCAATTAAATACATATTAGCAGGGCTGGCGCGTCCATTAAGGCGAACTAGGCAGTTGCCTAGGGCGCCAAAATGGAGAGGGCACTGGCCAGCCTGCTGCCCCCCCACTGCCCCCCGCTGCCCCCTGCTGCTGGCAACTGCCATCCATCCCCCGCCGCCTGTCGCCCGCCGCCTGCCACCCCCCGTGCCCATCGCCGCCCACCTCCTGCGCCCGTTGCTGTCCGCCCCCGCCCGTCGCCGTCCCCCACCATCTGCCGCCCCCCGCCATCTGCCGCCGCCCCGCCACTCCGCCACCCCACCGTCCGCCCTACCCCCACCCCTCGCCTAGGGCGCAAAAAAAAACCCCTAGCGCCGGCCCTGCATATCAAATACAGTGGACCTTTGCATAACAAATGGTTTGTATAACATAAAATTTGTACAACATAAAAAATTCCAGAGATAGGGGAAATTTGCTTAACAGAATCGCCTATGGGGCAAATCTGTACAACATAAAAATGGGACCACTCTGTTTTCAATGCATTCCTATGGAAATTTGTATAAAGGAAAATTCGCTTAACATAATTTCATTTGGAACGAATTAATTCCTTTATACAAGGTACCACTGTATATACAGAACATCCTGTCTAATACATGTATTTCACTAACTAATATCTGACAAACACATAAAATGAAAAGCAGAAGACTTTGGGACAGCTGAACCTCCAGGCACTGAAGTCTAAATTACAGCCCTAAGAGCTCCCATGTAACATTCAGTTGCTGATGGAATAAGTATTCCCTTTGCTTATTTTACTTCCTTAAAATATTTTATAGATATTCAATAAAATGAAACAAGCACAAAAGAAAAAAAAATAAGTTGGGCAGAAGGAAGACAATGAAGGAAAGCTCAGGATGAAGAATGTGCAAAGTCAAGCAAAATTCTGACTGAATTTTTGAAAAGAGGAAAAGATTCTGAACCATCAACATCAAAATCAGTAGAGGATGTAACGAGGCACACATCACATGACTCTACTAAAAAACCTGAAGAAGAAGACTAAGGGCTGTATCACACATCCTTTAAAATGCTGATTAAATTTTTTGCTCTGATAAAAAATGCGAGCCAGAAGTCCATAGTAGCTTGCATACAATCCAGTTTTCTGCCCCCCCCCAATAGCCCCGACCAGCTCATCCTGGGGCGGGTCAGTGCTTTTTAATTTATTTTTTTAAAATTTCTCCTCCCCCCTTTTGTCAACCTGTTTTTTTGTTATTTTTCTTTTTTCCCCTAGCGCCACCTGCTGGCTGTGGGACTAAACAGCACTTTTTAAAAAAATCTTTGTAGGTGGGAACAGAGATCCCACATCTTAAATCATGTGACCAAGAAAGAAGAAAAGCCGGACGTTCACAATCTCCAGATCTTCCCCCAGGTGAGATAGTGGCCTTTAGAAGAGAACTACAGCAGCTAACGCAGACTCAAGATAGCTAGATTTAGATAAAAGAGAATAGCACAGTTCATCAAATGCTGAAGATTTGGATGATGGTTTACCTGATCCAGTTCAACAAGCCAAACCCAAAATATACTAAAATTGTAGCTGATGCAATCCATCATCAAGACTTTGGATATATGAAGTTTGACCAGGCATCAGGAAAAGTAATCGTGTCAGGTGCACTTCATATAGAAATAGTGGAGAGAGGGTCGATTTATTTTTAAAATAGTGCTGGGCCTTTTGCACAAACAAATAATAGATCAATGACTTCATCATGGTTTACAAAACAATTAGGAAAAGGAAAAGGAGGTACGGTGAATCGATCTTGGTTGGTGTATTCCCCTGTGAAGGGTGCAGCGTTTTGTTTTTCGTGTCTGCTTTTCCCATCAAAAGATGCAGCCAGTAACTGTTCTTCTCTGGAAACTGAAAATGGTTTTACTAATTGGAGAAACCCCAAAAAATTACTGCACATGAGAATTCCCAAAGGCATCAAGATTCTTTCACAACATGGAAAAAAAATGGAAAGGTGACTGATTTTTGAAAAAGTTTTAATAGATGCACAGCTACAAGATCAAATTTCCAAGGAGATGGGAAAATGGCAACAAGTAATTAAGAGGGTGTTATATGCATAAAATATTTAGCCAAACAAAATTTGGCCCTAAGAATCCTGAAAATTTTATAGAACGTGTGAAGCTTGTTGCAGAGTTCGATCCAGCCATGAACGGCCACCTTTTGTATATGCAGCAAAATCCAGGATCAACTACGTACCTTTCACCAGAAATATAACATGAGTTCATCCAGCTTTTAGAAAAACTTGTGTAGGACATTAAGAGAGCCAAATACTATGGAATAATGTTTGATTCCACTCCTGATGTTTCTCACCAAGAACAAATGTCGGAGACCATTAGATATGTAGATATAAAATTTGAGGAAAGAACTGTAGTTGTGAAGGAGTCTTTCTTAGGATTCATTGAAACCTATAAAAAAGATGCAGCAAGTATTGCAGACGTAATATTGCAACAACTGGAGAAGAACAAATTGCCTTTTGAAGACTGTCAATCACAGTGTTACGACAATGCATCTGTAATGTCTGGCTACAAATCAGGAGTGCAATGAAGACTTGCTGCACGTAACTCAGGCATGTCCAAACTTCGGCCCTCCTGATGTTTTGTACCACAACTCCCAGAATTCTAAGCTTAGATTGCCAATGGCAAAGGACCGTGGGAGTTGCGGTCCAAAACATCTGGAGGGCAGAAGTTTGGACATGCCTGACGTAACTCAAAAGCTATATTTGTTAACTGTGATAACCACACACTTAATTGGGGTTCATGAGCACCACCCCTAGAGTTGGACACGACTAGCACACATGTGCGGGGGGAACCTTTACTTTTACCTTTACTGTTTTATGATCTAAGCCCCCTTTTAGGGAGAAAAGTGGGATAAATATATTTTATCTATCTAACTAACTAAATAATAAACATCAGTCGGCTTAATAATGTAAGCCACAGCCTGCAGCTTGCAAGATCTCAGCAGTAGAGATGGGCACGACTTAGCGGTATTCCCGTTTCCGTTTCCGTTACTCGGTTCTGTTACTCTATGGAAACGGTAACGGGAATTACTCCGCCAGACTTCGAGCTCGAACTGACGAATGAACAATTTTGGTCTGATTTGTTGTGCTCGTTCCTTGCATCGCGCGATCGCGCGATGCCACGCGGCACAGAAAAAAAGTGTTTAAAAGTTAAAAAAACCCGGTTCCCGGCCAAAAAGCAGGCGGAAAAATGCCTGCCGTGCCTCAGGGCACCTACCAGAGGGGTTGTTTCTGGAGGTCCCCGGCCTCCCCCCACCCCCCGTCCTGGGCTGCTCTGGTGGGACTCGCCGCAGGCTCGCAACCAGCAAAAAGCCCAGTCTCGCCGCCGGCCGCCGCAATTAAAGCACAAGCAAGCAGCACATACGGCACAGGAAAAAACTTTTAAACTCTCCCCCCACCCATTCCCGGGCCAAAAAAGCAGGCGGAAAAATGCCTGCTTGACTAAGTGCGCAGGGCACCTACCGGAGGGGTGGTTTCTGGAGGGGGGGTCCCGCCTCCCCCCCGTCCTGGGCAGCCGGACTCGAGTCGCCATGCCATGCGGTGCGGGCGGGGGATCCAAAATGGGGCGGCGAACGCAATATTGTTTTTGAAATCGTGGTCCAAAAACACACAAGCACAACAGAAAGAAACACGCGAAAATTTATAAACTGCCAGATTTTTCACAGTAGCGGTGGGGATTTTTTTGGAACAAAATGTCTCTCCTCTCCTCCTCTGTCCTCCATTGATTTTATGTTTTATTTTTATTTTTTTTACACCTGCGCAATGATGGGCTGGCCGAGTGGCCAGCCATGTGGGAGTGGACGACCATGCAAATTTTTGGAGCCATCCCACCAATCGCATGGCCACTTGGCCCCGGAGACTTCTGGGATGTGCCAAAAAGCCCCCTAAAACCTGCCCTAGCCCCCGAACCCTAACCCTAACCCTTGACTCTTTCCTTACCCATACGTCACAGACTGTCTTCTTAGTGGGTCAGAGAGGCACCCAGAGGTGCAACCCACTAGCCCACCGTAACCTTACCCGTCACTAGCCTAACCCTAGCCCTTGCACTAACCCACCTTAACCCTAAGCCAGATCTACTTGCTTGCATTGCACTACACGCAGCAAGTACAATTCCCTTCTGTGTGACACATGGCGGTGCAAGAGCCTTGTGCAGGGAAGGCATGACGCTGTCACTCTCACTGGTCTCACTGTCTGCACAACTGGTATGCAATATCCATATGGCTATTGCATACCATTTTGCAGCAGCAGCAGGTGAAGAGGGGAGACCCGCATGTAGAGGGGTCTCTTGGAGCCTGCTTCCCCTTCCTAGTGGGAGGATAGGAGGCACCCATGGGTGCCTCCAGGAGCCCACTTTCCCTTTATAGCGGGCCAGAGGAGGCACCCACCGCAGAGGTGCCTCCAGGAGCCCGCTCCCCCCCCAAAAAACCAGTACTAACGACAACGAAAAAACGAACCGACTAATTTTTGCGAATTTTCGCGAAAAACGGAAACGAGCCGAAACGGAACCGGCCCGACTAACGACAACTCGAAAAAATTTTTTTTCAAGTCGTGCCCATCTCTACTCAGCAGGGCTTTCAATGATGGGAGCTTTCTGGAGGTTATTCAGCCAGTACTACGTTGGAAGCAACTTGATGGCACATGGCAAGAAAAATGCTGTATGTTCCCAGAAGTCCCTCACATTCTACTGCCTTCTTGTGGTCGTAGTAGGACATAACTTTGAAATCCTTTATTTTGGCCCAACCCTCATAATTCCATAGCACGCCAGGACACAATGTGATGGGACAGTCCTAAGAATAAACACAAGGGGCCCCAGCATGATCCAGAAATAGAAGCATCCCTCCACATGGCAGAAATCTGTACCTGTTTTGTTATTTTGACAGTCACATTTCCATTCAGCGGCTAATCTCTTTAACAAGTATTTCAAATCCAGGGGCAAAAATCCAAATTTGGGAGGGCCCCCGAGGCTACATCCTGGGTAAGGTCATGGGGTAGTGGCAGAGCAATCTGGTTCAGGGCCAGATGTAAATCTCACCTCAGCCCAAAAGCTTTCAAGCCCACAGTACTGTTCCAGATAGTTCCTCTGCCATGTAACGATCTTTCATATTTTCCCAAGATACTCCTGCTGTATTAGGTTATGCTACCCCCTCTTTATTTAGACCTTTGGGTAGCAGGCAACATATAAGTTGTATAAATAAATAAATAAATAAATAAATAAATAAATAAATAAATAAATAAATAAAAGATGTTTGCCCCTCCTTTCTTCTAAACAAAAAGGACCCAAAGTGGTTTAAATCATTAAAAAGAAACAATATTCAAAGCTAAATGCGATAAATTATTCAAATATGGAAAAACAATTGAACAAACATCATATTAAAGTATTAGATAAATGTATTACCAGAACAAATTTAAAAGTAAGAATAATACAAAGATTTTTAAACCCCTCTTAGCTACTAACTAAGGGAAACAACAGAGCACACTCTGGAAGTTGAATGATAGCAACTGGACTTCTTTTCTTGTGAGACTGAAATGTTTCATTGCTCATCCAAGCAGCTTTGTCAGTCTTGGATGAGGCTTGGATAAGTAGTGAAACATTTTGATCTCACAAGAAAAGAGGTCGAGTTGCCATCACTCAACTTCCAGATAACTTCACTTGGATGACTGAGAATCTTCACAGAAACAGAGCACAATACAGTGAAATCTTGACTTACATACTGCTTGACTTGCATCATATTTGACTTGCAGCAAGAAGGGGTCTGTTTGACTTGAGTCGCAGGCTTTGACTTACATCTCGGAGCCTCGGCACAAGGCACTGGAATTGGGCGGCAGCCACAACCCAGCATCGCGGCTGCCGCCTCCAAACTGCTCCTTCCTTCTTCCCCTCCTCCGGCAGCGGCGGCTTCGGCGAGGCCAGCTCAGAGCACCTGGAGCTGGTCCTCGGCCTGACTGAAGCCGCCGCTGCTGCCGGAGGAGAAGAAGGGCCGGGAGCTCGGGGCTGGCCTCGCTGGTTAGACAGTCGGCTCAGTCTTGTAAAAAATCTGGCTGCAGAAGTCTGGTCCACAATGGAAGCGCTTTAGTTGGGGAGCTGTAAAGTTGTGGGACTCTAATAGTAAGCATAGAGTTATTCAGAACTTGGAACGTCAGGTTAAAAATCAGTAAAACGTAAATGTTAGACATTGTTTCTATGAACATTAAAAAGTGGAGGCGTATAATTTGTGGACTATAATTCCAGTGCCTCCTCCTCTCTTTGAAGAGACATTTCATTTACATCCCCAGAAGGAATCTCCTATCCCAGTCAAATTTGTGTTAAATTGCTGTTTTTGGGGGTCTTTTTCATCATCTGGAACAGATTAATCCGCTTTCCCATTACTTTCTATGGGAAACGTTCGTTTGACTTAAGTTATGTTTGACTTAAGTCCAGACCACTGGAATGGATTAATGACGTAAGTCAAGGTTCCACTGTAGTCAATTTAAAACCCTGTTCAGACCCCTAATCATTGAGGAAAAG
The DNA here is from genome assembly GCA_029282475.1 of Phrynocephalus forsythii. NCBI lineage: Eukaryota > Metazoa > Chordata > Lepidosauria > Squamata > Agamidae > Phrynocephalus > Phrynocephalus forsythii. Next base: position 120,426,360 of record JAPFRF010000004.1, read on the forward strand.
CCTGCCACTGGTTGTTTAAGTTTTTTTTTAGATTATGTTTTTGGGGCTTTAGTTTCTATTTACTGGTTATTGTTCTGTGTACAGTAGTTGATTCTAACTGCTCAGGATAGTTTCAGCCCTGATGGGGCTGTATATAAATAAGAAAAATAAATAAATTAGAGAGAGAGAGATTGAGAGAAAGAGAGAGAATTAAAAGTGGAAGAACAATGAAAAGCCTGGTAGCATCTTGCACTTTTGTTTGGCATAAGTTTTTATTTCATGTAGGCTATTCTACAGTCAATAAAGCTTACTGTATGTGAAATAAAGCATGACACAAAATGTTTATTTGTCTTTACTGCAACGGACTAACGTGGCTGTCCCTTTGGACGGTCCCTGGGAAATGACATGGGAGAGAAACCAAAGCCTGTGTGTGTTATGAGGTGGATTTTCTCTTCCTTCTGTTGGCATCACTTACTCTGTCGAAATACTCAGCAGTTATAACTGCCACTGTCTTCAGCTTTCAAGAGAAGAGCCGTGCAGCAGGAGGGCTATGGAAGACAGAACTGTGCTTTGATATTTACAGAACGAGACACTGTGACATTCTGTGCCACAGCTGAAAAGGAGACAAGTTCTGACATTTTCCACAGTGGTTTTAATACTTTTAGGGGAACAGAATATTCTTATTAAGGCAGGTCATGTTCCCTTCATGAGCTTTGAGGCAAGCAAGTATATCTGGAAGAACTTGAGAACAGTGTTTAAAGAAAAGCACTTAGGGATGGACAGAGATTTTTTAAGCTTTCTTAAAGTCTCCAGCTAATAATTATGAATAAAACCAAACCAAACCACAACGACAACAATGACTATGACTATGACAACGACAACGACAACAACAGTGACAATGATGATGACAACGACGACAACGACAATGACAATGACGACAACGATGACAACGACAACGACGACGACGACGACAACAACAACAACAACAACAGACTACTGTGGCGAGACAACTTGATAAGTGCTCCAGCTTTCAAGTTGAATTCCTCCAGATAAAGGGACCTTAATAAGGGTAAAGTTTCCTTGGATGGGAAACAAAGAAGAGGCAGCAACTGCGGACCACAAAGGGAGTGACGGCGAACTTTGTGGAAGCAGGAAAATGCTTCATCTCCCACTGGGGGAAGGCCTTTGCTATTGTGAAGGTGGAGCTGTCAGTGCCGGACATTAAAAGCTGTAAATATTTGGCGTGTCTTGAGTAGACTGTCCCTGAGGACAGTCGTGCAGGCCCTGGTGATCTCGAGGATCGACTATTGCAATGCCCTCTACGTGGGGTTGCCCTTGACCCTGGTCCGGAGCTTAGATAAAGGCTGGTGGTGGGTGCTAATAACATCACCCCAGTCCTGGTCCGCCTGCACTGGCTCCCGTTTCCGGATCAGGTTCAAGAAACAAAGGACCAGGATACCTGGCAGAGCGCATCCCCCTGAGGGCATCCGGATCCAGACCCACGAGATCGGACCACAAAGGAGAGGCGTGGAAACGCGTGACGCGGGACCGCGCCTTTGTGGAACCATCTCCCTCCTGAGCTGCGCCTGCTGGAGTCCCTGCCCGAAGAGGGCTTTGAAGACCTTCCTCTTCAAAGAAGCATTTGGTGTCCTCATTACTTTGCTCTTACCGGGAAGATTCCGCTGCCCTTGCTTGAAGGTTGAGCTTTTTAGCCTTTTTAGCTTTTTAGCTTCTTGGACATTAAAAGATGGAGCGGGATATAAGTATTTAAATAAATAAATAAATAAATAAATAAATAAATAGAATGCTTCTACTTCTTTTTATGAGAAGCTTCTCCTTGGCATCTGGAAAATCTGTCCTTCAAACAAGCACTAAACCCTCCTTCTGAGGAAGTGACTTTTAGCAAAGAAGAGGTGAATGTTTTTGAAAGTCAAGCACAGAAGAATATTTAAAGGAAACTACCTTATACCCAGGGCCGGCGCTTCCATTAAGGCAAACTAGGCAGTTGCCTAGGGCGCAAAAATGGAGAGAGGGCGCTGGCCAGCCTGACCTCCTCCCACCACCACCCAGCTGCTGGCCACTGCCGTTCATCCCCCTGCCTGCCATCCGCCCATTGCTGTCTGCCCATTGCTGCCCGTCGCCATCCGCCCGCCGCCACCGCCATTTGCCGTCCCCCACCCCCTGCCCCCGCTGCCGCCGCCCCTGTCACCCGCCCACTACCATTTGTTACATTTTTAAAAGAATAGAGGCAGTTAGGTATTGACAAGAACTTCTATGCATAAAATGAAACATACAGACCAGGAGGCAGCTCTCTTATAATAGCCCATAAAGTATTAACTTGAATTAGTGATGATTGCTGAAATTAGGCATTCTTTGGAAGAATGGGTAAATATACTGTGGATGATATATAGAATATATATAGTTAGCCAAATCTATCCTAAATTGCTTAGTATTGAAGAGCTAAACTCAGTTTGAATAGATTGTTGAGATTAGATAGGCTATATTCTTTGTATTAAAATAGATGTAAGTAAAGATAGTTAGAATAGGGATGAGATAATAAGGAAACTAAGTATGAAAGTATTGAAAGATATGAATTATATTGGGTTCAAATGTTAGTAACAACTATGACTAAAGCAGTAACAGGACAGGAGACAAGCAATATATTTGTTTTATGTAATTTAGTGTAGAAAATTAATAAAAATGTAAACAATAACATTTATTGTTTAAATAATATAAGATATTAGTGAAACTATGTATTAGACAGGTATATAAATAAATAGTCTGTATGCATTTAATCGATTTCTAAAATGGAGTCTGAAAATGTGCAAAATCACAGTGATTCAGTCTAAAGGTCCCCCCCCCCATTAGACTGCAGGTGAAAAGAGTGGGCTTCAATGGGTTTAGCTCATACAAGGTACTCCAACAGCCATGATGCAAAGTGTTACCTGATTGGACAGATAAATGTATATAAGTGCTCTGTTAATCAGCGTTCAATGGGCCTTTTGGGAATAAGGCACCCATTCTTGTCTCTCTATGTGATGTGGTAATTATGTATGCCACGTATGATGAAATGATGTTATGCTGTTGATTTGTCTCCATGTAACTTATCTGTGTATATATATATGTAATGTAGCTGTTTTGTTTTAAGTAAGCTCTGACTTTTGTCTGTTTCTGCTTCTGTCTATGTAATTGTTCAACAAGTCTTTGCTTCCGTTGACAGAACAAATTAGAAAATACTTTGGAGAATACCATGGCGAATTGCTGGAACAATCCTGTATTCCCTGTTTTAAGAATCGAAAGAGCAAGAAGAAATGAGAGATCTTGTTTGGGATGAAATGGCTTTTGTCTGTACCCATAAGCCAAAGGAGTGTTTATTAGAATCATGCTTCACTGGTAGAGTGTGCCCCGTGGATAGCTCAGTGGTTTAGACCAGTGCTCCCCAACCTTTTTATCACCGTGGACCGGTAAATGCTTGATAATTTTTCCCTGGCCCGCTTGTTTTGATTTAATAAGATAAAAAATGTAAATGCCCCCCCCGGCCGCTGACGCACATGCGTGCTAGTCATTTCCCACTCTAGGGGGCGGTGCTCATCTCCGTACTCAACCCGAAGAGCCAGTGTTGTGCGATGAGTCCTTGGCATCGCTGCAAGGAAACACTGTTTTTACTTCCTTGCATTTCCCCCCCCGGGGGCTACCCAGCCGCCGTGAGGTCTTGGGACCCTTCGCCCTTCCTTGACATGAGGCCTCCCTCCCTCCCTCCTTACTTTCTTTCTTTCTTTCCCTTTTCTTTCTCCCTCCCTCCCTCCCTCCCTCCCTCCCTTCTTTCTTTCTTTCTTTCTTTCCTTTTTCTTTCTCCCTCCCTCCCCCTCTCCCTTCTTTCTTTTCTTTCTTTCTCTCTCTCCCTTCCTCCCTCTTTCTTTCTTTCCTCCCACTCTCCTTCCTTCCTTCCTTCCTTCCTTCCTTCCTCTTTCTCTCCCTTCTTTCTTTCTTTCTCTCCCTCCCTCTCCCTTCTTTCTTTTTTCTTTATTTCTTTCCCTCTCCCTCCCTCTCTTTCCTTCCTTCCTTCCCTCCCACTCTACCTCCTTCCTTCCCTTCTTTTTTTCCTTCCTTCCTCATTTTCTTTCTTTCTTTCTTTCTTTCTTTCTTTCTTTCTTTCTTTCTTTCTTTCTTTCTTTCTTTCTCCTCCTCTCCTTCCTCCCCTCCCACTCTCCTTTCTTCTTCTTTCCCCCTTTTCTTTTTTCTTTCTTCCTCTCTCCTCTCCTCTCCCTTCTTTCTTTCTTTATTTCCTTCCTTCCCTCCCTCCCCCCTCCCTTTCTTTTTCTTCCTTTCTTCCTCATTTTCTTTCTTTTTTTCTTCCTCCCCCTTCTTTCGTTCTTCCTCTCTCTCCCTCACTCCTTCTCTCCCTTTCTTTTTCTTTCCCTCCCTCCTTCCTTTACTTACTTACTTTCTTCCTCCTTCTCCCTCCTTCTTTCTTTCTTTCTTTCTTTCTTTGTTCCTTCCTCTTCCTCCCTCCCTCCCTCCCTCCCTCCCTCCCTTCCTTCCTTTCTCCCTTCTTTCTTTTTCTTTCTCTCTCTCTCTCCCTTCCTCCTTCTCCCCCTTTCTTTCTTTCTTTCTTTCTTTCTTTCTTTCTTTCTTTCTTTCTTTCTTTCTTTCTTTCTTTCTTTCTTTCTTTCTTTCTTTCTCCCTCCCTCCCTCCCTCCCTCCTTACTTTCTTTCTTTCTGGCGGGGCGGCGGCGGTGCGGGGAGCAGCGGCGGCGCGATGGTGGGACGGGGCGGTGCGGGGGCGATTCTGAGGGGGTCACAGTGGCGGCTTGCGGGGGCGATTGCAGCGGCGGCGGGATGGGGCGATTGTGGGGGTCGTGGCGGCGCGACGGTGGGATGGGGGCGATGGGCGGCGGGGGACGATGTGGGGTCGTCGCGCGGCGGTGGCGGGCGGTTGTGGGGTGGGACGAGGGCGATTGAGGGGGTTGCGGCAGCGGGCCGGACGGGGCGATGCGGGGGTCATAGCGGCGGCGGTGGGGCGGGGTGATTGCGGCGGCGGGGACGACAGCGGGGGTTTGGCGGGCGGTGGCGGTGCGGGGATTGCGGCGGCGGGGGGTCGCGGTGGCGGTGGCGATTGCAGGGGGTCGTGGCAGCGGCGGCGGGACGGGGCGATGCGGTGGCGGCGGTGGCTGCGGGGGCGATTGTGGGGGTCGCGGCGGCGGCGGCGGGCCAAAGGTGGGGGGATTGCGGCGGCGGGGGTCGCGGTGGCAGCGCAGCGGGGACGGGAAGTGGTGGTGGGGTCGCGGCGGGGCAGCGATGGCGGCGGTGGCGGTGGCTGCGGGGGGTGTGGGGGGTCGCGGCGGGGCGGGCGGTGGCGGCGGGCGGGGCGATGCGGGGTGGGGATGATTGCGGGGGTGCAGGGGCGGCGGATTATGGGCAGGATTGCTTGGGCAGGGGGGTCGCGCGGCTGGGGGCGATTGCGGGGGGTGGCGCAGCGGTGGCCTGGTGCCGATTCATCCACGGACTGGCACCGGTCCGCGGCCCGGGGGTTGGGGAACACTGGTTTAGACCACAGGCTGTGGAGCCAGAGGTTGGGAGTTCAATCCCCCCATGCCTCTTTGAGAGGGGCAGGACTCTACAATCCATAGGGAAGTTCTACGAGGATGATGGAGCAGCGGATATAAAGCGTTTAGGGAAGATGTATGTAATTTGCGGGCAGGAGAGGAAAGCAAACACCATATTCAAAATAACATTGGATTCATAATTCTTGCCCACTAGGCTTATTTCCTCCCCCCCAGGTCATCTAAAGATATTTTGCTGCCTGTGGAGGGGAAACCTTTAACCACTAAAATCAAGGTCAAGAAATCCCAAGCCAGGGTTGGGATGATTTTGGCACAGAGGGCTAATAACTACTACTACTACTACTACTACTACTACTACTACTACTACTACTACTACTACTACTACTACTACTACTACTACTACTACTACTACTACTTTATTTTTATGCCGCCTTTCTCCCCAAAGGGAGGTACCTTCCTCCCCCTCACTAACAATAAAAATATGGTTAGTAGACATTAAATACCTGGCAATGTGCTGTCTTTTTGCAATGTTCTAAGTCAGTTATTTATTATTTATTTATTTTTATATTTGTATACCGTGCCAATTTCCCAAAAGGGAACTCTGGGCGGTTCACATAAAAAACATAAGAAATACAACAACAACAACAACAACAACAACAACAACAACAACAACAACAACAACAACAACAACAACAAGGGAAAATACACAACAAGAAACAAGTAATTGGCAAGAGGCATAAAACAACTGATAACAAGCAGAAACCTCAAGACAGGGAAGAACAATACACACCCTAGCGATTGTCGAAGGCATCCCTAAACAGCCAGATTTTAACAGCTTTTTAGAATGATGCCAGGGAAGGAGCCTGGTGTACTTCTCTTTGCATTTGTGTGAAGCAGCTGTCTTCGTCTTCCTAATGGCTGGTTTTGACCCTTTAAAATATAACATGCATTCTTCCCCTGGCTAGACAAATTGTGCTCTTGCCAAGGAAACAAGATGTATGTGATGGTGAACCTGACACTACGGATTGGTTTACCTCCAGAAACAGGCATGCTTACCACACCTTATCAGAATGCAATCTGAAGTAACTGCACCACTTGTTATGTGCCATCAAGTCACCTCTGACTTATGGTGGCCCTGAATGACTAACCACCTTGATGTCCTGTGATGAATGGCCCTGCTCAACTATTGCAAACTTTATTGAAGCAATCCATCTCCTCTTTGGTCTTCCTCCCCCCCTCCCCCAATGCCTTCAACTATTCCTGTAAGTCTTGTCTTCTTATGTTGTGCCCAAAGTATGGCTGCCTCAGTTTCCTCATTTTAGCTTCTTATCTAGAAAGAGTTTAATCTTGATTTAATCTAGCACCCACTTATTTGTCTTTCTGGTAGTTTGCAGTATTTGCAAAACTCTGTAGCTCAATATTTTCCTCTAGCTCAATATTTTGAATGGTTCAATCTTTTGCTTGTCAGCTTTCTTCACTAACTTTCAGATTCATGCATGGAGATACAGTTCTTCTTATTCGAGTGCCATGTCCTCGAAGAACGTTGGCGATCAGTAGCCTGAATTGGTTTCTATCTAAAGCTATTCTAAACAGAGCAGTTGTGTTTACTATAGACCATTGGCTTTAGTTCTTAAGCCAGAATGTTCTTTTATGCCCCGGGCTATGTTTCCCATCTATTTTTCCTTGAAGGATAACTTGCTGCAGATGGTATTTCTTATTGAGCATTATGTGTCCAAAATATTGCAGTTTTCTTCTCTTTATAGTATTGAGGATTTCTAGCTTTTTGTTCATGTGCTGTAATACAGCCACATTAGTGACTCTGGCTGTCCAAGGTATCTTCAGGATGTGTCTGTACGTCCACATTTTGAATACTTCCAACTTCCTGCATAACGTGTCTCCAAGTTTCAACAACATAGGATCGAAGTACAGTGGTACCTCTACTTACAAGCAGCTCTACATATGAGCAATTTGACTTAAGAGTGGAAAACTGTTGGCATTTTAGATGTGGTCTGCTCTACTTACATTTTTTATTATTTATTTATTTATTTTGATTTTTTAGATGCAGCTGCTCTGCTTAGAGTTGTTTGACTTATGAGCATGCATTCGGAACAAATTAAACTCGTAAGTAGAGGTACCACCGTATTTGAGTACAAAGTCTGATAGATAAGTCCCGGTTTGTTAAGACTTTCCTCATGTTCTGGAAGGAATTTCTAGCTTGTTCAATTCTACAATGAATTTCACATGAAGGATCCCAGTTATCTTTGACAAAGCATCCCAAGTATTTATAAGACAATGCTTTCTCAATTATATTATTGCCAATCTTGAGAAGGGTCTGTGAACCATTTTGCTTGCGTGGGTAATTTGAGGCTTGGCCTCCAGTGACTCATCCTTCCATTTGAGGAACTTCTCTACTTCCTTCATAGCTGCTTTTCTGACTCTCCCAGCTTTAGCACTGTAGGTAGTAAGATACAATATGATTTAAAGGTATTTTCAGATAAGTGTGAGTGTTAGGGATTGGTAATATATCGACTACGTCACGTTTCTTATTAATGTAAATGACACTGTAGACTTCTTCAGTGCTGACTAGGCGCTAGCAGTTCTAATGGGGTGATTTTGGCCTCCTCCCAAAAATAGCATTAAGTGCATCACGTAGCCATTGTGGGAATATGAGAATAACAGAATCGCTAATTTAAAAAACCGATGGTATAAAGGGCAATGAACATGTATATGTGGACATTTTGCCAGGATTTTTGAAGATATTGTTTTGCTTCTGCAGAAAATATCAATAAATTTGGCTCAAATTTACAGTCATTTGTACAGACACAAGGGAGACATGTATGAAATATGAAATACTGTATTGTGGAAATGCTGAAGATCTGTGCTTGGTTAGAATCATAGAATCATAGAGCTGGAAGAGACCTCAAGGGCCATTTAGTCCAACCACTTGCCATGCAGGAACCCCCATCACAGGACTCCCGACTAGAGATGGGCGCAAAATGAATTTTTAATTCATTTCATTATTTGTTATTCATTTCGTTAGCTAATGAAACAAATAATGAACCAACCCATCAAAGAAAAATGAAATGAAATGACAGAAAATTTCCATTTTGTTTCATTTCATTTTTCATTCCCAGTATTTCTCTCCTACCTTGTCTCAGTTGCCACCCTTTTCCTCCGCTCCTGGAACTCCAGCAGCCAAAATAATAATAATAATAATAATAATAATAATAATAATAATAATAATAATAATAATAATAATAATAATAAGAAGAAGAAGAAGAAGAAGAAGAAGAAGAAGAAGAAGAAGAAGAAGAAGAAGAAAGAAAGAAAGAAAGAAACAAAAAAAAAAAAAAAAAAGAAAGAAATAATAATAATAATAATAATAATAATAATAATAATAATAATAATAATAATAATAATAATAATAATAATAAATGCCAGCCTGCACTACAGCTGAGAAGTGGGGAGGAAAGCCTGGGCATGGGGGGGACTTTTAAAAATAATAAAAATAAATTAATAAATTAAAAAGTGCCAACCTGTGCCTGGGGGCCATGTGGTTGCTATAAAGTAAAAATTAAAATATAATTTTTTAAAAAAGCGCCGACCCATCCCAAGTGCCACATGGTCAGTGCTGTAATTTTTTTAAAATAAAACATTTACATTGGTCAGCAATGTAAAATTAAAATAATAATAATAATTAAAAAATGGTGCCGGCTCTGGCTGGGACTTAAAATAAATAAATAAATAAAAATTGGTCCAGCCCACAGGCCAGCATGTCAGGGGTAAAAAAAAATGCCAGCCTGCTCTACAGCTGAGAGTGGGGGGGAAAGGCCAGGCATTGGAGGGCTTTTAAAAATAATAATAATAAAAATAAAAAGGGCTGACCATGCTAAAAATAAAATAAAAAAGAGAAAAAGTAAAAAGTAAAAAATGAAATGAAACAAACAAAATACGAAATGATTTTTTAAAAAATTGTTTCATATTAAATGAAACAAAATGGGGTGGAGAAACAAATAACAAAACAAAACACCATTTTGGCATTTTGTGCCCATCTCTACTTCCAACAGATGGCCATCCAGCCTCTGCTTCCAGCCATGGTAAACAAACGAGTCCCCTCTTCAATGTGACACAGCTATCATATCCCCTCTCAGCCTTCTTTTTGTAAGGTTAAACATCCCCATCTCCCTAAGCCTCTCCTTGTAAGAAATTTCTCCAGACCCTCAATCATCTTGGTTGTTCTCCTCTGGACCCATTCAAGGTTGTCAACATCCTTTTTAAACTGAGATACACAGGACTGGACACAGTACTCCAGGTGGGGTCTTACCAGAGCAGAATAGAGTGGTACTATCACTTCCCTTGACCTAGACAGAAAGCATCATCCCACTCCTTCAGCTAACTTGGGGGTCTATAATATACCCTACAGTGACCTCTCTCCCATTTTTTCACCATTAATTCTCACCCAAACACTCTCAAACTGCTTTCCCTGTTGTATATCTTGTATTTCTTCAGCAGTATAAACATCCTTAACATATAAAGCTACACCTCCTTTCTTACTAGGTCTGTTCCTTTGAAACAGGTTATACTCTCCAATAACTATATTCCAATCATAAGTCTCATCCCACCAGGTTTCAGTGATGCCAATTAAGTCTTGTCAGTCTCTCCGTTATATCCCGAATCTTGGCTCCAGGGAGACAGCAGACCTCTCAATTCATTTTGTCAGGCCTGCAGACGACCGCTTCTGTTCCTGTACTTTCCACCCACCAGACACTGTCTTCATTATCACCAAGATCTTTACCTGCCATCCCCAAAGACAGTTTATAAGCGCAAATAAATCACTATTTACACAATCACCTTTGAAAAATGTCTTTTTCTCTCAAACTCGAAGTGTTTCCTAAATGTTACATTTTATGTCCTGCCAGGGTAATTCAGATGTATTGTGACCCTGATAGGGTTTTTAAGACATGTATATATTTGAGGAGTTGTTTTATCATTGCCACCCCCATGACTTTCCAGTGGCCAAGCTGGGATTTGAACCCAAGTCTCCTGAGTCATAATCTGACATCCAGTCCACGACATTGCCAGAATTCAGTTTGAGAATTATGCTAGTATTTTCAGTCCACTATTGTAAACCATGGTGAACTGACATTACTTAAAAAAGTCAGTGTTTGCATTTCTTGTCATGGGCCAAGTAACTGACTGGTGTACAACACCAAATACCTACACTGATTAGTGGCAATTAGCAAATGGGATTTATGCTACTGGGCTTTTGTTGTTGGGTGCGTTTCATTGGATTCTTTTCTCTTTATATTAACATATGTTTTGAAATTTTTTTTCCAATCTAAGAAACACTTCATAAAAATTACAAAACCATGAAATCTTTACGATAAATACATTTTGATTATAATTTGCACTTCAGCCTGGTAGGTGAAGATCAGATAAATTTGCAGGCAAACTTACAAGGGTGACAATTTCTCAATTGTTTCAGAAATGTTTCTTTTCCTCTTTGAAATATAAAAGCCAAGCAATACCGTGTCACGTTCATATTATCCAAGTAATATTTAGTCTCCAAGTCACAAACTATTGAAGTACCAAAAGCGTCAGAGGCATTGTAATGGAAATGATTATGCAACTTTATCTACACTTGCATAAATGTGCCACCAGAACATGAGATACCAGCTGAATGAAGTGTCAGGACATGATGTCACGTTACATTCAATCTGTCTCTGAGAGGAGAAAATGGAAGGTGGATAATCAGATCAATTTTTAACAAGACTGACCTGTGCTCTAGACTCAACAGTTTCCTGTCCCCTCCAAGATTTTCTTCATTGCTATAGCTGAGAGTACGTAACACCTCCTTTCCTGTCATGCGGAGTCCTTCTATTGAAAATCTAGGCAGGAGATGGTCTGGTAGAATGACCCAAGTGATTAGTTCCATGATATTAAAAGGACCAGAAGAGTTACAGATTGCCATCAATCCAGTAGAGGCTGCGGACTAATTTCATGGTGGAAAATGAAGGAGCTGTCAGAGGTCCTGAACTCGTTATGGAAATGGTGTTTAACATTTGGCTAGCTCCTGTAGAGTTTGGACTGTAACCCAGAACAATTCGCCTCAATGATAGCTCCAGAGCAGTGGTTCTCAAACTTTTTTTTGCTGTGGCACCCTTGTCTGGCTAAATTTTTTTTGCGGCACAGCTACCCTTCAAGCGGTTTGAATACATAAGAAAAGAAGGGAGGAAAGTGCAAATTTAACGCTCAGTTGCCTTTAATGTGATGAATGAAGTGGTTTGGATGAATTTTTCATTATTTCCTTTATGTTTATGGGAAGCTTAGTTAATTTTACCCTCAAATCACTGGACTGCTGCGGTATCCCTGGCAGATGCTCGTGGCACCCCAGGGTGCCACAATACCCAGTTTGAGAACCGTTGCTCTAGAGGCCAACAGGAACCTTGGTTAATCCTGGAAGTTACAGTCCAAACAAAAAAGTTTCCCAAAATCCCATGCATAAGAAGTGTCCGTCTCAGCATATGGTCATAAGAACATAAGAAGAGCCATGCTGGATCAGGCCAAAGGTCCATCTAGTCCAGCTTCCTGTATCTCACAATGGCCCCACCAGATGCATCTGGGAGTACATGAGACTAGATATCTTTCTCCTGATACCACTCCCCTGCATCTGGCCCTTGAAGTATCCCGGTTTTAAGCCTGGAGATTACACATCTCCCTCATGGTTTGTAACCTGTGTGTGATGGACTTTCCCTCCAGGAATCTGTCCAATCCCCTTTTGAAGGCATCCAGGCCAGATGCCATCACCACATCCTGTGGCAGGGAGTTCCACAGACTAACAACATGCTGGGTGAAAAAATATTTTCTTTTTTCTGTTCTTACTCTCCCAGCCCTCAATTTGAGTGGATGTCCCCTGGTGACTTCCAGTCTTATGAATAGGTGACATATGTTACAAATGTATGGAAAATGTGTGGTTCTCTGCCATTTGACAGGAGAAGAAAAGCCAAACAGACTGTCATTCTAGGTTACCCATGAGCAGTTTAGGAGGTGGGTGGATTTCCATCACTCAACTGGGATGTTTGGCTTCAGGAGCCAGCTGAATCAGGCTCTGTAACATAAATGGCCACGAACCAGTTTGTCCCAGTCCATCTCAGTTTGCAAAGTTGCCAGCACATGGGCTGCTGCTTCCCTCCCTGGCCTCCTCTGGCTCAGTCAGCCACTCACCAAGCTTGCTTGCTTCCTCAACCTCCTCAACTAATCTTCCAGTCCTGACAACAGTTCAGACTCTTCTGCCCTGCCCTTTTGGCTAATCTCCCACTCAGACAAAAGGGCAGAGCAGAGAGGGCTGTGCTCTTGCTTATGACTGGGAGATTAGCCAAGGAGGTGGAAAAAGCGAGCTGATCCTGGTGAGTGGCTGATCAGCTGAGGGGTTGGGGGTTGGGAGCAGCAGCACCTGTGCAAACCAGCAGGAACTGGGATGAACTTGTTTGTGCCAGTCTTTGGTGGGAATGTGTGCTCCTCCAGAACTTTGCTGGACTGTGAGCCTCTCTTACCCTAGCTAGCACAGCCAGTAGAGGATAATGGGAATTGTAGTTCGGCAATAACTAGAAGGTCAACATCTGGAGGCTCCCCTTCCTTGCTGTACATTAATATATTAGTTTTTCCCTTTAGGACACTCAGGGCATTTATACACGACCCCTAAACTCCGGGGCAAATGGCTCCCAGCTCCGGAGCTTAAAAATGTTTCCCCACCAGCTCCGGAGTTTACAGGAAATTAAGTGCGACCACGCCCACTTTAGCACGTCCCAGCACACCTTTCAAGTACCTGCTCTCTGGAGGTGAAAATTCTTTGATGCGGTATAATGATAGTGAGTGCGGGGCTCTCCTCGCTTCTGTTTGTTGTTTTTGGGCTCCCGCCCCTTTAAGAGCTACTTAAGAGACTGGAATGTTGCCGCGGCAAGAGCGAGAGGCAAAAGGGAGGTGAGCCACGTCTCTTTTCTTCCTGTTTTTTCCTCCCTCCCCTCACGCAGCCAGCAGCCAGGAGTGCCGAGGGGGTGGGAACGCAGGAACAGCGACAAACCCCTAAGATCTCTGGTCCGAATTTAAGTGGCCAGCGGATCTTAGTGGTGGTGTGAAAAGGCTCTCAGTTAACATACTTCAGTGCACCTTGATACCTTTTAATTACCTTTGTATTGCTTGAAACCTTTTTAGCAGTCACGACATTATGCAGGCAGGTTTGAAAGCTGAGCCAAGTCTTTGACACTGTGACCTCCAGTGGCATTTCCTCTCACTCCTAATGGAGCAATTCCTGACAGCGTCAGGCCAGAGCTTAAATTCTTCTTGTCAGAACGGGCATGTTGGAAATGTTTTATTTATAGCAGAGAATGGCAGCAAATTAAACATGCTGTTCAGTGGGACATGCCTGGTTCTTACTCCAGGAATGTAGGCCACCGTCTGGGAAAATCTGGAAGTATATAAATAAAAAAATAAAGAAATAATCATAAATAAATCCAGAGGGTTAGAATGACATAAGTGATCCTGCGTCCTCCACCTCTACATGTTAAAAAATTCTACATACCAAACAATAGGAAATGAAAAAGGTACACTAATCCCCAGCCTATTGCGGGGTTTAGGGGCCTGATCCGACCCTCGATAATGGAAAATCCATGTTATGCGGATGCTGGGTTGGGTCGGGACTGCGGGGCCTATCTGGGGCCTCCTACACTTACCTGAGGCCTGGCACTGCCCCAAATGGGCTTCCGACTGACTTCCTGGGCTTTTAGGAGGCCCCAGAAGTGGTTTCTGGTGATCCGGAATGACTTCCAGTTCACCAGAAACCACTTCTGGGGCCTCTGACAGGTCTGGGAAGCCCGTCAAAGGCCCCAGAAGTGGTTTCAGGTGAAGCAGAAGTCACTTCTGGAAAACTGGAAGTGCCTTTCGGATCGCCCAAAACCACTTCTGGGGCCTCTGACTGGCCTGGGAAGCCTGTTGGAGTCCTGTTCAGGGCAGTGCCAAGCCTGGGGTAATTGCAGGAGGACTCAAGCGGGCCCATGCAGGTTGCCCCAGGAGCCCTTTGTTTCATATACTGCGGTCCCATGATATACTGGGACCTCAGTATATGAAACACGAAATGGCGGGGGATGACTGTATCACTATTGTTGTTGATGGTTGTCAACAAGTCACTTGAAAGTCTACTTCTACAACACATTGGCCACATACAGCCACTCCTCACTTAACAACCTACCTGTTTAATGACCTCTCAGACTTACAACCAGAAGCACTAAGATGGCGGACGGCAGCAGCAGCTGGTTGCGCCGGCTGCGCCGTGGGGTTTGTTTTTTTGTTGCTATTTCTGTTATTTTTGGTTTTTATCTGGCTATTTTGGCTGGAACCTTTTTCTAATTTTTCTGGGTCTCGACCAGTGACCATGGGGTGTGTGAGTGTTACCCTTGGGGAGTGGAATAACACCCTTGAGGGGGGACACTGAGGATTCGGTCTCTTATCCTTCCCGCCTCACTGTTGTTGCCACCGACGCACCCAACGCTGCCCCTGCCGGCTCCGGGGATGCCCATTGAGCGTGCTGCCTGTCTCGCCGTGTGCTCACGGCGAGGGTGGCGGGTCGGCCACGGGGCCGGAGCTCGGGCAGCAGGTCGACTGCCGGTGCCATTTTCCAATGGCAGCGTCATTTTCCAATGGCCCGGACTTGGAGCTGGGTGATGAGTCGGCCGTTGGCACCCTCCCTCCCCCAGTTTCGGTTGGAGTTCGGGCGGTGGATCAGCTGTCGGTGGCTCTCCCTCCCTTGTGGTGTGGGTATCCTGGCTCGGGCAGCAAGTTGGCCGTCAGTGGCTTCCTCTCTCTTTTGGTGTGGCCTCTTGGCTCAGGCGGCAGGTCGGCCGTCGGTGTTTCCCTTCCTCCCCCTCTTGGTGTGGCCTCTCAGCTCGGGTGGCAGGTCAGCCGTCGGTGTTTCCCTTCCTCCCCAGCCTTCCCGGGGGGCTCCATCATGGCGGCCTCTGTTGCGGGTGTGATAGAGTCGTTTGTGGCTCCTGGTGGATAATAGTGGAGACTGCTAGTGGCATGGGGGTGGTTGGTGTGTTGCTTGTGGGGCGTTGTTTTTCCATCTTACCGCCCCTGCCCACCACCTCCTCCCTCCCCCCCCTCGCCAGCATGGCTGTCGTAGGAGCCAGCTTTGAACTAGACTCTGGTCCTGGGTGGCTGTGGACTGCAGTGGGGAAGACTGGCTAACATGCGATCCCCACCCACCCTTCTCCCTTGGCGGGTGAAGTACACCGATGGAGTGGGACTTGGTTCCATCTGGAGAGGGAGTCTTTCAGACGAGGGTTCGTTTGTGCTGGGGATTAATTGGGCCATGAGGCCATTGACCCCGGCTTGCGGCCGGCATGGCGCTCTAGGACTCCCTATGCCCCTTCAGCAGTATGACTTTGGACGGAGTTAGGTGGGTGAGTAGGAACTCGTTGGAGGAGTTCTCTCCTAAGAAGAACTTGGACTTGAGCCCGCTGGTGACCTTGGACTCTCTCTGGCCGATTACCATCTGACTGGGATGCCATGCTGCCCCTGTTTATTTTCTCCTCCCCTTATTTGCCCCTCCGTTGGCCTGGTCAAGTGCCCGCTCTTTGATTTTATTATTATCATTCTTATTTTTTTCTTTTCCTTTCTGAGGTGGGTGTATTTTATTGTCTATTAACATATTGTATTCCATTGTATTATCCTGTTATTGTGCTGTTATTTATTTAATTGTTGTTGTTATTTTGCTTCTCACTTATTTTGTTTGCATTTGTTGGATCTGATCCCTGGCAAGTGATATGATCTATGGAGCCTGTAGGATGCCCTATCAGGGTGGTTTCGGGCCATGGGAGGTACGCTTGGGACTGGCGGGCCGATCGGATAAGGAGAACTCAGGACAGGCATTTGTGGCCTGTTCCCCGTTCTGACCTGTCAGTTCACTGCCACATGGCAGGGAACCATACCGTCTGCGCCTCCGGCCTGTCCTGTTTGCTGATTAATGCCAGGTCAGTGCATAATAAGATCCCTGCCATCCACGACCTGATTGTGGATGAGCGGGCCGACCTGGCTTTTCTTACAGAGACTTGGGTGGGTGAGGGGGGGAGCTTCTCTTGCCCTTCTTCGCCCCCAGGGTTACTGTGTTCAGCACCTGGGCAGGCTGGAGGATCGGGGGGGGGCATTGTGTACAGGGAATCCCTTCACATCAGCATATCCGCGATGTTGGTGAGTCCAGGGTTGGAATGTCTTCACCTGGTGGTGGGCTAGAAGGACAGGTTTGGGATTGTGCTCGTGTACCGTGCTCCCCACGACCCTGCACTATCCCTTCCAGAGCTCTCCGAGTTCATCTCAGCGGCACTTCTGAAGTCCCCCCGCCTCCTGGTGGTTGGGGACTTCAATGTGCATGCCGAGTCTGGGCTGTCGGGAGTAGCTCTGGAGTTCATGGAGCCCATGGCCTCCATGAACCTGTTTCAGTTTGTCATCAGTCCCACTCACAAGGGGGGACATACCTTGGACCTGGTTTTTGCCTCCACATCTGCGGGCTTTGATCTGGGGGTCGGGAGGTTGTGCACCCGACCTGTGTCATGGTCAGATCATTATCTGCTGACATTTTCCCTGTCAATCGCTACCCCGCCCCACGGGGAGCTGGGCCCTTCCATCTGGGCCTGCCCCCGGGGGCTCCTGGACCCAGCGTGGTTTTCGGAGACCCTCGGGGGTTTACCGGACGGTCTGGCTGATGATCCGGTCAACTCCCTGGTTGATAAGTGGTATGAGGATGTGGCCGGGGTAGTTGACCGGATCGCCCCCAAGCGCCTTATCTGATGCCGAGCCCGCTCTTCGCTGTGGTTTACCACGGAGTTGCGGGCGATGAAGCAAGAGCGGAGGAGGCTAGAGAGCAGATGGCGAAAGGCCCGGACGGCTTTGAATTGGGCTGTGGTTAAGGCGTTGACCGGTTGCTATTCTCGAGCGATCAGGGAGGCTAGGACATCTTTTGCCTCCCTGAGAATTGGTGAGGCCTCGAACCGTCAGGCAGAATTGTTCCGGGTGGTTCGAGACCTCACCAATCCCGGTCCGCAGGGGCCTCCTCCTAGTGATTTCACTAGTGAGTCTTTTGCAGCCTTTTTAAAATCTAAGATAGAGGCCATCCATTCCCTCTGGTGTGGCCGGTGCCTTGCCGCCTGGGTCGCCCCGGTTCGTTGAGTTTGGGCCTGTTTCACCTGTGGATGCCTCCAGGGCTCTGGCAGATTGCAGGCCTGTGGCCTCTCCGTTCGACCCTTGCCCTTCCTGGCTGATTAAGACCGCCGGAGGGAGCATGCCGGAACGGGCTTCACTAATTGCCTCCGCATCCTTCAGAGACGGGATTTTTCCCAGTCGTCTGAAGGAGATGGTGGTGAAGCCCATTATCAAAAGACCTGGCCTGGCTGTAGTCAAGATGTCTAACTATCGTCCTATAGCCAATGTTCCTTTTATGGGCAAGGTGATCGAGCGGGTTGCCGCCCTGCGTCTCCAGATGTTCCTGGAGGAGAACCATGTCTTCGACTCTTTCCAATCTGGATTTAGGCCGCGTCATGGGACTGAGACGGCACTGGTCGCTCTGCACGATGATCTGTTGAGGAGGGCCGACAGGGGTTGCTATACCCTGTTGGTTCTTCTCAACCTGTCAGCGGCTTTTGATACCATCGACCATGGTATCCTCCTGGGGTGGCTTTCTGAGGTGGGGATCAGGGGTCTGGCCTTTGGCTGCCTCCGCTCCTTCCTTGAGGGCCGCACCCAGCGTGTGAGCTTGGGGGGTAATCTGTCATCTCCCTAGACACTCACTTGTGGGGTGCCACAGGGGTCAGCTCTCCCCCCCATGCTCTTCAACATCTACATGAAGCCGCTGGCCGAGATCATCCGGAGTTTTGGAGCCTGCTGTCATCAGTACGCTGATGACATGCAGCTCTATTTCTCCTTCTCCACTGGTGCAGTGGAGGCCGTCCAGACCCTTGATCGCTGCCTGGCCGCAGTTTTGGACTGGACCAGGGCTCATAGACTCAAGCTCAACCCCAGGAAGACCGAGGTTCTGTTCTTCGGGGGGAAGCCTGGAGGGGTACAGTGGCCCTCTTCCCAGTCTGGATGGGTCCGCCCTCCATCTGGCACAAAGAGTGAGGAGTCTTGGCGTTGTCCTAGATCTGGATTTGTCCCTGGATTCCCAGGTGGCTGCCGTGACCAGGTCAGCCTATTACCATCTTAGGCTTATCGCCCAGATTCGCCCGTACCTCGATGGGGATTCTCTTAGGACAGTGGTACAGGCGCTGGTCATATCAAGGTTGGATTACTGCAACGCCCTCTACATGGGGCTCCCCTTGAACCTTGTTCGGCGATTGCAGCGGGTCCAGAATGCGGCGGCCAGGTTGGTGGTTGGCGCGCATAAGTTTGATCGTGTCACCCCCATCCTGGCCCGCTTGCACTTTTTACCCGTTGCCTCCCGAATAAGGTTCAAGGTGTTGGCTTTGGTTTATAAAACCCTCCATGGCTTGGCCCCTGTCTATCTGGCAGAGCGTATCTCCCGTCGATTAGACCTGGACCGACCCACCCGATCTACCTTGGCCCTCTCGCTTCGGATTGCCACGCCGAAGGAGGCCCGTAAAACGACCACCCGTAATCGGGTCTTTTCGGTTGTTGGACCTAGTGTTTGGAACGATCTACCAAGCGAGATGCGGCACGCTCCTTCCTTGGCGTCCTTCAAGAAAGCTTTGAAGACCTGGCTGTTCACGGACACCTTTGGAAACTGCTAGGGGTGCAGGTGTTTTTTTCTTTTCCTTTTCCCCGCCCCTGCCAACATTGACCCGCCGCCTTGGTTGCTGCTATTGCTGTTTCTGATTCTTTTTTAATCTTGTGTAAACCGCCCTGAGTTCCCATTTGAGAAATAGGTGCGGTATACAAATTTGAAAATAAATAAAATAAATAAATAAGCAATGACCAAAGCTGCCACCGCCACCACTACCACCCGAATGCTGCCTTAGGGAGAACCTGCTGTTCCAGATCACAGCCTAACTTGTCCTCCATTTTATATTTACCTTTGACCTCATTTCACCCTGGTCTGAAATGGGCTCATAAGATGAATAATATTCTGAATAGGCTCATTAGGTGGACAATAGTCTCAATACGCTCATTAGTGAACTATAAAATGGAGGACTCACAACTAGCTTTCCTCAGACTGACGAAGCTGTTTGGATGAGCAGCGGAACGTTTCAATCTCTCAAGAAAAGAAATCCAGTTGCCATGACTCAACGTCCAGATAAGCTCACCTGGATGACTAAGAATCTTCACAGACATTTTGCACGAGGAGAGTAATAGAAATGGACAAACCGGTTACATTACTCATTTGTTCTCCTCCTCCTGTGTTTACTATGTCTGGTTTCACAGAGCATAAACAACAGTTTTATCTCCTTGGCAACAAGTCATGAAAGATAATATGCATGTTACACAACAGTGTCAATTCATTCCCCTTAAACGTTGACAAGCTGGAGTGGGTTGTGGGTGAACTGTTGGTGGCCTCATGACTTGTGTTGCTTTTTTCTGGCAGGCATCACCATCACCCACTTCACTTCTCCCTAACATCTAGCTTGAATCTAATTAGAGGTTCATTTAGGGTTGTGACAGTTGTTGTTTATTTTTAATTAATTTTAAAACCAAATCTCACCTTTCTGGCCCAGTGGATCTCCTGAGATGGTGAGCTCTCAGATAAAATAACCAACCACAAAATCATAGTTTCCTGCATTATGCAAGATGTTGGACTAGATTAGCTATGGGCAGCATGCAGCCTCTATGAGCATCAATGCGGTAGAACATCTAGGTGTCCTACAAGAAGAACTACAGAAGACAAAACCTGTGTCACTAGATGGCACTGCTTCCCAGGTTTCCCCACAAGGAATTTATTGGCCTTACTTTTCAGCAGATGGCTCTTGGAAGGGAATTAACAATTATTCAATTAATGCCCACTGTATTGGCCAAAGCCAGCAGAAAACATGCTCCATTCCAGAAACTGCAGACAGCTGGAATGGCTCCAAGCACTTCCGCTGCCAGCTGAGTAGCCAAGCCCAATCTTTCTAGCCAATAATATAATCCCAGGCCAAAACTGATCTGAAATTAGCCACTGGAAAATGACACCCCATCATTGTAAGTGTTGGAATACCTAGCCTGCATAGTTATTCTTACAAGGCACTGGTCTCAGCAATGGAATTCACGAAAGGGGGGGGGGAGGAAATGCCCTGAATTTAGGAAAGAATACTATGGAGAAACAAATATATAGGACAATTATCTTGCAGTGGAAGTTTGCCTAATTTTCATATCTGCTGAGTACTGAATGTGTGTATTTGTTTCATAACACATGTTCTCTTGGAGGCTCACAAAACAGATAAACCATTAAAATGCAACATAAAACAACAAAAACTAAATGTAAAACCAAAACTATAAGGAAGAAAAAAAATGAAACAGTCCCGGACTTTTATAAATACAATAAAATAAGTTCAGATGGTTTGTGCAAATAAAAAAGGTGTTGAAAGAACACAACGTTGGCAAGAAGTGATCCTTCGGGAGAAGACCTTTCCACAGTGGGCATCATGTCGCTGGAAGCCCCTCTTCCTGACAGTGGGGCTGTGAAAGCAGGGACTCTGAAGAGGCCCTTAAAGTTGAGTAGATGCAAAATGGAGAAGGACATCTTTCATCTAAAGCTGATTTCTCAAGCCATTTACTTTAGGCCTGGAAATGCATGGAATGGACAGATATTCTACTGCTAATTCTAGTCCCAATCTTATGAACCAGTTCTAGAGCAGTGTGATGTGGCGGCTAGGAAAGCCAATGCGATTCTTGCTTGCATCAGCAGAACCATAGTGTCTAGATAAAGGGAAGTGATAGTACCACTCTATTCTGCTCTGGTCAGTCCCCACCTGGAGTACTGTGTCCAGTTCTGTGCGCCACAATTTAAAAAGGATGTTGACAACCTTGAGTGGGTGCAGAGGAGGGCGACCAGGATGGTTGAAGGTCTGGAAGAAATGTCATATGAGGAACGGCTTAGGGAGCTGGGAATGTTTAGCCTTTCAAAAAGAAGGCTGAGGGGGGATATGATAGCTATGTTTAAATATTTGAAAGAATGTCATATTGAAGAGGGAACAGGTTTGTTTTCCATGGCTTCAGAGACTAGGACTCAGGGAAATGGTTTCAAACTACAGGAAAAGAGATTCCATTTGAACATCAGGAAGAACTTCATGATAGAGCTGTTGGGCAGTGGAATATGTTGCCACAAAGGGTGGTGGAGTCTCCTTCTTTGGAGGTTTTTAAGCAGAAGCTGGATGGCCCTCTCTCGGAAATACTGTGATGGGGGTTCCTGCATGGCAGGGGGTTGGACTGGATGGCCCTTGAGGTCTCTTCCAACTCTATGATTCTATGATACACTTTCTGGGCTGTGTTTAAAAACAGTCTCACATATAATGGTCTAGATCAGGGCTGTCCAACTTTGAACAGGCTGAGGTCTACTTTTTCTGGCCCAAAGTGCCTGAGGGCTACTACACGAAGGAGCCACAAGGGGGGAGGGAAGCAAAGAATCAGGAGCTGGCCCAAACAGGCAGCACTCCCCCCCCCCACATATGCCACAAAGTAGGAGAAAAAAACAGGCACTGGACCAGCTAAGCAGCGCTTCCCCCTCTCCGTCGCACAAATTCCATGGGGGGAGTGAAATAAAAAAATCTGGAGCCTGATCAATTCGGCCTCACCCCCCACACCAAAAACACACATGCCTTGCAGCCCTCTGGGCTGAAAATTAATTAATTTTTAAAAACAGCCATCAACGGGACCCATTGGACACTCAGCTACCCACGCGGAGCACACAACACCCCCTAGGGCCATCCAGGCTGATTTTTTTTTTTTTAAGTTCCACAGGCCTGGTTATGGAAATCCCCTGGCAGGCTACTTTTTAACCCTCCATGGGCTACCAGTAGCCCACAGTCTACCTGTTGTGCAGACCTGGTCTAGGTGACCAGATAATAATAAATAATAAAACTAACTAGCCCAGAGTACATCCTTGCTTGGCTTCCTCTGAACTTTATATTCACCAACCCTGCAAAAGCCTTTCCAGTACAGCTTTCAAAACAAAGATGGCATTCATTCTTTTGTCTTCGCTAAGGGGTGTACTCCACTGTAGCTGCCTAGATGCCCTAAGCACATCCAATCTCGCCAGATTTCGGAAGCTAAGCAGGGTCGGCCCTGGTTAGTACTTGGATGGGAGACCACCAGGGAATACCACTTGTGGTAGGCACCTGGAGTAGGAACTGGCAAACCACTCCAGTATTCCTGCCAAGAAAACTCCATGGACATGGAGTGACAAAGAGTCAGTGATGACTGTAATGACACAACACACAAACTCCACTGTATTAGAGGAGAGCCACTATGAATCAGTGGCAGCAAAAACCAAGACAAAGAGAGTGGTCAAAAGACTGCCAGCTTTATACAGACATGATATTTGGCCACTTTTTATGCCTGCACACTTGCAAGTTTAAGACCTGTTGGGCCACTATTGTGCTCAGTACTTAAGTACAGAGAGCCCCCTCCCCCGTCTGTGACCATTGGACAAGATGCCAGCTGTGTACAGTTGTATGACTGCATACATGGCTGGGTTGAGTGACTGGGCAGGGCACTTGGAGCCCTGTCAAACGACTGCCGTAACTTCTGTAGTTAGAGCTCCACACATGCCAGTACTGAGTAGGCCGGGGTCTCCTGTGTATCACGAGACTCTGGGTTGTGTCAGAAGACCCTTGATCATCTTTCTTGCCTTTGGTTTAAATTGCAAAGTTCTTGTGACAGCAGTCTGCTCCATAATGTCCGGATTATACCAAATGTTTCTCTTTTTCTGCCCATCACCAAGATCCCCCCCCACCCCAGACATATCCACTAGAGTGCCAACTTATTTTTTTATTTAAAATAGTTTTAACCTGGTTTTCTCCTTGGAAAGGACCCAAGGCAGCTTATAGTCGGAGACAATGAATGTACAACTGTTCTTAACAACACTAAAGACAACATTTAAAGCTAAGAACAATGAGTATGAAGAGTCCTCTTACATCATTCGAAAGGCGGTTTTAATGCTGAGAACAATAAGTAGACAGATATGTCATTTTATGTCATTTTAATTTTATTTTCATTGTATTTATTGTATTTTTTATTTTTAAATTGTATTAATTATATGTGGTTTGCTTCTATTGTATTGTATTGATTAATTGTTGTTAAGCGTTCAGAGTTTCACTGCCCTATGGGTTTCGCTGCCATATGGATGGTGTAAAAATCTAATAAATAAATAAATAAATAAATAAATAAATAAATAAATAAATAAATAAATAAATAAAGATGTAGAAAATACACCGCTCTGTGAGACAGAAAACAGAAAAGTGGAATAGACAGGCAGTACTCAAAATCCAGGCTGTCCTAATAATCACATAACAGGTAGCTATCTAGTCACTTGGGGCTGAAGGAGAATAGCTCATGGAAGGATGGCAAAGATGGGGCCAGTCTGGCCTCCTGTGGGAGGGAGTTCCACAGTCTGGGAGCAAGAGGTCTGAGAGTTCTGAGATAGCAAAACAGCTTTTTCAAGCTCTGTTAATGTATACAAATGAGTGTTTGTGTACACATGCTTGCCCTCTTACATATGCGACTTCAGAAGAAGGTAGCAAGTTCCCTTATAATCAAAGGCAGGTTCTTTTTCTACTGGATCCACTGCAATCATTCCCATCATCTGTTTACCTGATTCCTTGGAGCTTGGGGTCTTCTGCATGGAGACATGTGCTCTGTCACTGTCCTTGGGTCCCACAATCTTTCCCGTGATTCAGAGATGAAACTCTTAGATGGTGCTGAAACCTAGAGGGTAGAAGCAGTGGTTATTCACATTCCTATTGTTGTTATTTAAACAAAAACTTCTTCAAAGGAAAACTGAGATTGCCTCTTTATAAATCTATGGTGAGGCCCCATCTGGAGTGCTGTGTACAGTTCTGGTCACCTTACCTCCAGAAGGATATTATGGAAGGAGAAAAAGTGCAGAGGGGGCAACCAGAACGATTAAGGGACTGTGGAACACCTTCCTTACCATCTGAGGCTGCAAAGGCTGGGCCTCTTCACTCTTGAATGATGGTGCCTAAGAGGTGACCTGATTGATGTTTATAAAATCATACACGGTATGGACAAAGTAGATAAGGAAAAGCTGTTTTCCCTATCACACAACACTAGAACTCCATGAAACTTTTGGGTGCGAGATCTCAAACAAATAAGAGAAAGTACTTTTTCACCCAGAGGATCACTGTTCTGTGGAATTCCCTGCCAGAAGCCTTGACAGCTTTAAGAAAGGATTAGACACATTCATGGAGAACAAGGGTATCAGTGGCTACCATTATGGATGCCTAAGGACAACCTCTGGGTTGGAGAGATAGGCAGGATATCTCTCAATGCCATTGGCAGGGAATCGTAAGCAGGTGAAGACATCTGCTTGGGAATACCCTGAACCAAATGGTGAACCACTGTGTGAGACAGAATGCTGGACTGGGTTGGCTGTGGCCTGTTGCAGCAAGACTGTTTTTATGTTCTTATGTTCTTATGATAATGGCCAGTATACTTTGTGGGTAATATTAACCTGGCTGGATAGCTCAGTGTTTTATGTTTATGGCTGCATAGCTAGAGGCTGGGCATTCATCTAAAAAAGGTTGGAGAGGTGACAAAGATCTGGGAATAGACTGCCTTTAATGGTGGAATTGTGTAGTTGTCCAAAAGTTATGGTGTAAAGTTTGGGAAGAGATCAGAGAAATATTGTAAGTTAATATTGTCACTAAAAATAACATTATCCTTTTTTAATAGAAAGTGATGATGAATAATGTAAAAAGAGAGAGAGAGAGAGAGAGAGAGAGAGAGAGATGATAAGAAATATGTTAAGAGCAGTACCAGTGCTGATTGCAAAAAAAGAAAAAAAATGGAAGCAAAACTGAGTTTTCCAATTGCATGCATGGTATAATGAAATTTGGAATAATGCAATTAATGATAAATTGGATTCAGAAATTAAGTTTTAAAAAGAGGAGAGTTAAAGACTAATAGATTTAATGAGATTTCAGATGGATTTATAAATGCTGTACTGAGTAATGGGCAAGGGAAAATGCCAACCGTGATTATATACATTTTTAGAAGTGCTATGGGGACAGTTCAAGGGTGGACAGAGGGTCAGGTCTAAGCAGGAAAAAATAATTAAGATATATTGCTCCTCACTGTGCCTCCTTGGGAAAAGCCAGCCTGGGTGGCTTTGGGTAAATTGCACTGCCCCAGGGTGCGCCCACAAGAAGGGAATGATAAGCCATTTCTGAGAATTCTTTAACTCATAAGTCAGAATTTACTTGACATCTCATTGTCTTGTCTATCCCTTCAGTTGTGTTTGACTCTCAGACTCTTTGTCGATCAATGCTCTCCACACTTTTCTGTCTCTTACAACTTCTTTCAACTCCATCAAAGTCATTCCAGTATCCCTTCTGATGGCTTCAAGCCAAAGAGTCCTTGGGTGGCCCCTTCTTCTTTTGCCACTGACCAATGCCAGCATAATTGGTTTTTCAAGTGGCCAGTCAGGAGCTGTGTAGGGAAATGCATCATCCCGCCTCCCTCTCTGATTGGCCAGTGGCAGGAAAAGGAAAGATGATGCTGGAGACTTCTTCCTCATTGGAGTTTAGCCCGGCACGACCCCAGAGCAAGGTAGGGGATTGGCTGATTTCATTCCTGAGAGTTGGTCCGGTTCCGAATGTCAGCTGGGCTCCCACATTTTATTTCGGAACTGGACCACTTCCGAAACGAAACATCCATCTCTAGTTATTATTATTAACTTAACATTTACAGTGATGTAAATGTGCTGGGCTCACCAAGCAATTGTACAATTCCTTGTACATCCTGATTATGCAAAGTGCTACTGAGCAAGCACTTCAGGGATCACACTTCCTTCTCAGTCATTGTGCAAGTACCACAGGGACAGCAGGATGTTTGACAGAGAGTTACTTGGGTCAAATGCCAGTCAATTGAGACCATCACTGGTCAGTTAGGGTGGTAAGAATGTACCTTATAGAAGGAAAACCATAATATATAGGGTGCTCAATGATACCATCACTCTGCAGCTGCTTTCATGTTTTAGTGGAAGATTCTCAGTCATCCAGGTGAGTTTATTTGGAAGTTGAGTCATGGCAACTGGACTTATTTTCTTGAGAGATTGAAATGTTTCGCTGCTCATCCAAATAGACAATCTGAGGAAAGCTAGTTGCGAGTCCTCCATTTTATAGTTAGTTCCCTTTGACCTCATGCCACCCCGATCTGAAATAGGCCCACAAGATGAACAATGGCCTGAGTAGACTCATTATGTGGACAATAGCCTCATAAGAACATAAGAAGAGCCATGCTGGATCAGGCCAAAGGCCCATCTAGTCCAGCTTCCTGTATATCACAGTGGCCCCATCAGATGCGTCTGGGAGCACACGAGACTAGATATCTGTCTCCTGATACCGCTCCCCTGCATCTGACCCTTGAAGTACCCTGGTTTTAAGCCTGGAGATGATACATCTCCATCATGGTTTGTAACCTGTGGTGGACTTCTACTCCAGGAATCTGTCCAATCCCCTTTTGAAGGCATCCAGGCTAGATGCCATCACCACATCTTGTCGCAGGGAGTTCCACAGACTAACAACGTGTTGGGTAAAAAAATATTTTCTTTTGTCTGTTCTCACTCTCCCAGCCCTCAATTTGAGTGGATGTCCCCTAGTTCTGGTATTTTGTGAGAGGGAGAAGAGCGTCCCTCTACCCACTTTACTCATGCCACTTTACTCAATAGGTGGAAAATGGCCTAAGGTGCTGAAACCCATAAAATATAGGTTATTAGCTATGGCCTTGATGGTGGAGGTGTGAAGTATTTTTGATTTGCCTGGGGATTGTTGAAATCACTGCCTGATAAGTGGCTGATAGACTGTGCCTGAGCCCCCCATTTCTGTTGAGGGAGAGATTTTCAATACTCACATGAATTGCTTCCCTGACCCCTCTCTCAAACCACCTACATTCTCTGTCTAATATGTGTATCTCCTCATCTTTGACTAAGTGCCCTTTGTCCTTCAGGTGGAGGTGTACTGCTGACTCTGGTCCTGAGCTGTTGCCCCTCCTATGTTGGGCCATCCTCCTGTCATGTTCCTGTGTTGCTTCTGGGTCACTTTCCACATTCTGTTGACACCAGAGTATGATTTATGATGTGTTGCAGAAGAAGTGAAATTATGAGCACTTTTTACAGGGGAAGTCGCACATCTCATTAGGATGCTGCCCATATGCCAACAAGGAATTGCTGAAGCAGGTGGGGCTGATGTTGACAAAGCAGTTAATACCGAGTTTGGTGCTAACGCAACAGCAGTACCAGGTTCCCCATGTGGTAGATGGGAGAGGCGCTCAAAAAGGGGGAAAGGCTGGTATGAGTTATAAAAATGAGACTTTCTTATTAATGGAAATGTATGACGTGGGTATGATGATCTCACAATGGTAGATTATGTTATGAACTGGTGATACTGGAGAGTTATGGACTACTAAGGATAAGGCCATTGATTCCCAAGAAGAACATTCATAGGTACCTCTTGACTCCAGAGGTGATAAATTAATGTACACAGACAGTCCCTAGTCTGGTTTCATGGAGTCCAGAGATGAGGAAAGTATCTGTTCTGGACAATTTCTTCCAGAATACTGCTTGAGATTTTCTGGGATTTGTAATCTTAATAATTAACTTTTATCTTACTTGCACACACCCACTATTAGCTTGCAACCTCTGACAGTGTTCTCTCTCTCTCTCTCTCTCTCTCTGTGTGTGAGACTTAGTGCTCAGAAGGAAAACTTGTCTTGAGCATTTTCTTTTCTGATTCGATTACTAACCCTAAAGAAAACAAACAAGCAATGTAGAAGCAGTCCTTTGATTTCTAGCTCCATGGACTGAAAAGGCCCCATATCAACCAGCACAATCTTTAATTGATACATTTCTGATTATCCCATTTAATCCTGGAAGCTTTCAAGGAAGTCAGGACCACATGGTTTACATTTCAACCTCTTTTGGGCTGACCTGAAAACAATAATCCAGTCCCCATTTGTCTGTTTATATGCCAAGTTTTCAATTTTTTGTTTAAAAAAATTGAGGCAGTTCCCCCGTGGAAGAGCCATCACCGGCTTCAAATGGGCTTAAACAAATTGTATCCAAACGCTCCATGCAGTGCTTAGCTATATAAAGCGCCCTCCTGCCACATTAAGCAATTCTACACATTTAGATTCAATTACGAGCCATAAACCTGTGTTTAGAGGAGAAGCAGCTTATCTGATTCCATTCCAAAAAGCACCTCTGGTTCTTGGCAACTGCTATGACTTATTAAATTATTCAGACGTGGCTCTCATTTTCGGTACAATAGGAGACAAAGAGGTCATAGAGATATTCCCCCCCCCACCACCTCTCTCTGCCTCTGAAAATGAACAATAATGTACACCGCCACTGTAGTGAAAGCAGCGCTTGCACCCGATGATTAGCTTTGCATGTCTGTGCCGGTTAGAAAGAAGTCATCACCACGTTTTAATCACAAGAATATGATAAATGAGATTCATGTTATGTTGGCTGGCAGCCGTGGGCATGCCAAGCACTGAAAGTGGGTATGATCTGACCCTGTAGTGGTGGACCAAAAGGTATCATTCTTACGTTGTCTTAACTCCAGGTTTTTATTTCATCATCTCCTGATGATGGGTTCTTGAAAACGTGAAAGCTCATTTTATGTCACTTTAAAAGGCACTGCCCCGTCTCAGACTCTTCTGCGATGAAGTGATTGCACAATTTTGTATTCTGTATGCTTACCTTTGTTCAGTATGGAATAAAAACGGAAGTCATTTGCATCCAGTTATTCTCTCTTCTTAGCTTGCGTTAGGGTTCTTTTATTAGCTTTGTCACTAGGATACGAATAGGCTCAAGTAAATAATATTTAACGACTACAAAACTCCCTATTAGTCTGAGATCAGAGTTAAGCCTTTCTCATAATACCCCAGACAGCAGAAAAGAGGAAATCGTGAGGAAAGACTCATGCTGTATGTTCAAGGAATGACATTGGAGAATATCACAAATAAGGCTTCCTTATGAACATGAGTCAGCGGTGTGACGCGGTGGCCAGGAAAACCAATGCGATTCTTGGTTGCATCAACAGAACCATAGTGTCTAGATCAAGGGAAGTGATAGTACCACCCTATTCTGCTGTGGTCAGCCCCCACCTGGAGTACTGTGTCCAGTTCTGTGCACCTCAATTTAAAAAGGATGTTGACAACCTCGAGTGGGTACAGAGGAGGGCGACTGGGATGGTTGAAGTTCTGGAGGAAATGTCTTATGAGGAATGGCTTAGGGAACTGGGAATGTTTAGCCTTTCAAAAAGAAGGCTGATGGTGGGATATGATAGTTATGTTTAAATATTTGAAAGGATGTCATATTGAAGAGGGAACAGGTTTGTTTTCCATGGCTTCAGAGACTAGGACTCGGGGCAATGGTTTCAAACTACAGGAAAAGAGATTTCATTTGAACATTAGGAGGAACTTCATGACAGTTAGAGCTGTTCAGCACTGGAATATGCTGCCACAAAGGGTGATGGAGTCTCCTTCTTTGGAGGTTTTTAAGCAGAGGCTGGATGGCCATCTGTTGGAAATATTGTGATGGGGTTCCTGCATGGCAGGGGGTTGGACAAGATCACCCTTGAGGTCTCTTCCAACTCTGTGATTCTATGAGTTCCATGTCCTCTCTCCCATGCATCTCGTCTCCCACACCACAGTCAAGGACAGAGTGCTTGAGATGAGTAGAGATGTTTCAACTAGTCTTAATCCTGTATCTCTCTTTGTAGTAGGTGTGCCTTATTATAGCTAGAAGAATCTTCTTCTGAATTGACCCAGTGCACATATCTAGCAAATTGCACATACCTGTATCTAGTTTCAGGAAAGGGGAACAGGCTAGGGAGAGACTGGAAGTCCAGATGGAGAAGGCTGTGGGAATATATTTGGTCCATGGATCAATTTTTTTCTACTAGGGCACAAACCTGTTTTTCCTGGTTCATAAAAGTGGCAGTGCACGATAAATCAAAAGGGGTCGCACTGACTGAGTTGAAAAGTAAAGAGAATTCCTTTCTTCTGAGAGAAAATACTGCAAAATATCTTCACCTTCTGATTTACTGTTGGGTTCTTTTCAAAAGTTGTGTTTTATTTTCTATTCTAAAATGCAAAAGTAAGAATCCAAAAAAGTATAAGAATCCAAAACCTTAACAGATCTCAATCATAGTCAATCATAGTTTTATTTTCTTAAAAATAATAAATCTAAGTCATCATGACTAAGTGATTACATTCAAGATTTCTCCTAAACTAACGTTTCCTACTCTACCTGACTGAGGTGAGCTCTGTTGCTCAAAGCGATCCTGAGCATAATCGTGGCTTCTCTTTGCCCCCTCGTCTTCTTGCTCAAAGCTTCCAGATATCACATGACATAACTGACCAATAGCAGCTAGCCATGTCCTGCACTTCTAGCTTGTTATGTCCATTCCTCTACATACCTCAGGTAAGGTCTAATACAGGCATGCTCAAACTTCATCCCTCCAGATGTTTTTGGACAGTAACTCCCACAGTCCTTTGCCACTGGCAATCTTAGCTTAGAATTCTGGGAGGTGTGGTCCAAAACATCAGGAGGGCCGAAGTTTGGCCATGTCTGGTCTAATACAAGGCCAAAATGTGCACTTAATATTCAGCCTAACAACTCACACTATATCCCATTATGCTTCCATTCGTCTGCCTGCTCTGGCTCAATCAGCCACTCACCAGGACCAGCATGCCAGCTTCCTGCACGTTCTCAATTGATCTTCCAGTCCTGGCAACAGCTCAGGATTCTCTGCCCCGCTCCCTTGCTCAAGGAACTTTGAGCAAGTCTCGCATGGGGTTCATCTTTTATTTGTGGTTGACATGGTGGGAAATACTGGGAAACAGCCCCCTGAAAACTCTGTTCAGGTGTCTAATAGGGGTGCTGGATTCCGACTCCCATAATCCTCTGGAGGTTGGGGGAATCGTAATGTACGTGGACATCTCTGGAAGATACCAGGTTGGAGAAGGTTGGTTTAAGAGCCATATTAAAATGGAAAAACAGTGGGTGGAGGAAGAACTAATTATGTAACAGATGCCCAGGGGCAACCTGAGATAATGCATTTTGAATGGGGAACTGTCAGCTGGCTCATCACCGTCACATTTGTTTATATATTCATGTGGGGCACAGCTGTGATTCCACTGGTGGGGATGCGGTTTGGATTGTTTGTTGTGGTGGCATCGTGGGAGTGCCATAAGTTCAAAGTCTTTCATCTTGATTCCCTAATGCCATGGCTTTTGAAAAAACGAGGCAGGTCTCCCGAAGGAGTCCCAGATCCAGACTGGAGGTGACATAAACAGAGAGTGAGCATCTGTATGTATCATTTGTCCCGTCCCTCAATACTCAGAGCACACGGCAACGTGTAAAACATCATTCTCATCCATCTCTAACAAGCGGTAGCGATATTTCGCAAATATTTCAGCAGGTTAGGCATATATACATTAAGGGAGTATAAGGAAAGGGAGATTGCTGGTGCATATGGCCTCTAGTCAGAAGAACATAAGAAGATAAGAAGAGCCATCCTGGATCAGGCCAAAGGCCCATCTAGGCCAGCTTCCTGTATCTCACAGTGGCCCCACCAGATGCGTCTGAGAGCACATGTGATTAGATATCTGTCTCCTGATAACACTCCCCTGCATCTGGCCCTTGAAGTACTCTGATTTTAAGCCTGGAGATTACACATCCCCATCATGGTTTATAACCTGTGATGGACTTTTCCTCCAGGAATCTGTCCAATCCCCTTTTGAAGGCATCCAGGCCAGATACCATCACCACATCCTGTGGCAGGGAGTTCCACAGACTAACAACACACTGGGTAAAATATATATTTTCTTTTCTTGGTTCTCACTCTCCCATCCCTCGGTTTAAGTGGATGTCCCCTAGTTCTGGTATTTTGTGAGAAGGAGAAGAGTGCCCCTCTATCCACTTGACTCATGCCCTGCATTATTTTGTACCTCTCAATCATATTCCACCCTCAGGCGCCTTTTTCCCCAGACTAAAGAGCTCCAAATGTTTTAGCCTTTCCTCATAAGGGAGGTCCTGGCCAGGTCTATGATTCTAGGTAACATTAACCAGCGTGGTTGGCTAAATACTCACTCTGGAGCCGGCTGTGGGTGGCATCAGGCTCAGAAAAGGTTAAAAATATGAAAAACTCAAAACTGCAAGTTGCCTACATGGACTGGTTTTGATATGTAGACTTGATGCTCAGGAGACTCCAAAGTCACCCTAAATAAAACAGATTTTGGGAGCAGGAACCAACTTTTGGGAGAGTTTTTTTAAAAAAATATTCTGCAAATGTTAGCATTTCTTTAAGACCCTTGACTGAGGATCAGATCACACATCACAGCCAAGTTGCCTGTTATTTATAGTCGGTTAACTGGCAGAGTTAATAGGAGATGCTCCAAGTGTTCTGAGCTACCACAAGTATGTCAAAAGGTCACAGAAGAGTAATTGGCTGAAGGTGAGAGTGATAGGAAATAAGATTTAACACTTTCAGGAGAACAAAGGGGGTAGAGGGAGAGCAAATTCCCTGGAGTTGCTGTGAAGTAAACTTGATATGAAGGAAAGCCAGATCTGGTTTCAGTTTAATTGACACCTTGGGATGATTTTGCAATGTTCTTTTTTTTTTTTTAAAAAAATACTTCTAAAGCAAATCTGTCCAAAGATTGTTGCAGCATTAACTGGGTATTCATCTCATTGCCAGATATTTTGCCCTCTCCAGGTGTTTGATAGCCTTATGTCAGTCTTTGCTTGCCCACCAGCAGAGGACTGGGCATGTAGACAGTCTTTGCACAATGGATAAAAGTGTTGCAGACTTTGGCTGATACTTCACGTCCATCTCATCGTTGTTTGCGGTCCCGCTTGGGACCCGTACAAAGTAATCTAACCGCATGCCCATTGTGGGACAAGGGGAGTTTGTGCCGACCATGCCCCCTGAACTGTGATTTAAGCGGGATGAGAGGTTCCCCTCCCTGGCCTCAGGAATCTGCTCATCACGCTTCTCGCTCTGAGATGAGTGGCCGTGAGGTAAGGCTCATCACACAATGTGCCATTCTCCATCTAGTGGCAGGAGTGCAAAGTGCCATTCACCAATACATTCCCTATGGAGTCAGCAACACAGTGCAGAGAGATTAAAAGACAAATGCCTCAAACTTAGCTCTGTAACGCATTGAAAACAAGGCTTTGGAGAATCGAAACATCGAAAAACGGAAGGTTGGGGCTGAAAAAAACCAGAGAACAAAGGCATGGAATTTCACATCTCATCATGGAACGGGACATGTAGTAACAGTCATGCGGGTATCATCCGTCACGCCCATGTGTACACGGGAACAGGAACAGAACCGGAAGAAGACCACGTGACTGTGACTAACATCAACACACAATGAACTTCCTCCCAGGACGAGAATGGACGTGAAGTAACCGTCTTTGTGAGATTAGGACACCTGACCATGCAGGAATCTTGATTGTGGAAGCTCTGTCAACACATGAGTGTGGTTACAAAGTCCTCTGCAGAGATTCACGCCTAATGCTCAAAAGTTCTGTGCTGCTGCCATCTGTGATGAGACATTCAGCAGTGGGCTTGATGTATGTGATCAACCTCTTATCGTTGATCACCCCCTGAACCTTATAAACAACCAGACAAATGCATAGATTTATTTGGTGGAAGGGATGAAAGTGAGGAGAGGATGGCAGGATGATGAGGATGGTCTCAACTTGTTGCCTCCTCCTTACAGTTCCTGTGTGATCTTGGTCCCACCTGTTCACCTCCTTTCCACAGAGGCATAGCTAGGGTTTTCAGCGGCCAGGGACAAAATCAGTTTTTGCACGCCCTCCTGCCCTACCCCCAACTGCTGGAAGAGGCCAGCCGGTTTCCTTCCACCTGGCCCGACTGCGCAGGGCTGTGAGGAGGGGGCAGGGGAGCGGGAAAAGGTGCGGAGTCCCACCAAAGGGCTGGCAGGCAGCCACAGATGGAGGGGTGGGCGTGCGCCTGCCCGCCTTGGCAAGCCCTTTCCATGACAAGAGGAGGGAGGGAGGGAGGGAGGGAGGGAGGGAGGGAGAGAAGAGGTTCGGTGGGTGTTGGGGGAGGTGGGGCCTGGGGCCTGGGGCCCGTGTCCTCCACTCTGTGCACTGCCCAGCCAACTCAGTTGCTTGCCCTCCTTCCAGGCAGTTTGAGGGATGGCGCCTTCAGACCCCAAGGGATGCGCCTGCCCTCACCAGGCCACCACCATTCCCGTGCTGGTGCTGGCATTGCTGGTGCAGCTTTCCAGCTCCGGACTCTGTCTCTGCAACGTCCAGCAGCCCAGCCTAACCTCAACTGGCTTCTCTCTGTGCCCTAGAGCTGGAGCCCATTTGCCAACCCCCTAAATATGCCTTACCTGCCCATGATGGTGAAGTCTGAGTGAGATGATATTCTTCAATTGAATGAGAATAGAATGTACCCCACAGTTGAGCAGCCTGAGTACCAACGATCTAATGCATAACTGTTTACTGAAATTCAATTGAATATCTCACCATCCCATATGGTGGGAATGAATGGATAGAGAGGGGCATACATGGAGGTGCTGAGGAACAGCCAACATACTTGCCCATCCTTGTCGCCATATGCAGTCTTCACATGTTCTTCCAAACAGGTGGAGCAAGTCAGTTGCTAACACAGAGAAGCCAAGATGCAACTACACCTGGCTGTCTTTTGTTGGAATATCTTGTCAAGGTCATACAGGATGCAGATGGAATTTCAAGATTATGTTTTCTTCATGAAATTATAGACAGTAGGTTCAGTGTTGATAAAAAGAAGCCCCTTTCCACACAATTAATGGATATTAATTTTCACATCTTAAAACTTGCCAGCTAGTTATAGGTAGAATCCAATCTATTGTTGTTGTTCAGTCGTTCAGTTGTGTCCGACTCTTTGTGACCCCATGGAACAGAGCTCGCCAGGCTTTCCTGTCTTCCACTGCCTCCCAGAGTTTGGTGAAATCCATATTGATTGCATTGATGACACCGTCCAACCATCTCATTCTCTGCTGTCCCCTTCTCCTTTTGCCTTCAATCTTTCCCAACATCAGTGACTTTTCCAAGGACTCCTCTCTCCTCATGTGGTGGCCAAAGTACTGGAGCCTCAGGTTCAAAATCTGTCCTTCCAGTGAACATTCAGGGTTGATTTCTATCAAGATGGATAGGTTTGGTCTCCTTGCAGTCCAGGGGACTCTCAAGACTCTTCTCCAGCACCACAGCTCAAAAGCATCAAGTCTGCGGTGATCACCCTTCTTTATAGTCCAGCTCTCAATTCCCTACATCACTACTGGAAAAACCATAATTTATCTTTCCCACATTCAAATGTTGAGCTGCTATTTCAAGTGTTGTCTGCAGTATTATTGTGCTGTGAACGTCCCAGGGTGGCCTTGGCATCCAGATGGGTGGTATAAAAGCCATATCAACCAACTGACCAACCAAACCAACCAAACAACCAACAAACCAATCGTGATGGAAATGTAGGGTTGCATATATGCCTTCTCCCTATGTCTCTCCCACCAGAAAGTCAGAACATATGATCAAAAGGTCTTATCATCAGAAGCCTTAATCCAGCAGGGTTTCCAGTCAAGAAACCTTGCGGCACAGTGGTTAAATGGCAGTACTGCAGTCAAACCTCTGCTCATGGTGACCTAGGCTCAATCCCAGGTAGCTGGTTCAAGGGTCACTCAACTTCCCATCCTCCTGAGGCCAGTAAACTGAGCATCCAGCCTGCTTGGGGTGGGTGGGTTCAGGGCAATGTATTGTCTCCACAATTAAATAGTAAACCACAAAGATAGTGCTTTAAGCACTATGAGATGGGATATAAATAGTACACATTGCTTTTTTCTTCTTCTATAGGCCTATAGAGGTGATTGGTGAATGTTCTTCCTGAATCTGCTTCAGACATTAAGTTCAATGGGCGAAGAGCTGATTGGCCTCCAAAAAAGGTAATGATTCCATGATCTGCTCTGAACTCATTTTAGATTTTATTCTTTAAGATCCAGAGTGGGCAGGCCACAGAGCCAGCTCTGGAAGACAGAGAAAGTGGCAAAAATAATGCAATTGTGCGGCCAAAGCTGATCAAATGAATGCCTACCAGCAGAACACATGGGTATGAGACAACAGAAACTTGCATTAAGACGGACTGTTCTCAAAAAGAGCATGTAGGGGCAACATAAATGGACTAGTGGGAGGAGAAGAATGACCTTAAGATGAGAACTTACCGAGTTGTTGAGTGCCTTTCTAAAATAGCAGACTCCCTCTTCCCTCTTTCGTCCTACTTGTAGCAATCCCATAGGCTTTGAGTTTTGAAAACCATTACCGAGTTACTGAAGGAAATAAATGCATCTAAGTGTGAAGTTTATTTCTGTTTCACGGAAAACAAAAAAGAGAGATAGGGTTGAGCATCTACAAGGCATCAGGGGAAAAAAAGTATCTCGTATGTGTATCTGCCAGAGAACTAAAAGTGAAATGGAATCCAGTGAGTCGAGTAAAAGAGAAGGCAAAAAGACAGACGGAAGTCCCAAAGTCCCTGAGCAATCTGTTACCATCTAAGCCCAAGTAAAATTAGATGAAAAAAAAGAGAAGAGAAAAAGAGAAGTTCTCTTTCAGGGCACAGCTGCTGTTGGATCCGTTAAAATCCCCACATTTTCCCTGCCTTCTGATTGGTTGCCATGTCAGTAGCATCCCTTTTTGTGAGTCTTCTGGGTTTAAACCTGAGATCAGGAGGCAGCCCCTTGGGATGTAATGGGGCTGAGCAGAGCACACAAGGCTTCAGGGGGCAGCTGGGTTAGGTGATGCAGCAGCCAAAAGTCAAAAGGGAACAGCTCATTTGTCTGGCAGCTGGGCAGGCCACAAAATATGCCCAACAGCGGTGATGCTTGCCAGTACTGTTGCTAGGTTTTCCATCTTGCACATGGTCTTATCTGCAGTGCGCTTGAGTTATCTCACACCATGTGCTGCTGCTGAGAGCAGTGGAAGGCGAGATGATGGAGATTTTTCATTGCTGCTTCGTGGCCCCACCCTGGCCATGCCCCACCCTGACCATGTGTCATGTCACAGAGCAAGTACATGACCTACACTGTCGGTGGTGGAAATCCATGCTAAAGAACCTCCTAAGGAACACTAGGAGCTAGAACGCTTGAAAATATCCAGTGCTGCAGCTTCTCCAGCCTAGTCCATTGCTTCTGTTTGGCCGTGGCTTGGTGACCACAGCTACCCTTTCTCTGCCTTTCCTCATTGGTGTATCAAAGCAAAGGAAAATTTCTCCTTTCTTTCCCAATGCTGTTTATGAGCCAGACCCATGTTTTCTGTTTTCTCCTTCTGTTTCAACTAGGGATGGGCACGAAATGGAAAAATTGTGCTTCGTTTCGTGTTGTTTCGTTTCCCCGTGATTCATTTTGTTTTGTTAGAAATGAATTTTACAAACAAATTGTACAAAATGAAACAGTAATGAACCAATTTGTTTCTCTATAAAACAGGTCCCCTGGGTCCCAGAGGCACTGAATTTGGTGCCTCTAGGACCCAGGGGAGCCGTTTTACAGCTAAACAAATCAGTTCATTTTAAACGAATGAAACAATGAAACAGCATTTCATTTTTCGTTTGGTGCCCATCCCTAGTTTCAACCTAGAGCTTCATAGTCAGTATCCAGGACCGCTGAAGCCCCAGAACAGGGCTTAGACTGACACTGTTTGAATGGGAGATGCCAGAGGGATTGAACTTGGTTTTTTTCTGGGGAAAAAACATGCACTGCTACTGAGGGTGAGTGATGAATTCCAAAATACTGGCTGAGGGGCGGTTCAAAGCCACAACCTCCTGCCACAGGGCCATTGCAGACTGCAACTGTTTCCATCTAAGAAGCTGGACCTGGCCTCTACATTGACCACAATACTTTAGGACTTGAATAAAAACATACATTTTTTGAACTTCTCACAAGAACTTGGTGCATAGCCTGAGGAAGATGAATAATCATTGAAAATTCACTTTAGTTTTTTGTTTGCTTTTCTTAACGGTCCAATAAAAGTTTCACCTGTTCATGCGTTGGTATTGTTTTGAGCACCATGCAGGCTTTTCCTGATTTCCCCCACTTCCGCTGAACCGGTAGCCCTCCACCAAAGCAGAGGAAGCCAGAAAGCTATTTTAAAATGGATCATCTGTTCAACATAAGGAAGGGCTAAAATGCCATGGAGACAGACGAAATAAAATGCCAGTCTAAAGGAGTGGCTGTAAGGGATAAATGCACAAAGTGAGCGTGTGTCCTGCAGAATCACAACCATTTGCAGGGTTTTGTGTGTGTGTCTGTGTGTGTGTCTGTGTTACAGACAACAAAAGACAGACATCTGGTAACTGACAGTTACCACAAGATACCAGCAGGTAGTCGTTTTCTTTTGAAAACCATTCAGATTAATCTATCCCAACAGGACAATAGGCATCTGATGAAGCCTTTGATATAATCTGCTTCGTTTTTCTTTCTTGCTCCCCCGTGAACCGTGGGGATGAAACAGAGAGACCTGAAAAGATTTTGTCTCGGAGATATCCGTTGCAACTCATTCTTCGGGGTATTACAAACAGGTCCGTGAGCGGAATGTGAAATGGCGCAACACAAAATAATAATAATAATACTCCTTGACATCACATTAAAAGAGTAGAATTAACTTAATGGGAGGAAATGGTGGTGTAGGAGCTTGAGTAGATCCTAAAGGCTGACATGAGTCTGAGAGACAAACAAGGTGTCATTTGCCAAAGAAAAGTATCAAATGTTCATGTATTAAGTTTTAACTGCATTTTATGAAAGCAGCGATCCAGAAATGAGCTGAATTTTTTCTTACATATACACAATTTTTCCAGGCATTGGCTTTGTATTTTTTAAATGGGCATGTGGCAAGCCAGCCAAGGGGAACCAAGGGGACACTGAGGTGGTTGCCTGAGATGGCAGGTCCTGAGAGACAGCAGAAAGGTGTTGGAAGAGAGATTTGTGCTGACCATTCTCCTCTGTGCATCCAGGCTAATCTCCTGCCCCCTTCCCTGCCCCCTTGTTGCCAGTGCAGAGGAAAGATTCAACTCTCAGTTTGGGCACCCTTTACAGACGGGATGAGGAAGGTGCCATCTTGGTTTCTTCTTCTTCTTTTTATAGGGATAGGCAGTCCATCTTCCACAAAAGCTTCTGCTGGCCTTCTATCATTGTGCAATTGAGAGTGTGCTTACTTACGGATTATGTGTGTGGTATGGAAGTTGTACCTGTCGGATAGGACAGTGTTGCATAGAATCATAAGAATTGCAGAGAGTATTGTGGGCTGTTCACTCCCCACACTAGAACAAATTTATACTACCAGGTGCCACTGTAAAGCATTAGATATATTAAGAGATCCATCACATCCTGGTCATCGCCTCTTTGAGTTGCTGCCATCGGGATGGAGATATAGAGCAGCGTTTTTCAACCGCTGTTCCGCGGCACACTTGTGTGCCGCGAGATGTTGCCTGGTGTGCTGTGAAGGAGCAGCTGGAGGAGGAGGAGGAGGAGGAGGAGGAGGAGGAGGACCAGAGCCTCCTGTCGGCGCATGCGCCCTGGGCATGCAGGAAGTGGCGATTGCTGGGAAGGAGCGCGAGGGTGGAAGGAGAGAGAGAGAGAGAGAGAGAGAGAGAGAGAGAGGGGGGGCAGGCCAAGTCCACGAAGGCTTTGGAGACGTCACCCAGCGAGCTTGAAAGAGGAGGAGGAGGAGGAGGAGGAGAAGAAGAAGAAGAAGAAGAAGAAGAAGAAGAAGGCGTCACCACTCGCCAGTGGACCTGCCGTCCCTCCTGGCACATCCCGCGGGCTGCCCTCCAGCAAAAGAAGCCAGGGGTCCGGGGACACGACCCCCAGCCCCGACCCCCAGCCCCTGGGCCATGCGGAGGTGAGGGGAAGAGGGCAGGTGCGCGATCCGGCCGGTCCCAGGGGCGGCGCTTCTCGGCGGATCCCTGGCCGCCGCCGCTTGCAGGCGGGGAGGCGACTCCCCCGACATCCCCCCCGCACGCGCGCTCACGCCGGCCAGTCGCCTGCGCGCGCTCACCGGCATTGTTGACGAGCAGGAGGCGCTGGAGGCGAGCGCCGTCGTGGTGGCGGCGCAGGGCGTCGGTGGCGTCCCGGGCCACACACTGTAGCCCCTCGTCGGCGCCCAGGTCGGTGGGCAGGGCCTGGATGCGCAGCTCTGGGTAGGCGGCGCGCAGCTCGCCCTCCAGCTCGCCCTCCAGCTCGCCCAGCTCGCCCTCCAGCTCGCCCAGCGCGCCCGCCGAGCACGCCGCCAGCAGCAGGAGCGAGCCCGGCGCCAGCCGCGCTGCCACCAGCCGCGCCACGCTTCGCCCGAAGCCCCACGACGCCCCCGTCACCAGGCACGCCGCCCGGCCCAGGCCCGGCCCCGACGAAAACGACGACGCCTCCGCCGTCGCTGGTGCCCCCCGCCGCGGGACCCCAAGGTCGCCCGCCCGCCCGGCGCGTCCTGCAGCCGTGCAGCCCATCATCCCCAGGTGCAGGGGGGTGGGGGGTGGGGTGGTCTCGAGCCACGGCTCGATCTACTCCTCCCCCCCCCGCTTGTTAAATTTTTTAACATTTTCTAATGGTGGTGTGCCTCGTGATTTTTTTCATGAAGCAAGTGTGCCTTTGCCCAAAAAAGGTTGAAAAACA
This sequence comes from Phrynocephalus forsythii, assembly GCA_029282475.1. Taxonomy (NCBI): domain Eukaryota; kingdom Metazoa; phylum Chordata; class Lepidosauria; order Squamata; family Agamidae; genus Phrynocephalus; species Phrynocephalus forsythii. The sequence continues at coordinate 120,467,792 of JAPFRF010000004.1, forward strand.
CTGATATAGAGTACTGAGGGCGAGAACAAACTGTCACAAAAATAGATTCTTTTTTAGAGCAATATTGGACTTAAACGGAAATTCTGGACTTTGAAGTCAGCTTATTTTATATGTCATATTTTATGTTTTTGTAGCTGTTTTTAAATCTATGTGGAATGTTTTAAATGAGTTGAATGTAGCAACCATGAAATTTTGTTGTCCCTGCAAGGGGGCAATGACAATAAAGATTCCTATTCCTATTCCTATCCTAGGGGACCGTTTTGGGACACATTTGGTGGTATTTAGAAAAATAGATGTTTGGCGTAACTGAGCAAATCCAAGATCACTTGCTGTTTTCTTCTGTAAGGAATTTAAATTTATGAGGGTCCCGTGCCAGCGTGCCTGCGCTTCATGGGCTGCAAAAGACCAAGTCTGAGTCTCAGGAGACGAGAAAAGAATTTATTGATTGATCAATCAGGGCACTTCCACACTTTTTGGTGGTGAGAAGTCCCCCCAGAAAACGAAAGGAGATATTTTTATAAGGTTTTTCCAGCACTCTTTCCCCCTCCGCCCATCCGAATTTACGTCATATACATTTGTTACATGCATCAAACACTAATTGACATCTTTGGTCATTTATTTTGTATTCCTGACACTTGCCTAAAAGTTCTAACTGGTACGTTTGATCTCCTCCCCTCACAGGCAGGGAGGGTAGGATCATCCTTATGTCCTTGGACATTTGACAGTTACAAACACCAGACGCTGAGATAAGGCCTCCCTGGTACGCCTTGGACACACGTTAATTGCTAGTGTGTGATCCTCAAAGCTTAGGAACTTAATTGGATCCTTGAATTCATAATTGCTTTTGCTGACTTAGCGGAAGTTCCTTTCTCTATTCTAGCCGGAAAGGCTTGACCAAAGATTCTAAGTTTACAAGAATACAAATGTAGATACATGTGAATGTGATACATATATGTATATATGTATATATATACGTGGAGTGCTTAAGTGAATATAACTACATTATTCGTGTCACTAGTGTGGCTATATATATATATGTATTGCTTAGAATACATTGTTGTTGAATACATGAGGGCTTGTCCATACCTGTGGTTAGTGAAGCAGCCATATATATTTATAAATATATAATTAGTCAAATGTCCTCCCTTACACTCGGCCTGAACGGATTTCTGGAAATTTATGCCAGTAAATTTCCCAGAAAACGTCATGGACTTGTAAGGGACGAACAAAACATATCAAAGGTATATGTACAAAAGTGTGAACATTGCGTGAGCCCCCCCTATGTCATTCCTGGGGTGAGATGGTCTTCATGGCTCATGGAAGGACTTTCTATTTTCCTGACAAAAATTCAGGCAGGGCAGTCAGAAAAACATTCTCAGTCCTTTTTCCCCAAAGGGCTTATAGGCACAGTTCAAGAAAATGAATTATCATAAAATGATTTGTGGCGTCTCAAGTCAGGGGGACGCATCAAATAGGTGAAGGCCAAAGAAATACCCCTCAATTCACTAGGGCACTTTCTAGAGTAAAATGTTAAGTTAACAGATGAAGTGTTGCCATGCTTGGGATGTAAGAAGACCCCCCCTGGTCGGACCCACAGACTGCAACGGATGGATATGTTCCATGGACCACAGCATTTAAGTTTCCCCTGTTGGAGAAATGCATCGTGGTCACAGCAGTATAAGGTGACCTCCCAGGCCATGTTGTACACTTCTCAAAGATCCCAAATTCTCAACTTTTGAAGGGGGCTGGCATAAGCATTTTTTTGATAATATTGTGATAGACTTGGATATCAGGATCCCCGTCCCAAAGCGATAATTAAACATGCTTTAAACAGCAGATTTGTTCATTACCTTATTTTCGGACGATCATGAAACCCAAATAAATTTGCCTGCCACAGCAGTGCACATGTGAGATATCGTGTTTGTGTGTTTGGTAGTCAGGCTGAGAACCCTGAATTCTAACAAAGCACCACACTGTAGGTTCATTTTGCAAACCAAATACTTATAAGGAAAATATGCCCTTCTTAGCCCACCAAGGAAATATGTGGGCCAGGCTACTTTGCCAGGTTTTTTCCAACCTTATTTAGGTGTGTGTGGTGTGCATTCAGACTCAGATAATAGCAGGCTGTGCAGAATCACCCAGTTGTGTGTGCATTCTCAAATGATAGACATTTGCAATGATACTAAATAAAGGTAATATACATATCATGAAGGCTGAAAAAGGCATAAGACACATCTAGATGGTGCTTAGAAAAACCCACCTTGCGCCATACATTTCTCATGATAAAGTCATGAATGAGCCGTTGAAATCCGGTCAGAAATGTCTCTGTGGCTGATAGTTTACACACAAAAATCTGCCCCATAAACATGGGGCCAAGATTAGTTCATCAGTGTCTTTGGTGAAGAAAATAATGTAGATATAGCTACTTCATAAAGCCACTTTTTTCTTTGGTATAAAGGCTCGTGAACACCCATGGGCACCAAAATGTCTCTCATTCAATACAAATTGCATAGAAAGGCAAGTCATAATCTCTGGCACTCAATGCTTTGTGAGTGAAAAGCATTTTCAGTGGCCAAGCATGATCATTACATAAAAAGGCACATCCAGAGAAGCACTTCAATAAGAGTTTTCACAGTGACTATCAATAATAGACAATAAACACTATCATAATAGAGCCCAGGGTAATGTAAATATGTAAAGTTGCTCTGGAGCCTACCGTGCGCAGGAAAAAAAAAAATAAGCGCTCACTTGTCAGATGCTGGGAGGCTGGCGTGTGCGTGTGTGGCAACACAAGTTCATGGTGATCCAGGGCACGCGCACAGGCATCAATGAAGGTCTGAAAGCAGTATTTAAACCCCTAGTCTCTGTCCCGGTGAAAAGGGGGTTAAATTGCAGACGTGAAGTCTGTTGGCCGCAATCCAAAACAAGAGTCAGTGGCTGTTTCAGACCCACTCTCTCCCCCCATAAACAAACAGAAAAGAAAAGAAAAAAAGAAAATGAGAGACAGGAAGACAGGATTTTAAGCTGTCAACCTGAGTTGAAAGTGAATCCGCAGGCTGCTTTGGGACCCTCCGAAGTATCAAACGCACGCTGTCATCTGGGGAAGGATGGGCAAGGATGCGGTGACCACAGGTCAGGTTCATGTTGTCGCCCGCCGTCCAGGGTGAAGTCATCTAAGGCATAGGGGCAATCTACAGCTGAGGGCAGAAGGCGTCACCGGTCAGGCCTCACTCCCTCTCGGTCGCGGGTACGGGTCACGCTGGGTGAAAAGGCTGACATCACTGGATCCTGGAGCCCACATCGATCGAACCCGCGGAGCGAAGTCATCACGAAGATGGCATCATCAAAGGCATCAAAGGCGGGAGGGGAGGTCCAGGAGGGATGGCAGAATGGGGGCAGGAGGGTCCCCATCTGAGCATCTACGACCGGCGGCGTCAGCTTTCCAAACCCGACCGACTCCGTGATCCAAAAATAAAGAACGGGTGGGCGTTTTTCCCAGAGCAAAAGCCCGTCCTCCAGGATGTACCTGGGTAAGAGAAGAACAGACACACGACCACAAACAGACAAACACAGAACACAAACACACAAAACGGCCCCTCAGCTGTCCTTGTGCTGCCAGGCAGGGTGGTATAGTCTATCTGACAGTCTCGGGAAAAAAATGTCGTAAAAGGCAGATTGAAGCTTTCCTCTTCGTAAAACCAGTACGTGAAGTAAGGGGGTCTATGATGAGGACACCTCTGCACATCAGGAGATATGCACAAGTTCAGCTGGCCCCAATGAGCGCTTGCAAGGTGTAGGTGCTCAGGTGTCCCTAATCAACCACAGATCCCATCCCCAAGTCAAATTGCTCTTCTACACGGGGACGACAAAAAGGTGTAGCTGGCAGAATATCCATGAGATGCAAAACAGGGTGTGTCCTCCAGCGTCTTCCCGTGTGGAAAGAGACAGACAGACAGACAGACAAACAACCACACACAAGAATGGCCAAGCAATCTGCAGATCTCCAGGTGTGATAGTGCTACATGCAGTACACTGTGTGCAGATTTCTATGGCACAGTGTAGTGCAGGCTATGAAAAAAGGCCATAGTACACAGCTGCACTCCAGCAGTTTTGCACAAGTTCAGCTGGAACAATATTCCATAGCCACGCTACTAGGCTCCCTGTGAAATTTGGAACAAATTAATAATGTGCACTGCAGAGCCATCCTTTAAAATAGGGAATCTTGCCCTTTACATACAGGTTTCATGTGCACACACAAAAAAAGGAAAAAGAAAATCGTTAAGTCCATATTGTTTTCTAAAAAGAAAATAAGCCTCATTTTCCTCAGGGGAGCTCCTGAGACCAGGTGTGATTTAAAAGCTGCACCAATACACTTTGCACATTTTAGTGGCCAGGCGAGCCTTTTACCGCCTATGGCAAAAAGATAAATCTTATATTCTGAAGAGTCATTAAAATCGCAAGTAAAATCACTATCCCAGTAGCGTTTGAACATATCTTCTAAAAATCTCATTAAGAAAGCAAGCAAGGCTCTTCTTAAGTTCTAGTGTTTAAGCCTGCCTTAACTGCAACGCTTTGGGATTGACTTGTAAGTTACTTCAAAGGCAAAAAAAAAATATGCTTGCAGGACAGCTCACAAAGAGGGGAGGGGGCTTTAGTGTGCTGTCACATCCTAAAAAAAAAAAAAAATCAGGTTTCTCTTGTGTCCTTTTTCCGAAGAATTCTTTTATTCTAAAGTTTCTGATAACAAGATTTTCACCTCTTATTCTTTGGCAAAAATACCTGATAGGTGTGTTTGATTCCAAGGGTTTAATTAAATTAAAACGTGACGTTTTGGGGCCGAATTCCTGGATTCTCCTCTAAACAATAGACTCCCTTTCCCTCTCCCCCTATCCAGGAGAGAGAAAAAAAAAATGCTGCAAGTCGGCTAGAAGCCACCTCTTTATGCTTTTAAGGCAGCACGGAAAATTGTGGTCGTTCCCGTAAGTGGAGAGGAGTGACCTTCTGGCCATTGCCTGTAAAATTTACTGGCTTATGGCTTTTAGGGGTCAGTTTATTCCCTTCGCTATGCATGCATTAGGTTGATGTGTTCAATATAAGTTTTGCGTCCAAGCTCTATCAAGTGGCTTGGGAGAGAAAGGAGGGGTTGGGAGTTGTTATCCTGCCTTGCCCTGCAAGGGCCCCCCCCCTGAGAGCAGAAAGAGAAAGGAGGGGCTGTCGACTTTTAAATTCCCCCGCGGCTGCCTTTTACAGCCTGAGGCAAGCAGATAATCTCCTGTAATTACTTCTGTAATGTATTAGGTGTGAAATGCCCTGGAACAAAGGGGCAATTCACCCTTTCAGTAGCTATTGATCTTGTTGTTGGCTTAAGCCTAATTTGAGAAGCGTGGCTTTTGTAATGAATACACAGAGCTACTTAAATCAGGAGGGAGAGAAAAAAATCTTAGGTGAACATGTAGAAGTTCTCTCTCTTCCTTCACTCTTATATCTCTGGGGAGGCAAATAATGCCTAGATCGGATAGAGAGAGAGAGACTAAGATCTTCTCCCCCCCTTTTCCTTCGTCTAAAAAAAAAAAAGGTAGACTTGTGCAGTAGGATAGTTGTTGGCAGTTTGGTCCTGAGAATCTCCCTGTGTTTGAAATTAAAATGCCTGGTCTTTTATCAAATGTTCTTAACTACTTCTGGAGAAGGGAAAAAAAAAGGCATTGATTCTACTTTCTGTCGTGGCCAGCTGCCAGAAGGGGCTCAGCCCCTGATTTGATTTCCCTGCTTTTGATTATTAATAGTTCAGAAATAACGTCCCTACCTATCTCCTCATGTGGTGCATAGCAACCCTTAGTTCTGTTTAAAGCTTCCATATCCAAGGAGTTGGGCATTGGCGTAGCGGGATGGAAGTACCTCCTGAATGCTTGAATAAGGCAATTCAGGGGTACGCATCCCCCATCTAGCACTTCCTGTCCCCTCAATGCTCCGTGCTCTCCTCCCGTTCCCTCAACATCATACCTATCCATCCCACTTCTGTCTTGCTGCCTTCCTTCTACTCCACTTCCTCTATTCATCTGTCTTTCTCTATACCTTTTCAGTTCACCATCCTGCCTTTCCTTCCATCATCTTTCAGGTTTCCTACCCAGTTTTACTAAAAATGCATTACTCAGATACCCTATGATTTTTTCCTTGTAAAATATCCCTTCAGCTGGTAAATTTTGTTGCGTGACCAGCCAGTCACAAAATATGCGGGATGTTGTTTATCCCTGAGTATTCAAAAGTATTTTTCTCACTGCCCATATTCCCCCTGGTATTATCAAAATTGCTGGAGGGGTCTCCTAGTTGGCAGAGTTTTTAGTCTCTTATATTAGTTAACTAAGCACGTCCTTGTACATTCACACACCTCTTGCTAGCAGGTCATAATTGGTCTGTCCTCCCTGAGGGCTAGAATCTTAATTTGAGATGGTAAAGTTCTGCCTCATCCTAGTTAGAGGGGTTCTTCTTAAAGCTTACTCATGTTCCATTTAATACCAAAATCATTACTTCTGGTGGCAGAATTCCAATGTTACCACATCACACTTCAAAAAAAAGGGGGTGCATAAACTGCACTAATTTATCCCCATAGGTTTACTTTAAAGGTCTAACTGTGTTCCTATGATTTCTCCCACACAAGCATCAAACGGACTCACACCTCAACAATCAAATGCACACCATACACGCCAACATGTGATTCAGCAACCATACACAACTCTCCCATATTTCTGTTTCCCCAGTTAACTGCGATCCCTTACCTAAGAATAGATCTTTCTAACTTCTCTAAAATCAAACGAAGATGGTGGAACTTCGTTGGTATTGTGGGGCAAAGATTGCCAGTCTTTGCCCCTGCTTAAGACACAGGGAATGGCCACTTCCCTGTGGTTACCAAAAAGAATTCAACTTAACACCCACATATATATTCAAACATTAATAAATCCTCTGAGGAAGCCAGAGCAGTGCTCTGCTTCTAATTCTTCAAACACTTGGGGAGGGGGACACTAGGGTTATTCGAGAGGAGCTCTCTTCCACCCTCGGGGGACCTCAGAGTCTCTCAACTCTTAGTCCTCCCTGGTCCGCGGGATGCTAGAGACACACAAGTGTCCCTTCTCGTCTTCCTCCCTCCCCGGGGCCGACTCATAAGAATCCGCAATCTTCTCCACTCCACAGAGCTGTTAGATTCGAACTCACGCCACCCCACAACTAGTTTTCTCTTCTTACCAGATTTCTTTTGCGCAGTCCTCTTACAGTTCCTCCGTTGTTCTGCCGGCTTTGTTTTCTCCTTAAATAACAGTATTGTGTCCAATGCTGATAGAACAAGTCTCCTCTCAAAATCAGAGGGTCCGGACTAGATTTGTTCCAGGGTCAGCATGAATTCTTACTGTGATTTAAGTCAGACTCCCAAGAGCGCTGGGGCAGTGGCACATTTCCGGCCAATGCACCAGAAATGTAAGGAATTTAAATTTATGAGGGTCCCGTGCCAGCGTGCCTGCGCTTCATGGGCTGCAAAAGACCAAGTCTGAGTCTCAGGAGACGAGAAAAGAATTTATTGATTGATCAATCAGGGCACTTCCACACTTTTTGGTGGTGAGAAGTCCCCCCAGAAAACGAAAGGAGATATTTTTATAAGGTTTTTCCAGCACTCTTTCCCCCTCCGCCCATCCGAATTTACGTCATATACATTTGTTACATGCATCAAACACTAATTGACATCTTTGGTCATTTATTTTGTATTCCTGACACTTGCCTAAAAGTTCTAACTGGTACGTTTGATCTCCTCCCCTCACAGGCAGGGAGGGTAGGATCATCCTTATGTCCTTGGACATTTGACAGTTACAAACACCAGACGCTGAGATAAGGCCTCCCTGGTACGCCTTGGACACACGTTAATTGCTAGTGTGTGATCCTCAAAGCTTAGGAACTTAATTGGATCCTTGAATTCATAATTGCTTTTGCTGACTTAGCGGAAGTTCCTTTCTCTATTCTAGCCGGAAAGGCTTGACCAAAGATTCTAAGTTTACAAGAATACAAATGTAGATACATGTGAATGTGATACATATATGTATATATGTATATATATACGTGGAGTGCTTAAGTGAATATAACTACATTATTCGTGTCACTAGTGTGGCTATATATATATATATGTATTGCTTAGAATACATTGTTGTTGAATACATGAGGGCTTGTCCATACCTGTGGTTAGTGAAGCAGCCATATATATTTATAAATATATAATTAGTCAAATGTCCTCCCTTACACTTCAAGTTCATGATGGACTGAGGGAGACACTAGGCAAGGCCTTCTCTGTGGCATCTCCCACTTTATAGAATGGTCTCCCTCAGGAGATCAGGCTGGCTTCCTCCATTCTATCCTTCTGTTGACAGCTGAAGACCCACAATTTCAGGCAGGCTTTCAGCAATAATTTTAATAATCACAATTGTTTCCCTGATTGTCCATATAAAGTAATACAATTACTTGCTTTTAAGAGATAGGCGAGCGCTGTTCTGAAGGGACGGGCGATGGCCTCCGTTGCCCTCAGCCGATCGAAAAGGAGTCGGGTTCAGATCCCCGAATCCGGAGTGGCGGGCACTCCGGCAGGAGCCCCGGGGAGAGTTCTCTTTTCTTAATTATTCAATTGTATTTCAATTTGTTTATAGCTCAATTTCCCTTTAATGCTTAACTTACTATATATTTAATTCTGTTCTTTTTAGTATTTTGGGGCATTGGGTCCCCTTATAAGGAGAAAGGGAAACAAAGAAACACACACACACACACACACACACACACACACACAGAGAGAGAGAGAGAGAGAGAGAGAGAGAGAGAGAGAGAGAGAGAGAGAGAAATAAACTAGTTGATGAAAGACCCTTCCGGGCAGGCAAACATCAAGGACTAGGCAGTGTAGAAACACTGGCTTGTGTGTCAGTTTTTGTCAGCAAAGTGGTGGCGGTAAAAGAGCACCAAACAGAAGGATTAAAATCCAATCAGTCAATCAATTAGTTAATTTTAGTGGAGTCTAGACAGTGCCTTCAGGAGAAAAATCAAGACACCTGTTTGTCTTGGGGCACAGTGTTTAAACTGCTATATTACAGCTGTAACTGTCTTCACAGGCTGGGGTTCAATCCCAGGTAGCAGGCTTAAGGTTTACTCAGCCTTCCATCCTTCTGAGGTTGCTAAAACGAGTCCCCAGCTTGCTGGGGGGCAGGGGGCAATGTGTAGCTTGCATAATTAAACTGTAAACTGCCCAAAGAGTGCTTTAAGCACTATGAGGAGGTAAATAAGCAGCATGCTTTTCTTTTCTTTTTATACATTCCAAAGTTTGTTAAAGTTATTTGTTTGATGACATCTCCTTGGTTGCTGGGAACAACCTCTGCTTCTTTTAAAAACGCTGTTCCTTGCATTCTTTCACTTTGTGACAGTCTGTCCAACACTGGCCTCTGGCACTTGATCTGTGTGAGCAAATCGGCCATGGCAATTTACTTACAGAAGAGGGAACAAGAAACTTTGAGACTGGCTAATAAATTTAAGTTTGAGCTCTGGCTATCCAACTGCAACTCACAATCTTTCCAGCAACAGAATGTGGAACAAAGCATGGCAGGAAGGTGTGCTCCTGTTCAGGGTTCCAGGCCTTTTGCCATGCTATGTTTTGGGTAGCTGGCTGGATAGCTTGGAGAGTTAGTTACCTAGGTATGAAGCCAGAGATTGGGAGTTCAGTTTCCCTCTCTGCATTCCAGAATAGCCAGCCTATGTGACCTTGGCCAAGCTGCACAGTCCCAGGATGCTTGCAGAAGAAGGGAATGGGAAAACCCTGAAAAGAACCCTGACTGGATGGCATTCTTCTTCTTCTTCTTCTTCTTCTTCTTCTTCTTCTTCTTCTTCTTCTTCTTCTTCTTCTTCTTCTTCTTCTTCTTCTTCTTCTTCTTCTTCATTTATTTATTATTTTATTATTTTTATATTTGTATACTGCACCAATTGTCCCAAGCGGGACCTCTGGGTGGTTTATATCAGGCAACATAGGAAAAAAAAAGAAGAAATAATAATAATAATAATAATAATAATAATAATAATAATAATAATAATAATAATAATAATAATAATAATAGACAACCAACATGTACTCGACAAGAGGCGCAAAAACTATTCAAATACAACGAACAACAAACACGGGGAGAACAAAACACCCTTAGCAATTGCCAAAGGCTTCCTTGAACAGCCAAGTTTTGGCGGCCCTTTTAAAGGAAGCCAGCGATAGAGCCTGGCGAAACAAGGTTGGTAATTTATTCCATGCCACCGAGAAGACCCGATTGCATGTTGAAACCTTACAGGCCTCCCTAGCATGAATGCCATGGAGGCTCTGGTGGGCCTGGTCAGCTCTGACCTCCTCATCCTCCTCTTCCTCTTCCTCTTCCTCTTCCTCTTCCTCCTTTTCTTCCACATAGCCTTATTTATTTATTTGTTTGTTTGTTTGTTGAACTTATATCCCACCCATCTTCCCAGAGGGAACTCTGGGCGGCTAACAGCGATAAAACAAGTAAAACAGGAAATAAAACTCGGACAACAGAGGGCAAGATGGCGGCGAGCAATGGGAGGGAGGGGAAGGGAAAAAAAAGCAAACTAGCAAAACTAGCTAACAAGGTCGCCAAAGGCCTCTCTGAAAAAGAGGGTCTTCAAGGCCTTCTTAAAGGCGGACAGGGACTCCAGCAGGCGCTGCTCACTGGGGAGATGATTCCAGAGAGAGGGGCCCACTACAGAGAAGGCGTGGTCTCGTGTACGTAATTTCCGCGCCTCTCTGGGTGTGGCCACCCTCAGTGAGCGCGCCTGCGCCAATCTCGTGGACCTGGACCCAGATGCCCTTTGGGAGACACGCTTTGCCAGATACTCTGGTCCCAAGCCACGGAGGGCCTTGAAAATCAAAACCAGGACCTTGAACCTGATCTGGAAGACAATGGGGAGCCAATGCAGGCGAGCCAGGACTGGGGTGATGTGCTCGTATCTACGGGCACCCACCACCAGCCTAGCCGCCGCATTTTGCACCCGCTATAGCCTCCGGACCAGGGTCAAGGGCAACCCCACGTAGAGGGCATTGCAAGTGGTATAGTATAACAGATAAAAGTTTTAACCAATAGTCAAATTATCACTTATCAGTTAATATCAGTGTAATATACTGTATATGTCCTGTTCTTAATATTGGCATTTTTGCAGCTCTCATGGTGTTATTTAAGGGATCTGCCGCTGATTATAATATTTTAGAATTAGGGAGGAGCCTCATGGCACACTGGTTAAATTGGACTGTACTGTAGCTGTTACTGTGTTCACAACTTGAGGTTCAATCCCAGGTAGCTGACTCATGGCTGACTCAGCCTCTTCTGTCCTTCCAAGGTTGGTAAAATGAGTACCCAGCTCACCAGGGGGGGGGGATGTTTTGCTTGCATAATTAAATTGTAAACCATCCAGAAAGTCATTTAAGTGCTATGGGGTGATACATAAGCAGCACACTTTTAAAAATAACATTCTGAGGCATCGTTCCCAATGCTGTAATAACTATGCAGACTAGTGAAGTGATTTTATCCACAAGTGAGTTACTGTATTTGTATTGGCAGGTTTCTGTTTTTTGTTAATTTTGTTAATTTTGTTAAGTCTTTATTTTCAACTCTGGTGTCCTTTGGAATTGCAATGCCAATTATCCAGACATTTCTTTGTTCTACAGTCACCACCCGCCGATCGCGGGGGTTAGGGACCCACCCCACCTGCGATGCATGAAAATCCGTGATATGCCAAAGCAGGTGGGGTGGGGCCTGGGGGTTGGTGGGTGGGGCGATCGCACGCCTGTCCGAGGCTTCTCAGAGGAGCGCAGGGGCAGCACGGAGTGACCGGATCACCCCCCGCCATCCCCCTGTGGCTCCCAGGCTTCTCGGAGGAGCACAGGGGGGCGGCGCAGAGCGACCCGATTGCCCCCCCCGCTGCCCCCCGCGCAGCTCCGAGGTGCAGGTACTGCGACCCTGCAATGTAGTGGGACCGCAGTACCTGAACCGCGAAATGGCAGGGTGGTGGTGGCTGTATTATTATGGGTGTATTATGCTCAAGATGTCTGTCTATTTGAATCTGTAAGTCCCACAAAATTTTAACTTTGTTGTTTTCTGACACCATTTATACCTGATTTTTAGAGGCTGGCAGATTGTATTTTTTTTAACACAATGTGCATTAATTTTGCAGCTCTGTGGTGTCTGGCTTTGTAGCCTGTCTGAACAACCTTTGAACATTCATAGTCAAGGTGTGACATAGCTTCATCTTTTTTGGTAGAGTGACATTTGCTGTTTATACTAATTCCTTGAATTTTAGCTTTCATGATATTGGTTTGGAGTGTTTGTTCTACGGCAGCGAAGATAAAGTGTTTGGTTTCTTTCTTGATGGTCCCCAGTTTTAGCTTTGTTCGAGTTAAATTCCCATGCTTTTCATGTCCTTGCAGTGGTTTATTTTCCAAGCTATTTAATCTATCTTCAAATTGTTGTTTCTTATAATCAACCTTTTATCATTGTTGTTGTCACCGTCCACCACCACCACCACCACCACCACCACCACCACCACCACCACCACCACCACCATCTGGGTTATTTCATTTCATCTCCATGGAAGAGCAAGGGGTCCCCTGCTTAAGAAACCAGGGCAGTAGGGGAATGTTTAAGTCTTCTCAGTCATCTTGCTTAAAAGCCTTTACTTAACCAATTGTATCTTCTTTGAGTTTGCAGAATCCCCTTTAATTGTGCAAAGCTACCCTGCAGGACCACCCACAGAGTTAGACAGTGAAGTGGCTGCCACCAGCCACATGTACTGTGGAGCAGAAATAGCAGCCTCCCAACTGTTCCAGCAATCCTCCTCTGTTCAAAGGAACAGACCTTTCTACAGCAGATACCCCTCTGTCTGAACCAGATCTTAGGTCTGGTGGACCATGCTGCCTCATTGTCAGCACTGAATGATATTCGAGTCCAGTCATCTTGTGTACAAGTCCTGGGTAAGGGACAACAACATGCTGTGCTTTGCCTCAGATAGCCAAATGGTATCACTTAATTTCCTGGATAATAGTGCACACTTTTTGCGCACCACTGGTTAGTTTACAAACCTCCTAAACATACTTTCTTTTCTAAACTAAAAAGCTCATAAGGACTAAATCCATCTGTTAAGTGCAACTACAGCAGACCCAGCGAATCAATAGAAACTTTCTATTTTTTCAATAGTTCTACTTTACTAGGGAGTAACAATTGGAGGTAGCTGTAATTCTCTAGCCCAGAGAATGCTGTGGTCTTCTGGAGGTAGTGCTGGGTGGGTCCTTCTGAGAACAGAGATGACATGGAGAGGGCTTGATTCTGAGTCCTTGAGTTGTGGAATGCCCTCCGAGTGGAGACCCAACAGGTGCTAACATAGTTTTTTGTACTTCTGTGTTAAAACTATAGTCATCCATTTCCGCACTTGGCACCTTGTGGGGCTGTGACTTGGTCTCTACTTATATTTTGGTGGCCTCTGTTCTATTGGAGTTGTTTCTATTTAAATTGTTCTTAAAGGCTGCTGTTTAATTTAGCTAATATAGAGTGGAAAGAGAATTGCCTATTCATTTATCCAGATCTATCACGGATGGTGTCAGACTGTATATCTGGTTGCATTGCTGATCTTGCAACCAGACTTCCAATGAGAGTCTGACAGCATGGGAGGAACAGTCAGGTGACTGCCCTTCCATACTGCATTTTTGAATAGAATACTGACTGTTGTAGGTTGAGTATGATATAAACCAATTTCAGCTGGGGAAACACCTAGGCAACCAACCAACCAGTCAACCAGTCAACCAACCAACCAACCAGTCTTCCTTCATACCCCAACCATCAAGCCTGCTGGCTAGTTGGTGAGTAAGAAACATCTGCAGGGACTCCCCTAATCTAGCCATTGGTCATTAGGAAAGGTAAACTGTTCCAGTCTCCATTGCCTCCTTCTCCTCTCTTGCAATTCACCCATCCTGGCTGTCATATTGTTTCAGCCAAATTTGGGAAGACGTTTTGCTAAGGTGATGGGCAATTCTCACCCTTATCCTTCATACTTATTAATTTGTAAATTATGCTCAGTTTTGCTTCACCAACTTTATCTATTAAAGTCGTTTTATGGGTTTCATCCATCTAACTTTATAATGGATAGTTATTATTTATGCATATAGTTTGCTTCTCATTTCAGACTCCGACGTGCTCTGTCTTGGAACAGCAGTCTAAAACTTCTCAGATAAGTATTCATGGACTCCCCTCCCCCTTTATAGTCAGTGGAAAGTTTTCATCATACCTGGAACAACTTTGTTGGGAGGAGCAAGCCACCATTTATTTCTGGCCCTTCTCAAATTATCTCCTGGCACTCTTTCCTATAACTTAATTTAATTCAGTCTAATTTAATGTGCAATTTAATTTAAGAAAGGCTGTTTGAAAGGTGACATGGGGACCACAAACAAAATACAACCAGGTCAGCAGTATACTTTTGAAAGGTATTTCAAATGAATACAATGACCTGCAGAGGCACTCATAATGTGACATCGGTAGGATAAGCTGCCTTGATTCCCTTCATTGGGAGAAGGGGTTGGGTTGTAAACAAAATCATTCGATGATCATTTATTTATTTATTTATTTATTTGATTTAGCACAGGGGTGCCCAAACTTTTTGTAAGGAGGGCCAGATTTGGTGGCTGAGAATGTGTCAGGAGCTGGTTGCTCCCCAACCCTGCCACCCCACTGCAAGCCCCACCAACTGATCCATAAGCCCCACCCACTGACCCCTTGCAACCCCACCCGCAGGAAGGAAGGCAGGGACCAAGGGAGGGAGGGAGGAAGGTGTAAACCAAGAGAGGAAGGAAGGAAGGTAGGGAACAAGGGAGGGAGGGAGGGAGGGAGGGAGGGAGGTGGGGACCAAAGGAAGCACAGGGAGCCGTGGCCACAGGTCACCCCCTGGAAGAGGCGATCTGTGTGACCTTGCACCCCCCCAGCTCCCCAGAGGTGGCGACGGCTCGCCCGCCACCCTACTGCAAAGCTCCTTGGTGGTGGCAGAGGCCTGCTGGCCTGCCTACCCCCACACTTTCCCCTGCGGTGCCAGTGGCAGCAGACCGCCCGTCTGCCCAGCCTCCCAGCGGTGTCAGTGTTGGCAGAAGATTTAAAAAAAATGGGGCAAAGGAGGGGGAGGGAGGGGCGGGCCAGCTAGCCGCGGGCCACTCAGAATGGCCTGACGGGCTGGATTTGGCCCCGGGCTGGACTTTGGGCAGGCCTGATTTAGCGGAATCATCGTACCACTTTTCAGTTACGAATGGCTTTGGCATGTCATTGGCGATTTCAGCCATGTTGCTCGGTATTGTAAGTTGCACTTGAGGAGGCCCATTGAATAGTGGGTATTTGGTGACTCAGCTCTTCCATAAGTTCCATTGCTTCAAACTGATCTGCGGTAACCTGCAACTTATTGTACTAAAGTAACACAATGAGAGCAGATCCATTTAAATCATCAGAACTTATGGAGGACTTGGCTCATCAAATTCCCATTGATTCCATGGACCTCCTCTAATGCAATACACTGTTGGTGTGCAAAAGGATTTTAGCCATAGTGTTCAAGGAAAAAAACCCAGTACTTTTTCTTAAAAGTAACTTTCAAAGCTCTGGAAACAACTGGAATAGTTGCAAGAATGGGCAGTAAGGAAGTAATATGAAATCTGAAAGGGATGTCCCAGAATCTCTTGCAGTATTCCAACAGAAGCCAAGTCACAGCAATTGGCTTGTAATTCCCATGTTTTGTTGGATTCTAAAATGCACTTCTTAAGAACATAAGAACATAAGAAGAGCCATGCTGGATCAGGCCAAAGGTCCATCTAACCCAGCTTGCTCTATCTCACAGTGGCCCCACCAAATGCGTCTGGGAGTGCACAAGACTAGATGTCTGTCTCCTGATACCACTCCCCTGCATCTGGCCATTGCAGTACCCCAGTTTTAAGCCTGGAGATTACACATCTCCCTCATGGTTTGTAACCTCCAGGAATCTGTCCAGTCTCCTTTTGAAGGCATTCAGGCCAGATACCATCACGACATCCTGTGGCAAGGAGTTCCACAGACTAACAACATGCTGTGTAAAAATATCTTCTTTTGTCTTCTTGCATTTTTTTGATCTCAGGTATGCTACTGAGCATTAGGGGCATGGTGGCTCATTGGACTAAGGCTCCGAAAACTGTCATCTGCAAAGGCAGCAGCTCAGCAGTTCGAATCCTGGGTGCCGCACAGAGGAGTGAGTTCCCGCTGTTAATCCCAGCTCCTGCCAACCTAGCAGTTCAAAGGCATGCAAATGCAAGTAGATAAATAGGTACCTCCATAAAAAGTGGGAAAGTAAAGCAGTATTTCCTTGCAGTCATGCCAGCCACGTGGCCATGAACTGGCACAACACTGGCTCTTTGGTTTGAATACAGAGATGAGCACCGCCCCTAGAGTTGCACATGACTAGCATGCATGTGTGTGGGGGGGAACCTTTTATGCTACTGAGCACAAATGGAGAACAAATGGACATAAAGAAGACTTTGTCCATTGATGTCAACACCATTTCAGGTCCTCTCTCATTTGAACCTTAGCTATGCACCTACGAAGCATGCAAATACAAGGATAGACCAACCTTCCTCACATTGGTTGGCAAAAATGGAGCTCTCACCTGACCAATCTAGAGTGCACCAAGCTGTGGAAGGGTGTAATAGAGGCTACGTTTTACCTGTTCTGCCTAAGAATGGATTCCCAGTGTGGTGTAGTGGATAGGGTGATGGACTAGGACTCTGCAGAACAGGGTTCAATCTGATTGGCCATGGAAACTAATGGAGGGATTGGAACAGGAAAAACCATTCCTTAAATATCACACTTACCTTGAAAGCCCTTCTTAGGGTCACTGTAAACCAGTGGCATGGTGGCTCAGCAGGCTAGAGCACTGAAAACTCTCAGCTACAAAGTCAGCAGCTCAGTGGTTCGAATCCTGGGTGCCACACAGCAGAGTGAACTCCTGATACTCACCCCAACTCCTGCCAACCTAGCAGTTTGAAAACATGTAAATGCAAGTAGATACTGTAAATAGGTACCGTCTGTAAAAAGCGAGAAGGTAAAAACAGTGTTTCCTTGCAGCTTGAATACGGAGATGAGCACCACCCCTAGAGTTGGACACGACTAGCATGCATGTGCAGGGGGGGGGACCTTGACCTTGACCTTTTAAAATCAGTTCTGACTTGAGAGCGTATACCCCTAACAGCATGTGTAAATGAATCTTTTTTTGTGTTCTTGTATTATTGTTTAAAAAGATGCCATCTATGTATTGACTTTAATTTATGTGGGGTCATTCACATTCAAAGTTAATAATTTGTTCCTCAGTTCCCAGTGGTTCCCAGTCTTGTTTCTTCAGATATTCCCAGAAGTTCAGGCCAGCACATCTAGTGGTGAAAGTTTCTGGGAGTTTAGACTGTCCTGAAGTGACAGCCTGTTTCACTGGGCAATTTCAAAGTCTAGGATTGTGTCAGCTAGTTTTACATGGTATAGTTGGAAATCCAGACTTTTGACAGATGGTATAGCCATCCGAGAACTGTATACACCTCTCTCCCTAAAAAATAAATGGGTATGACATGCAGTTTCTAAACACCTGTTGTCAAGTTTACAATTTACATTTTTAGGTGCGCAATGGAATGAGCGAAGAGACCCTGGGAGACAGAGAAAAAAAGCATCTCGCCTCATTCATCATTTTATATCCTTCTATCATGTCAGCCCTTAGGGCCTGCTAAAAGAGGAAATTAAGAACAAGATAAAGGCTGATGACAGTCAACTGTTGTTTAAGGAGGGCTGCAAAATGGCACCATGACTGAGAAACAAACCGTAGCTCACAAACGCAGAGACTGCCAGCATGGGAGTGAGTGAATTCTACTTGGAATTCTAGACAGGAAGATGTTTGGGGCAAACTTCACAAAATGCTGAGAGATCTGTGATCTAATATCCACTGACATTTGCTTTTCTGGAGTTTTTGCAACCTTGCAGGCTGCTTTTAGCAGGTTTGGCTGGGAGAGACCTTTCTCAGCCAGGATAACTAATTCATTCTGATAAGAGGTTTCCCCCTCTCTAGAGTCTTTTGAGATTCTTTGCCAAAAACAGTCACGTGTGTCAGATTGCTGTTTAATTTGTTCAATTGTAAGTAATGAAACCTTTTCTTATTTCTATTATAGCTTCTTTCACTATAAGAGGCCAGATCACAAAGACCCTTTTTCATTAGCTATGATTTAGCTACACAATTCCCTTCCAACAGCACTCAGTCTTGACTTTCAACCACACAGCTATGATTGTGTTTATCTGGAAAGGCACTGGTCTTTAAGATTGAAATTAAAATGGGCTTTTAGAGATTATTTTGGATCTGTGTTTTTTTTTAAAGAATATATTTTCAACCTGCCTTTAGTTCTTTTATTATTTCAGTTGGCTCTCGCTTTGGGAGGCTTAGCAGGAATAGCAATCAAAAAGTGTTAGCTTGTAAATAAGCAACATGTTTCAGTACTTTTGAAATAATCTCTCTCTCTCTCTCTCTCTCTCTCTCTCTCTCTCTCTCTCTGTGTGTGTGTGTGTGTGTGTGTGTGTTTGATGGAATCTAGACCCTGCTTCTCTAGTAGCACAGTCAATCAGCAGGATATCAGATTTAAAAAAAATACCAACCTGCTGATTGGGAACACATACTGTGGGCAAAGCATGCATTTACATAAATCTTCCCAGACTAGGTTCACATTCATATGCATATGATATGTGTGTGTGTGTCCCTCTCTCTCTCTCTGTGTCCGTCTCTCTCTCTCTCTCTCTCTCTCTCTCTCTCTCTCTCTCTCTCTCTCTCTCTCTCTGTCTGTCTGTCTGTCTGTCTCTCTCTCTCTCTCTCTCTCTCTCTCTCTCCCTCTCTGTGTCCAACTGGTTTTAGGAGATAGTCTGGCCACAGACCTTATTAGCTTTCCCTGCAAAACACAATCACACAGTGCCACTGTGGCTCCTAGATTCCTTGGTTGTGTAGCCATTTGGAACATTTTTGTAGAAATAAATGGCATTCTGTTACACGTTTAGGAAACCTCCCACCTCCCCCAAGAAATTCTAAATAAGTAGGGGAAAGAAAACTTGGGATGCTCTAAAGAAAGAAGACAAAGAGACAGTGAAACAGTCTCTGGAGGCACATCTAAGGGGAACAGAATTAGGTTTATGGAACCCCAAAGGAGATGACAACCCTATCACACCATAGGCTGGATGATGAGTAAATTGAAACTCTCTATTATTTATTGAAAATGGGGATTCAGACCAAGGCAGATTTCCCCCCCAGCTAGGCAAGGCAGATTTATTTCATATTTCAAACATTAAAATAACAAGAATGGGGAGAAGCTGTCATTAAGATATCAACTGAATCGAGGCAATGACTGAGATAATTGCTTACTAAAGAGGAGGCTGTTCAATTTTTAATGCCCCTCTTTGTGGTGTCCTAAGGAGGGGAGGTTGATGGCGTTCATGAGGTTGGTGAACTGGAAGATCTCATGAACTTTAGGATGGATGCCCGCAACTTAACACAGTTCTGGATCAATTGAACAGGAGACCCAGATAATGGAAACACAATGGCATTGAAATAATCAAATAGAAAGAGATGAGATCACTATAGTTGTAAATTTCTCCTTCCTTGTGTGTGTGTTGTGTCGTTACAGTCATGACCGACTCTTCGTGACCCCATGTCCATGGAGTTTTCTTGGCAGGAATACAACTGAGTTCAATGGAATATATTTGGAGGCTGGTAGGTGCCCAAGAATACACATTGTTAACCTTTCCATCAATGTTTCCAAGCTTTGATTTTGAGAGGGGTTGTTTTTGTCTTAATTGATATTTATTAATATGAGAGGCTTAGCCAATTCGTAAGTCTCTTTCGGTTGTCACAAACTGCTACTGAATTACAGTAGGACCCCTATATCCACGGATCCAAGATTAAATTATCCATGGTTGGCAGAAGAAAAATTCAATAAATAATTCAGGAGCTGCAAAACAAGCTACTGTTACAAACAGCAGCTGTAAAGCAAGCTACTGTCACAAAGAGCAGCCATAAAGCAAGCTATTGTCACAAAACAGCAGCTGTAAAGCAACCTACTTTCACAAAACAGCAGCCGTAAAGCAACCTACTATCACAAAACAGCAGTTTTGGGGATTTTTTGGCGTTCTCTCTTATCCATTGTTTTCATTATTCACGCACGGGAATGTCTGGAACCAATCCCCAGTGGATGCCCGGGTCCTACTGCATCTGGAAATTGTGCTGTGCTTAATTGTGTTCATTTTCCCGATGTTGCTGCAAGTCCCTTTGAGTGTGATTTTCCCATGCACAAGTGACACAAAAGACAGATAATTCAGAGGAATGGAGGGATATTGGCAATATGATCCCAAGTGCCAGTGGATATTGGCAATATGATCCCAAGTGCCTCTTCCTTTTCAGAATCAAGCTTGAACATCAGACATTTTTCACTGCATACAAGCTAAAAATGTTTGTTGCAGCACTTTAAGCATCACTTTTCTTGCATGGGAAATTAACGCAAAACAGTGGTCCCCCGCCCATTCGCGGTTCATATATTGCGGTCCCGCTATATCGCGGGACCGCTGTATATGAAAAAAGGCTCCCTGGGGTAAGGGGGAAAGGCCTGTTTCAGGCCTCTCTTACTTACCCCAGGACTGGCGCTGCCCCGAATGGGCTTGTGAGGGCCTTCCCGAGCCTTCTGGACGCCCCAAAAAGGCTTCCCTGTGAACCAGAAGTCACTTCCGGTTCACAGGGAGGGCCTTTTGGGGCCTCCAGAAGGCTCAGGAAGGCCTTCACAGGCCCGTTCAGGGCACGGCCAGGCTGGGGGTAAGTATAAGAGCCCCCAGCTAGATGCCCCAGGCCCGACCCGACCTGCATCCGCATATCACAGATTTTCAATTATCACGGGTCAGGTCGGGTCCCTAAACCCCGCAATAGGTGTGTGTGTGGGGTCACTGTACCTCTATTGTTACTGCACTCCTTGGCATCGCCTATCTTTGGGACTGGGATGTGTACTACCAGTCTATAGGCCACCGGGCACTAAATTTTCAGCCCAAAGTTCCAAGTTATGGTCACTGCTAATGTCTTACTCAGTAGGGCCCGGCCTTCTGCCTTCAAGTGTGCCCTAGGAATTATCATTAAGACATCTACCCTAAACCAATGTTCTTGCCCATCAGAGCAATGCACGTGCAACTAAGAGAAGGTACTTGGCATGCTTACATGCCTCCGGGATACAGTTGGCGAATGACCAGGATGATACCTATGCTTGAAAATAGCCCTGCAATGGAGAGAGAAGTTTAAGGCCATAAAGTCACTTTCAGTGTTCTTTCCCACTAGGGAACTGTTAGTCCCAGGGTGACTTGCGTGCTTGTTCTTGGGCTCCCGAGCATCATTGACTGGGATTCCCACCACCTCAGCAATGGAGAGCATCCAGCTGACACCTTGATTATAGTTGGAACTTCCAATCCACCCTAAACAGAGCAATTGGCAGTGACAAGCATAGTTCCCCTCTGTGGGTGGAAGTGCTAATTTAGGTTCCTGCCCCACCTCACAAGCTGCCTCCATTCTAATTGCTGGCAGCCATTTTGGATTTTGTTGGCCGCAGGATTTGAAAAGCCAGTTTTAGTTCAATCCTGTAGCAGTTCTCTTGGGGCTAAGATCTGATCAAGTGGAACCCCAGTACTATGAATATTTGTGTCCTTGTTAAGTCTGCTCGTTTTCATGACTTCCTTCTTGTTTCTCCCTCCTCACAACAGATACAGCACTAAGGGTGTAACAAATATTTCAAAATTCCCTTGGCTTTGATGAAAAAAGGATGTCATGTCAGAATGGGACACCCTGCTGAAAAAAAGGCCAACTGTAAGGTTGTTTTTAGCTCCTTGAGAAGAACAAGAACATTAGCAAAAAAATACAGGGCTTTTGTATTGTATTTGCATTTTGCCTCAAATATTGACATATGGGACAACATTCAAAAACTGTGTGTGCCACATGCAAGGCTTTGGAGCAGAATATAAATTTTATTAGAGATGGGCACGAATCAAAAAAATGGTGTTTCGTTTGTCGTTTGTCGTTTAGGGGGTCCGTTTCGGTTCATTTCCGTTTTTTGTGAATTTTTGCAAAAAAATCGTTTTCATTTTTGTTCGTTTTGTTACTGTTTCATTACCATTTATTTCAATTTTTGTGATGTTTTTAGCATTTAAAGCAGTTCAATGTATTGCCGTAATGAAAACGAAACAGACAACAAAATTCCTGGTGTTTCTGTTCATTTCGTTTCATTTTGGGGACAAAATTCGTTTGTTTTTGTTACGTAATGAAACAAAAAAACAAAAACAGAAACGAAAAATTGTTCGTTTCGTGCCCATCTCTAAATTTTATTTGTACAAAAGCACATGCATTTTTCTAATAATGCGTTATTTCTCCATCCCCTATTTGATCCTAAAAGCATTGTTATAGAATCAAGACTTTACTAAGAAATAAAAGATCTGGATGTAGCTCTAGAAAGTCATACCTGAAGATAATACAAGGCCTTCTTTTGGTGGTATCCAAGCTATTTGTGTTCAACTGAGAATGTCCCTGTTGTCTTTTAGGTAACTGTTCTTGAGTTTGCCGCCATCTTGCCCCCCCCGCCGCCCCTTGATAACTAGAACGAGAGATCCTGTGTTTGCAATAAATTTTAAATAAATAATAAATACTGTTCTTGAAACATACAGATCCTGTGTTTGCACATTTTGTAGCAAACATACAGATATGGCTTTTGTATCTGTATTTTATTTTTCTCTCTCCATTTCCATTCATGACCGGCTTTTTAACCCATCAGATATTCAGTAAACAGCAATCTGCCCATTTGTGCACTCAACTGCTCACACTCAATAAAATTAAAAATTTTACAGATTAAGAAGCTGTTAGGTCACATGGATCCTGCCTTTGCTACTTATTTAGGTGAACTCTTGGACACAGAGCTGGGAACACCTACTTTTATGAACCCTTAGAACCCACAAAATGCAGGCAATTGGTTTCTGGGTATTGCACTGCCAGAATATAACTAAACTGTATTGGGTACTTAAAATCTTTCTTCATTTCTGCAAAATTGTGATAATGACACAGGTGGTGTGCTTGGCCTCTCT
Source organism: Phrynocephalus forsythii (assembly GCA_029282475.1). Classification (NCBI taxonomy): domain Eukaryota; kingdom Metazoa; phylum Chordata; class Lepidosauria; order Squamata; family Agamidae; genus Phrynocephalus; species Phrynocephalus forsythii. Next base: position 120,491,017 of record JAPFRF010000004.1, read on the forward strand.
TCCGATTTTGAAATCTTCTCAGTTCTTTGCTCTTTGGGGGAGACAGATCCTTGTTTGTAAGCCCTAAGCGACTTAGGACCTAGATACCTGAAGGACCGCCTCCTTCCATATGAACCTACCCAGCAATTAAGATCGAGCCAGGGGGCCCTCTTGAAAGAGCCATCCCTCAAGGAGCTGAGAGGGATGGCTTGCAGACACAGGGCCTTCTCGGCAGCTGCCCCCAAGCTATGGAATGCCTTCCCGATTGAGATCTGCCAGGCATCAACGTTGATTACATTTTGATGCCAGGTAAAAACCTTCCTGTTCCAGAAGTTTTTTTAATTGATACAATATAGACTGTGGGTCCTCTGATGGCAATTTTAGTGTAATGATTTTAGTATAAGGTTTTTATTATTGCTTTGATTATTTATGGATATTCTATTTTAACTATTTCAAACTGTTTTAATTCTTTTGATTGTAAGCCGCCCAGAGACCTTTGGGTAGTGGGTGGCATATAATAAATAAATAAATAAATAAATAAATAAATAAATAAATAAATTTTCGGGAGACTCTCCGAACTTGTCCTGATGTACTCAACATGCCACAGGAGTTTTGTTAGAATCCAGCCCTCCAACCTTGAGTTGAATTTTCCTTTAGTTGCTGACAGTTTTAGTTGCTGTGTGTATTCTCCTGCTGCTCTTCACCTAAGGGAGTGCGTGCTCTTTGTACTCTGCATGTCAATTCATGCCAGTTATGTTGGACACCTTTTGTAATGAAAGAGAAAGAAATCCAAATGTTCTATTCTAGGAGGAAGAGAAATGCATGCACATGGCACAGCACTTTTCAAAGTTTAGGTGCCTTTAGAAATAGTACTTATAGAAAAAGGAACTGTTTTGATTTTCTTGAAAATCATGGGATTATGTTGCCTGATACATCTCCAAATGCATGAAGGACGAAAAACATGGGATACCTGGGTTGTAACTCCCTATAAAATATTGCTTCAGTTTAAGGGAAAGAATTGTTTGAAATAGCCAATGATGCGGTGCAATGGTTAAACAGCTGTACTGTAGCTGTAACTGTGGTCATGACCTGGGGTTCAATCCCAGGTAGCCAGCTCAAGGTTCACTCAGCCTTCCATCCTTCCGAGGTAGGTAAAATGTGTACCCAGCTTGCTGTTGAGGTGGGCGGGCAAGGTGTATTATTTATATTATATTTATTTTCACATTTATATACCACTCCTACTTCCCGAACGAGAACTCAGGGCAGTTCACATAAAAACAGAAGCTAAAAAACAAAGATAAAAAACAAAGATGGTGGCAGGAACAAACTTTCAACATATACACGTGTAAGTGTGAGAAGCCGAACAAGGGGAGGAAAAAAAAATACTCTCTAGTCATTATCGAAGGCGTCCCTAAAAAGTAGGGTCTTCAGGCCTTTCTTAAAAGACGCCAACGACGGAGCCTGCTGCAGTTCGCTAGGTAGATTGTTCCAAATGGGCGGCACCACCACCGAGAAGGCCCGCCCACGGGTACTCGTTTTGTGGGCCTCCCTCGGGGGTACCGTCTGAAGCAAAAGGGCCAATGATGAATGGGTGGGTTGGGCCCGATCTGATTGTCGGTGAAGACGCTCTGCCAGATAAACAGGGGCCAAGCCATGGAGGGTTTTGTAAGCCAAAACCAACACCTTGAACCTTATTCGGGAGGCAACGGGCAACCAGTGGAGGCGAGCCAGGATGGGGGTGATGCGGTCGAAACGACGCACACCTACCACCAGCCTGGCCACCGCATTCTGGACCCGCTGCAGTCTCCGAACAAGGTTCAAGGGAAGCCCCATGTAGAGAGCGTTGCAATAATCCAGCCTCGACATGACCAGAGCCTGTACCACTGTCCTCAGGGAGCTCTCGTCAAGGTACGGGTGAATCTGGGTGATAATCCTTAGATGGTAGAAGGCCGACCTGGTCACGGCTGACACCTGGGACTCCAGGGTCAGACCCGGATCCAGGACGACGCCCAGATTCCTCACTCTTTGCGCCAGCTGGAGGGCGGACCCATCCAGACTGGGAAGAGGGCCACAGTACCCATCGGGGCCACCCCCGAAGAACATAACCTCGGTCTTTCCGGGGTTGAGCCTAAGTCTGTAGGTCCTGGTCCAGTCCAAAACTGCAGCCAGGCAACGATCAAGGGTCTGGACGGCCTCCACTGCACTGGTGGAAAAGGAGAGATAGAGCTGCGTGTCATCAGCGTACTGATGACAGCAGACTCCAAAACTCCGGATGATCTCAGCCAGCGGCTTCATATAGATGTTAAAGAGCATTGGGGAGAGGGACGACCCCTGGGGCACCCCACAAGAGAGTGTCCAGGGAGCCGACCTCACCTCCCAAGCTCACTCACTGGGTACGGCCCTCAAGGAAGGAGCGGAGCCAGCCGAAGGCCAGACCCCCGATCCCCACCTCCGAGAGCCGCTCCAGCAGGATACCGTGGTCAATGGTATCAAAAGCCACTGACAGGTCAAGAAGGACCAGCAGGGTAGAGCAACCCCTGTCGGCCCTCCTCAACAGATCATCGTGCAGAGCGACCAGAGCCATCTCCGTCCCATGACGTGGCCTGAATCCAGATTGGAAGGGATCCAGGACATGGTTCTCCTCCAGGAATGACTGGAGACCCAGGGCGGCGACTCGCACAACCACCTTGCCCAAAAAGGGAACATTGGCTATGGGACGATTGTTGGACATGTCGTCCACAGCCAGGCCAGGTCTTTAATGATGGGCTTCACCACCGTCTCCTTCAGCAGACTGGGAAAAATCCCATCCCTGAAGGAGGCTGAGGCAATTAGCGAAGCCCATCTTGGCATGCTGCCCCCTTCGATCTTAATCAGCCAGGATGGGCAAGGGTCGAATGGAGAAGCCGCAGGCCTGCAATGTCCCAGAGCCCTGGAGGTGTCCTCAGGTGTAACAGACCCAAACTCAACAAACCGGGGCGACCGAGGCGGCCCAGTTCCAGCCACGGTGGAGGCTGGGTCAGAACAACCGGCGTCCAGCTCAGAGCGGATGGCCTCTATCTTAGATTTAAAATAGGCTGCGAATGACTCACAAGTGAAATCACTCGGAGGAGGCCCAGGCGGACCAGGATTGGTGAGGTCTCGAACTACCCGGAACAATTCCTCCTGGCGATTCGAGGCCTCACCAATTCTCAGGGCAACAAAAGATCTTCTAGCTGCCCTTATCGCTCGGGAATAGCGACTGGTCGATGCCTTAACCGCAGCCCAATTCAAAGCTGTCCGAGCATTCCGCCATCTGCTCTCTAGCCTTCTCCGCTCTTGCTTCATTGCCCGTAACTCCTCGGTAAACCAAGGAGAGGAGCAGGCTCAGCACCGGATCAGGCCTGCATAATTACTTGTAAACCACCTAGAGAGTACTTTAAGTGCTATGGGGTGGTATAGAAGCAGCACACTTTGCTGTCCAAGTAGTACTGAATCATGGGGAGAAAAACCACAGGTTACGGGTTGAAAATCTGGAGTGCTCTATTTAAATATTCTGGAAGCCATTTTGAATTTGTCAAAATTTGAATCGACCCCCTTACAAGTCATGCTTAAGTGAGCAAGTTCTGTATGTTTTTATAATATTGATAACCTGGTTGTTTCCCAATGTTTTATGACTGGAAACAATATGCACAGCAACTGTATTTGAATGTATATGTGCTTTTCTTCTTTTATTAATGGAAGCACAAAAGGGCAGGTCCTCTTATGGACTGAGAACTGGTTGAGATCCAGGAAACAGAGAGTAGGTGTCAATGGGCAATTTTCACAATGGAGAGAGGTGAAAAGCGGTGTGCCCCAGGGCTCTGTCCTGGGACCGGTGCTTTTCAATCTGTTCATAAATGATCTGGAGACAGGGGTAAGCAGTGAGGTAGCTAAGTTTGCGGATGACACAAAACTTTTTTGGGTGATGAAGACCAGAGAAGATTGTGAAGAGCTCCAGAAGGATCTCTCCAAATGGGAGAATGGACTGCAAAATGGCAAATACATTTCAATGTAGGAAAATGTAAAGTAATGCACATTGGGGCAAAAAAGAAAATCAAAACTTTATATCAACTCATGGGTTGTGAGCTATCCATGACAGATCAGGAAAGAGATCTTGGTGTGCTGGTAGACAGCTCCATGAGGGTATCTACCCAGTGTGTGGCAGCGGTGAAGAAGGCCAATTCCATGCTAGGGATTATCAAAAAGGGGATTGGAAATAAAACAGCCAACATTATAATGCCATTGTACAAGATGATAGTAAGGCTGTACCAGGAGTATTTTGTACAGTTCTGGTCATAGCATCTCAAAAAAGACATAGTGGAACTGACAAAGGTGCAAAAGAGAGTGTCTAAAATGATTACTGACCTGGGGCACCTCCCTTACAAGGAAAGGCTTAAACATTTGGGGCTCTTTAGTCTGGAAAAAAGGTGCCTGAGGGGGATATGATTGAGACATACAAAATAATGCAGGGCACGAGTAAAGTGGACAGAGGGATGCTCTTCTCCCTCTCACAAAATACCAGAACTAGGGGACATCCACCCAAATTGAGGGTTGGGAGAACAGACAAAAGAAAATATTTTTTTCACCCAGCATGTTGTTAGTCTGAGGAACTCCCTGCCACAGGAAGTGGTGATGGCATCTGGCCTGGATGCCTTCAAAAGGGGATTGGACAGATTCCTGGAGGAGAAGTCCATCACAGGTTACAAACCATGATGGAGATGTGTAATCTCCAGGCTTATAACCAGGGTACTTCAAGAACCAGATGCAGGGGAGAGGTATCAGGAGACAGATATCTAGTCTTGTGTGCTCCCAGAGGCATTTGGTGGGGCCCCTGTGAGATACAGGAAACTGGACTAGATGGCCCCTTGTCTTGATCCAGGACGGCTCTTATGTTCTTTTGTTGTTATGATTGGCAGAGATCTGTGTGAGAAAAAGCCATCCCAGCCCCTGGGGAAAAAAAAGGAAGCTGAATCAATCATTCTGAAAAGAACAATAATATGGAATCATACACACAACCCAGCTAAGACAATAAAGTATATGCTTATGTTTTAAAACCGCGCTTCACTCTGCGTAGATACTATTTTGGTATAAGATAACTCTTATGATGACTTTTTAACTTAGCTCAATTTGCTACTCAAAATTACACCTTTTGCACAAATGCACAACAGGATTTCACACTATGACTTGCAAATATGTTCCCCAGGTTTAGAGAGAGACGTCAAAAGGCCCTGAATCTGTGAAATCTTTTGCTGATTAAAAGATGTTCATGGATATCCAAGCTGAAAGTGAACTAGGAACTCGGAAAGTATAAAATTCATAAGAGTCAGGAAAAATCCATAATATAGTAAAACAAAAAAGCCATTGAAGTTTGTTGACAAGGATCTGTCCGAGGATGGATTGGTAATGGGACGATTACGTCTTATTCTATGATGCACCACACTGTTGTGATGCACAGTGCTGTTGCGGAGGAACAAAGATGTAAGTGCAGCATTTCATATGGACGATTATTTTCCAGCTATAAGGGAAATCCTACAGACATAAACAAATATATGGTAGTGAGCTGGGGAAGAATCTTATTTCTCAGAAAGGGTCAACAAGAATATTCAATTTATCTACATTTAAGCAACACCCATTTACTCTCTGAAACGTGGCGTCGTCTTTGCCTTTCAAAATAATTCCCTTAATATGCTCCTCTGTTTTGTTCACCTTGTTCTGCAGGCATTGTGTCAATCTCATGCCCACAACATAGAAAGCATGTTCAGTAAATTACAGACTGTTCATTTTGATACTAAAGTTGCATTATTTCAGTATTTTTTACACTGTGACATTTTGATACTAAAGTTACATGATCACAGTATTTTTTTGCACTGTGGCAGCATATCTTGACTGAAATTTGTTTTGATGGTTAATTAAAAAAGAACAACCCTGTAGCTTGGAGTTCCACAGGCAGCCTGAATTTTCTTTTCTTTTCTTTTCTATTCTTTTCTTTTTCTTATGCATGAGACTGAAATATATGAAGTCTTGGACAAGGTAGTCATGTTAGTTTTCTCAAGAATTCCAGGCAAAAATCAAAGAAAAACAAAAAAACAAAACAAAAGACACAAAATATGTGGCATCTTAAAGATTAACTTTCATATTTTAATGTAACGTTTCGTGGACAAGTCCACTTCTTCAGACATAGAGCAACAGAATGAGGTGTGCCACATGCTTTGTGTCTTTTGTTTTGTTTTTCTTTGCAATATTTGAGGATCAGTACTTCTGGACAGGTTAAAGGAGTTCCACCCCACACTGAAATATAAGGCATCCCCCGAAAATAAGGCCTCCCCATAATAAGAGATAACAATAAATGTGTACCATATTTTTCTTCATGGAAAAATAAGACACCCCCTGAAAATAAGACCTAGCACATCTTTGGGAGCAAAAATTAATATAAGACACTGTCTTATTCTCGGGGAAACACGGTACACAGGATATTTCTTTGTTATTGTCAAAAAACGCTCCGAGAAGCAGGAACAGAGCTTCTTTTCTGGCTGTCATGCCTCATTCCTTTTTATCCATTGACATATTAATGGATGTCTCTTAAATGCCAGGAGAGACATCCCGAGTTTGCTGTTAATCATTCCTTGGGAGGAGGAACGGCCTTTGATGGTTCATGGCCTCACAGCAACATTTTGACTCATACTGTATGTTCTCCCCTCTCTTGAACAATGCACAAAAGGTGTACTTTCAAAGGGTTTTTTTAAAGAATTTAAGCACTTTTAACTATACATTTCTTTGTTGATGGTATAATTGGAGGCATCAGGCACTTGGTGATGAAATTACCAGTTTTGCATTTCGCTCTCTTCCTTTCTTTCCTCTCCCTTTTGTACCATTTACAAAGCAGGCGTAGAGATGATGCACAAGCTGCAGTGGCAACTCCTTGGGCAAAACTAATCTAAATCCTGATGCAAGGAACCTTAAGAGCACTACAGAATTATTTTTCTCCCTATCAATGCAAAGTGGAACTCGGAGGCTGCTAGAGAAGTTCTCCAGTCTGATCAAGCACAATGTGGATTTTTTTTTCATGCTGAAGAAAATGGGTGTAGAAAAAGCCCTACAAAGAGGAAGTGCTGGATTTTGTGAGTTAGGCTAATGCATCCTCCCATGGAGGTGTGGTTGTGTATGTATGTGTCTGAGGTGCCTGGTGGTGTGAAGAGCCTCTTGGTGCCATGGTTAAATTGGCTCAAGGTTCACTCAGACTTCCATCCTTCTGAGGTTGGTAAAACGAGTACCTGACTCATTGGGGTGGGGTGGGGTGGGCAGTCTGTAGCCTGCATAACTAATCTTGGGTATGAGACACCATATGAGCAAGTGAGAAACATTTTCTTAACCAGCTGTCCATTTTCTTCCCTGAAGGACTGAACCAAGCTTATCAGAAGTGAAGGATAAATCAAGAACCACCTCCTCCCACTTCTGATTTGACTCCAGGTGGAGGATTAAAACGAATGCTAAAATAGCATGCGAGTGTTAGTTCAGCCTTTGTCTTTGGGCAAATGAACTGTCCGCTGCTGGATGGCAATCTTTGTGTGAAAGGCTGTTTGGTTCAGTCTTAAAGGAACGTAAGAAGGGACAGTGAGAAGGACCTTGAAGCTGCCAGCAGAAGCCCCATAGGTCTCCTGGTTGTGAGTGTCCATGTTATGCTCACACGTGCTTTACTTCTATTTGAATTTCTCTGATTCTTTCTAAATTTATATTAATGCACATTAAAATTTTATGCGGATCATTTCACCCTGCTCTCCTGTCAGAATGACTCCTAGATCAGCTTGTAGCCAAGTTATACCCTTGCGGCTGCTACTGCTGCTGGTTTTTTTTTTTAATGAAGCATTAAAAACAAACAGGTGGGGCAGTTACAACCAAACTCTTTCCCACATCAACACATTCCTGCATAGAGAAAACTAGCACATCAGAAAAGAGGTTGGGAGAAAAAGATTACAGGGACAGTTTTGCTATACCAAGGAACATTCAGTTGTGCAATATCCAGGGGTGTATCTGGGGGCAGCGGCAGAAGGGTACATCTGCCCCGGGTGCAGAAATCTGGGGGCACCAGGAGGGGGAGGAGGAGGTAGAGGAAGCCCTGTGCCCTCCTGCTGCTGTGTGCCAGGAGAGCAACAAAGCAAGCAGCCAGGCAGGTGTGGGAGTACGGTGGCTGCAGCGCCCTCCTCTGCCTCCTCCAACTCTTCATCGCCATCGTGGGAGAGGTAAGGCATGCACATGCTAACATGCGTGTGTACACACACACACACACACACACACACACACACACACACACACACACACACACACACACACACACACACACGTGCGCCTGCATGCCCCACGCCCAAAGGATTGCTCCCCCTTGCTGGGTGGATCCAATGTGGTTGGGGAGGGCTGGAGGGGCGCAAAAACAACTTTGTCCCCAGGTGCCCCAAACCCTTGCTATGCCACTGGCGATATACCACCACCAGTGATGCATCTTGCCAGGACCCTGCCTGTCATGGAACCCGAATGTGAAGGGTTAAATGCTGGAGAGCAGCTGGAGGAGCCTTGTAGTTCAACCCAGCAGGCAGCTGAGTCTGAGGACGCAGCTGAGGGCACATCTCCTCCTCCTATAAGGGCTAGGAGCAGGATCCTGCAAATGAGAACTAACAGGAGAGCTAGGGAAAGGATCTTTAATGATAGGCGTAAAATTAGATCTGAAAGCCCTGAGTTCTAGCAGGAGCCTTGCCAGAGATATGGGTGTGCTCCCTGTTTTAGGATAAAGCTAGCAAGTTTACCCTGAACCCTCTGTGGGAGCAACACGTCACTTACCTTGCCACCACGTTCCTGTGTGTTATCCTGACTTTGTTTCCTGACCTTGGACGGCGTTCTCTGTTTCCTGTCCCTGGACCGGCTTCCTGACTATGACGTTTCTCTGTTTCCCTTGAACTTGGCATTTGGCTCTGTAAATTATTCTGGATTGACTCGGACTGTACTTTGTACTTTATCTGGATTACAACTAAAGTTCCTGGCAAAGAACTGAACTTGGCTTGCTGTGTGTTCTGTGTGGGGGGCTTGACACATCTGAGGCAAGTGGTTGATTAGGCCGTTGGCCCCACATTTCACACCCTCTTCTTGCTACATCTGTGGTGGCTTCCTCATCTATTGAGACAGTTTCTTGCTGATTTAATCTTAATCTTAGAACTTCAGAGCTGGAAGGGACCCTACAGATCAGTGGTTCTCAACCTGTGGGTCCCCAGATGTTCCTGGACAGCAACTCCCAGAAATCCTGGCCAGCTCAGCTAGTGGTGGAGGCTTCTGGGAATTGCAGTCCAGGAACATCTGGGGACCCACAGGTCAAGAACCACTGCTATAGATCACCAAGAAGAGCTCCTGTTAAGGAGGCACAATGGGGAATCAAACCCCCAAGCTTTGGCTCCATGGCCAGAGACCGAAACCACTGAGGTTTTGATTGACTGGGGTTTGATCATCTTAGTTGCTGTAAAATCTGCACACGTTGATTTTTGACAGCAAATCTGCTATCTGGCAAAGAACAAGGGAGTTACCTATACAGATGGTTTCCCCCAGGAGCCCTATTAAGTCTTCTGTAGATGGCTGCTGTTGACTAGGCCACCTGGCTCTGGGAATGCCACAGGGTTAATTGAGTCCACTTGGTTTTGGAAGTAATTACCAAAGGCACTAGTCTCTCATTACTCATCATTAGCTCTCATCCATCCATACCCACCTGCTAGAACCATCAACAGCTCTTGCGCCTGTTAATATCCAGTGGCACTTTGCAACAGAAACCTTTCTTGGAAATACTGTCATAGAAAAGCAAGAACGAAAGGCCCAACTATGTCGCTTGCTCAATGGTTCGCAATCTTGGGAACCTAAAATTTCCGGAAGCCCTCATCACTAGCTGTGCTGGCCAGGAGTTCAGGGAGTTTTGGACTATGAACATCTGGGAATTCAAAGCTGGGAACCACTGCAAGCCTGGATCGTACATGGCAAGAATATCTTGTTTTGTTTAAATATTCCTTCACATCCTTTATTTGCTCAAACTCCTCCAAAGAAAATATCATGGGTTTGAACCTAAGTACAACCGTCATTGTCTCTGAATTAGGGTTAGGTGGAATATGAGATGGCTGTTCAGATCCCGAGTTACCCTATCTGAATGAAAAGGCTCTTTCCATTACAGTCCCCCCCCGCCATTTTGCAGTTCAGGTACTGCGGTCCCACTACATTGTGGGGTCGCAGTACCTGCACCTTGGAGCCATGTGGGGTGGGGTGGGGGTGATCAGGTCTCTGTCTGCGGGGGTGATCTGGGCTCGTCTGAGAAGCCTTGGGGGGCAGCGGGGTGATCGCGCTGCCCCGCGCTCCCCGTGCTCCTCTGAGAAGCCTTGGGCTGCGTGGGGAGCAGCGGGGGTGATCGGGTTGCTCTGCGCTGCCCCCGCGCTCCTCCGAGAAGCCTCGGAGCCACGTAGGGGGCGGCGGGGGGTGATCAGGTCACTCCGCGCCACCCCCAGCAGTTCTCTGAAAAGCCTCGGAGCTGCATGGGGAGCGCCGCCCCCACACTCATCTGGGGGGCTGCATGGGGTGGTGGTGGCGGGGGCGATCAGGTCGCTCTGCGCCGCCCCCCAGGACTCCTCTGGAAGCCTCGCCACATCCGCCCTGCCCCCGCGCTCCTCCGAGAAGCCTTGGAGTCACGTGGAGCCACGGGGGGTGTCCCCCACTCCTCCGAGATCAGAGCCATGTCCCACGCCACCCCCAGCATTCTCTCCCCCGAGAAGCCTCGGAGCTGCATGGGGAGGGGCGCGGGGGGGACTGTATCAGGTCACTCCAGATGTTGTTTGATTACCAGCCCCCCCCACACTCATCTGAGAAGCCTCGGAGCTGCGTGGGGTGGTGGTGGCGGGGGCGAGGAGGGGGTCAGGGGCTTGCTCCTTGCGGGGGGCACGGGAGTGGCGGTGCGCGCGCCCCAGGACTCCTCTGAGAAGCCTCGGAGCCACATGGGGGTCCGGGCAGCCGAGAAGGAGGAGGAGGAGGAGGCGGGGGCCGGCTGATCGGGTCAGGCCGCCCTCTCCGCCCCTCGCTCCTCCGAGAAGCCTTGGAGTCAGGCGTGGGGGAGGAGGAGGAGGCGGGGAGGGGCGGGTGGGGGGAGCGGGGGAGAGAGCGAGGGAGCCAAAGGGGACCGTTAGCCGGCCAGGCACATCCTCCTCCTCCACCTCCTCCGCCTGGACGCGACCGAGCCTTCGCCCACCACTGTGCAGTCCCACCCCGCACCCCCGCGTGCTCCGTGTCCCCCCACTCCTCCGAGAAGCCTCAGAGCCATGTGGGGGATGGCGGGGGGCAATTGGGTCACTCCGCGCTGCCCCCAGCACTCCTCCGAGAAGCCTCGGACAGGCGCGCGATCTCCCCCCGCCCCTAGGCCCCACCCCACCCACTTCCACATAGTGCGGATTTTCATGCATCGCAGGTGGGATGGGTCCCTAACCCCCGCGATCGGTGGGGGGTGACTGTATCATTATGGGGGTGGTCAAAGTGATGTCATCCAGATGTTGTTTGATTACAACACATCAGTTGTTGCCAGCACAACCAGTAGTGGGAAATATTGGAAGTTGCAGCCCAGTAGCCTCCACAACACCATACTGGTGTTCTACTCTACATTAGTGAAAGGGACCCATTCATTCTCCAGAGGAGATTTTTGAAGGTATTACAGTATGGGCTCCAGGAACTTCCTACCAGTGGGTACCTAATGTGAGCAAAGTTTGAATCCAAAGGATTTGCCATATCAGCCATTAATCACAGTGGTAATTCCAATAGATCACATGAATTCCTGGAAAGAGAAGGTTCCAGATCAGACTAAGCCTGAACTCCTTCAAGATGAGTGGTTAATGGAGACAACTGTACTTGGGAACATCATAAGAAGATAAGACTCACTGGAAATGACAGAAAGGCTAGAAACAATGGAAAGTAGCAGGAAGAGGCATTGCGTGCAGTCTGATATAAGATGGATTGTCTCAGACATGATCTTACCTAGAGATGAACACAAGATGAACACAATGAATAGCAAAATTCATTAAGAATCACTAATTTGTCAAATCATATCTGTATGATTTGATACCCTCTGCGACAAATTCAAATTGATGAGTATTTAGCAGTTTTTAATTCAGGCTGAAAACGTCAGGCTGAAAAATGGCTGCTAAGGCACCAGGAGACACCACGATTTCAGGGAAGCATTGCCTGCCTTTCTTTTACAATCCCTCCAAATTTGGTGAAGATTGAGCTTCCACAAACCTCCCCCCTCCACTAAAGGGAAAGCTGCTTTGTGGATATATAACTCAAGACATCCAAAACCTGAATTTCACCAAACAGAGGAGAGTCAGGAGTAGATGCTCTGCAATGCTGGTGTCTCTAAGTGCCTTGGAGGACATTTTATAGAGTTTTTAAATTTAAAAAATGAATTTACAAATCAATTTATTGATTTGGCAGAGAAAAACCCTATACATTCATAATTTGCGATTCATTAACTTTGATGAATTATGAGCCAAATGTTAAAAGGAGGGGAAATGCCAATGTTGTCCGTGGGCCAGAAATGGGGGAAGTTACTTTTCAGACTGCAGTTTCTAGAAGCCCAGAGTCCTAAATGAGGTGCACAAATATTACTACAAACTATCTGTGATGAGGTTGCGTATTTACATATTACAGATGACATAAGCACAGCTGAGATACTCATTTATGCAATCATCATACAAATCCATTAGCAAATAGCAGTGTCCTGTAGAAATGTAGAGGTACATTCCAGCTGATATTGGACTCCTTAAGACTGTAAATAGCATGATGAGTCTCACTTCTTGGGTGTCTATTTTGATACCACTTTTCAAACAGTGGATTCGCGGGGCAAGTCACAGCAAGATAAATGGCAGGAAATCACTGCTTAGACAATTTGAAATGTGCTGAGAGGAAGGTCAGGAAGGTGTTCTAACTCATGGAAAACAAGACATATGAGGAATAGTTGAAGGCAATGGGTATACTTATCAAACAGGAGAGAAGACTGACATAACAGGATGATGTGGTTACCATATACATAGAACTGAATTACAGTGAAACCCCCCCGCCTATTGCAGGGGTTAGTGACCCGACCCGACCTGCGATAATTGAAAATCTGCAATATGCAGATGCAGGTCAGGTCGGCCCTGGGGCGCCTAGGTGGGGGCCCTTGTACTTACCCCCAGCCTGGAACTGCCCCAAACAGGCCTGTGAGAGCCTTCCCAAGCCTTTTGGAGCCCCCAGAAGGGCCCCCAGAAGGCCTGGGAAGGCCCTCACAGGCCTATTTGGGGCAGCGCCAGTCCTGGGGTAAGTACAGGAGGCCTGAAATAGGCCTTTCTCCCCTTACCCCAGGGGGCCTTTTTCATATACTGTGGTCCACTGTATTCTTAATGGGGAAATTGTGTCTCTTCATCCTTGTACAAGCTTGCCCTATACTCTACCTCTTGACAAATAGGTTGCATTGGTGTTGGGATGGTTATAAGGAAGCAAACAGGGATCCTTTTCAACAATGATTGCTTGAGAGTAGAGTTCAGAAGAGCTGGTTTGTCTACATAGGTTCTTTTGGAGCAGGCTGGTATGGACTAAACAGGGTCAGTAGGAGTCAGTCAGGAGTGTGATAGGCCATTCAGTGTGATCCTCATGTCCAAATGGTATATCAGCATTCAAGTGATCATATTGATCTGTCTCCATCCAATCTGAATTTGTGATATTGGTACCAGCAATTGATCCCTTCCTCCACTCCTTGACTGTGGGGAAGAAGTGATTTTTTTTAAAAAAAGATGTAGTAGATCATCACTGATGTGCTGCATCATATATACATTATTTTTTTAAAAAACCTTGCCTTCTCTTAAATGGCCAGTTAAGAAACTGTTTCTCCACCAGCCCTTTAAGACTAGGAAAAGAATATATCTTAGCAGCCAGAAAGCTCATTTTTGATCTATTTCCAGTGATCACACACGCTGGAAAAACCAGAATGCCTGTCTGATAACAGACTATCCTGAAAGAACACTTTGTAATCTCAGGAAATAAACATTTTTGTTAGTGTGTGATTGGAGCCTTGAGGCACCATGAAAAATAATAATTGAAGGTTTGTCCCATGAAAAGGAATGCATGGCTTCTTCCACACATTAAATGAATGAGCAGAGGAGCAGTCAAGTCTGGTGGAACTGATGTTGCCTGAAGGGTTGCTTCAGCCACTTCTGAACCTAGTCCGTATTATGAAGGACTCTGTCCAAGGTGCTGAACAGTCATAACAGAAGTATTTGAAGAACAAGGGAGGTTTATGAAACAGCAGTATGAAATATCACTAAAATTCAGTGAAGAAGGCAGAGAATAGCAATCTTCCTATGAAACTAGCCATGCTGTCTAATGTCAGAAAGGATCAGATCCTGACTTCTGATCTGCCCCTTTTATCCACTAAACTACACTGGATACCCATCTGGGGATTATCAAAAAGTTTAGGCCTATGGAAAGAATATAGAGTCAATATATAAATGGAAACAAACAAACAAACAAACAAACAAACAAACAAACACAAAAGATAAAGCTTTAAAACCTCATTTAAGTTAACAGGAACAAGACTAGGGTGTTGTGGTGGGTATTTTTAAAAACAGTTTCCTTTTGAGTGTTTCCCTACTTTGCATTTCTACGAGACAGCCTTAACTAAGTGAGATGAAGAGCAATGGCTTCCAGGCACATTAAGGACTTTCGTGTTTTTAAAATGGAATCATTGTTCGTAGGAACACAGCCTGGGTGGAACTGTTTTTCCCTATCATCTTTTGCAACTGATTTCCGAGATTCCCCCTAGCAATAGATAGGAGTTATGTTAAAGCTCTAGATCTAGCCATCAGACTGTCCAAATATCAGTAACACAGTGCAATAATTTTATTTTTTCAATGGAATCTCATATAGTTTAATGACTAGGTCCTCCCCCCGCAAGCTTCCCTTTTATACGCACCATTGATCTTTGCAATCAATACCCCTGTGGGCTAAGGACTTTGGCCTGCAAAGAGAGTTTGACTCTGTCTGGCTGAATTTTAATTGTTAGCTGATGAGGAGTTGAAGATGCAACATTATTTTCTGATTCCGAAATCTGGCCGAGACTCAAAATCTATAGCGAGTGGCAAAGTAATTTCTCCGTGAGGCTCTCCCAAATCAAAGGACATTAATCACATTACGTTGGTTCTCCAAAGTGCAGTCTTATTGCAAAAGCTGATTGGAACATAATGAAAGTTGAAATTTGGTCTGCTGAGCCATCACTGGTGAGAGGAAAAAGAATGCGTTGTTAGAACTGACCATGGACAAATGCCTTTTGATGTTTTTATCACGATGGAATCATGGCATCGGAAGGTGTCCTAAAGTGTTGCTGCCTGGTGGCAGCAGGGGGATCTTACCTCCCGCCGCCGCCGCTGCCGCTGCCGCCTGCCCGTGCGGCTCGAGGCTTCTCTGGGGTGCGTGGTAGGGCCACGTGGAGCAACCGGATCGCCCGCCGCCACCCACCCACGCACCCCAGGGGCTTCTTGGGAGGTGCGTGGGAGGGCAGCGCGGAGCGACCGGATCGCCCACCGTCACCCACCCATGCACCCCGGAGACTTCTCGGGGGTGCATGGGAGGGCAGCGCGGAGTGACCGGATCCCCCTGTCGCCCTCCCACGCACCCAGGAGGCTTCTTGGAGGTGCAGGGAGGCCCCCCACAGAGCAACCTGGCCACCCCCCGGTTCTGGTACTGCGGTCCCGCGATGTAGTGGGACCGCAATACCGGAACCGCGAAATGGCGGGGGGTCACTGTACTTCCATCACAAATGTACAACGTTGCATTAAAATTTATGCCACATTAAAAAAATATAAACTTTGCAAGATTATCTCACTGGAGCTCTGATTATAGATGCGGGGATATAGGTGATCTCAGGGGACTACCATTGTAGATTTTTGAATTTCTGTCCCTTTTACACAGATAATTATTTCCTCCACAAAGTATTAGTATCCAATCACATTGCTTCTATCTACTTTTGCTTCCAAAATTAGATGGGATTTTGTGGTAGAAGAATGGTTTTCAAATGTTATAAATCCTCACAGGTGGGTCTCATAAGAACACATGAAAGGGCCTTCTCTGTTGCTGCTCCCAGACTTTGGAACTCCCTCCCACTGGAGGCCAGGAGTGCCCCATCTCTGCTGTCTTTCCAGAAGCAGGCAAAGACCTTCCTCTTCAGGCAAGATTTCCCTGAATAATGGACTACCAATTATGTGACTTTTGGATGGATTAGAATGCATGATAGCATTGACTGATTTCATAAGAACACCAGTGTTTTCCGTGTTAGTTTCCATCCCTCATAATGCATTTTTCTTCTTCTTTCCATGTGCTCTTTGTAGCTTTAATGTTGCCTTCTAATGTTGTAAGATGCATTTGCCACAAGACAAAACAGAGAACATTTACCTAGAGGTGGAGAAATAGTTCCAGAGGCACCTTGTGGGTTCCTGTAAACATTTAAGGACCACTCTGTGTCCCCCCCATCCAGACATCAAGTGATGGGGACTGCTGGTCCAGACATGAAGCACTGAAGCAAAATGCAACACAACAAAGAATTTTATAGCAACAACAAGAGCAACAGAATTCCAGAGGGTCTGATTCTGTCCTTCTAACATTTGGTAGGCATCCTAGTCCTAGGCTGGGGAATGTTTTTCCTCCCCTGGCTGTTGCTGAGGTGTTATCACAGTTGTTTTGGTCAGTTGCTTGTCCCCTTGGGCAAGAGTGCTATAACCTCTGCTTCCAGCTGCTTGAGGTGCTGCTACTTCCTTTGAAGCTGCCAATTTCTCATCTACATAAGAATGTAAGAACATAAGAAGAGCCATGCTGGATCAGGCCAAAGGCCCATCTAGTCCAGCTTCCTGTATGTTACAGTGGCCCCACCAAATGTGTCTGGGAGCACATGAGACTAGATATCTGTCTCCTGAGACCACTCCCCCTGCATCTGGTCCTTGAAGTACCCTGGTTTTAAGCCTGGGAGATCACACATCTCCATCATGGTTTGTAACCTGTGATGGACTTCTCCTCCAGGAATCTGTCCAATCTGCTTTTGAAGCCATCCAGGCTAGATGCCACCACCACTTCTTGTGGCAGGGAGTTCCACAGAGTAACAACACGCTGGGTAAAAAAAATATTTTATTTTGTCTGTGCTGTTGACTACTCAAGGCTGATTGTGATTGGGAGGCATTGTAGATGTAGCACAGGGCTAGGATATTCCAGGACGAGTTTACCCCGTTTCTTGCAGACCTCCCTAGGTGGCTTTCATTCAAATGTAGTGAAGGCCTCCTCTTTGTACCCTTCCTTGCATTCTGACTTGCCTTCCATACCCTTCTGGTCCTTTATCAACTCCTGTGTCATATGGTTCTCATTTCCCTGGAGGTGCAACCCTTTGATCTGCCTTACCCAAGCCACTATGCTTGGTGTTTATTCTAGAAGGTCTTCCTTCTAGACATCCTATTTATTTATTTATTTATTTATTTATTTATTTATTTATTTATTTATTTATTTATTTATTTATCTATTTATCTAAGAGTATTTTTACCCTACCTTTCTCCTTGAAAAAGGACCCAAGGCGGCTTACAGTAATGAGGGACAATATACAGTCCAGTACAATTACACTTAGACATATTCAAGTTTGAGAACAGGGAATTGTGGGACATCATACAGCATTAAAAGACAACATTCAAGCTACAAGTGAACCTGAGCAGTTAAAGAGAGGGTAAAAATTCCATGCAATCTTGCACATTACACCATCCAAAAGTTATGGGGGATGGAGACTAACATGGAAAACAGAGCGTCAAAGCAATCACACAAGGGAGATATAAACACAAAGTTATAAGTGGTTATAAACACAAAGTCTATGTAATCATGTATGATAGATTCATATAAAGACACATAATATGTGGTCCATCAGTTAGAGAAAGCTTGCCTGAAGAGACAGGTCTTTACCTGTTTCTGAAAAGACAACAGAGACGAGGCAGTCCTGGCCTCTAGTGGGAGGGAGTTCCAGAGTCTGGGTGCAGCAGCTAAGAAGGCCCTTTCATGGGTTCCCAAGAGACCTACCTGTGACGGTGGCAGGATGGAGAGAAGGGCCTCTCCTGATGACCTTGGCACCCGAACCAGTTCATACTGTGAGATTAAATCCTTGAGGTAGCTAGGACCCAGGCTGTAGAGTGCTTTGTAGGTCAAGGTCAGTACTTTGTGGGATGCTGATGGTCTTGTTTGTTTTTCTGTATGCCATGGAACTAGTTGGCCAAGGTAAGGTGAACCACAGAGATTTATTCACAAGTTCAAGGGGATGGAAGGCACAGGACTTGGCTGGACAGTCAGCTTCCCCTCTGTGTCTCCATCACAGAAACACACACTCCCCAAAACACTGGCCAGTTTCACCTGCTTGGAAATAAACATCTTTATGAGACACTTTTTATTTGGTTTCACTTAAAATTCTTCGTGTGTTCTTAATGATGCAGAACGTTTACCTTGAAATTTAACATAAGGTGAAATTTGGTGACCTCTACAGTCCAGGAAACAGAGAATGGAAAAGTTCCTCTCCTACACTTACTCTGGGCCTGGAAGTCCTGAACACAATTTATTTCCAAGATCCACTTTGCTTTATTGTGTTTTGTCCCTTTGTTTCAATATAGTTTTAGCCACCCCTGACAAGGATATCCTAGGCTGATGAGAGTTGGGGAAGCAATCAGTATTTTTCCGAAGACAGAGATGTGTTTGTTCCCCTGCACTGCGAAACTTCTTGGATCTTTGCCCAGACCTCGGAACCTTGAGACTTGACTGGGATGCCTTTCTTATGGCAAAGACTGAAGAGTAACTGTACTTGGGGGGGGGGAATACTCTTTTAAGTTCCAACCCAAGTATTTAGGTTTTTTTCCTACACTGCCACCAGGTGGTGACTTAGAAGATGGCTTTTTGTTTCATTGTGTCATATTCAGCAGCTCCTGCTGTGATCATTCCAGGATGAAAAGTCGCCCTACGATAAGCAGCTGTCCAAGCTGAAATCTTGCCTGCTGTTTCTATTTGCTTCCTGATCCAGCTACATCTTATTACCCACTCCAAATGGTGTGGTTTGTCGCCAAGAAGATCATTTTTTCCTGGAAGAGAAGAGACTGAAAAAACAAACAAGTTTGAGGACAGTAATGTTGGCCCTTGCAAACCTATTATTTTGTGATTGCACCAGTGCCCCAAATTGGTTACCAAAAGAGAAGCGGGAAGACATGAGTGCATGATCAAGGGGGGGGGGGGAAGAGAGAGAGGAAAACGTGAAGGTTTCTTCGGATATTATATTTGACATTAAACACTCACTGAGTCTATGATAATTGGAGAGCAAATTGAATTTCATTTTTCTGCTGATACACCCAGTGGACATTACCATAATAATATTATATTCCTCGGTGGGTCAGTTAAGCAAGATAGCTAGGAAATATGCTGGTGTCTGGAATGAAACGAAAGATCTTTTAAATGTGAGGAAAAATGTACAATGGATTTGAACCAGAGGCCCCAGATAGAATCATAGAATCATAGCGTTGGAAGAGACCTCAAGGGCCTCCTAGTCTAACCCCCTGCCGTGCAGAAACCCCCTTCACAGGACGCCCGACAGATGGCCATCCAGCCTTTGCTTAAAAACCTCCAAAGATGGAGACCCCACCACCCTCTGTGGCAGCATATTCCATTATATGTCATACACCAGTTCAGAGTCTTGCAAGGAATGTGGCGTGATATGTGGAAAATGTACCACTATTCCCCTGAGTTTTCTTTCAGCTGTAGCTGTTTTCTTCAGTCTTTTGAAAGGTGCCTTGGGTCTTGGTGTTGGGAGAAAGGCATGGAATAATTAAGGACTGTGAGAGAAACAAAATATTTAATCCATCCTTTTTATGGACATTAAGTCCATAATGCTACATGGAGCATTACTTTGTGTCAGAACCACCAACAAATGACATTGAGATATAAACATACACAACTAAACAGAATAGCAATAAGTTATAAAATGATGACATATAGAAAGGTTTATAAAACAAATCAGATAAAAAAAAAGAAATTAGAAGATATTCACACAAGATCTTCCTCCTGCATGGTGAAGAGCATTGTATTCATTGCAACATGTACAAGATGATTTGTTCTTCTTCACATGCATTCAGTAGGTCTTCTATAGGGAATCCCCATTTTCTCAGATTATCCTTTTGATCTACCCACCACAGCACACAGTCTGTTTAAGGCTTTCCATATGGGCCAGGGTTGTTCTTGGTCCGGCAATAGAGAGCCATGTGGTTCTTCCCAGTTACCTGGTAGCTCTTTGCTCACCTTCCATAATTCTAGAGTGGTCAGTGGGGGCTGATTGTTGGGAGGGGCAGAGGGTTTGAGGAATCTATATCTTGATTTCAGTCTCAGTTTTAAAGGTTGATGACCAAAGAACAAGTGTGTTTCTGAGGACATCACTTTGACCCACTCTTTCTGTGCAGCACTTTCTCAGTGGAATTTTTGTGGAGGAAATGGCAGCTAAATAATGGACCCGTTGCATTTAAACACCCTGTGACCAATCACAGTTTCATTTAAGGCCACACCCACCTCTTTCCTGTTTTTTGATCTATACCAAACAGAGCTCGTATATTCTCTTACAGTTAAGGACCAGTGCAGAAGTTCTTAATGTGTGCCCATCTTGTATTTTTTAATTATCTCAGGAAACTTTCTGTTTGGTATTAAAACAGTGATTCTTGAGAATGAGTTTATCATTCAGTATCTTTCCCAAGAAATCTGGAAGTTGCACAGTGTTCTAGCCTGGTACCATTCCATGTTGCCTGCAGCCTCACAGTTTTTCAAGGGGAAAGCACAGAGTTGAGTTTTTAGGCGCTTTGGCTTCAAACTGGTTATCTCTGTAATATATAGTCATTAGATTCAGAGCCTCAGTCAGTTTTTTCTTGACAGCCTCAAAGGCTGCTCTCTGTGTGGCAATTGCCAGATTGTCCACATACAGAAAACTTCTAGAGGCTTCTGGAAATGGTTGGTCATTGGTATAATATGTTAAACAATGTAAGGGCTAGCATGCTGCCCTATGGGAGACAATTTCTTTGGTTTTCCATCAGTTGTGTTGTCCTTGGAAGCCAACACAGAATCTATAGTTTTCCAATAGGCAAGCTACGATTTTAGTAATATAAAATCTATTGTAATATGCTGGATTTTCTAAGCTGCAATAGCTGCCTAGATGCCCTAAGGACATCTGCGTCACCTGATGTAGGAAGCTAAGCAGGGTCAGCCCTGGTTACTACAGTGGACCCTTGTATAACAAACAGCTTGTATAACATAAAATTTGTACAACATAAACAATACCGGAGATAGGGGAAACTTGCTTAACATAATCACCTATGGGGAGAATCCATACAACATGAAAATGGGATTACTCCATTTTCAATGCATTCCTATGGGAATTTGTATAAAGGAATAATTTGCTTAACATAATTTCATTTGGAACGAATTCATTCCTTTATACAAGGTACCACTGTACTTGGATGGGCGACCACCAGGGAATACCAGGTGCTGTAGGCGCCTTGAGTAGGAACTGGCAAACCACTCCAGTATTCTTGTCGAGAAAACTCCATGGACGTGGAGTCACGAAGGGTTGGTCACGACTAGAGATGGGCACGACTTAGCGGTATTCCCGTTTCCGTTTCCGTTACTCGGTTCCGTTACTCTACGGAAACGGTAACGGGAATTACTCCCAGACTTCGAGCTCGAACCGACGAACGAACAATTTTGGTCTGATTTGTCGTTCCCTTGCATCGCGAGATCGCGCGATGCCACACGCGTACAGAAAAAAGTTTTTAAAAGTTAAAAAAACCCGGTTCCCGGCCAAAAAGCAGGCGGGAAAATGCCTGCCGTGCCTCAGGGCACCTACCAGAGGGGTTGTTTCTGGAGGTCCCCGGCCTCCCCCTCATCCCCGTCCTGGGCTGCTCTGGTGGGACTCGCCGCAGGCTCGCAGCCAGCAAAAGCCCAGTCTCGCCGCCGGCCGCCGCGCAATTAAAGCGCAAGCAAGCGGCACGGACGGCACAGGAAAAAACTTTTAAACTCTCCCCCACCCATTCCCGGGCCAAAAAAACAGGCGGAAAAATGCCTGCTTGACTAAGGGCGCAGGGCACCTGGTTTCTGGAGGGGGGTCCAGCCTCCCCGTCCTGGGCAGCCGGACTCAAGTCGCCATCGCCATGCCATGCGGTGCGGGCGGGGATCCAAAATGGGGCGGCCAACATCGTGGTCCAAAAACACACAAGCACAACAGAAAGAAACACGCGAAAATATATAAACTGCCAGATTTTTCACAGTAGCAGTGGGTTTTTTCTTGCAACAAAATGTCTCTCCTCTCCTCCTCTGTCCTCCATTGATTTTATTTTATTTTATTTTATTTACACCTGCGCAATGATGGGCTGGCCAAGTGGCCAGCCATGTGGGAGTGGACAACCATGCAAATTTTTGGAGCCATCCCACCAGTCGCATGGCCACTTGGCCATGGAGACTTCTGGGATGTGCCAAAAAGCCCACTAAAACCTGCCCTAGCCCTAACCCTAACCCTTGACTCCGTACCCATACGTCACAGACTGTCTTCTTAGTGGGTCAGAGAGGCACCCAGAGCTGCAACCCACTAGCCCACCGTAACCTTACCCGTCACTAGCCTAACCCTGCTCTTGCACTCCACCTTAAAGCCAGATCTACTTGCTTGCATTGCACTACACGCAGCAAGTACAATTCCCTTCTGTGTGAGACATGGTGGTGCGGGAGCCCTGTGCAGGGAAGGTATGACCCTATGACTCTCACACTGGTCTCACGTCTGCACATTATGTTATGCAATATCCATATGGCTATTGCATAGCATTTTGCAGCAGCAGCAGGTGAGGAAGGGAGACCCCCATGTAGAGGGGTCTCTCTTGGAGCCTGCTTCCCCTTCCTAGTGGCAGGAGGCACCCACGGGTGCCTCCAGGAGCCCACTTTCCCTTTATAGCGGGCCAGAGGAGGCACCCACCCCACAGAGGTGCCTCCAGGAGCCCGTTCCCCCCCCCAAAAACCAGTACTAACGACAACAAAAAAACAAAAAAACGAACCGACTAATTTTTGCAAATTTTCGCGAAAACCGGAAACGAGCCGAAATGGGACTGGCCCGACTAACGACAACTCGAAAAAAATTTTTTTCAAGTCGTGCCCATCTCTAGTCACGACTGTAATGACACAACACACAACACACAAGCTGCAATGAGATCTATAAAGATTGTGATTTCCTACAACTCAAAAACATCCCCTAGATGTTGTATTACATTCAGAATTTGGGCTGTGCCATTCTTGCCTGGTCTAAAGCCAGCTTGCTATGGTATAAGCAGGGGTTCTACTATTGTAGTCAGTCAGTTCAGAATGAGATGTTCAAATGCCTTGTATAAGTGGCTGAGAAGGGATATGGACCCTTTTTTAAGTCTCCTGGTGGCTTGTCTGGTTTAAGAATAGCTATTACATGAGCCTTCCTGGGGAAATTTTATTCAAACCGGAGAAGCTAATATGGTGGGAGCAAGAATCATTGGATATAAAGGGGGAAATAATTCTTGTTTACTGATTTTAAAAACAAAGTAAAGATTGAGAATCCCCTCTTGAATGGTTTAATGACTACATGGAGAACATATAGAAAATTTTTGTCACCGAAGAGCTCCCCACTATGTTTAATAACAGACTTGGAAAATTTTCCTGTAAATCTGAAGCACTATTTAGAGTTATTTAAAGCCAAGAAAATAGCTAGATTAAAAGACTGGATGGTCAAAATTAGAACAACTCACAACATAAAAAATATTCTGCAATCTAGTGATCTAATATGGATAAACTATATCCAGTTAGGAAAATGGACAAAGGATTGGGTCAGAAGAAACAGTCAAATTAGAGAATGTACAAAGTTTGAACAGTTTTTACTATCGCTGGAATCTGACCAGGATAATATAGAAAAAGGAATAGTACATAAAATATAAAAAAATAATAGGGGACTCATCGGAAGTGAAAGAGTTGGATTCTCTGAGAGAGGTCTGGAAGCAAGATCTTAATGTAGAGATAAAGAAAGAAGATTGGGCGAAAATCTGGAATATGAGAATCTTGAGATCATTATCATTTAGGATAAAAGAAAATTATTATAAACTGGTTTCTAGATGACACCAGTTAGGTTGAATAGAATGAATGCTGAATAAAGATGTGCTGGAAATGTGAAAAAAGATAGGTACATATATGCATCTCTGGTGGGAATGTGAAATAGTTCAAAAGTTCTGGAAAAGGGTTTTTTTAGAGCTAAGTGACATGATTAAACTAGATATTGATTGCAATCCAGAGACAGCACTATTATCATTGTTAACTAGTAAAGATTATGATGCTACAACAAAGGAACTAATAGCAAACCTTATGACAGCAGCTAGATCAATTATAGCAAGAAATTGGAAATCTAAACTAGATTTCAAGATGGAAGATTGGTATAACGAACTTTGGGACATAGCCATAAACGATAAATTGTCTTGTAGCTTAAAAGTTAAACGAGGAGAAATGAAAAAAGACTTTTTTAATGACATTTGGGGAAAATTTATAGACTTTGTATTAGTTGAAGGGAAGGGGAAAGAGCCAACGAATACTTCAAGACAGTTCTGGAGAAGAGGACTTTAAGAAGAAAACTAGAACAATAGAAGATGGAGCAATAATGAAGAATTCATGGAAGAACAGGATGGTCCCGGGGGTGTGGGGTGCACTTGTATTGTTAATTGTTAGTTGTTATTTTGTTTGAATGTATTATAAAATTTAAAAAAAATTTTTTTAAAAAAACATGAGCCTTCCTCCACATCTGTTTTTTTATTTACTTATTTAATTTTTCTACAAATTACAAATTACAAAAAAAAGACAAACATCAACAACAGTGCACCCCTTCACCAACAGGATCACTCTTCATATTTACAGTCATTATCCTCCCCTCCAGAACAAAATTGATTGTTGCGCGGAAGCCTTACCCTTATCTCGTACAAGCACATATTCAATAAATCTACCCCATATATCATAGAAAATATCTCTTTTTAACTCTCCGTTTTTAACCTTTAAAGAACATATCAATTTATCATTTAAAGCAATATTCCATATTTCATTATACCATTCATCTAAGCATAGTTCATATTTAGATTTCCAATTTCTAGCAATTATTAATCTAGCCGCGGTCAACAAATTTGTAATCAGCTCTTTAGTTTTAACATCATAACTATGATCAACAAATATTGATAACAAAGCAATTTCAAAATTGGGCTCGATGATCATTTTTAGTATGTCACATCTGTGGTGTGATCGTCCACATCTGTGGTGTGAACGTCAAACATTTATTATAGAGGCCAGGTAACCATCTTTTTGTTATTCGTCCAAAATGCTTCATCTGCTCCACCTGAATTTCATGCCAGTGGCTTTGCCCTTCTTATACCTGCCTCTCACCCCTTCCAGCTCTCCAATAGTAAAGGGGGTTGTCAGGTCACTTGCCTTCTGTTCCCCCAATCCCTCTTGAGCAGCGGTCCTCAAAGTTTTCAAACAGCGGGCCGTTGAGCCTCACAGTCCAAAAGCAGCTGTGGAGGTTGGCTTGCTCCCAAAACAGGGGGTAGGTGGGGGTTGCAATTGGTCCCGGGGGCCGGATTCAGGACCTTGGGGGGCCACATCCGGCCCCGGGGCCTTAGGTTGAGGACCCCTGCTCTTGAGCCTTGTGGCACAGCTATTGCAGATACAACCGTGCTTACAATCTGAGTTTCAGCCCCAGGTAGCCTGCTCATGGTTGACTCAACCTTCCAGCCTTCCGAGGTCAGTAAAATGAGTACCCAGCAAGTGGGGATGGGGGCAATGTGTAGTCCTCATAATTAAACTGTAAACCTCCCATGGGCAATGGGGAAGAATATAAACAGAACACTATGCTTTGCATATGCTGTGTGAGACACAATGCTGGGCTGGATGGGCTGTGGCCTGGCCTGTTCTTATATTCTTATGTTCAGATACCTAATCTCATGTGCTCCCAGATGCATCTGGTGGGGCCACTGTGAGATACAGGAAGCTGGACTAGATGGGCCTTTGTCCTGATCCAGCCTGGCTCTTCTTATGCTCTTATGTTCTGTTTGTGTTTCTGTAGGTTGCAATCTGATTTCCCATAAAGTAATAACTGGTGGGCCATTTGGTTAGCTCAGATGTTGGCATGCAATGAGCATGAGGCTGTCTAGGGTAGATATTTGAGGGTAGCTAGAGTTCTCTAAAGCAAAAAGCTTATTTTCCATCTAAAGAATCAATTCAGTTTCGGAAGGAGACAGGTTGTTTAAGATAAAACATGTGATTGTAATGAATGAAATGTTATATAATGTTATAAAGTATATTGTTATATAATCCTGAGGGTGGTGGATAATTAAGCACAATATGTTGTGGGGGATTTGTGTGTTGTTTAAAGTTTTAATAAATTATATTTAAAAAAAAGAAGTAGAAGAACTTTATGTACTTCATATCTCAGGATAAACTGGGATTAACATCTGGCCCAGGGCTATGTGTTTCAATGCCAAATACTGCCAGCTTGTCTCTTAATTTGGCTGAGGCTCCAGTCTGTTTTTAGATAACTTCAGTTTTTTTCTGGAAAAGTCAGTTTCCCTTTTATTATATTTTGTAGCCTTGCACATTTCTGATCTGGAAATCCTAGAATCTGGGCACAAAAGCAATGGCTTCTGCTGGTTTCACCCTAACCTCCAATACTTAGAGGTATACTCTCTCTGAATATGGAAGTCTCTTTTACCCCTAAAAGAGGAATCCCCCAGTCTAAAAGCTTAGCCTGAACTTCCAGATTCCCTTATCAGGTCTGTCATCTCAGAGCCTCACTAAAGCCTCATTTCATCCAAAGGAGGCAGGGCAAGGGAGAAATAAAAGTGTGGTGACCACCAGGAACCTCTGTGGCTGGTGTGCCAGCTTTGCAGCCTTCTCATCTTCCCCTTCAGAAGAAAGGAACAGAAAGGCAGCCACGAGTACTCAGCCAGCCTCAGTGGGGAAGCAAGTGCAGTCGGTTATATAGAACAGTGTTTTTCAACCACTGTTCCGCGGCACACTAGTGTGCCGCGAGATGTTGCCTGGTGTGCCGTTGGAAAAGCTGAAGAATATCAGCTTTGTGTTCAGCCAAACAGGCCCAGGTTGCGCACTGAATAAAGTATTTTATAATTTTTCATATTTCTGTTTACTATTTCATAATAAAGTAATTATAAAATACTTTATTTGTGTTTATTTGATTCCTATTCAAGAGAATTACTTTATATATAGTCAATATAGGCACAGAGTTAAATTTTTTAACATTTTCTAATGGTGGTGTGCCTCGTGATTTTTTTCATGAAACAAGTGTGCCTTTGCCCAAAAAAGGTTGAAAAACACTGATATAGAAGACAAGGAGGATTTGTTTCTTCAATGCTGAATGAAATAGAGTTTGGCCTGACCTTTGGCCAACATTGCAGCTTCCAAGGGTGTCAATTCACATGAGTGCAGCGCCTTTCACAGAAAGGTTGGAGGTCTCCTAAAATGGCTTGGTTTATAAAATGGCCTCATTTCCTTCCCAATTACATCCCAAGCTTGCCATTGCCACAGGAGCACAGGGAACAACCACAAAAAAGCTATTAGTCCATGTGGACTAAGCCAGAAGGAAGAATGATCTGTGGTTGGTCTCAAAGTTCTTAAGGAAATTACAAGCTTTGGATTTATTTGGATTTATATGGAGCAGGCCATGTTAGGAGCCCTCAGACCACTCGGCGGGTTTTGTATTTTTTTTTTAAAGAAAAAGGAATTGGACTGCTGTGATCTTACACCCTTAAAAGCTGGCATGTTGGCCAACGTTCATGTCCACACTATTTCTTTTTGATATTCAAAACAAACTCTTTCTTGTCTAGATTGATGTTACATATCCAGCCAATTTTGCCAAACATAGGACCTTTGGAACAGTGAAAATGCTGGCTTTGTTATTTCATTTTGTTCTTGGCAAATAGTGTTTACATAGGACATTATGGGTGCCTGGTTTGAAGCTATTTACCAGGGAGAAGTCTTCATTATGGCTAAGACTTCTTAGCACTGGAACTCCCATGACCCTCACTGTGCATTCATAAACTTCTTTTCCACATTTTCAAGATTGAGGTTTCAATGGGAAACACAACAGTGATGCCCTTGAGTAATCCCAATTATATTGACTGAACCGATTGATGGGACTAATTTGTAGCTAATAACTTCTCCCTGCAAGTCTGCACGTTAAAAACATTGAAGAAAGTAATTTCTTTAAGATATATACAGTGATTCCCCTGCCTATCGCTGGGGTTAGGGACCTGACCCGCGATAATTGAAAATCCCCGATATGTGGATGCAGGTCGAGCCAGGCCTGGGGGGGGCTAGCTGGGGGCTCTTGTACCTACTCCCAGCCTGGCCCTACCCTGAAAGGACCTGTGAGAGCCTTCACAGGCCTTCTAGAGGCCCCAAAAGGACCTCCCTGTGAACCGGAAATCATTTCTGAGGCCTCCAACAGGCCTAGAAAGGCTCTCAGAAGCCTCAGAAATGAGTTTCAGTGATCCAGAAGTCACTTCCGGTTCGCAGGGAGGCCCTTTTGGGGCCTCCAGAAGGCCCAGGAAGGCCCTCACAGGCCTATTTGGGGCAGCTCCAGTACTGGGGTAAGTATGGGATGATTGAAACAGGACATTCCCCCCTTACCCTAGGGGCCTTTTTCATATACTGCGGTCCTGCAATGTAGCAAGACCGCAATATATGAACTGCGTAAGGGCGGGGGACCACTATATAATAGATAGATAGATATCTATAATAGATAGATAGATATATCTTACAAACAAAAAGAACAAAACAAAACATAATGAGCATCCTCCTGGATCAAAATAAAGGCCTGTTTAGCATTCTATTTCTTTCAATACCTTTGGGAAGTGGGTGAGGCATTCTATATACTTCTTTGTGTGCCTGAGTCCCCCACCTCTGTTGAGGTGTAAGGGAAGCCATTTATGTGTATCTCTTTATAGAGGTGGGAGGCTCAGGAACAATCTGTCTGCCACTTATCCTGCTGCCCTTTCATCGATCCCCAGACAAATCCGAAGCACTTCACACCTCCACCAGCAAGGCCGCAGCTAATGACCCATACTTAATGGATGACTTTGGGACTTTCACCCACCCCAGGCCATTGTTCATCTAACAAGCCTATGCAGGCCACTGTACACCCAACAAGCCTACTCAGGCCACCGTCTACCTAACAAGCCTATTCAGACCAGGGTGATGCGAAATCAAGGTGAACTATAAATTGGGGGCCCCGCCACTAACTTTCCTCACACTGACGAAACTACTTGGATGAATAGTGAAATGTTTCAATCTCAAAAGAAGCCCAGTTGTGATAACTCAATTCCCAATTAACCTCACCTGGATGGGTGAGAAACTTCCCAGACATGCCAGAACTATTTCTCTCCTCATCCTTGGCTTTTTTTTCTTGTTGGTGCACTGATGGCACTACACCATGGAGAAAGTTCGCCTTTTCTTTTGCTGTTTAGGATAGTCAAAGTCAAAAGCAAATAATTTTGGGAAGTAGGGATGGCTGATCCCTTTCCTGGCTGGTATTGTTGGAGGTGATCATCCCCAGTATCTCAGAAAGTTCGAGAACCACTGCATGGATCACAGGCCCTGATCTGTGTGGCCTTATTTGGATATAAAGTGTTGATACACAGCTCTAGTTCGATATTATTCACTTCTTCACAGTTGCAAACAACAAAGGGAAATAAACCTGCTCATTTTCATCCAAAGTTATTATTTATTCCATGCAGTTTGATCCCCGAGTTACAGATATGCTTTGTTTCATTTCTTCCCATGCCAACACAAGCTGTTTTCTTGTGTGTTGTGACTCTCTGACCACCCCACAAAATAGCTGGTATGGACCATCTGATGTCTGACATGGATTAGAGGACATTGTTTCTATTTTACCAAGCACAGACTAATACTCTTTCTCCTTTGTGATGCCTCATAAAATGGCTCAAAGAACCATTCTTAAACCAGACAAGCCATTCAAGGACTAAAAAAAGCTTTAGGTCAATATCCCTTCTCAGCCACTTATGCAAGGTATTTGAACAGCTCATTCTGAACTGACTGACTGCAATAGTAGAACCTCTGCTTATACCATAGCAAGCTGGTTTTAGACCAGGCAAGAATGGCATAGCCCAAATTCTGAATGTAACCCAACATCTAGGGGATGGTTTTGAGTTGAAGGAAATCACAGTCTTTATAGATCTCTTTGCAGCTTAGGATATGTTTAACCTGCTCAAGAAAATCCAGCATATTACAATAGATTTTAAATTACTAATATCGTAGCTTGCCTATTGGAAAACTATAGATTCTGTGTTGGCTTCCAAGGTCAATACAACTGAGGGAGAAACCAAAGAAACTGACTCCCATAGGGCGGCATGTTAGCCCCTACCAACCACTGACAGAAGCCTCTAGAAGTTTTCTGTATGCGGACAATCTGGCAATTGCCACACAGAGAGCAGCCGTTGAGGCTGTCAAGAAAAAACTGACTGAGGCTCTGAATCTAATTGCTATATATTACAGAGATAACCAGTTTGAATCCAAACTGCCTAAAAACTCAACTCTGTACTTTCCACTTGAAAAACTGTGAGGGTGCAGGCAACATAGACTGGGACCAGGCTAGAACACCGTGCAACTTCCAATTTTCTTGGGAAATACATTGAATGGAACTCTGATTTTGAAAAACCACTGTTTTAATACCAAACAGAAAGTTTCCTGAGGTAATTAACAAATACAAGATGTGCACACATTAAGAACTTCCGCACTGGTCCTAAACTACTCTGTAGGAGAATATGCTAGAAAACGGGTGGGTGTGGCCTTAAATGAAGCAGTGTGATTGGTCACAGGGTGTTTAAATTGGGTCCATTATTTAGCTGGCATTTCCACCACAAAAATTCTTCTGAGAAAGCGCCGTCCAGAAAGAGTGAGTCAAAGTGATGTCCTCAGAAACACACTTGTTCTTTGGGCATCAACCATCAAACTGAGATATGGAACTCTCATTTTCAAGAATTACTGTTTTAATACCAAACAGAAAGTTTCCTGAGGTAGTCTGGAAAATAGCTGGTATGGACCATCTGATGTCTGCCATGGATTAGAGGACATTGTTTATATTTTACCGAGCACAAACTAGTACTCTTTCTCCTTTGTGATGCCTCATAAAATGGCTCAAAGAACACCTGCACACCAGTACTTCTCGAACACCCACCACCATTTCCTCCTTAAAACTTACCTTTTCCCCGGAGACCTGCCACAATCTGCTGCCATGAAATTGTAAGAATCTATAACAGGGAGACAAACTGCTGCTTATTTCATGGTTGAGCTAGAAACTGCAATATTTTTGGCCCTCTCCTTGCCTGTAAACTAAATATTTTCTGTTGGCCTCGAGGAGGGTGCTTGCCAACATGACAGTGGCTTTTGCACAAACTGAAATACAACCAATGCAAAATGATGAGAGTTGCTATCTTGTAAGCTAGACTTTTTGAAATGAGATGCTTTAGAGAGGTTGTTGGGATCTTTTAGCTCAGCCAGCCAGACTTGTTCTTGTTCTCTGCACAGGTTTTGCTTTGCAAAGAGTAAAAACACTTGTCTTGCCCAAAGATATTTCACACAGATTTCTGATACTTCAAGGGGGTGGGGTGGGGGAGAGGACCTGTGTCTCAGGGTGCAGCTACATGAGGTGAAAAACAAAGTTTGATTCATACCTGTGGAAATTGGATTGCTCCTGCTGAAATCACTGCAGTGGTCTACGTTTGCAGGAGTCAGCAGGGGCAGAGTCAGAAAGCTCTGTGCTGAGCTCCAGCAACAGAAGCTGTTTCAAGGAGGTGCTAACAAGTGCTAAATGGCAATCTCTACCTGTTGCTCTTTTTAGAAATTGTTCTCCTAAGTGCTGTAAGGACTTCCAGCACTGAGAAGAATACGAAAGAAAGAAAGAAAGAAAGAAAGAAAGAAAGAAAGAAAGAAAGAAAGAAAGAAAGAAAGAAAAGACAATGAGCTGAAGCCCCTGTGAGAACCCCTTTGCAACTGTCAGCCACTCTGGTAATCATATTGCCAGAAAGTTGACACACCAGTTTCAAATGGATCACAATTTAACTTGCTGGTTGAACAAAAAAAAAAGTTGATTCTCTTCTCAGAAGAGAGGATTCCACAATGGGCTTTCCTGCGTTGGAGTTTACACCATGTAGTTGCCAAGTTTAAAATTTAATTCCTTCTTGTCCAAATGGACATAAATTGCAGGGTTAATGGCCTATATCAGTGGTTCTCAACCTGGGGGTCGGGACCCCTTTGGGGGTCGAACAACCATTTCACAGGGTTCACCATGAGCCAGTGAAGAAAAAGGCACAAACAGGTTGGGTCTGGAGGAGGAAGGTGGGGAAGGTGGGGAAAGAGTGAGTTACAGCTTGATATGGTGAAAGGGATGTCAGTCAATGGCACGGGAGGCTGTGATTGGCTGAGGGTGCCCGTAGAGGGAAGTTTTCTATGGCCCCTGTGGCAGTGGCCTGCCAAAGGTGGCTTGTGGCCTCTTCCAAGCAGGGCAAGGTGTCACCACAACATGAGGAACTGTATTAAAGGGTTGCAGCATTAGGAATGTTGAGAACCACTGGCATATATGGTTGCCCCCTCTTTCTCATACCAGAGGTGAGATGTCCTGTAGGGGTCATCAATTTCCTGGCTGGGTATCCTGTTGTGTTAAATCAGCCGGTTTAGTTGAGTGATGGGACTCAAATTCTCACCAGGTTGTGGAACTTGTTGGGTGACATTTAACCAGTTACACTCTCTCAGCCTGACCTACTGTCCAGTGATCTTGTGAATATAAAATGGGAAGGAAATACACATCCTCTGGTGTTCCATGGAGGAAAGACAGAGTATAGAAGGAAGGAAGGAAGGAAGGAAGGAAGGAAGGAAGGAAGGAAGGAAGGAAGGAAGGAAGGAAGGAAGGACTTCAGCATATCCTTCATACAGAAAAACATGCAATGGAAGAAAAATAATCCTGACATTTTCCTCCTGTGTTAGGAGAGAACTGTATGCCAAGGATTGTAGAATCACAGAATGATTGAATTGGAATGGGCCTACAAGGCCATCAAGTCCAACCCCCTGTTGTGGGCAGGAATACAAATCCTATGGTACCTACCAAGTGGATGTCTAAAGCTCTCTTAAAGTCCTCCGTGTTGAAGCACTCACGAATAGGCATGGGTGATTCATTTTGGAAGTGGTCCGGTTCTGAAATGAAATATGGGATCCCAGCTGGTGTTCGGAACCGGACCAACCCTCCAGAACAAATTCAGCCAATCCTGCACCTTGCTCTGAGCTTGTGCAGGGCTAAACTTCAATGAGGAAGAAGCCTCCAACATAATTTTTCCCTCTCCCTGGCGCTGGCCATTCAGACAGGGAGGCGGGATGATGTATTTCCCTGCACAGCTCCTGACTGGCCAATGCCAGGGAGAAGGAAAAAAGATGTTGGAGGCTTCTGCGTTGGAGTTTAGCCCTGCACTGTAAGCAAGTAGATTAAGTTTATCTTTAATTCTTTTATTCTGCTTGACTTCTGCCTTTAAGATAGACTTTGTAGTTAAAACTCTGCACCGTATCCTAAAATCATTTTCTCTGTAAAGCACCCCATCCCTTTTGACCTTTGACACAGCTTACATATGGAAAGCCCCTGAATGGCAGGATGCACTCACCACAAAACCACATGTCTGACACCTTGTTACATCTCTCTGTAGAAATAGACTTTATGTGCTTTTCAGCTATTGGAATGTGCTATCAAAGCAGAGAGAATAACAGGAAATTAAGAAATTAGTGACCTTTAATCTTGCTAATGCAGATGGGAAAGTATCACTGATCTTTAAGTTTGGTTGCGTTAGAGAAAATGAACATATATGTAATGAAGTCACATGCTTTCCATTGCGGCAAATTGTAACCAATCCTGAGTTTGTTCTTTATCTGTTTCTCTATGCTGAAGAGTATTTAAGACTGGACATTCCATACACGAAGTTGTCCCTGTGTTCAGGCACCCCTGTGCATAAGGTATTCTGAAAGGATCCTCTGAAAATGAATCTACATTCCCAGGAGTCCGGTTTGTCTGATGTCCATTTTATAGTGATTCTCACTGAGGATCAGCCACATTCAAATGTGTGGTGACAGCGTGTGTGCAGAGCAAGGTAAGGGATTGGCTGAATTTGTTCTGGAGGGTTGGTCCAGTTCTGAACACCAGCTGGGCTCCTGCATTTCATTTCAGAATCAGACCACTTCCAAAACGAAACACCCATGTCTACTCACTACCTCCCAAGGACATTCGTTCCATTGTTGTTCTGCTCTAACACCTAAGAGATTTCCCCTCATATTCTGCCAAAATCTGGCTTCCTGTAACTTGAGGCTCTTATTATGTGTCCTGCACTCTGGGATGACTGAGAACAAGTCCTGCCCCTCCTCTCTGTGACAGCCTTTCATGCATTTGAACGGTGCTGTCCTATCCCCCCCCACTCTTCTTTTCTCAAGGCTGAAGAGACAAGGCTTGCTTAGCACTGCTCAGAGATCACACACTAGCCTGGCTCTTTCCCTCCTGATTGATTTTGGAACACTGCAAAAAATTCCTTGGGGTCAGAGTCATATTCTACTGTTGGATGTCCTCCATCGAGACTAGATCTCTTTTTCATTTCCTTGTCCTTGGAGTACAAGGTCTGATCCATCCTCCCAACCTGAGACAATAGTTCTGAGACTGTAGGTTTCCCATGTTAGATTTAGAAATAACAAGCTTAGTAGAAAAAAATTAACACCACTTTAAAGGTAAAGGTCCCCCCCGCCCTGCATATGGGTGCTAGTCATGTCCGACTCTAGGAGCAGTGCTCATCTCTGTTTTCATGACTGTGCTCAGGACCTGGGGTTCAATCTCAGGTAGCAGGCTCATGGTTGACTCAGCCTTCCATCCTTCCAAGGTCAGTAAAATGAGTACCCAGCTTTCTGGGGGGGGCAATGTGTAGCTTGCATATTGTAATTAAACTGTAAACCACCCAAAGACTATTTGAAGTGCTAAGGGGTGGTATAAAAACACTTGGCTTTGCTTTTTGTGCAATTCCATGGTCATGTGGCCGGCATGGCTGAACACATTTCTGCACACAGAACACAGTTTAT
Organism: Phrynocephalus forsythii; assembly: GCA_029282475.1. Classification (NCBI taxonomy): domain Eukaryota; kingdom Metazoa; phylum Chordata; class Lepidosauria; order Squamata; family Agamidae; genus Phrynocephalus; species Phrynocephalus forsythii. Next base: position 120,526,309 of record JAPFRF010000004.1, read on the forward strand.
CTTCTTGCTTTTTATGTCAGTACCTATTTATCTACTTGCATTTACATGCTTTCAAACTGCTAGGTTGGCAGGAGCTGGGGTTAACAGCGCTCGCTATACCGTGAGGCACTGGGATTTGAACCGCCAAGCTGCCGCCTTTGCAGCCGATGGTTTCAGTGCTCTAGCCCACTGAGCCACCAAACCCCATTAACACCACATTAGCGATCAGTGAATTCTTATTCAGGCAGCTATCAGTTAACATCTCGGCATTTTAACCTTGAGAAAAGGAGACGGAGAGGAAATAGGGCAGCACTTTCCAAAGCCTTGAAATGGTAATCATGCAGAGGAGGCGAAAGACCTTTTCTTGATCAACCCAGAATGCAGGACACACAACACTGGGTTCAAGTTACAGCACGCCAGATTCCTGATAAATATTGGGGAAAACTTCTTAACTATTAGAGCAGTACAGCAATGGAACCAATGTCCTTGATAGGTGGTGAGTGCTCCACAGAGCCTCGTGGCGCAGTGGTTAAATGCCTGTACTGCAGGTAAAACTGTGCTCACGACCTGGGTTCAATCCCTGGTAGCAGGCTCAAGGTTCACTCAGCCTTCCATCCTTCCGAGGTCGGTAAAATGAGTACCCAGCTTGCTGGGGGGGGGGCAATGTGTAGCCTGCACACTGTAATTAAAATTGCAAACTGCCCAGAGACTACTTGTAGTGGTATGGGGCGGTATATAAGCAGAACACTTGACTTGACTTGACTGGAGGCATTAAGAGAAATTTAGACAACTGTATCTGGTAGTTTTACTTTGATTTGTATTCCTGCCACGAACAGGGGGTTGGACTTGATGGTCTTGTAGAACCTTTCCAGCTCCATGATTCCATGATTCTGTGATCAGCAGTTAGCAAAAATATTAACCCTTTGTACTAGTTTCCCATGCCTGCTTAGATTTCTTCCCTCCTTGGATGTAGTGTGGCAGCCTTGAGCCCTACTGGCATTTCTGCTATCCCAGACAAATATTCCATCCCCTTGTCTTTAAAACAAACAAACATTATTTTCCACATATCCAGAGTAGTACAACAAAGTGTGCATGTTTGTTGCCAGACATTTAACAAAATTTAAATTAAATTTAAATGACCTGAAGGTTGGCCCACAGTCCCCGGAGAAGGGAATGCATATGCATGTGGAATATAAAAAGTGGAGCAGCAGGTGACAGAAGGACATTGAAAAGCATATTCAAGCCTAAACAGATACAGTGATGGAAAGATCCAGACCACAGTATAATAGACTTTTCATAGAATTATAGAGTTGGAAGAGACCTCAAAGGTTATCTAGTCCAACCCCCTGCCACGCAGGAAACCCCATCACAGTATTTCCGACAGATGGGCATCCAGACTTAAAAATCTCCAAAGAAGGAGACTCCACCACCCTCCGTGGCAGCATATTCCACTGCCGAACAGCTCTAACCGTCATGAAGTTCTTCCTAATGTTCAAGTGGAATCTCTTTTCCTGTCGTTTGAAACCATTGCCCCGATTCCTCGTCTCTGAAGCCACAGAAAACAAACCTGTCTCCTCTTCGATATGACATCCTTTCAAATATTTAAACATGGCTATCATATGCCCTCCCAACCTTCTTTTTTGTAAGGCTAAACCATGAGCAAGTTTTTCTACAGAGTTTGAAATGTTTTTTTTGTAATAATATATCCCCGCCCCCACCCACTTTAATTATGCGGTTACCAATCTCCGAAATCTTTCGTCAAACATAACATGACAGTAAGCATGACAGGAAATGCTTTTACAAGAACATGAAACAATGTTTTATACTTCGAAGCGAAAACAAAATTAGGGACATTTTGTGCAGGACTGAACGCCTGCCTTTGAAAATTTGAGCTGAACTGCATTTCCTTCTGCAGAGTCCAACAGTTGCTCCCATGGGACGAAAAAGATTCACAGAACAATTTGTAAAGAAGAGCAAGATCATCCCGGTGATGGCAGGTCTTCCCATCGCTTTTCGTCTCAGAACATTTGCAGCCAGCTGGTGTTCATGTTCAACGCAGCCTGAATAATGCTCCTGGCAGGCAAGTGACAAACACTTGCTGGCAGTTCTGCAGGACCCTCTGCCTGCTCAGCAGGCCATTTATTGCACCATAAATAATTGGGGGTTTCAATTCAGATGAGGTGGAAAAGAGTATGAAAACCCAAGCTGCTCCAATCAGCCTGCAAAGTGAAGCCGTCTAGAGGGATCTGCATACGAAAACCTGCCTATGACTTTGCCTTCGTAGCAGATGCTCATTGATAGAAGCTGGCCCGATGGGTAGGCCAGCCTGGCCTCATGCTCTGGGCTCAACACTGAGCCAGAACAATGCTAATGAACTTTGTGTCTTCCGTCATCGCCCCAAAAGTTTATGCCCACAGAGCCACGCTACTGCCAACTGTTGAGGCACTCCAAGGTTAACAGACAGCAAAGGCATGAGGTCTGGTTCCTCTCTCTCTCTGTCTCTCCTTGTCTCTCATCTCATATCTAGGAATGATTAGACTGCAGTCCACCTAAGAGTGGGAGGAAATAACAAAATTTGCAAGTTGCCCAGTTATCTGTACCAATGTTGGCAGTATCTCTTCAAATCTTTCCCCTTAATTTTTGACTTGGTTCAATATTTATTCTTGGGTTAACATGACAACTGCCATACACAATCTGGGCCCTTGGTAATGACTTCAATAGTTCTTCTTCTTCTTCTTCTTCTTCTTCTTCTTCTTCTTCTTCTTCTTCTTCTTCTTCTTCTTCTTCTTCATCATCATCATCATCATCATCATCATCATCATCATCATCATCATCATCATCATTTTCTAAAATATAGCATAAAATTGACATTCTGTTAACACACATTACGTACAAAATGAATTATTGTTCATTTTATATTATACAAAATGAATTATATTATATAAAATGAATACCAGGCATGGTCAATTATAAAAAATGTTGACTGGTATTATATAACAGATGCATGCTTTAACCAAAAACTTAAGTATCTGTTTTAATATTGGGTGAAATTTCGTGACATTGTTCCCAAAGCCCCACTAACTACTGGGACCACTGAAGTGTGTTTCATCCACAATCAAGTTGTTATTGCTGCTGCTGTTGTTAGTGTTGTTCTCATTTCTTTTTCCCAAGAAGGGGTGCCAAGGTGGCTAGCCTTGCAGCACAAGGCTTAAACTGCTGTACTGCAGCTACAACTGTGCTCCAACCTGGAGTTCAATCGCAGGAAGCAAGCTCATGTTGACTCAGCATTCTATCCTTACAAGACTGGTAAAATGAGTACCCAGCTTGCTGGGGGGGGCAGTGGGGCGCAATGTGAAGCCTGCATAAATAAATTGTAAACTGCCCAGAAAGTCACCATAGGGTCTGAACTGACTTGACAGCATAATTATCGGTATTTGATAGAAGCTGAAGTGGATCATTCTAATGCCCCATACATATTCTGTGGGCATGTACATTAAAATATCACAGCATTTGCCATCTCTTGGAAAGCAGAAAGTGGTTTTCCTTATCTGATACGGAATCTTTGTCTGATACGGAGCAAACCGAACTTATTATTTTTGAGTCAAGCAGTGGAGAAGACAGTCAGGTGATACACTGACACAACTGAACACAAACTGGTAAAACTGAACACGTTGAGTTGATAGCACGTGATTAGTTTATTAAAGACTTTACTCTGGCTTTGAGGAATAACGGCCTTAAAGTTTTAATTCTGCCAGTTACTGAAGTTTTGCAGTCATCTGTATGACTACTTTAATTTCTGTTTCTTTTTCAGTTATTGCAATGGAGGTGTTGTTTCAATGAATTCTTTCACTTAATGAACGTTAAAGAAAAACATCACAAGTACAGCCAAAGCTCAATTTACTTTACATTTTGAATGAATGTGCTTTAGTTTGTTTTAACAAAGAAGGGAGAGCTGATTCAGTAAATCAGCTGAAAATGAGGAGTTTTTTTGTGGCTCTAATCTAATGTCCCATTAAAAGGGAAGCAAAGTCTGGACAAGTTATTTTTCTGATGACAATTCTCAAGTTTCCCTGGCTGTGCTGACTAGACAACCTGGTGTCCTGTAGTTCCTAAAAATAACTTATCCAAATTCTGCTAGCTGCTGAACATTTTCAACCTAAATTCAATGCAAACTTGATTAGCACTGCATTGCTGGCATCCTTAACCTTCATTTGCCTGAATGAAGCATTTTAATGCTGCATGCATCATGTTCACCGCAGAAGCGCCTAGAAGGAGACCTACATCCCAGGACATTTTAAAATAGTGTTTTAATTGTTTTATGCCAATGTCACCCAAAGTGTTATAAATAAGGTTCCCAAGTTTCAGATACTTGTCATGTATTCCCCCCCCCCCACAGGCAAAACCAATAGCTGCGACAAACACCTGTTTCATTAAATTTCTTATGGGCTGCCATTGGGCTATTTTCATGCCAGCCAGTGGAATGCTTTGGGGCAAAATAAGAAAAAAGTTCCCAGTGCCCCCCCCATGTAAAACGTGATTCCCCAGAAGCAAAATGGACATATTCTGATTGTCAATAATTTGGCCCCATTTGGATTCAGATGGATTCAGTTGAAGCAAAACAAGTTGAGGAGCCATGTAGCCATCACTAAAACCAAATACAAAAGTGGAGCAGGTTATACTTTTAGGCTACTAGAAAAATAACAAAAATGCTGCTAATATTTCAAGGGCAAAACCCTCTTCCTCAGAGTAGTGCCAATAGGTTATAACATGGCAAAAGGTGGATTTGCCAGGAGTTGGGAATGTTTAGCCTTACAAAAAGAAGACTGAGAGGGGATAGGATGGCTATGTTTAAATATTCGAAAGGATGTCACATTGAAGAAGGGGCTGGTTTATTTTCCATGGCTTCAGAGACTAGGACGTGGGGCAATGGTCTCAAACGACAGGAAAAGAGGTTCCATTTAAACATTTGGAAGAACTTCCTGACAGTTAGGAGCTGTTCGGCAATGGAATACGCTGCCACGGAGGGTGGTGGAGGTTGGAAGTTTTTAAGCAGAGGCTGGATGGCCATCTGTCAGGACTCCTGTGATGGGGGTTCCTGCATGGCAGGGGGTTGGACTGGATGGCCCTTGAGGTCTCTTCCAACTATATGATTCTATGATTCTATGATCTTCAAAAGAACTTTTTCAAGTTCTTCAAACATCATTGCCCTGTACAGATTCATTAGTGAGGCTGAAGAATCAGCATGGTGTATTGAATAGGAAGGATGCTGGATGAGGAGAAGAGAGGCCCAACTGTAAAATTCAGTGTGGTAGCCATGCTAATCTGCATTGTCATGTATGTATGTATGTATGTATGTATGTATGTATGTATGTATGTATGTTTGTTGTTGTTGTTGTTGTTGTTGTTGTTGTTGTTACATGCTGTCAGGTCCCCTCTGTGCTATAGTCACCCTATGAATGAGCAATCTCCAAAATGCCTCACCCTCAACCTCAACAGCTGTGCTTAGCTTGGTTCAACTCACGCCTGCATACAACCAAATTCTCTGGCATTTTCATATTGTCATATTCATAGAACATGGGTGATTCATGCTGCTACATTCCCATTTAGGAGGGTGTTGTAAAACATATAAGAAAATATTGTGTATTTATAGTAGAAGAGATCAGTTGTGTTGGTGTTGAGCTTCTGCGTATCACACAAAAAAGAAATGCTTAAACCATCCACTTTGGTTTGTTCCCAGCAATTGCAAGTGCTGGAACGAAACCAAAATACAGTGGACCTTCGTATAACAAATGGTTTGTGTAACATAAAATTTGTATAACATAAAAATTCTGGAGATAGGGGAAATTTGCTTAACAGAATCGCCTGTGGGGTGAAGCTGTACAATATAAAAATGGTCGCGATTAGGGATTACTCTGTTTTCAACACATTCCTATGGGAAATTTGTATAAAGGAAAAATTGCTTAATAGAATTTCATTTGGAATGAATTAATTCCTTTATACAAGGTACCACTGTAGAATGATCCCATTTTCACCAATAAAACAATAGCCCCTCACAGGGGGCTCTCATCTGTAATCTGAGAAGAAAAACATACTTTTTTGTTTCTAAAAACCATATTGAGATTGACCAAATGAGAAATTCCAATTGAATTTTACAGGATCTCTTAGCTCTGACTGTGATGGGTCTGACCCTGTGCTTCCAGCCACTATGCTAATGACATGTGCCTGGCTCATTCTAGGGCCGAGAAAGAAACATCAACATTTGGGATAAGAAGTGGAAGGCAAAGAGTGCCTAAGAATAGCCATCTACTTACAGTATAAGTAAACAGTCACTTAGAAAAACAACAGGAGAGCAAGATCTACCTAGATCATGCTGGCAATCTATTTCCCCTAATCGTTTGGGTCACTTGTAAATGTCCAATGAAAAGTCAGTATTAGAGGCATTCCTGACTTTGATTTCTGACCTCTTCATTCTTGCAGTTACTTTCTTGACTTCTGAACCTTCTGTTTGCTCCCTGTTTTGCGATCAACTTCGGCCCGACCAGTTTGGCAGTTGCGAGCGCACTCGCTTTGGGTTGTTACACCCTGAGAGGCCAGACGCACTTCCACCAGAAACCGAGCCTTCTCGGTGGCTGCTCCATCGCTATGGAACAGCCTCCCCAGCGAAGTGCGCTCTGCAGAGTCCCTGCTGGCCTTCCGTAGAGCGGTTAGAACCATCCTATTCCGCGAGGCCTTTGGTGACCTAGTTTAAGTTTAAGTTTAACTTTTTTCCCCTCCCCCCTGCCATCCGCTGCTCGTTCACCCACAGCTCGATCTCTGCGAGCGACTAATATTAACGGAGGGTGCTCGTGATTTTATGTCTCTATTTTATTGTTTTAATTCTGCTGTTGTTAAACATTGGGATTGTATATTTGTTTCTACTAGCTTTGTAAGCCACCCAGAGTTCCCTTAGGGAAGATGGGTGGGGTATAAATTTAATAAATAAATAAATAAATAAATAAATAAATAAATAAATAATATAGACTGTCTGGTTTATTCTGATACCATTGTGCAAATGACCTCCCTGGTTTTGTTGCCTTAGCTTCTTCTTGCACCACAGCAAGTTCCATGAAAACAACCTCAAAGTAATGTACCATAACTTTTTCTGGCCAATTGTTGATGGAAACGCCTATAATATGGAATGCGGATTTTATACAGTGAGTTGGATTATGAATCATAGGCAACAAGTGCGTGATCATGTAATTATAGGTATCATGCGCATAACTTTTGCTAGCATTTCAATGTGGTTATTGTGTCAACCTTAAATCACTCATGTAGTTTTGTTTCGTTGTTTTCTTCTACTCTTTTCTGACCATGAATTATGTATTCAAAATACTCAGAAAATGTTACCTTTGTTATCCATTTTCTCTATGAAGATCATATTATTTCTATGCATTTTGTATTAAACCGATCAATGCATTTCAGTTTAATGTCTAGGTCTCAATTCAACTGTTAATTCCAATGTAGACCCACTGAATTGACTTAGCAGTTGTCGGCCCCGTGGACACTCCCTTGTGGGGTTCCGCAGGGCTCGTCTCTCTCCCCCATGCTGTTTAACATCTATGTAAGGCTGCTGGCGGGGGTCATCAGGAGATTTGGGCTGCGTCATCAGTACGCTGATGACACGCAGCTCTATCTCTGTTTTTCCACCTCTGCAGTGGAAGCTGTCCGGTCCCTCGACCAGTGTCTGGAGGCGGTCATGGCTTGGACCAAGGCCAACAGGCTCAAACTCAACCCTGGGAAGACCGAGGTGATGTTCTTCGGGAGCTCCCCGTCTGGGTATGAGGGTCCCCTCCCCAGCTTGGAGGGAGTTTCCCTTCAGCTGGCGGAGAGGGTCCGGAATCTGGGTGTGATCCTGGATCCTGCCTTGTCCCTGGATGCCCAGGTGGCGGCTGTGACCAGGTCCGCATTCTATCATCTTCGTCAGATCGCCCAGATTCACCCCTACCTAGACGGGGACTCCCTGAGGACAGTGGTCCAGGCGCTGGTGATCTCGAGGCTGGACTACTGTAATGCTCTCTACATGGGGTTGCCCTTGACTCTCCTCCGGCGATTGCAGCGGGTGCAAAATGCAGCGGCCAGACTGGTGGCGGGTGCACGTCGTTACGACCGCATCACCCCGGTTCTGGCCCGGCTGCATTGGCTACCCGTTGCCTCTCGGATCAGATTCAAGGTCCTGGTTTTAGTTTATAAAACCCTCCATGGCCTGGACTACCTGGCGGAGCGGATCGCCCAGCGGTCAACATCGGCCCGACCGGTTCAGCAGTCGCGGGCGCACTCGCTTCAGGTTCCATCTATCCGAGAGGCCAGGCGGTCCCGTTCCGGGCTTTCTCGGTGGCTGCTCCAGTTATATGGAACAGCCTACCTAGCGAAGTGCGCTCTGCAGAGTCCCTGCTGGCCTTCCGTAAAGCGGTGAAGACCATCCTATTCCGCGAGGCCTTCGGTGACCTAGCTTAACCTTTTTTTTTTTAACCGCCATCGATAATCAGGACTTTCTGCCATTGCAGCGGTGAGGCTAGATTTAAAGGGTGCGCCCCTGCTGCGGTTTTTCTATTGCTTTTATTGTTTCATGTTTGTTTGCTGACTATGCCTTTGTATTTGTTGTATTAACTATGTGTATTATGACTTGCCTCTATTGTTCGCCGCCCAGAGTTCCCGCTGGGAAGATGGGCGGGATATAAATTCAATAATAAATAAATAAATAAATAAATACACATGTAAATTGCATTGATTCAATGGTTGACATGTGGCCAGCAGTTGGATTCAGGTCCCTGACTCTTGAGTCCTCACCTCAGCCTAATAGTTCAAGATCCAGCCGGGTCACTGATGGAAGAGAAAGTCAAAATGTTCACATATAGATATATTCACACAGAGGGCAGCAGGAAGGATTATTAGGGGGCTGAAAAGTCATATCAGAAAAGACTGAAAGAACTGGACACGTTGAGCCTGGAGAAAAGGAGACCGAAGGAAGATAGGACAGCACTTTTCAAATACTTAAACGGTAGTCCTGCAGGGGAGGGTCAGGATCTGTCCTTGATCATTGCAAAAATGGGCTCTGTTTACAGGAAGCCAGATTCTGGTTGAATATCAGGAAGCGTTTCCTAACAGAGCAGTACACCAGTGGAACCCATTACCTTGCGAGGTGGTGATGATGAGTGCTCCAACGCTGGAGGCAGCTGAGAGAAAACTGGATATCTGGCAGGTATCTATCGCATGATTTGTATTCTGTGTTGAGCAGGAGGCTGGATTTGATGGCCTTGCAGACCCTTTCCAACTTTTTGATTCTTTGGTTGTAAGTCTTGATTGATTTTCCACTTACATATATGCATTTTATTGATTTCATCCTACTGCTATCCCAGACTTAACTGATGTTTATTAAGATAATAACAAACAGCTTTAAAATTATTACCCTTGGCAACAAGAGTTTCTTCTCCTAAAATAACTTTTATGCCATAGTATCATACAGTTTGCTTTAATATTTTTCTTCTAGATCTCCCTCCCTCCCTCCCTCCCTCCCTCGCTCCCTCCCCCCCTCTCAAACTGATATAGTGATTGTGAAAAGGTATGTGTGTGTGGGAATTATTGGTTAGAAGTAGAGATGGGCACGAACCAGCAAAATGGCAGTTAGTCTTGCTTCATGGTTCATCAAAGTCCAGAAACTCCAAACCATGAATTTCTCAACTTTTCCTGAACCATGAATTGGTTTGTCCACTTCGTAGTCCTATAAATGCCCCCCCCGGGACCTAGAAACACTCAAATCACATTCCTACCACTCCCATCTCTTCCCACTGTCCCCACCACTTCCTTAACTTTTGTTGCTGCTGCCTCCTTCATTACTGCTGCCGCCATTTTGCCATCATCATCTCTCATCTCTCTCTCTCTCTCTCTCTCTCTCTCTCTCTCTCTCATCTTTGGTCATTTGTTTTTAACTAAGCTAAACTAAACTATCAGAGGCCCTGATGCAGTAACTTCACAAGCTGCATCCCATATAATGATCTTTGAAGCATTAAAAAGAGGAAAAGCAAAACACACACTGCAATTCTCACTTGGGTTTATAGCAAGCTGCTACGTGGCTTTCTATAAATACTGATATAGGGTTGTCAATGCTGAAGCACCTTGGGTCCTATTTTCCTCTAGCCCCATGATCTAACAGAAGCTTGGTTCCCTGTTGATTGGATTAATAAGCCATACTAATAAAAACACACCTCTAATCAGCCAGAAATGTAAAATGTTGGTTCTTTATTGACGGAATAATGAAAGAAGGCATGAGGTTTTGGAGAAGGAACAGGTGGGATGTAGTTGTTTCTCTTGTTAGTTCACTGGTGCTGGCAGAAAAAAAATGAATATCTGCTCACCACTTTTTTGGGAGCATTAGATCCCTGTTGCTTCGGTTGTTACGGGGTAGGGGGGAATCACATTGATGACTGAGGTTTAATTTAACAGACAAATTGTTCTCTTATTGCTAGCCTAACAAAACAATATTAATGGTGTTTACCCAGGGTTGTTTACAATTCATGGTGGTGCAGTGCTGTTGAGAAACCAAAAGTACTACTACTACTACTACTACTACTACTACTACTACTACTACTACTACTACTAATAATAATAATAATAATAATAATAATAAATTCACCGAGAAACAAAATTACCCGATATCATGATCTGAAAATTGAACTTCAGAGACTCTGGCATAAACTGGTACATGTGGTCCCAATGCTAATCGGCACGCTGGGTGCGGTGCCTAAAGAGCTAAACAAGTATTTAGAAGAAATTGGTGTTGACAAAGTCACCATCAGTCAGCTGCAGAAAGCTGCCTTACTGGGATCTGCTCACATAATTAGCTGATACATCACATAGTCCTAAACACTTGGGAAGCGTTTGACTAGTGATTGGTAATACAAAATCCAGGGTAGTCTGCTGTGTGCTGGTGGTGGTGGTGGTGATGATGATGATGATGATGATGATGATGATGATGATGATGATGATGATGATAATAATAATAATAATAATAATAATAATAATAATAATAATAATAATAATAATAATAATAATAATGGTAGTGGCATGGTAAAAAAGGCAAAGATGGAATTGTACACTCCATTTTTCAAATGATTTACCAGGATCTGGAAGTTGAGTCATGACAACTGGAATTCTTGATAGATATTTGAAATGTTTCGCTGCTCATCCAAACAGCTTCATCAGTCTGAGGAAAGCTAGTTGCAAGCCCTCCATTTTATAGTTCACTTTGTCCTCATGTCACCCTGGTCTGAAATAGGCTCATAAGATGAACAATGGCCTGAATAGGCTCGTTAGGTAGACAATAGTCTCAATAGGCATTCTCAAGGGCTTTCACAGCTAGGATCTGATAGCTGTTGTTGAGGTTGTTTTTTGGCTGTTTGGCCGTATTCTGGAAGCTTATCTTCCTGACATTTCACCAGACTCTGTGGCCGGCATCTTCAGAGGGCAAAGAGCTCAGGGAACTAGGAGTTCCCTAGAGCACAGAGAGAACTCCTAGTTCTCCTAGAGTACTCCAAACCTAGGATATCTACTCCTAGGACTATTTAGTTCTCCTGAATACTTCTAGTGCATTTTGTCATAGGCGTGCACATCTAGAGATACAACAGTCTTGAAGGGAAGCAGGGCTAACTACCTCTGTGGATGCGCTGGCCTATCAGCTGATAGGTGGGCACATGCACATAGACAGCAGACCCTGTTTGCAAAAGGGAATCCGAGCTGCTCTCTCTGCACATGTGTCGATGGTGGAGGATGAAGAGGAAGAGGGAGAGGAGGAGGAGGTGGCAGGACCGGGTAGAGAGGCAGTGGGAAAGGGGTTGACAGGCATCCGAGGGAGTTGGCATTAGATTCCCTTCCCCTCATGCATGGTTAGAAAACCTAACAAAAAACAACCTCCCAACAACAAACCACGAACTGCCTGGTTTTCCAGGGTAGACACAAACCACAAATCACAAACCACCCTGATTTATCATTTTCCAGTTTGTGTCCATCTCTTGATTTAGTCCAAGCACTACCTTGTTTTGAGCCTCTTCCTGCTGCCTGCTGCTACTGTATGTTCTGAGAGCTGAAATGGAGGCAAGGTGGTCTAGAGGAGACTGTATTTCCTACCACAGGCCAGTCGTTTGTAGCAGTGAGGGATTTTGTACATCCGCACTGAGAGTAATTGAATAAACACTGTATTTTAATTATTTTAGAGAAACGGGGAAAATTCAGTTACTAACACTGTGACTACTGTGGCTAACATTGACTTTGGGGAGATATCGGAACCATAATTGAATGCATCTTAAGACATTTCGGTTCACAACAATAGTGTACGTATGTCTACTGAGGCTATGCTCCATGCATGCAAAGTAGAGAGCTGCAGTTCATAAGAATTTATTGGAGGCACTAGATCGGGATTTGACTCGCTATTTGGTCCTGTTCTGTTGGACAGGTCATTTTGTATTCTTTTCCCCAGCAAGCAGACAACGTATGGGTCATTGGGAACCTGCCACCCCCTGATGCATACCTATTTTCTCCAGGTCCTGTGAGGGGCTACCGTTTTGTTGCTGTGAATTGGATCATTCCAAAGTGGGTGGTTTAAACTGTCTGCTCAAGCTGTTCAAAAATATTGGAAAATTGAAAATTCCTCCTCCTCCTCCCTGGAAGTGGGGAGAGGGGAAGTGTAGCTTTGTGATAGGCGTACACATGTGGAGAAAAGTGTTGAAAAGCAGTGAGGACGTACAATGTCTTTTAGAAAGCCATCCAGAGTGGCCTTGCAGCCAGTGGGGCAGGATAAAAAAATATAATAAATACATTTTAGGGGGGGGGCATAAATTGAAAGCTTCCTCCCAGAAGGAGAAGGGAACAGGTTTGTTTTCCATGGCTTCAGAGACTAGGACCCAGGGCAATGGTTTCAAACTGCAGGAAAAGAGATTCCATTTGAACATTAGGAAGAACTTCATGAGAGTTAGAGCTGTATGGCAGTGGAATAGGCTGCCATGGAAGGTGGTGGAGTCTCCTTCTTTGGAGGTTTTTAAGCAGAGGCTGGATGGCCATCTGTCGGAAATACTGTGATGGGGGTTCTTGCATGGCAGGGGCTTGGACTAGATGGCCATTTGAGGTCTCTTCCAACTCTTATGATTCTATGATTCTCTGATTCTATGAGACAACAGGGGACAAGGAAGGAGGATTTTTGCTTTTGTTTTGTTCTTTGTACTTTTTTCTCTTTCCTTTCACAGGGAAGGATTAAATCTTGTGGTTGGAGTTCCTGATCCAAACCCACCCAATGCAGGAATTGCACCAAAGGGCACCAAAGGAAGGATCCCTTTGGACTCACACCTCCCCGTGTGACCTTATCCAACCCTATTTAGCCTGGTCCACCTCACTTCATTGAGTTGCACCTTTTATATCAAATATAAGATGCCAATCTTCAAAATGTGACAAGACTCTCTGACGGATTTGTTCCATCAGACTGGCACAGCTACTCCTAGAAATGTCAAGATTTTAAATATAGCGTTCTAAGCTAATTTTTAATGGCTCAACGGTGGAGCGGATTATTGTGTGAGGCTGTGGATTCTCCTTTATGGAAAGTTTTCAAACAGAAGGTGGATGGACATCAGTTAAGGATGCTTTAGTAGTTGAAGATTTCCTGCAAGGGGTTAGACGTCATGACCCTTTGGGCCTTTTGGAATGTTTCTTGCCTTGTCATTCTATGATTCTTCTGAACAGTTTCTCCTTTAATACCTTGCCCCTTCCTCCTTCTCTGCTGCAATACCTATTTAGCTTTTATCCATGTGCTGACCTCGACTGTTGACGCTGCTTGGTCAGTGCTGGCTTCATGCAGAGAGTCCAATTACTCTCCTTCTCTTCATTTATCAGGGAGCTGCTCTTCCAAAGGACGGGAAAAGTGCACCGTGAGCCCCATTAACTGCGTGAACTCTTTTGTAATTACTTAGGCTTGGTTGGCAGTCTGTGTGAGGAAACTGGAATTAGAGAAGAATATGCAACCACTGCAGATGCATGCTTGAGAGTGAAACACATCCTGGAGAGAGAGAGAGGCCATTACTTCATGTCCCTGTCATCGGTCTTTGCTGTCCCCCTTGGGACCGGTACGAAAAAAGGTTCCTTCATGCCCATAGCATGACAGCAGAACCTCATCTGGACTGAATCGGGAACAGAGCGTGACAAGCCGTACCTGCCCCTGGGCTGGGGAATTCTGTTGTCACACTTTGTTCCCAGTTCCTGTTCCGAGACAAGGGACGGGAAGTAACAGCAATGGCTGTTTCCCCCTTTCGCTCTAGGAGTACTCTGAGAACAGAGAAAGCCGACTAGAACTCCTGCGCCAGGCCAGGCTCAGCTGCCCGCCTCTCCCTGCCGGAGAAGGTGGCTCTTGAAGGGACAGGCGGAGAGCCACTGTCAGGTGTAGGTCCATCCTCCTTGGGTCCCGGAGGCGGGGCTGACCTCTCCTTGGCTGCTCGCCTGCCAGCCCACAGACTGCTGAGTTCAGGGCGAGGGTGTCTCGCACACTGCCCACACCGCCGCTGCCGCTCGCCTGCAGCAAGTGGTGAGGGCTTGCCCAACTCCTCCAGCTGGGCTTCCTGAGACAGCCTGCCCGCCCACAGCGGGGATTCTAAATATTGAAAAATGGAAGCCTGACAATAAAAAAAGGCTAAACGAAGCCAGGGAAATCCAGTAGTTGTCACGAAACAAGGACATGAAGTAACAGTTGTCATGAAACAAGTAATCACGCCCATGGGTAAACGAAAACAGGGATTGAACAGGGACAAAACCACGTGACCGCGAACAACGCTGTCACAGAATGAACGTAATCATGGAATGAAGTAGGACGTGAGGTAACCACCAGAGAGAGAGAGCGAGAGAGCGAGAGAGAGAGAGAGAGAGAGAGAGAGAGAGAGAGAGAGAAAGTCAGCTTTGAAGGTATTGTGGAGAAAGATACCTTTTGATGCCTAAATCAAGAAGTAAGCAGGTCTGCAGGAAGTAATGGCATCAAAAGTACCCCAAGAAGTCCTGTTGTCAATGCTTGCAGCCAAAAGAGATGGGGATTTCTGGCTGGCCTTCCTCACTCCCTCTGTTGAAACACCTTGAAGTGCACATTGCAGAACTGAGCTTGGCTAAACCCCAGGATTATTTATATTTATTTATTTATTTATTTATACAACTTAGATGCCGCCCACTACCCAAAGGTCTCTGGGCGGCTTACAATTAAAATGAACAGTTAAAACAGTTAAAACACCAAAAGGGCAATAAAAACACCAAAAGGGCAATAAAAACAATAAAAACATTTAAACACAAATCACTAAAATTATCACCAGGACCCACAATCTATGTTAGTTTTAAAAAACTTCAGAAACAGGAAGGTGCCGAAATGTCCTCAGTGTTGGCGCCAGGTGGATATCACTTGGGAGGGCATTCCATAACCTGGGGGCAGCTGCCGAAAAGGCCTTAGACCTACAAGCCATCCCTTTTACCTCCTTGAGGGATGGATCTTTCAAGAGGGCCCCCTGGCTAGATCTTAATCGCTGGAGCCCAAAGCAATCAGTTCCACTCTGAGGAAACAGAGGCTCTTATGCCTTGCTATAAAGCAGCGCTTCCCAACCTTGGGTCTCCATATGTTCTTAGACTAATTAGTGGTTAAGGCTTCTGGGAATTATAGTTGGGAACCACTGTCATAAAGCAATGCTCCCGAAGGATTCCGATGGGTTTGTGGGGAAAGCAAGCATGACAGTGGTGTCCCCTCATCTCCCACCCTCATGTGTACCCTTATGTTCTTCTCAGACTTGAAAATGTTTTTGTAGTACTGTACTTTCTTGGTTAAGCACCTTGCATACCATGTTTGTCCCTGTGGTGATTACCCCTTCATAGCCAGATGTGTTAGTGCAGTAGGACATAAAGGGTTAATACTGTGTAGCTATGCAGGAGCATGGAGGTGGAGCTCACATGTTTACAAGGCTCAGACTGAGGGTCCTGAGAGTCAGAGAAGAGATAAAATGAGGAAAGAGTTAGAGATGAGAGTCAGATGTGAGATGAGAAGAGATGAGATGTGAGATGTTAAGACAGATGAGAGAGGTTTGAGAATAGTAGAAGGACAGAATTTGAGTGTAATCTGCTTAATGGAACTTTCAATTAAGGGTGTGAAAAAACAAACAAACTGAGACAGCTTGTTGAATTCAATAAACTTTATTTTACTGTATTAATGTTGTGACTAGAGATGGGCACGAAACAACCATTTTTTCGTTACCGTTCTCCGTTATTCGTTCTGTTACGTAACGGTACGAATAATGACCGTTGCGATGGGGCAGGCTCGAACTGAACAGAACCGAGAAAATTTTCTTCGATTCTGTTCGTTTCCGTTATTGCCGTCGCGCCGCTCATGTGATGAATAATGGAGCAGCGGAGGGCAGCGAGAGGGGCCTGGGCCTGGTGGAGCCTCTTTGCTCCCTCCCCGCTGGAGCTGACGATGCGAGACTTTGCCGATCTCACAAGAAGAGGTGGGATCCAAGCCCTTATGAGCTGGGCTCCGGGATCTTGGCCACATGGCGAAGTGGCAACGGTGCAGCCGGCTCGGAGGCCGGAGGGGATGGTGTCGTTGGAGCACGGGGGGAGGTGCAGTGAAACCTCCCCCACAGGTTTCCCAGGTCTAGGCCCGAGGGGGGGTGCAGGGCGGTGGTCTGCTGGGGCAGCGGCTCCCGGGGAGGAGTGGTTCCCAGGGAGAAGGGCCCCAGTTACAGCAGTGCTGTGTGGGGCTCCGGGGGTAGCAACCCGACAGGGGTGGCGGATGGCAGTCCTTGGGGAGGGGGCCCAAGGGAGGGCGGCACTTGGCAGTGCTCCGGGGGTGGCAGCCTATTGGGGGTGGTGACCGAAGCAGCGCCTGGCCTGGCCACGGGATTGCTATCCTGCTGGCAGGCTTGCCACCGGCTCCAGGGGCGCCCAGCCCCAGGAGGGCTCCCTGTGCCTGCAGGACGGCTCTCCCAGGAGACTTGCCCAGGCCCTGGGAGGGCTCCCTGCGGCTGCGGGAATGCTCTCCCGGCCTGCATGCCGCCGGCTCCGGTGGCGCCTGGCCCTGGGAAGGCTCCCTGCAGCCTCAGCTCGCCGCATCCAAAAAATGAAGAAATGGAAAAGAAGTGGGGAAAAAATGGAAACTAAAAATGGAAACGGAATGAAGCGGACCCCAGGGCCCGAATAACAACCATGAAATGCCATTTTGGCGTTTCGTGCCCATCTCTTTGGCTGAGACTCAGGTATTTCAACTGGGTAACTCTGAACGGTGGCAGTGAGAGTAAGAAGAAGGCTTGCACAGGCCAATGGCCCTTGAAATGACTGGGAGCTCTGAGTGGGTTCACCGTAGTCCCAAACTTAGTGGAATCTCAATTCCTGGGAAGGTTTTCCCCATGGAACATCTACCTCTCCTGCAACTGATAAAAGCAAGAACCTTATGAAGAGAAAGGTTGTAAAATAAAATGTTCAGTGGGAGTTGGGATAGAAAGCAGTAGACCATCTCCAGACAATCTAAGAAACACCCACTTTCTGTCTTTTTGTTATAATGCCATTTTGGAAGCAGTGATTTTGAGTGGGAACTAACCTCTTGATTCCCTCACATGAGCTGCAAAATGAGCAAATAATATGCACACAGTGTGCAAATAAAGCTACTATATTTGGGGGACTAGAATAGACAGACTTTCCCATCATCTGAAGCTTTATCAACCTCTAAGCCAATGGCCCACCATCTTTATTTATTTATTTTATTTATTTTTACCCGGCCTTTCTCCTTGGAAAAGGACTCAAGGCAGCTTACAGTAGGGAGAGACTGAACAGTCCATTACACTTAAGACATATTCAGTTTGAGAAACAGGGAATTGAGGGATATCTTACAGCATTAGAAGGCAACATTAAAAATAACAATTGATAACAGTGTCAATGCAACCACACAAGGAGAGATATAAATACAAAATTATAAGTGGTTATAAACACAAAGTCTGTGTAGACACGTATGGGAGATTCTTATAAAAGATATATCATGCGTAGTCCATCATTCAGGGAAAGCTTGCCTGAAGAGATAGAGTCTTTGCCTGTTTCCGGAAAGACAACAGAGATGTGGCAGTCATGGCCTCCAGCAGGAGGTAGTTCAAAAGTCTGGGAGCAGCAACAGATAAGGCCCTTTCATATGTTCTTCTGAGGTGCACCTGTGAAGGTGGTGGGATGGAGAGAAAGGACTCTCCTGATGACCTTAGCACCTGAGCTGGTAAGATTCAATCTTTGAGGTACCTAGGACCCTGGTTGTATAGTGCTTTTTAGATTAAGGTCAGCACTTGGAGTTGTGCCCTTTAGCTGATTGGCAGCCAATGCAGCTGCTTTAGTAGGGGTGTAATGTGATCTCTGTAACCTACCCCAGTTAGCAATCTGGCTGACTGCTTTTCCTGAATTTTAGTGCTCTGCTTGCTGTGCTTTTAAATTTAAGTTATATTGTCTTTATTGATTTGGTGTATGTTGTATAATTTACTGTTACTGATTATTGTTTTGACCTGTTTCAGGACGCAGTGGTTGAATGGTTGCACTCCAGCTAGAACTGTGCTCACGACCTGGGGTTCAGTCCCAGGTAGCCAAGTCATGGTTGACTCAGCTGTCTATATACTTCCAAGGTTGGTAAAATGAGTACCCAGCTTGCTGGGGTTGGTGGGAATAGTGTAGCCTGCATAAATAATTTGTAAAACTGCTGAGAGAGTGCTTTAAGTGCTATGGAGTGGTATATAAGCAGAACACTTTGCTTTTTGCTTTTGTTTTAAACTCCCTAGAGTGGCCTTCATAGCCAGATGGACAGTAGATAAATGGAATGAATGAATGAATGAATGAATGAATGAATGAATGAATGAACGAATGAATGAATGAACGAATGAACAAATGAATACTGGCCTTTTTCCAGGCATAATACAAAGTGCTGGTTTAATCCAATAGAGCCCTAAATGTTATCATCTCTGAGTGAGGCCTGTCACTCCTGTCGCCTGTTGCTCCATCCCATCAGTTTCACAGGCATATCAAGTGAAGTGGCAGAGAGAGACATTTTGGTGCTGGTTCCGGTGCTATTGTCCTTCCATAGGCAGGTTTTTGATGGATGATGGTTATCAAAGAAGAGTGATGCTGACCTTTTTCTCCTTTTAATGGGGGTTAACGTGTTGTTTCTCTTCAGTGGTTGCTTCAGTTTGATAATAGACAAATTCCTACTAGTTACACTGGACATCATAATGCACTTGATGTAAATCTTGCTGATGAACTACTGCATGTGAAGAAGTTCATTTAGAGATGTTGTTGGCTGAGCTGGGTGACTTGCCCTAAAACAACAAATGGCTAAGTTCACTTCTGGCTGTTTCGGTAGATGGATGGGATAAACAAATAAACAAACAAATAAATTTCCAACCAAGATTTATGTGAATTGTGTTTCATTATCATAACAACATACAGTAGTTGGATTTTGGCCATAATATTTAATCTGTTTCTGAACTCGGTGAGGTTTTCTTCACCAACAGCCAGTGCTTGTTGTAAGCAGGTGATGTTGTTGTTGTAGTAGTTGTTGTTAGTCACCTTGGATTCTTTTAGGGAGAAAGGTGGGATGGAAATATTTTAAATAAATAAAATAATCTGTTGTCATCATAATTAGAGATGGGCATGACCAGAAAAAATTACGTTTCGAGTTGTCGTTTGTCAGGATGGGCCCGTTTCGGGTCGTTTCCGTTTGTCGTGAAATTTTTCAAAAATTTGTCATTTCCGTTTGTCGTCTGTCGTTTGTACAGCGGTTTAGGGAGCGTAACGTGTAGCCGCCGTTATACATTATGTTGGGTTGTTAGTGTGACAGGAAACCTCGTCAGCACTTCTCTGTCTCACTAAGAACATTATGTTAGAGTGGGGGTTAGTGTGTCAGAGGAACCTTGTCTGCGCTTTTGTGACTCACTAAGAAGGAAAGCATACTGGCATACTGCCGTACAGGTTACGCTTAGGGAGGGAGGGAGTGGTTATCTGGAGTTGAAGACACCTCTCTGGGTGCATCACTCTGACCCACTAAGAAGGGAAGTGTACTTGCGTACGAATCTGGGTTAGGGTTGGGGCTAGGGTAAGGGCTAGGCTTAGGGTTACGGTTCAGGTTAGGGTGGGTTAGTGGGCTGCACCTCTGGGTGCCTCTGACCCACTAAGAAGGACAGTGTACTGGCGTATGGGTTAGGGTTAGGGTTAGGGTTATGGTTATGGTTATGGTTAGGGATGGTGGGCTTTTTATGCCCTCTCTGGCACATCCAGAAGTCTCAGCAAAACCTGGCCATGAGATTGGTGGAATGGCTCCAAACATTAGCATGGTCCCATCCCATGGCCAGCCCATCATTGCGCATGCGCAGGTGTAAAAAAATAAAAATAAAAATAAAATAAAATAAAATAAAATCAATACGACGTTTTATTGCTATAAAAAAACCCACTGCTGCTACTATAAAAATTCAGGCATTTAAAATACCTAATTTTCACATGTTTCTGTGGTGCTTTGGTGGGTTTTTGGACCACGATTTCAAAAGAAAAATTGCGGTCGCCATTTTGGATCCCCCCCACCGCATGGCAAATGGAGACAACGAGGATGACCCCCCCCCAGCCTGGTGCAAGCAGCCCAGGACAGGAGGGGGGGAAGGCCGGGGACCCCCCCCAGAAAGCACCCCTCTCTGGTAGGTGCCCTCACTGAGGCAGGCATATTTTCGCCTGCTTTTATGGCCGGCAGGAATCGGGTTTTTTTTTTTACTTTTAAAAACTTTTTTCTATGCTGCTTGGCATCGCGCAATCGCTGCGATGCCATGAACGACAACGAAAAATCAGACCCAATTTATCTTTATCGGGTCGGGTTCGAGCTGGAGCGGAGTAATTCTCGTTACCGTTCCTAGTTACGTAATGGAAATGACGAACGAAAACGGAAACAAGGATTTCGCCGAGTCGTGCCCATGTCTAATCATAATTGTCATCATCATCATTGGAGAACAGCAGAACTGGAAGGGACCCTATGGTTCATCAAGTCTATCCTGTGTCAAGAGGGAAAAAGCAAAAAAAAAAGTGGTCTGCTTATATACTGCCCCATACCACTCCAAGTAGTCTCTGGGCAGTTTACAATTTTAATTACAGTATGCAGGCTACACATTGCCCCCCAGCAAGCTGGGTACTCAGAGAGTAATCAAAGAGAGGAATCAAAACACCCAACCATACCTAAATGACTGAGCTTACCAGCAGTGTCTGTGTTTTGTAGATCAAGCTGATCTATAATTTTGGTAATCATTTTCCCTGTTAGCTGGGATATTTTTTTCAGACTGTAGGTCTGGCAGATGTGGATAGGGTGCCTGGAATCGTTTCCACCTGCTTCCCTGACCCTTGCTCCTTCTGGCTAATTAAAGCTGTCAAGCTGGAACAAATACCATGGTAAAGGGAGGCAATAAACATTTCCTTACGGGAAAGAACTGTTATTTCTTGCTGTTTGTAAATTCATTGTTTTTAATGATGCTGTTCGGTTGGACTGGATTTTAATAAATAATTTTTTCAATTGATAGTTCCACCCCTTTTGTCTTTTCACTGGCCAAGTCCCTGTCACTTAAAATAGTAAATCACACTAGAGTAGGCCCTATTGCATCAATGGGTACATGGTGGATCAATTCCTCCATACAATTCAAACTAATGGAAAATGACTTTTATTTTTTAAAAGAACAGTTACATAAAAGAATAGAGAATATCTAATAGTACAGACAGAGCATACAAAACTAAACTAAAATGCAATACACCCCAAAACAGAAGCAATAACATTTCAATTACACAAATAAATAGGAGTGGGATTGAACGTATCCCAAATCGTTGAGAAAACTTCAAATCCACAGTAGAATTCAAACTTACATTTTCCAATCCTAGCCCAACCATTAATCCACTGGGTCACACAGGTTCTCCAACATCATCTGAAGTCAGAAGTTGAGATAATGCAAAAGGTTAAACCCCTCTGTAGAGTTCCTGTGCTTTGTCCCTGGCCCTTTCATAGGCTATTGAAAAACATTCCTTCTAATTATAAACAGTAACACGTTTAAGGTAAAAGGTAAAGCCCCCTCCCCCCCGCACATGCGTGCTAGTCCCATCCGACTCTAGGAATGGTGCTCATCTCCATATTAAAGCCAAAGAGACAGTGTTGTACAAGTCCATGGCTGGCATGGCTGCAAGGAAACACTATTTTACCTTCCCGCTTTTTATGGTGGTACCTATTTATCTACTTGCATTTACATGCTTTTGTACTGATAGGTTGGCAGGAGGTGGGGTTAACAGTGGGAGCTCACTCTGCTGTGTGGCAACCGGGATTCAAACTGCTGAGCTGCTGACTGTGTAGCCGACATTTTTCAGTTCTCTAGCCTGCTGAGCTACCACACCCCTAGGTAACATGTTTAGGTAGAAACAAAAGGAAGAATATAGCTCAAACACACTAAAGTTAGGTGATAGACAACACTTGCACACCTTGTTTTCAAGTTCACAGCCACTCAACATTTAGTTTTCTCTCACAGAAGTTCTAAAATCTTCTCTCTTCTCTCTCTAGTCTTTAACAGTCTTTATCATTCACCCATTCAGTCCCTATCTATCCTTTTCTCAGTAAGTGTAAGTCTTTTATTCAGTATCTATCTGAGCAATTCAGTGTTGGGCTGAGCCTTAAAACCACTCAGGCTCCTCCCCTAAGCTCTCCCATTGGTTAACAAAAAACCAATCAACACAGACACATCTCATGAATTATTCACCACAAAGGAGTGAACGGCATACCCTCTTCCTCAGTTTTGTGGTCCAATCCAAACCACACATGGCTAGCTGTGGACATTGGGTGTTTTCCTGTGAAGAACTGCAGAGATTCTGTATGTGGACCTCTTGTAGATAGTTGCATGTATCATATTTCTGGTTTTACACCATAAGGGTTCTTTGTTTCAGGTGATGCAGAAAGGGTTCATTTTTGAGAGGGGAAAAAACCTTATGAATACATTTATTATTTTTAAAGCCTTGCTTGACAGATTTAGCATGCTCATGAGACATCGCTTCTCTTCTTCCCCAGTATCTGAGTTTTATTATTTAGCAAATAATTAGAACATTAATTTTCATTCCTCATGGAATTTAGGCTTCACTGCTTGTAGATTTGGAACTGAAAAACCCGAATGTGAAGCCATTGCTCAATTTTGCATAATGAAGATGATTTGATCTGATCAATAATGTGGGTAAGGTTTAAAAGAAGTAGCTTATCTCTGTGTGTTTAGACTGTCTCAAGGTGCTAATTCCCATAGTTGGTTATAAAATTGCTTTTCTCCTTCATTTTGAAATAAACGAACTCGGAGACCAATGGAGGGATCCAGTTAGTCAAGCCTGACCGACCAAATTGTTATACAGTTATACGGCATCTGATGTTCATTGCATTGACCTTTTTAATAAGATTTAAGTCTATTGGATCTGTTTGCTGCCCTGGTAAAATATTTTATGAATGGGAGTCAAGCACTCCATCATTTAGAGACACCGCTAGATACCAAGGATAAGAGACAATGGCGGTAAGGAAATATTAGCTTTTGGATGGTCTCTCCAGGTGGAACATGTGTAACTTGTTAACTTGCTGACCTCTTATATTCTCTGTGCCCTCAAATAACCTTTTTTTTTTTAAAAAGAGAACAAGCTGCCAGTAAATAATAATAAGAAAATGAAAGCTATCTAACACAGATTTTCTATAAGCCATGGCAACTGCTGTACTGTACTTGTTTAAGCTCTAGTAATTCACTTTCTTGGAGCCCTAACCTTGATGAAGTGGTCAGATTGTATCCGTTAAGGACCTTTTGCTCATCTAAGATGGTGCCATAATTAATCAGGCAGTAGGGTTACCAGGGGGAGGAGTTCAATATATTTAATGGAAGTACTTAATAAAGACCAAACCCAAATACATTAAGCAGGTTCTTCAAGGAAGCACCATCCATTCTGTTTCAAACAAGAGAGCCTGCCTCTTCCCAGATTCCTGTTGTGATATGAAAATGTACCATGTGAAGATGATGAAAGGGTACTTACATGATTAAGCCTTTTTATATTCCTATGCACATATTTTAATAATTACTTGGCTAGCCGGTTCAGCACTCATAGATCTTTGCTGAGGTCATGCTGGTCAAAATCCTATTGCTTACCATAATAGGTTGCGCTACAGTAGGCCCATTGAATTGCTGGGGTTTGGAGACTCATCTCCTCTGCAAACAGGCCTACTCTAGTGTGACTTGCTTTGCTAAGGAATAGGTTTTCAGCCACTGAATTCATGGTGGTTGATTCGGAGGTAACTGTATATAGATGGCAGGCAAGCTTTCTGATTCAACACCACAAAACCTATTGCACCGTAGGGCATGTGGATTAAACATAAGAACATAACATAAGAAGAGCCATGCTGGATCAGGTCAAAGGCCCATCTAGTCCAGCTTCCTGTATCTCACAGTAGCCCCACCAAATACGTCTTGGAGCACACGGGACTAGATATCTGTCTCCTGCTTCCACTCCCCTGCATCTGGCCCTTGAAGTACCCCGGTTTTAAGCCTGGAGATTACACATCTCCATCGTGGCTTGTAACCTGTGATGGACTTCCCCCCAGGAATCTGTCCAATCCCCTTTTGAAGGCATCCAGACTAGATATCACCACCACATCTTGTGGCAGGGAGTTCCACAGACTAACAACATGCTGGGTAAAAAAATATTTTCTATTGTCTATTCTCACTCTCCCAACCCACAGTGTGAGTGGATGTCCGCTAGTTTTGGTATTTTGTGAGAGGGAGAAGAGTGTCCCTCTATCCACTTGACTCATGCCCTGCATTATTTTGTATGATTCATTAGACAGTTGGATACAAGGCATCTTTCAAATTTCCTAAAGTGCCACTTCTCTCCTGGTCAGATCAGTACAGGGATTGCTCCTTCGATGTTCTGTTGCCTTGAGCGTTTCTTAAGAGTGGAAGCAGTAAAGCAGGGTTATGTGGCACGTGCATCATGGGCCACCCTGAGTCTCAAATGTGGTCTCTCCAGTAGCCCAAACATGGCAACTGAAAACAAAATGAACAGATTCAGATCTCTCTTCTAAACTTCACTGGCCACCTAGCTGTCTGACTTATCTTGGACTCGTCACTGTTTCTAAGTGGAACCTAACTTTTACAGGGTGGTTGAAAGAATAGAAATGGGAAGGATAAAGCCGAAAGCTCTTTTGAGGGAAGATAGATAAACATGTGAGAAATAAGCAACCTTGTTTCTAGCAGTTTGCCACCCTGGAGAGGATCTGGAGAGGTGAAAATGGCAAGGGAAAATCATTAAACAGCCCTGCTTGCATCGATCCAATCCAACTAGCTGCTGAATTTTGAACAGTTTGGAGTTCTGCTCATTTGGCTGCCTGTTCTGCCAGCAAATATGGCAACAAGCATCCTTCCAGGTGCTTCTGGGACATTCTCTGAGGGAGTGAGAGGTGGGAGTCAAATCAGGATACATAAATAGAGCCCTGATGGGTGAGATCAAAGGCCCAACTAGCCCGAAATTCTGTTTACAGGACAGAGCAAGCAGCAGCTAAGTTAAAACTCAACCTCTGAAAATCAGAATGGAGAGCAAAGCAGACTTCCTCCTTTGGAAGGAAAATCATGCCCAAGCTTTTCATTCTACAAAAACAAGAAAACTGTCTTTTCTTAGGGCTCTATCACACGTCCTTTAAAATGCTGATTACATTTCAAGATAAAGTGTTTCCAAAATTCTTGTCCCCACGGCCACCGGGCTTTAAAAAACAAAACCCGGTTATGCCCCCTTTAGCGAGTTTTCCAAGACCTATCAGAGAAGTTGGGAATTTTTTGCTCTGGTAAAAAATGTGAGCCAGAAGTCTGTGGGAGCCTGCTTTTGATCCGGTTTTCTGCCCCCCCCTTGTGCTGACCAGCTCATCCTGGGGCTGATTGGCACTTTTTAATTTTTTTTTAATTTCCCCTCCCCCCAGCACTGAGCAGCTGGCCTTCGGGCTGTCAGTGCTTTTTAAAAAATTTTCCTAGTGCCAACCAGCTCATCCTGAGGAAGGTTGGCACTTATTTTATTTTATTTTATTACATTCCCCCCACCCACCCAGTGCTGAGCAGCTGGCCTTCAGGCTGTCAGTGCTACTTGTTTTTTATTTATTTTATTTTTTCCTAGAACCTCCTTCTGGCCCTGGGACTTGTTGGCACTTAGAAAAAATCCTTGTACATAGGAACGGAGATCCCATATCTTCAGTCATGTGACCAAGAAAGAAGAAAAGCCGGACTTTCACAATATCCGGATCTACCCCCAGGTGAGATAGTGGCCTTTGAGCAGTATATTGAAAGGATGAATAACAGACAGAGGTGGGCATGGACGGCTGGTTTGTTTCTTGGCTGAACAGGTGTTTGGTGCTTCAAAGCCGCATCTTCTCTGGTGGATGCTCACTCTGAGGCAACACCTGGAAGAGGTGGGGCAGGGAAGTCAGGCCGCTATCTCCAAGTGAGCGCCCACTGAAGGAGGCAGAGCTTTGAAGCACAAAAGACCTGTTCAGCTGAGAAACAAGACAGTATGAACGGCCAAACCAGTGGATCATGCCCATATCTAATAATGGCTATCAACGGAACCACGGAACCAATGACCTCAGGAGGTGGTGAGTGCTCCAACACTGGAGGCATTCAAGAGACATTTGGACAATCTCCTGGAAAATATCCGTTGATCTATATTCCTTCATGAAGCAGGGTGTGTGTGGACTTGATGGCCTTACAGGCCCCTTCCAACGTCACTGTTCTATAATTCTATGATTCTATCCACTTAACTATGTTGCCTAGATGCCCTAAGTACATCCGATCTCACCTGATTTCAAAAGCTAAGTAGGGTTGGCCCTGGTTAGTACTTGGATGGGAGACCACTAGGGAATACTAGGTGCTGTAGGCGCCTGGAGTAGGAACTGGCAAACCACTCCAGTATTCCTGCCAAGAAAACTCCATGGACATGGGGGTCACAAAGAGTCGGTCATGACTGTAACAACACAACAGGCTTGGGAATATCTGACAGAGCGTATCTCCCAAAGATCAGAGCTGGCCCAACCCTACAGAGCTACCATAGCATTCTCACTCCAGGTGGCCACCCCTAGAGAGGCCCGTAAGGTTGCCACATACAATCGGGCCTTCTTGGTGGCCAGCCCGGTGGCGTGGAATGAAATTGCCAAGCGAGATTCGCCTGGCTCCATCCCTGGCATCCTTTAAAAGGCTGTGAAGACCTGGCTGTTTAAGGATGCCTTCGGCAATTGCTAAGAGTGTTGTGTTCCCTGTGTTGTTTTCTGTTTGTTTGATTATTAGTATTATTTTTATTATTACTATTCCCTCTTGCCGGGTACTTGTTGTTTGTTGTTCCATTGTGGTTTGTATTATTGTTTTTTTGGTTTTTTCCTCTTTAGATTATTACCAATTTTAATAAGTTTTGGGTTGTTTGATTAATTATTTTTTGTGAAGATTCTCGTTCATCCAGGTGAGTTTATCTGGAAGTTGAGTCGTGGCTAGTGGACAAGAAGTCCAGTAGCCATGACTCAACTTCCAGATAAATTATTGTTGTTAACTGCCCAGAGTTCCCATTTGAGGAAAATCAGATTGCGGTATACAAATATAAAAATAAATAATAAATAGTAAATAACACACACACAAACACATGGTAGGTATATTAAGAGTGGCTCTTCCTCTGTGAGAGAGGGTTGAGAAGGGAATGTGAGGAGCAAAGGATACCAGTTACCCTCAGAATATTTGTTTAGGCTGAAAAATGATCAGAATAGTTAAAGACAGGTGAAGAACAGCCTAGGAAAGGCAAGGAAGGCACTCTGTTCCTCTCTTTCTTTCCTCACAGGCAAACTCATTCATCTTCATTGTACGCTGAGTGGCAACCAGTTACCTTGAACTAGTGCCAGTATATAAATGCATGTTGCCTGATACAGTGTGCGTGAGAGATAGGCCTCCTAATTGTAGCCATTCCTCTCCCTGTGTGTGTGTGTTGTGTCGTTTAACAGTTGTGACTGACTCTTCGTGACCCCATGTCCATGGAGTTTGGCTGCATAAATTTACCTGATCCCTCTTTTAATGCCATCCACGTTGACAGGCCTCACTACATCTTCCAGCAGCGAGTCACGCTTCTTAATGATCACTCTCTCTTGATTCATATCAGAGCATTGCTCAATTTAAAATCCTCAACGTACAGTTTGTGAAATGTAGGCAAAATCAAAATACAGTGGACCCTTGTATAAAAATGGTTCGTAGAAAATAAAATTTGTACAACATAAAAAATTTCAGAGATAGGGGAAATTTGCTTAACAGAATTGCCTATGGGGCAAATCTGTACAACATAAAAATGGGATTACTCTGTTTTCAATGCACTCCTATGGGAAATTGTATAAAGGAAAATTTGCTTAACATAATTCCTTTATACAAGGTACCACTGTATATTGAAATGTTTAGCAAATTAGGCTGTTTTTGACCAGAAGCAGGTTACTTCAACAGTGTTACCTTGCCTATTTGCTAGATCTTCTTTTGCACATATGATGCTGAAATCTGCGGATAACATTGAATGCCAAATATTTATTGAAAAGGTAAAGGTAAACGTTTTCCCTGCACATGTGTGCTAGTCATGTCTGACTCTAAGGGCTGTACTCATCTCCGTTTTTAAGCCAAAGAGCCAGTGTTGTGCAAGTCCGTGGCCATGTGGCTGGCATGGTTGAACGCATTTCTGCACACGGAACACTGTTTATCTGTTTGCATTTACATGCTATTGCGCTGCTAGGTTGGCAAGAACTGGAGTTAACAGCAGGAGCTCACTCCTCTGTGAGGCACCCAGGATTCAAACAACTGAGCGGCCAACTTTGCAGCCAACAGTTTCAGCGCTCAAGCCCACTGAACCACCACATCCATGTAAATATATAGTACAGTATTATAAAACCCAGAAAAAATATTTTAACATGCATCACCAGAATTGGCCACTAGAGGGAGCCAGCTACCATGCTATGTATAATACTTTTACACCGTGGATAAGTGAAATCTGTGGATATGGAGGTCCTTCTGTACTTCCACTTCTCTGTTTTCAAAACATACTTGCCAAATCAGCAGCTTCTCATTCCCTGACATTTCAGAGAGAAAAATTGAGATGAGGAAGAAGATCTGTGTAATGTTACAGTAGGAAGGTATTAAAAAAAAAGACCAACTAAGGGGAAACCCCAAGTAAACAGGTAAAATCGCAAGTCAGATCCCCTATACTTGTTTGTCATAACAAAATGCGACAAACAGGTATAGGCATTATCACAATTTCTAATAGAACTGCATCTCTTTGGGCTCTGCCTGCACTACAAATGACACAAGGAGGATTTTTCATGGCCCTATAATGCTTCTAGGATGTCTCACCCCAAATCAAGTTGCTGAGGAACAAAAAAGTCTCATTAGCTCATAACATTAATACTTGGCTTCCTGCTTTACTCCATATGACATGGTGGAGTCACCTGTCTGGGTTTCTTCTCTCATCCCTGACCTAGGTCACATTAGCACAGCTGCCATGCAGTATCTTTTCACTGAACCACAGAGCCTAGGTGCCAGGTAGGAATGGGCTGTGAATAGAGTCGTAGCTATGGTTTTCAGCACCTGGGGACAAACAGTGGTGCCTTTAAGTTGACTGGGATGGGACAAAGCTTTCTTCGCGCACCCCCACACGTGTGTGGATCGCGAACCCAGTCCAGCCCAGCCTGGATCGGCCATCCTCCTCTGCTGCCGCCTCAACGTCCTTTCTCCATTCCCTGCCCGCCTCTCTCGCGCCGTTCCCAGCCTCAAATAATGGGGGGGGGGAGGAGATGCATCTCTCCTCCTCCTCCTCCTCCTCCTCCTCCTCCTCCTCCTCCTCCTTCTTCTTCTTCATATTCTTCCTTCTCCTGTGACCCCTGGCCTCGACCACGTCCCTGTGCTGGCAGCCTTAGATGAACCCTGCCGCACCCAGCGCAGCACCTCTGTGCTGTGACTGTTGCTGTTCCCACAGGGAGAGGGCCTTCCTGCAGAGAGCGCTGTGCCAGCCAGCCAGCCAACCCCCCAGCCATCCTTCCTGCCAGCTCAGGGACAGACGCTTTAGGGGAGTGGCGACGGTGCTAGCAGCACCACCACCACGAGGAGGAGGAGGAGGAGGAGGAGGAGCAGGAAGCACTGCTGCCCTTTCCTGCCTGTGGGGGGGGGAACCATGGCGGTGGGGGGACCATGACGGCATGCGGGTGGGCGGGCCTGGTGCCCCCAGATTGCTATGCTGGGACAGATGTTCCAAAAACCAAGTTGCTGCCCCCTCCAATTGCCCTGCGACATCTCCTGGCTGTGAAGCGTAGGGTTCCTGAGACTCTAAGTCATCTTAAACACAAAAAACCAAGTTGCTTTCTCCAGCTCCAATTGCCCTGTGATACATCTCACACCTGGAGGAGATCTGGGGAAGCATAGCAGGTTCCTGAGACCCTGAATGACTTCAGTCCAGAATCTCCCATCATGTCTGTGAAGATTCTCAGTCATCCAGGTGAGGTTATCTAGAAGTTGAGTCATGGAAACTGGACTACGTTTCCTGTGAGCAAGAACTTCTGGATAATCTCCCATCATGACTGTCTTGAGTCGTCTACCTAATTACCTTACTCCATGTGTGCTGTAATTCTATGCACCTCTGTGGCTGTTGTATTCCTCCTTACTTTTCTTTTCTTCTTCTTCTACGGGAAACCGCTCCAAAGATTGTAATCCCCTCCTTGCAGGAAAGCTTGGTTCTACAAAGGATGCAGCTAGCAGGAAACCCTTCTGTGTTTGCATCCATTTAATGCCCAGAAAAGAACAAATGAGGTTTTCTTGGCCACACCAATGAGCAAAGTGACACACGCGCATCAGATGCTGCCATTCTTTAGCTTATCTCTTCGCCTTTCAAGATGTGCCCCCACAGTGATCTC
The DNA here is from genome assembly GCA_029282475.1 of Phrynocephalus forsythii. Lineage (NCBI taxonomy): Eukaryota > Metazoa > Chordata > Lepidosauria > Squamata > Agamidae > Phrynocephalus > Phrynocephalus forsythii. The sequence continues at coordinate 120,557,327 of JAPFRF010000004.1, forward strand.
ACCAGATGAGAAGGATGTGAGACAGCCGGGCATGTTCGGTGCAGCTGCCACATACCTGCACCTGCCACACGTCTGACAGTTAGCAATCCTTCAGCATCTGCTCGCTCGGGGTGAATCTGGTGGCTTATTTCCCTTTTTAGTGCATTATTTAGAAGGAACGACGGCTGGCGTTTTTTTGAAATGCTTTAGATAATAACCCATGTGTTTCTCCCCCACTCCTTTTTGCTTTAGGAGATGATGCTTTATTTGTAGCGATTTCCGTCGTGCTGGTGAAGGGTGCTGATCGGCCGTCAACAAACATACTGGCAGTGGCAATACCACTGTCAGAATAGAACCGGGGGGGGGGGAATTCTGGCCCCAAAATTGATTCTCCTCAAATGTGGTGCTGTAAGACAGTTTTGTGGGCACCCTGGCCTGAGGCTGTTCTACTTTGGGCACGTCTTATGGAATTCCCTTCCCTTTGAGCTAAGAACTGCCACCTCCCTGGAAACATTTAACTGAGGCCTCAAGACTTTTTTTTTTTTTTAGACAAGCCTTCTGAGGCTCCAGCCTTTTATAAGTTCTTTATTTTTAACATCTTAATACTCAGCTTTATCGGCTGAGGACCTTTTAAATTCTGCTGCTGCTGCTGTTTTTAGTATTGCTTTTATAGCATATTTATTATTCTTTTTAAATATTGTCTCTGATATTTTAATATTGTTTATGTTGAATTTATTGTTGTAAGTCGCCTTGGTCCCTTTGGGGAGAAAGGAGGCATAAAAATAAAGTTTATTATTATTATTATTATTATTATTATTATTATTATTATTATTATTATTATCATCATCATCATCATCATCATCATCATCATCATCATCATCATCATCATCAAGATTCTCTGGAAGAGATAATAATGCTGGGAAAGGTGGAAGGCAGCAGGAAAAGAGGAAAACCAAACACTAGATAGATTGACTCCATGAAGGAAGCCACAGGCTTGGGTTTGCAAGAGCTGAGAGGGAAGCTGAAGGCAGGACATTTTGGAGATTGCTCATTCATAAGGTTGCTGCTAGACCTTATGAACTGGGGGTTTGTATGACCTGACAGGATATAGAAGCAACTGTTCTGGGATCCCCTATGGGTGCTTGAGGGCTTTAAGGGATCTAGCAACCATCCAAAGACACCCTCATTGGTCTAAACTCAAAATACAGTGGTACCTTGTATAAAGGAATTAATTTGTTCCAAATTAAATTATGTTAAGCAAATTTTCCTTTTATACAATTTTCCCATAGGAATGCATTAAAAACAGAGTTATCCCTATTTGCGACCATTTTTATGTTGTACAGATTTGCCCCATAGGTGATTCTGTTAAGCAAATTTCCCCAATCTCTTGAATTTTTTATTTTGTACTGATTTTATGTTATACAAACTGCTTGTTATATGAGGGTCCACAGTACTGGATTTGCCTTGGCTTTCTTTTCTTAATCAGGAGGTGGGGGAAAACAGAGAAACAGGCAGAACAAACTGTGATTTGTGTATTTGTTTGCGAGAAAATTCACAGGTAAAGCGACACATAAATTATCTTTCAATTAGCAATCGGCAGAGTGTGAAACACCCTCTTGAGTGCATATAGTACAATACTTTAATACAATGAGGAGGTTTGCGTGTTCCATGATAGGTGAGAGCAGGGGGTTAATACTTTACTCCTAAAAGAACACTGTTAACTTTTCACATCAACACGGATGAAATTGAACGAGTTAAAGATGTATAGATGATACCTTGATTCTGTCATCAATCCAAAAGGAAACTGCAGCCAAGAAATCAGAACAAGACTAGGAAGGGCAATGTTGAAGAAGCTAGAAAACATCCTCAGCGTAAGGATGTGCCAGTGGAGTCCAATCACGACATTCGTGATTACTGTAGCATGGACATGAAAAGCTGGAAGTGAAGAAAGCTGACAGGTGAGGAAAAAAGAATTCTTTTGAAATATCAATCAATCAATCAATCAATCAATCAATCAATCAATCAGGCTTTATTATTAAACCATAGGTCACCACAATAACATGAAACATAAAAACAGTGCAGACACAGCATATATGTACATACCCAGCATGTTGTTAGTCTGTGGCCTGGATGCCTTCAAAAGGGGATTGGACAGATTCCTGGAGGAAAAGTCCATCACAGGTTACAAACCATGATGGAGATGTGTAATCTCCAGGCTTAAAACCTGGGTACTTCAAGAACCAGATGCAGAGGAGTGGTATCAGGAGACAGATATCTAGTCTCGTGTACTCCTGGACACGGTTGGTGGGGCTACTGTGAGATACAGGAAGCTGGACTAGATGGGCCTTTGGCCTGATCCAGCATAGCTCTTCTTATGTTCTTATGTTCTTATGAACATAGATATAAAATATAAAATGATATGGCTTCCTTCCTTAATGCTTCTGATGCTAGGGCATTATTTTATTTGCTACTAAAGCAAATTTTGCTACTTGATGGGTAATGGCTCCACCCATACCCTCGCATACAGAGTTGAGCCAAAGGGGGGGGGTCTATCACCCAGAGGTCTAAGGATTCCAGCAAGAAGTTGACTACTGGGGTACTCATTTAAAGGGCAACTGAATAAATAATGGAGAGCCTCCTAAACTTCTCCTAACCCATAAAAGCAGAGTCTTTGGTGGAACTGAACATTGTCATGTCTCCCCTCCAAGATGGCAGATGGTATGCACTGAAATCGCAAAGCTGCTAAAGCTTTCCTAAGGGTAGGGTGGGGCTGAGGTTAGACTGACAAAACAGTTTTCCAAGCTGAATGATGTTTTGTACAAGGGGAAGCAACCAGAATAGGACATTTGTGAAATAGCAGACATGTCCAGCCACTTACAATATAGATTTTTTTCTTTAATCATTTGTGTAACTCTGCCAGAGGCAGATCAATCCCATAAGTCTGTGGTATGGGTCTAACTGAATTTACCCAAGACTCTCGAGAAGGGCTCTGAAGTTTATTTATTTATTAATTTACAGATTTTTTTTTAGCCACCCCATTACCAAGTGGTCTCTTTATATGTTGTTCTTTATAGCACTTCTTTGGTAGACAAGAGTCACTTATACATGCCAGTTTCAGCTAGTACATTGACAATGCAATGTGGACATGAGTTTCAATTGTGTTAGTCCTACTTCAGCCCTTAAATATGCAGCAGGTGTGCCACAGGGAACTGTTAGAAGGGATCATATAAGAGTTCTGAGCCGTTTCTAGAGCCAGTATCTCTATATATCCCCATATCTATGCCCCATATGTTATTTGGGATACTGTTTTCTTAGAAAACACATCAACTGCAGGTGCCACCAAATTTCCCCCTTGGATTATAGTAAATCTCAAGAGAGATTGAGTGGAATGAGATGCTTTTAGGTTGGTTGCTTTCAGATGATATTTCCATGAAAGCTGGGCATTTAGGCAAAGGCCAAGATATCTGAAATATCTTAACTGCTCAATTGGTTTGTTATCAAGCTTCCATCTATGGGTTTTTCTCTTCCTTCCAAAGACTACTACTTAGGTTTTGGTGTAACTAATAGTCAGATGTTCTCTTACACAAAAATTGCTCAATTTACCCAAAAATCTTCACATGCCAACTTCTGTTGTAGAAACTATTGTGATATCATCTGCATATAAAAATACTGAGAGCTTGACATCTACAACTGAATGGGGGGGGGATTCAAGGCCGTTTAATTCTTGGACAATATTATTGATATAAAATTAAAAAGAAAAGGGGCCAGCAGGCATTCCTGCTGCTTTGAAATATGGCCCTGGGCAAAAGCTTTTCAGGAAACTTGTAGCAGCTTTTCAGGAAACTTGTAGCGCTAGAAAGACAAATACAGTGGACCCTCGTATAACAAACAGTTTCTTTAACATAAAATCTGTACAACATAAAAGATTCCAGAGATAGGTGAAATTTGCTTAACAGAATCACCTATGGGGTGAATCCATACAACATAAAAATGGTTGCAATTAGAGATTACTCCGTTTTCAATGCATTCCTATGGGAAATTTGTATAAAGGAAAATTTGTTTAACATAATTTCTTTTGGAATGAATTAATTCCTTTATACATGGTACCACTGTATTTAGACGCTAGGTAAAATCAGTCTGAATTATATCTCAGTATAACAGCATGACAAAATATAAGGCTGCCATACTTTGGGTACATCATGAAAAGAGAAAAATCAGGGGAAAAGACCACAATCCTGGGGGAAAGTTGAAGTCAGCAGGAACAAAGGAAGACCTAAAATGAGATGTGTGAACTTGGTAAAGGAAGCCAGAGACTTACAGTACTTATGCAAGAGCTGACCTGGGCTGTTCAGGCGAGAACCTTGTGGAGGTTATTCATCCATAGGCCTGCTCTAAGTCAGAAGTGACTTGATGGCACTCAGATGCCCCAAAAGAGTGCTAAGGCCCACCTGTGCAGATATTCTCAGTTGCCTTTCAAGCTGCTGATTACTGTTGTCTCTTCTTTGCCAGTCACTTTCCTTGCAGAAACAACTGCTGCTCTCATCAGTCAGCATATACAGGAGGACCCCAGTATCTGCTGGAGATCAGTTCCAGGCCATCCTGTGGATAATGAAAACTGTCAATAAGAGAGAATGCCCCTGGGGAGAAAGGCAGCATAAAAATAAAGTTGTTATTTTATTATTATTATTATTATTATTATTATTATTATTATTATTATTATTATTATTATTATTATTATTATTATTATTATTATTACAGCTGCTGTTTGCGACTGTAGCTTGCTTTGTGGCTGCTGAATTGTTTATTTATTTCCCTCCTCTGCCCACCATAGAAAACTGAATCAGTAGTTAATGAATCAGTGGATATGGGGGTCCTACTGTATTTTGAGATAAAGCCTCCCGTGGCTGGAGGACAGCAAGCTGCTTATGCAGAGGAATCAAATACATCTTGTTGTAGTCTTTGGCAGATTTTAGAGTACAGTGGTCCCCCGCCTTTTCACGGTTTATATACTGCAGTCCCGCTATATTGTGGGACCACAGTATATGAAAAAAATGCCCCTTGAGGTAAGGGAGGGAAAGCCTGTTTCAGGCCTCCCATACTTACCCCAGGACTGGTGCTGCCCAGAACGGGCCTGCAATGGCCTTCCTGGGCCTTCTGGAGGCCCCAAAAGGGCCTCCCTGTGATCCGGAAATCACTTTCAATAAACTGGAAGTGACTTCCGGATTGCCAAAAATTATTTCTGAGACCTCTGAGAGCCTTTCTAGGCCTGTCAGAGGCCTCAGATATGATTATAAGCAATCCAGAAGTCACTTCTGGTTTGCAGGAAGGCCCTTGCAGACCCGTTCAGGGCAGTGCCAGGCTGGGGATAAATACAAGTTTCCCAGGCCCAAACCGTTCTGCATCTGCATGTCTTTTTCAATTCTTCTTTGGGTCCTTCCCCAGGATAGGCTCACTGTCTTTCTTCTTCTTCTTCTTCTTCTTCTTCTTCTTCTTCTTCTTCTTCTTCTTCTTCTTCTTCTTCTTCTTCTTCTTCTTCTTCTTCTTCTTCTTCTTCTTCAGAATGCAGCTCCCAGAAGGGCTGGGGGGGATTCTGGATTTAAAATCTGAAAAGGAATTTTGCAAGGGTTATCCTGGATGCACTACGTCACAACTGAACCCTGGCTTCTATTTTTTGTGTGTGTGTGTGTGTCCTATTTTGAAGCCGATGGGGTAGTGGAACTTTGTGCTCTCTATGAAGGGTCCATAAATAAAGGTAGGAACAATTTACCTGCTGTAGGCACCCTTCCCTGCTACTCATGAGTCACTTTGGCATGGAAATGCTTGCCTATGAAATGGAAAATATGCTTCTAGCCCTGCATTTGATCTCACACGCATTTGCTGAAATGCTAGAATTCAAAGGTCAAATTGAAAATAGTTGCCACGATGTATGTTTAATGCAAATCTCCTTCGTTTCTTTTCATCGTCCCGTTGACTCTTGTTTTTAAAATGTAATGCATTCCATCTTTGGAAATGAATATTTTATACTAGTTTAGCATCATTCTGAATCCCAATAGCTAATGGAACATGAGTCAGGCAAAGGTAGTGATGGCAAGAGCCAGGATTCATCCTGCATTATTTGCATTTTGAAAGGTCTCATGTTAGGGTGCTCTTGCGATTTGAAATCCATCATTCACATTTTTCTCTCTTGGAATTATGTAAGGAGGAAATGCTCATTTCAGAATATAGCTGTTCTTTGCTGTCCAAGAAAAGCTATATTTCATTTTTCCCATATGGGAAAAATGCAAGATGTCCATTGAAATGGTAGTATGCAAGATGTCCACTGAAACTGGTAGCCCCCAAATTTCAGGATTCATGCAAATTCAGCTTCTTCTTTGCCATCAGTTTTTAACTTACAGTGCATGCTGTTTTTCCATGCAACTGTATCAAACCAGAATAGAGTGCAAGAATAGCAATAAAAATAACATATGTCAGTACTAGATTGTAATAATACCTAATTAGAATAGCCACAATCCAGTCATTTCATTAATACTACAGTCTCACATTGGACACATGCTCTATAAAACAGGGGAAACCAGCCTGTATTAAATTAATATTATAGATCAATAATTCAATTACACCAGCTCTTTCTACCATCATTTATTAGCACAAACTAGTAGCGACTCCCTAAATGCTGAGCACAAGAGATAACAACAAGATTCTTACTGCCGTTGGTTACTACCATTCCCTGATTCAATAGCAAGAGCTGTTGTATGGCCGTGTTGGGCACTTACCTGTACACATGAATGAATGTATGAATGAATGGGCAAAGGGGTGTCTGCGATTATATCCACACTGTAGTTATAGGAGTTGAGTCTGATATTGGTTTATGTATCATTGTTCTTCCTGCAGAATTCCGAGATGGTTTTTGGTGTGCTACCTAGACTTCTCCACTGCAGTTCTTGGAACTGCACTGCAGCTGTCTAGCAGAGAATTATATTCATCACACAGACATCAAATTGCAAGAATTCTTAGGAAGAATAAGGGAGTTGAAGTGGTATCAGACAGGTGGAACTATGTGGTGGAAACAGGAGTGGACCAAGGCAAGCATGAAAATGTAATATGAGATATGGAATGCATCAAGTATTTCAATGTTATTCCACTGGTTACATGAATGTAAAGTGAATTAGCATAGGACAGTTTCAATCAGGCCATTTCAAAGTGTTTTCTTTGGAAATGACGAACTGAATAAAATAGTGTGGCTCTGATTTTGAGGCAAGACACAGCACAAGCAGTTGTGGCTATTTATGCAAACTTTTGCCGACAAATGTCAGTCAACTTTGTGCAAAGCCTGTCAACATAGTCATCATTCAAGGCAATGCTGCAAGTAAATTTATTCCTCTAGAAAAATAACATGGAAAGGTACTTCAAAAGAACATCAAAAGCTTGAAGAGTAATTCTGCAAAAAATATAATTCACACATCAGTTGTTTCACTTTCCCTTCCATTACTCAAAGAGGAACCTAACAATGTTTTCATCATCTAGACAACCATCTGTCAGATATTAGATGACCATCTGTCAGATATACTTTGATTTGGATTCCTGCACTGAGCAGTGGGTTGGACTTGATGGCCTTGTAGGCCCCTTCGAACACTGTGGCTCTTTTATTTTTATATTCTATGATCCAACCCTCTAACAGCCTGCTGTGTTTGCATCCAGCAGCTCTGTTCCAAGACTCATGAAAAGTTTCTGCCTTGGCATTTCAACTTTCTGGGAACTCACTGATAATGATATGTATGCTATGATGAAACAGGGCTTATAGTTATTTCACACGCGTTTATGTGTCATAAGGTCTGACCTTTATCTTGGCGCTACACAGAATTTGCCGAGGATCGAGAGTGGATATATTGAACATTGTTTTTGGTCTTTCATTTGAGCCTTATCTCTAAAGAGACAACAGCTTGTGACTTCTGGTATCGAAAGGGCAAGGAATCCACCATGTCTGTGAGGACTCAAGCACTTAAAGGGCAAACATTTTTTTGGGAAATCTAGGGATTAATCATTTCCCCCTATGCCAAGGTCTCCAGACATCATTTGACACAAATAACTGCCCGACAGTGAATAACCTGAGATTGGCCAGCAATAGAACAATGCATGGGGCGTAAACAGGATTCGCTTTATATCAGAGTTTTGGGAAGCAGCTGATATAAAGATTTTGTAAATATAATACAATATTTTGTAACTATAATAAATAAAAATGTTACATGGTTATAATTAATAACACTGGTCACTTTGAAAAGTTACTCCATGTCTAAGGTGCTATCACTTGTCAACAGTTAAATCATGGGGAAATGTGGCCTACGACAGAAAAACAAAACTTTTAATTTACACAGTTCAAATCAAAGCATGCCAAAAAAGAGGAGAGAAATCAAATAATGTAAAGTGTATTGAGGCACCCTCAAAGCAGAGTGACCAGATCTTCACCAAACATCACAGTCTCAAGTGTGCAGACTACCAGTATTTTTTTTTTTGCATGTGTGTCCCTGTTTGGTATGGTCATGGGTATTTATTTATATGGTGGGTGAGAGGATGCCAAAAGAAGACAAAGAAGAGAGAAAACAAAGAGAACGTATTATAGTATGAATCATACTGGAGCAGTGATACGAAAAACTGCTTATCTGTGTTTGAATCCCCTAATACATATTTTTTTGAGATAAGGAGCGTATTTCTCTACAGAATTCTCCCAATTTGATTTATAGGCTGCAGTCAAAAGAAATCTGGGAGGGAGCAACAGCTACAAAAAACTCTGTATCTTTGTCTTCCTTTCTCTCATTCTCTTGATCTGTCCACCCTCCTATAATCCACGCAGATTAGAAAGCTAAGAGATGAGAAAACACTTCCTCTCCCTGGCTTGTTGCGTATTAAGGTAGCGCTTGGAAAGGCTTTCAATTTGGTCCAGAGCAAATGGTGCCCTGTTTGATACAATGTCTCTTCCAGATCCAACTTGATTTGTAGTGCTCTCTATTGACTTATACAGTGGTACCTCTGGTTATGAAATCAATCCGTTCCAAATGAATGTTCTTAAGTCTAAATTTTCTTAAGCCGAAACAGAGTTTCCCAAAGAAATGCATTGGAAACTGATTAATCCATTCCAAGTGGGAAATCACCCCCCCCAGAATGAAAAAAACAACACATTAACAGGCATGCAAACGACAGAAGCCCAGCTCCCGACCTTTCAGTTGCTTGAGAAATCGACCCCAAAGTTCCAAAAAGTCCTCAAAATGGTGCCAAATATATCCAAAACGGGCAGTTTGAAAAGGTTATTTTAAAAAAAAAAAAAAAAAAAAGAAGCCCCGGTTCTTAGCTTTCCCGTTCAAAATGACTCCTTCTTCCTAATTGCAGCACTGGAGTTGGGTGCCCACAAGATGGCAGTATTACTATTCCAGGAGTTATTTTGGAAAAGAACCTTTCCTTTCCTTTTCCCTTTCATAACTCAAAAAAGGCTTTTTTTGTAACTCGAATTTCCCCTATACCCATGGATTTCTATTCTTAAGTCAATTGTTTCTTAAGTCGAGACCTCTGTAAGTCGAGGTACCACTGTACTGTAAAACTAAAATGGCCATCATGTTTTGGCCTTTGCATTAATGGACTCTGGGGACATAATATGCACTAAAGAGAGGAGTAACCATCCCAAATCCCAGGCCACAGGGTTCTTAGATTTCCATGCTAGTCACCTTTAAAATATCATCCACTCTACAAGAAAGAAAAAGGTCCAAAATAAGCAGACAATTTATGCCTCATTCAGTTAGGTTTGTTCTCCACATCTGAATTCAATTGCAAATTTAATTACTCTGTCCCCCAAAAGTGAATCTGACCATTCTGTTTGGATCTGGACCTTATCAAAACTGGACCCAAATCAGGCTGAGTTGGTTAGGGATTTGGCCTTTGGCAAAGCACGTAAATTACTGCTGATATATAGGCCTTTGGCCACTTCCAGCATGACTTTTGTTCACATATGGGTTGTGCTTTCAGCTTATCCTCTTTTATGGGCTCCTGGGGCATGTTCACAAATGGGTGCAAGTCACCAATTAATCACCTGGACCTGTAAAATTGGAATGTTCACATAGATTTTGTAGAGAGGAACATGGTATATAAGATGACACAAAAGCTCTACCTGTGCTTTTACTGTAAGGATGGCTTGGGGTCGAAGGCAAGTCACCACTTGCCAAGCTTGGAGTTAAGACCCGGACTCCAACCAGGAAAGAGCAAGCATATCAATGTTGCTGCTTTGTTTGGTCATTGCTCAAAGCCAGAGCAATTGTAATCATCTGCTGGACCCTAATAATTTTATTTCTTGTTTGTTAATTTAATTTATATATCATCCCATTGGTTCCAAAGCACTGTTCTGGGCACTTTTCAAAGAGTTAAAATAGAACCACAGTGAAGCAAACACTAACATATCACACCAATAATAAAACAAAGCCCGAAGAACTAGCTCCTTGCCCCACAAACCCAAACCAATGGCTCAGTTCTCAGGAGGCAAGCTGTTCATTGTGGAGGCAATTAAAAACATTCAGGAGGGTGGGTTGAGAGTTTTTAACTGTTTCCTCAATGAGTAGAGGGAGGAAGGTCAGGTGCATTTCTTCTGGGAGTTTGTTTCCACTCCCTTGGTGCTACCGTTGAGAAGGCGTACCACTACTAGAAGATTTCTGGGCCCCTCTCAGAGTGGCCTGGCCTGGGATCATCTGGTGGGTTGGGTAGATGACACCGGGGTAAGATGCTCCAACAAGTAATGGGGTTCTGAACCATAGAGATCTTCATATGTGAGTGTTAAAATCTTGAACCTGATCTGGAACATAATGGGTAGCAATTGGAGGCTAGCCAGAACTAGGATAATGTGGTCAGATTTTCCCACACCACATTCACCAGGCTGGCCACTATGTCCTGGACCTACTGTAGTCTCTGGATCAGGCCCAAGGGCAGCTCCCCATAGAGAGGATTGCAGGAGTTGATAATGTTCTCTGCCTACAGAATGCTAGAAGTCCCATATAAATTAATAAACAGTAATATTGGAGGCCATTGATGGGGCAAGAGTCTTACAAGGAATTGGATAGGGTCTATATATTATAAGTAAAGATGGGCACAAAACACCAAAATGGTGTTTTGTCTCATTTTTTGTTTTGTTTTTTTAAATTCGTTTCATTTGGAATGAAATGAATTTTTTTTTAAAAAAATAATTTCATTCTTCTTCTTTTTTAAGAGTCCCCCTAGCACCGACCAGCTGGCCCGTGGGCTGGGTTGGCACTTTTTTGGCTTATTTTTCCCTAGTGCCAACAAGCTGGTCCATGGGCCAGCTCGGCACTTTTTTTTTTAAGTCTAGTGCCAACCAGCTTCCTATGGGGCCAGCTGGTCAGCACTTATTTTTATTATTTATTTTGACAAGCACCGAGATTGGCACTTGTTAAAATAAATAATAAACAAAAACGAAACAGAATGAAATGAAAAGTTCCATTTTGTTTCATTTTTTTTAAAAAAGGAAACTTCGTTTTTCATTTCCTTCCGTAACGAAATGAAAAACAAAAAAATGAAACAAAAAGTTTTGTTTCATGCCCATCTCTAAATAAGTGCTGGTTCAAACCCGTAGTTTCCTGGATCAAACCAGAATGCCTTACATTTTCTTCAAGGAAGTGGAGGCATTTCTGAACATCCCTAAACAGAGGGCTTGACACAAGTCCTTATACTGTAGTCCTACATCTCAGGGTTTCCAACATTGGGCAAGCGAGGAATTCTTGGACTACAACTCCCAGAAACCCAGGCCATTGCAGCTAATGGCGAAGGCTTCTGGGAGCTGTAATCCAAGAACGACCTACCAACCAAAGGAACCGGTGCAGTTACTTCCAATTATGGGAATTATTGTCCAAAAAGTAAATTCCTCGAGATCTGTTCAGGCATGAACTCAGGAGAACTTGCTTCTAGACTCTGTTAATGATCCACAGTTCAAAGGGAGAAGACAGTCCTTGAGGAGTTTGGATTTGACAACTGGCCTGATCAGATGGTGTTCAGCTTGATTTGTTGCAGCGTTGCATGGTGACCTGTCTACATAAATCTGCCCTCACAGACCAGGCATCACTTTTCTGTCATGACAGACAACACACAACAGACTGGTTGAGATGTGTAGGTTTATCACATAGTACCTGCTTCCCTAAAGTAAAAAAAGTACACAAAGGAAACTGCACAGGTGTGTTCACTCAATCTGCAGTTCCACTGGCTTAGTTCTCAGGCTGAGAAGAAACAGTGACACTATCACAACATGATCCCTTTCTTTCTTTTCTGTTACAAGTGGTTTTTCAAAGACAGCTAAATGTCATCCAAGTCTCCTAGAGCCTGGGAAAAGCACTGAAAAGCAGTGTGTGTAGGTTTTTTTTTTTTAAAAAAAGAAGACACTATTATGGTCTTCGTTTGACAAGCCCATCTGGCACATGCACTGCGACAGGAAGGTTTATTTGAGATGTTAACTCCTTCTTGCTCTTTCCACGCATCTAGAACAATGAAAAGGAAGAGGTGACACAGTCTGCTCCGCCATGTTTTTGCAGAAACCATCCTAGGTGGTGATTAAATAGCTATCATGACTCTGCAAAATGAGCATCCAGTTGGATTGTGTGGGCACTTCTCACAGACTGTTAATGAGTTGAGATGGGCCTGGTGCACTTCAACATTTATTTATTTATTTATTTATTTATTTATTTATTTATTTATTTATTTATTTATTTATTTGATTTGATTTGATTTGATTTGATTTACATACCGCAACCATCCAGCAAAAAAGCTACTCTGGGCAGTTTACAAACATATACAAAATACAAAAACAGATTAAACAACTTAAAATAGTAAATAAAAACTAATCAACCAGACCAGATAATCAAATTATAATAATAAAAAGAACAAATAAGCAAATAAGCGCAAATACAATAAAGCAAAATGATTTGGCACTTCAAAATAAGAACAAATGGGATTTTTTTCCACTAATTGCTTCGATAAGGGAGTGCAGGGAACACTTATCATATATGCAGATGACACAAACTGGGTGGAATAGCTAATATTCTGGAAGATAGGAGTAGTTTTGTAGTTTCATTTTGTTTCATTATTAATGAATTTTTAAATAATTTTTGGAACAAAACAAAATGAAACAATCTGTTAATGGCTTCCCTGGGACCTAGAGGCACTAGAATCACAGAGTAGCTTCTTTGGACTCTTCCCTGTAAGCTGCCAATATTTGGGGTTCAGGGGCTTAGTTATTAAACTCCAAAGGGGGTCCCCTTAGGAGAAAACCATTTCTAATTGAGTCAAGAAACAGCTAATCACTCCCCTACCAGGAGGCAGGGAAAAAGAGGCATTTAGCAGCTTCCTAACTCATCAATAGTATCTGGGTTCTCGTGAGATTCCTTTGCTCTCTAGGTTATAAACCCAGTCTCTATTTTTTCTAGCTAGGAGAAAAGGATGCTGAATTTGTCTGTGGAATTTTTCATGCTGCCTTAACATTCCCAAAGGACATACCATGTGGAAATGTAAGAGTCTACCTAGGCATTTAATCAATTGGAGGCTCCCAAACACTGTCTTTTATTTACCTAAATAAGAAAGAAATGGCTATACCCTAAGGTCCAGGGCTGCTGACAAATGATGCATTACCAGAGTGTGATTTTGAGAAGGGACATTTGCTGTTGTAATTAGTTTTGAGAAATCATGAAAATTGCTGACATTAACATTTTTCTGGAACTGTATATCTGATTGCATTCCCCCCCCTCTCTGTGTGTGTGTGTGTGCTTGTGTGTGTGTGTGTGTGTGTGTTGTAGTTATAATTTGCTAAAGAAATATATACAGAGTTTTATAATTATTATGGCTATTATAATTTTTCTGGAACTGTCCGTGGATCTGGCACTGGGCCGCCTGGGGGCCGGGAGGCTCCTCCATTTCCTCCTCCGCCCTCTCTCCTCCTCCTCTTCTCTCCCGCGGGCAGCTGGAGGAGGAGTCGCCACCGCCGGGCACGGCGCACGGGCGGGGTGGGGGGGGGACCCTGGGGCTCCTGGGCGGGTGGGCCCCGCCTCCTCCTCCTGTCGGCTCTCTTTCTGTGGCAGCGGGGCGCCCGCCGCCGCCGTGTGTGGCGCCCTTGTCCCATCCCCTCCCGCTCGCCCGCCCGAAGGCCGCAGCCGGAGGCAAGCGGCAGCCGCGGACGCCCCGCCGCCGGCCGGGAGCCACAGCCCCGGCCGCCCGGCCGTGGAGCCAGCCGCCCGGGTGTGTGTTTTGTGCCTCGGTTATACCCTCTGCGCCGCCGCTTGCCTCCGGCCGCCGACAGGAGGAGGAGGAGGCAGGGGCCGCCCGCCCAGGAGCCCCGGGCTCCCCCGCCTGTGCTAAAGAAATATACACACACCAAGCCCCCCGCACCTTTTATCCCTCCCCCAATCCCCTGCCCCCACCCCCATCTCCCCCCACCCCGGCTATTAAAATAATCAAACAAATTTTAGAAGACAAAAAGGTTGGATTTTAGAACATGCTTTTCATATATGTTAAATCAATGGGAAAACTGATCTAGAATTAGCATATAATACAGCAGCCGAGAAATCAGAAGGCAACTAATTTGACATAGGTGTTGTTTGAATTATTGTACTGATTTATTTCATGTGTTCTTTGTGTCGTCATCCCCATCTACAGGGGACAGTCACAATTGAACCAGGTTGATTCAGGGCAGAGGACTACACCACTATTTAAATGACACTTTTATCCATCCATATGCCTTTCCATATTCAACCTGCATTCTTTCCTTCTTGATAACCATCTTGTCCTGAGTTATTATCTCTTTTTAATTCTAAGTAGCATAGCACTGCATCACTGTTGCAGATGAAATACTGCAGTGCTTATGTGAAGCAGCACCAAAGTTGAATGGTTCATTTTAAAATAATTAAAAGGTAAACAGTTTGGACAGCAGGCATGATTTCCTGATGGGACAACATCTTGCACCATCACAAAGGCATCACTTCAGGGAGCACACACCACCACACACAAAATGCAACGATACAGCTATTTACACAACCAAAACCAGGTAAAAAACCCAGGTGATGCAGAGCAATGGGTGTTCAAAAGAAAATGTTTCCTCCAAGAAAAGTGAGAGTGACATTGTTATTGTATAGCTGAGGCGATACAATCTGCTCCGCCATGTTTTTACAGAAAGCATCCTAGGTGGTGATTAAATAGTTATCATGATTCTGCCAAGTGAGCATCCAGTTGGGTTTTGTGGGCACTTGCCACAGACTGTTGATGAGTTGAGATGGGCCTGGTGCTCTTCAACATTTTTACTAATTGCTTGGATAACGGAGACCGAGTTTGTGTCATATATGCAGATGACACAAACTGGGTGGAATAGCTAATATTTTGGAAGATAGGAGCAACATTCAAAAATATGTCTGTGAAGATTCTCAGTCATCCAGCTGAGCTTATCTGGAAGTTGAGTCATGGCAACTGGACTTGTTTTCTTTTGAGATCGAAACATTTCGCTACTCATCCAAGTAGCTTTGTCAGACTGTAGCTGGGAAATTTTGAATCAATTTGCATTGTGCTAAACTCTGAGTATTTGGAGGAGTATATGGCATCATAGTCCAACCTGGCATTTGCAATGGCAGCAATGAAGGAGATAGGAAAGCTCCTTAAGAGAAGGGATGTGTTGATGATGTCATCCATGATGTCATATGTGCAAAACTAACTAGAAAATGAACAAATCTGATGTGGGTAAAAATGAATTCATTTGAAATGTGGCATTGGAGGAGAACTCTATGCATATCATGGGCCAGCAGAAAGAAAAATATGTGAGTTCTAGATCAACTCAAGCTCTTTCTGGAAGGTAAAAGGACGAACTCGAGGCTATCATACTTTGGCCACATCATGCAAAGACAAGAATCCATGAAGAAGACATAAGCATGTTTGAAAAAGGTCAGAAGTGGCAGGAAAAGAGGAAGACAGGATATGAGGTAGCAGGACTCAATAAATAAAGTCACCATTATCTTTAGTTTAGAGGGGTGTGGTGGCTCGGCGGGCTAGAGCGCTGAAACGGTCGGCTGCAAAGTCAGCAGCTCGGTGGTTTGAATCCCAGGCGCCACGCAGTGGAGTGAGCTCCTGCTGTAAACCCCATCTCCTTACTTGAGTATAAGCCAACCTGAATATAAGCTGAGGCACCTAATTCCCCCTCCCCAAATGGGAAAAACTTATAGACCCAAGTATAAGTCTAGGGTCCAGGAGTTACCCTCCGCCACCCTCCCCAAGCCGGCTGAGCATTCGGGAGATGGTGGAATGGGCAGGACCTGCTGTCTGCTGCCTTCCCCAAGCTGGACAAGCACTTGGGAGGTGGCAGAAGTGCGGTAACTATATTCATTTGAATAAAAGAGCCTCCCTGTGAATCAGAAATCACTTCCGGGTCACTGAAAATCATTTCTGAGGCCTCCAAGCCCCCAGTTAGGCCTCCCCAGGCCCAACCCAACCTGCATCTGCATATCGCGGATTTTCAATTATTGCAGGTTAGGTCAGTCCCTAATCCCCACGATAGGTGGGGGGGTCACTGTACCACCATAAAAAGCAGGAAGGTAAATATTGTTCTGTGCAGCTGTGCCAGCCAAATGGCCATGGACTTGCACAACACCGGCTCTCTGACTTGAAAACGGAGATGAGCACTGCCCCTAGAGTTGGACATGACTGGCACGCATGTGCGGGGGGAACCTTTACCTTTTTTATCTTTAGTTTAGAAGACTTCAGTAGGGTTGTTAATGACAGGAGGTCTTTATTTCAAAGGGTTGCTTAAGGCAGACATGATCTGAAGGTGTGTTACAACAGTGAATCCACCTACAACGGCGCACTTGATGGGAAATGCTCTTGTGACATAAAGCACCCTGAATTAAAAAAAAAACTGAGCCTACTCTCCTCATTCAGAGGCAATGTGCTTTGAAATATACACAAACTCATAGATGAAAATTGGAGCCAAAGTGCTGGGTGGTGGTGGTGGGGGCATTAGAAAAGAGCTCGACTGGGATCTGAAATGAGAAATCTCTTTTCCATGAGCACAAAGGATTAAAGAAGGAAAAGAAAGGCTGCAAAGATAATAAACGCTCTATATCTCACAGCTTGCTGCAAAGACTTCTGGCAGATTTAATCCCCTCACATGCTCACTAATTCCCCCCACCCCTTAGTCTGTAGTATTTTGCCAACACCTTAACCATCTGTCCTGTTATTTTCCTTTCTTGCTTTGTCAAAACTCAGTGAACAGAAGTGTTTTTCATCTTCCAGAGCTTTAGAAACCGATTCTGAGATGTGTCAAATCTACCTGGTGATTTGCAAATAGGAGGACTGTAGAGATGTGGAAAGGAAACATATCACACAATTTTAATTTCTATGATCACCCCCCCCCTCTGAAATTGCCCCTATATATGTCATGCTATAATATCACCTTAGATTATTTCTTTAGCAGGCTTGCTTGAGATGCAAAGATCTTTGATTTCCTTATCAGTAGGAGCTGATTTCATGCGACAGGTTACCTGCAATGTCATTTTGGACATGGCGGCATTTGACAACTGATGGGGTTCAATGTAAAAGCAGAGCTTGTAAATTGTACTATTTCAAACCCTACTGTTGGATTGTTCCATCACCAATCAGAGTGATTTGGAGAGATGCCATTTAAAATTAACTTCTCTCGTCCTTTTGGAATCTCATAATGGAGAAGGGTGTGCACTGTGAGCACGGAAGGACAAACCTGTCTTGTTCCAATTTGTGTCACCTTATCACGAGCTCGTTATAAAGTTCGCTCTGGAATTGAGTTGTGATTTCTTTTCCAAAAAAAAAAAAATCCTACCTCAGAAAACTCTACCTCAAAAAAAAAAGACCCTCCATTTATTTATTTATTTATTTATTTATTTATTTATTTATTTACTTATTTAAGAGTATTTTTACCCCGCCTTTCTCCTTGGAAAAGGACCCAAAGCAGCTTACAGTAATGAGGGATAATATACAACCCAGTACAATTAAGACATGATAATATACAGTCCAATAAAATTAAGACATATTCAAGTATTGAGAACAAGGAATTGAGGGACATCTTACAGCATTAATAGACAACATTACATTAAAGCTACAAGGTTATGAGTAGTTATAAACACAGTCTATTTGAACCTATAGATTCATCTAAAAGACACATAATAGGTAGACCATCATTCAGGGAAAGCTTGCCTGAAACGAAAGGTCTTTGTCTGTTTCCGGAAGGACATCAGAGATGGGGCAGTCCTGGCCTCTAGTGGGAGGGAGTCTGAGTCTGGGTGCAGCAGTCAAGAAGGCCCTTTCATGGGTTCCCAAGAGACATACCTGTGAGGGTGGTGGGATGGGGAGAAAGGCCACTCCAGATGATCTTAACAACCGAGTTGGTGCATACTGTGAGATTCGATCTTTGAGGTAGCTAGGACCCAGGTCATACAGTGCTTTGTAGGTCAAGGTCAGCAACTTGAATTGTGCCCGATAGCTGATTGGCAGACAATGGAAAAGAGCTGTTTTATTAGGGGTGTATTGTGATCTCTGTACCCTGCCCCAGACAGCAGTCTGGCTGCTGCATTTTGGACCCGTCGAAGTTTCCTGAGTCTTTTCATTGGTAGCCCCACACAGAGTGCATTACAGTAGTCTAGCCAGGAAGTAACTAGGGCATGTGTCACTGCAGCCGGAGCTGGTTTCTCAAGAAAGGGGCGTAACTTGTGTACAAGCCTTAATTGTGCAAATGTGCTCCTGGTCACGGCCATGACCTGGGCATCCAAGCTCAAGGATGAGTCCAAGAACACCCCCAAGATGCGTACCTGATTTTTGAATTGGAGAGTGACCCCATCCAGAACAGGTTGCCTTCTTTTCCATTGTCCTCCCTTTCGACTGACCAGGAGCACCTCTGTCTTGTCTGGGTTTAGTTTCATTTTGTTTATTCTCATCCAGTTCATCACTGCAGTTAAACACTCATGTAAAGTTGCGATAGTAGCTCCCTTAGACTCTGGTGGCACCTGATCCCAAAAGACCTGATAATCTCCCCCAGTGGTTTCATATAGATGTTAAATAACATTAGTGCCTCTCATTTTGCTTTTAGTGATGAAAATACCATGGAGTGGTTGGTGGTAGTGGCCTGAACTATGAGCTTGGTGGAAATGGTGGCTACTACAGAGCAGATGAGTCCCCACATGTGCTTCTGTTGCCCACCTCCTTTCAAGCTTTCTTTCTTTGTTCGATAGCGGTGCATCATGGCGTGTCAGCAT
This sequence comes from Phrynocephalus forsythii, assembly GCA_029282475.1. Classification (NCBI taxonomy): domain Eukaryota; kingdom Metazoa; phylum Chordata; class Lepidosauria; order Squamata; family Agamidae; genus Phrynocephalus; species Phrynocephalus forsythii. The sequence continues at coordinate 120,576,595 of JAPFRF010000004.1, forward strand.
CCTCTTTCTACACCATCCTTTGAGAGACTCGGGGTGCGTGCAACTACAGTGGAAAGCTGAATTGGAGTGCTTTAATTTGCAGCTTGTGTTGTGTTTGGAATGGCAGTCACTGCTCGCACAAGGGCTGCGGACTGATTTCAGGAGTTTACCATTCATACTCGATGTGATGGAATCTGCCTCGCAGCAAGGGTCCATGTCACCTGGGGAAAAGATAGATTCCACACAACATCCAGCAGAGGGGCACATGGAGTAATACAAAGTAAAAATTTTATTATGTTATGTTGGTGCTCCCCTCCCAAGCATGGTGCCCAGACCATATGCCCCGCTTGCCCCCCTGGTTGTGGCCCTGGAGGTGAATCACTGTCCATCCTCTCTATCCACAGCCCCCTTCCTTCCTTCCTTCCTTCCTTCCTTCCTTCCTTCCTTCCTTCCTTCCTTCCTTCCTTCCTTCCTTCCTCTGGTCCTGCCTCTGTCAAGCCTCCATTCCATCTTTGACCCTAACTATGCCAAGCCTTTTATAGGGTGTAACGACAGGAATGGTTATGGATGCAGTCATTCATGATTCACAGAATCCTGTGCCCTGGATGCTCCTTTATGCTGATGATGTCATGATTGCATTGGACAGTAAGGCAGTTAGGCAGATCTTGAATGCTAAGCCCAAGCAAGGAGTGATGGTCTGGTCATGCTTGGCCTGTGCCTGAATGTGAGGAAGACAGAGTATCTGACAACAAACTCAAATGAATGGGTTATGGTCCAAATAAATGGTATCGACCTACCAAGAACTGAGGGGTTCAAATACCTCACTTCTATGATCACAGGTGATGGGAGTTTGAACTGCAAAGTCACATCAAGGATCAACTGGGCCTGGCAAAAATGGCGTACAACATCATGTCATGTGAGTCAAAAAGATCAGCAACCATTTAAAGTCAATTGTCTATCACATCACTGTATGACCTGTTGCGCTCTATGGAATGCTGGCCATCAACTAAAGATGTAGAACACTGCCTTGGGGTCATGGAGACAAAGATGCTATGATGGGCTATGATGGGCTGAACGATGACATCAAATCTAAATATGGCATTGCACCAATCACTGACAAGATGTGTGAAACCCAACTGTGATGTATGGACACAACTGGGATGTTAACAAAAAACTCTGGCCAAAAAGAGTGTCACCCTGGAGGTTAGCAGATTCTGATTGTGGAGACAACCAAAACAGTGCTGGATGAACACCTTTGACAATGACATGAAGTTGTCCCAGGTTCACCTGAACCAAACCTGTAACCAAGCAAAGTGGAAGACACCAACCAGAATAGTGGACCCCACTACCAAGTGGAACAGATGCTAAGAAAAAGAAGAAGAAAGGTGGAGAATATTAATACGGAGGGCCCAGAAACAAGGTAATAGGGTGCAATAGTGCTAATCTCATATATGTAAGAAATAACAATATAGTAATCCCCAGCCTATCATGGGGGTTAGGGCCCCAAGCCAACCTGCAAAAATGGGAAAATCTATGATATGCGGATGCTGGGTCGGTTGGGATGGGGAGACTCATCTGGGGCCTCCTATCCTTCCCTGAGGCTTGGCGCTGCCCTGAATGAGCTTCCGACAGGCTTCCCGGGCCTATCAGAGGCCCCAGAAGTGGATACTGGGGATCCGGAAGTCACCAGAAACCACTTATGGGCCCTCTGGCAGCCCGGGGAAGCCTGTTGGAGGCATCAGAAGTGGTTTTGGGTGATCCAGAAGGCACTTCTAGTTTTCCGGAAGTGGCTTCCGGTTCGCCAGAAACTACTTCTGGGGCCTCCGACAGGGGAGAGGAAAGGATGCAGGGGCATGTTCCCCTACTCCCAAACATCATGCTGTTAGCTCCTTACATCATTGGAACACCATCTACAGACAGACCCAGTCTTTACATGAATGTATCACAACTAACCACCTTGGGGAAAAACCTGTTGAAATTGTTCTGGCTTGAACAAGTGAAGCCCCGGGAATATGGCTTTGGGAGCAAAAAAAGGGTTGGACCCATTCGAAAGCCTTTGCCATGGAGTCATTTTAAAAAACACTACTCCGAAATTCACCCATTTATAAGTGGAGCAAATCCTGCTGCATTTAACTGTGGAGTTGCAGCTTCTACCTCCAAGCAAAGTCGGCTGCAGAGTGCCTAATACTGAGCAAAGGAGGGTGGGAAAAAGTCAGAGAAGGCACAGACGAGCTGCACCTTGTATCTTTTTTTGCTTCCCCCAACACTCCAGCAACTACCACTTCCTACTCTTCCCTCCCTGGCCCTTCTCTGATTTCTTCTTTTGTGTTGAGCAGAGCAATCCTTATGGTGCTCAAAAGCTTTCTCCTCCTCCTTTGCCCTCCTGGGCCAGCTGGCGGGGACAGGAAGGAAGAGAACCAACCGAAAGGTGTGCCTTTTTGTCTCTTCTATTTGCAAGCAGAGATGGGCACGAACCGGAAAAGTGGTGCTTCGTGATGTCAAGATATGTAAAAGTTGATAAAACATATGTTATGTATATTTAACAGAATGTGTAAAGAGAATTGTAAAATGGAGGCAGTTAGATTCTGCAGTGTCATGATGTTAATTCACAAGTGTTAGAGACTAGTAATCACAGGCATGTTAAGTGATGAAGTGCAGGTGGAACTGATTGTAACATCATGATTTGTAACAGTTAGATCAGATTGCATCAGATTGTTACTTAGTGATTGCATCAGATCTTATGAGTGCTGAATAAGTATAAAAAGCACTAGCTTGCCATTTGTTACTGGGGGACTGTTAAGGTGAGAACAGTTTACCCCACACTCTGTTTGTCTGTTTGCTATATTGTATATAATGCTTGGTTGTTATGCTGTGTATATTTTGATGTATATATGAATATATGAGTTTTTACTCTATTCATTGTCATTGTCTTTCTGTTAGCCTAACTCTGCAAACCCTTTATATCAATACTGACATTTTATCTACGTTACTGCTGCACTGCTCTGTGTCAAGCACAAGTAAATATATTATATATTTGTTGCCTTTAAATTTGATGACAGGTTTGTGGTTCGTTTTTCTGGGAAGGGGACCCCCTACTTGCTCCTGCCACATCAGCCTCGGCCACTGCGGTCACTGTGCTCCAAGGGAGTGGAACACAAAGCAGCCCAGTGTATTGATTTTATGGCTCATTTTGTGCACGGTCTTGCGATCGTTAGGAACCTAATCAACTTAGAATAACCTTCTCCTGTTCTGTTTTACACAGTCCCATCTTCCCTTCCTTCATTGTTGCAAACAGAAAGTGCATGTCCTCTTGTGATGGCTTAGGGAACTGGGAATGTTTAGCCTTTCAAAAAGAAGGCTGAGAGGGGGTATGATAGCTATGTTTAAATATTTGAAAGGATGTCATATTGAAGAGGGAACAGGTTTGTTTTCCATGGCTTCAGAGACTAGGACTCGGGGCAATGGTTTCAAACTACAGGAAAAGAGATTCCATTTGAACATTAGAAAGAATTTCATGATGGTTAGAGCTGTTCAGCAGTGGAATATACTGCCACAAAGGGTGGTGGCGTCTCCTTCTGTGGAGGTTTTTAAGCAGAGGCTGGATGGCCATCTGTTGGAAATATTGTGATGGGGTTCCTTCATGGCAGGGGGTTGAACTAGATGGCCCTTGAGGTTTCTTACAACTCTATGATTCTATGATTTTATGACGGAGCTGTTTGGATGAGCAGTGAAGAACTTCCTGATGCTTAGAGCTGTCCGGCAGTGGAATATGCTGCCACAGAGGATTGGACTGGATGGCCCTTGAGGTCTCTTCCAACTCTATGATTCTATGATTCTATGTCAGAGGTCAGTGGCTCAGAACTTCAAGCCAAGATGGACTGATGTGAAAGATCTCTGAGCCTTAAAGCTGTGTAGGAAAGGAAGCCCAGGCACTCATTAAAAATTAGTGTGTAGCATTAACATCAATTAACACTGAGATTATAATTCACCACCATCAGTGCAAAATTTTACATGTCCCTTCAGGAAGCATTCTGATTTTCTTTCAGTGAAATTTGATTCCAAGTAAATTGGGCATCAGATGGCAGACTCGGAATCATAACTAGATGGCTTATGTAGAATCCAATCTGGGTGTTAACCAAACACGCAGATTGTTAAATACAGGCTGCCAGATATATTTAAAAATCTTGTCTCACAGTGCCTTTGCATGATGTGGCAGAGAAATGGAAAGAGGCAAAAAGTTTTAATCTTGGACAGAGTTTTATTAAAAATAAATAATATTTTTAAAAGGGATCCTCAGCGTATGCTTTTCCTTACATTTGTACATGAAAAAGAAGCAGATACTTTTATTTTAAAAAAATCTGCTTCCTGAACTACCTACCTGTGTAGCTCAAGTGTCAGACAGTACCTCTTAGATTTCATACTTACATCAGGTAATCCTTGCTGAATTTAAGTAGGGTAGCTATTCTGAATGTGGATGTGATTGAAGCTGTTTTTAGATTTTAGTCTGCTTTCTCTGGGGTTTATTTACTTCCTGAATAAGAAACACCTTGTGGGAACTTTAATTTAATAAATAGAATATATTAATCTTTAAGCTGATGCAGAACTTTTTTAATAAAAAAATTTGCAACCGTCTACCATGGTTACCCACTGGAAACATCCATCTGAATCATTAGCTGAAACCCAGTTCTTGAAACTATGCCTGTGGAAGGCTGATGGTGTCATCAGCAGGGGGAAATTTATGGAAGTTAAACACAAAACTTGGCTCCCATATATTTCTCTCCATCGTGTTTAAGCTCTCTTGGTGTGTGAAGTCACTGCTGCTGGGGTGACATTACTGGTGGCAGTCAGGGCCGGCGCTTCCATTAAGGCTAACTAGGCAGTTGCCTAGGGTGCCAAAATGGAGAGAGGGTGCTGGACAGCCTGCCACCCCCCCACCGCCCCAGCCACTGGCCACTGCTCCCGTCTGCCTGCCGCCCCCGTGCCCATCGCCGCCCAGACCCCTGCGCCTGTTGTCATCCCCCACCATCTGCCATCCCCATCCCCCTGTCCCCCTGCCCTGCCTGCTCACCCCCCCTCACCCCCCCCCCCTGCCCCGCCCCCTGCCCCACCCCCCCCCCCCCCACCCCTCTCCTAGGGTGCAAAAAACCCTAGCACCGGCCCTGGTGGCAGTGATTATTGGTAATTAAAGGCTTCCTCCTCTTGTTCTGTGGCTCCCAGGGCTTCCAGACCAGGAAAGGACTACATAGGAAGTGTAGTGGTTAAACTGCAGTATTGTAGTACAGACTGTGCTCATGACCTTTCGATCCTGATGAGCACAGGAAGCTGTGCTATTCAGTCTTCAGAAGTCTTTATGTTTGGAGGAAAGGCTTAAACCTCCATAACTGGAGATGGGAATCATCCTCGCTGAGACTTCAGTGTGATGCTCCAGTTGGGACAATTATGTTCCTTCAAACTGGTGGCTAGAGATGGGCACGACTCAAAAAAAATGGTGTTTCGTTTGTCGTTTGGTCGTTTAGGGGTCCATTTCGGTTCATTTTTGTTTTTGTGACTTTTTTGCAAAAATTTTCATTTTCGTTTCGTTAGGTAACGAAACAAAAAAACAAAAAAAAATGAAAAATTGCTGTTTTGTTAGCATTCTTTTTAGTTCAATGCATCTGCTGCAATGAAAACGAAAAACACAGCAAATTGGGTCATTTCGGTTTTTTTCGTTTTGTTTTTTTAAAAAAATTTCATTTCATTTTCGTTGCGTAATGAAACGAAAAAACAAAAATGAAAAATCGCTCGTTTCGTGCCCATCTCTACTGGTGGCGTTTAGATTTGCTGCCTGCTTCACATGTCAGCATTATTCTCAATTAATCAAACCATGCAGTTTGTCTAATTCAACCAAGACAGGATTATGCGCTGATGGTCAAAACATAATTGTGTTGAGCCAACAGCCTTTGAGCTTATTACCTCTTGTATCATTTTCACTTCATGAGTTACTTGCGGGCACCCAAATTCCTAATGACAGCTCCATAAATTCAATATACAGGGTGTTTAGTGAGTGCCCAAAGCAAGCAGAATGAAACGGCCTGCAATCTGAAAAAAGTTATCCCAGACAAAACGTAACATGCCACTGGGCTTGTTATTGTTTAGGGCAGGCATGTCCAAACTTTGGCCCTCCTGATGTCTTGGACCACAACTCCCAGAATTCTGACCTTAAATTGCCATTGACAAAGGACTATGGGAGTTGTGGTCCAAAACATCTGGAGGGCAAAAGTTTGGACATGCCTGGTTTAGGGGACTTGAAAGCAGACTTAAGAAAAGTTATTTCATTGGATTATATAACCCTCAGAATCCTTTAGAGGGATTTCTGAGATTTATAATAAAAAAACAACAACCTTGTCTTTAGAAATGCTTAACTTCATCTGGATAGTCCCCCTGTGATTTCAATTTGCAGTCCAAGCAGCTACCAGCACTATTTTCAACTTATTCCAGGTCTTACCTGTTGAGTGGACATTGTGCTGAGATCCCATTAAAATCTATAATGCTGGCCTTGTTGTGCTTTCAGGAGAAAATGACAGCGATGACATAACATCTTTCCATCACTCGAGTACAAAGGGCATGGAACAAGTACTGGAAGATGTATCATCACTCTGATGGGCAAGAGTGACCCTTCACCACCTTGAAGAAAATTCACTAACAAGAGGGAAAGGGAAATCATGGGAGAATATGGCCTGAGAGGTTCTGAATTGTTCTTGAGAGGGAACTCCTGCTCACTTGACTGACTGAGACAGAAGATTTAGACTTAATTTAAAAAGAAATGGGTTAGTAACAGAGAAAATGAACGAAATAGGAAGGTTTTTAGAAATGAATGCAACACACACACACACAGAAATGATGATGTTATTGATGTTGGTTCCAATTTTTTGAGGAGGGGGAAGGTGCCACGTCATGGATGTCTATTGTGTATCTATGTACTTCCCTTCTTCCTTTGGACCCAATCCACACACATGCCTCAAAGTAGAAGTCAAAACAACTATACATTATAGCTCTTTCTTCTTTGTTCATGGGCTTTGAGGCGGTAGGGAAACAGGCAAGGGTCAGAGCCAGATGTATCCAGAGGTTAAGGAGACCTCCACTGAAATCCATGGCCCATGTTAAAGCCATGCATCAGATTCAGCCAAATCAGCCTGATTTGGATGGATTTGGATGAGGTCCAGATTGAAGTAGAATGGCCAGATTTGGTTGTCAGGCAAAGCGAAGGCACTTTAAAAAAGTGTTCTGCTTATATACCGCCCCACAGCACTTCAAGCACTCTGTGGGCAGTTTACAATATTTATTTATGCAGGCTACACATTCCCCCCCGCCCCCAGTTTGCCAGCAGATAAAATTAATCTTAAATCCTGCAATGTCTTCTTTAAAGACCTGATTCATTTTGCTTTCCTTCAGCATAGTTGTTGAAATTCCACATCTTCCCCATTAAAAATGATAGATTTTAAGCAAACATTTTCTATACTAAGTCAACATTCATTACCTAATGCAGAGTTTGGAAATGCTAGAATATGCAGATCAATAATGTCCCAGTATGCAGTGGGGTTACCTGTCAGTCACCCTGTTTTGACGTGCTATTGGTCTTTCTGTACTTTTCTGCCCCTCCTCTCTATCTAGTGTGTCCGTTTTAATAGTTAAGAAGTGACTGTTTCCCTCACCTGATATCATCTTAAATGGAGACTCACTTGCATTCACGCCATCCGGTTCTAGGGGATGGTTTACTTGGTTTAGGTAGATTCTTCAAGATAAATTAGAATAGCATGGAATATGTAAAATAGATGATCATTTTCTTTTTCACTCTTATGTTATGGTTTTGACTTATTATTGTTGACATATCAAAGTCTGTAATAATAAAAACTTTTCAAAAGTTATTATAAATTAACTCTATATCTGACTCTATACTTAACTTGCTTTGTGGGGGGTATTTGGGCCAAACAGACTAAGTTCTCCAACAGGAAATTCTGTGGGTTACTCTTCTCAGCGGTGCAGCAGAGCTGCAGGGTCTCACAAAGTATGGTAGTTACAAGGTAAAGGTTCCTCCTGCACATGCGTGCTAGTCATGTCTGACTAGGGGTAGTGCTCATCTCCATTTTTAAGAAAAAGAGCCAGTGTTGTGCAAGTCTGTGGCCATGTGGCCAGCATAGCTGAACACATTTCTGTGCACGGAACACTGTTTACCTTCCCGCTTTTTACGGAAGTACCTATTTATCTACTTGCATTTACATGCTTTTGAACTGCTAGGTTGGCAGGAGCCGAGGTCAACAGTGGGAGCTCACTCCATTGCGTGGCATCTGGTATTTGAACTGCTGAATCAAATATTAGGTACTAGTTCCCAAATAAATCACCCCTCATTAACTGGCACTTAGAGTTACAATGGCTTACTCTGTGATATTAGTATAAACAATAAACATGTTCCAATTATTTACATATGTGATTATATTAACAATAAACTATCAACATGACTGCTTTTATTTATTTATTTATTAGATTTTTATAGTGCCTGTCTGGCAGCAGGGCCACTCTGGTTGCTTTACAACAAGTTACAAGACATTACATCATTACGATAGGATAGTAATTTTAGATTGAGCAATTTATTTTCAACATTTACCAATTGAAACAACATATAAAGAGATCAAAACAATTTAAAACTCTGAGGCAGATGGTGGTAGGCCAGGAGCCATATGTTATAATGCATATAATTATGCTTTAGTGTATTTATACTTTAGTGTATTAAAGCAATTATGCTTTAGTATATTTAACAGACATTTTCCTACCAAGTCCTATCACTGGACATTAACAGACTCTCTGAGGAAAAAGACTCACTCAGCAGAGAGGCGGGCTCTCGTAGAATTCTGACACACAAGAGAGAACTATTGGTTAATGCTGGACGATTGACACTCAAGGTCCCTCCCAATAAAACATGCTACAAAGCAGCATGTGAGGTTGTAAACTCCAACAGCATCTACACATACAAAACAGAAAACGCTTGTGGTGAAGATTATTCAGGAACTGTAACAGAGTGTTTGTGGACTGTAGGCAAAAGTTTATGAAGTTAATAAATCAGAACGTATTTGCTGTCGCTGACTGTATAGCTATGTGAGCCATTTTGCTTACTGTGGCACTGGCAAATGCAGCTGAACTGATATCTCTGAATTGGCCACTATCTTATTCCCCTGGGAGCCCTCTTTTTCACGTTTCCACGTCTATAATTCACTGCAAGATATTAAAGGGAATAAAGGGCAACCACCACAGAGAGATGGGTTGTGTTTCTAAGTGTTTCCCGGGGTTTACATCATAACGTGGAAAAAATCCCCAAGGATATTCCCACAAAGAGTTGTTAAAATGAGTTCATTTGTCAGGCTGTAATAGGAACATGAAATACATGGAGCTGAACTGTCAGATATAACATGCTTTGTTGTTACATTTATATATTTGCCCCATACTTCTCCTGAACTTGACTCATACACCACATTGAATATTCCATATTTAATTTTTTCGTGCAAGCGTTTCTCAGTCCAGACGCATTCACTTTCTTTTGGGGTTCAGAATCTTTAAAAACCAAATACCCAACTGACAACTTTTAAAGACTCCCATATAATCCTATATCCTTGTTCTTCAGATATCCTATGACAACCTTCCAAGGATTGTGATTGGCTAGACTCAAGAGTCAATGAGATGGCAGAAACTTTAGCTGACTATCGCAAGCATATCTTTGCAGGAAAGCTGGTCAAATTAGATTTAACCAAAGGGCTACATTTGTTTATTATTTAAATCTTATATTGCATCCTGATTTTTAAAAATTCTGATTGCAAATATCCTGGGTTGCTTCTTTTCACATACAGTGGACCCTCGTATAACAAACAGATTGTATAACATAAAATCTGTACAACATAAAAAATTCCGGAGATAGGGGAATTTGCGTAACAGAATCGCCTATGGGGCGAATCCGTACAACATAAAATGGTCGCGATTAGGGATTGCTCTGTTTTCAGTGCTTTCCTACGGGAAATTTGTATAAAGGAAAATTGACATAATTTCATTTGGAACGAATTAATTCCTTTGTACAAGGTACCAGTGTATATGTATTTGTTCATTTAAGCCAGTTCTTCATTAAAGTGAGGTATTCTCCCCATGCACACAGGCCGAAATCCTGGCCAGTGGTGAAGACTCTGAGGAGTTTTCATCCAAGAACATCCGAAGGATGTTTAAACCACCAATTTAAAAAACATTGTACAGTACTGTTTGTATTTTATAACTTTGTATACTGCCCAGAGTGGCCTTTTGGCCAGATGGTTATGTGCTACAGTACGACCCCCTTATCCACTGAGTCACTAACTGCAGATTCAGTTATCCGCAGTTGGTGATCAGCGGGGGGTGACAAGGAGGGGGGAACATCTAAAATAAAACTTACCGCCACTGCTGCCTGCTGCCCTCCTCCTCGCCGCTGCCACCACCACGGGAGGGGTGAGGTGGGGACTTTGAATTTCCTGGTCAGGTCCCGGGTGGCGGATTGGGACCTGACTGGGAAATTCAAAGTCCTCATCTCATTCCTCTGGAGAATGCCTGGCTGGTGGCAGGTTTTTAATCCCTACTGCCAGGAGGATAAAGGTGGGGCGGAGACTGTGAATTTCTTAGTCAGGTCCCGGGCGATGGATTGGAAGTATGAGTAGGAAGTTCAAAACTTCTGATCTGCCACCTGGGACCCGAGTTGGAAGTTTAAAGGCTGGTTGGCCAGCCAGGTGAGTCCCCATTCCACTCCTCCAGAGGGTGGCTGGCTGGCTTGTGACAGCAGCGGTGGCGGTGGGAGCGAGGATGAGGGTGGCGGGCATCAGGGCGGTACATTTTATTTTTAATTTTCTCCCCTCCTTGTTGCCGCTGCCACCGCCACTGTGGTGGCAAGGAGGGAATAATGTTTTTCTTTTCTTTTCTTTTTCTCCTTGCCTCAGAGGAGCGGCAAGGAGAAAGAGAAAAAAAAATATTCCCTCCTTGCTATTTTTTTTTTTGGGGGGGGGTATCAAGGGTGAAAGCTTTCACCTCGGCACCCTGCCACCCTTTCTGCCACCATTATCCTCGGATAAGAGTGTTTGCTCTTATCCATGGGTTTCACTATCCGCAGGGGATCTTGGAACTGATCCCCCGCAGATGTGGCGTTCATAGTGTATATAAATCAAATAAATAAATAAATAAATAAAAGAAACCATCATTGTAAACAGGCTCTTTTCATACTGTCCAGCAACAATGCTTGCTGGTGCCAACGTGTATAGCTAGTTGGTGTGACTCTTCTCAACTTTCGTGCGAACACGGTTATATATGTCATCTGGAAAACTGTGTATGAAGAATCCAATTCATTGTTGATTATGTCAGAATGGGGGGAGCAAAGGATGCTTCTTGAGGCTACCTATTCCCTCTGTTTTTGTTAGGCCCTGCATGTCCCAGTCAAAAACCATTCTGCAAAAACAAGCAAGCAAGCAAGCAAGCAAACAAAACCCTTCTTCTGCTTCTTGGAGCCACCAGGATTTCTAGAATTGCAATACAACGGACTCCAGTCTCTCCCAATCTATGCAGACAAAGCCAGATTGAGAATTTCAGCAATGGTTGGTTTTGATTTTCCAGCCTTTCCCATACTTTTGTTTGGATTGATATAGTCCTCAATAGAGATGGGCACAAAATGAACTTTTAGTTCATTTTTAGTTCACTTTTAGTTCATTTTGTTATTCATTATTCATTTCATTATGTAACAAAATGAGTAATGCACCCCAGAGTATATTTAGAACGAAATGTAACAAACCTAAAAAAAATTGGTTCATTTTGTTTTGTTTTGTTAATGGCGGCACCGGAGATGTCTCCTACCTGGTGCTGGTCCTTTGGACTTCCTGGCTGCAGGAAGTGGTGATCAGAAAAAAGAAAAAAGCTGAATGGCCATGCTACAGCTGTAGTACAGGCCACGTGGACGGCAGTAAAACCCCCAATAAAAATCAAAATAGATCAAAAAATTAAAAAGGAGCACCCACCCGGCCCTAGGGGTGGCCGGGTTAGTGCCCTAAAATCAAGAAAAAATATAAATAAATAAAACAAGCGCCGACCTGGCCCCAGGGGCCACGTGGTGGGTGCTTTAAAAAAAAAAAGAGGCATTGGCCCAAGCCAGAGCCTCAAAAAGCTCCTGCCACAGGGGCCAGGATCGCCCCACTACCACTGCTGCCACCGCCACCACCCAGTAAGTTTTTATAAATGTTTTTCCCGCCTGCGTGCTGCCAAATTGATTAAACCACGCAGAGTGGAAAAAATAACAAATAATGAATCAATGAACCAACAAAACAAAATTTTCAAAGAAAATTCAAGAAAAATGAAATGAACCAAACCAAACCCATTTTTTTCGGTTCATGCCCATCTTTAGTCCTCATTATATCTTGGGGATGGAAGTTTATCCCTGACACACTCTGAAGTTGTTTTAAAAACAACACTGACCCTCACCCATTGAGCATTAAGGATCAGTCACTTCCAGGCATGGATCAGAGCTGGAAGAGAAAAGATAAAGTTTATGGCTAGGCCCTTCAGATGTTTTGGATTTTATCTCCCGGAATCACCCGTTGGTACGACCAATTCTGAATGATGATAAGACAGGCAGCCCAAAGCATCCAGAGGAGCAAAGGTTCCTTGCCTCTTGATGTCAACCCAACTTGGGATCTAAGTCTGAAGTCTCACTCGTCAACAAATAACAACTCTTCTGTATATCAGCCAATACGGTTGTGTTCTCCAAGTGTCAGTGGGCAGCCTCAGAGTGTTTCCAGGTATGAATATCAAACCTGAAATAGCCAACTCTGATCAATTAAATCTAGGCTGTTCGAGATCAAAACTCAAGATCCAATAGGCTCCGTCACAAGGCCGAACACTGGATATTGCTTCCCGACAAGCTGGACGCAAGCAACTCACTTTTTACCATTGAAGCACAGATCACAAATTACAGTCCGATCTAAGTCAATATAACATATTGCTTGGGTGAAAGGGGTTGACAGCTCTTGCAGACTCAGCAGCTATCTAATGCCCTTCCACGTTCTATCCCCATTCATTTAGTTTAAGAACACTTCAAAGAAAACTTGCTTTCATGGATTTAGGCTTCTTTATTTCCATTAAAGGTTGTGGGGAACGGCCGTAAGCCCATGATTCCTTTTTTATCAGGAACAAATGGGTCAAATTACACCTTAAGAGAAATGTGCAGTTCCTTCTTTTCTCCCTTCACTCACAGTTCCATCTAAACTCTGTTCCCAAGCAATCAGACTTGGAAAACACTGCCTCTTTCTCCTGATGATCATTCACAAAATCAAACTCCTTTGCAATACACAGCTGGAGGTAGATTCATTCTAGAATGCAGATATCTTTTAGCACTCTGAGGAGCTGTCGTGTAGTTGTTTGCACTGTTGTGAACTGCCCAGAGAGGCCTGGCTGCCAGGCGGGTGGTATATAAATCCAGTGAATGAATGAATGAAAGCATTCTAATTGCATTCTTATCTTTGACCTTTCAACTCTTTAGCTCTCCTCATTCAAACTTCAACACAGAACTACTTTTTCAAACCCCTTGTTCTAAAAAGGTGATCTTCAAAGGCCTTAAAAAGAAAAAAATTCTCCAGGTACATCTTTTCAGGATAGGCACAAAGACTTGGGTTCTAGATTGAGTCAAACCTTAGGTCACATTGGAAGCTATAGTAATTCACTGAGGCTAATGGTAAGGTATTTTGGATAAATCATGCATAGGACAGAATCACTTAGGAAAAACAATAACACTAGAAAAATGGGAAGCAGTAGGAAGAGAGGATGACCCAACCTGAGATGAATTGAGTTAACTTGTAGGATCAAAGAGGGCCATTTACTCTAGAACTTTTGGAGGTCATAAATACAGAGGGTTTGCTGTACATTGGAAATGACTTGATAACATAACATACACATGTATGCATAGACTCACACAGAGAGCTTTTCAGGCAGGGCAGAAAAGTTGCTTCTGCTAGATTTTCCTCTTCACAATTAACTCCACTTTTTTGTTTGGACCTACATTAGAACCCGCCATATCCAAGCAAGATTGGCTCTGCCTCTCAGTGAATACTAAAATCTGTGGATAATAGTGAATGCTAAATCGTATAGCAATGGGGAAATGTTCCCCCTCCAGAAAAAAATATTTTAATGTGCATTACTGGAACTGGCCATGCTACATATAATATTTTTAGGCAGCAGATACTGAATCCACAGATATAGGGGTCCTCCTGCCCTTATGTGCCTACTTCATTTTTAAAAAGATCCATTTCTAAAAAGTGTATGGCAGCACTCATCGGGATTTGGTTCATATTTCGATCCCACTCCAGCACCTGAAGAGCTTTAGAGGCTAGAAATACAACAGAATAAGTTGTCTTGGTGGATGACCCCGATGGGGAATGGGACTGGGCAAGAACTTGGACAATTTGTAGAAGAAGTTCATCCTGTTTTAAGCAAGACATTTCAAATATGTGAAAAGCACCAGTTTTTGTTGCTCACTGCAGTTTTAAAATGCAAGACATTTAATTTGTTTATTATGAAAAAAAATAACCATTTTTGTTATGTTGGTACTTTTTTTTAGTGACTGAGATGGTTGGTTCTTTACCTCATCCAAATAATCACAATCACCCTCACTCATCTGTTGGATTCTATGATTCTATGATTCTATGATCTGTTGGATTAGAGCAGTGGTTCCCAACCTGGGGGATCAGGACCCCTTTGGGGGTTGAATGACCATTTCACAGGGGTTGCCAAGAGCCAGTGAAGAAAAAGGCACAAACGGCTTGGGTCTGGAGGAGGAGGGGGAGGAAGGTGGGAAAAAGCATGAGTTACAGCTTGATAGGTTGGAAGGGATATCAGTCAATGGCACCGGGGGCTGCGATTGGCTGAGGGTACCTGTAGAGGGAAGTTCTCCAAGGCAGCTGTGGCAGTGGCCTGCCAAAGGGGGCTTGCGGTCTCTTCCAAGCAGGGCAAGGGGTCACCACAATATGAAGAACTGTATTAAAGGGTCGCGGCATTAGGAAAGTTGACAACCGCTGGATTAGAGCTAAAGCTGCTAGGAAGTGCTAAATTTCTTCCCCAGCATGGGAGGTAGTATGAAGCAAAGTAATGTGAATGTCACCTGGTCTGAAGGTGATTTTCATCATATTCTTTTCACTACAAGGAACAGGGAAGGGCTTCAGGTACATGGCTGGAAGGGAAACAGATACAGTAGTTGATTATAAATCCTCTAATTCTTCATGACTGGTCAACTGGCTAGGCTTAATGACAGGTTGCATGCGTCTAAAAGGATGGCTAAACAGATCTTAGGTTTAAATCAGGCATGACCAAACTTTGGCCCTCCTGATGATTTGGACCACAACTCCCAGAATTCTAAGGATTGCCAATGGCAAAGGACTTTGGGAGTTGTGGTCCAAAACATCTGGAGGGCCGAAGTTTGGATATGCCTGGTTTAAATGATTCCTCTGGAGCACAGCTGTGGAAAAGGACTCAAGGAAATCACAGACAACTGAGAAACCTCTTATCCTGAAGTTATAAACAGAAGACAGGCATTACTGCTATTCTTTCAATCCATCACTTCTTTGGCTCAAACCAATAAATTCTTTAGGCAGCCAACTGACAATTGTGGCTTTTGAGTGACCACTCCTAATTTTTTATTGCCTTGTTATCTCCTTAGTTGGTCAGAAAATGGATACTCAGTCAGGATTATTAGGGTGATCTCTTTTCTTAATACGAACTATTTCGAGAGAAGAAAAATATGCTTGTCTTGCAATTAGCCTAATGAGAAAAGGGTTCTGGACACTGTTAAACTGATCCATCTTGGGTTCTTGGCTTCACACTTTCTCAGCCAGCTGTGACATCTCTCTTTCTCTTCTGTTTCTGCTTCATCTGCTTTAACACCCTCACCCGTGCTGCTGCCCCTCTCAAGCTTCTGCTGGCAATTTTAGCAGAAGTCTTGAAAAATCCGTCTGAGTCCAGGGTGCCAGTTTCATCGCGGAGAGTCAGCAGGGAAATTATGTGCTCTTGTCTCAGTCTTGCAGATTATGCCCGGGCAGATGACATCACATATGTGGAAGCCGTAATCTCAAAGGAGCATCTCAACGGAATCGTTCTTCTTGAGCAGTTTCCAGATTGTGAACTCGGGGTAAAATATGATGCGTTCTTTGGAGCAAGCCGGGTAAACTTTTTCAAGGTCGAAATCAAGCTACCCAGCCTTTGAAGGTGGATAGCTTTTAAGGCAAATGGTTTTTGTGGGTTGTATAACACCGGAATGAAGAGCGTAACACTAGGAATCAAGAGATTTACAAACTGTCAGTCTATATTGATCACACAATTCTCCAGACAGTGGTTGTTGGACAAAAATGTAGATACGTAGAGGGCTTATACCTAGATCTTCTAGGGTAGAAGCTCCTGGACTTTCTGAGTGGCAGGGATGGTGAGACCATTTCCCTCCTACCTCACCCCCTTAAGGCTTCTGTGTTTCCTCTGAACTTAGCTGCAATTATCGCAGGAAATGTATATTTTCCAGGAAATGTAGATTCTGCAAGACATTTCTGAAGTACTGTAAATTACCATATTTTTCATGCATACGACACTATTTTTTTCTTAAATCGTGGCATGGAAAATTAAAGGGCATCATATAGACAGATGTAAACATTTCCAGGGGAGACAGTGGGGTGGGAGAAAGCCAAAATGACATTATTGCTGTATTCTGACAACTCCTCTCTGCTTTGTTTTTGCTAGTAGGGATGGGCATAAAACGAAAAATTATGTTTCATTTTGTTTCCTTTCATCCCCCCACATTTTTTGTTTCATTTCATACAATTTTTTTTTCAAAATAATTCGTACAAAACAAACCACTAACGAAATGGTTTGTGTGTGTGTTGGGGGGCTGGAAAGTGGCAGAGGGAAACCCCCCCTCTCTGAAGCCCTGCCTGCCAGCTGATCAGTGCTGGGGTGGGGGAAATTTCCCCCACCCTAGTGCTGATCAGCTAGCAGGTCGGCCTTGGGGGAGGTGGATTTTTTTTAAAAAAAACCCATGCCTTTAAAAAAAACTTTTCCCTCCCCCCAAGCCCCTCTGCCAGCTGATGGGTGCTGGGGTGGGGAGAAAAGGTTCCCCACAGTGCCAATCAGCTGGCAGGCGGGGCTTGAGGTAGGGAAAAAAGGTTTTTTAAAAATGCCTGGGTCTCCCCCCTCCACCATAGCACCGATCAGCTAGCATGCAGGGCTTGGGGGGGGGACTTTTTTTAAAGCCCGTAGCTTTAAAAAAAAACTTCTTGAGAAAAGTTCTGATATTGGATTGGAGATTCCTTTTTGGAAGGAAGCCAGTCTGGTCGCGTGATATCAGAGAAGGTAAAATCATCAGCCATCTATTAGCCAGAATGGTTGCAAAAATTTTGTAATCCACATTTAGGAGGGCAATTGGCCTGTAATTCTGTATCAAATCTTTGGATTTCCCTTCTTTGGGAATCAGTGTCGTATGTGATGATTTCCAGGAATCTGGTATATCTTCGCCTTCAAATATAGATGTAAAGAGATTTTTCATATTTCCAGAGATTGTCTCCGAAAAATTTTGTAAAATATGGCTGGTATTTGGTCAGGTCCAGGCGCTTTATTCAATTTTTGATGATTAATAGCCTCTGTTATTTCCATCATTGTGATAGGAGCATTCGTCTGGGCTCTCTGTTCTTCAGGAAGTTTTGGAAAGTTGGCTTGTTCAAGATATTGGAAGATAGCATCTTTGTCAATCATCTCCGGCTAGAATAATCTTTGGTAATATTCCTCTATGATTTTTTGGATTGGTAGTTGCTCTGTCTGATTTTCCCCAGTTTTGTCTTTGAGTGAAAATATGAATTTTTGTGATTGTACCTTTTTTAACCTATACGCTAACCATCTACCTGGTTTGTTTGCATTTTCCACAAAATTCAGTTTGGCCATCTTAATTTTGTGAGCTATATCTGCAGTCAGGATCAGGTTGAGTTCATGCCTACAAGAGGCCAGGTCTTTGTTCAGCTTATCATTACGGGAGTCTTGTGTTAAGTCCATTTCAAGCTTTTTCATCATATTAAGAATTGATTCATATTTCTTTTTCCTCTCTTTATTCCGTCTTGCCATATATTGGATAACAAATCCTCTGAAGTATGGTTTAAAGGCATCCCATACCGTTTTGAGTGGTGTACCCTTATTTAGATTAGTTTCAAAATACAAGTTCAGATCTCTAGCAGCCTCTGAAATGAATTCTTTATCAGTCCAAAGAGTTGAGTTAATTTTCCAGTGCCTGGGCATACCTGAAGATTTCAGTATCCATAAAATGGCATTGTGATCAGATAACATTCGGGGTAAGGGTTCTATATCCCTTGTATTTAATAGAAGATCAGATGTGGCCCAACACATATCTATACGGGAGAAGGAAGCATATTGTCTTGAGTAAAAGGTGTAACCATCTTTTAGTGGATTTTTCCTTCTCCAGATGTCATGAAGTTCTAGAATATCGGACATGTCCAGGAACGATTTGGGCAGTGTGGAAGATGAAGTCTTGAATTTTTTCCCTTTTGGTGTTTTCCTGTCTACTGAGGGAATGTGTACAGCATTAAAATCTCCCAATATTATAAGCTGATGATTCCCATATTGCAACAGTTTCTGAGCCAGTTGTTCAAAAAAGGTTTGTCTTCCATGTTTATCGTTGGGGGCGTATATACCAGCGATAGTTGTTTCTTTAGATTGAATTTTTACTTGGACAAGAATCCATCTGCCTGATTCATCTTTTTCCAGAAGGGTTGGGGAAAGCTCTGGTTTAATATACAGTGCCACCCCATTTTGCTTCTATTCTTTGTTTGATGTGGAAAATAGCTTTCCCAATTTATTTTGTATTAAATAATGTTCATGTTTTCTCAATATGTGGGTTTCCTGTAAGCAGATGATTGAACATTGTTGTTTTTGGAGGAAATTGAAAGTTTTCCGACGTTTCTGCGGGGTGTTCAAACCATTGATATTCCATGTTAGAATTTTTTGAGCCATCTTACTACTTCCAACGATATTTCTTCTTCCCTGATTTTGGCCTGAGATAGTGCTTCGGCCTGGCGCCTCCCACTGCGCCACAAGAATCTTGGTCATGCTTTGAAGTCTCTTGTTTCGAAGTCTGATTGTCACGGTTGTCATCTTTGGTAGTGGTTTGAGTCCCGGTCGTGTCCTCACCTTCAGTGGAGGATGATGAAGAAGAAGAGGGGGAGTAACCCAACTTCCTTGCATTTTTTTCAACGAAGGCTCTAGCTTTCTGATGGGATTCAATTTTCTGTAGTTTACCTTCCCATTGGAAGGACAGACCTTGGGGGTAGAGCCACTTATATCTTATGTCATGCTTGAGCAGAAGTTTGGTAAGAAATGTATATTCTTTCCGCAGTAGGCGAACCTCCCAAGGGACATATTTCAGTATTGTCACTTTGGATTTGTCACTTTGGATCCCTACCTCAGGAGGGAGTTTGTTTCTTCTGGTATAAGCCGTTGGTTGACGGTAGATCAAGTCTACCTCGTGAAGAAAGTCTTCAACAGGTGCCTCTAGTAGGGTGCCCAGGCTGTCTCCAACTGTGGTGTAGAGGTTTTCATCTTTGTCCACAGTAAGGTTTTGAATTCTTAGAATTTTGGAAGAGGCTTCGATTTCCTGTGTAAGAACCAGTCTACTTGTTGATTCCATTGTGGCTTCAATTTCTCCAAGACAAAAGTCAGTGACATTCATGTTCTCTTCCAACGCTTGTAAACGACCACCAAAAGTTTCTAGTTTTGCGTCCACATTCGAGAAACCCTCTTTCATTTCTGCTCTTAAGTTGGAAAACCCCGTGCTTTGGTCTGAAATCATTTTAACCTGAGTAAGATTCAACTGATTAAGATTAATTTCCCCCACCCTAGTGCCGATCAGCTAGCAGGTCGGCCTTGGGGGAGGTGGATTTTTTTTAAAAAAAACCCATGCCTTTAAAAAAAACCTTTTCCCTCCCCCCAAGCCCCTCTGCCAGCTGATGGGTGCTGGGGTGGGGAAAAAAGGTTCCCCACAGTGCCAATCAGCTGGCAGGCGGGGCTTGAGGTAGGGAAAAAAGGTTTTTTAAAAATGCCTGGGTCTCCCCCCTCCACCATAGCACCGATCAGCTAGCATGCAGGGCTTGGGGGGGGGACTTTTTTTAAAGCCCGTAGCTTTAAAAAAACTTCTTTCCCTCCCCCCAAGTGGCTTACAGATGGAACAAAATGGTTTGTTTCAACAAAAAAACACCATTTCATTTCATCTGTAATGAAATGCTGCTTCCTCGTGTTGTTTTGTTTTGTTTCATTTTGTTATGTAATGACATGACAAAACAGCATTTCGTTTTTTCATTTTGTACCCATCCCTATTTGCAAGGACTTGAGCTTTCGTTTTTATAGGGAAATGCTTGGGGGTAGAGCAACCCTTTAATAAGTTTGTTTTCAGGCAAAAGAGAAGGGTCCGATGCTACAAGAAGAAAGCAGAGAGGCATCTAATGCATCTTAAAACTGGGGGCATCTAATACACAGTAGTGTCTTATAGATGGGATAATACAGCATTTATCGATGGTGTGGTCTTGAATGGGCAGTTAAGAGAATCTGCTTTACAAAACAGCTTGCTCCTCATTTGATGATATTGACCAATCCAGCTGTTTGCTTGTTTGCCTCTTCTTGGCAGGGGATGGCTAAGTCTCTCAAGTTCACAGTTTAAACTACAAAGAGTCTTATGGTTCCTTAAAATCTCGTGGGTTTCCAATCTCGCTCTGCACAGGACAATGATAATAAAGATCTATCTATCTATCTATCTATCTATCTGATAATTACGGCATTCGTAGATCACCAGATGCAAAAAATTAAATTAAAATTAAATTAGATTTAAAATAACCCAAAGGGCATCTCAGAGCTCATTTATTTGTACTTATCAGCAATTAAGCAACAAATATAATATTTACTTGTGCTTGACACAGAGCAGTGCAGCAGTAGCGTGCAGATAAAATGTCAGTATTGATATAAAGTATTGCAGAGTTAGGTTATGAAGAGACAATGACAATGGGTAGAGTAAAAGCTCATATATTCATATATACATCAAAAATATATACAGCATAACAATCAAGCAATATTTACAACAGACAAACAGAGTGTGGGGTTCTGTTCTCACCATAACAGACCCACCTAACAAATGGAAAGCTAGTGCTTTTTATACAGTTCAGTACCCATCAGATGTGAGTCATCACTAATTACAATCTGATGCAATCTGATACAATCATGATGCTATAAATTCTTTCACCTGTGCTTCATCACATAACATGCCTGTGATTACTTATCTCTTACACTTGTGAATTAACATCATGAGTCTGCAGAATCTAACTGCCTCCATTTTACAATTCTCTTTCCACTATCTGTTAAATATACATAACATATATTTTATCAACTTTTACATATCTTGACAGTACTAGCCATTGGTTATTGGGTTTATTCTTGACATCCAAAGAAGGAGGAAGGTACGAATGAAGCCTACTGGTACCCCACCCCCCCAAAAAAAAAGCAGAGAAGAAAAAGAACTAAACCCACAGAAGTGACAGAAGAAAATGGAAGGACAAAAAGCAGAATTATTTGGTGACAGCAAATAATGATGAAATACTGACCTCTTAAAAGTGCTCTCCAAAAGGCTGAAGGCCAAAGTCAGACGGACAGACCTGCTGGCAGTTACACTGTTATCATATGTAATACTCTGGATAGGGGAAAGATTCTATTACAGTATTCAATCTACTGTGGATACAGTGACTTTTGGTGTATTTAAGGGAACTCTCAAGTTTATATTTGCGTTCCAAGAGTTGCCAAGGAAGCAAAAGGTAGAAATTCACTTTGGACAAGCAGAGAGACTGACAAAAAGATAGACATAGTTTTAGCTTATAAAGAAAAGTAACCCTTAGTGGTAATATGTCTAAACACATGCATGAAATATTTAGCCATTGCTCCATCAGAAGGAACATGAAAACCTTATTTACCATGACAGGAAAAATCTAAGAATTAGGCACTTGTGTTGTCTGCCAGCAAGATGGTGTTTTCAGCATATCTCAAAATTTTGATGTTTCTCCCATCAGATTTCACTTCTTTTTCTACTAACTATAGTGTGGCTTTCCATGTGATATGTTCTGTGTACATATGGTACAGATAAGGTGATGAAATGCACACTTGTCTGACACTTTTGCCTACAGGAAACCATTCTGTCTCTCCATATTCCACCCATGATCCAGACAATCAAAGGCTTTGTTGTAGTCTATAAAGCATGGGCTGGTCTTCTTCTGAAATTCTTTGGTGTTCTCCGGTAGCCATTGGATATTTGCAATGTGATCTCAAGTATCTCTTTGAATCTCCTATTGCAGTCGACTCTAGTTCACTGACACCAAGCCCTGCAATGTAGAAACATAAAAAAGGATTGAAATCTCCTTTCATATACCCTCCCTCTCCACATAGGAGTGGGGGTAAGCAGAAATTTTCAGACTTTGTTTTTAAGGGGCATATCGCTAAATTGATCTGCCACTGAAGTTAACCTTAATCTTAGAACCGCTGAGTGGGAAGGGACCGTATGGCTTGCAGAGTGTGATTCAGCACTGTGATTCAGCCCTTGCTTTTAAAGGATATGTTTGGTGGAGACACAGGAAACAGCCAGGTTGGTTCCATCTTTGCTGTCCTTCCACAAGTAGACAATCACATTTTCCTCCAGGCAGGCTTTCCCTTTGTGACTGGTTGTCTGAAGTTTCTTTAAATATTTTTTTTTGCATCAGCTGTTTTTAAATGTGTTTTAGCATTGATTTTATTTATCATTTTAAATATAATATTTGTTTTATTATTTTGAAATATTATGTATACTTGCTGTTTTAAGCTTCCAAATATTGTCTCTTTTATTGCTTAAGCCACCTGGGGTCCTTTTTAAAGAAGAAAGGTGGGGTAATAAATATGAATGAATGAATGAAATGAATGAACAACTACATTCAAAGACTACTTCTCCAACAAAGATGATAAGGAAATTGGAGGCTAAATTGTATGAAGAATGACTAAAAGAACTAGACATGTTTAGCCTGATGAAAAGAAGACTGAGGGGAGATATGATAGCAGTCTTCCAATACTTGAAGGGTTCCCATGGGGAAGAGGGCACTGATTTAGTCTCAGTTGCACCTGAGGGTATGACAAGAACCAGTGGGTGGAAACTCATCAGAGGGAGAGCCAACCTGGAAATAAGGAGAAATTTTCTGACAGTGAGAATCGTTAAACAGTGGAACAGCTTGCCCCACAATGTTGTGGGTGTCCCATTGCTGGAGGTTTTCAAGAAAAGATTGGACAGCCATTTGTCTGGGATGGTATGGGGTCTCCTGCCTTGGGCATGGGGTTGTAGAAGACCTCCAAGGTCCCTTCCAACCCTATGATGATATTATGATACTATGAAATATTTACTTACTGTTAAGAGTTTTAAAACATAAATTAAGTTTCTTATTTTTTTTTTAAAAAAATAAGGTACTAAATAAAACCCTGAATGCTCCAAGCTAATGGCTTTCAAAGCTCTGGGTTCCTTAAGCATGCGGCTGTGCTTCCTGCCTACGCTGCCCTAATTCTAATCTGTCACACATGCCGTAAAACAAGCTCAACTAATTACTCGAGACCACTCGGCTAATGGGGTTGACCGTGTGCCTTCTTTCCTTGAAGAGCTGCTCTCTGGCATGAGAAGAGAGAGAAAGACAAATTGAACCCTGCACGCAAAGTCAGCACAGACCTGACTACATCAATAGCACATGGTAGAACCCAAATACAACTAAACGTGCGTTGGAGCTGAAGAAGGCAAAGTTTATAGTCGATAAAGCTGGGTAATTACTTGTGGAAAGTAACAACGTATTGCTCCAAAGGTCCTCAAAGTGGTTTTGCTAACATTAGGATTGCATTTTTTAAAAAAGCAAATCTACCTTCCAATTTCTTAAATGCAACTGAAAATTGCTTCTCAGTCATTTAAAAAAGAAATCTAGTGGGAACCAGCCAAATGACCTGTGCTACAAAACATATTCACCTCCTTTCCACTTCAACATGCATGGCGGAGCCTGGGGCAGCAGTATAAAGGAAGAGTCTGAGCCAGCACTTGAACCATGTCATCCTCCTCCTCCACCACATAATAAGGCTGTGTCATAGAAGTAGGAAAAAATGTTACAAGGCAAAAGGAGTGAAGTGATTCCTTTGTAATTTAATTTGATTGTTTATCAAACTTTGGGGAATACAGTGAGAAGAGAAGACAAAGTGGAACAGATAATAATGCCAGAGAGATTGAAGACAGAATGAAAAGAGGAGGACCAAACAGGAAGATTTAGGGCGTTTATACACGACCCCTAAGCTCCGCTGCAAATGGCTGCAAGCTCTGGAGCTTAAAAATGTTTCCCCACCAGCTCCGGAGTTTGCAGACAATTAAGTGCGACCCCGCCCACTTTAGCGCGACCCAGCGCACTTTTCTTGTACCTTCTCTTTGGAGGTGAAAAATCTTTGATGTGGTGCAACGATAGTGAGTGCGGGGCTCTCCTCGCTTCTGTTTGCTGCTTTTTGGCTCCCGCCCCTTTAAGAGCTACTTTTACAGAGACGAGGGGGTTGGACTTGATGGCCTTACAGAGACGAGAGGCAGAATGAGGTGAGCGGCATGCTTTTCTTTCTCTTTTTCTCCCTCCCTCATGCAGCCAGCAACCAGGGAGTGCGGAGGGGGTGGGGACAGAGGAAGAGCGACGAACCCCTAAGATCTCTGGTCCGAATTTTAGTGGCCAGCGGATCTTAGGGGTCGTGTAAAAAGGCCCTTACTCAATAAGGGAAGCTACAG
This sequence comes from Phrynocephalus forsythii, assembly GCA_029282475.1. Classification (NCBI taxonomy): domain Eukaryota; kingdom Metazoa; phylum Chordata; class Lepidosauria; order Squamata; family Agamidae; genus Phrynocephalus; species Phrynocephalus forsythii. The sequence continues at coordinate 120,601,481 of JAPFRF010000004.1, forward strand.
GACTACAAGATGTAAACAGGGCTATTTAATGCAAGGACCCTGTGGAGGCCACTAATTTGTTGGGCTACCGTAGGCCACAAGCAACCAGATGGCACATGGCAACAACAATGTACTTCTACCTTGGTGAGGCAGAAAATAAACTAACTCCAATTAACTAGTCATTTGTTAACTACTCTGCATACAGCAGGCATGGGCACCTTCAGATGGTCCAAAGCCAATTCCAAATTCCTGTGAACCACCAGAGGGTATCCTGGCTTCCAAAATGGAGCAAAAAATTGTTTCTCAAACTTGGCTTCTGGTCTCATTTTTTGTACCTTTGGGATCCCGAATTCCATTTTTGGGGGCAACATCACCTTATTTGGAAGCTTCCTTCCGTCTTTTTGCAGAAGCATCTTCTGGCAGAGAAGCATCTGGGGACCGTACAAATAAGCCCGAGGGAACACATGTGGTCCCTGATATATGGACCGCTCATCATGTAAACAAGTATCAATGGATTAAAACGCTGGGTGGACTTTATGAAGTCCAGGGCAAAGAAAGAATGGCTGGGAATGAAAGAAGAAGTGTCTACCCACTCGATATCTGGGGAAAATAATCTGAAGAATACATGAACACATCATTCCAGGTTTTGTTCAGTTTGACATTTCCTTTCTGGAAACTATCTAGTTTTTTGTAATAACACATTCATTTGCAAATTTTTCCTGCATCTTCAAATGGTTGGTCAAGATTAATCCCCCCCAATGAATCCCAGTTCTTTCTCCCTACAAACTGCTGTAGTGAATTATTCTTAAATATGAAAAATAAGAATCCTTAGAGGTTTTAGCTCACTAATTCTATATTTCATCTTATTTCAAAGCCACAGAAGATCTCAAGATTTCACCCAGCTCAGTACTTGAAAGTAGAATTGAGGTAATTGTGTTTGCCTAAGCCTGAAGGCTGGCCATGTGCTGGATAAACAGCATATTAACTTCCTTCCAAAATAATTTCCTTACAAAGACAACTGTATTTAAAAGCCACATGCCTAGCTTCTTTTGTATCCAAGTAAATATTGTTTTAAGTAAGTAAGAGGTAATAATGCCCAGTGTAACAGATTAGAACTCAGAACACCTGGGTTCGGATCCCAACTTTGCCATAATATGTGCACATTAACCACTCAAGTGGTGGCAACAATACCTGTGAGACAAAGGTGAAAGGTGTTTTGCAGTTGGCTCTGCCATTTCAAGGTTAGAGGTCAAGAGTCTTCTTTGTCATGCCCATCGTGACACAATGGTTTTGTGGCCACTGTATGATATCACAACCATGCATGGAAGGAGGCTGCCCAAAATCTGGGGCAAAGTGAATAATTTCTGACCGGCATTTGCTTCTCCTTGAAAGCAATCATAGCATCATAGAATAATGGACTTGGAAGATGCTACAGACAGTTCGCCTTCATATAGGACTAGCCATGTAGTGTGATGTTTCCAGTTCCACATCAAGCAGCTGGGAGATTCTGAGGGAACTGCCAATCTCCCAGGGTGCAAACTCAGGGTGCATAGAGAAGAAACTTCACAAGGGTTCAGAATAACATACCTAGGTGGAGAGGGAGCTAATTAGGGTCCTTGTCCAATCAGGAGCAACTAAAACCATCAGGCATGATAACATCCTCTTTGCTTCCCAGGAACAAAGCAAAAGAGGAATGTATCATTCTCCTGGCTCTCCCTTATTCCCTCTGACAATGGGACTTTCTGAGATACACGCCCCAGAAATCAGACTTGCAAATTAAGCTTACATTTACAGACTTGCAAGTTTAAGCCAAACAGCCTGGAATGTCTGTGAAGATTCTCAGTCATTTAGGTGAGTTTATCTGGAAGTTGAGTCATGGCAACTGGACTTCTTTTCTTGAGAGATTTGAAACTTTTCGCTGCTCACCCAAGCAGCTTTTTCCGTCTTGAAATGGCAACTTCCAAGTCCAACAGCCAAACGAAAACCACCCATCCCAACACACTAGAGGGGATGACACAACAAGTCCCCAGGAACCATATGTTGATGCCAGTTCCAGGCAGGGAATTGATATTACACTAAACGGCCCCCAAAGAGTAACTTCCAAGTAGGGTAAGCCAACTAAGTCATGCCTGACTTGAGACTAGAGGGGCATGCTGCAGGAGGTCAAAAGTCCCAGTCATAGTTTTCTGGCTCTCAGAAACTCCAGGACATGCTGTTATGGAGCCTTGACCGCAATTACCCATGGTAGAAAGGGTCACTTCCTTTTCTACTCACAATAATTGGTAGCATCTGTGATTGATGGAATAACTTGGATGCAGAGAGTGTTTATTGTACTCTGGACTTCTTGCCCATCAGGGAATAGAGTGAGGGAAAGGCCCACCATCTTTTCCTTAGTCCTCCCCTCTAAGTCTTGAGAAGCCAGTATATGCTCCAACAACTGAGCTGGAAGCCAGTGGTGTGGTGAATTTTTCAGTCGTGACAGAATGTTGCTGTGCTCGAATGAGGGAAACTAACCTTTAGAAAACCTGTTCTCCATTTCCCTGAATCGGTTGCACTTTTTACTCCAATTATCTGTAAATGACGCCGGCGGGAGGCATTTTATTGTTATCGAGCATCATCAAGACAAATCAGAAAATAAAATCTGTTTGTGCTGGGACAAAGTTTACTGTGCTGTTTACCTCTTCCTTATATTGCTGCAAAGACCTCTGGGCTAGAGATGGGCACGAACTGGAAGAATGATGAATCAGAGAGATTCACAGTTTGTGGCCATCCACAAACCATGACCCCCCCCCCCGAATCCCATAACAATGAATTGGTTTGTGGTTCATTTTTCCAGTTTGTGCCTTGATCAGGGGGGAGGGGGATGTAATGCCTTCACCCCCTCTGCGCCTTGTCCATCCTTTCCCCACTCCCCCTGTCACCAGCTAGGGAGGCAAGGGGGCAGGGCCATCCATTTTGCCGAAGAAAAAAAATCTTAGCACCAACTGGGGGGGGGATGAGTGGTGCTTTGTTTCATTTTGTCAACATGGGAGCCATGAATTTAACAACAAAACAGCCTGCCTTGTGGGGGGTTTGTGGTTTGTAGTTCAGTTTGTACCCATTTCTTCTCCTGAGACTGAAGCCTACAAAGGTGCCTCTTTGCTTGCACCAAATCTGGCAACAAATGTGGAAACCATTCCTGCTACTTTCATATCATTCTGTCGAACTTAAGTTCAGCCAGACCCCAGCTGCTTCCCTGTGCAACAGTCAGCTTCAAGGCTTTGGCACATAACCAATGCTCTAAGGAGTCATAGGGTTTTGTTACAGTGGCACCTTGTATAAAGGAATTAATTCGTTCCAAATGAAATTTATACAAATTTCCCAAAGGAATGCATTGAAAACAGAGTAATCCCTAATCATGACAATTTTATGTTGTATGGATTTGCCCAATAGACAATTCTGTTAAACGAATTTCCCCTATCTCCAGAATTTTTTATGTTGTACAGATTTTATGTTATACAAACTGTTTCTTATACAAGGGTCCACTGTACCTGGCTTAAGGGGACTGGCTTTAAAGATCTTTCTTTGCAACCTCAGATGGAGAGGTGTTTAGGCAGGTCTCTAGTACTGAAATAGAGTAGAGGCTTACCTCTTTCTGTGCCACATTTATAATTTCCTGATATCTCATGTTTCTTTTATCTGCCCGGTGTCACCACACTCTCCTCCCTCTGTTTCAACCAATGGGAGTCAAACACCATGAGAACATAGATTAAAAAAAAACAAAAGAGAAAAAGAAACAAAAAAAATTATGGGACATTCAAGACCAGCTACGAAGCTTTCGTGGATCAAATCCACTTCCTCAGACATAAAGGAGAGAATACTTGACTATCATATTTGAACATAGTCCCATGAGCAGGTAGAGATACAGATAATAAACTGAGTGATGGTACATTCATAAAGGAATAGGTCATTGGAATAACATGTGAATAACAAGACACAAGTGGTGAACTGTGTGAATCATTGCCCCTATTTCACTCTCAGTGATGACTTACGAGGTGATATCCAGTGTGGTGCTGTGGATAACGGGATGAACTAGGACTCTGGAGAAAATAATTCCGGTCCCACGTAGACATTGAAACTCATTTGGTGGAGGCAGTTTGGAATTGGTGAAACCATTCCTTAAACATCTTCCTTACCTTGAAATCCCCATGAGGGTTGCTGCAAATCAGGTCTGACTTGATGGCACATCACAAGAACAGCAAGCGGAGGGAGGGTGGCGAGGAGAAAAATATTTCAATGTGAGCTGATGACTTGTCCTGTTTGACTCTCAGGCAATGACAGGGGTAGCTTCCTCAAGCAATTCTAGGTAACCCCCCCAATTATTTTGGAGATGATTGGGTTTCAGGAGGCTGAGTGATTAAGGTCCAAAGGGACTCTGGGTATTTAATTGAAGGAGTGTGTTTGCCACGTGTTCCCAATATAGAGGTTAAGCTGATTAATTAACCCCTATATTGGGATCGTGAGCCGAACACACTCCTTCAATTAACTACCCAGACCCCCTTCAGGGCTTTATAACTCAGTTCCCTAGGCACCTAACCTTTCCAAATTTTGGGGGATTACCTAGAATTGCTTAAGGCAGCTACCACTGCAATTCCCATGCTGAAACATGGTACTGAAACAGAGTAGAGGGTTACCTCTACTTCAAAAATATGGATTGCATCCATTTTTTGGCATGAGAATGGCAGTGGTAGCTTCCTCAAGCAATTCTATGTAACCCACTCCTACAAAATTGGAGAGGGTAGGGTTTCAGGGGACTGAGTTATGAAGCTCCAAAGGGGGTGCCCCTAGGAAACAATCTAATTGGAATCAGAAGCCAAGCTGTGGCAGCATTATCGCTTGCCTGACTGGCTTCGAACTCAATGAGAAAGAATTTTTTCCTAGGGCAACCCACTTTGGAGCTTCATAACTCAGCTCCCTGACCCCCAAAACCTTTCCAAATTTCAGGGGGTTACCTAGAATCGCTTGAGGAAGCTCCCCTGTCATTTTGGTCTGTTAGGACCCAGGGGAACATAGTGTTTTGTTTCATTTCATAACAAAACTGCTTTAAAATTTATTACAAATGAAACAAAACTACTACAGAAACAAAACAAAACAAAACAAAATGCTATTTTCTGTTTTGTCCCCATCTCTATAGGTTTTTAACGTGGACTCCACTTTATAGGTACAAATCTCAACTTTTTTTAAAAAAATGAAGGAATCCCATAAACACCAGAAAATTAAGAGTCAGAGATTGATAGAACAATAGTTAACTAAAAATAGGTATTCTATAACCAAGTCTCCAACCCTGGCAGTTAAGCTAATACTGTATTTTTTTTTTTTGCTAAAATCAGGACTACATGCAACTCTGAGGAAATTTTTGCAAGCCACAGAGCATTTCCCCTCAGCCCTGAAATATTTATATTTTAAGAAATATATTTGACAGGAACGCCCCCTTATACCATTTGGTAGGTTTAAGTGGCCATTGTAGCAAGCTTTTCATTACACCATCAAGAAATCTAGAAAAGGACATGTGATGAGATGCAAGAAGACAGATGTCTATATTGAGGAGCTTGCGGTCTTGAAACTGATGTAAAGGAGACAAAATAATGGAAGAAAGAGGACGCAGGGTGATAGGAGACGAGCAAGGGTTTGTTTCAGTTAAGCTTAATTGTTTTAAGACAACATTCATTAGTAAGACTGAGATGTGGAAGGTCCACAAGAAAAAAAATAAGAAAATATCACCAAGCATAAGAATATGTCTTTCCATTGTCTGCAAAACCCATGGCTTCCTGTTGAATGTGATGCCCGTGGTGAAGGACAGGGAAGGAGTCTCCCCAAAGAGTGCAAAAAACATGGCGAGTACACGTGGGCATCCCATGGGCAGCAATGTGCAGCCAGCAAATCCTTTCAAACCAAGGCTGAGATAATCTACACTGTTATATCCTCAATTATTATGCATTGGTGTGAAAATGTGACAATGAAGAAAGTCAACAGGAAATAATAATAATATATTTCATTGAAATATTGTCCTGTAGATACTCTGGATCATTAGAAAGATGAACAACGGGTGCTAGATCACATCAAGCCCTCGGGGAGAAAGGGGCCATAAAACTAAAGATTATTATTATTATTATTATTATTATTATTATTATTATTATTATTATTATTATTATTATTATTATTATTATTATTATTATTATTATTATTAACCACACAGCTAACTACGCTGGATTTTGTAATACAAATCACCAGTAATACAAATCAACGCTTCCCAAGCGTTTAGGACTATGCGATGTATCGGCGAACTATGTGAGCAGATCCCAGTAAGGAAGCTTTCTGCAGCTGACTGATGGTGACTTTGTCAACTCCAATTTCTTCTAAATACTTGCTTAGCTCTTTAGGCACTGCACCCAGCGTACCAATTACCACTGGGACCACCTGTACTGGTTTATGCCAGAGTCTCTTGAAGTTCAATTTTCAGATACTGATATCCGGTAATCTTTTCAAGTTGTTTCTCTGTGACTCTACTATCACCTGGTATAGCAACATGATCCACACTTTTTTCTTCTCCACAATCACAATGTCTGGGGTATTATGCTCCAAACCCCTGTCTGTCTGTATTCAGAAGTCCCAAAGTAATTTTGCATGCTCATTTTCAGTCACTTTTTCAGGCTTATAATCCCACCAGTTCTTTGCTATGGGCAAATGATAGTTCTGAGTCTGACACAAATTCCAGTGGACCATTTGAGCCACTACATTATGACTGTAATCAGTCTGAGCAATTTTCTTGCAACAACTCAATATATGGTCAATAGTTTCATCTGCCTCTTTGCAGAGTCTACATGTGGGGACTCAGCTGATTTTTCTATTCTAGCCTTAACTGCATTTGTTCTGATAGCTTTTTCTTGAGCTGCAAAAATCAGGGCTTCTGTCTCTTTTTTTCAGTGTTCCATTGGTGAGCCATAACCAAGTCTTTTCCTCATCTACTTTTCCTTTGATTTTTTTCAAGGAACTGCCCATGCAGTGCTTTATTATGCCAGCTATCAGCTCATATTTGCATTGATGTTTTCCTGTATTGACCCTTTGTTTGCTTTACTTTAAACACCTCCTTGTTCTTAACCTCCAATAATGCTGGCTCTGTACTATTTTTTACATAATCTGCCAACATATGTTTCTCTTCTTCAACTGTCTGCTTCACTTGCAGAAGACCTCTACCACCTAATTTTCTAGGTAAATACAGCCTGTCAACATCACTTCACTGCGTGGATATTATTATTATTATTATTATTATTATTATTATTATTATTATTATTATTATTATTATTATTATTATTATTTTCATTGGCATCCTTCAGTCTCGAAAGACTATGGTATCATGCCTGGAGTAGAGATCCTAAAAACAGCACCTAGTGTGACTAAATAGACCAATTCGGGAATGGCAGTCTCTACCGCACTGGGGGCAGATGTATTCTGTTTCCTGCCTGGTCCTCGAGTTTCGTTCTTTCCGTGCCTGCCTCTTTTCCTCTGCCTGTTGGACAAATGCCTCTTCAAATTTATGTAGACCATGCTGTATCTCTTGTCTCCAGACAGTGCGATCGGAGGTCAGGGTTTCCCAGCTGTTGAGGTCCATTCCCAAGGCCTTCAGGTCCCTCTTACAGATATCCTTATACCGCAGCTGTGGTCTCCCTCTGGGGTGCTTTCCCTTCATTAGTTCTCCATATAGAAGATCTTTTGGGATCCGACCGTCATCCATTCTCACAACGTGTCCAAGCCAGCGTAGGCGTCGCTGTTTCAATAAAGTGCACATGCTAGGGATTCCAGCTCGATTCAGGACTATGCTATTTGGAACTTTGTCATGCCAGGTAATGTTGAATATTCGCCTAAGACAGAGCATATGGAAGGTATTAAGCTTTCTTTCCTGTTGAGCATGGATGGTCCAAGACTCGCTGCAATACAAAAGTGTGCTCAGTACTCAAGCTTTATAGACCTGTATCTTTGTATGTTCTGTCAGCTTCTTATTGAGCCATACTCTCTTTGTTAGTCTGGAAAACATAGTTGCTGCTTTACCTATACGTTTATTCAGCTCAGACTCTATTGAGAGTGTATCTGAGATAGTTGAGCCACAAAGTCATGGATATTATTATTATTATTATTATTATTATTATTATTATTATTATTATTATTATTATTATTATTATTATTATTATTATTATTATTATTACCAATCACTAGTCGAATGCTTCCCAAGCGTTTAGGACTCAGTGCTGTATCAGCGAATTATGCGAGCAGATCCCAGTAAGATGGCTTTCTGCATCTGACTAATGGTGACTTTGTCCACTCCAATTTCTTCTAAATACTTGCTTAGCTCTTTGGGCACTGCACCCAGTGTGCCAATTACCACTGGGACCACCTGTACTGGTTTATGCCAGAGTCTCTGAATAATAATAATAATAATAATAATAATAATAATAATAATAATAATAATAATAATAATAATAATAATAATAATAATAATAATAATAAACCACACAGCTAACTGCGCTGGATTTTGTAATACAAATTACTAGTTGAACGCTTCCAAAGCATTTAGGACTATGTGATGTATCGGCAAATTATGCGAGCAGATCCCAGTAAGGCGGCTTTCTGCAGCTGACTGATGGTGACTTTGTCAACTCCAATTTCTTCTAAATACTTGCTTAGCCCTTTAGGCACCACACCCAGCATGCCGATTACCACTGGGATCATCATCATTATTATTATTATTATTATTATTATTATTATTATTATTATTATTATTATTATTATTATTATTATTATTATTATTATTATTATTATTATTATTATTATTTTCAATATAAGCCCGAGTAAAGCTGTCTCATGTTGGGCATACCACAAAAAGGCAAGACTTGCTGGGAAAAGTTGGAGGCAGCAGAAGAAGAGGAAGAGTAAAAGTGGGATGGATTGGCTCTATAAATGAAGCCACAGCCTTGAGCCAGCACTGTTAAGAACATGGCATTGCCTTGGTACAGTGTTTTATCAGTATCTTTCACTTTCATCCTCTTTTACCTGGAGCTCACAAAGCTCAAATTCTTCCCATCCAGACACATGGAGGTCTTAAACAAAAAGCAATCCAACAGAATCAACAACCCTCAACCTGCACTCAAGAGAAACAGATATTCCTAGCATGGAGGAGCCTTGATACACCAACCTGCCATACAAGTGTTAAAGCTGAGAACCATGTGGGAAAAAATGGTTGAACACATCAATGGCAGGCCTTCCAAAACCTTGTGTCATTTCTAATTTATTTCACACTCATTTTTTTTTAAAATCAATGTACTTTTTGAAGGAAGAGGGTTTTTATTTTTGATCCCTCTCACCCAAAATGAACTCAAAACCCAACTCTTCCACTGGAGTTATATTGAATGAGCTCAATTCATGCAATGAATGTTTTGTTGTCTCTTTTGGAAAGGTCCATGAAAGATGACAAGAGTAGTCATTAGAGCCAAGAAATAAATCTACCCTGGCTCAATATCCCGTCTCTGAACGAGACCTACTCCGGGGAGAGCAGGATAGATGAACTAATGATTAGCTTGGTGCTAATACCCAGTTGTCACTGAGACTAATTTTGTAGCATCAGCATGGCTGCTTTGCTTTGCATTTTGTCTTGTGAAACCCACGCCCTCTTAACTTGTCAGGAAGCAAGGAGACACCCTTAAAAGGATGGGTTGAGTTGACCTGCATTTAAATTGATGGCATTACATTTCATTTGCAGGCCAAGTCCAGAGATGTCTTCAAAAGACAGGTAATCTATTCTTAATCAGACTCCTTTGTTGGACAGATTTGGCTAAAACTCTAATCTCTAACACCCCTCTCTTTCAAAAACAGGCCACTACTGTACTTCCTTGAGCAGCTGCTTTCTATTTTGCATCACCTTATCTCCTCCCACAACCACGTGGTGGCTACAGCGGTTCAGCAGTCCGCCCTTCAGCGGTTGCTTAGCAATCGGCTTCCCCATTTGCACTTGGCTGAACCACTTTAAACTATGACAGGGAAATGGCAGAAACAGGGGGGAAACTGAAAAAAGGCGGTGTAGTATGCCTGCAAGTATAACCAAATCGCTTTAAAAGGGGGTGCAAGAACCTATTTTTAAAAACACCACCCCCAGTGGTCGTCACAAGAAAAACTGACACAGCAGTCAAAAATGGGCGTGGCCAAGGGGGGGTCTTCAGAAAAAGCAATTTGAAAAGTGGACAGTGATTTTTACAGTGATTTGTCTTTAAGGAAAAGGCATTTCCAATCTAAAGGGCAGTAGTGGTCTATATCAAGAACTAGGTTTTACTGGGATGATGTTGGTATGTTTCCCACTGTTCATACAGCAGTATGTTTTGCTCAAGAGTCTTCTCCTGTATCTTTCCATTCTCTGCAGAACACTTGGCTTCCTGTTCAATATGATGCCCGTGGTGAAGGACAGGGAAGGAGTCTCCCCAAAGGGTGCAAAAAACATTCTGCCTATACTTCACCGGTGTCCATGATTTTGAATTGGGCGGCGTTTTGATCTGATCAAAGACAGAACCAGTGCTCAACATAAAAAGCAGTCAACAACAAGCTGCAATAGGCAAGTGGATTTCTTGATTATTTCCTGAATATGTTGGCTATTTAAATGTGTTAGTTTTGCCAGATTGCTATTTTATGTTGTAAACTGCCCAGAATAGTCCTAGGGCATGATGGGTGATATAAAAGTCAAATGAATGAATGAATGAATGAATAATAAGATTTTATTTATTTATTTATTTATTTATTTATTTATTTATTTATTTATTTATTTATTATTGCATTTATATCCCGCCCATCTTCCCATGGGAACTCTGGGCAGCTCACAGGGTAGCGACTAAGCGCAATGGTCAAACAGCAATACAACAAACAACAGTCAGGCAGATAAAACAGTTAAAACATAATAAAAACATATAAAAACATATAAGCGCCCTAGCATCGCCGACTGAGGGAAGGCGAGTTACGTAGAAAAAAGTATTGACGGCAGGGGGGGAATTAATTAATTAATGCTCGCCAAAGTCCTCGTGAAAAAGGAGTGTTTTTAAAGCTTTGCGGAAGGCTGGCAGGGACTCTGCAGAGCGCACATCGGTTGGAAGAGTGTTCCAAAGTAAGGGGGCTGCCACCGAGAAGGCCCGGTTACGTGTGAGCATCTTCCGGGCCTCTCGGGGGGTGGCGACCCAGAGCGAGTGCGCTCGCGACTGCCGAACAGGTCGGGCCAAGGTTGATCGCTGGACGATACACTCTGACAGGTAATCCGGGCCCAAGCCATGGAGGGTTTTATAAACTAAAACCAGGACCTTGAATCTAATCCGGGATGCAACGGGCAACCAATGCAGGCGAGCCAGGACTGGGGTGATGTGGTCGTAACGATGCACTCCAGCCACCAGCCTGACAGCCGCATTTTGTACCCACTGCAGACGCCGGAGGAAAATCAAGGGCAACCCCATGTAGAGGGTGTTGCAGTAGTCCAGCCTCGAGATCACCAGCACTTGGACCGCAGTTCTCAGAGAGTCACCATCCAGGTATGGGCGGATCTGGGCTATTTGACGAAGATGGTAATAAGCGGATCTGGTCACGGCCGCCACCTGGGCTTCCAAGGTAAGCGCCGGATCCAGAACCACACCCAGATTCCGCACCCTCTCCGCGCGTTGGAGGGAAACTCCATCCAAACAGGGGAGGGGGCCTCCGTACCCAGATGGCAAGTTCCCAAAGAACATAACCTCCGTCTTCCCGGGGTTGAGCCTGAGCCTGTTTGCCCTGGTCCATGTCAATACGGCATCCAGGCACCCATCAAGGGTCCGAACAGCTTCCACTGCAGAGGTGGAAAAGGAGAGATAGAGCTGTGTGTCATCAGCGTACTGGTGACAGCAGACTCCAAATCTCCTAATGACCCCAGCCAGCGGCCTTACGTAGATGTTGAACAGCATAGGGTACAGAGACGACCCCTGCGGAACCCCACAAGGGAGGATCCATGGGGCCGACAACTCCCCCCCATGCTGGACATACTGGGGACGGCCCTCCAAGAAGGAACGGAGCCAACTATGAGCAGTGCCTCCAATTCCCACCTCGGAGAGCCGATCCAGTAAGATACCGTGGTCGACGGTATCAAAGGCCGCTGACAAATCCAGGGGAACCAACAGGGTAGAGCAACCCGTCGGCCGCCCGGATTAGGTCATCTTGCAGCGCGACCAGAGTTGTTTTGGTCCCCCGGTAGGGCCTGAACCCGGATTGGCATGGATCAAGGCACTGCTGTTCCTCCAGGTATGACTGCAGCCAGACCACAGCCACCCTCTTGATGACCTTGCCCATGAACGGGACGTTGGCAATTGGACGGTAATTTGCCAATTCATCCGATGTTAGGCCAGGTTTTTTAAGAATGGGCTTGACCACCGTCTCCTTCAGCCAAGAGGGAAAAAAACCCCTCACTGAAGGAGGCGGTGGCGATGACAGAAGCCCATTTGGCCATGCTCCCGCCGGCAGCTTTTATCAGCCAAGCAGGGCAAGGATCGAAGGGGGTGGACGCGGGCCGGCAGTGGGCCATTGCCCTGGAGGCCTCCACAGGAGAAACAGGCCCAAGCTCATCCATCCGAGGAGAGTGAGGTGGCCCAGCGACTGGGGATGGCGGGGCGGGGCTAGTGCAACTGGAGTTGAAGCCGGCCCGGATGGCCTCTATTTTGGATCGAAAGTAGACTGCAAAATTCTTGCTACTGAAATCAGTAGGAGGAGGCCTAGCCAGACCAGGATTGGTGAGGTCTCAAACCACCCGGAAGAGCTCCGCTTGGCGGTTGGAGGCTTCACCAATTCTCAGGGAGAAATGGGATGACCTAGCCTCCCTGATCGCTCGGGAATAGCGCCTGGTCTGGATCACAACAGCAGTCTTATTGATAACCGTCCGACTTCTTCTACAGCTGCTCTCTAGCCTTCTCCGTTCCTGTTAAAGATTTCCTAAACAGAAGTTTTAAAAAAACAAATAAAAAACAAACAAACAAACAAAAACCCACGAAAGAAGAAGAGAATTTGATTTGTAAAAGCAGACTTTGGACATGGAATCCTGGTTAATCTTCTTCAGCATCAAGAGGGAACCAAAAACAAAACAAAACAAAACACTTTTTTTGGACCCTCCAGAAATGTCTGGAGTTTTGATTAGAAAAAGTCTCCTGTGGGTACCATGTTGTAAAGGTGATCCATGTTAGGTTCAGTATTCTAAGACTGAATTGTGGGCAGTATATATTTTCTGACTGCCATTTTCTGCATGGTCATTTTACCAGCACAACTGAACATATATAGTGAGTCAGATGATCGGCACCCCTTGCCCTTGATGGTTTCTCTTACATTCATGATACAGCACAAGCCTAATAACAAAGCTGGGGTGGAGCGAGGGCACCCTGGTTAAAATGCTGGTTTGACATTGCCACAAACCCTCCCACCCAGAACAAGAACATTTAAAGATAGCATTTCTGTAAGCTCTTCATTCAACTGCTGTATTTCCAAGCTGCCCAAGGTCTTTTACAGGTAGTTGTTAGGGACTGAACTAGAGATGGGCATGAAACAGAAAAATCACATTTCATTTTGTTTCATTTGTATTGAATTTTTAAAGTAGTTTTGTTATGAAACAAAACAAAAGGAAACAAAACACTATGCTCCCTTGGGTCCTGCAGGACCAAAATGGCAGGGGAGCTTCCTCAAGCTCTTCCCTGTAAGCCCGTGAAACTTGGAAAGGTTTGGGGGTCAGGGGGACTGAGATTTGAAGCTCCAAAGGGGGTGCCTGTAGGAAAAATTCCTTCTAATTGGATTCAGAATGGAAACCAAGCTGCGGTGGTGCTAATCCAATTAGAAAGATTTTTTCTTAGGGGCACCCCCTTTGGACCTTAATAACTCAGCCCCCTGACCCCCAGACCTTTCCAAATTCTGGGGGCTTACTTAGAATCGCTCCCCTGCAATTTCCTCTAAGATGAATCCTTTTGTCCTAGAGGGAAAAAGTAGTGTTTCATCATGAAACAAAACAAAACATGTCTTACTGTTTCATTAGGTAAAGAAGGGAGTGGAAACCAAAGTTATTTTTAAGAAGTTCTTTCATTCATTCTTTGCGTGTGAAACACCACAGGAAAATTAATAAACACATCAGACAATTTCCCCCAATAGAGGACAACATCAAGCATATTTGGGGGAGTTTACATCGGATCTTCCACACTAACCATGGAAATGATGCCCAACCATGGGTCTCTGGATGTACATGGACAAAAACTCCCAGAAGCCATCACCACTATCTGTGTTTCACATTTTTTCTGGGAGTTGTGGACCAAGAACATCTGTGGACCCAAGGTTGAGAACCATGGGCGCAGAGCACACAGGCACAGGTGTGAAGTTTCCTGCTGTCAAGCACACTCACAAAGAACTCTGTACGTGGTCGTGGTGGTGGGAAATCCAAGGGAATTTCCACACCCCTAATTTTGACTTTCCTCATTGTTTCCTCCGCCCCCATTAATGTAAGATTTGATTGTTTGCATTTTTAACTAAAGCACTTTATTGCTTCTTACTACTTCTTGGACTGTTTACAAGCTTTAGAGGGAGCGTTTTGTTCTCGTGCCGCTCTGAGAGCTTTTTATTATTATTATTATTATTATTATTATTATTATTATTATTATTATTATTATTATTATTATTATTATTATTATTATTTTAATGTGGAAAAAAAGTGGGACATACACATTGCAAGATAACATGAGCTGTGAAAATGAACCGAGGATTGACTGTGCTTCTGTAAAGTGAGCCCCCAAATCTTGGAAAGGATGTGACCTGAAAGCAGGGGGAAAGTGTTGGAAGAGCGGGAGGGGGGAGGAGTTGGTTCTGAGCTTCCATTAAAAAGAAAATTAGAGATAAGTGAGAAAGTATTAAATTGCTTCCTCCTTAAGAACTTGTGGCACATAATGTCATTTGATGCATGCGTGCGAGTCCCATTAACTCTAATTGGAAAGAGAAGATGGAAGCCGCCTGCCCCTTGGCAGATTTATCTCGCAGATCTGGCTCCCCTTTGCTTGCATCAGTCATTTATGCGAACGGTAAGATTATAAACTGGGACCTTGCAAACGACAAATGAGGCCAGAGTGGAGGAGATAAAGGAATAAACAGCTAGCTGCCCTAAGGTGTTTTTTACCTGGGTGGTCAGCTCTTTCCTCCTTTTATGGCTTACTTGGAATTCTACTGACAGCAGTTCTCCTGAAGATGACATCGGGTCTGGGATCATCTCCATGGAAAAGCAGTGTAGTGCAACCAGTTAAAGTGCCATGATTTGTCAATGATCAGGACTAAGATATCACCAACTTCCTTGTTTCCTTTTAAGTTTAGTAGGAGTTTGCAGCAGCTGGAGTTAAAAATGGATTTCCCCCACAAAGAACATCTCATTACAAGCAGTCCTATTGTAATGTAAAGAGTTTGAGGGTGGTTTGGTCTTGAATGGGCAATGTAGATTCACTACCTTCACAAAAGGCCTGCCCCCGATGGTAACCGAAACAGTTAGCATTCATTTCTTGATATAGATTGATCTGGCTATCAGCATTTTTGGACTCTGGGGTGCTGGCTGTGGGAAAATTTATGACAAACACATGTCCTTCCAAATTCTCCCAAATGCTATCGTCCTAGACAGTCCTTTGGTGATTCTGTGTGCAAAAACATCTTTATAAAATGGGGAACATCCTGCAACTTAGAAACATGTATACAAGTTGTACCTTGAGTTACAAAATTAATCCATCCCAAAGGCAATTTCTTCATTCAAATTTTTCTTAACTCAAAATGTGGTTTCCCATATAAATGCATTAGAAACGGATTAATTCATTACCATTGGAAACCCCCCCAAAGCAAAAAGTAAACAGGCAAGCAAACAATAGAAGATGAGCAACCTACCTTATAACTACCTGAGAAATCCACCAAAGGTCCCCCAAAGCCCCCAAAATAGTGCCATATACTTCCAAAATGGGGCAGTTTGTGCAGGTCATTGAAAAACTGAAGCGGCAGTTCTCAGCTTCCCTTTTCAAAATGGCTTCTTCTTCCCAATTGCAGCACTGCAGTCAGGTGGCCACAAGATGGCATTATTGCTATTGCAAACATGCAGGAGTCATTTTGAAAAGGAATCTTTAATTTCCTTTCTCTTTCATAACTTGAAAAAACAGGCTTTTTTCTGTAACTCAAAATTTTCTTATGGCAGCATTTTTCTATTAGTAACTCATTTTTGTAACTCAAAAGTACCACTATAACAACAACAACAACAACAACAACAACAACAATAACAGTAACAATGTGCTCTTAAATCATTTCTGACTTACAGTGACCACTTTCAGAATGGTCACCCAGAAGTGATTTACCATTCCCTTCTTGTAGGAAAGTTGTAGAAAATGGAAAGAACTCCAGTTGTTAAATCTTGGAGGCATTGTATGACGAAAGGTATATCATGATGGACCTATGTGCAGGAGCCTGGGATAAGTCAGGAACCAGAAGTTAGGAGACAAGCCACTAGTCTTCTAAAAAAGCATATTTGAAGCACTGAGGGTCATATCAGGAGATAGGGTTGAGAAGGAAGCATACATTGAGGACTGAATGCAAACTGTAAGAGTAGTTGTTTTTCATGCAAGCACAATGCTGAACTTGTGGCTATTGAACAACATTGTGCAAGGAATATCAGGAATATTGGCTGAATTCCTTCTTCTTGACAATTTCATCAGTTTGAAAACACAACTCCACAAGCCATTTTTGAACACAAAGGCATTTTTTACTTCAAAGTGACAGAGAGAAATGAATTCTCTCATCCAAGCATAGAATAAGTAAGTTGGAAGGGGCCTACAAGGCCTTCGTGTCCACCCCCCACTCCATGCAGGAATACAAATCAAAAGATATCTGTCAGGTGGTTGTCTAAATTTCTCTTGAATGCCTCCAGTGTTGGAGCACTCGCCACTTCTCGAGGTCACTGGTTCCGTTGCTGTACTTCTCTAACAGTTAGGAAGTTTTTCCTGATATCCAACCGAAATCTGAGTTTCGAGAAGAAAGGCGCACACAGGCAACAACAGGAAGAACAGGGTGGATGTTTTAGAAAGTTACAAGAACATTCCTTCTGTTATTCCTAATCCTTAGAATTCCATGTAAGGAAGTAATAGCAATTACTTCATGCAATTTGTGTTATTTGCATTAAAAGCCTTTATCTCTAGTTGCTGGTCATTTGTTTTTTTAATGCTTGCTTTTAGACTTTTGAATGCTTTAATTCCTTAATGGATTTTAAAATTATTATTGTAATTTCATTGCTTTTTAAAATCTTCAAGTTATTATTATTAAGTTTTTGTGTATGTGGAAATAGGCACAAACTGCGAACCAGCAAAAAGCACAAATGGGGCTGGTTTGCAGTTCGGGTTGTGACCTGGTTTGGGGACCCATTTTTACTGAAGCAAACAGAAGCACTGAACTTTCCCCCTCCTTGGTGTTTTATTTTGCTTTGGCAAAAAGGGAGCCACACCTTTTCCTTCCCACTGCCCCTGTGCTGCTGCCTCCTGCCTCCTACCTCCTCCATCACCACCTCCACCTCCAGCATGCACCCACCTATCAGCTGAAGATGGTGGATCTTCAGCTGAGAGGTGGGTGCATGCTCAGAGGGAGCGGAACTGGCTCCTGGCAAGGAAGCTGCAGTTGCAGGAGTAGGGAGGGAGGTGATGTGGGGAGGGAATAGGCAGGTAGCAGAGGAGGCAGAGGGCAGGAGCAGATAACATAAGAACATAAGAAGAGCCATGCTGGATCAGGCCAAAGGCCCATCTTGTCCAGCTTCCTGTATCTCACAGTGGCCCCATCAGATGTGTCTGGGAGTGCACAAGACTAGATATCTGTCTCCTGATACCACTCCCCTGCATCTGGCACTTGAAGTACCCTGGTTTTAAGCCTGGAGATTACATATCTCCATCATGGTTTGTAACCTGTGATGGACTTTTCCTCCAGGAATCTGTCCAATCCCCCTTTGAAGGCATAGATAGGGTCCCCACAGGCATGAACTGGTTCATTTTCTCAGGGGCTCATGGTTGTTTAGCATTGCTGGCACCCTGATTTCAGGTGGCCACCCCTAGAGAGGCCTGTAAGGTTTCCACCGGTAATCGGGCTTTTTCAGTGACCAGCCCGGTCATGTGGAACAAATTGCCATGCGAGATTCGCCAGGCTGAGTACCTAGCAGCATTTTAAAAAGCATTAAAAACTTGTTTTTTTAAAGAACCATACAACAATAGTTAAAGTTTGCATTAATTTCCCCTGTTCCTTGTTGTAATTCCCATCATCCTTTAGTTCTTTTAGCCTCTTTGCTTGCTATTAATTTGTTATTAACTTGCTTATTGTTTTTAACTGTTGTTTGTTTGTTTGGCTTTTGTGTAAACCACCTAGAGTCCCTGTGGGAAAATCGGCGCAGTCTAGAAAATGCAAAAATAAATAAATTATAAATAAACCCTCATGAACCATGGGTTTCCGAACTTATGACAATCTCTAGTTTTTAATACTGTATGACTTGTTTAATACTTAATGACTTGTTTTAACATTGTGAGACCCCTTGGGTTTCCCTCACCAGGGGAAAGGTAGCCTACACATGATACAAAATTGATTGATTAATCAATCAATCAATTGCTTGATTAATCAATTGCTTGATTAATCAATCAATTGCTTGGTTAATCAATTGCTTGATTAATCAATCAATTGCTTGATTGATCGATGTGTTGGTGCTTTTCCTTTGAACACAAATCAGAACCAAAACAAGAAGGCAAGACCAAAGGTAGAGGAAAACACAACACGGCTCAGGATGCTTTTTCTCCTGCTCGAAAAGACACAGCAAGAACAAGAACAAAAAGCCAGAGGAAAAGGACCCAATGATCAGTCCAGGTTGATGGCTGAAGCCTGGGAGCTTCTTGACTTGTGTATGTCTTCCAGTAACAATGAAAACAAAAAGCCATCAGTCTCCTACCCTGACATGAGAATGGACCTTGCAAGATTGCCTGAAGCATTCTATTTTTTTTTTTTAAAAATCAAAGTTGGGGTGAAAAACAAGAGTTTTTAAAAATTCCCAAGATGTCCTGGACATGTAGCTGGGATTTTAATAACTGCCGTTAAAAGAAAATTTAAAAAACTCTTCTGTAAATTGCATTGTTTAATACAAAGGAGTCCAGGAGATGCACCATTTTCAGTAGATGAGGAACTAGTGAGACAAAGCTTGCCATTTAGCAGTTAGATAAACTGTACTTGCTAAAAAATCTTTCTTGCACATAATTATTTAGAGGCATGGTCCTCTTTGACCTACCTTCCATACCCTTGTTTTAAGCCTCTGTTACCTCCATGCTCCAGTTTCCCTTCAGTTCCTTTGTTTAGAGGGTACAACTCGAAATTCAAATAAGAAAGAAATGCACAGCCTCTCTCCCTCTCCTTGGGCCTCTTCCTCCCATTATAAACTTGAAAGTTAACACTGTTCATCACCTCTGCTGAAGTTTGCAAGTATTAAGGCAGTTTCTAAGGAAACCAGGAACCAAATCATCGAGAGCTTTCAAAGGTCAGAAGCAACGCCTGAAATGGGCCAGGAAATTAATTGTATATCCCTAGGGGATGGGGAAGGGTGGCACAAATGGTTTCCTCCTGTCAAATCATGTTCAGAAAGATAGGCTAGGTTCTTGCAGACGGGCCCGGCTCCAGGAAGATATGGGGAAAAATGAATGAGACACAGATGACCAAACAGGAAGAGACAATCTCCATGGGCAATATAATAACCATAAATAGAGATGGGCATGAATCAATTTGGCTGAGTTTGTAGAAATTTGTATGTGAGGCACCACAGGTGCTGCACTTCCTCCACTCCCATCTGGCTGCCCCACTCACAGTCTGGTGCGTGATGCCCAGGTCTTCCTTCTGCAGTGGTACTCCAGACCAAGGGAGGAGCTCAGAATTCCTTTCCTTGTCTCCTTGGGCAGCTGACCACTCAGATGAGAAGGCAAAGTAGGAATTCTTGCTGTGCAGCTGATGAATGCTAGAGAAGGGAAGCCTTCCCAGACGTATGTACTGCTGAAGAAGGAGACCCATGCAGCATGTGCCGGATTGTGAGTGGGACAGCCAATGGAAAGTGCCATTCATATGAATTTCTAACAACCGGGCCAAATAAGTTTGTACTCATCTGTAACCAGAAAACATGCAGCAATAGGGTAATTGCAGAAGTGTTCCCAGCACTCTGGCACACACCTTTTTTTGCGCAGGTTGATAAATTAGTTACACAACTGGTCAGATGACAGAGGTCCTTCCAGAGAAGGGGACTGGTCACAC
This sequence comes from Phrynocephalus forsythii, assembly GCA_029282475.1. Taxonomy (NCBI): domain Eukaryota; kingdom Metazoa; phylum Chordata; class Lepidosauria; order Squamata; family Agamidae; genus Phrynocephalus; species Phrynocephalus forsythii. The sequence goes on from JAPFRF010000004.1 coordinate 120,621,842, forward strand.
AGCTGCCATTTTGTTTTAAATAAGATTGTGGCCCATATCTACTTTGGTAGTGAATTAAAAATCAAATGTCATTCCTTACATGCTCTAAGGTCACTAATGAGGGACTTCTCTGGGCAGCCACATCCCGTCTCAAAAGATACATGTGAGAAACTACATCTCAGACTTTCTCTGCGGCAGTGCTCACTCTTCCAGCAGGCTCAGACACTTTAGAGGCAGTGTGTGGGCTGAATCTTAAATTATCAGTCTCTTCTTTCTGCTTCCACCAGTTGGAGTGCATACTTTGATATGAGTCCCTTTGTGTCTGCGGGCTGTGAGAATTACCCTTCCAATCTCAAGTGCAAATCACATCCTTGCAGGTAGGGGAGACTTAGGCTACAGATAGAACCTCTTTAGCAGATAAAGCCATATTCATGTTCAGGAAACATGATTCCAACACACCTGCATGCCCCAATGATCGTACCTGTGAAGGAAAATCATTGTTAACCTCCTGATAATCAGTCACAAAACAAGCCAATAGGCAAGCTCTGGAAGGTATGAGAAGCTTATGCTGTCAAACTGATTCTTTCAACAACCTTCTTCTAATGATGTAGTATCTGTAATGTCTCATTTGACCCTTAATTATTGTGAGCACACTTAGGAGCAGAGGTGAGAGGGTTTCCTGAGGGGGAAAAAACCTTGCCTGAAGGTATGACTTGCATCAAAAAGACACTTATTTCACATTCGACTATTTAGATGGGACAATCTCAGCATTTCCCCAAATGGGTCTCCTTGAAATGAAATACTTGGTCAGATTCTTCTGTCTTAGGTAAAAGAAAATGCTAGTCGTGTCTGACTCTAGGAGTGGTGCTCATCTCCGTTTCCAAGCCAAAGAGCCAGCATTGTGCAAGTCCGTGGCCACATGGCTGGCATAGCTGAACACATATCTTTTCACGGAACACTGTTTACCTTCCCGACCAAGATGATTGAGGGTCTGGAAGAAATGTCTTACGAGGAGCGGCTTAGGGAGCTGGGAATGTTTAGCCTTACAAAAAGGAGGCTGAGAGGGGATATGATAGCTATGTTTAAATATTTGAAAGGATGTCACATTGAAGAGGGACTGGTCTGTTTTCCATGGCTTCAGAGACTGGACTTGGGGCAATGGTTTCAAACTACAGGAAAAGAGATTCAATTTAAACATTAGGACAGGCATGTCCAAACTTCGGCCCTCCTGATGTTTTGGACCACAATTCCCAGCATTCTAAGCTTAAATTGCTAATGACAAAGGACTGTGGGAGTTGCGGTCCAAAACATCTGGAGGGCCAAAGTTTGGACATGCCTGCATTAGGAAGAACTTCATGACAGTTAGAGCTGTCTGGCAGAGGAATTTGCTGTCACAAAGGAGGCTGGTGGAGTCCCCTTCTTTGGAGGTTTTTAAGCAGAGGCTAGATGGCCATAAGTCAGAAGCACCGTGATTGGGGTTCCTGCATGGCAAAGGGCTGGACTAGATGGCCCTTGAGGTCACATCCAGCACTATGAGTCTATGAATCTATTTATCTACTTGCATTTACATGCTTTCACGCTGCTAGTTTGGCAGAAGCTGGAGTTTACATCAGGAGCTCATTCTGCTGGGTGGTACCTGGAATTCGAACCCCTGTGCTGCCGACTTTGCAGCCAACATTTCAGCACTCTAGCTCGCTGAGTTAAGAACCTCTTTGGCACAGATGCACTTTTCAGAATCTTGCTCATCTTGAGAACTGCTCAGATGCTTGTGCTTTTCTGCTTCTTTTTGATTGGCGCCCTGTTGGCTCTCTCTCTCTCTCTCTCTCTCTCTCTCTCTCTCTCTCTCTCTCTCTCTCTCTCTCTCTCTCTCTCTCTCTCTCTCTCCCCCAGGCCCTCAACCATTGCCTCTTAAAACCATTGTTTGGATGCTGTGATCTGCCTTTGGGGAATGGGCCACAGGCAGGCAAGGAATGCTTCATATGTTTGTCTTCTCAAGAGTTATCAAAAGGCAGCATCTAGCCTCATTCCTGCCTGTCATCTCTTGGACCATGAGAAGTTCTGCCACAGGCATGGGTTGAGAACCCAGCCAGATAGCTGTGCCTTTACTAGTGTTTGTCTGGAGCTGAGTTCTGTAGTCTTAGCTTCATTCGATGAAATGTGACATCAACATAGGACAGCTTCTGCATGGATGACTGTAGGAAATTTTGGAACTGAAATTTTGGAACTGAAACTGTTGAAGAGAACTGGGCAAACTGGCTGATTTATGCAGGGCCTGAGTCAGATGAAATAACTGTTTGTTTTCTAGCTTGTCTATGCCGAAGGGCAAAGACAGGTGCAGAGTACAAGTCTTCAGTGAAAAGCAGACAGAAAAGATCTATACTGATTCAGCATATTATTGGAAAATAACTGTATATGGTCTACATCCAGCAGACCCAATAAAGACGTTAAGTAAGGGTCATGCTGTATGATATACCAGCTTCACAGTTAGAAGCTGTGCTTGCTGAAGAGGTACAGAACATCTATTTAATTGAGCACAAGGGTTCTAGAATTTGTAAACCCAGTGGTTTTTCTTTGGTGCATCATCGCTGGGAAGGCTTTGTCTTTTGCAGAGCAGATGCAGCAGCTTTGAAGGAACACATCTCTTGAGGGATAATGGTTATGAAGTTGACATGTCTTATCTTTTAACCCTCAGCATCAGAGACTGAAGAAGCTATTTAGATGAGTAGGGAAACATTTAGATCCCACAAGAAATGAAGACCAGTTACCATGACTCAACTCCCTGATATGTCACCCTCACTGAACACCAGTGAACGCAATTATATTTGTGCTTGCAATTATATTTTCTCTCAGAGAAAAAAAGCATGCATATCCCAAACTAGGCTTTTGTTGCAGAATAAGTAAAATGTGCAATATCGAAAAATGTAGCAATAGTTGCCTTGTTTGCTGTGTGAACTAGATAGGGCTGCAGATATTTTTGTATACCCTGAGTTCTGGGAGCTATCCTAAAGAAAAATGCCAACATTAAATCCTGTGAAACGAGTCTTGTTAATGGCTGCGATAAGGAATTTTGCATAAATTACAAAAAAGTGGTTGGCATCTCAGTCTTTAGCTAGAACTAAGACCTGTTGTAATGGAGTCTTACCAAACTGAGAGGATCAGGTTCAGGAGCAGTAAGATACTTCCTTGTCTCAGATACTTGACACAGGTAATTCTGATGTCATGGGACCAATAAATCTAATCTGGATTTCAGTCCAAACTTTAAAGGAGCTTTCCAAGGTCCTGAACCAGATAGGCTCAGCACCTCAGATCACCCTTTTAAAGTTCAGAGTAAAATCCAGAGCAGATCCCCTGTCCCTAAACACTTGAAGTCACCAGCCTCTGCTGGCATCTACCAGCAGAAAATAAGTATGCCAGGGAAGGAGCCATGATTCAGATATTGCACAGAACTCACTTCCTTATGATGGAGTCTAACAAAATCTGGACTTTAATGATGTTGCAGATTCCAGGCTGGCTGTCTCCCCACCCCACCCCACTGCACTTTAAAAGGATGCTCAAACCTTTGAACTTTAGGATGGGAAGAGCTGCAGTTGCAATTAATAATACTCATGTATAGAGATGGGCACGACTAGGAAAATGACGTTTTCGAGTTGTCGTGTGTCGGAGGCAGTCCGTTTCGGCTCGTTTCTGTTTTTTGCAAAATTTCGCAAAAATTAGTCGGTTCATTTTTTGTTTTTTCGTTGTCGTTAGTACTGGTTTGGGGGGGGGAACGGGCTCCTGGAGGGAGCTGCAGGAGTCAGCCAGAGCCACAAGTGACGGACTGGCAGACTCTTTGCACCCGCTGTGTCTCACGTACTTGCATGTAGTGCAATGCAAGTAGATCTGGCTTAGGGTTAAGACGGGTTAGCGCAAGGGCTAGGGTTAGGCTAGTTACGGGTGAGGTTAGGGTGAGTATTGGGGTGCACCTCTGGGTGCCTCTCTGACCCACTTAGAAGGACAGTGTACTGGCGTATGGGTTAGGCTTAGGCTTAGGGTTCGGGTTTGGGCTATGATTAGTGGGCTGTTTATGCCCGATTGGCACATCCCAGAAGTCTCTGTGGTCAACCTGGCCAAGTGGCCATGCGATTGGTGGAAAATTTGCATGGTCCACTCCCATGGGCGAGCCCATCATTGCGAATGTGCAGGTGTAAATAAAATAAAATAAAATAAAATAAAATAAAATAAAATAAAATAAAATCAACGGAGACTTTTTTTTGCAAGAAAAACCCACTGCTGCTACTGTAAAAATTCAAGCATTTAAAATAGCTAATTTTCTCATGTTTCTGTGGTGCTTTGGTGGGGTTTTGGGCAATGATTTCAAAAAAAATATTGCGGTCGCCATTTTGGATCCCCCGCACTGCATGGCAAATGGATGCGCCCTCCCAGCCTGGTACAGTCAGCAAAACCTGGCCATGCAATTGGTGGAATGGCTCCAAAACTTTGCATGGTCCACTCCCATGGGCGAGCCCATCATTGCTAATGCGCAGGTGTAAAAAAATAAAATAAAATAAAATAAAATAAAATAAAATAAAATCAACGGATACTTTTTTTGCAAGAAAAACCCACTGCTGCTACTGTAAAAATTCAAGCATTTAAAATAGCTAATTTTCGCATGTTTCTGTGGTGCTTTGGTGGGGTTTTGGGCAACGATTTCAAAAAAAATATTGCGGTCGCCATTTTGGATCCCCCGCACTGCATGGCAAATGGATGTGCCCTCCCAGCCTGGTACCAGCAGCGCAGCAGTAGCAATAGCCAAGGAGAGGGGGGTGGGGAACCCCCCCCAAATAAAACACCCTTCTGGCCTGGTAGGTGCCCTCAGACAGTTTTCGCCTACTTTTAGGGCCGGGAATTGTTTTTTTTTAACTTTTAAAAACTTTTTTTCTGTGCCGCTTGGCATTGCGCGATCGCCGCGATGCAAGTAACGAGCACGACAAATCAGACCAAATTGTTCGTTCGTCAGTTCGAGCTCGAATTCTGGAGGAGTAATTCCCATTACCGTTTCCGTAGAGTAACGGATACGAGTAACGGAAACGGAAACGGGAATACCGCTAAGTCGTGCCCATCTCTACTCATGTAATTCTGCTCACCATCTATCAGAGTACATCTTCTGTTGCCTCCAGCTTAGGAGATACAATGACAATTCTTATTCTCCAGGGTTATGTCAGTTTCTGATGCCTTTTCAATAGAAGAGCCAGACTGAACTAACCCTTTGTAATTCCTTTCTCATCCAGAGAAGGCAGCTAAATGTTGTAAATATCTTGCCTTATGGATGGAGAAAAGGGGAAAATCCATTAGGAGGCTCCATTCATTTATCTTAGCTAAAATTAGTCTAAAACGGTCAATTAAGGTTATGTGTAATGAGCGGAAGCAATAGCAGGATTATAAAGCATTTCAGGGATGGAGAACAAAGTAACTAGGCACAATAAGCTTTGCAAAGGTGAAACGCCTTATTTCGAGCATTAATCTATCAGTCTCGTATTCCAACACTCAGGTGACCATTGCACCAATTCTGTCCTGAAATGCTACAGCAATGCTGCCGTTACAGGTAGTGGTTTCATACAATCATAGGCCGCTACCGCACTTCCTTGAGCAGTCACTTTTTGTTTTGCATCATGTTATCTCCTCCCGCTGTCATGTGGTCACTACAGCGGTTCGCCAGTATGCATTGTGAGAGTAAGGTTCAAGTTTTGAGTTTATCTTCAATTCTTCATTCTTCCCTCTGCCTCATAGATAGCCTAAAACCATCATCTCTGCAAACTCTGTATCCTGAAAGCATCATTTCTATATTTCTGCAAAGAACCCCCATCTCTGCAGACATGGGTTTCAAAACTGAATGGCAACAGGATGTGTCCAAACCACAAAAAGTGTATAGCAAATGTCAAACCACATGCTAAGACATCTCAGATCTTAAAATATCTTGTTTGCACATTTGTATCCAGCTTTTGAATCTTACTGTTAAGATAGAGAGAATGACCTTTAATCTTGCTAATGCAGATGGGAAAGTATCACTGATCTTTAAGTTTGGTTGCATTAGGAAAAATGAACATATATGTAATGAAGTCACATGCTTTCCACTGTGGCAAAATGTAACCAATCCTGAGTTTGTTCTTTGTCTGTTTCGGTATGCTGAAGAGTATTTAAGACTGGACATTCCATACAGGAAGTTGTCCCTGCGTTCAGGCACCCCTTGTGCACAAGGTATTAGGAAAGGATCCTCTGGAAATAAAACTACATTCCCAGGAGTCCGGTTTGTCTGTCGTCCATTTTATAGTGATTCTCATTGAAGATCAGCCACATTCAGATGTGTGGTGACAGCACTTTGGCGGTTGTTTAGCAATCAGCTTCCCCATCCGCACTTGGCTGAACCGCTTTATACTTCAACTTTCAGTGACCACAATGTGAAAGTGCAGCATCAGCAAAGTTGGCGAACATGTTTACATTGCGGCCGGCTTATTTTTGTGTGTCCTACGAAAGGGAAATGGCAGAAATGGGGGGGGGGAAACGGCCCGAAAAAAAGCGGTGTAGTATCTCCACAAATTCAACCCAATCGCTTTAAAAGGGGATGTAGGAATTGATTTAAAAAACACATCACCCCCAGTGCTCGTCTCAAGAAAAATCGACACAGCGGCCCCGAAATGGGCGTGGCCAAGGAGGCTCTTCAGAAAAAGCGATTTGAAAAGCAGACAGTGACTTTTAAGGCGATTTGCCTTTAAGGAAAAGGCGTTTCAAATCTAAAGTGCGGTAGTGGTCATATAGAATAATTGAGTTGGAAGGGGCCTATAAGGCTACTGAGTCTAACCCCCTGCCTAACACCACACAATGGTATCAGGAGGCAGACTGGTGTTAAAGCAGCTTCAAAGTCCTGGATACGGTTTAACACACAAACAAATAGCATAGTCCTTGATCACCCCACTCCTCCTTCCCACCCTCAATTTGGCTATATCGAGACTACAAGTCCCTGCTTGTCTCTATACAGCCAATTTGAGGGTGGGAAGGAGGAGGGGGGATTAAGGGCTATGCTGCTTTGTTTGATATGCTGTGTGTTAAACCGTATCCAGGATTTTGAAGCTGTTTTAACACCATCCTGCCTCCTGATACCTTCGTGTGGTGTTTTCCATCTCACCAAAAAGATTCTCAGCACCTGACAGGCAACACCTTCTATCAAGACTGCATTTTTGGTACAATGCTTTAATAAAGATAGCAAGTTGCTATCGAAAGCTTAGCTTACATTTTTTTTTGTTTTAGTAGTGACCAATAAAGGTATCACCTAACCTACTTTTGAATTTGTTTTTCCATTCCTGAGTTTCCAGATGCAGGAAGTGGCCAGCTTTAGCTAAGCTCTGTGGCACTGGAAAGCACTGGGGTAATTTAGTTCTCCTGCCCTTTATTCTTCATACAGGCTGCTCCCAAAGAAACAAATGATTTGTAGCATGCCAGAGATCGACGCCGTTCCCTGATATACCCAGTTCTGCTTTCAGAATTCCAGTTGGGCCAATTTCTGCCAGATGGTTGGATGTCGTAGTTCAAAACAGGCAGAATAATCATGCTGACTTGAAGTGGCTCCCGAGATGCTGCAAATTCAACCTGGGATCCTCTGGGACCAGCCTGAAGCCAAGAGGCCCTCTATTGATGAGAACATGAGAAAAGGGGTTTGTTCATCCAGAAAAGCTAGCTCACAAGCCAAAGGCATCCTAGAGGGAGCGGACAAGCAGCAGCTGAAGTCTAAACCCTCTGGCTGCAACCTCAAACTGATTAGGGAAGAAAAATTAGGTTGAATGGAGCAATACGGGGGTGGGGCAGGTGGAGGGCGGGAGCAACTTTCTCCAATTGGAAAGAGAAGAGAAAGCAAAGAATGGCTCAGCTGCAAACTCTCCAGAAGAGCAGAAGGCACATGAGATTAAGCCTTGGGGTTTCCTGAGGCCTACCAAGGCTGCTGGCAAATGTTGAGTTTTTATAAAATTTAAAACAAATATAAATTAAATATTGTGAATGAGGTTGGCTTACCTTTTCTTGCTGGAAGGCACTATAGGAGTGTTCAGTCAGGCTTACCCTCCAGAGGTTTTGGACCACAGCTCCCAGAATTCCAAGCCTGTATTTCCAATGGCAAAGGACTGTGGGAGTTGTGGTCCAAAACATCTGGAGGGCCAAAGTTTGGGCATGCCTGGGGGTGTGGCAATACAGGTGAAACAATCAAACTGAGGTTTCTGAGCTGCCTCGGGCAGGTGCAGGCAATTCAAGCAGCCAGAAGAGTATTTAAGGAAAGGCTCTGGTGTTACACTTTGCTGAAACTTCTTAGATTCAGTCACACCAACTTTCTGGCTCTGTTTGAGCTACTGGTATTTGCTTGTTGTGTGTATTATTTTCTGCCTACTGCCTATGCTGTATAGTTATTTGTTAAAGTTGAGGTTTATACTTTTACTAGTAGTATACATTTAAAGTTTAAGTTACATTTCTGGGTTCTTTCATTGTGTTGTGAGAGGGATTGCTGAGTATAAGCAGGTATAGAACTATTTTAAGTTGTTTATACACAGCTGAGTATCAAGCATTGTATTTTTGTGTTTAATGCATATATCATTTTTGTCAAACAATACAAATATTCTATTTTTCTATAGAATTGAGTGGGTCTATGTGTTTTGTTTATTTTAGTTTCTCTTTACATTGTTTATCTTTCCTTATGGGAGATGGTCATTCACTGTAAACTCTGTTATTAAGGTTGAAGTTTCTTTTTTAAATTAATCATTAACTTCAACTCATACTTCCCGACAGCAAATGGCTTTGCTGGAAACCATAGGATAGGGCAGGTGTCAGTATATGGCACATGTAGTTCTTCTAATTACCTCCTTCCCCCTTTTTTGACAGAATGAGAATCCCATATTAAGCCCCCTGTAGGCTGGGACATTGTCATTTCTATTGTAAACAAGCATTTTCTGTGGCCTCTTTCCCACAAAGTTCAAGCCAGCTAGTAAACGTCAGCATGCTGGTCACCATCCCACAGTCCAGACAGGGTCTGGTAGGTTGCTAAATTCCGACATTTTCTTGGCTGTGCCATTGCTCTGAGGACACTTCGGAGCCAGGCGTTCCTGAAACAGCAATCTTCTGGAAGCAACCAGGTGGTATGGAGCAGATAAAGTGGGCCCTCCTAGGGCAGAGGTTCCTCCTCTTCCTCAGAGTCTTCCGGCAGTATGTGGAGGATCAAACAGCAAATGGACAAACATAACTGCTTTCAACAGTCAGAAGAGAGGGAAAGAGGAGGTACAGAGTGGAGAGGCGGAGCTTCCATTGGATTCTGAGGCAGGAAAGTAATGATTGGTTAGTGCTGGAGAGATTGACAATCACCCCAGTCCAGAAAAGTTTGTTAAAAAGTAGTTGGGTTTACTTTTAAATGTTTTAGAGATTAGCAGAGTTATAAAGTGGTGTGGAAAGATAATTGCTAAGCACAGATTTGAAGCTGGGAGACAGAAATAAACTTTAGGATAAAAGCTTGTATTACAAAAAACATACACAAATGCACAATGAGATAAAACACACAGCATAAATATTACAGAGTAGTGGGGAAACTGCTCATCTCACCAAAAAGTAGTCCCAAAGTAAAATGGGTTACAATCCTGCCTTTTATACATATGGCAGACATCATATAAACCAATCACATGAATACACATTAGAGATGGGCACGAAACGAACAATTTTTCGTTTCCGTTTACGTTTTTTGTTTCATTACGCAACGAAACGACAAATGAATTTTATCTCTAAAATGAAACGAAACAAACAAACACCAGAAATTTTGTTGTCCGTTTCGTTTTCGTTATGGCAATACATTGAACTGCTTTAAAAGCTAAAAAAAATCACAAAAATGGAAATAAATGGTAATGAAACAGTAACAAAATGAACAAAAACAAAAATTATATTTTTTTTGCAAAAATTCACAAAAAACGGAAACGAACTGAAACGGACCTCCTAAATGACAAATGACAAACGAAATGCCATTTTTTTTATTCGTGCCCATCTCTAATACACATAGGCAGACAATATGAAGCAGTTATCGGTGGCACCTGGATATAATTATTCTGCCCTTTTCATGTGATTACACTATTCACCTTTGTCTTGACAAATGACTAGGCATTTGTCCTCAGAAACCATTTTGAATCTGTTAAAAATATTATATTACATACATTTTTTCAAAAGTTACATTACTTGACAAAGTCCTTCCCAGGCAAACCTGCTAAAGGCAGCATGCACGTTTGCAACACCTCAAAGGTCCCGCCTTGCTTGTCTGGTTGCCTGATTCCTCGGCACAGCAGAGCAGAACAGCATACCTGCCTGTCTGCTGCTGCATGTATTTGTGCAGGGAGGTTGAGACTTTTCTCCTGCAGCTTTTAAGATCAGACATTCATGAAGTTATCGAGAAGTTCTGACAGGTCTGCTGCCCAGTCTCGGTGCCTTTTCCTCCCAGGATGAGGCTAGAATCCCCAGCATGACATGAATCGCAATCTCAAAATTACTGTTTGCTTGGAGGACCCTAAACACGCTTGCCTGGATGTGCAACTGAGAGCCTTTCAGCCCTTTCCCTCAATGAAAGATGGTCAGAGGCTCCAGCCAGGATTCGGAGGGTGAGGCTAACTTGCATGAACCACCTCCTCCTTGCAAAAATCTGAGAAGAGAGAAAGATAGAGATCTCAGCAGATCTAGTCATAGACACTGGGAAAGATTTCCAGTATGACATCCCTCTGCTGCATAGCCCATGCCACCTAGACAATAATTAACCTTGCACACAGGTCTTCCCTAAAAAACAACTGGTGAAAAGCATCATTCTTGAAGAAAACAAGAATGCTCCTGAACTTAGCCTACTAGGAGCAAAAGCAATGGCTAATTCTTTGTTCTCAACCCTCTTAGACTAAGTGACACACAAACAGCCATCACCATCTTGAGATGGTCTTCTTTAGAAGATTTTGGAATGCCTACAAGGTTCTTTACCAAGCCACATGGGATGGGATTTAAAAGCATATGGTGCTATTACTGGGGCATTATGAAAGCAATTGCTCTCTAAGATCTACTGAAGCTATGCATTGCCCATGGACTCACTAGCTTGGCACAGGACTGCCTACAGCTCACTGTGAAATTGGAGTAGGCATGCCAATGCCATCCAAAGAGAGGGCCTTAAGCAGAAGAAAAAAGAAAAGAAGGCACAGAAGACATTGTATAGGAGAAGAATGAAGTTCCATATGAATTTCCGCATGTGTCTTTGTATATATTGATATCAAGCTGCTTCCGTTAATCTATCACACTTTCATTTGCTTGGCCTGGAGGGGGTGAAAATATTGGAGCTTTTGCAACCTCGCATACTGACTTTAGCTGGTTGGGCTGGGAGGGACTTCACTGTGTTGGGGTGACTGTCAAACGATCCAGCACTAACCAAACATTCCTTTCCTGCCTATGAATTCAAAAGAAGGCTCCGCCTCTCTGCTCTGTGCCTCCTCTTTCCCCCTCTTTAGTCTGTGGGAAGCAGCAATTCGGCTGAAGTCTGTTGTTGAAAAGCAGTCAGGTTTGTCCCTTTGCTGTTTGATCTGTTCAACTGTAGGCAAAGAAATAGTTTATTTATTATTTCTCCTATCGATGTCTCAGAGTGATTCACTGTAGGGGAAAATTGATGGATTCCTCCTGGGGAACTTGAAGCTTTTTTGCCATGTGGGTCCCTGGCTGTCTATCGTTCAGCTAAAGAAATTTAATTTAAAAACTCAGAACTCTGCCACAGGAAACACATACTGTAGGTGAACAGGCCACCCAAAACCCTAGTGCAGGCATGTCCAAACTTTGGCCCTCCAGATGTTTTGGACCGCAACTCCCAGAATTCCAAGCCTGTATTTCCAATGGCAAAAGACGGTGGGAGTTGCGGTCCAAAACATCTGGAGGGCCGAAGTTTGGACATGCCTGCCATAGTGGGACATTCCTCCCCTCTCTCTATAACAATGATGTTATAGCAATGATATAGCAATGATGCAAGAAGCATCAGCAGAAGTGAAGTTGGGAGCCAGGGAGGCAGAAAAGAGGAAGGGTCCAGCCAGGAGAGATGGAAGGCAAAGCAAATGCCCTTTTGCATCTGCAGAGGGTTTCATCTTCCACTGTGAAGTGGCCTAGGCAATTGTTTGTTTGCATCTCCTCCCCCACTCCATTTCCTCAGCTCCGATGATTAATTTGTGCACTACATAAAGAGTGCTGTTCTCATTATCTGATTGGAGAGCTCACTCCATTTTCATGGAAATCTGTTTGTACTGCCTCTGATCTTTTTTTAAAATCTCATTTCTTCATTTCTAAAATGAAGCGGCTGGTTGAACATGTTTGTCAGAGGGCACTTCTTATTTTGTCTCGCGGGCTTAGAAAAATCTTCCCTTCAATGCAATTCTCTCCTCCTTTGCCGAATTAACCTCAGACATCCAGCCTATACCACCAGTGAGCTGCAGCACCTTCCGCTCTGCGTTTCATTCAGTCGCTGACAACGAGATGGAGGTCTACCTCAGGGTATCTGGCATCATTAATTTAAAACCCAACAATGAGCGGTTCAGAATTGCTCCTTTAAGCATGCATTGCCTACCAAGAGTCAATGGCTCACATTCGTGCGCCATAATTCGTTCACCTCTTTTGTGAGAACTTCCCTGAAACCTGTCGCTTGATGAATCAGGTGGAATCATTGGATAGTATTGTCCCACTGGCACACTTCTCTGTGCTATTCTCAGTTGATCTCGCAATGTAAATTAAAACTTGCGCGCAGTCAGGATTCTAAAAAGCCTATGAGAAAGTGGCTGATCTCCTTGAAGAGTGAAACATTCCTTTTTGATCCTAGGACTGGGGCTTTAAATAGCATTTCCATCATCTTCTTTACCCAGTGGGGAATTTTTCTACACATAATCAGCACTGAACAAGATGGCTCCTCGTTCTTTCTGCGAGGGGACAGATTGATGCTCTGAAGGAACTTGCTGCAAGTATGACCAGCAGTATTTGACTTTTGGAGGGAGGAAGGTTGGGGGGACAGGGCTGGTGCTAGGTTTTTTACGCCCTAGGCGAGGGGTGGGGCGGTGGCCGCGGTGGGTGGGGCGGGGAAGCAGGGGGCAGCAGATGATGGGGGACGGTAACGGGCATGGGGGGCGGATGGCGACGGGCACGGGGGGCGGCGATGGGTGTGGGGGCAGCGGACGGGCAGTGACAGGTGGTGGGGGGACGGACGGTGGTAGCCAGCTGCAGGGGCGGCAGCGGGTGGGCAGCAGGCTGGCCAGCGCCCCCTCTCCATTTTGGCACCATAGGCAACTGCCTAGTTTGCCTTAATGGATGCACCGGTCCTGGGGGGGCAGATAATGAGATCTCTGTTATATAGATGATGCCCCTTCAGGAAGTTGTGATGCCCCTTAAGGAAGTTGTGATGCTTTTACAGTCAATATCACAGACCTCTTGGACATCCATGGTCAACAGCTCAGTGGTTTAGGTCTCTGGCTGCACAGCCAAAGGCTGAGAGTTCGATTCCTCCCCTGTGCTTCCTTGAGAGGGGCTAGACCCAATGATCCATTTACAGCTCTGCAGTTCTAAGCCGGTGATGATTCTATACTGTTTCAAATATTATATTGCACCCCTCCCTGAACATGCCTTTGAAGGAAATTGAATGAAAAATAAATAGCAACACAAGCAAATGAATGTCAGGATCTTCTTCTTTTGAGTACATGTAGATGTTTTTTAGATGTTTTTTAATATTGATTGTTTTATTGTGTTTTATATATTGTGAGTCGCCCAGTGTCCCCTCTGGGGAGATGGGCGGTGACAAATCTAAATAAAATAAAATAAATACCAGAAAAGTAAACATCATTTCTTAATAGTCAAAGATGATTTTTGAGTTAATAGTTAGATTAGGTGGCAGGCAGAGATGTGAAAAACTCCCTGCCTTGATTTCATTGCTTCTCCCCTTATCCTATCTGTATTTACTTTTTAAGATGCTCAGTGTGCCGTAGTGGACAGACTAGTAACCAGGAGGCCTAGGTTAGATTCTCTGCTACGCTGTAGAAGCTCACTGGTATGGAAGTGGTAAACCAACTCTGCAAATACCTAGAAAAGCCCTATTAGAGTACAGTCACCCCCTGCCGTTTCACGGTTCATGTACTGCGGTCCCACTACATCATGGGATTGCAGTACCTGCACCTTGGGGCCGCGTGGGGGGTGGCGTGGGCAATCACATCATTCCGTGCTGCCCCCACGCTCCTCCGCACTCTTCCGTGAAGCCTCTTGGCCTCGTGGGGGTGGTGGGGGGCGATCGGGTCACTCCGCGCCGCCCCTCTGTGCTCCTCCACAAAGCCTCGGGCTGTGTGGGGGAGGCAGGGGGCAATCAGGTTGCTCCGTGTCGCCCCCGCCCTCCTCTGAGAAACCTTGGGCCACATGGGGGTGGTGGGGGTGATTGCATCACTCTGCGCTGCCCCCATGCTCCTCCGAGAAGTCTCAGAGCTGCATGGGGGATGGCGGCGGGGGGCCACAATCTCCATTGAAATGCATTGAGTCAATGCATTTCAATGGAGAAATGCGGGCGGGCAGTGGCAGGAGGTAAGATCCTGGAACACCACCTGCACGCGCTGCCCCAAGACTTCTTGGACAGGTGCGCAATCACCCCCGCCCCCAGGCCCCACCCCACCCACTTCCGCATATCACGGATTTTCATGCATCGTGGGTGGGGTGGGTTCCTAACCCCTGCGATCGGTGGGGGGTTACTGTAGCTATAAGTTGGTTCCACTTGACGGTAGGTAACAACATCCTTATCTAACCCTTTGCTTGAATCAGCCTACAATATATTTCTTTTTTTATTCCCACTTAGAAATTAAAATATACTTTCTCCAGTGTGCCCCTTTGGGGCTGAAAGGGTTTGTACATATTTTTCAATTTTAGCTGTTTGCATTTCCCCCTCCCCTAAAACACACACACACACATTTGGATTTCTGTATACTGGTATTTATTTCATTCAAAATGCACTGCAAAAATGCATTTTAAAATAGGGATTAAAAGAGATACTTCTGTATATAGTCATCCAGTTAAGGGGGCTCTTCTCCCTCCATGCCTGCTGACACCTCGGGCATGACTTGGCAGAGTACATAGTACTCATCTGCATGGATTTATTTCTGCATGCAAAGAGAGGAGGTGTTCAGAAAATCTAAGAATACAACACAGAACACACTTGTGTGTATGTGTGTGCATAAGCATATATGATAGATATAGAAAGCTATATTTGAAAGCTATATGTATAGGTATGTGTGTATGTTAGATCCATAAAGTAAGCCAGTGTTGGTTGCCTGTTGATCAGTTAGGTTGATAGATACCTGTTAGAGAGGAAGTCTGCTAGATAATCTAGAAGTTATGATAGAAACGCATAAAAGAAAAATAAATATAATATACCAATATAAATAACTCAAGCACAGATCAATGTATAAAGTACAAAATGTCAAAGCACTATTTATTCTATTCTACGTGTTATACTGTAAATGTTCTTTTATGTTTTTTCTTTAAACCAAGGCTAAGTGATAATCTATTTTCAATTACTTGCACACAAAAGGGACAATACCATATTACTCAGTGTGGTTTTTAATGTCATGCTTTAAACTGCCATGCTTTCATATATATTTTCAACAAAGATAATTCTCATGCTGTTAGATCAGGCATGTCCAAACTTCAGCCCTCCTGGTTTTTTTGGACCACAACTCCCAGAATTCTATGGTTAGATTGCCAATGACAAAGGGCTGTGGGAGGAGGGCTGAAGTTTGGACATGCCTGTCTTAGAGCTAGAGAGTAGAGATGGGCACGGAACGAACATTTTTTCATTTCCGTTACCGTTTGTCGTTTCCGTTACGTAACGAAATGACAAACGAAAATTGTGATGAAAATGAAACAAAACGAACAGAACCACGAAAATTGTGGTCGTTACGTTTCATTTCCGTTAATGGCGACGCACAATGAAATGAGCTGTTTTAAATGTTAAAAAATGCCGTGGACATCCATAAAAATGCAGTGATAATTATTTATATTGTCTAATAATACCAGGGGGGTTGGGGTCCTTAAAATGTTTGTTTTAGTCTTCTCCCATCGCAATGTATTTTTCTTTTCCCGTTAAAATGGATGTCACCACCAGCCACAAAATGGAGGCAAGCCATGTGATGGGATCATGTTCAACCAATAGCATGCCCAGGTTGCAGACTGGGTGGGCAGGTCTGGCAGCCACAGAGGGCATAAAAAGCTCTGGCAGCCCCCGTCCTCCTTGCAGTCTCTGGTGGGATTTAGGGTGGGATTGCTGTCTCTGCTGTGACTCTAGCTTCAGTCCTGCAGCCTTCCTGTGTGCGTGCGTGCTGCGTACCTCTCGGTGAGTAAATCCAGCCCATAATACTCTACATTCACATTAACCTTGTAATGGCTGAAATGTAAATCTTGTCAAATATTCCAACAATCTCTGAGTCCTGCCTCTGTCAAGGAGAGGCAGAGTGGGGGGACTAAACTCACAGATAGATATCTGAACCAATGTCCCTACCCATCCAAGGTCAAACTAGGTGTATCAGGTAGTTTGGCACAGCAAAGATGGCTGCTCTTAGCAAATATCTGGCATGGAGATAAATGGGCCAGTCACAGGACTGGAGGATTCTTGGATGGGTTTGTACAGAAGTTGGCAGTGGGGAATCAAGTGAAGAGAAACAGTCTATTCTGAAAATTACAAATTGGACAGAGAAGAACAGATCAGTACGCTAAGGAAAAGACTACAGTGGAACCTTGACTTACATACTGCTTGACTTGCATCATATTTGACTTGCAGCAAGAAGGGGCCTGTTTGACTTGAGTCGCAGGCTTTGACTTACATCTCGGAGCCCCAGCACAAGGCACCGGAATTGGGCGGCAGCCACAACCCAGCATCGCGGCGGCTGCCTCCAAACTGCTCCTGCCTTCTTTCCCTCCTCCGGCAGCGGCGGCTTCGGTGAGACCAGCTCAGAGCACCTGGAGCTGGTCCTCAGCCTTACCGAAGCCGCCGCTGCTGCTGGAGGAAAAGAAGGGCTGGGAGCTCGGGGCTGGCCTCGCTGGTTAGACAGTCGGCTCAGTCTTGTAAAAAATCTGGCTGCAGAAGTCTGGTCCACAATGGAAGCGTTTTAGTTGGGGAGCTGTAAAGTTGTGGGACTCTAATGGTAAGCATAGAGTTGTTCAGAACTTGGAACGTCCGGTTAAAAATCAGTAAAACTTAAATGTTAGACATTGGTGCTATGAACATTAAAAAGTGGAGGCATATAACTTGTGGACTATAATTCCACTGCCTCCTCCTCTCTTTGAAGAGACATTTCATTTACATCCCCGGAAGGAATCTCCTATCCCAGTCAAATTTGTGTTAAATTGCTGTTTTCGGGGGTCTTTTTCATCATCTGGAATGGATTAATCCGCTTTCCCATTACTTTCTATGGGAAACGTTCGTTAGACTTAAGTCATGTTTGTCTTAAGTCTAGACCACTGGAACGGATTAATGACGTAAGTCAAGGTTCCACTGTATAGGAACTAGTGTGAGAGGAAGTGGAGCCATAGCTGAAAATATTATTCTACAAACAAGGAAAGAACATGCCAGACAAAGAGGGAACATTATGGCCTTGCTCACTGCTGCCTCCCAGAGGCACCTTGGTGCTTGTGCAGGTGCACTTGTGCCTTTCTAACATTTCTAACATTTCTGATTTTTTGCTTTTTACCTTAGATCAGGCATGTCCAAACTTCAGCCTTCCAGATGTTTTGGACTGCAACTCCCACAGTCCTTTGCCATTGGCAATCTAAGCTTAGACTTCTGGGAGTTGTGGTCCAAAACATCAGGAGGGCCGAAGTTTGGACATGCCTACCTTAGATGTATTCAGATTAAAGATGGGCATGAAACGCCAAAATGGCATTTTGTTTTTTATTTCTTCCCCCGTTTTGTTTATTACAAAATGATTTTTTTAAAAATTGTTTATTTTTTTTATTTTTTACACTGTTGGGGCTGGGCTGGCCAGTTGGCAGGTTTTTCCCCTCCTGCTGACCAGCTGGCATGCGGGGAGTCGTCAGTGGGTTTTTTTCTCTCTCACCAACCAGCTGGTGCATGGGGAGGCCAGTCAGCATTATTTTTTAATTTTTATTTTTCTTTCACTGACCAGCTGGGGCATGGGGAGGCCACTGGGCAGTTTTTCCCTCCTGCTGACAAGCTGGCGTGCAGGGAGGCCAGTTGGCAGGGTTTTGTTTGTTTGTTTGTTTTCCTCCCGCCGACCAGCTGAACTCGTGGGGAAGCTGGTGGGCAGGGTTTTTTTATTTTTATTTTTCCCACTGACCAGCTGGCACATTGCCCTGTGTACAAGGTAATCGGCACTTATTTTTATTATTTATTTTGACGCTTGTCAAAAATGAAACGGAATGAAATAAAAATTTCCATTTTTGTTTCCATTTCTTTTAAAAGGGCATTTCGTTTTTCATTTTGTTAGGAAATGAAACAAAAAATGAAAAATGAAACATTTTTTCCATTTCGTGCCCATCTCTAATCAGACTTGTTCTTTCTCACACATGTGTATGCAATCAGCAGTAGAGATGGGCACGAAACAAAAAAATGTGTTGTTATTTGTTATTCATTTTGTTACATAACAAAATGAATAACAACCCTAGGGGCAAATTTAACATGAAACAGTTAGGTTCGTTTTGTTAATGGGGGGCGGAGATGTCTCCTACCTGATGCTGGTCCCTGGCTATAGCATGGCCATGTGGTCGTCTCAGCTCAGTTAAAAAAAAAAAAAAAAGAGTGCTGACCAGGCCTCAAAGGGGCCTGGTCAACACCCTAAAATAAAAAAATAATAAAGCCAGCACCGACCGGGCCCCAGGGCCCGTGCGGTCAGCACTGAAAGGCAAGCAACAACAACAAAAAGTCCTGCGCTATAGCTGTAGTACAGGGCCTGAACCCAGAAGTGGGGGGGACTAAAACTAAAATAAATAAATAAATAAATAAATAAATAAATAAATAAATAAATAAATAAATAAATAAATAAATAAGGGAAGCACCGACCGGGCCCCAAGGGTGGCCTGGTCAGCAGGCACCCTAAAATAAAATAATAATAATTTTAAAAACCCAGCACCAACCGGGCCCCAGGGGTTGCGCAGTGGGCGTTGGAAAAAAGTGGGTAAAAATGAATAACGAATTAACGAACCAATGAAATGAATTTTTCAAAAATATTCCTTAAAACCAAAATGAAATGAACCGAAGCCTTAAACAAAATGAAACAAAATGAATCACCATTTTTTTCAGTTGGTGCCCATCTCTAATTGGCAGAGTTCTAGAAAAAAAAAAGCCCCAACAACCCTAGAGCGATTGAGGGAGTTGTCCCCCAGAAATATAAGTTTTTTTACACTGTGAGGACCCAGGTGTTTTCTCTGATGGTCAGCAGTTAATCTGCCCCCTCTCCCCCAGAGCTGGTTGTTTGGGAATTGTGGGCATAATTTGCATGACTGGCTAAAGAGAGCTTTCAGCAGCTGACTAAAGAATATTTTTCTGGGAGGACCCACTTTGGAGGACTATAAATCAGACATCTCATATCCAGTCTTATTTGAACTTGGAGGGCATGGAGAGGAAAACCATTTGAAGATTCACCTGGAGTTTGGCACCTCTTACACATGGAGGGGGGCATTCTACCACACCTGGACATGTCAAATCACACTAACTGTGAAGTATAGGGATCACTAAGGTCGGCAACAGTTCGGAATTCTGAGCAGGTTCAGTTTACCAAAGTGGCCCCAAATGAACTGGGAAACAGACTGATCCATGGGTTGGTGGCTTGTTTGTTTTTTGCTTTGTGGTTCATTTCATTTACATCTTTAATCATAACAGAAGAAAGAGTTTTATTGGCTGACACGGGCTTCTATAAGGGCTCAGTGACATCCTGCTGTTGGTAAGAGCTGTTTGAGAGTGGAATGGACTGCCCCATAAGGTACTTCAACAGAGTTTGGATGGACCACTATCAGTAATGCTAGACCTGAAACTTCTTGTCTTGGCAAAGGGCTGAAATAGATGACCTCCAAGGTTCCTCCCAGCTCAGCATTTTTATATATCTTTATATATTCTTTTATAGAAGCAGCCTTGTCAGGCTGTTTGAGGGTGATAGAGATTACCATGGAGTGGGTTACTTTGAGTTAAAACACGTGATCGCTGGAAAATAGGGCAAACCAAACCACACCAAGAGCAAATATATGATCTATGCTCATCTGCATGCCTCCTATGTTAGCTAGAACACTTTTTGGTGCATAGTATTTTTTTAGTGGAACAACAAGTCACTGCACTCAACAGCCCCAATTTGTGAATCTTCTGAAGAATACTGCTGGTGATTTCGCTAGAAGTGCATAGTGTGGTTCACAGCATAATTCCGTTAGGGGAAAAATAAGTCTCTTCCCACTTATCACACTTGGAATTTAAAAACCCCAGGAAAGACCATCTGGTGACCTTCATTTCCTCCTGCATAAAAGTTTTCCCCATAAAATAAGGCCTATCCTCTCCTCCCTTGGTAGAAGATTTGTAGTTTGCAGGAGCTTCGTGGCGCAGTGGTTAAACTGCTGTACTGCAGCAAAAACTATGCTTACAACCCAGGGGTCATTCCCAGGGAGCCGGCTCATGATTGACTCAGCCTTCCATCCTTCAGAGGTTGGTAAAATGAGTACCCAGGCTGCGGTGGGGGTGGGGGAGAAATGTGTAGCCTGCATAATTCAGTTAAAAACCATCTAGAGAGTTAAGCACTATGTGGAATATAAGCAGCACACTTTTTTTTTCATTTTGCTTTTGCTTTTCCAACTCAAATCTTGGATACATTGAATGGGTTACTCTCCTTAGCCCTGCTTCAAGTGGCTGCCTCACTCTGCCCAATAGCAGGGCCAGCTTGGAGCACTCACTTGTTGCCTTCCTGTGATCCGGTTTCACATTCTTCAAGCCCGTTTCCACCTCCTGTTGCAAAGCATTATCCTTTCAAAGAAAAAAAAATCATAATGAATTATTTCTTATTAAGACTGAGCCTCGCTTTTTCATTCGCCCTTCATCTCTCCTGCAGTTGCGTCTTTTGAAAAGGCTGATTAGAATCTCTGGACACAATGGCAGAACTTAGCCACTGCAGTGCAGGCAGACATAAAGGGGAAGGGAGGGTGCCAGAGAAGGAGAAGAACAGATTAACATATACCTGATGTGAGAAAGGATAAAAATGTTATTAGCCAAGGAGAGAGGGATTATCAAGCTTCAATGAATTGTCATTTAACAGAAAAAAATCATATCCTTTTTCCTTTGGCTCACATTCTTTCTTTTCATCTTCCCAATTTTTGTCTTATAAGGCAGTCGGCAAAGCCTAGGGGACATATTTCCCCATTTTGGGGGTGACAATAAACTTTTGAGACTGAGCAAAATGGAAGAGAAAGATTCGGGATGGAATGAATCTGTAGCACCAAGACCATGTTCCGCTAACAGAAAGTTCTGTCTAGATTTGAGAACAAATCATGTTTATTATAGATGTTTCAGGTGAGATTGCAGGAGTTGTGTTAAATAAAGAAGCATCTTTATTTAAAAAGAGAAAGAGTTTGTTTTCATCTCCTAACCTTCACTGTCTGTCTCACTCAGTCATTGTTGCTGCGTCATTTTCTGGTAGCAGTTCTTTTAATCTAGTGGTTCCCAACCCGGGGGGTCACATAGTGTTTTCTGGGAGGTTGTGAGTCACTTTATATGTGTTACAGATTTTGTTAAACAATTTATCCCTTGATCTTTCAGAGAGGGATATTAAACTTAGTGTGTATGTATGTGAATGAAAAACAGGTCCTTTGGGGAAACAAAGAACCCTCTTCTTTTTTCTTTCTTTCTTTTTTAAAGGATGGCTTTACCGTATTAAAATGCCTTTTTACTGTATGCAACTATGGCAGGGGGTTGCAGGTTACTTGGCTATTATAAATGTTGTTTTCGCATTCATTGCTTTGTTAGCCGCTTAGAGTACTACATGTAGTAGATAAGCGGGATATAAATACAAGAATAAATAAATAAATAAATAAATAAATAAATAAATAAATAAATAAATAAATAAATAAATAAATAAAAAGTGGCCATGACTGAAAAAGGTTGGGAACCACTCAATCCATGGGTTTGTGGCTATGGAAGGTCCAGTGCCCACTTTTTAGCCTACGGGATCCTTTGTGGGGTGACACAGACCACAGGGATGACAAACACCACCAAAACACAACCAGAAGTGCTGTTAACCCCTTCAGTACTGGATATGGTCTAAGGCAGGCCTGCCCAACAGGTAGACTGCGGGCTACTGATAGCCTGTGAACAGTTCAAAAGTAGCCCGCCGGCCATCAATAAAAAAAGTGAGGGGATAAATTCTCCACCCATCCCTCCTCCATCCCAAGGACCACCAGTGCCCCAGCAAAGTTCTGGGTCTGCCAGCCCACTGTCTCAGCCGAGTGAGGCAGTTCAAGGGCCATGGCACATTGAAATATGTTCCCTCCAGAATGGATTAATTGGTTTTCAATGCATTCCTATGGGAAACCACTGCTCTACTTATAATAGTTTTTACTTAAGAGCATGTGCTCAGAGAACGAATAAAATTCATAAATAGAGGTTTTAGTGTAGTAGCCCTCGGGTGCTTTGGGCCGGAAAAAGTAGACCTTGGCCTGTTCAAAGTTGAGCAGCCCTGGTCTAAGGAATTTTTTGTGGTGTTTTGGTACATAGGTTTCCTGATGGGTTTCCTGGGACTTGTTTATGTCCCTGCAGTAGTGAAAGGGTTGAATGAATCATGATGAAGGACCCTCTGCAGCCCAGAGCCATAGCTAGCCATTTGAGCATCTGTGGTTTTGTTGCCCAGACCAGTTACTCTTGGTTTGCATGAGAGTGGCATAAGTGGGGAGAGGATGGAGGAATGGAAACGTCTGCTTGGGTTTCAACGTGAATCATTACAACATTGCCATGCTGGACCCCTCTGTTTTGTGCTTCCTTCTGCTTGGGGAGAAACCGGTGGAAGTGGTCTACATGGTTACCCAGCATGTTGTTAGCCTGTGAAACTCCCCCCACAGGATGTGGTGATGGCATCTGGCCTGGATGCCTTCAAAAGGGGATTGGACAGATTCCTGGAGGAAAAGTCCATCACAGGTTACAAACCATGATGGATGTGTCATCTCCAGGCTTAAAACCAGGGTATTTATTTATTTATTTATTTATTTATTTATTTATTTATTTATTTATTTATTTAGCTTGTATGCCGCCCACTACCCAAAGGTCTCTGGGTGGCTCACAATCAAAATTGCCGGATCCACTTCCCTTCATCTGGCACTTCTAGGGCCAGATGCAGAGGAGTGGTATCAGGAGACAGATATCTAGTCTCGTGTGCTCCCAGACGAATTTGGTGGGGCCACTGTGAGATACAGGAAGTTGGAGTAGATGGGCCTTTGGCTGGATCCAGCATCGCTCTTCTTATGTTCTTATGTTGGAATGTGTGAGTTTGCACACATCCAGTAGCAATGCGTTTAAGCAGGTATGCCCTCCTTCCTGTAGCAAATGGTGGCACCCTCTGAATTTTAGTGCCCTGGGTCACCAATTACTTATCCACTTGGAGTGCAATCAGCTGGAGAAATAGCTCAGAGTATGGACATTTCTACAAGGCAGGCTTCAGCAGTATGTGGAAAGAGAACTTCCAGAACTACAAGCTGGATTTCGAAGGGGCAGAGGAACTAGAGACCAAATCGCCAACATGCGCTGGATTATGGAGAAAGCCAGAGAGTTCCAGAAAAACATCTACTTCTGCTTCATTAACTATGCCAAAGCCTTCGACTGTGTAGACCACAACAAACTATGGCAAGTCCTTAAAGGAATGGGAGTGTCTGACCACCTTATCTGTCTCCTAAGAAATCTATATGTGGGACAAGCAGCAACCGTCAGAACTGGATATGGAACAACTGACTGGTTTAGAATTGGGAAAGGAGTACGACAAGGCTGTATACTGTCACCTTGCCTATTTAATTTATATGCAGAGTACATCATGAGAAAGGCCGGTCTGGATGAATCACAAGCCGGAATTAAGATTGCCAGAAGAAATATCAACAACCTCAGATACGCAGATGATACTACTCTAATAGCAGAGAGTGAGGAAGAATTAAAGAAACTGTTAATGAGGGTGAAAGAGGAGAGTGAAAAAAATGGGCTGAAGCTCAACATAAAAAAAACTAAGATCATGGCCACTGGTCCCATCACCTCCTGGCAAATAGAAGGGGAAGAAATGGAGGCAATGACAGAGTGTATTTTCTTGGGCTCCTTGATCACTGCAGATGGCAACTGTAGCAACGAAATAAAAAGACGCCTGCTTCTTGGGAGGAAAGCAATGGCAAACCTAGATAGCATCCTAAAGAGCAGAGACATCACTTTGCCAACTAAGGTCAGGATGGTTAAAGCTATGGTTTTTCCAGTAGTGATGTATCGAAGTGAGAGCTGGACTATAAAGAAGGCTGATCGCCGCAGAATCGATGCTTTTGAGCTGTGGTGCTGGAGGAGAGTCTTGAGAGTCCCCTGGACTGCAAGGAGATCAAACCTATCCATTCTGAAAGAAATCAACCCCGAATGTTCACTGGAAGGACAGATTTTGAAGCTGAGGCTCCAGTACTTTGGCCACCTCATGAGAAGAGAGGACTCCCTGGAAAAGTCCCTGATGCTGGGAAAAATCGAAGGCAAAAGGAAAAGAGGACGACAGAGAATGAGATGGTTGGACGGTGTCATCGATGCAACCAAAATGAATTTGACAAAACTCCGGGAGGCAGTGGAGGATAGGAAGGCCTGGCGAGCTCTGGTCCATGGGGCCACGAAGAGTCGGACACGACTGAATGACTGAACAACAACAACAACATGGACAACTTGCATCATGGTCCAGTGAGAGCTATTTTCTAATTGCACAGCGTACAGAGATATTGAAGCTGGCTGCTCTCGCCCATGCCCAAGGTGGACCTTTTGCTCCAATGACAGGGCAACTCTTTTCTGGAACTGGGCTGGAGGGTTTCCTGGCTGCCCAGAAGTGATGCTTGAAGGGAAATGGTTCCCATAAAAGCAGCTTGTTCCATTGCAATCAGACAGGATCCTTGATCGCTATCCGATCACATCCCTATTTATGGTCATGCTGCAACTTGTTTAAACGATTGACCATCTTTTAAATCCTCAGCTCCCGGAACAGCAATTGTTTTACTGTTGGGGTGGGGAAAAAATCCAGCTGGGAGTCTGGAGAACAGAAGGACACAAAGGAAAGGCACAACCATTATGGACCTGAATGAAGATGAGGCTGGATTGCCAACGGAAGGGCTCAGGGTGGGTCACACAAATGTTTGCTTGCTTGTTCAAGGACTGGGTTCGGCATGATTCACCATCTCTAGGAGAAGTTTCCACCACATTTACAGGTCCATTTGGTGGGGACACATGAGAGGTCCATCTCTGTTGCTGCTTTCAAACTTTGGAACTCTCTCCCACAGGAAGCTAGACTACTGCCCCCATCTTTATTGTCCTTCTACTAGCAGACACAGAGTTTTCTTTTTGACCAAGCTTTTCCTTAATGAATGACTGTTCTTAAATGGATTAACTGGGGTTCTTGAATGGATGGTTGTTTCATGCTGTGTTTTGATGTTTTTATTTACCATACTGTATGGCATTTGTTTGATCACGTTTAGTGTCTGTAAATGTATTGTTTTTAGCTTTAAATATTCTTAAAATGATGCAAGCTGCCTTGGGTCCTTCTTAAGCAGAAAGGTGGGGTGAAAATATTTTAAATAAAATAAAATAAAAAGTCACCTGTATTAAAGTCTGTGTTTCCATGACACAAAACAGCATTGAAAATCCTGTGCATGAGTATAAATAGCAACACACACACACACACACACACACACACACACACACACACACACACACACACACACACACACACACACACACACACACACACACACACACAATTCCATAGAGGCAATGACGCACAAATTGCCTTTTCTTTTAGCAATCTCAAATGAACGGCACCATTGAAAATAGCACACTTCGCTCTATCAGGCCCAACATGCTCCCTTGAAAGGTTATTTTGTTATTAATTTTAAGAATATTGCTGATTTCTCTCTCTCTCTCTCTCTCTAAAACTGATATAGTGATTGTGAAAAGGTATGTGTGTGTGGGGAATTATTGGTCAGAAGTAGAGATGGGTACATACCAGCAAAATGGCAGTTAGTCTTGCTTCATGGTTCATCAAAGTCCAGAAACTGCAAACCATGAATTTCTCAACTTTTCCTTAACCATGAATTGGTTTGTCCACTTTGTAGCCTTATAAAGCCCCCCCACCGGGACCTAGAGAGACTAGACTCACCTTCCCCCCACCCCCATCCCTTCCCACTATCCCCGTCACCTCCCTAACTTTTGTTGCTGCTGCCTCCTCCACCACTGCTGCCGCCATTTTGAGAGGCAGCCTGGCTGGCTCCTGCCAGCCAGCTACCTCTGCTCATGCTCCACTGGGGCTGATGCTCAACAACAACTACAACAACCACAAAGCCTGGGTGCTGGGCTGTCTCAGAAATAGAACAATACAGTTTAATTATGCAGGCTACACATTGCCCCCACCTCCAGCAAGCTGGGTACTCAAACCATGGTAGCTCTCAAATGTATGGCCTATACGACGAATTTCATAGAATTAATGACCTCTGTTTCAGTGGATGCATGTGCACTGATACACACATGGGATTGTTTGTCAACCAATCAATTGATCAGGGCTAAGGCAGCAGGAAGACTTGATATATTGATGATATGGATGGTTGCTGAATTGAAATCCTCTCAAAGCCACCTGGACCGGTCCTCTGCCATAAGTGCTGCGGTGGCAACACGAGGCTTAAGATCCTGTCATGAGGCTCCCACATCACTCAGGGTTAAGCCTTCAGGGTGGTGGGGTGGTGGTCATTGTAGCGAGAATGATCCCCCAGATGGAACCCTGGGGACGGATTTAGCCTTGGGGTAGCAGTTAATCAAATATCCATCTCCAAAGGGCCAGAGCCAAAGTACCAGACACTCCACTTGACACAAGACAGGGGCAGAAAGGTCTGAGATAAACCCTCGGGAATACTGATGGATTAAATTCTAATTTTTAAAAAATGAACGGAGAGGCTCAGATAATCGCTTTAGCCAGCCAATTAGCCCCAGTGACAAAACTGCATGATGTATTAAGTATGTACTAAACTGTTTAAGAGCCTTTCATCATCTTACACTTTATTAGGTGCATGAGGCCCAGATCCATCTGGATCAACATCAGCACATACAGATGGGGGAGGTTTAAATCTTTTCCCAAACATTTTTAAATTTTTTTTTAAAACCTATTTTTAAATGAAGCACACACTCTTTTTGGTGGGGAGGTGATATGTGGATGTTTTTCTCTCTCTCCAATGCATAGATTCTCACCAGGAGGAGGCATGATGTATGCAAATAGAGGTGGACTGTATGGTTTCCCTCAGTAGTGCTGACACCAAGGGCTTGACACACACCATTCCTTTGTTAAGATTGGCATTATCCCCCTGCTCTGATTGGCTGTTCAGCCATCTCCTTCCACTGCAAGGAGATAGTCAGAGTGATTTTAACTTTTCTCCTTTTTTGTGGGCTCACAGGTGTTCAGATGATAGTGCTCTAGCAATTTTGTGAGAGCATTACTCTAAACTACAGTGGTACGTCTACTTATTAAATTTAATCCATTCCGAATGCATGCTCATAAGTCGAACAACTCGTAAGTAGAGCAGCCATATCTAAAAAAAAAAAAAAATAGAAAATAGGAAAAAAATTGTAAGTAGAGCAGACTGCATCTAAAATTTGAAAGATAGCAGTTAAAATGCCAATGGTTTTCTGCTCTTAAGTCAAATTGCTCAGAGTAGAGCTGCTCTTAAGTAGAGGTACCACTGTATACACTTCTATAGCATTAAAAAACATTTAAAAAGAAGAGCAAAGATACCCTTGAAATACAAGTGTTGGGTTCTTTGAGAATTTGACCTTATTTTATTTTTTGCTCCTTAAATAATTATTTCCACATTACTCAAGACACATCAACAAACAAACAAATGAATGAATATATAAATGAACAAACAAATGATCGAAAGAACAAGCAAGCAAACAAAGCTTCTCCCTGGAGACAAAGGAGTGTGGTAACCAATGTCAGAAGCCATATGTTGAAGGAGGAGAGGACCCTTAAGATATCTCTTGAGTGGTAAATGAGGAAAGGAGATTATTTGCTGCCAGGCAATCATATAGTACTGGGAAGGCATAAAAATAACCTTGGAACAAAGAAGGCAACGGGTCCCAGAGATAACCAAGGCCCCTTTCAGTAGCTGTGAGAGGAGCTGGCCCAGACATCATTGTTCTCACTGGTCCAAGGAGTGATGAATACAGTTTGGATAGATCAGCTGAGGATTCTGGTGTGAACCTGTTTATAAGTGGTATTGGGAAGGTCATAGAATGCAAGGGATGTACTGGTTCTGTGGAAGGAAGTGATTTTAGCACCCATGCCTAAAACATCTTCATCATTGCAGTTGTTAGAGGCAAATGCTTTTGGTTTGATACTTCCCTGTGAATTATCTATATTCCAGAGCGGCACTATAAGATGGGAGAGTCTGGTAGTGGGGGCAAAATTCTTCCTCCTTGGAAGCTCAGTGTCAATTTGCTCAGAGAATCCTTAAGGATTGTAGACGTAATGTATAAGAAACGTCTGCTAGAATGTCAAACTGCCGAGGAAGCTAATTGGGGATGCATGGCATTGGAGTGACATGTCAAGGGCAGGCCTTAAGTTGCTTTTTTATTTAAAAAAAACCCTCCTCATGAGCGTAATAAGTAAAATTTGTGGCATGGAGCTGAATCTGATCTGCTTGTTCTTGTGGTCCAGATGACCTTGGAGAAGTAAAATTCAGCCAAGGATGTGGAACTGCTATCCTTGGTTCTCAAGACTCGTAATAAACTTCCTTCCAACCTGCTTTTGTCAGAGAAACTGGAGTGGTGGGCTATCCAGCTATTCCGCCGAATGAGCAGATGGACAAGATGGCGCCCTTTGTCTACTCCAGGTAGAGAAGCCTTGTTAATTCATATTTCAGCAATGTCTTCCAGCATCCTGAAGGTGACAGGTTAGTTTAAGGAGTGCAGGTTTTGTCTTCTGACAGAGAGGAAAAGCTTAGAGTTCCGTCACTGCTGCTCCACAGCCTCTGACAGCTGAGGTGGTTGACTTACTCTGCCTAATGGTAGAGATAACCCTGGGATCACAGATGTGGAATAACTGAAGTGGGAACTCTCTCTGTGTGGAGGAGTAAGAAGCTGTCTGTCCCAGCAAGGACCATGGCTGCCAAGAAGGTGGATCTAATCGAAGCAGGATAATATTGGGCCCCAGTAGACTGACCAAGGAGGAAGATGAGGGATAATATGTGTTGCGTCCCTGCTCTTTTGGTGACATCACAAGGGGAGGCTAAGTGACAGGCAGGTGTGGTCAGGCTGGGTCTGTGCCCATTGTGGTGACCTTTGTCTGCATAATGCAAAGGATGATGTTCAAATGTCCATAATCTGCATCATTTATGTGTGAAGATTCTCAGTCATCCAGGTGAGGTTATTCAGAAGCTGAGCCTTGGCAAGTGGACTTCTTTTCTTTTGAGACTGAAACATCCTGGTAGCTTTCCCAGACTGAGGAATTTTAGTGGCAGCTTTCCCAGACTGAGGAATTTTAGTCTTAGGGGTTCCTCGCCTCTGTCCCCACCCCCTCCGCACTTCCTGGTTTCTGGCCTCTCCAGCATGATATAGGTAACTTAATGAGTGTCGGGAAGGGTTCTTACAGGTGGGACTTTCATGCAACTCAGGCCATTGTTGACCTAATGAGCCTATGGAGACCAGGGTGCTGTGAAATCAAGTGAACCACAAATTGGGGGCCTCGCCACTGACTTTCCTTAGAATTATGTAGCTCCTTGGATGAGTAGCAAAATGTTTCACTCTCACAAGAAAAGAAGTCCAGTTGCCATGACTCAGCTTCCAGACATCATTTATATAAGCGGCAGCCTTTGTTCAGAATTTGATTTTGTTCTACCACAAGAATCATGGTGCCAAGAAACATCACTGGGAAATACCTATTTTGCTCTGAGGATGTCTTCTTACTGGCAGGGAGAAGTTGCACCATCGATCGGGATGCCCAAGTGTGGCCTGAAGATGGATGGGAAATCAGTGAGGGCCAATAACATAAAGACTTCTCTTCCTGGCTTCTATTCCTAGATTCCATCATGTATCACTCTGCCTTTGCTGGTGCAACCTCATCTGTTTCCGTTGTTGTATCAACTCTATCATTTGAGACTCATTATTATTATTATTATTATTATTATTATTATTATTATTATTATTATTATTATTATTATTATTATTATTATTATTATTTCTATACCGCCCAGCAGGAACTCTGGGCGGTTTACAACAGTTAAAAACAACAATATAAACAAAAAAAAAAAAAATAGGGGGAAAACCCTCAGCAACAGACATCAAGGGGCGGAAGAACAAAATAGATTAAATTAAATTAAATTAAATTAAGGTTGCCTTATGCCTGCCTAAACAGCAAGGTTTTCAAAGCCTTTTTGAAGGCGGGCAGGGACTGTGCAAGGCACAGCTCACTCGGAATATGGTTCCACAACGAGGGGCCCACCACAGAGAAGGCGCAGTTGCGCGTAATCAACCTCCACGCCTCCCTGGGAGTGGCCACCCTGAGTGAGAGCGCCTGCAACATTTGAGTGGGCCTAACCTCAGTTGATCTCTGGGAGATACGCTCCGACAGGTATTCAGGACCCAAGCCATGGAGGGTTTTGAAAACCAAAACCAGACCTTGAACCTTATCCTGAGAGCCATGGGCAGCCAATGCAGGCGTGCCAGAACTGGGGTGATGTGATTGTATCTACGAGCACCCACCACCAGTCTGGCCGCCGCATTCTGCACCCGTTGGAGTCTCCGGACAAGGGTCAAGGGCAGCCCCACGTAAAGTGTGTTGCAGTAATCGATCCTCAAGACCACGAGGGCCTGCACAACTGTCCTCAGGGAGGATTCATCGAGGTACTCTGGTAGGAGGAATTCAACCTTTGGATGCTTCTTTTTGAAAGAAATGGGACACATAGTACACTAGAATACTGGGGAAACGTCCAATATAGAATTATAGAATCATAGAGCTGGAAGAGACCTCAAGGGCCATCCAGTCCAACCCTCTGCCATACAGGAACCCCCATCACAGGACGCCCGACAGATGGCCATCCAGCCTTTGCTTAAAACCTCCAAAGAAGGAGACTCCACCACTCTTTGTAGCAGCATATTCCATTGCCTAGAAACTTTCTGTTGTGTCCAGCCTAGAAACTTTCTTTTGTGGTCAGGTTTTCCAAAACAGAACATATGAAAAGGTAGAAATACTGCTGTGTAACTTATGCCGGTGGAAGGGTGATGATGTCACTGATGGGCAGTGATTTTTAATAATTTTAAATTTTCTCCTTCTGTACCAGAGCTTTAAAAAAAACACTCCCGTGTAATCCCTTTCATCATGTGTAAGCTGTGGGACAGAAGGGATGATCTAAAATAATCCCTATTCGTGATATTACCCAGTGGTAGCAATTGCCAGCAATTAAAGTCTTCCTCCTGCTGTCCTCCAGCTCTCAGGGCTTCCACATGGATTTAATGGGAACTGGAAAAAGAATCACTGGGCTTGAAGTAGGATGATTTTAATCTCCAAATGATTGCTGCTACTCCTGGATCAATCCAATAGCCTCAATTCAGCTAAGGAATTTAGGATCCATACAAAATGGTGGCACAGTTGTATTGGGAAGTGCAACCACCGTGAGAGGGACATCTGTCAGAATCTCATCTATGGAACACTCACATGGTTTTAACCAACCCTCTGAAATGCTAGCATGATATCTGCAATGTCTTCTTTGTCCCTTAATGTTATTTATTGGTAGTTACTGGCAGTTTTTTTATTTTTGTCTCTGAGTTATATGAATTTCCCATCTGTAGCATTATTAACTACACATTACACAGGATTGAGGTACAATCATCTCTTGGTCCCAGGTGTGCATCTCTCTGTGCATGGGTGTCTCTGTGTGTGAGTCTGTGTCTCTGTCTGTGTGTCTGTGAGTATGCCTGTGTGTGTCTCGCCTGGGACCCGAGGCTTTTTATTGGTTAAAGTAAACAAGTACATGCATACATCACAATAGGGGTGGTAACCTCAATTCCATTGGTGGGGGAAATGAGGGTCTTAGACTGACCTGGAACTCCACATGTATGCAACCTTATCTAGGAGGAAATCTTTGCCAGTGGGGAATCATTGACAGGGGCTTGGGCTGGTCATGTATGCCTCCAGACCGTAGGTTGCCTGATCAGCCTGGTATCTGGGTAGCCATCTCTTTCCCCTGGCCTCCTGAGCCATGCCTGTTGCCCAGCTTCAGGGTTATCCAGAGCTCACTCTGGCCTGGTCTTTCCATGCCTGTCTGTGCCCTTTTTGTGGGTGACTGATGATCCTCAGCCCCTGGCGCTAATGGCTTGCTTCAGTGCATTGCCAGAGCCTATTGGGGTTCAGAGCATCTACGTGGGCTCCCTACACCCATCTTTCCTTCAAAGTGCTCAAGAGGGCATTTTCTCTCTGCTCTCTGCTGTATCCTCACAATGGTCTCTTTAGGTCAGTGGTGGTGAACCTTCAGCATTCCAGATGTTTTGGACCACAGCTCCCAGAATTCTGAGCCTGGATTGCCAATGACAAATAACTGTGGGAGTTGTGGTCCAAAACATCTGGAGTGCTGAAGGTTCGCCATCACTGCCTTAGGCTGAGGGCAGACAGCCTACATTCATTGAGAGACTTAGGATTCATTCAGGATTTGAACCTTGATTTTTCCAAGCCCCAAGCTCCTGTTTTAACCAGTACCTCACATGACTGTCAACTAGTACCGGCTCCCTGTTTTCCCCTGTTGTTGTGTTTAGCCATCAGCCCATGCCTTTTAGTGATCACTTCTTGTTTTTCTGTTTTCTAACCTGATTTGAGTGACTTCTTCCTCTGAAGGGCTAGCTACTGTATTCCATAAAGGAAGAAAAGTAAATAAGTGCTGCAGATATTTCTGATGGAAATGGAACATAATACTCTACTTTTCCCCAAATGTGCAGAGTGTGCTATTAGCTTCCCTGCTTGGGTTTTTAGTACAAAATGTATACACTTGCTTTTCCCACTCAACCTCATGTTCTCCATCATGTCAGTAATAACAACTTGCTTTTTCTGCTGCCATCCAAATTGCAGGATATTCACATTTCTCCGCCAGAAGGTGAACACCAACCTACATCCATATTTTAGCAACTAAACAAGGATGCCTGCTGCCTGTGCCCAGTTACAGGAGCATGGCTCTTGGCCACAAAAGGCAACCGAGCCACCTCCCTCTCTCAGCATGACTTAGCCTAGCCACTGGCTTGTTTACTTTCTTCTAATAAAGGTAGCAGTGCACCTTAAAATGTCTGCCTGTGTATAAAAAGGGATTGTGAAAATCCTTCCAAGCCCCTGAATGCTGCAATAATGTTTGGCTTGTGGATGTGGAAAGGGGGGGATGATACATCCTGGTAAGACTCCTCTTTCTACTCTTTCTATAATTTGGGGTCAGAAAAGTGTGGGTTGTCTTACAATTTGGAGCATCATATAGATGAAAAAATGCTGTCTGTCTGTCTGTCTGTCTGTCTGTCTATCTATCTATCTATCTATCTATCTATCTATCTATCTATCTATCTATCTATCTATCTATCTATCTAATATACCAACCTACCAAAGACTGGAAACTGAGAAGGGAGCCCATTGCACAGTCTGTGGAGAAAGCTTTCTAGGTGGATCTCTGTGGCTGGAAGGGTAGCCCAGGCAGGCAGTAAGTTATACAGAAAGCTCAGGGCACCATGATAGCTCCCATGGAGTAGCAATGAGAATACTTGGAAGTTGCCTGCCTAAAAGGTTTCTCTCCTCCAGTTGCTGCTCAAGGGGTTCATGCTGGGCACTGAGGGCCTTGGTGTCTCCTGGTGGGCTGGATCCATCCCCACTGCTGGGCCAGGGGAACTGTTTGTGGCCCTTTTCTTCTTCAAAAGAATTATCTATGGTACTCTTAGTAAAGGAATTAAGGCAATCTGGACCTGATCAGCTCCAAGCCAGCAAATGATGGTAGATTTAAGAGGACCTATCCTGAATATCCGAATGGGTGGACAGATGGGTAATGAGACAGATGACCCTTTGGATGGTCATATCCCAGGAATGTTTAAGACTTGAAAGGTTAAAATCAACACCTAGAATTCGATTCATCAGGCAAATGGAAACCAGTACACTCCCCCCCCCCAGCACTGGGTTGTGTCTTTGAAAGCTCTCAGCCATCCAGGTGAGGTTATCTGGAAGCTGAGTCATGGCCACTGGACTTCTTTTCTTGAGAGATTGAAACGTTTCGCTGCTCATCCAGGCAGACTGAGACTGACGAAGGGCCTTTTTACACGACCCCTAAGATTCGCTGGCCACTTAAATTCAGACCAGAGATCTTAGGGGTTCGTCGCTCTTCCTCTGTCCCCACCCTCCTCTGCACTTCCTGGTTGTTGGCTGCGTGAGGGAGGGATGAAAAGAGAAAGAAAAGCATGCCGGCTTACCTCCGTTCTGTTCCCGGCAGCATTCAGATCTCTAAAGGGGCGGGGGGCAGAAAAACAACAAACAGAAGCCAGGAGAGCCCCGCACTCACTATCCTTACACCGGATCAAATGTTTTCACATCCAAAAAGCAGGTACCTGAAAGCTGCGCTGGGACGCGCTAAAGTGGGCGGGGTCGCACTTAATTTCCTGTTAACTCCGGAGCTGGTGGGTAAACATTTTTAATCTCCGGAGCTGGGAGCCATTTGCCCCGGAGTTTAGGGGTCGTGTATAAACGACCGAAGTTGCTTGGATGAGCAGCAAAATGTTTTGATCTCTCAAGAAAAGAAGTCCAGTTGCTATGACTCAACTTCTAGACAATGCTGGGGTGATATAAATGTGTCAGCATGTATTTGTTTTGGCACCAGCAGGCTTTGAGAAGCATGAATGCTCTAAGATGGCTTTTGATATATAAACAGTAGATACCTGAAGGATCGCCTCCTTCCATACGAACCTACCCGGCAATTAAGATCGAGCCAGGGGGCCCTTTTGAAAGAGCCATCCCTCAAGGAGGTGAGAGGGATGGCCTGTAGACACAGGGCCTTCTCGGCAGCTGCTCCCAAGCTATGGAATGCCCTCCCGATCGAGATCCGCCTGGCGCCAACCCTGATTACATTCTGGCGCCAGGTAAAAACCTTCCTGTTCCAGAAGGTTTTTAATTGATATAATATAGATTGTGGGTCCGCTGATGACAATTTTAGAATAATGATTTTAGTGTAAGGTTTTTATTGATGATTTATTGATATTTTACTCTTAACTATTCTAAATTGTTTTATTTTTTGGATTGTAAGCCGCCCAGAGACCTTTGGGTAGTGGGCGGCATATAAGTTAAATAAATAAATAAATAAATAAATAAATAAATAAATAAATCCATTATGCAACATTGGGGGGAAGATGTCCTAAAGAGGCAGAGGTCAGGGTCAGGGTGGGGGGAAACTATGCAAGTACCTGCAGAATCAGGTACGTCTCTTGCCGAGGCTTGTAGGGAACAACCAATGTACAATTAGGTGATGCAGCTGGAAGCCCTGGATAGCAGTATATACTGTACAGATTTTCTGCACTGTTGCCTTTATTTATTTATTTATTTATTTATTTATTTATTTATTTATTTATTTATTTATTTATTTATTTATTTATTCAACTTATATGCTGCCCACTACCCAAAGGTCTCTGGGCAGCTTACAATCAAAAGAATTAAAACAATTTAAAATAGTTAGAAATAGAATATCAATAAATCATCAAGCAATAATAAAAACCTGCACTAAAATCATTATCCTAAAAATTGTCATCAGTGGACCCACAGTCTATATTATATCAATTAAAAAACGTCTGGAACAGGAAGGTTTTTACCTGGCACCAAAATGTAATCAGTGTTGGTGCCAGGCGGATCTCAATCGGGAGGGCATTCCATAGCTTGGGAGCAGCTGCCAAGAAGGCCCTATGTCTACAAGCCATCCCTCTCACCCCCTTGAGGGATGGCTCTTTCAAAAGGGCCCCCTGGCTTGATCTTAATTGCCGGGTAGGTTCGTTTGTCACTATAGCACAAGTTGTCCTGGTGACTCTTGGTTGTTGTCTCTTTACTTCAAAAAGCTGTGTTCCTGCCTTGTATCCTGCCCATCTAGTGCCCAAGCACTACTACAGGTGGCAAAAAAATAGAACACTACTTCTAAGGATATTGCAGAAGGTTTTTCCTGCATATTCTTTAAGATCTTCTGCTGGTTAAGTGATTCTTTTATGTCCTTTTGTTTGCTGTGAAACCCAATTCCTTCACTTCAGATGCAGCTTTAACAAGAGCCCTGCGGCTTCCTGCATTGTCTAAGATAGATGTGCCTGGCGAAAACCATCTTGCCAAGAACTCCTGGCAAACCTCATCTCTTGCAGTGGTTTGGATTTTTGGTACATACTTTGAGGAAGTGGGTATGGCCCACAAAAGCTTGCAATTATTTTTATTTTTATTAGTGGCCTATTAAGGTAACACCTATATAGCCTAGTCTTTTTTAAAAAAAGAAGTAACCATGGTTGCCTGTTCAGTGTGTTTAACAAAATTAAATACAAAAGAGTTGTGGTATGTTAAAAATCGCACATTTATTTTGATGTGGACTAAATTTCTCAGATATGTAGAGCATGATACAGTTAGTACCCCTGTATCTACCTCTTACTGAAGATAATAGGATGTCCATTTAACTGGCATTATGTACCTGACTGGTTGTCCCTGGTGTTAATGCCACTGCCACTTTGAAAATCCCCTTCCAATGTTGCCCTCCTTTCCCAACTCATTTGGTTTTCACTCTGTACCAAGTCCCCTGTCTGTATCTACACCAGTAGATATAACTATTTTGCTTCATGTGTCTAAGGGCCTTTTTACACAACCCCTAAGATCTGCTGGCCACTTAAATTCGGACCAGAGATCTTAGGGCTTCGTCGCTCTTCCTGTGTCCCCACCCCTCTGCACTTCCTGGCTGCTGGCTGCGTGAGGGGAGGGAGAAAAAGAGAAAGAAAAGCATGCCGCTCACCTCCGTTCTGCCTCTCGCTCCTGCCGGCAACATTTCTGTCTCTGTAAAAGTAGCTCTTAAAGGGGCGGGAGCCAAAAAAACAAGCAGAAGCAAGGAGAGCCCCGCACTCACTATCGTTACACCGGATCAAATAATTTTCACCTCCAAAGAGCAGGTACTTGAAAGGTGCGCTGGGATGCGTTAAAGTGGGCGTGGTTGCACTTAATTTCCTGCTAATTTCGGAGCTGGTGGGGAAACATTTTTAAGCTCCAGAGCTGGGAGCCATTTGCCCCGGAGTTTAGGGGTCGTGTATAAACGCCCTAAGAAAGCCCATGAATGAAAGTAACATCAATTGGCGTCCTGACCCATTTATATCAAGCATGTCCAAACTTTGGCCCTCCTGATGTTTTGGACCACAACTCCCAGAATTCCAAGCCTGTATTTCCAATGGCAAAGGACTGTGGGGGTTGTGGTCCAAAACATATGGAGGGCCAAAGTTTGGACATGCCTGATTTATATTATTTGTGTCTTTGGTGCAATTGATGGAGTTTCCCTTAATGTGCACAAAAACCCTGCAGGGAGAGAGGGCTTCTCTTACTGTGAACTCCAGAAATAGCTTATCCTCTCCTGAGAGGTGGGCAAGGAGAATCCTTGGCAGCTCCTCATTCACCTATTTGAAGACCAGACAAGTCAAGGTTTAGATCAGTAGGCATGTACTCATAACCATCGTGATATTCCAGCCAGCAAAGGAAGAAAGCTATTGGCCTGCCCAATTTATCTCCCCACTTGGTATAGATCCTACATGAGCTCCCTGTTATGAATGGATCTGTTACCTGCTCATGTTTGTAACCATTAATATAGAATCCAAAAGGCAACAAAGGGCATTGGTGACACAAAGGCCCTGGCACAGAAGGGTGGAATTCAAGATTGTGGTACATAGTTTATATTTGACTAGAACTCTGAGGTAGAATCATACAATCGTTAAGTTGGAACGGGCCTACAAGGCCACTGTGTCCAACCGCCCTGATTAAGGCAGGAATACAAATATCCACAGTCCTTTGCCAAGTATATAACTTGAATATCTGTTACTCGGAAACTCTCAAAGACCTCCCACAACAAACTGCTGAAGAGAAGCAGAAGGGAAGCTCCAATTTAGCTGGGGACTAATTAATCAACAAAAACATTGCCTAAACACCAAATGGAAAGTTGCTGCCCAAAATAACAGACTTACGAATATTGGCAGGGTCAGACTGAGGTGCACAATAGGTTTATCCTGTGTTACTCCATAGCAGGAGATGCTAGCGCCTTGTGGTATAAATCAGCAGATGGATGTACAGTAGCTCTTCATGAATCATATGAGAATATTATTGGCTGCCTGAAACCTTGTTGTTGTTGTTCAGTTTATTTATTTATTTATTTGATTTATATACCGCAACCACCTAGCAAAAAAGCGACTCTGGGCGGTTTACATACATAGGCAAAATACAAAAACAGATTAATGTTGTTAAGTCATGTCTGACTCTTTGTGACCTCATGGACCAGAGCACGCCAGGTCCTCCTGTCTTCCACTGCCTTCCGGAGTTTGGTCAAATTCACGTTGGTTGCATGCATGACACCATCCAACCATCTCATTCTCTGCCATCCCCTTTTCCTTTTGCCTTTAATATTTCCCAACATTAGGGACTTTTCCAAGGAACTACTCTAGGGATGGGCCCCAGATAAAAAAAGAAACAATGATTTGTTGGTTTGTTATGTAACAAAACAAAATGAAACAAAATGAAAAAAAAAAACAGCATGCCAGCATTTTGTTACAAATGAAATGAAACAGAGTTTTTTTCATTTAAAATGACCTGTTTTATTCCACTTGTAAGAGGCCCACTGCTGAAGAGGCCCTGGCACTGCCGCCTCTCAGCTGGGAGGCGGTGGGCAGAGAGTCCGAGGAGGACTCGCGCCACTGTGCTTGCCTCCACTGCTGTCTCACTGAGACAGGCAAAGGAGTGAGCTAGGAGGCCTCCTCCAACACTATCCTCCACTGCCACTGCCATTTTAAACAGGCTCCATCCTAGCTGTCAGAGCCTGGAGCCTGTTTAAAATGTCAACAGCGGCAGAGAAGAGTGTTGGAGGAAGACTTGCTCGCTTCCTAGCTCACTCCTTTGCCTGCCTTGGCGAGGCAGTAGTGGAGGCGGGTGCAGCGGCACGAGTCCTCCTGGGACACTCTTCTCTGCCGCTGCTGCCTCCCAGCTGGGAGGCGGTAGGGAATCCCCCAGCAAGGGGGCTGAGAGGGGAGTGCTGACCTCAGTACTACCCTCTCAGCCCCCTGCCAGTGGATTCCCTTACCTCATTTCATTTTGTTATTTGTAAGTAACAAAATGCTTTGGAAAAATTTCATTACGGTATGAAACAAAACGCAAGGGGGACAAAATGGAACAATACAATGCTGAATTTTCTGTTTCTACACCTAATCCCCCCCGAAAAAGTCTATTATTAGAGTACACAATTTGCTGGGGTATAGAATTAGTTTACTTAGAAGCTTGTTCCTCCAAACAACTTTTGTAATCAGAAGAAGTAGTAAAGAAATTCAGTTGGCCTTATGATATTAAGTAGTTATTTTTTAAAAAGAGTATCCTTGATTGAATTCCTAGCTATAATGAACAGTCCTCACCTTCTGTGCATCTGTGTATCAAACCCAGGAAGGCAGCAGTGTCTAGACAGAAATGCACGTCTGGTTAAATATCTGCAATGCAACGCTTTTTAAAATTCACCCCAAGAATGCACATCTGCTCCCTGCTAAGAACTGTGTTCTTTATTTATCGATAAGAACATGAAATCGCACACTCACTTACACCTCCAGCAGTACCAACAACTGTGCTCCTTCTTTCCACACAAAGACATAAGTACATGGATTATCTGTGAGGGGAAACAGTAAACTAATAAAAATGAAAGTACAGAAACTACCATTATGCTACTTTAGGTATTTCTCTGCAGGGCTGAAGAAATGATTGAAGTGGTCAACCCCAGGTGAATGTTGAGTCTGAATGGTAATCTGTGTCTAAGATTTTCTCGTCACCTCAACAGGTGATGCTGTTGAAACCCTGGTTGTTCTCTGCAATCAGGTATAGTCCAGGCAATTGATACAATAATTCCTGAGGCTCTTTTCCTAATCTGGATTTGGAGTTTCCATTGACAAGTGTGATTTCATCTTAACTTAAAAAGGTCGATACAAGCCCGCTATAAGTCTTTGAAGATTCTCAGTCATCCAGGTGAGTTTATCTGGAAGTTGAGTCATGGCTACTGGATTTCTTTTTGAGAGATAGAAACATTTCACTGCTCATCCGAACAGCTTCATCAGACTTGTTTGGATGAGCAGCGAAACATTTCTATCTCTCAAAAAGAAGTCCAGTAGCCATGACTCAACTTTCAGAGAAGCCCACTATAAATACCACAGTATTTGTATCATTTTTGGCCATTCTCCACCACTTCATTCTTAGGCAAGGTCCTAAGCACGTTGTGAATATTCTGGGTAGAACAGATTATCTAGATACATTCCCAACCTAGCTGCAGGCCTCGGAATAGAGATGGCTTTTGTGGATGATCCACAATAGAAACGAGGCAAAGAAAATGTGCCTTCATCAGTTCCTTTGGACCTTTCACTAGCCTTTGATACCTCTTAACATGCTGTTCTATTGAGGGAGCCCATCCAGAATAAGACTTGGTGGGACTGCTTTATAATGGTTTAGGTTCTTTTTTTTAATGCACAAAACATTTCAGATGGTGGTGCACAAATACTATACTCTTATTTGGTGTTGTGTTTATTGGCTTATGATGTCTCTCCCTTATGCTCTCCAGTGTCTCCATGCAATAGTTAGAAAAGGCTCTTTAGATGTTTGGTGCCACCACTGAGGTTATGAAACTCAATTTTATCTCTTTTCCATCTCCATCTGAGACCTCATTTCTCTTCTAATTCACCACCTGGTACTGAGAATGGGCTAGAGCTAAAAGCACATGAGTTAAATCTTGATCCAGGCAGGACGGGAATGCTTCCAGTTAGTCAAAGCACAGACAAGGGTGCTGTGATTTAATCTGGCCTTGCTGGAATAGCACTCCACTTGAAGACTTATGCCCACAATACATCTGTCGTTCTGGATGAGGTACTCCTGAATCTGCTTTTCCATATTTCTGTTATGACCAGGAGTGCCCCTGCACAGTTGAAGATATCAATGCATGTAGAATAGAGATGGGCACGAAACGGGAAAACAATGTTTTGTTTCATTCTGTTTCATCCCCATGCATTGCATTTTGTTTCATTTTGTATGAATTTTTACAAAAATACATTCCAAGGGAAAGTGAAAAACAAAACATAACGACACAAAAATATCCATTTAATTTCATTTTGTTTTTCTTTGATGGGTCATTTCATTTTTCATTTTGTTATGTAATGAAATGAAAAACAAAGAATGAAACAAAAAACATGAACTAAGCAGGAGGGTCAGAAAAGCATATTGGAAGAGAAAGTCTGTGTGAGAACTGGTGGGGATTTGTTACACAAATTTGATCCACTCTAGGGTTGGTCTGCTTTGTTCCTTTTCTTGGTTGACCCCATGATGTACAGGGCATTGCAAATAATCTTGCCTGTCTTCCATGTCTGCCCGCAAATTTTTGGCTCCTTACTATTTGTTTGTTTGTTTGTTTGTTTTGGTGTGGGTAGGTTTGCTGAGTTTGGATTCAATTCCAGCATGTGTGATTGCTAAGATCAAACAAAAGCCAATGGTTTATGCTGTTCCTTTGCTGAAGCTACTTCATGATTAGAGATGGGCACGACTTGAAACATTTTTTTTTCGAGTTGTCGTTAGTCGGGCCAGTTCCGTTTCGGGTCGTTTCTGTTTTTCGCGAACATTCGCAAAAATTAGTCGGTTCGTTTTTTTGTTTTTTCATTTTCGTTAGTACTGGTTTTTTGGGGGGGGGTAGCGGGCTCCTGGAGGCACCTCTGTGGGGTGGGTGCCTCCTCTGGCCTGCTATAAAGGGAAAGCGGGCTCCTGGAGGCACCCGTGGGTGCCTCCTATCCTCACCCACTAGGAAGGGGAAGCAGGCTCCAAGAGACTCCTCAACATGGGGGTCTCCCCTCCTCACCTGCTGCTGCAAAATGCCATGCAATAGCCATATGGATATGCATACCAGTTGCAGACAGTGAGACCAGTGAACCCGCCAGAGGCATAGGGTGATGCCTAAGGCTCTCGCACCACCATGTCTCACACAGAAGGGAATTGTACTTGTGTGTAGTGCAATGCAAGTAGATCTGGCTTAGGGTTAAGGTGGGTTAGTGCAAGGGCTAGGGTTAGGCTAGTGACGGGTAAGGTTACGGTAGGCTAGTGGGTTGCACCTCTGGGTGCCTCTCTGACCCACTAAGAAGACAGTCTGTGACGTATGGGTAAGGAGTCAAGGATTAGGGTTAGGGCTAGGGGGCTAGGGCAGGTTTTAGGGGCCTTTTTGGCACATCCCAGAAGTCTCCATGGCCAAGTGGCCATGTGATTGGTGGGATGGCTCCAAAAATTTGCATGGTCGTCCACTCCCACATGGCTGGCCACTCGGCCAGCCCATCATTGCGCAGGTGTAAATAAAATAAAATAAAATAAAATCAATGGAGGACAGAGGAGGAGAGGAGAGACATTTTGTTGCAAGAAAAAACCCACTGCTACTGTGAAAAATCTGGCAGTTTATAAATTTTCGCGTGTTTCTGTTGTGCTTGTGTGTTTTTGGACCACGATTTCAAAAACAATATTGCGTTCGCCGCCCCATTTTGGATCCCCCACCCGCACCGCATGGCATGGCGAGTCTGGCTGCCCAGGATGGGGGGGAGGCGGGACCCCCCCTCCAGAAACCACCCCTCCGGTAGGTGCCCTGCGCCCTTGGTCAAGCAGGCATTTTTCTGCCTGCTTTTTTGGCCCGGGAATGGGTGGGAGGAGAGTTTAAAAGTTTTTTCCTGTGCCGTCCGTGCCGCTTGCTTGCGCTTTAATTGTGGCGGCCGGCGGTGAGACTGGGCTTTTTGCTGGCTGCGAGCCTGCAGTGAGTCCCACCAGAGCAGCCCAGGACGGGGGATGGGGGAGGCCGGGGACCTCCAGAAACAACCCCTCTGGTAGGTGCCCTGAGGCACGGCAGGCATTTTTCCGCCTT
Source organism: Phrynocephalus forsythii (assembly GCA_029282475.1). Classification (NCBI taxonomy): domain Eukaryota; kingdom Metazoa; phylum Chordata; class Lepidosauria; order Squamata; family Agamidae; genus Phrynocephalus; species Phrynocephalus forsythii. The sequence continues at coordinate 120,665,249 of JAPFRF010000004.1, forward strand.
CTTTTTGGCCCGGAACCGGGTTTTTTTTAACTTTTAAAAACCTTTTTCTGTGCCGCGTGGCATCGCGCGATCGCGCGATGCAAGGAACGAGCACGACAAATCAAACCAAAATTGTTCGTTCGTCGGTTCGAGCTCGAAGTCTGGCGGAGTAATTCCCGTCACCGTTTCCGTAGAGTAACGGAACTGAGTAACGGAAACGGAAACGGGAATACCGCTAAGTCGTGCCCATCTCTATTCATGATCATGGGAAATTGAAAGCTTCCTTCTGCTCCCACATGTGAAGAGAGAGAGAGAGAGAGAGAGAGAGAGAGAGAGAGAGAGAGAGAGAGAGCAATGGGTGATTTTTTAAAAAAGAAAAAGTCTTTGTAAATCAGTGCTAATGTGATATGTCAGTTAGAAAAGAAACTGAGAGCTTCCTCTCTCACCCCCATAATTTCCAATGATTGCAAGGTGGATTATGCAAATCACAGATGAGAAAACAGGAAGGAATAAGGAGGGCTTTTTGTTATTTGTTCTTTTTTCACTCTTTAAAGGAAAAATAAAAGGACCAAACACCTCAATTTCTTTTGAGGTGTGGTGGGGTCAATCCATCTATGTATGCAAGGATCACCGGAAATAACATACCATAACTCAAAACAATCCTGTTTAGGCATTTAACGCTGTCCAGATTGGGAGAATTTGGCCATCTAGCCACACCCTTAGAGAGCAAATGAAGAAGTTTCATGTTCAAGAAAAAATTGTCAGGAAATGACTTGGGGGGGGGGGGGAGAATAGCCAGGCAGAGTAAGAAGGACAATGAGTACTGGGAGCGTGTGTTAATAAACTATTTGTGTAATATAATTCCTACAGGATTCTTAGTGGTAACCTATACCAACTGGAACAGCTGGAAATACAGTGCAGTATTTGATTTGGCTTACTTCAGAGAGTAAGCCTCTCTGAAAATTGTCAAGAAGGATTAAAAATCACACATAAAAACGGGCAGAGGATTCATCCAATAAGTAAGCTGCGTGAATAGGATTGGGCGACAAAGAGAAATTGAACTTCTCAACACCTACTTTATCTTCACCCAAAAGAAAGCAGAATTAATGATGCAGAAGCGGAGTGCAGTCCAGATGGATGAAGGTGGTATGAAAGAACCTAGGTATTTTAAAATAAATCCTGCTCATCAGGACCAAATGAACTGCATCCAAGGGTACTGATGGACCTTGCAAAGCATTCTCTCAGAGCTTAAGTCTATAATTGTCGATGATTCCTGGAGAGCAACTGAAGCCCTCGAGGAGTGGCCCTCTGAACATGTTGATTAGTAACAGGCACCATGACTGTCTCAAAAGTATGTGATGCCAGACAGAGCTTTTCTGTTTTATTTGGCCAAGTTACAAGTCTGGAGATCAGGTGAATGCTGTGGATGTAGTGTATCATTATTTAAACAAGGCTTTTCACAAATTTGCCCATTATATTCTTGCAGCCAGGATACTGTACAGTAGTAGAAAGTGAGTTGGATAATGCTGTCCAGATAATGGTGGCCAAGGAACCATATCCCATGAGCAACTGGTGAAAGAGTTGGATACATTTAGTTTGAAAAAGAACAGAGTTTTCATACTAAAGGGCTCTTATGTGGAAGATACAGGAGGTCTGTTTTCTGGGGCTTCAAAGGATAATATTCATTCTAATGGATTCATATTACATATAAGAGATTTTGAGTAAACATTTGGAACAATTTCCTGACAGTGTCTGAAAACATTGGAATGAACTATCTTGGAACTTATTCTTGGAAGAATTCTTCTACACTGGATGTGTTCAAAGAGGTTTCATCTTTCAGAAATGCTAAAGCATTGGACTTCCTACACCAACAAGGAATTGGACTTGACAACTCTTAAGGTCCCTTCCAGCACTGCTTTACTGTGATTCTGTGAAAAGTATTTGGAAATTTCTCATGGTCCAGAAAGCTGTGTTCTAACTGTTGACTGCAGTGCATAATCGTTGTAACAAAAGATTTACTGGTTCTGAATCTGTGTATAGATAGGTAAATGATGGGAATCTTGGGAAGTATTATAGGACCTTGGAAACATGTTTTTAGACTACAGTTCCTGGGAGCTTCTGGGTTGTAGTCTGAAAAGGTAACATCCCCAGATTTTTCTTGGCCATATTCAGTTCATTATTTACCTACCCCATCAGGTGAAGCTGCTGGTGCTGATTTTGTGTCCGATTATGAAAGATTCATGTCATGCCAGATAGCTGCAGAAGCAGCATCTACAGATGAAGCTCTGTGACCCAAATGTGGAACAGTATATTGGCCCTGAAGTCCTATACATCTTTATTATCTCACATTTATTTACTTATTATTAGATTTTTATACGGCACCATCTGCCTGAAGGCTAGAGATTTTCAGGATTTTTTTTTAAATCGTAAAGCGAGACAACTTTCTCTGCTCCATCGTTTTAACAGGCACTGCTGCTTAAATCATGAACAAGAACGTTCTCAATGGATAATTTAGAACACTGGTGGCGAATCTTTGGTATCTCAGATGTTTTGGACCACAACTCCCAGAATTCTGAGCCTAGATTGCTAATGACAAAGGACTGTGGGAGTTGTGGTCCAAAACATCTGGAGTGCTGAAGTTTTGCCACCACTGCTCTAGAATTTGCTGCAGAGGAGAGTAGCTTCTCAACCGGTTGTATTTCATTAAAAAGACAAAGGATATGATATGACCGACCACAATTATTAAGGATAGATCCAAACTATTGTTGTGAAAGGGCATGCAGTCATTCAGCTGAATAGAGAGTTCCAGTTCCCTGGAAGTCTAGATGTTCCAAACCCTCCTACACATAAAGTACAGCAGGAGGACAACCAGGATGGAGAAAGATCTGGAAACCAGGTTTTATGAGAAACAATGAAAATGCAGTATATGAGTATATTATGGACACAGGAAGATTTAGGTGAGACATGGATTCAGTCTTTAAATACTTGAAGTCCAATCTGTTGTGCTCAAGATGGAAAAGATTTCTGTTGCTCCAGAAGGCAGAACTAGGACTGGATATTGTGAGGAAGATATTTTGGTCAGAGCATAGTATGCAGTTTCTGAGGGTATAGTTGCTCATTTCTGGAACAAGCTACAATACTTGAAAAAATGGATGGAAATGTAAGAAACTTTTTTTTGTTATGGATGTTGACAAAACACCGAATATCCTGTATGGAACTGGTGGTTAGACTATAGAAGATCTAGACCACACAATCTCTATTGTAATTCCGAACTCTAAAATTTGTTCTAAAACTGAAGATTGCCCTGTGAAAATTATCTCTTTCCAGTATAGTGAGTGACACAGCCGTAACTAGGGCATCAAACCTCCGCAAGGATTCCAGTTAATGTGTCAAAATCATTTCCCCCTTTAAATGCTGGCAGAATATGTTTATCAAAGAATCAAAATCCTTCAGTAACCTCCAAATCGGAGCAGGAATAATTTTAAATTATATCTCAATGCTCCCAAACCATTTTGATCAATTCAGGGACCCAGAGGCAAAAGAGATGCAGAGAGTGCGTCTATAAAAATGGTCACATTTCTGTTTGCATTTTTTATGTTAGGAATTAGTCTGCATATTCTTTTATATTGGGTCTGTATATACAGACAACCTCCCCACCCAACATATCTGTCTGTTTGTTACACACACACACACACACGGTCATGGATCTCTATTTAATTTTCATGCATCCTGTCTTTTATTATGGATAGACCTGGAATGAAATCAGATAGACTTTACTGATCATTATTAAAGGTGATAATTTACAGCCGTATAGGCCGTTGCCATGGAAACTCCAGAAGACCCCAAAGAGTTAGGCCTGGGAGTTAAGGCCTAATCCGGAGGTGATTTTTCAATGGTGCCAGCTGTCCTGAGTCTGAAAGGCGTGGCAAATTATGCCATTATTGAAGGGAAAATGGTACGACTCAGTTAATTATTTGTCGGCTTTAGACACAGGTGTTCATAAAAGAGGGAACATGCACTCCTAATCAAGCCTGACTCCAGTGGAACAACAGCTCAGCGTGAGGTTTTCCAAGAGTTGTTTGCACAACTCATTTAAATCATAAAAGCCATTTCCATGCACCTTCTGTGGCAAGGGATTCTAATCTTGCCTTCAGTTTATCGTTACAGATAATGGTGGATGTTTTGGATAAATATCTCAAAGGCAACATGTTAATGTTGTGTTTCGAAAGCATGCCCAATAGGCTGACATTCAGCCTAGTGTGTCAGAGAAAGTTCTTAGTGGAAAAACTATTGTTTGTTTTCTTAAAAGCAGAAATGAGTGCCTGATTTGTCTTGAGCTGCCCATTGGCAAAAAAGCCGAATAAGCCATGGAATGACATGCAAGCATCTTCAGATTTTTGAAAGAAATGCTTCCATTTAAAAAGGACTTAAACAAAGGTTGACCAGTTTTGAAAGTTTGCAGATGGGGGACACATGCTGAAGCTGCATGAATAGGAAGTAGATTCACCCAAATTATCTTTGTTGGTATAATTTTTATGATTAGATGGGCTGGAAGATGTTAAAATCCATTGCATTCTTTTCTGATGTATTTCCCAATTGCATTCTCATCTCTCTAGGTCCTGGGGTTTGTGATACCTTCTGTGAGAGTAAGGTTCAAGTTTTGAGTTTATCTTCAATTCTGCATTCTGTCCTTTACCTTATAGATATCCTAAAAGCATCATCTCTGTATTTCTGCAAAGCACCCCCACCTCTGCAGAGATGGGCTTCTAAACTGAATGGCAACAGGATGTGTCCAAACGACGAAAAGTGTATAGCAAATGTCAAACTGCATGCTAAGACATCTCAGATCTTAAAATATCTTGTTTTGAACCTTTGTATTCAGCTTTTGAAACTCACTATTAAGATAGAGAGAACAATACATTAAGAAATTAATGACCTTTAATCTTGCTAATGCAGATGGCAAAGTATAAGAGATCTTTAAGTTTGGTTGCGTTACGGAAAATGAACATATATGTAATGAAGTCACATGCTTTCCACTGCGGCAAATTGTAACCAATCCTGAGTTTGTTCTTTACCTGTTTCTGTAAGCTGAAGACTGGACATTCCATACAGGAAGTTGTCCCTGTGTTCAGGCACCCCTTGTGCACAAGGTATTCTGAAAGGATCCTCTGAAAAATGAATCTACATTCCGAGGAGTCCAGTTTGTCTGATGTCCATTTTATAGTGATTCTCATTGAGGATCAGCCACATTCAAATGTGTGGTGACACTTCATACATAGAAAGCCATGCATATTTTGGTAAGTACTTCCCCCAACGTTTCCATTTTGACACATTTGTCTTAATATATGCATTTTTATCTATTTTCTTGTTGATAAAATTGTACTTGTACACATTTTTCAAATATGACTTTTTAATATTTTGTGCACTTTTATCATCAATGGGGTACAAAAAAATACCATTTTCTCTGATAACAGGAGATCCAAACATACATGTGCTTTTGACAGTTTTGCAGACCATAAATTCAATAAAGAGGTTAAGAAATCTCAGTTGATGCAGATTCTTCCCTCCCTCCCTCTGTGCAAAGATAGTGTATAACAGGCTTGCAAAACAGATGCACCTATAAATACAATAAAGGCCAGTACCACATTATTATTAAATGCATTCCCACACTAAAATAAGTACCAGATTGAGAGGTTTTAAAAATCATTTTAAAAACAATAAGAAAAGCAGTCCTCCCCATGAAAATGCCCTCCTTTGTCAGTCAGTCTGTAACCAAAGACCTGCATAATTTTTTTTAAAAAAGCTTTGCCTAACAATGTAAGGACAGCAGGAAGGGGAGGGCAACATGGTGGCTTTCAGAAGGAAGTCCCATAGCCTGGGAACAGTCACAAATAAAGCTCTGTCTCCTCTCCTCACAAGACATCACTGTGAGGATGGTGACAAAGAAAAGAGGTGACTCGGCTCATCCACAGGTTCTATTGACTGAAAAGGGTCTTCTCTAGTCACCATTTACTCTAATGTGGTAGGTCACCGCTAATGTAGGCCCTTTTAATTCAGGGGTTTACCAAATCCCCACAGATTCAGTGGACGTACTTTACTGTGTCTTATTACATTGAGCGACAGGATTTCAGCCATTATATTTTTCGTTCACACTTGGTTTTAAAATTTATGTTGTAACCTGCCTTGCGTCTTTGCAAAGAAGAAAAAGGATATAAATTCAATATACAGTACATATACATAAAAGGAAGCTGGCACGATCAGAAAGAAAGATGCGAGATTTTCCATAGTAGCAAAATAAACAAGAGTCATGAGGCATCTTGAGAGCTATCAGGTTTTATTGGAGAATGAATTTTCATAGACACGCTGCCCATTTCCTCAGAGGGTTTTCCCATCAGGACATGTTCCAGGTGCATTGGTCCTCAGCCCTCACCATCCTTCAGCTTTTTAGGCAGGGCAGGTGCCATGGCTGCTTACATAGCGTTGAAAAAAATGAGAATGTACCTTGTGAAACAAAAAGGGAAAGAGAGAATAAAGCATCAAGTACTAGTTTATACGTCCAGAGGAAAATCACAGCCACCAGCTGTGCCACCCAACTGTCTATTTGAGATAGAATAACAATACATCTTAGCTGAGTCAGGGAAGGCAGAGTACAAGCTCCTTGTTTATCTGGAAGTTGAGTCATGGCTACTGGACTTCTTTTTCTTGAGAGATAGAAATGTTTCGCTGCTCATCCAAACACTTCATCAGTCTGTTTGGATGAGCAGCAAAACATTTCTATCTCTCAAGAAAAAGAAGTCTAGTAGCCATGATTCAACTTCCAGATAAACTCACCTGGATGACTGAGAATCTTCACAAAGTGCCTTGTTTGCCTGCTGAGTTTGTTCACAAAATGCTGCTAATTGAGGTTACGCATCTTTGGGCTCCGTTCATTCCATCCCCAAACTCTCCTTGTGGGTCTTTATCTTTGAGACTGTTGCAGAGTTTTGGAGTTCTGGTTAAAATTCAATTTTGGAGACACAGTAGTAGTAGAGAGAAGTACGTGGAGGAGACTAGTTTCAGTTTCCCCAGATAGTCCACCCCTTTCCCCACTAACTGACACTTCAAGCCTTAATAACTCACTTTGGGGCATTTTTAGTAGAGAGACTAAAAACATTTCATTACTTACAGTTGGAAACAGCAGACAGAAACCTAAAGAACCCAACAGGAACCTAAACAAACAATTGACTTCAACAGATAAAAGAAATGAAAAAAATCTCAGCAGGGAGAGGTAGCGCTCTTTTTGAATTCTGAGGTGGGAAGCAAAGATTGGTTAGTGCTGGGTAAACTGACAATCAACCTAGTCCAGGAAAGGACTGTCCCAGCCATACAAATTATAGGCAGCATGTGAGATTGTAAAAATCCAATAGACCTGCCAGCCATTGGAGCTGTCCTTTGGTCCTTCACAAGCACATGGTCCTGTAGCAGTCCTTCAATTAGGGGACTATTCTCTGTAAAAAAAAGGGCATTATATTGTTGCATTCCAGGCTATGACTTGCTCCCCTGACCAAGAAGGCTCTTATTTATTTATTTATTTATTTATTTATTTATTTATTTATTTATTTATTTACCCCCAGATTTTCCCAGACGGGAACTCAAGGCAATTAACAAGGAATAGCATACGACAAAACACAGAAGAAAAAAATAATAATCAGTTCCACAATATGACATAAAGAACAAAAACAAACCCAACAATAATCGGTAGAACCAAAAATTTAAAAGGCTAAAAATACAAAACATTACTAAGACAAGATGGCGAAAAACGGGCAGACAAACAAACTCATAACACCTACTTATAAAATAACTCAACCTCCTTGATCGCCAAATGCGGCTGTATAAAGCCAAGTTTTTAACAGCTTCTTAAATGTCAGGAGGGACTCCGCAGTCCTAATTTCACTTGGAAGGTGGTTCCACAGTGTTAGATCCACCACAGAGAAAGTGTGATTCTGGGTGTAGGTTTTACGAGCCTACTGGGGGGTGGCTACCCGGAGCACAAGGGACTGAGATGTTCTGTTGGGCTGGGCCGACGTTGACCTCTGGATGATATGCTCTATCAGATATTCTGGTCCCAAGCCATGGAGGGTTTTGTAAATCAAAACCAATACCTTGAACCTTATTCGGGAGGCAATGGGTAACCAATGAAAGTGAGCCAGAATGGGGCTGATGTGGTCATATCAGCCTGCACCAAAACACCAATTTTGCTGCAGCATTCTGCACCCGATGCAATTGCTGAACAAGAGTCAACGGAAGCCCCATGTAGAGAGCTGATGATAAATATCTACAGCCCACGAATCAAAGGTGCCATCTTGTGTTACCTGCTAGCCCTAAATCCACCAGCTGTGCCACCCAAATGTCACAAGAATGGAAGGTCCAATTTCGGCAGCGTTCATGTTCTTATTCTTATTTACAGCTTCTTAGGCTGCAGTTTGAAGCTCCTGACCAGCTTCAAGCACATTTCTTATTGCAAGATGTAAATTAGCTATTCTTGCTTCCCTTAACAGATCAGGAGGTTTATTTTTGTTTTATGGTCCATAAGTGTCATGGGGTTAGTTCTTTTATTTGCCTTCACATTTTAAAAATCCAAACAGTTAGTTGTAATCATGAATTTCACTTCCAATCATTTCATAAAATCATGATATTGCTTCGTTTGGTGCTGGTGCTGGTGCTGGAGCTGCTTGTTGTGACTCTCTCCGGATGAGTAACTATGTTTTTAAAGAATGTGTGTTCCAGATTCTAACCAAAGCTGCCAGTGATAAAATACATAAAATGTTTAATACCCAAACAACTTGGAAGTGCAGTGGTTCCCCGCCCTTTCGTGGTTCATATACTGTGGTTCCGCTATATCGCGGGACCGCAGCATAGTGGTACCATGAAAGGTTTTTCTCCCCTACCCCAGTGCCAATCAGCTGGAGCCTGGGGCTGTTTTAAAACCTTTTAAAACCCCCCTCCCTCAAGCCCCGGGCTCCAGCTGATTGGCACTGGGGTTGGGAAATAAAGGTTCCCCCCCCACCCCAGCACCAGTCAGAGGAGGCATCATGTGCCCCTCCCCCATGCCCCTGGGGGGGGTCAGGAGAAATGGTGCACAATATTTAAAATGTCTTGGCTCCGTTGCTTAAATATATTTTGCGTGCCACCACCCCCAGGCCTAACCTGACCTGCATCTGCATATCGCGGATTTTCAATGATTGCGGGTTGGGTTGGGTCCCTAACCCCTGCAATAGATGGGGGGTTACTGTGACCTCCCACAACACACTTCAAAAGAAAAGAAAATATGAGATAACAGAAGGCACATATTTCATTCCTCATGAAAATCAGCCAGTAGGAGATGGATACAGAGCACTCCGGAGACCAGTTTTTGACATTTATGTTATAGTTTGATGCTTAGGAGGACCCATCAGGGAAGAATTGTACCAAATCATCAGAAGAATGCCAGCTAAAGCCTTGCCATGGCCGTCGTTCAAATGTTAGTTTTTAAAAATGCTAATTTATTTAATAGATTTAATCAGTTACGATTCCAAAGACAACACCCCATCCCCCAGTTAATTGTGGATGAAGCTGCATTTTTTTAAAAAACATTTCATTTTCCTGTTTCTCAAACAGTAGCTTTTGGGCCATTTCCAATTTCTTAGTCTATTTCAGCACATATAGCAGAAAGAAAGCCACAACCAAAAACCAAAAGAGTTGTGGCATCTGAAATAACCACATGTATAGTAGAATAAACATAAAAAACAGTGTCACCAAAACTATTTTTTTTACTGTAAAGCAGAACCAATGGTGAGAGGATGATCAATCAAGGTCAGATGGAAAAGACTGAAACAGAGTTTTCAAGTGTCTCCTAAATGAGTGCAGGAAGTAGGTTAAGTGTAGCCCCCATGGAAGTTTTCCATAGCTTTGGTGCCACCACAGAGAAGGGCCTACTTCTAGTGGACAACTATCAAACCTCTCTCAGGGTGGCCTGGCTTGTGAATAACGTTGGGGTGTGTGTGTGCTCCAACAGATAATTGTGGTCCCAAGCTGTAAAGGGTTGTGTACATGAGTGTCAAGACCTTGAACCTAAATTAGGACTTACAGCAGGACACCAGTGGAGACTGGCCAGGACTGGAATGATGCAATCAAATTTGCTCGCACCAGTCTGGCTGCTGGGTTCTGGACTTACTATAGCCTCCAGGTCAGCCTCAAGGGAAGCCCCACATAGAATCATAGAGTTGAAAGAGACCTCAAGGGCCATCCAGTGCAACCCCTTGCCATGCAGGAACCCCCATCACAGGACGCCCGACAGATGGCCATCCAGCCTTTGCTTAAAAACCTCCAAAGAAGGAGACTCCACCACCCTCTGTAGCAGCATATTCCATTGCCTAGAAACTTTCTTTTGGCAACCTCCAAAGAAGGAGACTCCATTATCCTCTGTGGCAGCATATTCCACTGCTGGACACCTCTAACCATCAGGAAGTTCTTCCTAATGTTTAAAGAGAATCTTATTTCCTGTAGTTTGAAACCATTGTTCCGAGTCCTAAACCCTGAAGCCATGGAAAACAAACCAGCCCTCTCTTCAATATGACATCCTTTCAGATATTTAAACATAGCGATCATATTCCTTCTCAGCCAACATAGGCCGTTACTTCACGAACCTCTCGCTGCGCGGCGAGCCGTAATTTCCGTGCGAACCGATCGCTTCAGTCCGCACGCTCCTCCTCTTTGGATTCGGCGCCACCCCGACCACGCCCCCTAAACTGTGCTCCAAGCGGGCGCGAGATTCCCCTGCCGGAGGCCGAATCTTCTTCGCCGCATCCCGCTTCGCATCCAAAGTCACGTGTGGCCAGTTAATATATATATTTATTTTTATTTTTACTTATTTTTTCTCCGAAATGCCAATGCATCGATATTTCGGTTAACCCGTTCTTTTGATCTTGCTTTCTGTACATGGGGCAGGGGCAACGGGGGGGGGGCAAGCGTCCCCGGGTGACGTGAGCAGAGCCCCTCCGCTGGCAAGGGATGGTGAAGGGCAGCGCAGAGGGAGGGGGGAGGGGGTGTCGGTGCCGCCGATGCAAGACACCCCCACGCGCGCCCACCCAGAGAGCGGCGGCGGGGCACACAGGGCGATGAAGCTGAGAGAAGCCTCTCCCCTCCCCCCCCCAAAAAAACACCAACCCAGCTGCTCTGCTTCAGGGAAACACGATGGCTGCCCACAAGTCCTCGGGACAACCGCAGGGGCATTTGAGCGCCAGGCTTGACCGCTGGCTTGTGTGGCTCTGACCGCAAATGACAGCCGGGTATTGATGCATCGATACGCCGTGGTAATTTTTTAAAAAAATAAAAGAAAGCAGAAACCAGACGTTGCAAGTAAGCTTCCCAATGCGAAGGGAGCACGTGAGGTAGTAATGGATTCGATCCTAACATTTCGCATGGTGAGGACAGAGAAAGAGGGGTGGGGGCGAAGGGAGACCACGTGACCAGGCAATCCCGCTGCGACATCTTCTGAAGTAACAGCCATAGAGAGCATTGCAGCAGTCGATCTGGGAGATCACTAGTGTTTGCACCAGCATCCCTGTCTAGGTGTGTGTGGAGTTGGGACAAAATCTCCCTCTGAGCCTCTTTGCCCTGGCCCATTTCAATGCCAAATCCAGACATCTCTGGCTTCCATTACTGAAGACAGCTACAGTATATAGAATTTATTTCTGTGAGAGCTTGTAGATTTTGTGCATTATCTGAGGACGTGGACTGTACATGACAAATGTTCACATTTAAATAAATTAGTCTTTAAGATGCAATGAACACTATTGGTTTTTCTTTTTGGTTTTAGTTTTATTAAGTTTATATTTGTCTTTCTTTTTGCTTTAGTTGCTTTTTATTTACCTTTGACAGAAATTGAATGCTTTTAACAGAAGGCAGCTGCTAAAACACACTTTCCCCCTTGTCTATCTCATTACTGCCTCAGCAAATAAAACAGAGTATGAAATAGTCTGAACCACGTGACAAGGAAGAGGTGGTCCTGGTCAGTCAAAGAATGAAAATACAGCATGTGTTGGATGGGCTGATACTAGGAAAGGGCACAAAATGGAAAAAATGTGTTTTGTTTCATTTTGTTTCATTCCCCCGTGATTTGTTTAGTTTCATTAGAAATGATTTTTTTTAAAAAAATGTGTATGAAATGAAACAGTAATGAACCGATTCATTACTCTATAAAACAGGTCCCCTGGGTCCTAGAGGCAACAAATGTAGTGCCTCTAGGACCCAGGCGAGCCCCTTTACAGCAAAATGAATTGGTTCGTTTTTTTAAAAAAATGCTGTTTCATTTCGTTACTAATGAAACGCTGCTTCCCTGCTTCATTTAATTTCATTAGCTAACAAAATGATGAAACAGTGTTTTGCTTTTCATTTGGTGCCCATCCCTAGTTTAGACTCCCTCTGAAAACAGAGATGCACAAGTTGGGGGTGCTTCTAGCCTTATTTCTGAGTCTAGATGCTCAGGTTTCAGTGATGGTCAGTTGTGCAATTTAAACTAGTGCACCAGCTGCATCCATTCCAGGTTTGATCTGGTCATGATGACACATGCCTCAGTTACATCATGGCTAGATAACTGCAACATACTCTTCATGGGGTTGCCTCTGGAATGTGTCAGGAAACTTTGGTGGGTTCAAATACTAAACCAGACAGATTGTTGACTGGGGCTAGTTGCAGGAATCACATAAGCTACCTTGCTCCACTAGCTGCTGATTTGTCTCCAGATACAATTCAAGGTGCTGATTCTATAAAACCCTCGATGGCTTGGGTCCAAGCTATATCAAGGACCATGTCTTCCTTTATGAGCCTGCGTGGGTCTTAAGGTCATCTTGGTCCCACCACATTCACAGGTGCATTTGTTGGGGGATACAGGAGAGGACCTTCCCTGTTGATGTGCCCAGACGCTGGAACTCCCTCCAAAAGGAGGCCAGGTGGGTGTCACCTTTGTTGTCCTTCTTGAAGCAGGGAAAGACACATTGAGGCACGCTTGCCCTCAGTGGCTGGGACTCCCTGAATATACAAACTGATATCTTTAACAGGCACCACAGGGTTAAGAATGTGAGGGACAACTAAGTTTGCCACACCAGCCGCACACTAAACCCTGAGATTTCAAGGCCAAAACCTGGCACAAGGAGCCATGATGCTGTGATGTCACAGAGGTCAGGCAGGCAAGGATGGGTATGGGAAAGGGAATCACTTTTGCCGTAGCTGGATTTCTATGCATTTGTTAAATATAAGCCCTACCCTGGTAATAAGACCTAGTGATGGGCGTGGCTGTGGTTGTGTGCAGGGCTGACATTATACTTAATAAGATAAGACATCCCCTGAAAATAAGCCCTAGGGTGTCTTCTTGAGAAAAAAATAAATATAAGACAGTGTCTTATTTTCGGGAAACACGGTAGCTAATTCTAGACATGTATAACAAGAGCATCCAACTAATAGGTCCAAAATGTGTGAAGCCAGATAATGCAAGGAGAATTTCATTTTTGGCAGCCTGGCAAGGGACAGTAGCTGCCCCCCCTCCAATTGGGTTGGTAGTCCAGGATCATGCCCAGTCTTCAAGGCACTCACACCCTAAAATTACACTGGATTATCTTCCAAAAGCAATACCTCTAAGTTATGTTTTCTTAACTGGAAATCTGGAGAAGCACAACAATTCCGAGAGATTTCAGATTCTGGCAATTGAACTGGGCCAAAGGAATACTCAGAAACAACAAGAGTAAAAGTCTGAACACCATTAATTGTCACCTTCAGGCCATGCATCACAAATAATCTACAACCTATTATGGACAAGAACACTTTACTTTCCCAGGCCATTGGTATCAGGCCTGTACCTGCTTCCAGACACCTTCACAATCTCAAGCAATGATTCACACTCTGCAGAGTGCACAGTGCCAATACATACAATAGATGGAAATCAGATCCTACAAATCCAGATACCAGTTTTGTCTCCAGGTCTACTCTGGCAACACAATCACAGACCCCAACAATGTCACATCAGGTTGGTCTTTACTTGTTCCTTTGCTAACGTGATCTATGCCAGCAATGCCCTTCTGCAATCTATAAAAGGACAAGCAGGACAATATCTTTGCAAATGAAGCCCTAAATGGCTTAGGACCTAGATACCTGAAGGACCGCCTCCTTCCGTACGAACCTACCTGGCAATTAAGATCAAGCCAGGGGGCCCTCTTGAAAGAGCCATCCCTCAAGGAGGTGAGAGGGATGGCTTGCAGACACAGGGCCTTCTCGGCAGCTGCCCCCAGATTATGGAATGCCCTCCCAAGTGAGATCCGCCTGGTGCCAACATTGATGACATTTCGGCGCCAGGTAAAAACCTTCCTGTTCAAGAAGTTTTTTAATTGATACTATATAGACTGTGGGTCCTGTGATGGCAATTTTAGTGTAATGATGTTAGTGTAAGTTTTTATTATTGTTTTAATTATTTATTGATATCTGATGTTTTAACTGTTTTAATTTTTGATTGTAAGCCGCCCAGAGACCTTTGGGTAGTGGGCAGCATATAAGTTGTAAAAATAAATAAAATAAATAAATAAATAAAAACTGACATCAGGAATGGCAACACAGAAACATTATCCAAACACTATTTGGGCTCTATTTCACATACTTTAAAATCCAGATTTAATTAACCTTTAAACCGCCTCCACAAATTGTGACGCCACGGTAAGCACGCTTTTGAAAAAAGAAAACCCTGCAACACCCACTTACCTGGGTTCCAGTGAGTTTTCAAAGACCCAAGGTGAAGGTTGGGTATTTTAAAACCCGGTTCCAAAATCGTGCATAAAATGGACGCAAATGATAGTGGGGCCACACAAAACTGGGTTTTTCCCTTGCTGTACTTAATTCACCTAATAAGGAAATGGAAATCCCATGGGGAAAACATCTTTAAATGTGGCTTAAGGATGTGGGGACATGTTAGATGAGGCTACTTATACCACACCCATGGGAATGCTGGACCCGAATCTTCTGTCACATGACAAATTCAAAAAGAAAGCCGGGAGGGTTGAAATGCATATTTTACCCCTGTGGCAAAAGTGGCCGTTTTAGTGGGGGAAAGCACGCTACAGAACTAGACTTGAAAGAGAAGCAGCTGATACAAGGTACATATGGATTTATAGCAGTTTTGAAGATGAGGCTGAATGGTTTTGACTTATTTGTGCCCATTTGTTCTTATTTGATTGATGCTATGTTGGCCTTGATTAGTTTTGTTTGTTTACTATTTTATGATGTACACTGTATTTAACTGTATTTTGTTTATGCTGTAAACTGCCCAGAATAGTTTTTGCTCGATGGTCACAGACTCCACAGTATATCAATCAATCAATCAATCAATCAATCAATCAATCAATCAATCAATCAATCAATCAATTGCATACATACATACATACATACATACATACATACATACATACATACATACATACATACATACATACATACATATGGACACATTAAATATAAGCTAGGTGTTCCCAGACACATTAAATATAAGCTAGGTGTTCCCAGTTCATTACAAAGTGTGAAATCCTACATTGGTTCTCTTCATTTGTCAACATCTTTTTTTTGCTATTGTTACCCAGAAGACTCAGAGACTGATAATTGAAATTATTCACAGCCTGAAAGAACTACTCCTTTGCTAATGAACATTGTCCCTTTGTCCATTATCTGAATTCTTGCCCGGCCATGTGTAAATATGTAAGTCTCAATCTCCCACTAATGTGTCAGGAAAGAAATTTGATCCATGAAGCCTAACTTTTTTTTAAAAAGAAACAATTTTTCTTTAAGGTGACCAACATTTTTGTCTCTTGTTGTTGTTTTGGGTCTAATATACCGCACAATTAGAGGCAGCACACATTCAATTTTGAGGGTAAAATAAAAGGCATGACTGGTTACCTCTGATTAACTCACAGACAGGTCATGATGTAACAGTCATACCTTGTTTTTGTGTTATAGGCTGACCACCGTTGGAGGCAGAATACTGGGGTGGCTGAGAATTGATCCGGTCTAGGGATGGGCAGGAAATGAAAAACAAAATATTGTTTCATCATTTCATTATGTAATGAAATGAAATGAAATGAGGAAGGAGCATTTCATTACAGATGAAATGAAACAGTAGTTTTTGCATTGAAACAAACCGTTTCATTCCATCGTTTGCAGAGGGCTCCTGCTAAGATGTCAATGGCTGGTCTCCTTTAATCCTGGCCCAGTCGGCACAAGGGGGACCCTCTGGCACCGACTGGGCCAGGTTTAAATGGGGTCCAGCCACTGGCAGCTCAACAGGAGCCCTCAGAAATGGTCAGGTAGGCAGCATGATCACAAAGAACTGGTGTCGACTGGGCCAGGTTTAAAGGGGTCCAGCTGATAACAGCTCAGCAGGAGCCCTTTAAAAATGGCTCCCGGGCACCAAATCTGGTGCCTCTAGGACCCAGGGGAGCCATTTTGTTTTGTTTTGTACATTTTTTTAAAAAATCATAAATGAAAAGAAACAAAATGGGGTGAGCAAGAAACAAAATAAATGAAACATTATTTTTCCATTTCATGCCCATTCCTAATCCAGTGTTGCAAGGTGGTTCTTATCCTTTTCCTGTGCCCTCATTGGATCCAGAGTTTGGAGACTTTGCTTTTTCCTTGGATGACAACTCCCAGAATCCCCCAGCTGCCATGGGCAGTACTGTTTCCAAGCTTTGACCACAAGCCTTAAAAGACAAGCAGCTTCAGCACACAACTCATATCAGGGGCAAAACATGGTCACTCTGTGAGTAAACTTTGGTTATAAACTTCACCACCCCTTCCACAGCATTTTCTCAATCCACCTGGCCTTGGGGAGCAGTAAACCATTGCTACTGTCTATAAAAACACGCTTAATCTTCTTGAGCAGTTTTACTGAAGTTTGCAATTTTTTTAACTTAGGGAAAGGATATGCAATCAATTTCAAGAGCCTACAGCCTCCATTTGTTGCTGCCGTTGTTGACACTCAAGATTGATTTTTTTTTCAGATTTACATCTAGAAAACAACAGTTTCCAGTAATTTACCATATTGCCATTGGGATTTGTTGCTGTGGCCATTAATCTAAGGAAGCCGGTCAGCTGGTGTGCATCTGTCAACTCTCCAGGGGCCAATGTATGCAGAACACGATGATAAGCAAAAGCTATGACAACGTCTATCTGTTTATATAACTCATTCTCCACTCTTTGAAATTACTTTCCAATCTATGTCTTTGATGATCTTCTCCCATAACTAGCTCCAGCTTTGGCCCAGTTTGAGTGACATCTCATTCCGATTACTGATTAGCGTTGGTTGCTGTGGAATTGTAGCAATATAGAGTTGGTTGTTTTCTCTCTCGGTTGAATCCCAAGTGGCACTTGGCTTTGAGTCATGGTGTTTCAGTTTTGTTCCGTCCGCCTATGCTAATATGGAAACAATGCCTTCGGTCCACAGCTGGTCTTCACCTGCAGCCCCCAAGACAGAAAGGGGCCTGAGGTGATACTGTCACTTGCACTGGGGTGGGGGTGGGGGCTGCGGGAGTGGAAATCAAAAGGTACTCAATGATAAATGAGGTGGCTGCAGCTTGAGTTAGAGAACATTTATTTTAAATAAGCCCCATGTGCTAGATAAGAATGATAGCGGGGTGCAAACATATGCATCCCAAAACCACTCCTTGTCAATTTGCAGGAGACAACGCAGTACAAATCAGCGCTCATGCTGCGTCTTCTAAAATTAAGGGGTATGCTAATTCAAGCTGCAGACAGTCTTTCCATTCGGCTCCAGGAAAAAATGCATCCTTGCGTGACCAAGAAGACAGCCAATGGCTCACTTAGAAACATTTCTATCTGTTTACAGACCATTTATTTTCATTTTACCCATTACCCAAATGTTCACCTGCAGCACCAGTGTTGTTATTGTTGAAAATAGTTCTCAATGGCCATACCACGGTATGGGAGCAGCTCTGTAGCGGACAAAAGAGCTCTACAGAGAATAATTGCCCAGAATGTTACCAGGCTCCAGCTACCAACCCTGGATGACATTTTCACATCTCACTGTTTGAGGAAGTCACACAACATTCTGAGATACTCAACTCATCCTGCTCATAATTTCTTTGAACTGTTGCCTTCTGGCAGAAGATACAGAACAATTAAAACTCGGACCACACGTCTTCTGAACAGTTTTTATCCCAGAGCTATAATCACACTTAATAATGAACTTAAGGACCACCAGCAGTGAGCACTTGGACAATATTACCCAGCCTGTTGTGTAGATGCTTGTGTTTTTAGGGGGTTGGGGGTGGGGGAGTGTTTTTGTGGGTGTGTGTGTGTGTGTGTGTGTGTGTGTGTGTGTGTGTGTGTGTGTGTGTGTGTGTGTGTGTGTGTGTGTGTGTGTGTTGAATCTGGTCTCTGGGTGTCTGAATTTCATTGTATGTGTATACTGTGTATATACACACAATGACAATAAGTTATTATTATTATTATTATTATTATTATTATTATTATTATTATTATTATTATTATTATTATTATTATTATTATTATTATTATTATTATTACCGTGTTAGGTCCGCTTCTTCTTTTTTCATCTTGGTGGAATTTTATTTTTAAGGCCAGGCAAGGAGCAATGGAAAAGTAAAGAAAAATGAGGATTTGTTGGGATATAAATACGATAGAGAAAACGCATGCGTCTGGGTGTTTTGACTTACCCAGCAACTTAGATTTAGGCAGAGGTGGGTAATGAAGAAGATTGCCCAAAATGTTGGTCTACAGTTATTATTATGTCTTGGTCTGTTAAAAAGAAAATGTTTTGGATGACAACTCTCAGAATCCCTCAGCCAGCAGGACCACTGGACTACAACTTCCAGTGTCCCCTAGCCAACGAAGCATTCTGCAAGTTGCTGTTCATATGGTTTGGGGCCAGAGGTTGGGATTTCAGTTTCCAACTGTGCCACCTTAAGAGAGGCTCAATTCAGTAAGCCAGAGGGTCCTTTCCAGCACTGTCATTTCTAAGATTATTAAATCAGTGGAAGCTGGTGATGCTAAATTTGTAGGGATTGAGTCCACACCAGTTTATAATCTAGTTTAATAGAAGCTGTCCAAGTGTTGGGGATCTTTGTTGGATTGGTGGTTGCAGATGATTTTAGTTGCTCTAATGAGAGAGACACCTCTTGTGTTACTATATGAAAAACAACAACTATTTATTTAACTAGAAGGGAAGGGTACACGGGAGGTTTTCTAACTATAACTATTCTAACAGCCATTTTGCTAAACTAGGAACATGCTTCTCTTCTCTAAGAATAAACAAGGCACAGACACTAACAAGACTTCTACCAGAACATTCCAGGTGGTGTGATCTCAACCACTAATCAGCTTCGCTCTTCACATTAAATCCAGCCCATAATACTCTACATTCACATTAACCCTGTAATAGCTGAAATGTAAATCTTGCCAAATATTCCAACACCAAGGCCCTGACCCTATCTGTAAAATAAATTCTCAATGAAATCTGATTCATCAACCTCCAAATGCTGGACCAATCCATCATACCAGTCCCTTTTATTGTTTACGGATAAATATATCTCTGGCATGTATATTATTCATTATATAGAATTAAGGGGTGTGTGAAACAAGAGTTGAACTCAGAACTAGCCCTTTGGCAGATGGAACTTCAAAATGATGAATATTAATAATATTTTCCTGGAACATCCCCTTCTCAGAGTGAGTAGCTGAATTGGAAAAAACCGCAGAACGCAAAGGCCATGTTTGTTACCAGACCTCTCAGGATCTTGTTTTGAAACTATTCCCTGAATGGAAGCCCCAAAGGAAGATAAACATAGCCAGAGTGAATTTTGTTTATAAATTCAAGCTATTCTGTTTGTAGGGCATTTCTCTCTAATATTTACTTTGCCATTATCACAGGTGAACCTTGGCACTGGGTCTATCTCTTTGATAGCCAAAATAGAGACCACCCTGTGTTTGCACTTGTCAAGGACTAAATAGGCTCTCTTATCACAAATTAATGAAATTAATAAGAAAAGGTACACACACAAATAGCAAATATTTCTCTAGCATGTCCTGCGGAGCTAGAATGGAAGAACTCTTGGTGAACAATAGCCTGGCAGTTACAAATAGAGATGGGCATGAAACAAGCGATTTTTCGTTTTCGTTTTCATTTTTTGTTTCGTTACGCAATGAAAAGGAAACAAATTTTTTTAAAAACGAAACGAAAATGAAAACGAAACGACCAAATTTGCCGTGTTTTTCGTTTTCATTGCAGCAGATGCATTGAACTAAAAAGAATGCTAACGAAACAGCAATTTTTCGTTTTCGTTTTCGTTTTTCGTTTCATTACCTAATGAAATGAAAACGAAATTTTTTGCAAAAAACATCACGAAAATGAAAACGAACCGAAACGGACCCCTAAACCAGCGTTTTTCAACCACTGTTCCGCGGCACACTTGTGTGCCGCGAGATGTTGCCTGGTGTGTGGTGAAGGAGCAGCCGGAGGAGGAGGAGGAGGAGGAGGAGGACCAGAGCCTCCTGTTGGCGCATGCGCCCTGGGCATGCAGGAAGTGGCGATTGCTGGGAAGGAGCGCGAGGGTGGGAGGAGGAGAGAGAGAGAGAGAGAGAGAGAGAGAGAGAGAGAGAGAGAGAGAGAGAGAGAGAGAGAGAGATCGTGGGGGGGCGGGCCAAGTCCACGAAGGCTTTGGAGACGTCGCCCAGCGAGCTTGAAAGAGGAGGAGGAGGAGGAGGAGGAGGAGGAGGAGGAGGAGGGAGGAGGAGGAGGAGAAGGCGCAATTTTTTTTGGACCCGCCGTCCCTCCTGGCACATCCCGCGGGCTGCCCTCCAGCAAAAGAAGCCAGGGGTCCGGGGATGCGACCCCCAGCCCTGACCCCCAGCCCCTGGGCCATGCGGAGGCAAGGGGAAGAGGGCAGGTGCGCGATCCGATTTTTCGGCGGATCCCTGGCTGCCGCCGCAAAAAAAGTCGCCTGCGCACGCTCACCGGCGTTATTGACGAGCAGGAGGCGCTGGAGGTGAGCGCCATCGTGGTGGCGGCGCAGGGCGTCGGTGGCATCCCGGGCCACACGCTGTAGCCCCTCGTCGGCGCCCAGGTCGGTGGGCAGGGCCTGGACACGCAGCTCTGGGTAGGCAGCGCGCAGCTCGCCCTCCAGCTCGCCCAGCGCGCCGGCCGAGTGCGCCGCCAGCAGCAGGAGCGAGCCCGGCGCCAGCCGTGCTGACGACGACGCCTCCGCCATCGCTGGTGCCCCCCGCCGGTGCCCCCCCGCTGGTGCCCCCCCGCCGGTGCCCCCCGCTGGTGCCCCAAGGTCGCCCGCCCGCCCGGCGCGTCCTGCAACCGTGCAGCCCATCATCCCCAGGTGCAGGGGGGTGGGGTGGGGTGGTCTCGAGCCACGGCTCGATCTACTCCTCCCCCACCGCTTGTTAAATTTTTTAACATTTTCTAATGGTGGTGTGCCTCGTGATTTTTTTCATGAAGCAAGTGTGCCTTTGCCCAAAAAAGGTTGAAAAACACTGCCCTAAACGACCAAATGACAAACGAAACACCATTTTTTTGAGTCGTGCCCATCTCTAGTTACAAATACTTGAAAAGCAGCTGAAGGCCTTCAAGCTAGTGATGTGTGGTGGTTTTGGAAAGATGCCCAATTCAGCATCCCATCTTTGCCCATAAATTACAGAGCTTTTGAGAAAGCATGCCCTAGAATTAGAAGATGGACTTGTGAAGCACTCAGACCTACATCTTCTCTCCTCTGCCTTTTGCCTATCCTGGAACAAGAGATGAAATCCTGGACAAGGTACTTCAACCCAGAGTACATCCCTAATTTCCACACACAGTTAGTCCCACTTGCATGAAGGATGCATGTATGCTGAATGTGCCAGATTAAAAATGCATGGGCACGCAAGTTCTTACATGAAGATGGGTGTGTTTATCATACTATGACTTTGAAGGGTGGTGGGCCTGTAGTGGCTAAAAATATAACAGAATTAAAGTGGAACACACTCGAGTGTTCATATGAAGCAGGATTTCTTTTAGTTGTTGTGAGTTTTGCAGCCTGTTTGGCCATGTTCTGGAAGTTTTTCTTCATGATGTTTCACCAGACTCTGTGGCCGGCATTTTCAGAGGGCAAGGAGCTCAAGGGACTAGGAGTTCTCTCTGTGCTCTGGGGTATAGAGTGAGTAAGACTGGGTATTTTTAAAAAGTTGTGGGAAAGAGGAAACTTGTCCTCTGCAGGAGAATAGGTGTTAATCATTGTATTTTGATGAAGGGATTAAGAGGTTTCAATGCAATTAAGGTCTGCAAAAGGTCAAAGCTCAATGATTCTCATCTAGCCACAACCAACAGTGCTCAGTTCACACAACAGAACAGCTAAAGACACCCATCAACCACACACAAGGATTGTTGCAGCCCCAATTACAGTAAAACTTCTTAATCTCTTCATCACAATACAATAACTAACACATATTCTCCTGCACAGGACAACTTTCCTCTTTCTCACAACTTTAAAAAAAAACACCAGTCTCACTCACTCTATACCCCAGAGCACAGAGAGAACTCTTAGTTCCCTGAGCTCCTTGCCTTCTGAAGATGCCGGCCACAGAGTATGGCAAAATGTCAGGAAGAAAAACTTCCAGAACATGGCCAAACAGCCCAAAAAACTCACAACTATCAGATCCTGACCGTGAAAGCCTTCAAGAATACAGGATTTCTTTTCTCAAGACTGGACTCCAGGCTGAAGCTCCTGTGAACTTACTCCAAAAGTGATTCTAACTGGTTTCCTTGATGTTTTGGTACAGCCTCCACATCTAACAAGTTCAATGTGAAAGTGGTCACACCATGTGTCCATTCCCACTCCATGCAGTGAGAACTACATGAGAATGAGTTTGCATTGGTCTGGAGTAGTAGAAAGAGCATAATCCCACTGATTGTCTTGCAGTGGGTTCTTCTGGGGCAGGAGTAACACTGGTTATTGGCTTTCAAGGGGGAAATGGCAAGTGATACACAGCAATAGACTATCTTGTGGCAGCTGTCTGCAGAAGGCAGAGGTGGTGGTAGCAGTGGCAGCAGCAACAATAATTATATATAATGTAAGCATAAGAAAAATATTAGGGTGGCCACTTATGCATTGCCATGAAAGAGGAGATACCTCACCAAACAGAACACAAATGAAGAAATAGATCTGCATCAAGATTGAGCAGCTTAATTTACTTTTATATTCAGTTTTCAAAAGAATGACAATGGCTGAATCCAGTCATATCTCATAAGTGGAGCAAGTCCACTGACTCAGTGAAACTTACAGAGAAGTTGGCTCATCTGTCCCCACTGGTTCAATGGGTTGACTTGCGCTGCAACTTAATTAACTAATTATGCACTGTTAAGTCGATTTTGACTTGGTGGCTCTTTCCAGGGTTTTCTAGGAGTAGACTACTCAGAAGTGGTTGACTTTTCCTTTCTTCTGGAAGACACTCTGGGACTGTGCAGCTAGCCCAAGGCCACACAGGCTGGCTCTTCTACCCAGAGTCCCAGTGAGGAATCAAAATCCCAACATCCACTTTAATAGCCAGATGCCTACCTTATCTCACCAGCCATCAATAGTGACTTACTGTTGGATTTCACCCAAAACATCTTAATTGGGAAAGACTGTGGATCAAAACTACATACAACGCCAGGGTTGGGTAACCTAAAGCCCTGTGCCAGATCTTGCCATGCTGCAGTCCCAATCGGTCTCTTGTGGTTCATTAGATGCCCCCTTCTGCACGACACTACCAGTGGTGTTTCGCATTGCAACAGGCTGAAATGACATTCTTAAGACTGTAGATATTAAAGCAGGAAGAGCTTTGCGAGGAAACATGCATATATATTTAATTCCATTCCACAATGGGCAAACTACAGCGCTACAGAATCATTTTATTAGTGCTCAGAAGTGGCATACATGCATACCTGACCTTTAGAAATGTCCATTTTCTTATTCCTTTGCAACCATATGTTCTTTATTTCATTCTATGCCAACTACTTCTGATCATATCTGAAAACAAGAAGTCATGCACAAACAAATCTCTACAGGTCCAACTCAGCTGATAAATAGTGGGGTGGGTTTAAAAAGAGGCAATTGTCACCATGCCTTTTCTTTTAAAGTGTTCTGCATGTTTTGTTCAAAGACTTTTAGCATGTAAAAGGGCAGGAATCATTGTCTATAGGGGCTCCTGTGGACAGACAACATTGTACGTTACACCAGTCTATAGCCCAGTGAGTCTCAAACTTGTTAAATTTGTGTCTCCCTCGACTAACTGGCCATATGGTTCCTGAGTACAGTAGGAATGACATATCTATGGGATCAGCACCTGTGTTTTCACTTATCTCCTTCCTGAAAAAAAGATTTAAAAATCACAAAACACATGAATACACCTTCTCAAGGTGTATTATCAGCACTGGCCAATAGATGGAACTAGGAATGGGCACCAAACGAAAAATGAAATGCTGTTTTGTCATTTTGTTAGCTAACAAAACAAAACAAAACAAAACAAAACAGGGAAGCAGCATTTCGCTAGTAATGAAACAAAATGGCAGTTTTTTTTTCCATTTAAAATGAACCAGTTTGTTTAGCTGTGAAACGGGTCCCCTGGGACCTAGAGGCACTAAATTTGGGAACCCGTTTTATAGAGTAACAAATCAGTTCATTACTGTTTCATTTTGTATGATTTTTTTTTGAAAAATTAATTTTTAATGAAACAAAACAAATCACAGGGGAGAACAAAATGAAACAAAACCCAATTTTTCCATTTCGTGCCCATCCCTAGATGGAACCAGATACTATGTTATATAAAAGTGGTTTAAAGGAAACCTATAGTGGACTGATTTCTCTGAGAGAAGCTGCTTCCACAATAATGGAGAACCCTTGCTTTTTGCAGGGGGTGAGTTTGTGGGGGTGGAAAGTTGATGGCAGGAAAACCTTTTTTTTTTTTTTTTGCAAGCTTAGGCCAGGTTTTCACCTCTACATCATGTGTGGAACTATAGAAACAACAAGTAAGAGCAGTCAGATATAGATAGGAGGCAGAAGGGAAGGGGAAGGATTAGAGGATTCTGTAGTACTTGCAACTAGAGATGGGCACAAAGCGAAAAAATGGTGTTTTGTTTTTTCATTTTTTGTTGAGGGGGTCCGTTTTGGTTCGTTTTCATTTTTTGTGAAGTTTTGAAAAAATGTGTTTTGTTTATTTGTTTATTTTTTCATTTTTACCCGGTTTTTGCACGATTTTTAAAACATTTCGATGCACGGGTGTCCCCCACCGCCCCAGACCAGAGGGAAAACACTAAAAAAATTGATGCTGGCAGAGACACAGTATAGTCTAGGTACGCAGGGAGGCTGCAAAGGCAGCAGCGGGCATTGCCCAGTGTGCAAGGCAGCTGCAGAGTGACTGCACTGCGGGGCAGGGGAGGGTACTCACTGAGAGGTACGCATGCACACACACAGGGAGGCTGCAGGACTGAAGCTAGAGAGAAATCTCTTCTTTCTCTCCCCTAAGAGCCAGGCTGCAGCCAGCAGAAACACAGAGACACACACCTGCCTGGCTGGCCTAAAGTGAAAATAACGAGTCGCAGAAACAGCAATCCCACCCTAACTCCCACTGGAGAATGCAAGGAGGACAGGGGCTGCCAGAGCTTTTATGCCATCCATGGCTGCCAGACCTGCCTAGTCTGCAACCTGGGCATGCTATTGATTGAAGTTGTCCAAGAATTTACATGATCCCATCACATGGCTTGCCTTCATTTTGTGGCTGGCGACATCCATTTTGTCATCCTTAAAGGGAAAAGAAAAATACATTGTGATGGGACAAGACAAAAACAAACGTTTTAAGGACCCCAACCCCCTGGTAGGTATTATCAGACAGTATAAATAATTATCACTGCGTTTTTATGGATGTCCAGGGCGTTTTTTAACATTTAAAACAGCTCATTTCATTGTGCGTCACCATTAATGAAAAACAAAACGAACGAACCTAATTTTTGTGGTTCTTTTTGGTTCATTCCAATTTCATCACAATGTTCATTATTCATTTCGTTATGTAACAAAACGAATATTGAAAAACGGAAATAAAAAAAAGTTAGTTTTGTGCCCATCTCTACTTGCAACCCCACAGAACTATAGTGTCCATTTTGGGAAACATCGCTGTATAGCCTATAAATCTAAGGAGGAAAGAAAGAAAGAAAGAAAGAAAGAAAGAAAGAAAGAAAGAAAAAACAAATGTAATTTGAAAGTCACAAGGCGTGATAAGACAGCTTGGGTCTGTTGACATACGTTTGACACATGGTTACTTACATGAACATTGAAGAATTGTAACACACACAAGATTGCCTTCGAAGACCTGATGGGAATTTGACCTGATCGTACATGTGCAGAGATGGCGAGTGGTGTCCCTCAGAGGAACAAGTGCATTTGGAAACAGTTCTAAAGACACATTTCCTCCTGCTTTATCCCCCAATGGATTTCCTTAACAAACAAACAGCAAGCTCCCCATTTGCTTTTATGCTAGAGTCCAGACTGAAAGTATTCATTCTCAACAGTTAACAACAGAAGCTCAGCACAAGGGTGCTGCATTCTTCGAGCACAATAAAATAATTATCCTGACCCTATGAGGAAAGAGAGGATGAAGTGCAAATGATAGGCTTGAAAAAAGGAAGATTGAAAGGTACAGTATGAACTCAGGGAAATTGTTTCAAACTACAGGAAAAGAGATTCCATCTGAACATGCAGAAGAACTTCATAACGGTTAGAGCTGTTCAGCAGTGGAATATGCTGCCACAGAGGGTGGTGAAGTCTCCTTTGGAGTTTTTTTAAATATATTTATTAATTTTATAATACATTCAAACAAAGTAACAACTAACAATTAACAATACAAGTGCAGCCTTTGGAGTTTTTAAGCAGAGGCTGGATGGCCGTCTGTCGGGACTCAGGAGCACTGTGATGCGGGTTCCTGCATGGCAGGGGGTTGGACTGGATGACCCTTGAGGTCTCTTCCAACTCTATGATTCTGTGATTCAAATACTTTAAAAGTACTAATTAGAGATGGGCACGACTTAGTGAAATTTTTGTTTTTGTTTTTATTTTTTCGTTTCATTTCGTAATGAAAACAAAAATGAAAATTTTTCAAAAAACAAAATGGAAACGGAAATGAAACGACCAATTTTGCCGTGTTTTTGTTTTTTCGTTGCAGCAAATCCATTGAACTGAAAAGAATGCTGACAAAACAGCAATTTTTCATTTTCGTTTTCTTTTTTCATTTCATTATGAACTGAAAACAAAATGAAAAAATTTTCAAAAACAAAACAAAAAATGAAAACGAACCGAAACGGATCCCCAAACGACCAAACAAAAAACGAAACACAATTTTTTTGAGTCGTGCCCATCTCTAGTACTAATAGATAGGAGGGGAAGGCTCTCTTCTCAATTATCCCAGAGTGAGAACTCATAACCATGGGCTCAAGCCATAGTAGACTAGTTTTAAGTTGAAGATCAGGGGGGAAAAAACTTCTTAACTGTTAGAGCAGTAAGTACAACCATGGAACCAGTTACCTAAGGAGGTGGCAAGCACTCCAACGTTAGAGGCATTCAAGAGAAAATTGGACAATCATCTGCCAGATATACTTTGATTTGGATGCCTGCATTGAACAGGGAGTTGGACTCAATGGCCTTAAAGGGCGCTTCCAACTCACTGATTCTATGACTCTATGATTCTGACAAGTGATAGTAGTTTCAAAGCCTGGACCATGACTATCATCACGCAGAGTGAGGCAAACGCTGTGGGAGGTATCATTGATGACAAAGTGTAGACGTTTGTGAAAACTGCTCATATTTATTATGTGAAGGATAAGGAGGAAAAGAGGTGAGGGGGAATGCTTACCCACTCTTTCCCTCACCCCAGCAGCTGCATGTGAACAGAAACATGCAAAATATTTTTGAAATAAAAGTTCGTAATTCACACGAGTATAATTTGTCTCCTCCAGAAAGCTTACAAGTGTTAGGTAGTCTCATTCCGATAAAATAACTGTAAGTGATTACCCCATTGTCCCTTTTCAATAGCTGACTGACTCACCAGTAGTAAAAGATGAAATTGATGGACACACCTTAAACTCCCAGTTCCTCTGTTGTCACACTGGTGGACTAATCTAGGATGATAATATTGCTATTATAACCATTAAGCACAAGAGAGTAACTAGTAGAACTGGCATTGTTTGGCTGAGTACATTCATCCATGCAGTGATTTCCCTTGAATAAAGTTTTGACCTGACCCTGTTAAGTTGGTAGATTTATTCTTTCTTCATTTAAACATTCTTACCACTCTTTTCTCCCAAAAGAAAAAGAACAAAGGCAGGTTGCATTAATGAAAACACAATATTAAAAGCTAACAAGAGTAAATTAAGCAAATATATATATATTTAAATGAATAACACTACATTACAATGTTAGGTAAAAAAGATGACTAAAACCATTTTTGAACCAAGAAAGCACAAAGCACCCCCATTTAAAAATCTCAGTCAGTCACTGAGGAAAACAAGAGTAAATTAAGCAAATATATATTTTTAAACGAATAACACTACATTAAAATGTTAGGTAAACAACATGACTAAAACCATTTTTGAACCAAGAAAGCACAAAGCACCCCCCATTTAAAAATCTCTCCTCGGCAGTCAGTCACTGAGGAAAACAAGAGTAAATTAAGCAAATATATATTTTTAAACGAATAACACTACATTAAAATGTTAGGTAAACAACATGACTAAAACCATTTTTGAAGCAAGAAAGCACAAAGCACCCCCATTTAAAAATCTCTCCTCGGCAGTCAGTCGCTGAGGAAAACAAGAGTAAATTAAGCAAATATATATTTTTAAACGAATAACACTACATTAAAATGTTAGGTAAACAACATGACTAAAACCATTTTTGAACCAAGAAAGCACAAAGCACCCCCATTTAAAAATTTCTCCTCAGCAGTCAGTCACTGAGGAAAACAAGAGTAAATTAAGCAAATATATATTTTTAAATGAATAACACTACATTAAAATGTTAGGTAAACAACATGACTAAAACCATTTTTGAAGCAAGAAAGCACAAAGCACCCCCATTTAAAAATCTCTCCTCGGCAGTCAGTCGCTGAGGAAAAGCTTACCTGAAGAGAGAGCTCCTGACCTGCTTGCGGAAGGACAGCAAAGATGGGGCCAGCTTGGCTTCTTGTGGGAGGGAGTTCCAGAATCTGAGAGCAGCAACAGAGAAGCCCCTCTTCAGTGCCTCCATGGAAAACTTCATGGCTTTTCAAGGGCAATTGTGAGTAAAATTAGCCCCTGAAATGTGGCTGTAACTGCAAACATTTTTTTTATTGGTCTGGTTTGGTGTAAGCGCCAGATTCTGTGAAAACACCACCATGTCATCATATGAAACCTGTTTACTCTTTAGTCTGGAAAAGGTGCCTGAGGGGGGATATGATTGAGACGTACAAAATAATGCAGGGCATGAGTAAAGTGGATAGAGGGAAGCTCTTCCCCCTCTCCCAAAATACCAGAACTAGGGGACATACACTCAAACTGAGAGCTGGGAGAGTAAGAACAGACAAAAGAATTGTTTTTTTTCACCCAGTGCGTTGTTAGTCTGTGGAACTCCCTGCCACAGGAGGTGGTGATGGCATCTGGCCTGGATGCCTTCAAAAGGGGATTGGACAGATTCCTGGAGGAAAAGTCCATCACAGGTTACAAACCATGATGGAGATGTGTAATCTCCAGGCTTAAAACCAGGGTACTTCAAGGGCCAGATGCAGGGGAGTGCTATCAGGAGACAGCTATCTAGTCTCATGCACTCCCAAACGCATCTGGTGGGGCCACTGTGAGATACAGGAAGCTGGACTAGATGGGCCTTTGGCTTGATCCAGCATGGCTCTTCTTATGTTCTTAAGTTCTTATGTACTTGTCTGCAGCAGCTTCCCTTCTTCGTTACAACCCAAAATCACATGTAGATAGCAGTATTTACCTCTTCCACTTCCCTTGCTCCTTGTTAGCACCATCTCTGATGAAGAGAGTCAACTCACTGGGTATCTTTGTGCGCCTCTGCGCCCCCTTTTGCATTGCAGGGAAAGCTGATCCCACCTCTCTGGAAACCTGCCAAAGTGTCGCATCAATCAAGTGACATGACAGATAGTTTAATGTTCAGGACCAAGTGCCAAGCTGTTGTTAGAACAGGCTCCCAGAATGATTTCGGTAACATCCCTTTTTTAAAATCTGGGGAAAAAACCCAATCCTTTACTATTGGAGGTACTCCCACTTCCTTATTTGACTGGTAGGCTTGATCAACTTTGCATAAGTTGTGATTCTTTTAGAAGACTTTCCCCAGCTTGCATACGCCCTTTCCTCTCTATCCTTGACTTTTGCTGTGCTCGCAAAACCAGAAATCACATGCATATATAAAAGCCCGCAGCACACAATTTGCCAGTGAGATGGGGGAAAATCTGAAATAGGTCAGTGAAATGATATGATGTGGCAAGTCCTGTGTTGTTGCATCTCTGCAGAACATTGAGGTAAAACTAATATCCATAAGTGACAACACTGATGCAAGGATGCTTGATGGACCAGTGGGTACATGACAGTTGGGATGTATTAACATGTGAAACTCAGGCAGATGATGGATAGAGACAACGTGCTAGCATATGGTCCCCCTAAGGTACACAAGATTCAGGTGGGGGATACAGATAGCTAGCTTACATGTCATTGGCAGCTTATGTGTCATGTCACTCTTAAGCTTTGTTTGGGGGGTAATCTCAAGGTCCTGCCAAATGTTGAGATCAGTTTTGATCTCCTGCCAACCTAGCAGTTTGAAAGCATGTAAATGCAAGTAGATAAATAGGTACCACCTTAAAAAGTGGGAAGGTAAAAGAGTTTTTCCTTGCAGCCATGCTGGTCATGTGGCCATGGACTTGCACAACACTGGCTCTTTGGTTTGAATATGGAGATGAGCACCACCCCTAGAGTCAGACATTACTAGCACACACATGCGGGGGGAACCTTTACCTTTACCTGTTTCTTCAGATCTGTGATTTGGACAGAGAATATGCTGTTATTCTATTCATCACTTGATTGCATATTACAGGTGGCTTCCAACATAATTGTGCAGCGACCATGTTAAGACCTCTGTTTGCAGCAATTCGTGCACATTTATTTTCAGATGCTACATGTGAGATTCTCTAAAAACCGCTTATTATTTTAAGTATTTACAAATCAATGGAAAACTGATACAGACAAAGCTTCCCCTCACTCCAGAAAGAATTCCTCCTCCACTGTGTGCAACCACCATCCAATTTGATCTGCGTCCAATCACTCACTGTCATGCCAATAGGGGCTGGCCCACCATCAGCTGATCTGTAGGCAGCTTGAGCTGAATTGTTATCTGGTTTCTGCAGATGTTTGTCTGCATTTGCTTGTATCTGGGCTGGGGGAAAAACTGAAAAGGAGGAAGGTAGGGGGCTGTAACCTTAGGCAGGTGGTGCTATGCAAAGCCATTAATTTTTGGAAAGTGATCGGCCTCCCTTGCGTCCTTCCTCCACCTAGGATGCTCAGGGAAAAATTTTTTTGGAGGTATGGAAGATGACCCTCTGGTGTCTGGCTTATATCACTCTGCCACTCGCTGCTTAGCCAAAATCAGAGCGCCGATTGGCAGACACCTAATCTGGAACATATACAGGAACCAACGGAAAGAAGAAGAAGAAAAAGATTCCTCTGGTATTAGTAGCAGAGGAGAGATGGCCCATACCAGTGTTGGCGAATCTATGGCACGGGTGCCAAAGGTGGCACACAGAGCCCTTTCTATGGGCACACAACATTGCCCCCTCACAGCCACGGCACTTCCCCCTCCATTTGGAGCATGCCACTGTGGTCCGTGCAAAGAGCCAGGTGAAGGGGAGGCAGCGGCTATTGGGCTCATTCATAGCCCCAGTTTACTCTCCAGCCACACCACTCTGGGCATCTCAAAAGCGGTGTGGCTGTAGAATAAACTGGGGCTACAAAGGAATGCACAAACCACTTCAGCAATCTCAAAATAGCTCCGTGAAGAGAGCCGGGTGAAAGGGAAGCATCAGCTTATGGGCTCATTCATAGCCCCAGTTTAGTCTCCAACCACACTGCTTTTGGGATGCTACAAATGAGCCCACAATCCACCACCACTCCCCCTAGCTTTCCCAACAGTGTAGCACCTGCCCAGGGCAGAGCAGATGGGATGCTAGTCTTTGGGAATGCGAGGATCAAAGAGCAGGTTTTTGAATTTCCTGTGGCCATAGCGAGGGTGCTGTGGCTGCTGGAAATTCAAAGCCTGCTCTTCTATCCTCATTTTCCTGAAGGTTAGCACCCGAAGCATTTGTCACCCAGGCTACCACTGTATTCAGGTTAAATTGCCTTATTGTCACTCTGTCTCTAAAAGGTTCGTCATCACGGGCCTATACCATGCAGAAAACAGTAGGCAAGTACGTTGAAGGACAAGTTCTTTCTGCAGCAATTTTGCAGGGAATATCTTCTAAATGGCAAAACACTGGATGTGCAATCAGCCTCTTGTTAAACATCCACAGTTTTTTTCCATGACTTGAAACTTGAATAAGAGCCTTGTGGCGCAGTGGTTAAATGTCTGTACTGCAGGTAAAATTGTGCTCAAGATCCGGAGTTCAACCCCCCGTAGCCATCTCATGGTTGACTCAGCCTTCCATCCTTCTGAGGTCGGTAAAATGAGTACCCAGCCTGCTGGGGGGGGGGGCAATGTGTAGCCTGCATAATTAAACTGTAAACCACCCAGAGACTACTAGAAGTGGTATTGGGTGGTATATAAGCAGAACACTTTTTGCTTTTGACTTACACAATTTCACTTGGAGACAAGTCCCAATAGCCTTCTGGCCACTGTATCGACTACCAATCTGGCAGCTGCTGGTTGGATGTAAGATCCATCTAAGTTTCCTCTGAATCAGTGGTTCTCCCTGTTGGGTCCCCAGAAGTTCACCATGAAGGCTTCTGGGAGTTTTAGTTCGAGCACATCAGGGGGACCCATGTTTGGGAACCACTGAAGAGTAGAAATTGCATTCCACACCCTCCCCTCATGGACATTTCCACTTGTGCTCCGCACAACAAACAGGGTGTTCACAGGTTGATAAAAGTTTGTAGGTTTTGAATAATTCCTGACTTATACAGAAATTAGTAAGCATGGCAAGTATCCCTGAACTCTTTTAATAATAATAAGTTTTAAATGCTGTTCTAACTTAGTAAGATTGATGAGAGGGAAGATAATTATTTGTGAATTAACAAACAACCATCCAGCGCCTGCCTCTGTAGACTTCAGCCACAGAGACTTGGGTCTAATTGGGTCCGATCTAGGTTACGTGACAAGGCTAAGCCATTAAAAATAGCCATGTGTCAAAACACACCCACCACAATTTCAATTTTAGAGTGGCTCGTGTCACAAATGCTTGTTAAAATGTGACGTTCCTGGGAAGCAAACACCATCTAGAAATACTGGAATCATGATTATTAGCAATTTTGGTCCTGCCCTTATTTTTCAAAGCTTGAAATCTTTAGTGGTGACATGGGTGATGACAACATGTGGCACATTGCCTATGCCCCCAAACGCCTCAAATGTGGGCTGTTACTAAAACTGAGACTCTCAGCAGCCACAAAATCAATTTTATTGTATTTGATTTGATTGCACAGGGAAACACATTTAAAATTGGAGGCCAGTAGGCTTGATCAAGTTAGCCTACTAAATTTTTGTAAGTTCCATTTATCTTCTTTTGTTTTACCATCTGCAAAAGGTGCCTCTGTTTTTTAAAAAAAGTTTGGATCAGCTAGCCTCAAGCAAGGACATTACGATTAACGTCCAATTGGTCTTAACAGCCAGTGGGAATCAACTAAAGCTTTATTCTATTTGTTTATTTATTAGATTTATATACCATGCCATCTAGCAACAGGACCACTCTGAGCAGTTTACAGAAATTAAACAAATACAAAAATACAATCAGAGACATAAGCATAAATATTATACAATAAATAAACATGACTAGAGATGGGCACAAAACACCAAAATGGTGTTTTGTTTTGCTTCTGTTTCATTTTTTCCCTGTTTTTATTGGAAATGATTTTTATTAAAAAAAAGTTTCATTTTTTCTCTGTTTTCATAATTTGTTCTGTTTCAAAAAACCCCAAAAGCACCTGATTGGGGGGGGGGGAGGCGCGGGGTTTTAAAACTTTTTTTTTAGTCACCGAAGCACGCGGCGATGGCCCTGGCTGCTGCTTGCTTCGGTGGCTAAAAAGAAGTTTTAAAACCCCGCAGCTCCCCCCAATTGGGTGCGTTTTTAACCCACTGTGTCAATCATTTGCCTGGCAACTTTTCAGATATGGGGGTAGGAAGCCACTCGCCCAGGCTCTGTTGCTAGTGTGCTCAGGCCCGGCTGGGCAGGCCCGCTGCCATTGTGGCTGCTCCCCCACCGCCTTCACAACCTTACTGACTCCTTCACCAGGTCCGCGAATTGGGCCATGCGGTCTAGCTGGCCACCAGGCCGAGCTGTGGCATGAAGTGCACTGCGTGGCTGGACTTGGCTCAGCAGTGGCAACAGTGGCACCGGGAGGCCTCCCCGCAGCCTCGGAGCCCCGCGAGGGGCTTATCAGAGGCAACAGCGGTACTGGGCGCTGGGAGGCCTCTCCGTGGCCTTGAAAGCCCCACCGCAGGAACTCTTCGGCAGCAGTAGCAGTGGCAGGTGCCGGGAGGCCTCAGGTAGGGAGTCCCCTTTGAAAGATGCACCTGTTTCGGGGAACGGAAAACAAAAGG
This sequence comes from Phrynocephalus forsythii, assembly GCA_029282475.1. NCBI lineage: Eukaryota > Metazoa > Chordata > Lepidosauria > Squamata > Agamidae > Phrynocephalus > Phrynocephalus forsythii. Next base: position 120,700,117 of record JAPFRF010000004.1, read on the forward strand.
AAACAAACAAAAAAAATTCAGTTTATTTCATTTTGTTCTTCTTTAAAAATCAATTCATTTTTCATTTTGTTCTGAAATGAAACAAAAAATGAAAAACAAAACAGAAAAAAATTCATTTCACGCTCATCTCTAAACATGACATAATAAAACATAAATATATCTAAATCAGACTCATAAAAACAAACCAAAAGGCAAAGCTAGGCTAAAGGTGAAGTAAGACGAGATGAGTAACAGCGAATCATAGCAGAGAAACTAAAAATTGGGAGAAGCCTTTCTATATAGCCACATCTTCAGCTGTTTCTTGAAGACAAGCAGTGATAGGGGGTCCAACTCAGGAGAGAGTTGGTTCCAAAGTTGAGGGGCCGCCACTGAGAAAGCCTGGTTCCTCGCACAATTTAACAGCCTCCTTCAGCGACGGCACCCTCAAATGCCCTGCCTGATGTGACTGAGTGCTACAGGCAGTATTCCGCTGTAAGAGCCATTCCTTCCAACAGATTACAATATTTATTCCATTTAAGACAGCCCCTCAAGGGACCTCATGGCTTCTTTCATCTCCACTTGGTCTTCTCTGCCATTCCACAAAGAGGTTTGTGAGATCAAGGGAGAGAGACAGGCTCATTGTCATCCTGGGAGATATGAACCCAGGTTTTCTCAGACCAATTAAACAATCTAGCCAAACCACCACTCTAGATCAGTATCCCCCAGCTTGGTGTAACACAGGTGTTCTTGGACTGCAGTTCCCAGAAACTATGATTTCTGGGAGTTACAATCCAAGGTCACCTGAGTTACTCAGTGTTGGGAGCCACTGCTTTAGATCAGTGGTCCCCAACCCCCGGGCCGCCTGGGGAGGCCGCGGAGGCTCCTCCCCTTTTCCTTCTCGGACTCTCCATGTTCCGCACGGGCGGGGAAAGCCTGGGCTCCTGGGCGGGCGGCCCTGCCTCCTCCTCCTGATTTCTGGGAGTCCCGGTGGCGCCCTCGGGCCGGAGACGCCACCCCCACCGGCCTCCCTCCCCCCGCCCCTCCCGCTCGCCCGCCCGAGGCCAGGCAAGCAGAGGTGCCCCACCGGCCAGCGCCGTCATGTGTGCCTCTTTTTAGGGGAGGGGGAGGGGGCGTCAGGCCGGCCTGGGTCTTTTCCCCGCCGCCGCGCCTGTGTTGAGGCGGGCAGTTACTCACCCTGCCCGCCATGGGAGCCACTGCTTTAGATGATTCATGAGAAAGAGTCTTTGCACCTGCATGTTTTTAAGCCTTTATCAATGAGGCTGAAGAAATAAAGAGCCTATTAGTTCATGGGGAACCATCTTTATCAAACATTTACGGTCCCGTGATAAAAAGGTTGGGGAGCACTGCTTTTGATTCATGAGAAAGAGTCTTTGTCACCTTTATCAGGGCTGAAGAAATAAAGAGCCTATTAGTTCATGGGGAACCATCTTGCAACTATGTGTCCTGGTTTTTTCCTTTGTCACCTTTCAGGCTGTATCCTAGACTCCCTTCCCAATTTACAAAAAAAAAAAAGGCACAGGGAATATGTAAATTTATTCAGATGAAATGATTTAAAAGCCAAAACATTAATCAGCTCAAGAAAAAAAAAATCTGTGGACAGGCCTAATGGATTGCACTTGGGGGGGGCAGTTAAGGAGCTGCTCCTGAATTATTTAATCAGATCCTATTGACCAACAGCATGTCTTATTAATTTCCTTTTAATGTTTAAAGGCCAATCCATAGCAATTAAATACAAACAGGGCTGCTAGGACATGTCATTTAGAGGGTTAATGTTTTGGGAAGCCTATCAGCAACAGACATGAATGTAACGGTCTAGTCATTGGTATTCAGAGGGCTTTCTTCCTTATGGTGGCATTCTGGACCTCCTCTTTTAAGAGGCTGGCTGCTTTTCGACAAAAGCACACAAACACAGAGAGATTATACGACTCAGAACATAAATGGAGGTAGGCATAAGCATACGGCAAACACTAGGTCACCTCTGTTTGGGGGGGGTACGTGTGCATGTGCATGCACACACACACATAGACGAAAAAAGGAGTGCCAGGTGGGTGCTATCAAAGGAAGAGGGGGCATATTGATTGAGGGCCAGTGTGGACCCTGTGTTGGCAATGGCACTGAAACAATCTGGGGTGTTTGTGTAAACACCTACACCAAGTACAATAAAAGAGACTGTGAGTCAATCCAACTTCCTTTAAGTGGCCCCTTGTCTCTGTCTTTCTCTGTCCTGCCCAGATGGGATTTAGTGTCTGAATATCCAGAATACCTCTATTTACATAAGTCAAAACGTTGCAAACAGCTGTGACTTCAGGACAGGAGGATTGCACACCTCCTGTCCTGAAGTCATGGTACCTTGAGATTCGCTTGAATTCATTGTACCAGATTGTATGCACCCATTTTTCCAGACTGGAGGCCAGTCGCTAGACATGGGCACGACTTGGCAAAATTCTCGTTTCCGTTTCCGTTCCTTGTTTCCGTTACGCAACGGAAACGGTAACAACAATTAAGCCGTCAGAACTCAAACTCAAACCAATAAAAGAAAAATTGGGTCTGATTTGTCATTGTCGTTCATGGCATCGCGGCGATCACGCGATGCCAAGCGGCACAGAAAAAAAGTTAAAAAAAAAAAACCCGATTCCTGGCCAAAAAAGTAGGCGAAAATATGCTTGCCTGAGTGAGGGCACCTACCAGAGGGGTGGTTTCTGGGGGGGGTCCCCGGCCTCCCCCCCTCTCCTGTCCTGGGCTGCTCTGGTGGGGGGCATCCTCGCCGTCTCGCCATGCCATGCGGTGTGGGGGGATCCAAAATGGTGACCACAATTATTTTTTTTGAAACTGTGGTCCAAAAACCCACCAAAGCACCACACAGAAATATGCGAAAATTAGGTATTTTAACTTCCTGAATTTTTACAGTAGCAGCAGTGGGTTTTTCTTGCAATAAACGTCTGTCTCCAATCCCATTGATTTTATTTTATTTTATTTTTAGTTTTATTTTTTTACACCTGTGCAATGATGGGCTGGCCATGGGATGGGACCATGCAAATCTTTGGAGCCATTCCACCAATCACATGGCCACTTGGCCAGGTTTTGACTGAGACTTCTGGGATGTGCCAGTCGGGCATAAAAAGCCCACTATAACCCTAGCCCTAACCCTAACCCTAACCCTAACCCATACGCCAGTACACTATCCTTCTTAGTGGGTCAGAGGCATCCAGAGGTGCAGCCCACTAACTCACCCTAACCTTACCCGTAATAACCCTAAGCCTAGCCCTTGCCCTAACCCCAACCCTAAGCCAGATCTGTACTTGCATTGCACTACACGCAAGTACACTTCCCTTCTTAGTGAGCCAGAGGGCGCCCAGCAGAGGCATTCTTCTCTCACCTCGCTCACACTCCAAAGTTCCAAAAATCTCTGTATGCCAGTATGCTGTCCTTCTTAGTGAGCTAGAGGCACCCAAAAGAGAGGTGCCTCTGCCAGTGCCACTTGGTACGCAATGGCTACACAGTCATGTACCCTTCCTTTTCCCTTTGTAGCGGGCCAGATGAGGCATCCACCCCAGAGAGGTGCCTCCAGGAGCCTGCTAAATGACTTCCCTTCGTAGTGGGCCAGAGGAGGCACCCACCCCAGAGAGGTGCCTCCAGGAGCCCGCTACCCTACCCCCTAAACCAGTACTAACGACAGATGACAAACGAAACAACAAATTTTTGAAAAATTTCGCGACAAACGGAAACGAGCCGAAACGGGCCGGCTCCAACACACGACAACTCGAAACGTCATTTTTCCTGGTCGTGCCCATCTCTACCAGTCGCGTTCACATTTTGCTTCTTCCATCCATTCTTTTAACCTGCTGCTGTTTTCTGCTCAAGAAACCAGGTCATCTTGTTTTTTTCAAAGACTGCTACCGCACTTTAGATTTGAAACACCTTTTCCTTAAAGACAGATTGCCTTAAAAATCACTGTCCACTTTTCAAATCACTGTTTCTGAACAGCCCCCTTGGCCACGCCCATTTTTGGCTGCTGTGTTGGTTTTTCTTGAGACGACCACTGGGGGTGGTGTTTTTTAAAATTGGTTCCTGCAACCCCTTTTAAAGCGATTTGGTTGTATTGGCGGACATACTGCACCGCCTTTTTTGCCCCCCCCCCGTTTCTGCCATTTGCCTGTCGTAGTTTAAAGCGGTTCAGCCAAGTGCGAATGGGGAAACTAATTGCTAAGCAACCGCTGAAGTACAGACTGCCGGACTGCTGTAGCGACCACAGGAGGAAATAAGGCGATGCAAAATAAAAAGCGGCTGCTCAAGGAAGTGTGGTAGCAGCCTTTTAGGGAAGGAGTTGTCTTAATGAATTAGCAGAGAAGAAGGGGTAGAGTACAGCGCAGCCACACAGCTCATCTTACACACTTCTGTATCCTGGAAAGATCCCCTTAAGCTTAGTCACCAAAAGAATTTGGCAGGAACGTCTTTCAGGACATGTGAGTGTGAGACAGCTGAAAGCAGCTGGGAGAGTGGTCAGCCTCCCGAGGCAGCAAGGCAATTAGAGAGAAATGTAACACCTGTCTGGGGGGAGGAGAGAGCTCTGGCGGGCCTAGAGATAAGGGGAGAAAACATCATCGTGGAGGAGGAGGAAGGGAGACGGATGTTTGGGAGGATGCAAGGGACACCCTGGATAAGGAGGAAGCCTGGCCAGTCGGACAACCTGGAGGAGGTGAGCATTAAAGGCCGGGGTCAAGGAGTATAAGGGATAAAGTCTCCTCTGTGCAACCCAGGAACGGAGCGAAGGAAGACAGCTCATGGGCTCGGCCCCTCCCTGAGGCAGCCCAATGTTTGAGAACTAAGAATAAAGGGAGACAACGCGGGCCGGCCTGATGAAGACGGTGTTGTTTAACTGACCAGGACATTCGCTGGCTTCTGGAGTGAGGGAGTGAGGTAACTCCCACTCTATGGGAATTACACAGGCACAGAGTAAAACCTGTAAGGAAGAGTGAGAACTGAGAGGCTGTGTCTTGGGACTTTGGGAGAAACACAAGTTATTTGTGCTCTGAAGCTAAAAGACAGTCTAGCCAGGCACTACTACCAGATGGAGAGACTTCTGACAGGGCCTGCTCTAAAGAAGAAGAAGCCTTATTAATTCCCAGAAGGGGCAAAGCACCACTGAACTGTGCTGAGGTGTTTTCTGTCTGTGTTGAACTCCAGTGAACATAATAAAAGCCTATCTTACATAATTTTTAAGCACCTCATTATGGAGGGGGCGGCGGGGGTCGCTCACATTGGCGCCCAACGTGGGGCTCTTCCAGATGCCCCAGCGACCACCGCCCAGTTGTTGGCCTGGGCCACCGAGAGGCAACTCACCTGGTTTGGAGGCCTCCCAGAGGACTCAATCAAACCCAAGCCAGTCAGCTCCGGCCCAGGCTAGCAAAGGAGGGGGATCTCAGGGAACCCAAAGCCGGACCCCCAAAAGTATGGCCTGTTTTACCTGTGGGAAGGAAGGCCATCTGAAACGGGACTGCCCACTCATGGACTGTTCGTGGGCTAATGCCTATGTTGCAGCGATGCAGGTAGGCGAGGTCACTGGCCCTGAGTGGCAGGTGGATGTTTTGGTAAATGGGAAACCAGTCAGGGCCTTAATAGATACAGGTTGTAGTACTACCTTGCTCCGATCTCAAGCAGGGGGGTCACAGGAAGGCTTGGTAAAAATTCGTTGTATTCATGGGGATGTGAAGCCATATGCCACTACACAGGTATGGGTCACCATAGGGGCCGAGAGAAGACGGTTGAGGGTGGGATTGGTACCAAACTTGGCATGGCCCATGCTGTTGGGGAGGAATTGGCAGGGGGTGGAAAAATTGGTGACATCCCCACAGCTAGCAGTAGGAGCTGCAGGGGAGTCAGAAGGGGAGCTGGAGTTAGGGAAGGTCTCCCGAGCTCAGGTGAGGGCATGGCAGCAGGAAGACCCTGCTTTAACCCACGCTCTTGCAGGGGCTAGGCCAGAAGGGGAAACGCCGGCAGGGCAAGTGGGTTTCGAGATGCGGGATGGTCTTCTTTACCGGATTGACCCAAACCCACCCTTTCCAGGGGCTCAACTGGTAGTTCCTCAACGACTTCGGGGCTTTGTGTTAAAGTTAGCCCATGATCCACCCCTTGCTGGGCATTTAGCAGCAGACAAGATGAACGCCCGCATACGCCAACGGTTCTTTTGGCCCGGTCTGTATACAGAGGTAGAACAGTATTGCAGGTCGTGTCCAGTGTGCCAGAGAACACAGATCCGGCCCCGTCCTGGAGGGGAACTTGTGTCCTTGCCCCTAGTGGACAAACCCTTTGACCGAGTAGCCATGGATCTGGTAGGACCCCTCCCTAAATCAGCTGGAGGACACTCTTACATTCTGGTAGTGATTGACTATGCCACCCGTTATCCGGAGGCGGTGGCTCTCCGGTCCACTACAGCCAAGGTTTTGGCTAGGGAACTTCTGGGCATATTTTCTCGAGTGGGTTTCCCCAGTACTATCCTCACAGATCAGGGTACCAACTTCCTTAGTCAAACCCTAAAGCAAATGTGGAAGCTCTTGGGCATAAGGCCTTTGAGAACCTCAGTTTACCACCCACAGACTAATGGTCTGGTAGAAAGGTTCAACAAAACCCTTAAAACTATGTTACGCAGGATAGCACAAGATAGGCCCACTCAGTGGCACCAAATGTTGGCACCATTGATGTTTGCTATCCGTGAGGTGCCCCAGGCATCCTTAGGATTTTCCCCTTTTGAGTTACTCTATGGAAGGCAACCTCGGGAGTTCTTGATTTGGTACGAGAGCAGTGGGAATCAGGGAAGACCAGGCCCAGAGTACAGTACAGCAGGTCCTGGAGATGCGAGAACGATTGCGTGGCCACCGAATTAGCCCAGGGACATTTGAGGGAAGCACAGATGGCTCAAAGGCGTCGGTACAATGCCCGAGTTCAACTGCGGGAGTTCACCCTGGACAGAAAGTGCTCCTGCTTTTACCCTCCGAACCAACTAAGCTGTTTGCACAATGGCAGGGACCTTATGAAGTAATACGTCGGGTTGGACCTGTAGATTACGAAGTTAGGATGCCAGACCGGAGGAGGCCAACCCAAATCTTTCATGTCAATCTCTTGAAGGAATGGAAGGATAGGGAAGCCCTCTTGGGAGAAGTAGAAGAGGTAGAATTGGGACCAGAGACTAAAGGGTCCTCCACCGACCTAGAGGATAGGTGGAAACTAGATGAGGGCCTTGAACCTCAAAAGCAGCAGGAGTTGAGGATCCTGGAACAGGAGTTTCCAGATGTCATAGTCAGCCGGCCGGGCGCACAACCCTGGTTGAACACCCAATTGAGACTGAGCCAGGAGTGGTGGTAAGATCGGCAGCCCGAACCTGGCCTCAGCACCTCAAACAGATCATAATAGATGAAGTCAGGTCTATGCTAGACCTGGGAGTCATTGAACAGCCTAGCAGTCCATGGCGGAGCCATCCTGTCCTGGTACCCAAACCAGACGGTAGTACCCGGTTTTTGCATTGATTTTCGCCGGGTTAATGAGGTATCAAAATTTGATGCCTACCCTATGCCAAGGGTGGATGAGTTGATAGAGAGATTAGGAAAGCCACCTACCTGTCCTCCTTGGATCTAACCAAAGGTTATTGGCAAATCCCACTCCGGAAGGCAGATAGAGAGAAAACAGCGTTTACCACCCCAGTAGGGCTCTATCAATTCACCTATATGCCCTTTGGCTTGCATGGGGCTGCAGCAACATTTCAGCGGCTGATGGATAGGGTATTGGCACCAGTGCAAGATTTTGCGGCCGCATACATAGATGATATCATCATCTTTAGTCAGTCTTGGGGAGAACACCTGGAGCACCTAAGAGCAGTATTAAGGGAATTAAGGAAGGCGAGGTTAACCGTGAACCCTCGAAAATGTAAGCTGGCGCAGGCGCACGTGCCTTATCTGGGATTCCTGGTAGGTGGGGAGAAATCCGGACAATGGCGGACAAAGTGACTAAAGTGTCAAAGTGGTGTCCACCCCGTACTAAGAAGGAAGTGCAGCAGTTTTTGGGGCTTGCCGGTTATTATCGTCAGTTCATAGCGAACTTCTCGGACATTGCGGCACCCTTAACAGACCTTACACGCCGGAAGGCTCCAAGGATGGTGCGGTGGGGACCCAGGGAGCAACAGGCCTTTGAAAGGCTAAAGCAGCGGCTCTGTGAAGCCCCTGTCCGGCGAGCTCCTGATTTTTCACGGCCCTTCATTCTCCTAACTGACGATCAGAGCGGGGATTAGGAGCCATCTTAGCCCAACATTATGAGGATGGAGAGCATCCTGTCCTGTTTCTAAGTCGGAAACTATCCCCCCGAGAACAAAAATATGCAGTGATTGAACGGGAGGCTTTGGCCATCAAATGGGCAGTGGAGGTGTTGAGCTACTACCTGTTAGGGGCCCCTTTCCTGCTCGACGGACCATGCACCCCTGCAATGGCTCCAACGCATGAAGGATACCAACCCTCGGCTAACCCGCTGGTATCTGGCCCTTCAGCCTTTTGCGTTTCGGGTGCGGTACCGCAAGGGTCGCCAGCATGCTAATGTGGACTATTTCTCTCGCCAGGGCCCTTGGACAGAAGACCCTGCTGAGGAGGCTGCCCACTTGGAAGGGGGGATGTGTGAGACAGCTGAAAGCAGCTGGGAGAGTGGTCAGCCTCCCGAGGCAGCAAGGCAATTAGAGAGAAATGTAACACCTGTCTGGGGGAGAGAGAGAGCTCTGGCGGGCCTAGAGATAAGGGGAGAAAACATCATCGTGGAGGAGGAGGAAGGGAGACGGATGTTTGGGAGGATGCAAGGGACACCCTGGATAAGGAGGAAGCCTGGCCAGTCGGACAACCTGGAGGAGGTGAGCATTAAAGGCCGGGGTCAAGGAGTATAAGGGATAAAGTCTCCTCTGTGCAACCCAGGAACGGAGCGAAGGAAGACAGCTCATGGGCTCGGCCCCTCCCTGAGGCAGCCCAATGTTTGAGAACTAAGAATAAAGGGAGACAACGCGGGCCGGCCTGATGAAGACGGTGTTGTTTAACTGACCAGGACATTCGCTGGCTTCTGGAGTGAGGGAGTGAGGTAACTCCCCACTCTATGGGAATTACACAGGCACAGAGTAAAACCTGTAAGGAAGAGTGAGAACTGAGAGGCTGTGTCTTGGGACTTTGGGAGAAACACAAGTTATTTGTGCTCTGAAGCTAAAAGACAGTCTAGCCAGGCACTACTACCAGATGGAGAGACTTCTGACAGGGCCTGCTCTAAAGAAGAAGAAGCCTTATTAATTCCCAGAAGGGGCAAAGCACCACTGAACTGTGCTGAGGTGTTTTCTGTCTGTGTTGAACTCCAGTGAACATAATAAAAGCCTATCTTACATAATTTTTAAGCACCTCATTATGGAGGGGGCGGCGGGGGTCGCTCACAGTGAGAAAGGAATCTGGTTTGCAACTGGATTTGCTACTGTTTCCTGTCATCTCATCTGTGTTGGGTAAGGATGTTTGTCACCTCCGGATTTCTCTGTGCAAAACTGTGACTCTTTAGAGCAGGCTGGAGCTAGCTAATATTACAGCAAACGGTCAACTTGGAACATAATCCAATTTATGTAAGCCTCTAAAGCTCACACGAGAACATATACACTCAACCTGTGTATACAAGCCCAATATACAGGGACTCAGTCCTAAACGTACAGTGCTAGGGGAAAAACACACCTGGCTGGTTGGATAGGTCAGTGAGTTATGTATCTGGCTGCAGGGCCAGAGAGGTTGGCAGTTCAGTTCTCCACTGTGTCTACTGGGGGGGGGGCAGGCAGGGGGAAGCAAACCTGTGTGACCTTGGGCAAGGCGCACAGGATGCCCCCAAAAGTGAATGGTAAACCACTTCTCAGTACTTGCTACCTGGGAACCCCCAAAAAGAGATGCCACAAGTCAGAATGGTCCTGATAGCCTATGATGATAATGATTCTGGCAGGGAGAGGAGGCATTGAGGATGGTATCCTAACCAGGTTGAGCTGAGCTCAATGCAGAAACACAAAGGGAGCAAACACCAAATTACTTCACTCAAGGATTCGCTGTTGGAGAGGATAGAAGATGTCATTTGGTCTTCAGTGAAAATGAAGCTCTCTGTCTCCTTCCTGGTTTTCATGATCTGGAGAAAGAATCTCTGCCTAATACCATGTGCTCACAATCCCAGGTAGCCAGTTCATGGTTGAATCAATTGTAAACTGCCCAGAGAGTGCTTTAAGTGCTAGGGAGCAGTATATACCACATTTTTCCATCTATAAGACACCCCCATGTATAAGTCAATCCCCAATTTTCCAGCCAAAAATAACAGTTTTTCTACTATGTAGTTCTCTCTTTGGCTTACTTCTGTGTATAAGATGACCCTAAATTTTTAGTCTAACAGTTTTAGTAAATATATAGTCTTGTACATGGAAAAATAAGGTAAGCAGAACACTTTTTTCTTTCTCTCCACCTGCAATTCTTCCCATTCAAATGCTGAATTCTTCCTATGCAATCTGAGACAGTCTTAAACAGCCTCAGAACTGAGATGGGCAGTTTGCTTCAACTGGGGGCATCTTCTAAATCAGGAGTCCTCAAACTTTTTAAACTGGAGGCCAGTTCACCGTCCCTCAGAAACTGTTGAGGGCCGGATTATACAGTGATACCTTGACATGCAGTTGCTTTGACAACCAAATTATTCCACTTAGGAATGTTGCTCTCCACTCCACATGACAGATGACTTTGACATGACCTGCCAAAGTCAGCTGAATGTGTGGAGCAAAGAGCAGTGTTCTCTGTCCATCACCACCACCTTCTCCTTCTTGGTTGTTTCAAACAATGCAAAAGAGATTGAAGCAACCAAGAAGAAGGAGGAGGTGGCCATCATGCTCCTCCTTCTTCCACCCACTACCAGAAGGAGCTAGTGGGGTACAGCGGCGCCCCACACAGTTTGCTGAATTTGGCGGGTGGAGGTTTCTCCACTGGTCGCTGGTGGGAGGGGGAATTTTTGGCTGGCTGCTCACTGTGTTCCCTGGAGTGGCGGCTGACCCACAACTGTGTTCCCCCCTCCCACGGCCAGCAGTGCCACATGATCATGGGCGGTTTCTTGCCCAACAAACGAACTCCCAGCCCAGCCTCCTCCTACCTGTGCGTGAACTCGAGCAACCCTAGTGGTGTGGCCGAACCTCCACCTTGCCTGATGGAGCTTCAGGCAGTTGCCCCCGGCCTTGTGCAGCCTTTGGGATTGCCCCTGCCACCCCTGCCACCTCTGACTGGGTCCCCCCCCTCAGGTCTTAGCCCCACCCACCAGGCAGCACCACCGCAGCAAACTCGAGCTGTGTCTGGCCTGAGCTGCAGACACCCAGCCCTGCTCCCTCCTACCAGCATGGAGCTTTGCTTCCGGCAGTGGCAGCAGCCTGCTCTCCTGGGCCCCACCAGCCACTGTGGCAGGCCCAAATGCCAGGCAGCCTTTCGGATCATCCCCACCACCCCACCCACCACTGACTGGGTTGATAACCCAGGGGTGGAGGGAGTGGTCTTAGCCTGCCATGGCTGCTTCCAACATGGGCCACATGGCATCTCTGGCTCCTACTTTCCCCCTCCCACCTTTCCTTCCTTCCTTCCTGTTTGCTCTTCCTCACCTGTTGCCCAGGGCTCTTCGCCATTTCTTCCGCCGCCCACCCAGGCCTCCTGCTTTGAACTGCCCTGCTTGGCTTAAGGGCTGATCATCTGGGTGGTGGTGGGGAGCTGAAGACCATGCCAGGCTCTCCCATTTAAACTGTCTTGCTCAGCTGAAGGCACACCAGTCATCTGGGCAGTGGGGAGGGGGTAAGTGGGTGCCCTTCAGCTGAATGAAGCAGTGTGTGGCTGGTGCACCAGCTGTGTAGGCGGCTTTGAACTGCTTCACCTATAGAAGCAGCAGCAGAGGCCTGCTCACTTGCTTACTTTCAAAACAAGGTGTGTGTGTGTGTGTGCGGGGGGGTCTGCAGTTACTCCTGTATTTAGGACCCTGGAGAGCTGTATCCACCCCCGGGGCTTACTTTGAGGACCCCTGCTCTAAATCAACATTCATCCTTCCAATATGACCTAGAATTCCCTGCTAGTCCAAAGAGTGCAGACGTCTATCATGGCCCGCCTTATGTCATTGGCCAAATATTGTGTGTTCCTTCCATTTAAACTCTATCCTGTGAGTTGGGTGAGATGGGAACAAGCCAAAAATGATTCACAAAGCTGAACAAAAGATCTATGTACACCATCTGGGTCCAGTTCAATATTTGGTTATGAATACATATTATATTGGACCTGCTTTTCGGATACTGGTGTGTGTTTTATGGACGGTTTCCTAGGAAAATTCCCCGGTGGTGCTCAAGAATTCCTTTTGCTACCCCCTGACACCCCCACCTCGTGCATGCTTAAAGAAAGAAAGATAAAACAATGTATAGCCCTGTTCAACTACAGATTTAAAATTCTGGGATTTAGCTCAGGAGGGGAAGAAAAATTATTTGATGGCCCAACTGGAGATGGACTGTCATTTTAAAAATGCACAACACAATGCAATCTTTGGCATTCCCCAAGACTTTATACAGTCCTGTCCATCTTGCTGAGAGATGCACAATCATCCGAAGTAATTATTCTTTACAATTTTGTCAACATTAGGCTCAGTGGGGGAGGGGAGAACCCCAAAAGAGCAAGCCTTTTTTTCTGGGAGCTTTCAAAGTGCTTTCTCTCTCCCCACCCCCATTTTCTCTCTCTTCTTCCCTGCGTTACACCCACCCTTCAGACTTTCTCCAGAAAAAACTAATAGCAGTATAGAGACAAACGGAGACACTATCAGGCCAAATTAAGGCATAAGTCACTGAAGTAAAAAGCAGTTCTCTTTGTGTGTATCTCTTCCTAAGCAGAAAAAAACTTGAGAGGTCTGATTTCACACTTGACGTTCTGTTTCATGCCTGTATCTCTCTGTCACACACCATTTCTCTTCCACCTACCCAGCTCCATGCCTCTTTGCTCAGTCCCACAGTTGGGTTCTCATGCCAGAATCCGTTAAGACACAGTTTTTCCAATGGCACGGAGGGCAACGGAGCTAGGCAAAAACCAGCAGGGATGGATGACAAGGGGTTTTGCATACTTGACAGGAGACACTCCTACCCACAGTCCAGAATTATTGTTTTCGCCTGAGTGGATTGAAACCCGAAAGAGGTCTCCAAAAGAAATGAAACCAAGGCAGTCACATGCCTGATTATTTCAGGTGATTGGGGGGGGCATGTCTGTTTTGGAAAAGGGAATAAGTTGTTTGGGATTGCTAACAAAGATGCAAAATTTCCATTAGGGATTATGTTACCCCCCCCCTCCCAGTCTGTTCCAAAATAAGGACACACAGATTGGTATCCAGTCTACCTGGTGTCATTTTGGGGGCATTTTACACAAGTGATTATTTGACAGTGCCAATCTGCTTCCATTAAAACATCAAAATTACAATAAAATTAGAACAATAAAAACATGTAAGTACAATAAATACAATACATTAAAAACACAACACTAAAATTGTCATCAGGACCCACAATCATCAGTTAAAAAACTTCTGGAACAGGAAGGAATTTACCTGGTGCCAAAATGTTATCAACATCGGTGCCAGGCAGGTCTCACTTGGGAGGGCATTCCATAGTCTGGGGGCAGTTGCTGAAAAGGCCCTATACCCGCAAGCCATCCCTTTCACCTCCTTAAGGGATGGCTCTTTCAGGAGGGCTCCCTGACTAGATCTTAATTGCCGGGTAGGTTCATATGGAAGGAGGCGGTCCTTGGGGTATCTTGATCCTAAGCCATTTAGGGCTTTATATGTCAAAACAAGCACTTTGAATTGGGCTCGGGCAGCAACTGGTATCTAGAGATGCCCACGACCAGAAAAAATTACTTTCCGAGTTGTCCTTTGTCGGGACAGATCCGTTTCGGGTTGTTTCCGTTTGTCAAGGAAATTTTCAAAAATTTGTCGTTTCCATTTGTCGTTTGTCGTTTGTCGTTTCCACCGTGATTTAGCGCGATTTGACGTCCCAGGGAGCATGGGGGCGTCCCGCAATCAGGGCCGGCACTAGTTGGGCAGGCAGGCTGGTAGCCTGGAGGAAGGGGGAGAACCCTTGCAGTCCCTGGATCTGGGACTCTAGCACTTGGTCCTTTTTTAAGGAGCTCCAAGGTGGCGGGAGAAGCACGCCTTCCTTCCTGGAGAGATGAAGGGAGGTGGCACCTTTTATTCCCAGAGCGCTTCCTCATCCACCAGACACATACAGTCCTTCGGGGTGGGGGTGGGGAGAGTCAGGAGGAGAAACGGGCCTTTTTCTTCCTCTCTACCGCTTCCCACCACGGAACCCACTCTTTCCTCTTCCCGCACTCGCCTTCTGTAAATGATCCCTGGCCGGGAGATTAAAAGAGCGATGGGGGTTTTACTTCTTTATTTCAACCCAGCGCTGCTCATTGCCTCCATTCCATTTCAAAATGTGCTCGCAGCAAGCCTCTTGAACTCGGCTGGCACTCATGCCATGCCGCATGCGTGTGCCCACTGCATGCGCATTTGGCATCCCCTCCTCTGAGTTCCGCGCGGGTCTGTGCCTTCGGCGTTGTCCCTCCGCCAAGCGTGTGTGTGTGTGTGTGTGTGTGTGTGTGTGTGTGTGTGTGTGTGTGTGTGTGTGTGTGTGTGTGTGTGAGAGAGAGAGAGAGAGAGAGAGAGAGAGAGAGAGAGAGAGAGATCAAGGCAACATAGTCCAGGCTCTGCGGGATGTAATCGCAGCGCCTCTTCACCGCTGCCAGCGCTTACGAGGGGGAAATGTGACCCACAAGCATGTCATCCACCTGCTCCCCCGGCTGTGTAGTCCAGTCGGCGCGGAGCTGAACTGGAACTCTGTATGTGTCTGTGGATCAGGAAGTGTCCCGGGGACTCCTCTTTGCCGCACCGTCCCTCACACCCACCCCTCCCCCTCCCCTGCACGCAGCCCAGTTTGGGATCCTTCCTTTTCCAGGTTTCAGAATTCTGGGGGCTGAAGGCCCACAACAGGAACGCTCCCCAACTTCCTGTTGCATGCGTGGTTAGTTACTCCATACCCAGGGCGGGTAGTTCATCCCTCTGGGCTTGGTTTACGTTTGGAGAGCAAGGCTTCCAAACCGCGGGAGGGGTGGGGAAGACAGATCCTTAACACAGACCTGGGCCAAGCTGATTTCCACAGTTTCCAGCATATCTTTGGGACTGGAGAGTAAGAGAAGACTCTCTTCGCTAAGAGACTAAATGCGAAATCACATTGCACCCCCCATTTTGTGCCCTAGGCGGCAGGGGGCGGCGGTGGCGGGGGGCAGGGAGGTGCTGGCGGGCGGGTGGGGGGTCACAAGCAGGCCATTCCTTGGCCCCGCAGGCGGGCGATTTGAGGCAGCAAAGATCCAGAAGTGTCAGTCAAAACCTGGCCATGCCATTGGTGGAATGGCTCAAAAAATTTGCATGGTCCCATCCCATGCCCAGCCCACATGGGCAGGTCTAAAAAAATAAAAAATTAAATAAAAAAAAATAAAATCAGTGCGACCTTTTACTGCTATAAAAACCCACTGGGTAAAAAATTAGGCATTTAAAATACCTAATTTTCCATGTTTCTGTTGTGCATTGGTGGGGTTTTGGACCACGATTTAAAAATAAATATTGCGGTCGCCATTTTGGATCCTCCCCAGCCGCATGGCATGGACTCGTCTGGATACGATGAGGATGAACCCCCCCACCAGCTTGGTGCAAGCAGCCCAGGACAGGAGAGGGGGGGAGGCCGGGGACCCCCCCCACCAGAAACCACCCCTCAGGTAGGTGTCCTCAGGCAGGCATATGTTCACCTGCTTTTTTGGCCGGGAGTCCACTTTTAAAAACTTTTTTCTGTGCTGCTTTTGTCAATGGCATTGAGCTAAATGCCATGAACGAGTTTTTCTTTTGTCGGTTCGAGTTCAGTTCTGATGGCTTAATTATCGTGTGGCTGAAACTGGAAACTCAATTTCGCCCATGTCTACTGGTAACCAGTGAAGGTTATACAGAATCAGTATGATGTGTTCCTTGGTGGCCCTGCCACTCACCAGCCGCGCCGCACGATTCAGAGCCAGTTGCAATCACCGGACCGTCTTCAATTGTATTTGGGTGTGAAATTTTTATATTGTATGTAAGTTTTGTAACTGACTATGTCTGTGAAGAGTTACAATGTAAAGCTCAAGATGGAATTCAGCTGAGATAAAAGTAATTAGCTAATGATGTGGTGCAACTTGATTGGTTGAAGATCAGTATATCAAGAAGTAGCTGAGAGCAAGATGTGGTCTGATGTAGGTCAGTTAACACTGATACTATGTCAGGTCTCTCTGCTTACTTTAGTTACTCTGTTACTCTGCTAGACCTGTTGTAAGTCAGGTTATGCCTCTATGTGTATTCTGTGTTTTTCCTCTGTGTGCTCTGCTGCTATGCTGTGTGTTTATATTGTTTGCCAAAGAGTGCCTATTTTTCTTTAATACATTAAGGGCCTTTATACATGACCCCTAAACTCCGCAGCAAATGGCTGCAAACTCCAGACCTTACAAGTGTTTTCCCACCAGCTCCGGAGTTTGCAGGAAATTAAGTGCGACCCCGCCCACCTAAGCGCGACCCAGCTGCACTTTCTTGTACCTGCTTGAGGTGGGTGAAAATCCCCAGGTCCGGATTTAATCTGGTCAGTGCGGGGCTCTCCTGGCTTCTGCTTGTGTTTTTTTTGCCTCCCGCCCCTTTAAGAGAAGAGGTGGGAGGAAAAAAAGCAAGCAGAAGAGAAGCAGAAGAGAAACGGAAGAGAAACGGAGCTCCGGGAAGCTCCTCCAGGTGAGCTGCATTTTTTCCTCTCTTTCTCTGGTGGGGAGGAAGGAAGAGCAACGAACCCCTAAGATCTTTGTTCCGAATTTAAGGGGCCAGCGGATCTTAGGGGTCGTGTGAAAAGGCCCTAAGTTCAAATTTTACTTATAACTTGGCTGTGTTGAGTCGTTGTGTTTCTCTGGGATTTACAACTGGAATTCTGCTAGCTCTTATGTACACAGTAAAGAGTCACGAGTGTGCATATCGGGACATTGACAAGCGAAGTGATCTGTTTTGGTTTGAGCCTGGTGACAACACATTCCAGAACGGAACTAAAACAGAACACTCCATCCCAGAACAGGGCTGAACAGTCCCCCCCCCCAAAAAAAACCCACAACAGCCATTCCTTCCCACATTTGAAAAAAAAAAAGTAGCCCCTGCCAGGGACTGCAAAGGTCTGGGTAGGCAGGGATGAGGGTCAGGCATTTACACACCTTCCTGGATGTCATGTGCTTTCTAGAAGAAGAAATGACCCCTCAATCTTCTCTCAATCCTAAAACTGACCAAACCATGGGACAAAAGCACATCCTTTTCTGAGACCTGACAATCCACTTTACTTCCTCTTTTTTAGATGAGCTAAATCAGTCTTTGTCGTGCAGTCATGGACAGTGTGGCTGACTGGCTCTCAGGAGGAATGGGATCAAATTTCTGCACAGCCATAGAAATGTATTGAGGACATGACTGGCAATAGTCAACCCTGAGCATCTAGCCTGTCTCAGAAACTATAGTATAGTTGCCACAAGTTGAAGTGACTTGATAGCATGTAGCAACAGCATGCATATGCACATTATTTATTTCATTTATATCTAGTATATTTAACCCCACCTTTCTCCTTGGAAAAGGACCCAAGGTGGCTTACAGTAATGGATATGTCTTAATTGTCCAAGACAATTAAGGGCGTTTATACACGACCCCTAAACTCCGCCACAAATGGCTGCAAGCTCCGGAGCTTAAAAATGTTTCCCCACATGCTCCGGAGTTTGCAGACAATTAAGTGCGACCCCGCCCACCTAAGCGCGACCCAGTGCACTTTTCTTGTACCTGCTCTTGGGAGGTGAAAAATATTTGATGCGGATGTGCTGGGTTCTCCTCGCTTCTTTTTCTTTTTGTTTTTTGCCTCCCGCCCCTTTAAGAAGAACCAGGAAGTGACCGGGGCTCCCCCCCCCCTGCAGCTTCCACCAGCACCGGGAGGTATTAAGAACAGGGACTTGAGGGACATCTTACAGTATTTAAAGACAACATTAAAGCCAACTGATGGTAGCCGGAGAACAAGAAGGGGAACCAAGACGTACATTATCTACCTCTAGAGAGCAAGACAAAGTAGATAAGGAAAAACTGTTTTCTCTATTGCACAACACTAGAACTTGGGAGCACTCCATGAAACTTTTGGGTGCTAGATCTCAAACAAATAAGAGAAAGTCCTTTTTCACCCAGAGGACCACTGGTTTATGGAACTCCCTGCCGGAAGAAGTGGGGACAGCTGTCAATCTTGACAGCTTTAAGAAAGGATTAGACAAATTCATGGAGAACAAGGGTATCATTGGCTACCATTATGGATGCCTAAGGACAACCACTGGGTTGGAGAAATAGGCAGGATATCTCTCAATGCCATTTGCAGGGAATCGTAAGCAGGGGAAGACATCTGCCTGGGAATACCCTGAAGCAAATGGTGAGCTGCTGTGTGAGACAGAATGCTGGACTGGATGGGCTGTGGCCTGTTCCAGCAAGGCATTTATGTTCTTATGTTCTTGTTCTTTTATTTTTAAACTAAGGTAATTTTAAACTAAGATATGGAAGAGAGAGCTGGACTATAAAGAAGGCTGATCGCCACAGAATTGACACTTTTGAGTTGTGGTGCTGGAAGAGAGTCTTGAGAGTCCTCTGGACTGCAAGGAGATCAAACCTATCCATCCTGAAAGAAATTAACCCTGAATGTTCACTGGAAGGACAGATTTTGAAGCTGAGGCTCCAGTACTTTGGCCACCTCATTAGGAGAGAGGAGTCCTTGGAAAAGTCTCTGATGTTGGGAAAGATTGAAGGCAAAAGGAAAAGGGGATGGTAGAGAATGAGATGGTTGGATGGTGTCATCGATGCAACAAACATGGATTTGATCAAATTCCAGGAGGCAGTGGAAAACAGCAAGGCCTGGCGTGCTCTGGTCCATGGGGTCACAAAGACTCAGACATGACTTAATGATTGAACAACAACAAGGCAAGAAAAGGAATACGTGGGGAATCAATTTCCATCAGGACTCGCTCTTCACCAATAAAATAAGGTGCTTTGAGCTGAAGACTATGATGTTCCAGTTATTACACTGGGAGAGCTGAGATAAGCTCATATAGGTGAATTTCTTTATTCGCATGGGCAAGCTTTTTCTTAGGAGGCTCAATAAGACAGAGAAGAGGGGCAATATATCCTGAAATGATTAAAAAGGATGAGAGAGTAAGACACTGTAAATCTTGTTATAACCAGTGATGTTTTTGATTTGAGGTTGTTGTGTTTTTTTTTCTTAACAAGCATAACCCTAGCTCTGGAAATGCATTTGTATTGCTGAAACTGTACAGCCCTTTTGCAACTGAATTACTTCTGAATTTTTGAAAACAGTCTTACAGGAGAACCACTTGACATTGGAGCCCAAAGCAACATTTCTGGGTCGTATTTCCTTCCCTTCCCCATTACCGGAAAGCTCACTTCCTGTATCATTATATTCTGTAGCTGCCATATCATTAACATCTACTGCTAAAGGTCAAGAAATGACCCCCTGAAAAGAGAGAGATGATATCATTTAATGAAGTATAGTGGTACCCCAGGTTACAAACAACCTGGGTTATGCAATTTCCAGGGTACATAACAAAGTCCTTTGAAAATAATGGTTAGTTTATGTATTTCCGCCCTGTAATACCGCAGGTTACATATTTTTTTCATAAGGAATTATGAAAAAAAATACTCAGAATGCATTGCACCCCCGTGTGGTTCTGGGTTATGAAATTTACGGGCTATGACGTGTTGCATGGAACGGCTCAACTTTGTAACCTGAGGTACCACTGTACATGGTTTCATACATTACAAAGAAGAAGTCTGGGAATAACATCATCTGCAGCGCTTTAGGGTAAAATGAAGTGAATTTGCAAATCAAGATTGTGCATTAACTTTATTATCTTCTATTGCCAAAGGACAAGTAACATTGAGTTACTATATACCAGGGCTGCATATGGATCTTGTGACCTGGCTTGGAAGCAATGAGAAGGCTGTATAATTCATACCAATTCTGGTTGCAGTGACTTGTAGCTCATTTGATTTGTTGGCTGGAATCCAGCAGTAAGTCTCAGCCAGAGTGGTCCCACTGAATCAGTGGGGTTTGGATGCAGCTGCCTAGGTGCCCTAAGCTCATCCAATCTCGCCTGATTTCGGAAGCTAAGCAGGGTCGGCCCTGGTTAGTACTTGGATGGGAGACCTCCAGGGAATACCAGGTGCTGTAGGCGCCTGGAGTAGGAACTGCCAAGCCACTCCACAGTATTCCTGCCAAGAAAACTCCATGGACATGGGGTCACGAAGAGTCGGTCATGACTGTAATGACACAACACACACACACACACACACACACACACACACACACACACACACACACAAAAGTTCCACTGATTCAATGGTCCTACTTTCATTGTGACTTACTACCTGCTCTCAACTAATTTATAATCCCAATATTATCTTGTGGTGGAAAATTGAAATGGCCGTAACTAGAAATGGGCATGAACCTGAACAATTGTAGTTTGTGGCCAGCTATGAATCATGAACTATCACAGACCAACCAGAAAACCAAACCAGTTTGGATTTTGACTCACACCTGGTGAGTGGGGGTAGTACTTTCTCCTGCCATGCCACTTCCAGTGCAATGATGATGATGAAAAGATAACAGCACCAGTGGGGTGCCATGGCCTTCGAAGAGTTCACAACCGGCCTGCGTGCATCCACAAAATCCTCAGCGGATCATCTTGATTAGCTGATTGGCGTGTGTATGTGCAGGAACAGCAGGCCCTGGCTGAAGATGCTGAAGCAAAATGAAGCACTGAGCAGGAAAATGTTTGGTGCTTCATTTTATTTTAGTAAAACAGGTTGCATGAGCAAAATCACTAAACAAACCATGAACCAGCTGGTTTGTCTGTGAAGATTCTCAGTCATCCAGGTGAGTTTATCTGGAAGTTGAGTCATGGCTGCTGGACTTCTTTTCCTTGAGAGATAGAAACATTTCACTGCTCATCCAAACAGCTTCATCAGTCTACCTAACAAGCGTATTCAGGCCATTGTTCATTTTATGAGCTTATTTCAGACCAGGGTGACAAGAGGGTAAAGCTGACTATAAGATGGAGGACTTGCACTAGCTGTATTCAGACTGATGAAGCTGTTTGGAAGAGCAGCAAAATGTTTCTATCAAGAAAAAGAAGTCCAGTAGCCATGACTCAACTTCCAGACAGCCCGGTTTGTAGTTTATTCTGGTTCGCCATTTAGTTTATGTTGATCTCTAGCTGTAGATACCTGTCTATTCATTTTGTACAAATAGGCTTGGGATTTGGGTAGGTAACAGAACTGATAGAGAGGAGTAAACCTGCCAACGTTTAGATAGCTAGCTTCAGGGTATGGAATTCTAGGCACTCTTAAAGTTTGTATTTCTCTAAGAAAAAGGAAAACTCAAGCAATCTCTGCCCTGTTTCAACGAGATTTATGCTGTGGACATAATCTGATCATTGAATTCGCTTCACTTACCCTGGATCCAAATCTGGTTTTCCCCAGACCTATATAATATAATTTGATCTGAATCAAGCAGATTCTATTAGTAATTTGGAATTTTCACAAATGTCATCCACAGCATTATATAAACAACAAAGAGACTATTGGCAATGCCAATACTGACAAGTTGTATCTGGCCTAGGTTTTCTGGATTCTTGCTCAACAGAGCAGATGCATAATCATCAGATACAGCTGAGGGTGGGCTGTAGTCTCTAGTAACTTTTGACCAATAAAATTTGCCAGACTTAAAATTTCCACCAGATCCTTTGTTTTTTTTTCTGGAACAATCTCACAGAGCTACCTTCCTCCCTTGATATTCATGGCAGAGGTGCGAAGAGTATTTTGGGTAACACACATGTTGTTATGCAGGTGCAGGAAAAAAATTATCAACTGGGATACTCTTGGTTCCATCCTCACCAGAGAAGAAGAGTATATTTCATTTTTCAATATTATTCCTACTGTTCACGAAATACATTGGGAACCAGAATTGCAATGAATAAGTCTGATGCTTTCTTCCCAAGCATAGGACTTTGGAAGAGAGAAAATCCTTTTCGCTATCAACGGTCAGGGACTCTTTGGGATGAATCAGCAGTATTCTATTCAACAGACACACCTAGTGGAACAATCAGGGGGGCTCTGGAACTCTAACCTTTTTCTCATGTGATCATTGCTGGCTCTAGGCAAGGAAAGTATAGCATAGGAACCACGCTATAAGAGGAAAAAGGCAGGTCGAACTGCGTGGCCATCATAAAACACAATTGCAAAAATGGGTTACAGGCTATACCTTTATAGGCCACTAATAAAAATAAATGAAACAAAACAGCAAACAGTGTGTCATCAAGAAATGAAATGAAACATTTTTTTGTTTCAGAAATGAAACAATTCATCTTAGCCTCTTGATCCAGCCCTATTGAGAACAGGAGGTTTATTTTTTTAAACTGATTGATTTGTTTTGCTTTCTTCCCAGGACTCAGCTGTTGAGATAGCTTATCTCCAATCTTGATCTGCCTGAAGCCAGCCAGCCCGGAAGCTGAGGTGTTCCCTTCGCTGGCTGTGTCTACAAGTTGATTTAAACTGATTGTTTTCCTTTCCTTTTAAAGTCGGGCTGTGGAAGTTATTTTTTAAAATATTTTCTTTCCTTCCCTCACAGCGCTGATCAGCTGTTGAGTTTATTTCCCCTTTCTCTCCATGAAGAAGCTGACTGTTATGTTTCTAGCTTCTTGACAGAGGGTTTTTTGCTTGAATGCAAAATGATTGGAAGGTTTGAGGGTCTTTGATTTAGGGCAGTGGGATCCCTGTTAGATAAAAAAAAGGAAAGCTCCCTATTATTCATAGCCTTACAAAGCATTTTGTTTCATGATGAAAATTCTTTTTAAAAATCCATTATCAATGAAACAAAATGAAATGAAGACTGAAACAAAAAAATTTTGAAACACTATATTTCTGTTTCGTGCCCATCTCTACTTACGAGGCATTCATCTTAAAAGGTACCACTGTGTGTGTGTGTGTGTGTGTGTGTGTGTGTGTGTGTGTGAGAGAGAGAGAGAGAGAGAGAGAGAGAGAGAGAGAGAGAGAGAGAGAGAGAGAAGATCACTGAGTAGGTAGTACTATGTTAAGCTTTAGAAATGCCAACCACAAAAGAGATAAAGATTGCAAGAGGAAAAAATATAGCCAAGTAGTTCTTCACTTGCTAAAAAAGAGAGAGATTAATAATATCTAAAGCCAGAAAGATTACTGGAAAACCATATCCAAGTTATCTGCAGCTAAGAGAATCGAAAGCATATCTAAAACAATCACACTTGCCAGGAAATAGACTCCATCACATTTTGTTTTTAAGAACGGAGCAACCAGTCTCCCTCATCAGAGTGAAAGTAAGAGCCTTGGATGAATACCATCTCCTTGGTGGTTTTTTTGTTTTGTACCCAAGATACAAAGACTGGAAATTAATGACATGCTTATGTTTCCATCAAATGCAGCAACCTTGGCTCCCAACATGAGACTAAACAACTGTTACTTGTCTTTAAGAACTCATATTTGCACAAAAGATCTGAGCAGGAATGCCTTTTGGGCAGCTTAAAGCTCTCTGGCTAAGTTGCCACCTGTGACCCATGCCTGACTTGGTCAAAAGACTTCAAAGCAGCAGGGGGTGCATATGTCGTCCTTTTGCATGTATGCATACATAGAAGGAGATTAGCTTATTTGCAAAATCCATCCGATTTCACTTCTCCCCCTCACCCACCCCTCAGAGACATCTGTTAGACGTTCTCCATTGAAGCCAAGAGAGGAGACATCTTGATTGCATAAGAATCCCTGTTTCCTTGTAGATATATTCAGCCAATTAAGGTCCAGGATGGCAAACATTTCCATTTGAATGCTATTTATCGGTTGCCATTATTTCCCGCGTGCGAAGAATAGGGTTCATGACCCAGGATTTGCGTGTTTGCTGATTTTGCACGTTCGTTATTAAAGAAAACTCTAATTAACGTCATTTGGAAAATTTGTTTGCTGCAAACGAAAAGCAGGCAGAGAGTCGGGGGAGAGGAATAGGAAGAAGAAAGCCATGACGGCAGCACAAATAGTGTAATCGCCATGCCAAATTGCTTTGAAACTCGGTTGCTTTCTTTTCTTACCGTCTGTGAGCTTAGCAGGCATCTCCCCATTTGTCATGAACAGAAATTAACTACAAGTCCATTGGAGAGGGTGTAGAAGTGGTGGAGGTGCGAATTTAATCAGGCCTATTCTTTTGTTATCTCTTAAATGAACCAAATGCTTATTGATTTGCTCCCTTATTTGTTTGCTTGCCATTTTTTGTCCACAGAGGCTTCTAAGCAGCCCCATCTTTGGGAATCTGTGCTAGGAAAATCAAAACCCACATATAAAGATAAGGGGCAAAACATATTTTAAATTAGGGCTGTCTTGTTGACCACCGATCATCTTTTCCATTTGCAAAACACCTTTCCGAAGACCTTTCTATCAAGTGGGTTGGGTGCATCACTGGAGACAAAGTAAGAAAAAGAAAAGAAAGAATGCTATCAAAGTGTTGTGTGAGATTTTTGACGTACTTGGTTTCAGGCTTTCAGACATTTTTAAATGACATCACATTTTTGCAGTTTGCATTTGTTGTTTCTGTCAGTGTTTCTCCTGCCATAACTGACTTATGGTTCACGTCCATCAGCTGAATCCAGCTGGTTTACCCAGCCAACAACTTAAGATGTATTAAATGGCACATTTTCCTTCCTACTGCCACAAAATGTTCTTACAGTAGAGAGGACAAAATTGTGGGTCACATATCTCAGGAGAACAAGGGTCAATAGGCATTTGCATTGCCATATTGTTAACATAGGGCGTTTATACATGACCCCTAAGCTCCGCCGCAAATGGCTGCAAGGTCCGGACCTTTAAAAATGTTTACCCACCAGCTCCGGACTTTGCAGACAATTAAGTGTGACCCTGCCCACTTTAGCGCGACCAAACAGCAGTTTTCTTGTACCTGCTTTTTGGATGTGACAAATATTTGATCCGGTGTAAGGATAGTGAGTGCGGGGCTCTCCTGGCTTCTGTTTGTTCTTTTTTTGCGCCCCGCCCCTTTAAGAGATATGTATGCTGCCGGGAAC
Source organism: Phrynocephalus forsythii (assembly GCA_029282475.1). NCBI lineage: Eukaryota > Metazoa > Chordata > Lepidosauria > Squamata > Agamidae > Phrynocephalus > Phrynocephalus forsythii. Next base: position 120,725,415 of record JAPFRF010000004.1, read on the forward strand.
AAAATGGAGGTAAATGGGCATGCTTTTCTTTCTTTTTTCTCCCTCCCTCAGGCAGCCAGCAACCAGGAAGTGCGGAGGGGGGGTGGGGACAGAGGAAGAGCGAGGAACCCCTAAGATCTCTGGTCCGAATTTAAGTGGCCAGCGGATCTTAGGGGTCATGTAAAAAGGCCCATAATTGGATAAGTATACAATTACAGTTCTACTCAGACATAGTCTGAATGGATGAGCATGGACAGAATGGTAGCTCCACCCACTGCCTATTAAATCCAGACCAGCTCCGGCACAGAAAACATCTTTGCCCTTATTTGTTGGGTACTTGCTTTTAAAACTAATGTAACCTGGGACCAACCTTGGTTTTGGAATCCCAGAACAAAACCGTAAAGTTGGAAGGGGTCTATGAGGTCATTGCATCCAAACCCTTGATCAAGGCAGGAATAGAGATCACTAGATATCTGCCCGGTGGTCAACAAGCTTCTTTTGAATGCCTCCAACATTGGAACACTCACCACCTCTTGAGGTAATTGCTTCCACCACCTTACTGCTCTAGCAGTTAGGAAGTTTTTCCTGATATGCAACCAAAAAATTGTCTTTTTTTAGATGTCTTTTAGATGTTTTAATATTTATTATTTATTACATTTTATATTGTAAATCAACCAGAGTCCCCTCTGGGGAGATGGGCAGTGGCAAATCTAAATGAAAGAATGAATAAATAAATAAATAAATAAATAAATAAAAATCTGGCTTCCTGTAAAATGAGAACATTGTTGCTTGTCCTGCATTCTGGGTTGATCGAGAACAGATCCTTTCAAGTATTTGAAAAGTGCTGCTAACCTGTCTCCCCTCAGTCTCCTTTTCTCAAGGCTAAATATGCCCGGTTCTTTCAGTCTTTCCTTGTAAGGCTCGGTTTCCAGCCTCCTCCTCCTCCTTGTTGCCGTCCTCTGAACTTGTTCCTATTTGTCAGCATCTTTCTTGAAGTGTGGTGTCCAGAACTGGTGACAGTGCTCGAGATGAGGCTTAACCAGTGCCGAATAGATGGGAACAAGTAACTCACTGGATTTGGAGACTACAATGGTACCTCTACTTACGAGTTTAATCCATTCCGAATGCATGCTCTTAAGTCGAACAACTCTTAAGTAGAGCAGCCCTATCTAAAAATATCAAATAGATAAATAAATAAATAAATAAATAAATAAATAAATAAATAAAAATGCAAGTAGAGCAGACCGCATCTAAAATGTGTAAGGTAGCAGTTAAAACGCCAATGGTTTTTCTCTCTTAGGTCGAGCCGCTCGTAAGTAGAGGTGCCACTGTATACTTCTGTTAATGCAGACTAAAATCCATAGCAAAAGTTATTTTTTGGATTATAAATCTCAGACTAACACACAGTTTGGGAATTTGGGTTGCAAAAGCAGCCTGCCCCATCTCTGGTTAAATGAACATTCTATGATTAGGTTGTATGTACATGCATAAGAACATAAAAACATAAGAACTTAAGAACAGCCTTGCTGGAACAGGCCACAGCCCATCCAGTCCAGCATTCTGTCTCACACAGTGGCTCACCATTTGCTTCAAGGTACAGTATTCCCAGGCAGATGTCTTCACCTGCTTACAATTCCCTGCAAATGGCATTGAGAGATATTCTGCCTATCTCTCCAACCTGGAGATTGTACTTAGGCATCCATAATGATAGCCATTGATACCCTTGTTCTCCGTGAACTTTTCTAATCCTTTCTTAAAGTTGTCAAGGCTGACAGCAGTCCCCACTTCTTCTGGCAGGGAGTTCCATAGACCAGTGATCCTCTGGGTGAAAAAGTACTTTCTCTTATTAGTTTGAGATCTAGCACCCAAAAGTTTCATGGACTGCTCCCTAGTTCTAGTGTTGTGCAATGAGGAAAACAGCTTTTCTTTATCTGCTTTGTCCACACTGTGTATAATTTTATAAACTTCAATCATGTCACCTTGAAGCTGCCGTCGTTCAAGAGTGAAGAGGCCCAGCCTTTGCAGAGTCAGAAGTTTTAAGATGTGGATGAAGGCTCTTCCCCACTCCATCCACAGTGTCCTTCAACACTTCCTGATGCCCCTCCCTTTTCTTATAGCTTCTACAAACCTTCCCATCCACTGCTCCCAGTATAAACTTACCACATTTGATTTCAGAACAACTCTTTTAATCCACATGATCCATACACTCCAAAGAATGGCACATGTGGCATAGCCATTTCTCTCTCTCATTGAACCAGGAGCAACAGTAGCACAGGATGTGATGGCACACACAGACATACACATATATTTTGACATGGGCCCAACAATGACCATGAAACTTTGGGACCTTCAGGAACACCCCTCCTGAAATTTCCAGAAAAAGCCGTGACATTCATGCTTTGCTCATTTCCTCATGGTCAATCAGCTTCTCTTCTGCATATCTCCTCAAATGGGAAAGACTGGTTTTGCACAGAAAGCGCATCCGATCTCGCCTGATTTTGGAAGCTAAGCAGGGTCAGGCCTGGCTAGTACTTGGATGGGAGACCACCAGGGAATACCAGGTGCTGTAGGCGCCTGGAGTAGGAACTGGCAAACCACTCCAGTACTCCTGCCAAGAAAACTGCATGGATATGGGGGTCACAAAGAGTTGGTCACGACTGTACCGACAGAACACACACAAGAATGTTATGCAAGTCATAATTTTGCATATGTACATTCCAAAAATCATAGGTTTGGGTGGTTGGGAGTGGGGTCCCTTGGTGAGGGGTTCTGAGCTGAGAACTCTTGGGCCATATTTGAGATCTCCTCAAGGGTGTTGGAGAGTCCTTGAGTCCTTGCTTTGTCATGAGGTTTGAGCAAGATCTTTGCAGCCTTGAGGTTTCTTCAGATCCATGAGCAATTATAATAACTGTGTAATGGAAATCCATTCATTGACCTCTCAACTTGGTTCCCTAATTCCTACACTTTCTTCAGCTCTCCATTGACACAGTACAAGTTGAGTATACTGCAATTGTGTAATCAATGGTGATTCCGGCCAGAGTTGCAACCTCATTAGTGGAGGAGGTTAATGGAGGACTTCCACTCCCCTCATTTCTATACAACACATTTAACAGGACAAGTTTTGCCACATACAGTTTCACACTTAGACTTGGAGAAGCCCTGTTCTGCTGGTACCTAATTTCCACTCTTATTTATTCAAGCAATTTCAGATCAATGCCCTAAGATAAGTCTGACACACAGGTGACTTAATGGGGCCATCTGGAAAATGTCGCCACTATGGGTGTTCAGTGATATCAGAACCCCCCCTCTTGCAATTTCCTCTATTATCTGTATAATAACTGGTTTGGCCTTCACAGCCAGCACAAAATAACAAGCGTGTTGATTAAGGTGCTCTGGAAAAGGGCCAACCACGAATAAAATTAAGAACGAAGCTGGACTCTACAAATTAAATGTGTTTTTGGTGTAATGAGGGGGAACGCTATGAAGCTCAATGCCCCCAACATGAAGCATTAGTAATCTTTATTACTGAAAACCTGGAGAATCAGAGACAAAATTGTTCTATTGTTTTTCTGTAATGTTTAATATAACTGATAAACCAAAGAGCTTGGAAGGGAAAAACTCACAGAAGAGAGTTATTACATCAGGTACGTTGTATCTTCCCCTCAATACCTTGATATGTTTTAGTGAAACATAGAATACTGATTAACTGGAATGGTTGTCACTAGAGACCCAGTACTTAGCGTCCTGGGCTGTTACCGACCTCTGCCATCTTTGTCTTCCATAACCATCAGAAACACTCAGCGGTTTAAAGAATTTGGACTTTAACAAGCTCCAGGAAGCAGCTCATTAAAGCAGTCCTTACTAAGAAAGGTTTTTACAAATTTGCCCCTTGAAAAAGAAAACTTTATTATCATAGGACAGTCTTGGCAAACCTATGGCACGGGGTCCAAAGATGGCACTTGGAGTCCTTTCTGTGAGCACCCAGCATCGCCCCTTCACAGCCAGGGTTAAATGGCTGTATTGGCACTTCATGAAAAATTAGTGGGTTTTGAATCACAATTTGGACACCCTGTCTCTAAAAAGGTTCACCATCACTGACCTAGGATCTGCACCCTCTTCTATCTCAGAGGTACTCAGTAGTACCAGAAAGATAGCCTTGCTGAGCTAATAAGACCTTGTCACCACATTTTCTGGGTGGATTGTTGAGAGATGTGGCTGATTTATTTAAACCAATGTTCTGGTTAAACAAATAACCCAGTTGCTCACCTTGACCATGAAGCAGCTGTTACAGCCCATAAGGAATTGTATTCAGAGTGAATTCATTGTTACTGTCACCAGCCTGAAAGCTGTTGCCCATTTCCTGATGCTACACCAATCCACAAAGGATTTATATGGACAGTGACAAAAATATGACATCTTTTCTTAGTTGTCAGAGAAGTAGCTGAGTTAGTCTGTGACAGCATATCCAGACAAAACTAAACTATATATTAAGAAAATTAAAATGTACAAGCATTTTATATAGCTACTTTTTCATACATATTGGAGTGTGTAAATCACAAGTTATATATAGGGTATAGGGTAGGCATAGGAAATACATAGCAAGGTAACAGTATAGCATTATTGTTAGAGACAATTAACTGTAAGAATGTTGATAGGGTAAACATCCCTATTTTAATGGGTAGTTCCATATTTATAATGAGGTGCAAAGGTGAGGGATAAGGGGTTCTCTTTTAAAGTCAACTCAGATTAGTTTGTTTTTCAGTGCAATGAAATAGCTGTTCATTAATTCCTAGAATCAGTGTCTGGTTCTGGTGATATACAGTATTTTAGGAAGAACTATTCATTAATATATGCATAATAGGCCAAGAATTCCTGGTCGATATTTAATCCTTTTGACATACTCTGAAATGTATGCATATATTTTATCTCAGCTGTCTCTCCTTCCAGTCTTGTTTTGTAGTTCCTTCTTTTTCAATAACAATCATGTTAAGGTCATTTACAGAGTGCTCTTCATAGAGCATTTATTTATGAAGTGGTTTCTTTTTGTTTTGCTTTTGTCTGCATAAACATTTTCATATACCTCATATTAAAAGGTCTAGGTAATTTTGCATCATGCAGAGCTTGTGAATGGTGTCAAGGTCTGACCCTCCATGTGGTGCCGCTGGAAATTCCCTGCCCCAAAAAGTGTAATCTGAATTCAGACCAAATTAGTAACACACCCCACAACAGGTTGGCTGATTAGATCAAAGTTGCATCACATAATGGACCTGTCCACTGCTAGAGTATACTTCGGAAATGATGAGCCCAGACATGGCATGGCCCTGATGAAAAGTGGACAAGGGTTTCTGAGGCAAGGATGATGTTGAGATGCAAGTAAGCAAATCCAGGTCCATATCGTGACCATCAATATCAACACACTAACTGGAAGATCAACCCAGCATGCAGCTGTACTCAAACAGTGGTGAGTCTGTGCTCTTCAGGAGACAAGATGTAGCAGAAAGAAATCATGTGACATTGGCCATGGGTACATCTGTTTTGGTCGATCAAAGATACAAAATGGCACCAGTAGTGCTGTATCATAGCAGTCTTGTGATACTGTGGCGGAAGCAAGGCCGGCACTTCCATTAAGGTGAACTAGGCAGTTGCCTAGGGCGCCAAAATGGAGAGAGGGCGCTGGCCAGCCTGCTGCCCCCACCGCCCCCCCACCGCTGGCCACTGCCGTCCATCCCCCCACTGCCCACCAGCCACCTGTTACCATCTGCCCATCGCTGCCCGTCACTGTCCGCGCGCTGCCCCCCGTGCCCATTGCCACCCCCATGCCCGTCACCATCCCCTGCCATCCACCCCCACCCCCTGCCCCCACTCCCCGCCACCCACCCGCTGCCCCCTACCCCGCCCGCCCGCCACCTGCCCCACTCCCCTGCCCCTCGCCTAGGGCGCAAAAAAACCTAGCACCAGCCCTGGGCAGAAGTAGAGCAATTTGATGACTGATTGATGCTTCAGCCTGTACGCACCACAGACTGGCTAACCCAAGAGCAACAAAGATTCATTCTGGAACCTTCTCAAGGAGAAATCTAGCGCCATCCAGCTGAGGACTACCTTATTATTGTGAGAGACTTAAATGGCCACATTGGAGCAAGGGCAGATGGCTCCAGCTGTCATGGTGGGAATTAGAGATGGGCACGACTAGGGAAAATGACGCCGTGTGTCGGAGGCGGCCACTCGTTTCCCCCACAAAAATTTGTCGTTTCGTTTTTTTTTTTCATCTGTCATTAAACTGGTTTGGGGGTAGCGGGCCCTGGAGGCACCTCTTTTTTGGGGGTGCCTCCTATCCTCACCCGCTAGGGAAAGCAGGCTCCTGGAGACCCCTCATACATGGGGGTCTCCTCTCCTCACCTGCTGCAAAAGGGCATGCATGCATAGCCATATGGCTATGATTGCATACCCAGTTGCACGCAGAGACACCCCTCTTTTTGGGGTGCCTTCCCTGCATCAGTCAGGCCCCGGGGGCATGGTTTGCATGATGTCACACATGCTGCCGGCTGAGCCAAGCCTGCAGGAGTCACCCAGAGCCACAAGTGGCGGACTGGCAGACTCTCCGCACCCACTGTGTCTCATTGCGCAGGTGTAAATAAAATAAAATAAAATAAAATAAAATCAATGGAGAGAGGAAAGAGGAGACATTTTGTTGCAAGAAAAACCCACTGCTACTGTAAAAATTCTGGCAGTTTTAAAATAGCAATTTTCGCATGTTTCTGTGTGGTGCTTGTGTGTTTTTGGACCACGATTTCAAAAAACAATTGCGGTCGCCGCCCCATTTTGGATCCCCCACCCGCACCGCATGGCATTGGTGACTCGAGTCCGGCTGCCCAGGACAGGAGAGGGGGGGAGGCTGGGACCCCCCCCCCCAGAAACCACCCCTCTGGTAGGTGCACTCTGCACTGCAGGCATATTTTCACCTGCTTTTGGCCCGGGAATGGGGGAGTTTAAAACTTTTTTCTGTGCTGCTTCCGCTTGAATAGCGGCGGCCAGTCCGGTGCTTTGTGAGCGACTACGACAAGGATTTCCCCACCACCAGAGCAGCCCAGGACAGGAGAGGGGGTCAACCACCCTCTGGTAGGTGCCCTGAGCCCTCACTCAGGCAGGCATATTTCCGCCTGCTTTTGGCCGGGAATCGGGTTTTTTTAACTTTTAAAAACTTTTTTCTGTGGCCACATCGCGGGATCGCCGCGATGCCAGGAACGGGCAGTCAGTTCGAGTTGGAGTTCTGGCGGGCTCCAGCTGTCATGGAAACGGGAATTCCGCCAAGGGTGGGAATGGTTTCAATATTTGGAAAGAAGATGGTTTTGTAAGTGCCCATTGCACTTTATGACCTACTACATTGGCAGCACTTTGTCCCAGCTTGACTTCATACTTGTCCAGAGATGAGACATTAAAACTACAGATGAACATGAAATGAACTTTTTGTTCATTTCATTATTTGTTATTTGTTTCTTTACCTAACAAAATGAATAACAAACTGCCCCCTCTAAGAAAAATGAAACAAAACAGAAATTTCCATTTCATTTCAGTTCGCTTTTCGTTCTGCTGGTGTCTGTGACTGGTGGTCTGGTCCATCATTGAAGACACCCCCAGCCGCCAGGGAGGGGGCTTCCAGATTTTTTTTTAAATGCCGACTGGCCTGTGCTACAGCTGGTAGGTGGGCCACATGGTCAGCCAGTTTAAAAATAAATAAATGAAATAAAAAAAATAAAAATAAAAAACCCAATCTGGCCCATGGGCCATGGAACCAGCCCGTGACCACCAGAACCGACCCGTGGGCCACTGACCCAACCCACGGGTCACCAAACCGGCCCGTGGGCCAGCAGGGGAAAAAAAGCCGACTGGCCTGAGCTACAACTGGTATGTGGGCCATGTGGTTGGCAAGTTAAAAATAAAATAAAATAAAATAAAATAAAATAAAATAAAATAAAATAAATTTTAAAAATCCAATCTGGCCCATGGGCCAACAACAACAACAACAACAACAACAACAACAACAACAACAACAACAACAACAACAACAACAACAACAACAACAACAACAACCTGACTGGTGGGGTTCAAAAAGAAAGAAAGAAAAGAAAAAGAACCTGAATTAAAATGAATTATGAAACAAATTTTTAAATAAAAATTCATTTTGTAATTAATGAAACGAAACGGGGTGGGGGAACAAATTATGAAATGAAACACTATTTTGATATTTTGTGCTCATCTCTACTTAAAACAATGCTTGATGCCAAAGTCATTCCATATGAGACAATTGCTGTCCAGTACCAGCAGTCATCAGTGACCTCTGCATTGACCTACCAAGGGAAAACAGAGCAGAATGTAATGGTCCAGTGAGAATCAAGTGGAGAAAACTACAACAAAAAGAGGAAAGAATTGTCTTGCAAATACAACTGCTTCCCATTACAACAGTAGACAGTACATGGGCCAAAGCAAGACAGGTGAGTAAAACAGCTGCCTGGATTGAACCCTGGAGTGACAAAGCCTTGTTGTAAAAAGATTGATAAACAAACATGGCTTTGGACAGACAAAGTCAAAGCAGTGGTCTGTGAGAAAAAGTGGCTCTATCACATTTTCCTATCTGAAAAGACAGCTGACAACTGGCAGAACTAGTGTGATGCTTGATTCATTGCAAAGAAAGCAGTAGGTAGTGCAAAATCTGTGCACTGAGGAGTTGTAAAGAAGCCTTGATATGTGTAAAGCTAGTGAAACCACACCACAAATGGACTGAGGATATTGAGAGATTCCATGATATGTCTGTGAAGATTCTCAGTCATCCAGGTGAGTTTATCTGGAAGTTGAGTCATGGCTACTGGACTTCTTTTTTGAGATATAGAAACGTTTTGCTGTTCATCCAAACAGCTTCATCTGTCTATGAAACTGTTTGGATGAACAGCGGAACGTTTCCATTTCTCAAAAAAGAAGTCCAGTAGCCATGACTCAACTTCCAGATTCCATGATATAAGTAACGAGAATGGAAAGCTGATCAATGATTGTGTAAAGGCAACAAAATGAGGGTGAGATTACTTCAAGAAAGTTTCCATGGAAGAGTTCCCACACACGCCAATCCCATATGTTCTTCCAGTTCTAGGGCCTGTGTGACCTATCACATTTGATGGTTGCTGTGGTGATAATGCAGATGAAAATGGGCAATACCACAGGACCAGATGATGTGGCAATGGAACTGTGGAAGTCTCAATACTGGAACCCCTGAGACTGGTTGATGGAGCTCTTTAACCAGATTGTGCTGGAGAAGATAGCCAACAATTGGGAACGTAGCATAACATTGCCAATCTGAAAGAAGAAGGGGAGCCCTGCCAACTGTACCAACTATAGAAAAATTAGATTTCTTGCACATACTTTTAAAATATGTGAGTCATTGATATACAAATCCTCACCATAGTCCAACTAAGTGTCATTCAAGCTGGCTTCATCAAGAACTGCAGAACAAGTAGATACAATCCATGATGCCCAGCTGCTGCTTGAAGCATTGCTGCATTCCTTGACCTTGGGAAAGCATTCACTGAGTCCCAAATGATGTTATCTGGTATGCTCTGCTCTGCTCTGGAGTCCCAGAGGGGTCAAACTGCTCTATGAGTCATCAAAGAGCCACATGCAGGTCGTTGCTGGCACATAAAAGGATTTTCATATCACAGATGGGGTCCACCAAGGGTCAACACTATCCCTGGTTCTTTTCATTCTGGCTATTACAGACACTCATGGTCTGCAGGAGATGACATCTTGATGCTCGTTTACACTGATGATGTCATGATTGCATTGGAGAGTAAGGAAGAGTTTGAGCACCAAACCCAAGCATGGAGTGACCATCTGGAGATGTTTGGCCTGAACTGAGGCATTCAAATATCTCAGTTCTACAATCTCCCCAACATAAGATCACTGTGCTGATTCACCCATCTAACACCACTCCTGCACAAATGCATTGGAATTTTTGCCTCCCACGTCGTAATCACATAACTAAGTTGATTGGGAGCCCTTATCAGAAGGCATTTTCATTGAGATAACCTCTCATTTTATTTCTGTCCTACCGTTCTAATCATGGAGGGGCCAAGATGCTTTGCAACAATTAAAATCATACACAACAGCAGTCAAGATGATATACAAATGTAGTCACATTGTAGTGAAACAAAGGAAGAGGGAAGAGGGTTCTATCTGCATAGACCTCATCTGATTAGTTTACTGCTCATCTTCTTTTTTTTTAAAAAAAGGCTAGGTGGCAGATGTGCCTACCTGTGAATGATCTGTATTGAAACAGGTGTTCTCTGCAGACATTCTTCTTGCGATGCAAAAAATGGTCGACAAGACAAACTGTTATATAGGCAGCACCAGATGTTGCATTACATATGAAGCTATCATTAAAAGGTGGATCCTTGTCAAGTCAAGTCTTCTTTCCCTGTGTAAGGTCCCCTCCAACCTGGTGCCAGTCCAGTGGCAGGGGGTGTTTAACCACCCACATGAAAGGGTGCAAATTTTTTCAACATGTCCTAAAGGCCAGGAAGAGTCCTGGATACAGCCCATATAAGGGGCTGCATGTCCATTTACCAGCCTCTCTCTTCTTCTTTGCAGTCTCCCCCCTCCCCTTGGTTGAGAGCGAGAGTAGTTGGTCGCTTCGGGGCCTGATGGGAAGTTTTGACTGTTAACCAGATCGGCCTGGGTTAGCAGTGCATTTTTACCCATCCCATTCTCAACTGTGTGTGTGTGTGTGTGTGTGTGTGTGTGTGTGTGTGTGTGTGGTGGTGGTGGGGTACTAGAGTGTTACTGTAGGCTACTGGCCACAACTGTGGGTAGAGCAGTTAGGTAGGCTGATTCAGGTGAGATCCAACCAGTGGCATCATTTGGTGTCTGGTAGCCCTCTGATTAAAACCAAGATCAGGATCAGAGGAAGTAGGGGAATGTTGTAGAGATTTAAAGTCAGAGGGCTGCCCTGAGGAAGTCACACCTCAATAGTTTGGAGGCGTGCTGAACAGGTGGGCAGCACACTTCGAATTGGGATCTCACTGAAGTCTTCCCAGGGCTGGAGGTCCTGATGACCTCCAGATATCAGCTTATTGCATTACAGGCAAGCCCCCTTGTGCAGGGGTAATTTGAAGATTTGTTTATTTATTTATTTATATACCACCCAACTTTCCGAAGGAACTCTGCAAGTTTATAAATTAATAAAGTTGTGGCCCTATTTAACCCAAGCAATTTCTCTTACCTTTGTGTTTCGTGGTGGGATGGGCAAGTGTCATTTTTCTGTGTTGTGATGTCATCCTAGACATTTTCTAGCCAGGGATGCAAATAGAATAATACATTCAGGAGTTTTTGAGGCAGAATGGACCCAAGGGGCGTTGAGTCAAACCCTTTGCTAAGGTGGGAAATCCATAGCTAAGGTTTGCCTCTGCTGTTGCATGCAAACAGGTGTGATGGGGGGGCACTCCTTGCCTTCTTCTGCAACATAGGTGAGAGGAACACTGGGATGCACTGGACATTATCTTGTTACGTGAGCAATGAGCAAGTACTGGGTACCTTATAAAAAGCAGCTCCACCCTCACGTTGATGGTTCTTTGAGCTCCTCAGCCTTCTTGCCCACCCTGTGAGTCCAGTGCAAGCGTGTCGGGTTGAGTAACCTCTGTGGATTATTTGGTTCAGCCCAATTGGAGGTGTGTGTGGAGACCCTGGGAAAGAGATAAGGTGCAGGATTTGAGTTAGAAAGAGCAAGAGGTCTGGAAAGTACAGGAGTGGCTGTTTCCCCAGAGGACGAGAAAGCCCTCGCCACCTTGGTTTAGATAGCAGAATTTACATTTGCACAGGAGGGGCATTAGATGGGTGAATCAGCACAGTGATCTTATGTGCTTCCACTTCCACTTCCATTTCCATTTGATTATTGGGTTTTGGAGATTGTAAATTCTTTCTTTCTTTCTTTCTTTCAAGTAATTCCTGCTTTGGTTCTGGTGAAAAAAAAACTTAGGGTGTATAAATTGTATCATCCAGTATTGTTCTGGCACTATTATTGAGGTTTTGGACAACTCAGGGCTTTCCGAGGTGATAAACACCATCTTCAGGTACTCTTCTCAGGATGTGCCTCCCACATTGTAATCACATAACTAAGTTGAATGGGGCCCTTTTTAGAAGGACATTTTCACTGAGACAACCTCTACATTATTTTATTTTATTTTATTTCTATCCCACTATAGGGGGGGCAAGGTGCTTTGCAACTATTAAAATCATACATAATAGATGTTAAAATGGCACACAAAACAATCAAATTTGTCAGGGTTAAAATTATTTCGAAAACTTTTTCTAATATATATATATTTGTTTTAAATAATGTGTTCACTAGAAAGTTTGCTCCCAGAGCACAGAGAGAACTCCTAGTTCCCCGAGTTCCTTGTGCTCTGAAGATGCTGACCACAAAGTCTGGTGAAATGTCAGGAAGAAAAACTTCCAGAACACGGCCAAACAGCCTGAAAAACTCACAAACAGCTGTCAGATCCCGGTTGTTAAAACCTTTGAGAATACATTGTTCTCTAAAAACTTTAAAAGCCTGCCTGAAAAAGAATGTCTTTGCCTGACCACAAAAAGATGGGGGGCAAAATGGCATGGGGGCAATATATTCCAAAGCTTGGGAGCCACCACCAAGAAGGCCCCCTCACATGTCCTTGCCAAAAGGAAGAAGTTGGAAATGAGACAAAGGCCTCCCCAGAAAACCTTGAATGCCTAGTAGTCTAACGCTGAGAGGGGATATGATAGCTATGTTTAAATATTTGAAAGGATGTCACATTGAAGAAAGGACTGGTTTGTTTTCCATGGCTTCAGAGACTAGGACGCGGGGTAATGGTCTCAAACTACTGGAAAGGATATTCCATTTGAACATTATGAAGAACTTCATGACAGTTAGAGCTGTTTGGCAGTGGAATTTGCTACCACGGAGGGTGGTGGAGTCTCCTTCTTTGGATGTTTTTAAGCAGAGGCTGGATGGCCATCTGTCGGAAATATTGTGATGGAGGTTCCTGCATGGCAGGGGGTTGTACTAGATGGCCCTTGAGGTCTCTTCCAACTCTATGAATCTATGATTCTATGATTCTATAATCCTTTATATAGCCTGAAACTTTTGGTGGTGGTGGGGATACAAATTATTTATCTGCTGCATAGGAAATAGTTTAGTGTCCCATAGATTCTGGGCAGCATTGAAGTGCAAGATAAACATTTGAGAATTGCATAAATAATATGTTGCTTCTCTTACTTCAAAAGGCTCTGCCTGTGTGCCTATACCACATGCAAGACAGAAAAGTTTTGTTTGTCTGTTTAAAAAAAATTAATCATGTGTTTCTTGCAACCCCCTTTCCATCTTATCTCTTCAAGGTTAATTTGCTTAAGTGCAGCCAGGAACTTTGGAGATCAATCCCGTTTGCCACATAAATATGTGACAGTCTTTGATAGCTATATCTCTGTTTGCTTTTCATCTGTTTGCAATGGAAGTGAAGTGTCAATGGCCATGCATCCAGATTATCTTGTGCACCAAAATGATGGGTTCACGAGAGAGGTGAAGCTATTGCTGATGGTTTCGGTTTCTCTTTACAACCCACAACAAAAAGGGATTTGGGGAGAGAGAGGCTTCGGGCATGTTTGCTTCACTTGTTCTCAGATACAAATCAGACATCAGATGTTGTCAAGGGTATATTTTTCTCAGTCACTGGACATTTTTAAGGCAGTAGGCATTTATCTCAAAGCTTTTCCACACTTATATTCCACATAGGGGCATACCATTATGTCAGGTCAAAGAATCTGATACATGAACATAAAAGCCCTATAAAAACTTTATTGACCCCTTGAGGTGGAAAAAATAGATATCAGAAGCCTGTGTTCATCACAGCTGCCATTTATCGCAGAAAAAAGGGTTCATTCCAGAATGAAAGCAGATGATTATTCAACATTCATCTGGTCATCAAGGTATGTCCAGAGGCGTAGTTAGGGTTTGGAGAACCCGGGGACAAAGGCCGTCACTTCACGAAGAACTTCTCTTCGCAGCGTGATTGCCTTCGCTATGAAACGTGGTAGTCACGTGGTCTCCATTCGCCCCCACCCCTCTTTCCGTGTCCTCACCGGGCGAGGTTTTAGGGTCGAATCCAGTAGTACTTCACGTGCTCCCTTCGCATTCGGAAGCTTACTTGCAACGTCTGGTTTCTGCTTTCTTTTATTTTTTAAAAAAAATTACCACGGCGTATCGATGCATCAATACCCGGCTGTCATTTGCGGTCAGAGGACTTGTGGGCGGCCATCGTGTTTCCCTGAAGTAGAGCTGCTGGGTTGGTTTTTTGGGGGGGGGCGGGGCGGGGAGAGGCTTCTCTCAGCTTCATCGCCCTGTGTGCCCCGCCGCCGCTCTCTGGGTGGGCGCGCGGGGGGGTGTCTTGCAGCGGCGGCACCGACACCCCCTCCCCCTCCCTCTGCGAAGCCCTTCGCCATCCCTTGCCAGCGGAGGGGCTCTGCTCACGTCACCCGGGGACGCTTGCCCCCCCTCTGTTGCCCCTGCCCCATGTACAGAAGGCAAGATCAAAAGAACGGGTTAACCGAAATATATATGCATCGGCATTTCGGAGAAAAAGTAAGTTAAAAAAAAATAAATATACTTTTTAACTGGCCACACGTGAATTTGGATACGAATGCGGCGAGGAGATTCCCGGCCTCCGGCAGGGGAATCTTCGCCCGCTGGAGCACGGTTTAGGGCGTGGTCGGGCGTGGTCGGGGTGGCGCCGCATCCAAAATGGAGGATCGTGCGGACAAAACCGACCGATTCGCAGAAATCTCACCGTGAAGTAACACCAAAGTCAGTTTTTGTGCTCCTTTCTCCCCCTCAACTGCATCTCACCCACCAAATAAGGGGTGCCCGATCCTGGGGGAACAGCAGGGGAGCGGGAGAAGGGTCCCTCTTTCTCACTCCTTCTTTGGAGGTCACCCAGACAATGCTCTCCTGTGCAAACTGCACAGTGCACGGATAGCATCAAGCAGGCCTTTCCATTGTCTTGTCTTCCTTTAAGGATGCTGGGAAAGCCCACTAATATATAAACTATATCCAGAATACCAAATTTTTGTTAGGTGCCTCCCCTTTGGCCTCTCTCCTGTCAAGCTTCTGTTAGCTCTCCCTGTTAACGTGCACTGTTTGCTTACCCCTTTGGGGTCTGTCTCAATTTTATTCCTCCACTATGCTCTGAGTCAGCAACAGAAAAGTTATTCAGAGGTAAAGTACCACTGAATATCAGCAGCTGAAGAGGTTGGTTGATCAGTGTAAGTAATGGAAGAGTGATAGTGCGCTCTATGGGTGGGTGCTTGTCAGCAGCCCTGCATTAATCAGTGCTTAATGGCAACCAGTTGACACTTGTTTGATTTACTTTCTTTCTTCTGAGCCCTTTCTTGTCCTTCTCATCCTCCTTGACCTTCTCTTGCTTCTCCAGTTCTCAAAATAACAAACTAAATGAAGCTCAATACTTCCTTTCCATGTCTTCTCAAGAAGAAGAAGAAGAAGAAGAAGAAGAAGAAGAAGAAGAAGAAGAAGAAGAAGAAGAAGAAAAGAAGAAGAAGAAGAAAAGCCCTCAAGCCACGTCATCTTTACACAGTACAAATACAGGAGTAGGTGATACCTTTCTTAGCCCACTAAAAAATTCAAACAGTCAGAAAGCTTTCGTGAGTTCTGTCCTCTTCTTCAGACCATGCACCAATATGTTGGAGACAGTGAAGAAAAAGAATAAATAAGAGTCTGTCGAAGTGGACTTGCCTGCAAAAGTTCACAATAAAATATAATAGTCTTTAAGGTGTCACATGCCTTTGTCTTTGTTTTGTTTCTTTGGACATTGCCTAATATCAAAAAAATTATGGCTTCTGTTATTAAGTAAATGACCAACCAAAATAAGTGCCTGTTCTCCAAAACGAAGGGGATGAATTAAAGAAAATGTCTAGGGCATCCATTCTCTATCTTTGTTGGCCACGTCCCTTTTGGGAGCTTTTCACATGGCCTCTGATGAGAATGGTTGGCCGGTAGTCTTAATACTGATTGAGCTGCTTGAATTCAGTGAGCCTATTATCTGGGTCCATTGTCACAGTGACACCTAAGGGTCCCACTTTGCTGCCCTATGTGTACTTGGTATCCTTGGTATTGGAAAACCCCAATGTGGAAGCCAGTTGAACCCAAGGTTCCTATGGCCATGCCACCTACCCAACAGATGTGTCCTATGCAGCTGTCACTTCGCCAGCTTTCAGAAGGGCTCTCCCATGTAGCTGTCCTTCTGCTGTGCTTGCCACTTTCTCTCCAAAGCTGCAAGATGAGCAGAAATATCATTGGGTCTTTGAAAGATTGTGCCCTTCTCATTCCTTTTGACCTCCTGCTCAGATCTCTGTGACCTTGTGCCTGATGAAGCTGTGGGAAGATAGCCCTTCCAAGGGCTCCTAACCTGGCTAAAACAGCTAGAAAACAAGAAGTTTTTCCTTACTAGAAAATGAAAACAAGATCAGCCAAGGATGCTTATTTGCAGGCCTCTTAATAGGCAGCTTTCCTTTGGTCTCCTTTTGTCCTTTTCTGGGGTGGTATCAATTCAGGCAGTCCAGACCAAATCAGAAGTAGCCACCAAGTGGGACACTCCAATGGACCATGTAAAGCCTGAAAAACCATGGTTAGTAGGCCCCATTCCATCTGTCTTTACCACTAATTGTCTGGCATCGTGTTGATATAAATGGTAAGGAATGGGGCATGGATATACCATATTTTACACACTAGGCCTATAATGTTGACCTCCACCTCAACTATCAAGATTCAAGGGACCAACCTGAATCCTAGACACACTGTTTCCCATGTTAGAACTTCCAGGGAAAACAACTAGAAGTTGACCCTAAATCCAGGTTCTGACAAAATAAACCCTCCCCTACTTTAAATGGGCCACTCCAACTTTAACTGGGCTGCAAGGAGTGCTACTCTCCGAGTGATGCTCCTTTGCTCTTCCTTTGAGTGTTGACTTGAACCAAAAAAGACCGTCATCAGGGCAGGGCAGGGCAGGGCAGGGCAGGGCAGGGAATTTCACTCAGTGGCTCAGCGGACTAAGGCTCAGAAAACTGTTGGCTGCAGAGTTGGCAGCTTGGCGGTTCGAATCCCGGGTGTCATGCATCGGAGCGAGCTCCCGCTGATAACCCCAGCTCCTGCCAACCTAGCAGTTCAAAAGCATGTCAATGCAAGTAGATAAATAACCACCGTAAAAAGTGGGAAGGTAAAACAGTGTTTCCTTGCAGTGATGCCGGCCATGCGGCCATGGACTTCCACAACACTGGCTCTTTTGGCTTGAATACGGAGATGATGACCGCCCCTAGAGTCGGACACGACCAGCACACATGTGTGTGGGGCAACCTTTACCTTTACCTTTTTCTTCACTCCTTACGTTGAGCAACACCCACCTCCTGGCTTGTCTCACGCTTGCATCTGCCACCCTCTTTGGTGTATGTGGGTAAATAGCCCCACCTGCATGGCTGCCATGCTGGGCAGCAGAGCTGCCAACATTTATTTATTTATTTGGTGCATTTTTATACCACTACCTTTTTCCATACAAGAACTCAGGGCGGTTTCCAATTAAAAACAGCTAAAACACAGCTAAACACAGCTAAAACAACAGGGTACAATAAGAATAAGAGGCAAGGATAAAATAGGAGAGTGGCAGAGAGGGAGAACCCTCACCGGGGAGCAGCAGATCAAAAAAGTAAAAAAAAAGATTAAACAGAAATGAGGTCACCATATGCCTCCTTAAAAAGCAAAGTTTTTAATGCCTTTTTGAAGGCGGGCAGGGACTCTGCAAGGTGCAGCTCACTCAGAAGTTGGTTCCATAGAGAAGGGCCAACAACCGAGAAGGCGCAGTTACAGGTTACCAACTTCAGTGCCTCTCAAGCAGTGGCCACCCTGAGTGAGCCTGCTCGCGGCAATCGAGTAGGCCTGGCCTCAGTTGATCTCTGGGGGATCCGCTCCACCAGGTATTCAGGACCCAAGCCGTGGAGGGTTTTGAAAACCAAAACCAAGACTTTGAACCTTATCCGGAGAGCAATGGACAACCAATGCAGGCGTGCCAGAACTGGGGTGATATGATCGTATTTACGGGCACCCACCACCAGTCTGGCCGCCACATTTTGCACCCGCTGGAGTCTCCGGACAAGGGTCAAGGGCAGCCCCATGTAGAGTGCATTGCAGTAGTCAATCCTCGAAATCACGAGGGCCTGGACAACTGTTCTCAACATGAGAATAGAGATGTAAAATTTTGAGAAATGTTGATGCTTGGGAAAAAGCTGTCTTCCCCCTTTTTGGGGGACAGAAAATTTCAGAAAAATTGAAATAAAATGCTACATTAGCACTTTCCTCTCCCCCTTTACAACTTGAAAGTCATTCTGTTACTTTAGGAACATAACATATGACTATGGACAATTTGACTTGGCATAAAATGATCAAAACTAGCATATTAAATATTAAATATTGTTTATAGAGATTTTTTTTTGTTCCACATAAACGAGTAAACAGTTCAGGAGATTGTTATTCCATTTGTTACTTACAATTACAAATAAATATTATTTAAAAAGTAATTTCTGTTTGTAATAATTATTTGGACACATTATATTTTAATATTTATTTATTTATTTTTATATTTACATCCCGCCAGAACTGATTATTGGAACCAATTATTGTGGGGGTTTTCCTGTACTTTGTATTATGGAACATTTATATCTGTTAACCGCCTTGAGTTCCTTTGGGAAAATCTGGTGGGATATAATATAACAATAAATAAATAAATAAATATTTATCCAAATAATTATTACAAACACTTTTAAAATAATATTAATTTTAATTGTAAGTAAAAAATGGAGGAACAATCTCCTGAAATGTTTACTCGTTTAAGTGGAACAAAAAAAAACCCTCTATAAACAATATTTAAAAATCTAGACTTAACAATTATTCATATTTCCTCTCTACAGTATTAAATAAAGAATAAAATAAAAACCTCATTCTCATAAAGAGAATTGAAACGGGGGAGGGAATGTATAGAAGGAAGTGGAACTAAGTTTCAATGAATGAGCATGTAATTTAATCAGAATCATTTTGTTGCTCTATATTTTCTTCCAGTGCTTTGAGGCCTTAGTGAAGAGTACAGAACCGAACCAAACATACCCACCCACATGCAGAAACAAAAGTGAAACCTTTTTCTTTTTCTTGTGACAAAAGCACCACCTCCCAAAGGAAGAAATGCATCTTGTTCATGCATTGGAGAGTTCAGTTTGTAACCTGGGACTTGCTTGTCCTCAGTGAGTAGACATTAGAATGATCTGATACTATGCATATTTTTACGAAATGATTTTGAAAATATTTGAGCACCATTTCTTAAAATATTTTATTCATCACGTTAAAATAAAACATTCCTTAATCATTATTTTCTTTTTCTTTTTTTCAATGTTTCCATTTTTTGGGAAGAAACCCAAATGGGAAAAATGGTTTTCCCCAAATTTTTCTGTTTTTCTCTCTCTCCAGGTTTTCACATCTCTACATGGGAAACGGAGATGGCCCGATAGATAAAAACTGATTTGCCCATGCCTGCTCAGTTTCCCCATCTGTAAAATGGGACACATATTACAATCACAAAAGTAACATTGAGCTGAAGGGTTTGCACCGAGGACTCAAGAAGATGGTTTCAAAGACCTGCTATATAACAGAGAAGAATCACAATAATACATTTGCAACGGCCTGGCTTTCTCTGTCTCTTTCTCTTTCCACGAACAATGCTGCATGTGTTCCCTTCTAGTATCAGAATCACTTACTGTCATGAGAACAAAAGTTAAAAAGCAATTTACAGTGGTGCAGTACACCCACTCATGATGGGTGGGGGACTCAACCCCACCACCACGCAAAACCACACTACAAAACAGATCATTCTTCATCTCTCTCGGCAAATTGGCTTTCCATCTTGCGTGTTTGTGGTGCAAATATATCACACGCGTTGGAAGTGAGGCGTCGAAAGGAAAGGATGCCTTTCTTGGGTCGCCCGCCCAGACTGAGTCAAATCACAGCTTTCAAAGGAAGCCATGTTTAATGTGTAGGCTTGACACAGCGTGCTGCCACACTTGAGTTGCGACATCCTTAGATGCCACCCTCGTTTCTTCTATAATAAGTGACAAGAGGGAAGATGCATTTCAAAAAAAGCCCAGCCTTTCCATGGATTGTGTGTGTGTGTGTGTGTGTGTGTGTGTGTGTGTGTGTGTGTGTGTGTGTGTGTGTGTGTGTGTGTGTGTGTGTGTGTGTGTGTGTGTGTGTGTGAATGCGTGCGTGCGTGCGTGCGTGCATGTGCGTGCAGGGATTCTGTTTTGCTTCCCTTTGCTCCATTCGGCAGGGATTACTTTTTTTATTCTTATATATGCCTTCCGAGCTCATAAATATTTAAGGAATCATAATGTAGAACAGTGTCCTTTTCTTCCTCTCTCTCTTTCTCCCCCCCCCAAGCACACACTGCGTTTTCACCGTGCCTGAGAAGCAGAGCTGTTTGAGGAGCCGGGTTCCTCATCAGAAGTGGAAGAAAAATGAAAGCCTTGTTGTGATCCACTTTGGGCGGTGTGTGCGGGAAGGTGCTCACGTGTCTTCAGCACCACGTTTTGTGATGTTTTATGGCACTTCCTCCTGGGAAATCATGCATATAAGATTGAAATACAGGTACAACCGCATGGCTTTGTCTGTACCAAAATCCACAAGCAAATTGTCATTGTGACCCAAAGGTGTGTCTGGAATCCTGGTGGTTGGTAAATACAGTGGTACCTTGTATAAAGGAGTTAATTCGTTCCAAATGAAATTATGTTGAGCAAATTTTCCTTTATACAAATTTCCCATAGGAATGCATTGAAAAGAGAGTAATCCCTAATAGCGACCATTTTTATGTTGTACGGATTCGCCCCATAGGTGATTCTGTTAAGCAAATTTCCCCTATCTCCAGATTTTTTTTATGTTGTACAGATTTTATGTTATACAAACTGTTTGTTTTATAAGGGTCCACTGTACCTGCTTTTTGATATTTTCATAAATTAACAGATTAGTTACTTCTTTCTTCAGTGGCTTATGATCTGGCCGATTGAGAGCCTGCTAATACACTGCTCGGTAATTCAGATGGGCATGAAGTGCTTCGTTGCACTTCAGCCCAGCTGGTTGGTGTGAGTGCACGCCTTTCCTCCTCCTTGGCCAACAACTCCACCTGTCCACCTCTACGTACCAGGCAGCTTGTCCTCCAGGGCTGGCTGCCAGTCCAAGTAGGAGCCCAGGTTACCCGGCCCTACCTTTTCTGGCAGCTGGCTGTGCAGGCAGCTTCCCTGTCTCACCTCCTTATCTGAGCGACCAGCTGCTGGAGGAGACTGCATACTAGGTTTACGGAAGTTACGGACCTGTGATCATGTTGTGGTTGTCCCACTTTGATGAGCCGTAGATCTTTGAGGAATACCTAACATCTCTCTACATATCAGACAGGACGAAGCAGGCACAGAAGGCACCAAAGACCTATTTGCAGTTGGAACTCATGACTGGTGTGAGAAGCTAAGCGAAAGGGAAAATAATCCCCCAAATGATTCCCAAGGGCTTGAATGAAGTCAGAGCTGTTAATTCGATGTGACTGCATCGAGGAGATGTGTTTAAGCCCTTGCACTCCAGTGATGCAGTGAAGCGGAAGCTATCCAGTGCTTTCCATGACTGTCTATCTCTGGGATATGCCAACTGGCTGTTGCGTAGAAGGCCACTGCTGCTGCCAAAGCTACCCTCAAGGTCCCAAAAGCCCATGTGCATGTCAGCCAACATCTCTATGTTCAACTGGTACTCAAAAAAAGAACAGAAGAATGGACTTTCAGGAAGCACTTATCAGAATGCTAATAGTGTACCTCGAGGCAAAATAAGTCCTGCTAAATTCAGTGGGACTTTTGCCACTGTACTCAATGAGATGTGGGCTGTGTCCAAGGCTGCTGTCTGGTGAGCAAAGCAGCTTGGAACTGGTGCCTCCTCTGTTGTGTGCCAGCTGCCTGGCACTGGGAACCCGAGATAGAAGATGGCCCAGGATTTGTGTGGAACCCTCTCAGATTTCCATAAACTTGAGTTAAATATATGTCCGGTTCAGTGTAAATGGAATAATATATGTTTCCAACGTGCAGAAGATGGGATTATACATTCTCCATATAGCAAACTGCCTCCTGAAGAATTTGGGCATCCTTCCTTACTCTTAGGACTCTCTCTATCACATGTCCTTTAAAATGCCGATTAAATTTCAAGATAAAGCATTTCCAAAAAATTGTCCCCACGGCCACCAGGCTTTTTTAAAAACTGGTTATGCCCCCTTTAGCGTGTTTTCCATGACCTACTGGAGAAGTTGGGATTGTTTTGCTCCGGTAAAAAATGTGAGCTAGAAGTCTGTGGGAGCTCACATATGATCTGGTTTCCTGCTTTTTTTCTCCCCTAGCCCTGACCAGCTCATCCTGGGGTTGGTTGGGTCTTTTTTTTCCCATTTGCCCTCCTCCCAGCACTGATCAGCTGGCCTTCGGGCTGTCAGCGCTGTTTTCCCCCCCCCATTTTTTCCTAGTGCCAGCTGCTGGGTGTGGGGCTGAACAGAACTTTTTTTAAAAAAATCTTTGTGCGTGAGAACGGAGATGTCACATCTTCAATCATGTGACCAAGAAAGAAGAAAAGCCAGACTTTCACAATATCCAGATGTTCCCCCAGGTGAGATAGCAGCCTTAGACTGCTTGCTAACACTTGATTAGAAGTTTTATATTCATTCTCGTAGAGGTGAAACACGGGACAATTGGCTGAGAACTTTGTTGTCAAAAAAGCAAAGCAAAGTGTTCTACTTATATACCGCCCCACACCACATCAAGTAGTCTCTGGGTGGTTACTGTTTTAATTACAGGAATGCAGGCTACACATTGCCCCCCACCCCCAGCAAGCTGGGTACTCATTTTACTGACCTCGGAAGTATGGAAGGCTGAGTCAACCATGAGCCGGCTACCTGGGACTGAACCCCAGGTTGTGAGCACAGCCTTGAAAACAGAGAGGCTGAGCCCTGTGCCGCAGTGGTTAAAAGTGCAGAGCTGGGAGGGATCCCATGGATCATTGGGTCCAGTCCCTGTCATGAAGGCCCAGTAGGGAATTGAACTCTCAACCTCCTGCTCCACATGAACCACGAAATTATCCAGGAGTTTGTTTATGACCTCAGTAAGGATAATAGTGGCAAATAAATAAATAAATAAATAAATAAATAAATAAATAAATAAATAAAAAAAACGAGGCATTTCATGAAAATATAGATCAACCGCTGCAATATCTGGAAGTTGAGTCATGGCAACTGGACATCTTTTTCTTGAGAGATTGAAATGTTTCGCTGCTCATCCAAGCAGCTTCGTCAGTCTGAAGAAATGAGAGTTGTTGTGCCCTTTTGGTGTTGGCTCTTTTTTTTTCCTTTCAAAAATTGGCAGCATTTTTGTGCCCAAAAATTACATTTTGTACAAAATGCAAGATTTTTATACATAACATGGATGTGTGTGCCCCGTAACACCTTTTTTGTTGTTGTTTTCTGTGGGCTCTTCGCTAACATGGAGTCTGACTAGGAAGAGCCACAGTCTTGTTATTCTTACACAGGAACAGAAAACATTGCAGCAGTTTATCTGTGAAGATTCTCAGTCACCCAGGTGAGTTTATCTGGAAGTTGAGTCATGGCAACTGGACTTCTTTTTCTTGAGAGATTGAAACATTTTGCTGCTCATCCAAACAGCTTCATCAGTCTGAAGAAAGCTAATTGTGGATCCTCCATCTTGTAGTTCACTTTGACCTCATGTCACCCTGGTCTGAAAGAGGCACATAAGTAGAGATGGACACGAAATGAACTTTTTTCATGTCTGTTATTCGTTATGCGTTTCATTATGTAACGAAACAAATAAGGAACATTGTGATGAAATTGGAATGAACCGAACAGAACCACGAAAATTAGGTTCGTTACATTTTGCTTTTCGTTAATGGGGACACACAATGAAATGAGCTGTTTTAAATGTTAAAAAACACCCTGGACATCCATAAAAACACAGCAATAATTATTTATACTGTCTGATAATACCTACCGGGGGGGGGTCCTTAAAAGTTTGTTTATGTCTTCTCCCATCGTGATGTATTTTTCTTTTCCCTTTAAGGATGACAAAATGGATGTTGCCAGCCACAAAATGGAGGCAAGCCATGTGATGGGATCATGGAAATTCTTGGACAACTTCAACCAATAGCATGCCCAGGTTGCAGACTGGGCAGGTCTGGCAGCCACAGAGGGCATAAAAAGCTCTGGCAGCCCCTGTTCTCCTTGCAGTCTCCGGTGGGAGTTAGGGTGGGATTGCTGTCTCTGCGACTCGTTATTTTCACTTTAGGCCACCCAGGCAGGTGTGTGTCTCTGTGTTCCTGCCAGCTGCAGCCTGGCTCTTAAGGGAGACAAAGAAGAGATTTCTCTCTAGCTTCAGTCCTGCAGCCGCCCTGTGTGCGTGCATACCTCTCCGTGAGTACCTTCCCCTGCCCCGCAGTGCAGTCACTCTGCGGCTGCCTTGCACCCTGGGCAACGCCCACCACTGCCTTTGCAGCCTCCCTGAGTACCTAGACTATACTGTGTCTCTGCCAGCATCATTTTTTTTTAGTGTTTTCCCTCTGGTCTGGGACGTTGAGGGACGCCTGCACACGGAAATGCTTTAAAAATTGCAAAAAAAGCGGGTAAAAATGAAAAATGAAAAATGAATAAACAAAAATGATTTTTTTCCCAAAAATTCACAAAAATGAAAATGAACTGAAACGGACCCCCTCAAAGAAAAATGATAAACCGAAACACCATTTTTTCGATTCATGCCCATCTCTACTCAATAAGATGAACAATGGCCCGAACAGGCTCGTTGACTAGACAACAGTCTCAATAGCCTTAAGGTGAACAATGGCCTAAGGAGCTGAAACCCATAAAGCATAGGTCATTAGCTATGGCCTAGGTGGTGGAGGTGTGAAGTATTTTGGATTTGTCTGGGTATTGTTGAAATCACTGTCTGATAAGTGGCAGATAGACTGTGCCTGAGGCCCCCCTCTGTTGAGAGGGGGGTTTTCAATGCTCACATGATTGGCTTCCCTGACTCCTCTCTCAAACCACCTATCTTCTCTGTCTAGAAACCCCCTCTCTCAACAGAGGTAGTGGGCTCAGGTGCAGTCTATCTGCCACTTATCAGGCTATGAGCCTATTTTATTAAGCAAATTTTCCTTTATACACATTTCCCATAGGAATGCATTGTAAACAGAGTAATCCCTAATTGTGACCATTTTTATGTTGTACCGATTTGCCCCATAGACAATTCTGTTAAGCAATTTTTCCCTATCTCCATAATTTTTTTAATGTTGTACAGATTTTATGTTATACAAACCGTTTGTTATACGAGAGTCCACTGTATAATGGTAAGTTGAGCCAGGGTCAATGGTAGGTGGAGCCAATGATAAATAATTGCAGCTCCCCCCCCCCACACACACACCCTCTCATCGATTTCCTCCACCAGTCTTAAGAATTGTAATTAGAGGGCAGATTATCACAAGAGGAAGGAATGAAGAAATATGGCTACATTGAATTTGGGGGCAGTCATGGACTCTGGAAATCACTGCTCAGGAATCATTTCTTTTTTATGACTATACCAGTATGCAAAAACCTTATACGGTATTGGGAATGGAAAGTGAGGTTAGGGATTATACATTCTGGTTGCCAGAGAAAGTAAAAACTCACAGATTTTCCCATCCTTGGGATTAGCCGTCATTGACTTCATCTCTTCAGGTTCCTTCTGGTGCCTACATTTTTCTTTTTCATGCTCTGTTGTTATTCTCATGTCTGATCCTGTGAGAAATATTCTGATTCCTATTCAAGCTTTAAGAAATATGATGCCTCTTAGAAGGATTATTTACTCTAACTGAATCGTAGCCCCCCCTCCCTGCTCCAATTCTGGAGCTTTGCTTTATTTGCATGAAAACAGGATCTTTATTTCTTAAGAGCCCATCTGCTTCAAAAAGCTCCTTCCCTGCAAGCCACTCCAAGTTCTAATCCTCTGTATATTGATATGATGTCTGGACACTAGGAAAGAAAAATGTATCAGTGATGTCATGGATGCAGGATTATGGTGCTTTTGAATGCAGGAACAGATGGACTTTGTATTCATAGGGAGGCAAACATCCCTAGTCACAGAAAGTGGTTGGGACAAGATTCAAAAGGCGCACGGGGGGGGAGGGATGCAAGGCCTAATTCACTTCCTTGTTGTGAAATGAAATAGTGATTGTATTATTTTATGATGCATTTATGGCACTTACAAAACTATGTTGACTATCTTCTCTTTTTTTGCCCTTGATTCTGCTCCTGGGCACACAGCTGGTGTCTACGCACACATGATGGGTTTCTATATTCCTCCCAGGTCTACAAAACAGGTCTCATGATGTTTGCTTCCCAAGGAAAAGAACAAAGCAAGGTTTCCACATCCCTCTTCAGCTGTTAAACTGAGTCGGGCCATATTTCTGCCATATTTATTTATTTATTTATTTATTTGATTTATATACCACAACTATCTAGCAAAAAAGCTACTGTGGGCAGCTTACAAACATATACAAAATATAAAAACAGATCAAACAACTTAAAATAGTAAATAAAAACTAATCAATCAAACCAAACGAACAAATCGCAATAATAAAAAGAACAAATAAACAAATAAGCACAAAATAGATTGACAATTCAAAATAAGAAATGGAAAAAAATAACTAGTAGAAAATTATCATAAGGTGGGATAAAATGACAGCGTCCTAGTTATATAAGTTGGTTGAAACAGAATAATCCGGGAAGGCCAACCTATAAAGCCCGGTTTTCAGTAGTTTCTTGAAGGCTTGTAGAGAGGGAGCCGAGCTGCCTATACTGTATGCCCTAAGCACATCCGATCTCACCTGATTTCGGAAGCTAAGCAGGGTCAGCCTTGGTTAGTACTTGGATGGGAGACCACCAGGGAATACCAGGTGCTGTAGGTGCCTGGCGTAGGAACTGGCAAACCACTCCAGGATTCCTGCCAAGAAAATTCCAAGGACATGGGGTCATGAAGAGTCGGTCACGACTGTAATGATGCAACACACACACAGTGAGGGTGTCAGGCGAATCTCTTGCGGAATCTGGTTCCACAGGTGAGGTGTGACCACCGAGAAGGCTCGTTTCCTTGTTGATGCTTTCTGGGCGTCCCTTGGGGTCGGTACCTGCAGATAGCGCATCTGGCTTGAACGAGTGATTCTGGCAGTTCTTTTTTTAGAGATGTCGGTTACATAGAGATGTCGGTTACTTTTTTTTTTGTCTGAACAGGTGTTTGGTGCTTCCCATCCCTGGGTGCTCTAGTGGGTGCCCACTCAAAGGCAGTGCCTGGCTTCCTTGCCCTGCCTCCTCAGGTTGCTGCCTCTGAATGGCTTCAGCTGAAAAACAAACAGTCAGGAACCACCCAATCGGTTGTTCATGCCCATCTCTATTCAGCAATGATGAGACCATGTTGCTGTTCCCTAAGGTTTCAGGGCTCAGACCTGAGCAATGGTGATGTCACAGAGGGAGGGCAGGCAAGGCTCAGGAGGAAAGTCAGAGCTGCTGCTGGGCCAGCTGATTTATGGAAATGAATACCAGAAGAGATTCAGAAATATTGGCCTGGGACACGAGTAAAACTGAACTAACTGGATCATATGATGATACGGAGTTGAGGAGGTGTATTTTTTAGCAGCGGGGCAGGTGGCCGCTTGAACCAATATTTGCTACCCTACCCTCTGGCCTGGGGAAGCAAAAGAACATATACTTAAGAAGAGCCACGCTGGATCAGTCCAAAGGCCCATCTAGTCCAGCTTCCTGTATCTCACAGTGGCCCCACCAGATGCTTTTGGAAGTGCATGAGACTAGATATCTGTCTCCTGATACCACTCCCCTGCATCTGGCCCTTGAAGTACCCTGGTTTTAAGCCTGGAGATGACACATCTCCATCATGGTTTGTAACCTGTGATGGATTTCTCCTCCAGGAATCTGTCCAATCCCCTTTTGAAGGCATCCAGGCCAGATGCCATCACCACATCCTGTGGCAGGGAGTTCCATAGACTAACAATGTGCTGGTTGAAAAAAAAATATTTTATTTTGCCTGTTCTCACTCTCCCAGCCCTCAATTTGAGTGGATGTCCCCTAGTTCTGGTATTTTGTGAGAGGGAGAAGAGCGTCCCTCTATCCACTTTACTCATGCCCTGCATTATTTTGTACGTCTCAATCATATCCCCCCTCAGGCACCTTTTTTTCCAGACTGAAAGCATAGCTGCACCTAGGAAACCTACATCTGAGGGTACTTTATTGTGTGCAGCGAAACCATGCTGTCCTCTGATGCCTTGATACTGCTTAGTCATGAACTGCCCCACTAGCCACAAACCCGCTCCTCTCTGAAACAAATGCCACAATTAGAGATGGGAGCTGAATGGCCAAAATGGCAGTTCATCATGGTGCGTGGTTCTTCAAGGTTTTTCTTTTCAACTGCCCTGGGTTCAGGAAGGTGATTGCATAAGTGGAAACTTCCTGGGGCTCTGGGGTTGGGGAATTCCATTCCCAGATGTCCTTTGTATAGGCAGGCTTGCTTGCTCTGTGGTCCTGTGTCCATCTGGATCTGTGAGGGCATAGAAACAGAGGACAGGACAATGACTGCATCACCCCAGTTCTGGTCCGCTTTCATTGGCTGCCCATTGCATCCTGAATAAGGTTCAAGGTACTGGTTTTGATTTACAAAACCCTCCATGGCTTGGGACCTGAATACCTGGTGGAGCAGATCTTCCAGAGGTTAACTGAAGCCCGACCCACCAGAATGTCATGTGTGCTCTCACTTCGGGTGGCCACACCCAGGGAGGCTAGGAAATTGGTAACCCAAAATTGAGCCTTCTCTGTGGCTGGCCCCTCGCTTTGGAACCATCTGCTGTGTGCATTGCGCCTAGCATAGTCCCTGCCTGCCTTATAAAAATCACTTAAGACTTTGCTTTTCCAAGAGGCATTTGGCGACCTTTAGTTTTCTTTCTTTTATATATATATAAAATTCTGTACTGCCATTTTGCCAGGTATTCCGCTACACCCCCCGTTATTGAGACTATGTGTTTGATATTTGTTTTATTTACTGTTGTTGTTAACCGCCCGGAGTTTGTTTGGGAAGGCGGGTGGTATAAAAAATAAATAAATAAATAAATAACATAAGACACCTCAATGGAATCCTCCTCCCATGTCTTTGCAAACAGTGTGCGGGATTCCATTCAGGCATCTAGCCTTCTCTTCCTTGATATGCTCTGGAAGAATAGCTGATCCATGGGGGGCAAAGGCAAACAGACAACTAGAAAAACGGCATATTTGTCCCTTTGCAATCGCGGGGGCCTACGAAAGTCACAAATATGAAGTGACGAATATCAGACCAATCAGTAATATTCAATTAATATCATGATTTGTTTTTGCGTTTGTCTCCATGTCTAACCAGATTTGGTGGCATCCCTCAGAGCCAAGTTTGGAAAACTACATTTTTCATCAATAGTTCCCACTTATCACTGCTGAGGTCGTTCAGGATATTTTTGACTTGCTTTTAGTTGATACTCAAGACCCAGTTTATGAGAAGCAGAAAGTGGTTTAGAATATTAAGTGCTCCCTCTCCTTTTCTGAAAAAACTGTAATGTCTGAACCAAAAGCCCAAATGTTTCCCCACAGCAAAAGGCAAGCTCTCCCCATGGCCTGGCTAGCTCAGCCAGTAGAGCATGGGACTCTTAATCCCAGGGTCGTGGGTTCGAGCCCCACGTTGGGCACCATATCATAGGAGAGATAACAACAGCCTGCTTCCTGAGCATCAGGTCTCATGGAATCCAGTGTCCCCTCTGGGGCGTCCCCGCACAGATGGGGTTCAATGATTCCCAAGTGACCTTTGCAAAGGAAGCTGGCTGGGGTGCTTATTAATATCACCCACAGGGATATCACTATACCAGTCCTAACTTGAGGTAAATAAAGCCTGTTGCTTCAAAGTCACCAGATTGTTAATCATCTCTCTCTCTCTCTCTCTCTCTCTCTCTCTCTCTCTCTCTCTCTGTGTGTGTGTGTGTGTGTGTGTGTGTGTGTGTGTGTGTGTGTGTTAAAGACATGTGAGATACATGTGTTGGGTTTTCAGCCTCAGGAAACAAACTTATTTCACTGGTTTGGGGTGTTACATTCTTTGACCTGGGTGGTCGAGGGCACAATCTGCAACTATATGCCTCAGGCAGCAAAATCTCACGGGCCCACCCTGCAGACATTTGTTATAGATTCCACCTTTTCTGCTGGTTGATCTGTGTCGGGAAAGCTCATTAAATATGTTGCTTATTTAGTATTTTACAGATTGATTTCCAGCCAGCCTTGTTTAAAAATGAATGCCCCACCAGTAAGATAGAAGAATGATCAAAAGGCAGGTTGAGAAAGGCTGCTAAAATTTACACAGCCCACATCAGGAGTAAAAATAAAGGTTCTCAGAACTGGCTTGAATTGGCTGTGCTTTCAGTGAACATACTTCATGGTGTCCTGGACCAGGACTTGAAAGCAGGTCATTTGGGAAGGCCAAAATAGGTATATCCTGGCATCTTTTGCCACCCTCCAGGGCTGCTGCAGGTTGCTGCAAAAGTTGATATTTCATAGCCATCTTCTTCTTTTGATGGGATCTGGAGCTTCTGATGGAACTCCTGGACATTGTCCATCAGGGTGGCTGTAAAAGCAAGGATAAGAGGATTCATCTATTCCGTGTATCTCCCCCATTTCATTTATGTGCTCTAAATAGAATGTTCTTCAGGAAGGCAGACTCTATTTTGGACTTCAGGGGCATTGGTTTATTAGCAAACATGGGGCACAGAAATGCCAGAGGGCTTGTGCTCCACACAACCACTGGCTTGCAGTTGTGCAAGCTGGAGATTGCTCCACTGAAAGTAATGAGGCTTCCACAGGTTCAAGGGGGCAGTAAATGTTTCTATCAAACAACAGAAAAAAAGATGTCTGCCCACACGACTTGGGTCATGGCATCTGTATGCTAAAAATGAACAAGATTTTGCTCAAGGTGTCTTAGGGCGTTTATACACGACCCCTAAACTCTGGGGCAAATGGCTCCCAGCTCCGGAGCTTAAAAATGTTTCCCCACCAGCTCCGGAGTTAACAGGAAATTAAGTGTGACCATGCCCACTTTAGCGCGTCCCAGCGCACCTTTCAAGTACCTGCTCTTTGGAGGTGAAAATTATTTGATCTGGTGTAACGATAGTGAATGCAGGGCTCTCCTTGCTTCTGTTTGTTGTTTTTTGGCTCCCGCCCCTTTAAGAGCTACTTTTACAGAGATGAGAGGCAGAACGGAGGTGAGCGGCATGCTTTTCTTTCTCTTTTTCTCCCTCCCCTCACGCAGCCAGCAGCCAGGAAGTGTGGAGGGGGTGGGGACGCAGGAAGAGCGACGAACCCCTAAGATCTCTGGTCCGAATTTAAGTGGCCAGCGGATCTTAGGGGTCGTGTAAAAAGGCCCTTAGTTAGGAAGGTCAGATTTCTAGGAGCCTTACCTAGACTCAGTTTAATAGACTCAGCTGAGGTTCGAAGGCTTCCTTACTGTGTCTTAATTGGAGGAAGAATGTGATATAAACTGAACCAGTACATAAATAAATAGTATCCTTGCCTGTCTGGAAACACAAGAGGAAGTGGAAGTATTTATTTATTTATTTATTTATTGGATTTTTATACCACCCATCTGGCAGCGAGGTCACTCTGGGCGGTTTACAACAATTAATACATTCAAACAATGTATACAATAAAACCATAAATAGTAGCACAATAAAATAAAAATAAAAATAAAAATAAAAATAATATTAAAGTGACATAAAACAATATATTATTATTGGCAGGCTAATCAGTTAAAATCAAGATTTAATGGGTGAACACTGAGTTGCAATTATATGTGGGAGAATGCCTGCTTAAATAACCAAGTTTTTAATATTTTTTAAAAGGCAGCCAAAGAGGGGGCCAGGCAGATTTCTGGTGGAAGGTTATTCCACAGGTGAGGGGCAATGGCAGAAAAGGCCCTATTTCTTGTTTTTTCCTTTCAGGCCTCTCATGGTGTTAGTTGCCTCAAACGCCGAGCCTGGGAGGATCGGGTATTATGGGCAGTTTTCAAAGGGAGAAGGCGCTCTGACTAGTAGTGAGGGCCTAAATTGTTTAGGGCTTTGTATGTCATAGTTAAAACCTTGAAGCTGATGCGGAACCGAACTGGAAGCCAGTGCAGGGTGGCCAGCGCTGGAGATATATGATCATATTTTCTAGTCCCAGTCAGCAATCTGGCCACTGTGTTCTGGGTCAGCTGGAGTCTCTGCATCAGCCTCAAGGGCAGCCCCAATGCATGGACCAGCATGGTGAGAGCCCCCATGTCCAGATAGGAACGCCGTTGAGCAATCTGCCGCAGATGGTGATGGGCAGAGCGGACCACCGATGCTACCTGAGATTCCACGGATAGAGCTGGATCCAGAAGAACACCCAAACTGCACACCTCATTCTGAGCGGGGAGAGTCACCCCCCCAAATGAGAGGGAGTTTCCCAACCCACTGACAGTAGGAGCCCCCAGCCGCAAGGTTTCCGGTCTTGTCTGGGTATAGAAATCCTGGAAAAAAAGTCAGTCATCATAAATATACACTTCTGTGTAGTTGCGACCAAGTCCAGCTCAGCTCATGCTGTCAACGGAGAGTGGCTGGTCTTCATTCCATGACATGATTATGAAGCTGGAGATCTCTAGAAACCTTTGGATTATCTCATTCATGGCATTGATAACTTGGTGTCTCCTCACAGGGCGACTAGGCTTGGTAAATCTCTTGAAATCTCTAGAATGGCAACGCTTTTCAACTCTGAGTTTCCAAGATGGATGATGAAACACAGGACACTAGGAGAGTAGAGAAGAAGAAGAAGAAGAAGAAGAAGAAGAAGAAGAAGAAGAAGAAGAAGAAGAAGAAGAAGAAGAAGAAGAAGAAGAAGAAGAAGAAGAAGAAGAAGAATGAGGTGTTTTGAAAGCATGAGTATCCGTTTCTACCCAGCTGGTTGGTAGGGCACACTGATGCAGCATTAAATGTGTTTTGTTTGTGTGTTGGAACAGAATACCCAAAAGCTAGCTGTGACGTTAGGTCCTGCTTCTGTTGACATCACAAAGGCATCAACCCAGTGTGTGGCAATGGTGAAGAAGGCCAAATCCATGCTAGGAATTATCAGAAAGGGGATTGAAAATAAAACAGCCAACATTATAATGCCATTGTACAAAACGATAGTAAGGCTGCATCCGGAGTATTGCGTGCAGTTCTGGTCACCGCATCTCAAAAAAGACATAGTGGAAATGGGAAAGGTGCAGAAGAGAGTGACTGAAATGATTACGGGGCTGGGGCACCTCCCTTATGAGGAAAGGCTATAGCATTTGGGGCTCTTTAGTCTGGAAAAAAGGCGCCTAAGGGGGGATATGATTGAGACGTACAAAATAATGCAGGGCATGAGTAAAGTGGATAGAGGGACACTCTTCTCCCTCTCTCAAAATATCAGAACTAGGGGACATACACTCAAAGTGATGGTTGGGAGAGTGAGAACAGACAAAAGAAAATATTTTTACCTAGTGTGTTG
The DNA here is from genome assembly GCA_029282475.1 of Phrynocephalus forsythii. NCBI lineage: Eukaryota > Metazoa > Chordata > Lepidosauria > Squamata > Agamidae > Phrynocephalus > Phrynocephalus forsythii. The sequence continues at coordinate 120,759,173 of JAPFRF010000004.1, forward strand.
TTCATCTGTGGAACTCCCTGCCACAGGATGTGGTGATGGCATGTGGCCTGGATACCTTCAAAAGGTGACTGGACAGATTCTTGGAGGAAAACTCCAAACTCCTCCATTACAAGCCACGATGGGGATGTGTAATATCCAGGCTTAAAAACAGGTTACTTCAAAGGCCAGATGCAGGGGAGTGGTATCAGGAAACAGGTATCTAGTCTTGGGCGCTCCCAGAGGCATTTGGTGGGGCCACTGTGAGATAAAGGAAGCTGGACTAGATGGGCCCTTGGCATGATCCAGCATGGCTCTCCTTAGGTTCTTATGGTCTTATGGCAATCCTTGAGTCACATATTTAGTGCTTACTGAGGCATGGCTCCATTTAAAAATATTCAATGCAAGAATTTCCAACACCTTTGGAGGTAATTCATTCTGTCGCTGGACATGTCTCACCATTGGAAAGTTCTTCCAAACACTTAAACACTCAGAATCCCCTTCTTATGAATTAAATCTGTAAATTGGCATCCTCTGTACAGTACTTGAGCCACAGAACACAAACTTGCTCTTTCTTCCAGAGGACAGCCCTTTAAATATTTGAAGATCAACTGACTGATTGCATTTTAGAAGAGAAACAAACTTCAGCTTTTTAGACAGGCGTTTGATGATTAACCTGCCCCGCAGAGCTGCTTTAAATCTGCATCCTTCACAATTTATATCTTCTTTTTCTTAGCATCTGTCCCACTTGGTTGTGGGGTGCACTGATCCTTCACCAGTTTAATAGTTTAAAAAAATTAAAAAGGATTTTGCTATTTGTTTTAACCAAATGCTGTTTCCCCCATTTTTATTTTCCTTCAAAAAATTTATAAGCCTCAGTAAACCCTATCTTTAAGTAGAAATTAGAGATGGGCACCTTACCAAAATGACACATTTTGTAAGTTTTTGAAACATTATGAAGTGACCCAAAATGTTTTAATTATCAAATGCTGTTTTTCCTTTGAAAAGGAAACATTTCATTACTCTGTTTCCTTCAAAAAGGAGAGGCATTTTAAGCCTTTTTTTCAGTAATTTTTTTACAAAAATTCATTTAAATAACAAAAACAAAATGAACCACTAGTATCTGGTTGAATGTACCAAGAAAATAGAATTATTGAAGAAAGAAAACCTAGACCTGATTTGTCTGCAAGAAACACATATTGCAACCAAAATGACTAACATTTTGTAAGTTTTGATATATGAAACATTATGAACCTAAGTTGATAAAAAGATGAAGGGAAGATTTTTGATGGTGCAAATGTTCCATTATCAAATGAAACAAACTGGATTCTTTTTGATGGGAGACTTTGAAATGATGCCGGATCTGGAAGATCCCAGAAAAAGAAAGGCTTTCAAATTACTCTTTTTTTGACTTAGTTGAAAACTTTGGAAAATTTGGCTGAGACACCCAATAAAGAGTTTATTTTTCTCTGAACCAAATCAGGACACAGGAGAGGAGTGACATTTTATAAAGTCTCAGATCATAATTCATTTTTTTTGCATTTCACTGTTGAATTTTTTGGACAAAAACTTTGCAAATTCATTTTTAAAAATAATTGGAGAAGAGAAACACCAACAAATTTTGTATGGGAAAAATTCAGAGAAATTCAAAATGAACCAGAAAGAAAAAGAAATAGAGATCTTAAAAGAAATGGTGGAGACAGAGAAGAAATTTGGTGGAAAAGCAAAATGAAATGAAACTGCTCCAAACCCAGTTTTTTATCAATCATTTGGAAGGTTAAGATGATGAGACAAAGAAATTTTGAATCGGCAAACAAAGTAGGGAAACTGTTGGCTTGGCAGCAAATCCCAAATTAGTAGTAGAAAGGTAAGATATAAAGGTGTTTGTAATAAGAAGAAAAAAGAGGATCCGATAAATATAAGATGTTGAAAAAAATTCAACAAGCTGTCATTTCACAAAGTTAGAGAGGGCTCAGTCTTTTGACTGCTTCCCATCTTAAAGGAGGCATACCCAAAGGAGAATTCAGTGACAGATGTCAAAAATTATAGGCCCATTTCCCTTTTGATAAATTATTTGCCGATGTTTTGGCCAATCACAAAGACCAAGCGGGGTTTCTTTCTGGCAGACAGATGAAAGATAATATGACAAGAATATCTGGGGTGAAAAAGCCTTTGATAATGTTTCTTGGCAATTCATGAAGAAGATCTTGGAACATATGGGAGTGGGAACAAAGTTTTGGAATGGTGTTAATGCAATATCAACAGAATCATCCTCTGTGAGATCAGTGTTGGCAAACCTGGTGATAATTAAAGGTATAAGTGTGGTGCCATAAACTAAAAGCGTTTGCTGATGATTTGGTTTTGACGTTAGAGAATCAAAAGAAAGTATTATTGAGGTGATGAAGGTAATTGAAGAATTAGGCAAACTGAATAAGAATAAGACCCTATTGAAAAATGTAACAAAGAAAGACTGTGAAGAATTTGAAAAACTGTCCCTCTTCACTGCCTTGAATCCTTTGTATTTCAGATTAAATGGCTGTTGAATTGGCACTGATAAAGATGAACGTGTTAAAATTATTTCAAATGATGGGTTTTTTAAGGAATGGCAGTTTGGTCCACTGAATAAGGTTTAAATTAAAGGTTTGCCATCACTGCTGTAGATGCATTTTTTGTAGATATCAATCTTAATCTTATTCTGTGGCATCCAGAAATGGATACATGGCATCTGGTTATCAAGATCAAAGCAGAATAGTTTTTTTTCTCAGATAAAGGTTCTTTGAGACATGTTGTCCAATGCTGCCTTTGGAGAGGTTTCAAACCATAATAATGGGCCCAAAAAGAAATTGCCTTTATATAATTTCTGCAGTTGAACCACATTATGGATCTGTCACAATATTGTAAAAGACAAAAAGAACACTTTCACATAAAGGAAAATCTTTGCAAATGTGGCTCTTCAAATTTGTTGGAAACACCATTGTGGTGGAGTTTTAAACTCAAAAAGATGTTATTTTCTCTGAACTTTTTTTGATAGTTTCACCATTTTTTTATATGACCCCTCCTGGCACAGAACTGGAAGACAACAAACCGTCTTTGGATGAATGGACAAATTGGACTTTGCAGAGATGGCCAGACTGACGTCAGACTGAGGGATCAAGACAACCAGAGGTTCCAAAGACTGCCAAAAATTTAAGAACTACATGGAGACTTATTGTAAGGAATTAAAGACCCTGTTAAGAACTTTACTACTTACTTCTAGAATCTTTTTATAAGTATATAGGTTTGTTTGAAAGGAAGGCTTGAATAACGTGGAAAAACACGTTGAGATTTTGTATGGTTAATGTTTTGAATTTGATTTTCTTCTGTATATTAAAATTTTCTAATAAAAATGCTTTAAAAAAAAAGAAACTCTATTTTTTCCATTTCGTGCCCATCCGTAGTAGAAAGGTAAGATATAAATGTAATAAGTAGATAAATAAGATGTCTGTCATTTCACTTCTCAGTCTTTTCTTCCCCATCTTAAACATACCCAGTTCCCTAAATCATTTCTCACAAGAACTGGGGTCGAGACCCCTTGCTATCTTGGTCATTATCATCCTCTAGATCAGTGTTGGCAAACCTATGGCACGGGTGCCAAAGGTGGCAGTCAGAGCCCTTCCTGTGGGCACCCGACATCGCCCCTTCACTGCCACCTGTATTTCAGATTAAATGGCTGTATTGGCACTTTGCGAAAAATTAGTGGGTTTTGAATTGCAGTTTGGCCACTGGGTCTCTAAAAGTTTTGCCATCACTGCTGTAGATGCATTTTTGTAGATATCAATCTTAATCTTAATCTGTGGCATCCAGAAATGGATACAGAATTCCACATGGCATCTGATCAAAGCAGAATAGTTTTTTATGGTTCTTTGGACATGTTGTCCAATGCAGCCTAGGTCTGCGTTTCCATTTTCTGCTTCCACATTCGTAATAGTAAAAGACAACTCTCACAACTTTGCAGTGGCCTTCAAATTAAACACCTTTGGAGTTTTAAACTAGGTATTTCTCTCTGTTTCACCATTTTGACCCCCCTCCCCAAAAGGGACAAACGCAAAACATCAATTTCTGTCCCAGCGACAGTGCTTTGAAATATGTCTGTGAAGATTCTCAGTCATCCAGGTGAGTTTATTTGGAAGTTGAGTCATGGCTACTGGACTTCTTCTTCTTCTTCTTCTTCTTCTTCTTCTTCTTCTTCTTCTTCTTCTTCTTCTTCTTCTTCTTCTTCTTCTTCTTCTTCTTCTTCTTTTCTTCTTTGAAAAAACGTTTCGCTGTTCATCCAAACAGCTTCAGTAGCCATGAACAGCGAAACGTTTCTATCTCTCTCTCTCTCAAAAAAAAGAAGTCCAGTAGCCATGACTCAACTTCCAGAGCACTTTGAAATGTTTGTTGACATTTCAAGCTTGCTCTAAATTGGATCACGTTAGAATTCCTTGCAGCTGGCCTGGTGCCTGGGAGCATCATGATCCACAGCCCATGCTTATGCTGACGCCAGAAATAAAATGCAGAGGCTCAGCTCTGCTTCATTTGCTGAAATTACTAGAGCAACCCACTGTGAAACTGGAAGAAACAGGTGGCTTGGCACTTTAGAACATGCACCACCAGACAGGAAGGTTCAGGAAGAAGCATTAAGGTGTTTGAAAGAAATGTGTCAAGGTAAATTCAGGATAGGACGAGATGGGTTTGGATGGGTGGACTAACTGAGAAGAGACTCTAATCAGAAGGAAGTAAATGTATTCAATTATTTTAAAATAAACACCCTCAGTTTTTGAAGTACGTGCTTTGAAGAAGGGGATATTGTCCACAAATGCTTGCAGTGGCAGTGGCCAATATAGGCTGCTTTACACAATCCCTTAAATCCGCTGCAAAATGCTCACAGATGCAGAGCATAAAATTGTTTTCCCACCAGCAGCGGACTTTAAAAAATAAAATACGACCACACCCACTTAAGTGCGCCCCAGCGCATTTTACAAGTACCTGGTCTGGAAGAGGTAAAATCCTTGTTGCTGTTCCTTGTTGCTCTTTTAAAGCACTCTGGTGGGACAGCATAGCTACTGTTTTCATGCAAGATAGTTACTCATTATGTAGACATCTGTGTGTCTTTTGGTCTTGGGTCTAAGCAGGATTTGTGGTCAACAGTGCTGAAAACAAGAAAATAAGAAGCATGTATCATAAAAAGCATGCATGCACGCATGCACGCATGCACACACTCACACCAATCGCTTTCAGTTCTATAATCTGAATTCAGGATTGGCATTCAACCAACCTTTTATTCCTGTTGCCATTCTTTTATTTACCCAACACATCCCACATCGTCTATCTGGCTTCATTAACAGTCAAAGGCTGGCAGAATCATCAGTTTATTACTACCCTGAATAATTATTTCTCTGGTGTTTGCTCTTTTTGCTTACTTCGGTGCTACACTTGGCTCGAGGCATTTTGCCTTGATCCTTTGGTCTTTCAGTAATGTCTCCTTCAGTGCCGCCAAAAGGGAGGTGCGTGTCTACGCACACCTCCCTTTCGGCATCACTGCTTATCAAATGAGCAATGCTTTTGATAAATGCCGTCCACTCTGAACACCCATGAAAAAAAGGAAATCATGTTGGATAATTAAGAAAGGACTCCACTTTCCCTGAGGATGAGAACACTGCTATTGTTGACCCTTTGCTGTTTCTCAGGCAACAGACCTGAGCCGGCTCTCCCTTTAGGCAGAGTGAGATGATCAGCTCTTGAGTGTCAGATCTGGGGTGTCCTCAAAGGACAGCCAATTGTTAATTACTTGTTATGCTCAGAACTGAGAGAGAGAGAAAGCACAGCAGTCTACCCTTTTACTGGATATTGGAAACCTTTCTGACAGTGCTCTGTTCTTCCTTACCCTTCTCTAGCATGAGTTTGGAAAGTTATTGTTAGAACTTTTAAGTCATACAAATACCATCTATTTTGATTTGACCAAAAATATTAGTCTTGTGAAATGCAACCAACTGGCCTCACAATGGTCATTATTTATTTATTTATTTATTTATTTATTTATTTATTTATTTATTTATTTATTTATTTATTTATTTGAGTATTTTTACCCCACCTTTTTCCTTGGAAAAGGACCCAAGGCAGCTTACAGTAATGAGGGATAATATACAGCCCAGTACAATTAAGACATGTTCAAGTATTTGAGAACAAGGAATTGAGGGACATCTTTGCAGCATTAATAGACAACATTACATTAAAGCTACTGGGTTATAAGTAGCTATAAACACAAAGCCTATGTGAACCTATAGATCCATATAAAATACACATGGTAGTCCATCATTCAGGGAAATCTTGCCTGAAGAGAAAGGACAACAGAGATGAGGCAGTCCTGGCCTCTAGTGGGAGGGAGTTCCAGAGTCTGGGCACAGCAGTTGAGAAGGCCCTTTCATGGGTTCCCACGAGACGTACCTGTGAGGGTGGCGGGACAGAGAGAAAGGCCTCTCCTGAACTATTGCCACCAGCTTCAGTTCTTTACCAATTCTTCCCAAGTATACAGCATACATTGCTTGGCTGGATACCTCAGTGGTTTAGGTATCTGGCTCAGGACAAAGTTCCAGCTCTCATTCCCAATTCATTATTGGAGGAGCCGGAGTTTTAAACATTTTTCCTCTAATATCGGGCACCTTTCCTGTCAAAGTTATGAATTCTCCCTCTGGATGGAGAGCTGATGTTGTTTGGCACTTATTGTATATTGTGGTTGGATCCTTGCAGATGGTTTGTGGTAGGTGACTTAAAGTAGATTTAGAGCAAAGAGTTGTACCTTTCACCTCTTTTGTGGTTAGGATTCTTTGTTTGGTTTTATTTTATTTCATACGGCATGACAGAATGCAACAGAACTGCAGCCATCAGTTCTAAAATCAGTGTTCACACTGATCTTTTTGCTGGGAAATACTTGTGATTAGAGATGGGCATGACTCAAAAAAATGGTGTTTCGTTTGTCCTTTGTCGTTTAGGGGGTCCGTTTCGGTTCGTTTCCGTTTTTCTTGAATTTTTTGCAAAAAAATTCATTTTCGTTTTGTTACGTAACGAAATGAAAAAACAAAAACAAAAATGAAAAATTGCTGTTTCGTTAGCATTCGTTACAGTGCAATGTATTTGCTGCAACAAAAACGAAATGCACGACAAAATTTCTGTTGTTTCGGTTCGTTTAGTTTCATTTTGGAGACAAAATTCATTTTTTGTTTCGTTATGTAACGAAATGAAAAAATGAAAACGAAAACGAAATGAAAAAACAAAAATGAAAACGAAAATGAAAAATTGCTCGTTTCATGCCCATCTCTACTTGTGATGTCCAACAGTCAAAATGTGTTGACTATTTAGCTGTGAAACATCACGCCCGGAGTAGACCACAAGGAGGCTAGTGTACATCTTGGTTTGGTTCATCCTTAAGACGACAAACACCCGTGTTTTCAAAAGAGGCCTGGCAATATGCTGCCACAAAGGAAGGTGTTGGAGTCTCTTTCTTTGGAGGTTTTTAAGCAAAGTCTGGATGGCCATCTGTCGGGAGTCCTGTGATGGGGGTTCCTGCATGGCAGGGGGTTGGACTGGATGGCCCTTGAGGTCTCTTCCAACGCTATGATTTCTATGATTCAATCAGCAGGACTTCCCAGGAAAGATAGCTCCAGAAAATTCATTCTATGCCACGGATTACAGCATCATTGCAAATAGCAGCTTCCCCAGGGAGATTATATTTCCCGTGATTGGTCCCAAAAGATAGGCAGAAAAAAAGCTTCTGATGCAGAGCCATCGAGTAAGAGAAACAGGCAGCTAATTTCTTTATTTGTAAAGCTACAGACTCCCCAGGGACCTTCAGGTGTTGTACTCTGACAAGGAGACAGTATAGGGATGTTATAGAAAATTTCTTGAACTACCATCAAACTACAACATTCAGGATTTTGCGAGGAAGGAAATCCCTAAGCACCAAAACAGGGGTGGGATAACGGTGAGCCTCCAGATAATTCTGGATTGTAAGGCCCATAACATCTCACAGAGTGGCTGCACTGACCAAGATTTCAGGAAGCTATGGACTTCATATATACTGAGGGGCAAAGTTGCCAAGTCCCATATTAACGTCATTTCTGGACTCTTTGTAAACGGATTGGATGAGAAGAAGGCTTTGATTTGTCTTACAATGCCCATGACACTTCCAGAGAAAAAATAAACTTTCAATTCCACATCAAATATCATGTCCAACTTTTTAGGGTTTGCTGAGATTGAATCCCACACATGAGGTTAACTGTCAGAAGCTGCTTTTATCCTTACTGAGTAACACCTGTAAAAATGTATGCATGTATTGATTCCAACACTTCCTCAAGCAAAAATGTGCTGGAGAACCTTTCCTTAGGTTCACTGAATTTCCATTCCATGTAAGATGAACAAAAAAAAGCGAGGGAATAAAGTGTCCAGGAAATCTCCCTGACAGGTTTGGGAGTATGGTTTAGAAAAAGGTACACTTTTTGCAGCTTTGATTATGTCTAAAACAGTTTATTTAAAGGCACAAATGTCATTCACCCCCACCCACCACAGTGAAAGATAATAAGTAGAACTGTAGATTAAAAAAATAACCCAACTGTCTGATAGGTCCTCTATTTGCAGCTAGGAATTTCCAGCTGGTTGCAACTTCCAAGTGAGTTGCGCCTTGAACACTCCCTGCCTGCCTTTAAAAAAACACTCAAGGCCCTGGTTTTTCGAGAGGCATTTGGCGACCTTGAACTTTAATTTTTTCCCTTACTCTGTCCCCTAATTTTGTACTGCCATTTTGCCGATGTGAAGATTCTCAGTCATCCAGGTGAGTTTATCTGGAAGTTGAGTCATGGCTACTCAAAAAGAAGTCCAGTAGCCATGACTCAACTTCCAGACATTTTGCCGATGATTTTGTCGATTTTTTTATCCATAAGAGGACCTGTCCTCTTATCCCCTGACTGTGCAATTTTCTCAGCAGCCTTTGGTGAGGGACTGTGTCAAAAGCCTTCTGAAAATCCAGATAGACTATATCCACCGGTTCACCCAAATCCACATGCCTGTTGACCTTTTCAAAAAATTCTAAAAGATTTGTCAGATATCAAAAAATTCTAAAATATTTGCTTGTTGTATTGTGTCATTTACATTTGTTTTTTGTTATTGCCATTGCTAACCACCGGGAGTTCCTTTGGGAAGACAGGTGGTATATAAATAAATTAATTAATAAATGAGTGGATTTGCATTTACTAGCTGCAGAGGGAGAAGGTTTTATCCCTCTGACTCAGTGGTGTAGAGTGGGTTGCTAGCACCCAGGGAAAGGCAGTTATTGTATTCCATGGTCCAATTGGCACTCCCTGAGAGTCCCCTTCCTGAGTAGCCCCTGCCTCTGTGTATTCCCGTCTATCAGCTAGGCACTGGGTGTGTGGTGGAGGCAGCAGGCTCCTGGAAGAGATGGCCAACCCCCTGCCTCATTAGGTAGCCATAGCCTCTGAGCACGTGTTAGCTTATCAGCTGGCTGGCACATGATTTGGCAAATGTAACAGACTGGCTTTGGGAATGGAAGCCAGGCCTGCTGCCTTTGAAGATGGTGGCAGTGGTGGCACCAGCAGGAAGGGTGACAACTAGAGATGGGCACGAAAAGGAAAAATAGTGTTTCGTTTCCTTTCGTTTTTGTAGTAGTTTTGTTTTGTTTTGTTTGTAGTGAATTTTAAAGTGGTCTTTTTACAAAATGAAATGAAATGGATGAAATGCTATGCTCCCCTGAGTCCTAAAGGAACAAAATAGCAGGGGAGCTTCCTCAAGCGATTCTAGGTAGCTCCCTGAAATTTGAAAAGGTTTGGAGTTTAGGGAGTGAATTATGAAGCTCCCAAGGAGGTGCCCCTAAGAAAAAAAATATTTCTATTGGGATTGGAAGCTAAGCCGCAGCTCACCTGCGGCTTAGCTTCTGAAGTTCAGAATCCAATTAGAAATATTTTTCCCTGGGGCATCCCCTTTGGAGCTTCATAACTCAGCTACTTAACCCCCAAATCTTTCCAAATTTCAGGGGCTTTCAGGGAAGAGCTTGAGATCTCCTGCCATTGATTCCTCTAGGATGAATTGTTTCATTCTAGAAGGAAAAAATGACATTTCATGATGAAATGAAACAAAACACGTCCTACCATTTCATTATGTAACAAAGCAATGGGTTACTTAGCAAAACAATGAAACAACGTTTCGTGTTTCAGATCATGTCCATCTCTAGTGTCAATGCAATTCAGGCATATGGGTCCACCTCGCATGTCTCCATCTGTGATGGGTGTGGTGGCTTCCTAGGATTGTCTTGTTGCAGAGGCTTGTAAATATTTTACACCTGGGGTGATCTCCTCTTTAGCTTACCCACACTATGACACCACTCTGGCCTCTCAATGGTTTTCAAGCTCTGGGGAACTAAGAAGAAATTGGTCAGAGTGCCAGAGTCACTTGTGCTGCTTATATATGACCTCATAATGCTTACAGCACTCTGGGCAGTTTTCAATTAACCTATAGAGCAGGCATGACCAAACTTCGGCCCTCCTGATGTTTTGGACCACAACTCCCTGAATTCCAAACCTGCATTTCCAATGGCAAAGGACTGTGGGAGTTGTGGTCCAAAACATCTGGAGGGCTGAAGTTTGGACATGCCTGCTATAGAGGATAAATGAGCTGAGTACTCAATTTACTGACCCTGGAAGTATTGAAGGCTGAGTCATTCTTGGGCCTCTGCTCAGGTAGCCTGATGAGATCAAACTCAGGTTGTGAACAGAATCCTGAATGCAGTACAGTAGGACCCCAGTATCTGCTGGGAATTGGTTCCAAGCCTTCCTGCGGATAATGAAAACCATGGATAAGAGAGAATGCCAAAATGCCCTCAAAACTGCCGTTTTGTGATAGTAACTTGATTTACAGCTGCTGTTTTGCAACAGTAGCTTGCTTTACAGCTGCTGTTTGTGATGGCAGCTTGCTTTACGGCTGCTGTTTTATGACAGTAGCTTGCTTTACAGCTGCTCTTTGTGACAGTAGCTTGCCTTGCGGCTGCTGAATTATTTATATATATATATTTCCTCTGCCAACTGTCGATAACTGAATCAGTGGATAACAAATCAGTGGATACAGGGGTCCTACTGTACTGCAGTTTAATCACAGTGCTATGAGGCTCCTGCTAAGTCTCAGCATTGCTCATGTAAATCAAACCTTGCCGCCCAGCAGAATATGCAATATCTGACTTCCAATGGGATGTTAAGAAAACAGGTTGGATAAATGACACTGGCCATAGTCCTCCCCAGCAAGGCAGGAGAAAACCCACTCTCTTTGGGCTGAGTTCTCAGCAAGAAAGGGCAGTGATTTCTCAGAGGATGTTGAATGGATTAATGCTGTCTGGCTGACACCTCTGAAGATGGAGGAGAATGAGCCACAGAGAAACTGGGAAGAGAAGGAAGTGAGCACAACTGAGTAGAGCAAATGTTGGGAGCTCACCTTTTCGCACCTCAACTAGTGTAGTTGACATGAGAGATTTTTTAAAGGGTTGCAAGATCACAGATTTCGGACCTGAAATCTCAGGAAATGAAATGTTTCTAGCCTGGCAATGTTAAAAATTTGGGGTTCGTTTTCATGGTTTCAAGTTGTTTTGGCATGCTGAGGAGCCCCATTGACTTTCTTGTATGGTTCTTTGCTCTTGGCTTACACAGAGGGCCTATACATAAGCATATACTGTGCATTCATGAATTGGATTTAAATGAGTTGGTAAAGAAGAAAATGAAAGCCTTCCCCTTGTTGTTTGTTCCCATTGTATTGTCACCGGCCACAGACCTTCTCCTGCACTGTCACAGCTGAGAGGGATTCACAGGCCTCTCTTCCTCCCTTAATTGTCCCCATCCCCTTCCAAGCCATTTGAATTCTGGAAGGCAGTTAGGCACTGCGCGAAGAATTTATTTCACTGGTTTGCCCAGAACTGACTGTCCATCCGTTTAATGAGATGAGCCGAAATTCGAGTGTTATTAGAGGTTTGCATGTCTTACCTCATGTAATCCAGGAACAACAAGGGCAGCAGGAGATAACTGGAATGTGCATTTCTCCCCTGGTTTTTCTCTGGTTTTTTATGGCCTTTGGTAGACTCTGAGGAGCTTAAATCTCCAATTTGTACATTTAATTTAATTTAATGCTTCTTTAAAAAAATTGGGGGGCACGTATATCCTATAGACTCTAGTTGGCTTACCGCATAAAAAGAGGAAGGGGAAAAACTTATTGTCTACCAGAGTCTGGAAAATTAGTGTTAGTGTATAAGTGGTAATCAATCAACCGATCAATAAATTTTCTATCTAGCCTTTCCCCGAATGAGCTCAGGGCACCTGATATGCTTACTCCCTTCTTTCCATTTCATAGCAACCAGAGAGGGTTCAAATCATGAGAATACCATTGGCCATTTTCCAAAAGTTTCACGAGCAACCAGGATGGTGTACAACACACCAACATCTTTCTGCAAGTGGCTAAAGATCCATCATTTCAGGCAGGCTTTTCACAGACATGACTGAGTCCCTGAACACCGTTTTAAAAAGGTAAGGTAGTTTTTAACATTTTGCATGTTTTTAATTATTAAATGTATTTTAATAAGTTTTTATAGTTTAATTATTTTTTTAAAATGTATATCTTGCTCTGTTTTTAATTCCTTTCTTTTTAGTATGCCTCGAATCCCCTTCTCGGGAAAAAGGCAGCATAAAAACAAACAAAACTAATCCTTATGTGAGTTTGTGGGGTAGAGTTAAAATTATTTTTTTCACATTAATAGTTAATAGCCTATTACTATATGCTCAGTTTTAAATATTAAAAATTTCATTTAAAAGTTTTGGAAGTGGCCAACCTCCCCCACTTATCTGTTAATTTCCAACATAGCAAATTAAGACAAACTGATATGGTAGTCATTATTCAACCTGTTAGGGGGTTATTGTCATCTAACAAATTTATTCACAGCTTTTAAACTAGTTGCTGTGATTTCAGTGAATGAAGGATTATGAATTGAATTCTAACAAAGCTCTCTTCTCTTCGCAGCTCTACATTTTTCTTAACATGAGTGGAATGAACTTTCAAGCGTGGTTGCCTTTGACCACAAGAAACATTGTGTGTGGTAACAGGGAAATATATTTTGCTATCTGTGGTGAAGAGCATGATGGGTAGTGGGTGGCATATGAGTTGTATAAATAAATAAATAACAAATAAATAAACATTGGCCCCTCCATCCCAGAAAAAGAGGTGAGACACCGGTTATGGGCTAAACTTGGGCCACATTTTATTAACAGATTAACTTTAAATGAACAAGTGAGGGGGCTGGAGTAGTGTGGAGTAATGGTTGGGCCACCGAGGTCAGGTGTGAACTCCCCAACTTCCAAACTGTCTTACTTGGATGAGTCCAATATCCCCCATTTGTGCCATCTAACAGACGGCATGCAAAAGCCATTCAAATGTCTCCAAATACCCCCAGGTGTCAAGGCTCTGTTAGTTGGCAACCCTTGGCCCTGGACGTATTCCCAGTGCATCCTTTCCATGATACATGGAATCTTTCAAGATCTGCAGCATCATGAAGTTGGATGGGCTGGAATAACATGTCTAAGGTGGACTCACTGACTTCATGCCCTCCACACTACCTGCCATTGTGACTGAGGCAGAAGTTATAAATTTTTATTAACTGCTTCTAAAGTTAAAGGAAAATGTTCCCCCTGCACATGTGTGCTAGTTGTGTCCAACTCTAGGGGCGGTGGTCATCTCCATATTCAAGCTGAAGAGCCAGTGTTGTGCAAGTCCATGGCCGTATGGCCGGCATGGCTGCAAGGAAACACTGTTTTACCTCCCCACATTTTATGGCAGTACCTCTTTATCTACTTGCATTTACATGGTTTCAAACTGCTAGGTTGGCAAGAGCTGGGATTAACAGCAGGAGCTCACTCCGCTGCGTGGCACCCGGGATTCGAACCGCTGAGCTGCTGACTTTGCAGCCAACAGTTTTCTGAACCTTAGTCCACTGAGCCACCACGCCCCTGCTCCTACTCTCCTTCTAAAACTATTCACCCAACTAGTGTGGGATAGGCAAAGAAAAACACATTGTCTCAGGGCCAATTCTGATGGTAAGGGTAAAACATCCCTATCCAGTCCCTATCCAGTGCTCTTCATGCTGTTTTTGAACATCTGGAGTTAAATGCTCTTTGTGGATTTTAGCACACTTTTAACAACATTCTTCCAGTAGACATTTGATCTCTAAACTGGAAGGCCTAGGGCTTCCACCATCACTTTGTGGATGGGTCTTGGATTTTCTGTCAGAAAAGAGGCCCTGAGTACCAACATTGGAACACCACAGGGATGTGTACTTAGCCCACTCCTTTATATTCTTTACACATTTGATTGTGTCTCTGCCTATCCTAGCAATAGGATCATTAAGTTTGCAGATGACACAACTGTGATTGGGCTCATCTCTGGAAAGAAGAGTGAGATGGCTTACAGAGATGAAGTGGAGAGGTTGACCAAGTGGTGCAGAATAAATAACTTGCACCTAAATATAAAGAAACAAAGGAGCTTGTGGTAGACTTTAGGAGGCAGAAAACTGATATTCAACCACTGGTGATTGATGGGACAAGACAGATTTTAGATTTTTGGGCATTGAGTTACAGGAGGATCTGTCCTGGAGTGTCAACACAAGGCAAAGAAGGCTCAGGATATTTTTCTTGCAAAAAACCATCTTCCACAGAAGCTGCTGCTGGCCTTCTATCATTGTGCAATTGCCCAGTGGTTGAAAGACAGTGTTGCACAGAATCATAAGAATTGCAGAGAGTTCTTCACTCCCCACCCTAGAACAAATTTATACTACCAGGTTCTGTAAAGCATTAGATATATTAAGAGATCCATCACATCCTGGTCATCACCTCTTCGAGTTGCTGCCATCGGGACGGAGATATAGAGTACTTAGGACAAGAACAAACCGTCTCAAAAATAGCTTCTTTTTTAGAGCAATATTGGCCTTAAACGGAAATCCTGGACTTTGAAGTCAGCTTATTTTATATGTCATATTTTAGTCATTTTATATGTCATATTATGTTTGAAAATCTATCTGTTTTAAATGAGTTTTATATAGCAACCATCCTGCGAAATGACCATATTCTATTCCTATTCCTAATAAGTGACCAGTTAAACTCACACTGGTTAGTAGAGGGTGGGAGGGCGGTTGGGGTTTACTCTGGGGAAAAGAGGCTGAAGCCGGGGAGCAAGCAAGGTTATATAGTCTGCTCATCCCCCCCTCCCCACGGGAGCAAGACTCTCACTGCATCTTGCCATTCCGGCCAGGATGCAAAGGCACCCTGCCCGCTGGAGCATGCCCAGTGGCAGAACGGAAACTTTGTGCCCCTGAATCCATGATTAAAAGCTGACCCATTTGGCAGTTGCAGTTTATTCAGCATGGTGTTATTAAGTGAACTATTTCTTGAATATCTTGCATATCTCAAAAACCCTATAAAGCAGGGGTGTCCAAACTTTTTGCAAGGAGGGCCAGTTTGATGAGGTGAAAATATGTGGGGGACGACCATTCAGCCTGAGGTGGGGAAAGGTTGTGGTTCGTGCATATCTGCAACAACTGCAAATGAGCCTGGTGGCTGTTGCACATTGGCCCATGCACACCCAAGATGTCACTGTGTGCATATGCTGCCCTCCCTCGCAAGGAGGTGGGGAAGACTCTGCAGCAACAGAGCCAGGAGCAGGCAGGCAGGGTGGCTGGCTGAGGGGATGGACGGAGGCAGGGAGGGGAGGCAAACTATAAAACTGCAAGCTGACGTCTCTAGCCAGCACAGGGAAGGGCCGGCCAGCAGGGATGAATGACAAGCTGAGCTGGCAGGGAGAAGAGGCTGAGGACCACTCAAAATTTTAAATCGGGCGGCATTTGGCCCCCAGGCCAGACTTTGGACATGCCTGCTATAAAGGGTCACCATATCTTGAAAGCAACATAATAGTACATGGCAACAACAAAATAGAGTGGCACCCTGACAGCAGCACCCAGGCTCACAGAGCATAGGTATGGTCATGTGACACAGAAAGTTCAGTCCTCCAACTACTAACTCCACAAGTTGGCTGTCTCATTGTGTGTATTGATAGGGCCAGCTCTGATTTGCTTTAAATTGTCTGTGGCTGTTGAGTGGTTCAAATATAGAATGTGGTTTGGTGGAAGCCATTTCTCCTATAGCTTCTCCAAAGCTATATAAATCTTGTTGGTCTACCCCAACTTTGTTTTTTTTTTTTTTTTTAAAAAGATAATAACTGAGTTAGCAGACACTGAATACATGATTGGAATAATAATTGATCAGCTTCTGGGATGAAACTGAGATAAATCTTTTCTCAGACAGAATAATGAAGAAAAATATGTTTAAAATTGGGAAGAGGATTAATTACTTGTGCAGAATAGAAGCTATAACACCTAGTCAGGTATGATAGAATCCAATTTGCCCAGCATGTAGAGAAGGGAGTTTGAAGCACTGTTTTCTCCATGTAAGCCAAAGCGGTTCTAAAGATCCTGATCATATCAGACAAAAAAACCCTGTCACCTTAAAGACCATTATATTTTAATGTGAGCTTTCATGGCTCACGTACACTTCTTCAGACATATGGAATTAAATGAAATACGTAATGAAACCACAAATTCACAAATCAATCTGAGGCTCTTTTTGTGAGCAAGAATGCTAGAAAAGTTGATTTGTAGCTTATCTAGTGAACCTACACAGGGCTTAGAAACTCCTCTTCAGACTCATGGGCCCTGTGAAAAAAAGTAACAAAAGTGCAGTTGGGTTAAGGTGATCCCCACTGTGTCTTGAAGGAACTAATGCCTGAATACAGCAATACACCCAAGAAGGAATCAGATTCAGAGATTTCATGAGGAGCCAGGCACAAGTGAAGGAATAAGGAAGTCACAGAATCCCATTGTAACTATATCATCAACAAAGTCTGGTGAGCAAGAAACTTGGCTGTGATGACTTCAGGCACTCTTGTGGTTTGTGTGTTACATTTTTGTAGCATTATCAGATCATCAATTTTACTCTGGGAGAAAAACTAGAGGAAGTGCAGAATTGCTGAAGACTGCTATGGAGATGAGAGCATCAGAATGAGGCTCAGAGCTATCACAAACGGCTCTATCACATATCCTTTAAAATGCTGATTAAATTTCAAGATAAATTGTTTCCAAAAATCTTGTCCCCATGCCACTGGGCTTTAAAAAAAACCCCGGTTATGCCCCCTTTAGCAAGTTTTCCAAGACCTGGTGGAGAAGTTGAGAATCTTTTGCTCCAGTAAAAATGTGAGCCAAAAGTCCAAGTGAGCTCACATATGATCTGGTTTTCTGCTCCCCCCCCCAGCCCCGACCAGTTCATCCTGGGACTCATTGGCACTTTTTAAACTTTTTTAAAAAAATTCCCTTCCCCTGGTGGTGATCAGCTGTCCTTCAGGCTGTCAGCACTGTTATTTTATTTTATTTTATTTTTTTTATAGTGCTGGCCAGCTTGTCCTGGGGCTCATCAACACTTACTTTTTTTTAAAAATTCCCCTCCTCCCTAGCGCTGATCAGCTGAATAAGGATTTACCAGAATTCATGATCACATGAGATTTTTTTAAAAAATCATATTCAATTAACGCCACAAGAGGCCCAAAAGGAAAAAAAAACTAGAAATAGGTCCTTTTCTGTCATTGCCCATTGCCTGTGCAGTAACCTTCCATCAGACATCTGCCTGGCCCCCTATTTGGCTGCCTTTAAAAAACTGTTAAAAACTTGGCTATTTAAGCAGTAATATAAAGTAATTTCAGTACTCACCCATTAAAACATGATTTTAACTGATTTACCCACCAATAACAATACATTTGTTACAATACACAATTTTAAGTCACTTTAATGTTAATTTTATTTTGTTTATATTACTGTATTTTATGTTTATTGTATTGTATGAACTATTTGAGTTTATTTGCACTGCATTGTATTCATCAATTGTTGTTAACTGCCCAGGTTGACCTTGCTGCCAGATGGGTGATATAAAAATCCAGTAAATAAATAAATAAATAAATAAATAAATAAATAAATAAATAAATAAATAGGATCTAGAAGAAAGGAAGGAAGGAAGGAAGAGTCAATATAGTACAGTGGTACCTTGTATAAAGGAATTAATTCATTCCAGATGAAATAATGTTAAGCAAATTTTCCTTTGTACAAATTTCCCAGAGGAATGCATTGAAAATGGGGTAATCCCTAATTGCTACCATTTTTATGTTGTATGGATTCGCCCTTAGGCAATTCTGTTAAGCAAATTTCCCCTATCTCTGGAATTTTTTATGTCGTACAGATTTTATGCTATACAAACCATTTGTTTTACAAGTGTCCACTGTATACGAATGGCTTGAAATGAATGCAGTGAAAAAGCTAACCTATTTAAGGATATTCAGTCTTTTCATTCACTCCTATCAAGGCATGTCGGCTGCTGGTGGAGTCAGAATGCTGGGCTACTATTAGATGGACCTTAATGTAATCAGAAGCAAGATGAGTCTGATGCTCTATCTTGTGTCTAGCATCTCTTGTAGCGGGAAAGGAAAACAGAGATACAGAATCATTATCTTCTTTATGAAATGTTGCAACGCATTCTGCCAGAAGCCTCTTCAACGGCGGGTGGTAATCAGGATGTGTCTGCCTCCCCTTTTTCTACTCTCAGGTTTTGTCAAGACAGGATGACATGGGAATGTAATGCCGAAAATGAAAAATTAATAATTTACATGAACATGCCTGCCCACAATATTAAATGTGACATGAGTATTTGAGAATACATGCTCTGCGGTGTTCTTCCATAGCAGTGGTGGTGTAGGGGATAAGAGTGTCTATGAATGCCATTCATTGTTCTATGATAGAGTCCTCCAAAGTGGTTTCATTCAAGGAGCACAAAGACAGAGATCATTGATCATTAAAAATGAGTACAACACACCTTTGCTGAAGATCATGATGCAGGAAAAATAAATATTGGAATTGCATCCAACTCTTGACTGCAGAAAAATCCAAAGCCCCAAACAATCAGCCATAAAGGAATAAAAAATGCAGCTTTATGTTGTTAAGGGCCTCTATCTCACCTGGGGGAAGATCCAGATATTGTGAAAGTCCGGCATTTCTTCTTTCTTGGTCATGTGACTGAAGATGTGGCATCTCCGTTCCCACATACAAGGATTTTTTTAAAAGCGCAGACCAGCCCCAAGGCCAGCAGGTGGTGCTAAAAAAATAAAAAAATAAAAAACAGCGCTGACAGTCCAAAGGCCAACTGATCAGCACTGGGGAGGGGGAATTAATTTTTTTTAACTGCCCACAAGCCCCAGGACGAGCTGGTTGGCAGTAGGAAAAAAATAAAATTATCAGCATTGGGGAGAGGAGAAATTTAAAAAAATTAAAAAGTGCCAACGAGCCCCAGGACGAGCTGGTTGGGGCTAGGGGGTGGGGAGAAGAAAACTGGATCATATGCGAGCTCCCATGGACTTCTGGCTCGCATTTTTTACCGGAGCAAAAAATTCCCAACTTCTCCAGTAGGTCTTGGAAAACTTGCTAAAGGGGGCATAACTTTTTTAAAAAGCCCGGTGGCCGTGGGGACAATATTTTTGGAAAAGCTTTATCTTGAAATTTAATCAGCATTTAAAAGGACGTGTGATAGAGCCCAATGTCCTTATCCAGCTACTCTCCTACTGTCACCTCTAACTGCCAATGGTTTCTGCAGGGTTTCAGACACAACTCTTTCACAACTCTTCCTAGAGAACCCTAGCATTACCTGTTGGTCCCTCTCATTCATGTTTGATTGAATGATCTATCCAAAATACCTTCAATATCATATCCAGACTGTAATAAGCCTCACCATATCTAAAGTGCCTGTGAGGGGGACAGGGCCTTCAATGCCCCTGTTGGTGGTCCATCCACCTTTGATCCAGGGTATAATCCAGGGTTCTCATGGAATTGCTGTGATTCCCTGAGACATCAGGCAGGGAGACCCATGTTAAAGTGAGTAATACTTGGAGGAAGAGAGATATCAATGCCAGTTCACCAGTTTCCACCCGCTCAGAGTTGGATGCCAAGTTTAACAAGAATGACAACAACTCTTGAAACTGGCAGAGCACATTTTACTATCAGCCTGACTGCCAAAATATTTTTCCATCCTGACTCAGATTGCCACACAGGCTTATGTGATTTTTATGTATTTACCTCTGCTGCCCAGTTCCACAATCAGCGAGTTCAAAAACAAAGCAAAGCAAAGTGTTCTGCTTATATACCACCTCATACCACTTTCAAGTAGTCTCTGGGTGATTTACAGTTTAATTTTGCAGGCTACCCATTGCCCCCCCCCCCAGCAAGCTGGGTACTCAATTAACTGACCTTGGAAGGATGGAAGGCTGCCAGTCAACCATGAGCCTGCTACCTGGGATTGAACCCCAGGTCATGAGTACAGTTTTACCTGCAGTACAGGCATTTAACCACTGTGCCACAGGATTGCAGATTCAAAATGGTTTCTGTGTATAAATGCATAGTCATTTGTAAAGACACAGGTGAATAGTGTAATCACATGAAAAAGGTCAGAATAATTATAATGATAACTGCTTAACATTGTCTGCCTATGTGTACTCAAGTGATTGGTTTATATATTGTCTGCCATATGTATAAAAGGCAGGATTATAACCCATTTTGCTTTGGGATTGTTTTCTTGGTGAGATGAGCAGTTTCCCCACTACTCTGTGATATTTATGTTGTGTGTTTTATCTCATTGTGTATTTATTATTATTTATTTATTTGTTGTGCTTGTATCCCACCCATCTTCCAGAGCGGAACTCTGGGCGGCTAACAAAATTTAAAACTACACTAAGAAAAACCAAGAAATAAAAAAAAGAGAGAAAAAATCCAATAAAACAGCGAGGATCAATATCTTTCAGAACAGATGAGGTGGGCAGCAAAAAAAAAAATTAGGTAAAAAGGTCGCCAAATGCCTCCTTAAAAAGGTAGGTTTTCAAAGCCTTTTTGAAGGCACGCAGGGACTGTGCAAGGCACAACTCACTGGGGAGATGGTTCCACAGTGTGGGGCCCACCACAGAGAAGGCGCGGTTACGCGTGAGCGATTTCCGTGCCTCCCTGGGCGTGGCCACCCTCAGTGAGCATGCCTGCGCCATTCTCATGGGCCTGGTCCCAGTTGATCTCTGAGAGATACACTCCGACAGATACTTGTGTATGTTTTCGTAATAACAGCTAGTTCAAGGTTAGGATCTGTCCCTGATGCCCGCCTGCTCCACCTTTATGACATCACAAGCTCTTTCTCCTTCCCTACCCCACCTTTTCAAATTCTGACCCTGAATCTCAGGGCATGGGGTGTTGTTGCCCTGGCAGCATCTGAATTTTGTTATGTTCTAATCAGACTTTACTCTTCCAGACCCCGTAAAATGGTTTTTGGAAGTATTACCCTGAAGCCGAGCCAGACAGCATACACAACAATCAAAGCCATCCTCTGAAGAGAAGTGACGGTGATCACCATTACTTCAGTTGACACATTAGTGAATTAGTTGCAACAGAATGTCTGCATGGGCAAGAGTATCCCGGCTGTGAGTCTCATTCCCATATTTATCTGCCGAATCCTGAGCAAATAGCTTCTCTGTGCGAATTTCAATAAGGCACGCTTGAAAATTATTACCTGTAACCGTCTACATTGGCTTTCTTTGTTGACGGAGGAGATAAGTTTTAGCCTGAAGCCTGCATGACTTGAATATTGAATAAAGGCAGGGAGTTAACAGAGCATACAAGAGTCTGCTTCTTCTTCGGTGGTGAATTCCCAGCTGTGGCCTGATATGTATTTAGACTAATAGAAATCACACCTGATTTGAGAAGGGTAAGAGGCAGTGGAGCCTGGTGACTCCAAATTGGTGGGAACAGTGAACCCACCCCAAAATTCAGTGATAACTTTAAAGAAGCTATCCGAGTCTGAAACCGTTCAGGGTTAGGCTGTTCAGAAGCTTGGACAACTTTGGGGGACTTTAGATTAGAACGAGACTTCACTGGGGAGCAATCTATCCAGGTATCTTGGGTGGAGCTGAAAGCACATACTGCTGATGCTTAAGGGCAAAGAAATATCCGTAGGAGCTTCTGTGCAGCGCTTTAGATGAGCCAAAGAAGCAGGAATCTGGAATGTTTCTGCACAACACAGTTATAACATCTTGACACCGGTTTAGCTGCCATAGCTTCATCCTACACAATCCTGGGATGTGACACTTGGTGAGGGATCCTGGAGCCTTCTGCTGTAGTTCACGAGGGCGCACCAGATTTCCCTGTAGCAAAATAAATAAATAAATAAATAAATAAATAAATAAATAAATAAATAAATAAATAAATGACAACCAGCCAAAGATTCTGTAAAATGGAGCCGTGATAGTTAAAGCAGTATGTAACACGATAGCATAGAGAGCCTTTGCAGTTTCAGGTGCATTTTGTCAGGCCTCTTAGGAACATTCAGTGGTTCTCTTTTACCAGGTGGCCAGAGCTAATGAACACAGCTAAATGGAGAGCTAGCATGGCACAGGCATGATACAGCACACTTGAGTGAGCATCTGTGTATTCCTATCGCAGTCAGTGTTGGTGCTGGGGTTTGTGGAGCTCCTAGATCAGTGATGGCGAACCATTTACAGACCGAGTGCTTAAACTGCGATTCAGAACCCACTAATTTTTCGCAAAGTGACAATGCAGCAATTTAACCTGAATACAGGTGGCTGTGAAGGGGTGATGTCTGGTTCCACAGGCATCTGCTTTGTCCTTCTGTTGGGGTGTACGCTTAGGTGGTGGCTAAGACTGCCGAAATACCTTCTCCAGCCTAAGAATTGAGGAACACAAAAGTGGTGCCAAACTGCTACTATTGAAGGAAAACTGAAGGGGAGAGAAGTCATCTGTTTATTTTCAAGGAAAGGGGTGACTGTGATGAGCACTTCAGGCCTGTGATTGCTGATCATCCAGCACTGTTTTGCTTGCAAGTTGGAAGACACTGATACCAGTAGACTGCATTGGAAAAGCTGTTGGCTATTCATCTGCTACACACCTGCTTGATGCTTATGGCCCCACACCCTTAGGGCCTTTTTACACGACCCCTAAGATCCGCTGGCCACTTAAATTTGGACCAGAGATCTTAGGGGTTCGTCACTCTTCCTCTGTCCCCACCCCCCTCTGCACTTCCTGGTTGCTGGCTGCGTGAGGGAGGGAGAAAAAGAGAAAGAAAAGCATGCCGCTCACCTCGTTCTGCCTCTCATCTCTGTAAAAGTAGCTCTTAAAGGGGCGGGAGCCAAAAAGCAGCAAACAGAAGTGAGGAGAGCCCCGCAATCACTATCGTTGCACCACATCAAAGATTTTTCACCTCCAAAGAGAAGGCACAAGAAAAGTGTGCTGGGTTGCGCTAAAGTGGGCGGTGTCGCACTTAATTGTCTGCAAACTCCGGAGCTGGTGGGGAAACATTTTTAAGCTCCGGAGCTTTCAGCCATTTGCAGCGGAGCTTAGGGGTCGTGTATAAACACCCTTACTTCACTTCCCACTTCACTTCTCTTTTTTATTTCTTGTGCTAGGTTTAGCTAGTCCTAGCTCTGCCTAGCTTCCTTTTCAGAATGAAAGCTCCCAGTCCCAGCTAGCACTGGGACAGGAAAGGGAAGCTTGGGTGGAGCTCAGCCTAGGTAAGCCTTGGAGTCTTCCAGTTTATGAGTCTTCCATATTTATGTGTCTATGAGGCAACAGCCTGTCAGGTAGAACTCCCATAATGAAACATTATGGGATTTGTAGTCTAAAAGATCCCAAAATGTAAGCTCTACTCAGTACTCCTGCTGGTAACTGTTTGGGAACTCCCTTTGGTGTTTCTTCAGCATCAAACATTCAGCACATTCTCCTAGTACATTTAGAAAATGTCTTCTGGCGAAATCTACTAATTATTCCAGATGATGAAACAACATTGCATGTGAATATTCAAAGCTACCAAAGGCTCAAGGCCATGCCAGGTGAACTGCAAAACATGATTGCTTGTCAAACAGGGAAATCTAAAATCTAAGACAAATATCAATGACTGAAATCTAATGCTATTAGATTGTGAATCTACACTGGAGAGATTCAGGAGGTATGGAGCAATTGAATCACACCTCAACGGCATTTGGTGATGAAATTTACAAATTAAGAATGACAATTGTCTTGAAGAAAAGGTACCCTTTTTTTAAGTTCAGGCCTTCCAATTTTTTAACTGCTGCTCCCAATGGCCATGCTGGCTGGTGGATTATGGAAGCTGGAATCAAAAAGCATGACTTCCTGGGCACTTACTGCAGTGGAGTAGTTTTGTACCTTGTCACTCGGTATTTACTTTGGTTTAAGGCTTTATTTTAACTCCATGTTAAATATCATAACCTTTTGTTCTGCTTGTCATCCATATTAGAAAGTCTGAGATGCTGATTACGGTGGTGACAAATGAAGGCAAAGTTGGTGGGTCATGGACTTACAATTGCTCGTTGACCTCCACCGCCTTTCTCCTGAAATGAGCCAAAATTTACAAATGACCAGCTCACTAAGGTTCCTCTTCAGATTAATTGCTATATTCTTCCAAAGGAAAGCAGGTAACAGAGCACTCTGACATGCTTTTCACCAAAATGTAGAAGTAAAAAATGTATAAGCCCTGACACCCTGGGAACTCAAGGGTGGGGGCAGGAAGGAGAAGACCCACCAGGATATGAGGACTGGGGAGAGACCTGGGAAAAATAGTTAGGCAATACCTGGCAGAGGAATCCCTAGATCATTCATGTCCAAACTTCAGCCCTCCAGATGTTTTAGAACACAACTCCCACAGTCCTTTGCCATTGGAAATACAGGCTTGGAATTCTGGGAGTTGCTTCAGCACCATGGTTTCATTTCCACTGTCATATATCTACTGAAAGGATTAAGCTTTCTCAATAGAGGGACACTGCCAGAAAGTATTAGCATCTGAACATTTGCAGTCACTGCTATGAAAAGTACAGGGTGGAGATCAGAATCAATGAATGCTCCACATTTATGTGATTTCAGACTGCTCCTTTTTGCATGCTCGTTGCTGTTTTGGACTACAACTCCCAGCATCCCCCAGCCAGCAGGCCCAGTGCCTAACTGGGCATTTCCCCCAAATTTTAGTACAGGATGCATAGGCAAGAGTGATGAATTATGCTGCTTGGATTAACACATTAGTTTCTGTCTACCTTTTCTGTTTATATTTATTGAACTTGTATTCTACCTTTCCTCCAGTACTGTTCAGTGCCCTTTATTATGGCCATGTGGAGTTATGAACCCAAATTCCCCCCTATAGTTTTGCCCTGGCTCTCTAGGCACTTAAATCAAACTTTGGCATTATGAGATGCATCTGAAAAGGTGTGCTTCAGCCTAGCAGCAGTTCCTGGGGAGGATTCTTCACCCCAAAATTACAGGAGAAGCTCTTACTTGCCCAGTGCTAATTAAAACCTGTTAAATCTCTAAGATAAACCAAGTATAATTTTGCTTTAAAAATTTGCATAATTTTGCTTTAAAAATTATGTCGCAAACACAAGCAAAACAAGATAAGAGATGGAATATTAAAAGTAACCACAGCAGCAATAATAATGCTGTAGTAACTGTTGCAGAGTTTTGGATTCTGGATAAAATTCCTCTAGTAGTACAACAAGATTAGAAGAGAATAGCTTCAAGTTCCCCATATTAGACTCTCCCTTTTTCTCATCAACTGGCACTTTCAAGCTCAATAACTCAGAGATATTTGAATTAGAGGGGATAAAAAAGGTTTCATTTGCTTACAGTTCTGAGCAGATGAAACAGCAAACTAACAAAACATGGCTGCTTGTGCAACAGACCTCGACCGGCTCACTGTCTGTTTCCAACAGACTAAGAAAAGGGGAAAGATTGAGTAGAGAGATTGGTCTCTGTTTTAATTCAGAGGCAGAATAATTGGTTACTGCTGGATAGATTGACAGCCACCCCAACCCAGAAGGTTGCAAAATACGAGGTTGCAAAAACTTCAACAGTAATAAAATTGTATATCAATAAAATTGTACAACACCACATAGGAAGCAGTGCATTTGCCCTAGCCTAGTATATCAAGTAACTGGGTGTTTTCTGCTTCCTTGCCACCTTCCCCAGAAGAACACCTGGGAGGATGGGGCAGGGAAGAGAAGGGAAGAAAGAATGTGGATGTTGTATTTGGAGTGAGGATGCAATCATGGCTTACTGGACCTGGTACGGGGGAGAGAAAGGAAAATAAAAGCTTTGTAGGAGGCTGGAAGTCTGATGTTATTTTTGTTCACTACTCTGAGATTATTTGGCCTTCTGTTTCAACACAGGTAGTAATTTTCACCACAAATTGAAGCTCCCGCTGGCTTTTCAGGAATCTGAGGGAATCAATAACTTTAGGCTCAGGAGAGTTTTTTTTTTAAACCAGGAGATTCCAATTTATGGTATGGGAAGGGATTAATGGTCAATATAAGTCCCCCCCCCCATAGTTGTACCCCCCTTTTTTTATAAAACACTGTTCTGCCAACACAGCATTAACAGTACCACTGGTCATCCTTTTTTTTCCTCCCAAGAAAAATACTCCATGATAGGCCTAAAAGACTCCAGAGATAAGCGACCAGATTAACTGTCATATCTCATCATGGAGCCTGCTTGGGGTTGTGGGATGAAATTACACGGGGCTTTATTTTTCCCTTTTGAGTCCTGGCGGACAAAATACGATCCCTAATGTCATTTTGTGTGTACTTATTTATTGGTGTGTCACTGGATTCAACCCTGATTGTGATTATATTACTTTAAAGGAACTGGCGCCTGTATGGGATATATTAGCTGTGACAAAGGAGACTTGTTATATATGGGATAAAATACCTCTCTTGATAGCAAACGATGGCTCAAGCAGGGGTGAAGAAAGGGGATGGGAAGCCCTTTGATCTCAGTGTGTTGGATTCAAATCCATCTTAGCTCTACAAAGACGCGAGCTTTATTGCCATTTAATGGCCCAGATGAATGAATTGAGGGTATCCATTCTGCCTATTTACTAATGGGCAGAAGGATGGCTTTTGCAACTTACTCTGGTTAAATACTTTAGAAGGCCTTTTCAGGCTGCCTTCTGAGACCGCATTTCTTAGCCTTTCTACTTAAAT
Source organism: Phrynocephalus forsythii (assembly GCA_029282475.1). Taxonomy (NCBI): domain Eukaryota; kingdom Metazoa; phylum Chordata; class Lepidosauria; order Squamata; family Agamidae; genus Phrynocephalus; species Phrynocephalus forsythii. The sequence goes on from JAPFRF010000004.1 coordinate 120,786,374, forward strand.
TGGGTAGCTGAAGTTCTTTGGACAGTACTTCTGAGGCATCAGAAGTAGAGTTGGGCACGACTTAGCGGTATTCCCGTTTCCGTTTCCGTTACTCGGTTCCGTTACTCTACGGAAACGGTAACGGGAATTACTCCGCCAGACTTCGAGCTCGAACCGACGAATGAACAATTTTGGTCTGATTTGTCGTGCTCGTTCCTTGCATCGCGTGATCGCGCGATGCCACGCGGCGCAGAAAAAAAAGTTTTTAAAAGTTAAAAAAACCCGGTTCCCGGCCAAAAAGCAGGCGGAAAAATGCCTGCCGTGCCTCAGGGCACCTACCAGAGGGGTTGTTTCTGGAGGTCCCCGGCCTCCCCCCCATCCCCCGTCCTGGGCTGCTCTGGTGGGACTCGCCGCAGGCTCGCAGCCAGCAAAAAGCCAGTCTCGCCGCCGGCCGCCGCAATTAAAGCGCAAGCAAGCGGCACAGACGGCACAGGAAAAAACTTTTAAACTCTCCCCCCACCCATTCCCGGGCCAAAAAAGCAGGCGGAAAAATGCCTGCTTGACTAAGGGCGCAGGGCACCTACCGGCGGGGTGGTTTCTGGAGGGGGGATCCCGCCTCCCCCCCGTCCTGGGCAGCCGGACTCGAGTCGCCATGCCATGCGGTGCGGGCGGGGGATCCAAAATGGGGCGGCGAACGCAATATTGTTTTTGAAATCGTGGTCCAAAAACACACAAGCTCAACAGAAAGAAACACGCGAAAATTTATAAACTGCCAGATTTTTCACAGTAGTGGTGGGTTTTTTCTTGCAACAAAATGTCTCTCCTCTCCTCCTCTGTCCTCCATTGATTTTATTTTTTATTTTATTTTTTTTACACCTGCGCAATGATGGGCTGGCCGAGTGGCCAGCCATGTGGGAGTGGACAACCATGCAAATTTTTGGAGCCATCCCACCAATCGCATGGCCACTTGGCCACGGAGACTTCTGGGATGTGCCAAAAAGCCCCCTAAAACCTGCCCTAGCCCCCGAACCCTAACCCTAACCCTTGACTCCTTCCTTACCCATACGTCACAGACTGTCTTCTTAGTGGGTCAGAGAGGCACCCAGAGGTGCAACCCACTAGCCCACCATAACCTTACCCGTCACTAGCCTAACCCTAGCCCTTGCACTAACCCACCTTAACCCTAAGCCAGATCTACTTGCTTGCATTGCACTACACGCAGCAAGTACAATTCCCTTCTGTGTGAGACATGGCGGTGCGAGAGCCTTGTGCAGGGAAGGCATGACGCTATCACTCTCACTGGTCTCACTGTCTGCACAACTGGTATGCAATGTCCATATGGCTATTGCATACCATTTTGCAGCAGCAGCAGGTGAAGAGGGGAGACCCCCATGTAGAGGGGTCTCTTGGAGCCTGCTTCCCCTTCCTAGTGGGAGGATAGGAGGCACCCACGGGTGCCTCCAGGAGCCCACTTTCCCTTTATAGCGGGCCAGAGGAGGCACCCACCACAGAGGTGCCTCCAGGAGCCCGCTCGCCCCCAAAAAACCAGTACTAACGACAACAAAAAAACGAAAAAACGAACTGACGAATTTTCATGAAAAACGGAAACGAGCCGAAACAGAACCAGCCCAACTAACGACAACTCGAAAAAAATTTTTTTCAAGTCGTGCCCATCTCTAATCAGAAGTTAACTTTCCCCGAAACCAATTAAACGACGGCTCTTGCAAATAAACAAGCAACAGCCTCCATCAAGCAGACAAGATCTGAACCAGTGAGTCCAGGTTTCGAAAAGAGGAGATTCTGACTACAGGTTAAGAATGTCTTCATGGTGAAAGCTATTACTTCCCAACCTGATCTGCATGCAAATATTTATTGCATTAATTAGGACAGACTTGCCATGTGCTGCTTATATATACCACCCCAAACACTACTTGGCAGAATACAATATACGGTAATGGTACTGGCTACACATTGCTTCCCCCACCCCCAGCAAACTGGCTACTAATTTTATGGAGGAAGGCCGGAATGCTGAGTGAACCTTGAGTTGGCTGAGTTTCCTGACCCATTCTATTCAGAACCCCAAACATTACTTGTCAATGTTTAGGTTTCTGAGGACAAAGGGGCAGGGGGAGGGATTACTATGGAAGGGGAAGGGATGTAAATAAAAATTGTGCCATAAACTGGAAAAAAAGGGAAGAAAAATATTTTATGAATAGTGTATGAAAAAACTGGATTGAGGAGACAAGGCAGCTTACATCAATGACACTCAAACTCTTCATTCAGCAAACTGACAATTCTTAACCCCACTGTGTCGGGGATAAGTGCTGGACTGACAAGTTGCTTTCTTGTTTTATTTATTCACCACTGTTTGTAGGCTGCCATTCTCCTGCTTGAGGGCTCCCAAGAAGGCTCACAATAAAACAAATACTGCAGAGCAGTTAATTATCAATCAAGAAGCAAATAAACTGCAGTGATAAGAAAAAGACCATTAGGTTCTTAAAAACCGTTACAACAACTTGAAAAGCAAAAAGAGCGAAAAAGCAGCATTCAGGGACTCTGACATGGTTACTAAAAACCTTCCTGAAGTGATGGGCCTTCAACTGTTGGCAGAGGGATAAAGGGCAGGGGACCAAATTGACCTTCTGAGGGAAAATATTCCACAGTCTGGGAGCAGGCACTGAGAATGCCCTCACTTGTGTCCCCATCAAACATTCCTACAGTGGCAATGGGAGAAAGAGAAGAGCTTTTGCTGGAGATTTAAGGACCAGGAAGGTTCATAGAGGGAGATTCCTTCAGGTAGGCTGGACCCAAACTGTATTGGGTAATAACCACCAGCACTTTGAACTGAGGCCACAAACATACTAGGATCTAGTGTAGTTATTGTAGCAGGGGTGTTATATGCTGTCCAATACTGGCCCCAGTCAGTCGTGTGGCTGCTGCATTTTGAACCCATTCAATTTTCTGAACTCTCCTCAAAGGCAGGGCCCACATAGAGTGCATTACAGCAATCAAAGTGAGATGTAACTTAAACAGGGATCATTCTAGCCATATCAGGTATATGGCTTTAAAAAGCACTGCCCCTGGGGCATTAAGGCCACAGGGATGGGGTGCTTTTTTGCATGCCTGCATCAAAAGCACAAAAGGAGGAAAAGTCCATCACAGGTTACAAACCATGATGGAGATGTGTAATCTCCAGGCTTAAAGTTGGGGTACTGCAAGGGCCAAATGCAAGGGAGTGGTATCAGGAAACAGATACCTAGTCTCGTGCGCTCCCAGACACATCTGGTGGGGCCACTGTGAGATACAGGAAGCTGGACTAGATGGGTCTTTGGCCTGATCCAGCATGGCTCTTCTTATGTTCTTATGTTCTAAAAAGAAAATAAATTAAAAGAGAGGGATAGACAGCCCAGTATATTTAGGCAGCTGGTAGAGGAAAGATTACTTCTCATGGCAGTAGACCGGCAAGCTGTGGCTGGCATTTGCAACAAAAAGTTAGAAAGAAAGAAAGAAAGAAAGAAAGAAAGAAAGAAAGAAAGAAAGAAAGAAAGAAAGAAAGAAAGGGGGGGAAATAGGAGTAGGAAGGTTAGAATTTATTACCTTAATTGTGCAACCTTTCTAATTGAAGTGCATAGAGCAACCATCATTCTCCAGTGACTCATTTCTAAAAGTGTAATTAGAAGATAGATTTCCCCCATAAAGTTTAGTGAACTAAGTGGAAAAATACAAGTCGGTCTTCCCCATAACTCTGCAAAATGGCCTGGTGCAGTCAATTAAAAGGAAAAATATTTCAGGTGATGGGGGTGTATTCTGATTGAGGTGTGTTTGCCTGTGTGTGTGTATGGGAGGCTGTTCTTGAATGCAAGAAAGGTTGCCTAACCATCAACACACACATTTCAGTGAGAATTCAGTGAAATAGATGCAGCACTAGTGGGGATCCCTGACACACACACACACACACACGGACTATGTGGTCTCTTTGCTCAGAGCACCCACCTGGCCTTCATTGGAGGGTTCATCTTTCAATTGCTTTCTTATTTGATGCCAAGAGCTCATTTTCTTCATTCCATTTTGATGTAGACCTTTCTTTTAAACACCCCATGCCAAATCTGGCAAGAAAGATCTATGGGAAGATCTATTGCTTCAGTCTAAAGGTAGATAGTTGCTTACTCCATCCCATAGTCACTCCAAGATTGCACAAATGCATATAATTTGGCATGCTTTTGCACATTTGTCCAAAGACAGGGCTTATCCTTCAGTACAGGTGGTTTGACCATGGAATGGACTATCTTAGTGATGGATTTTCTTCCTCAGCCATTTCTAAGCAGATGTCAGTCTGCCAGGGTTAAGTTCTTCCTCAACTATAGCATTCTCTGAGTCCATGGCCCACACACAGATAAACTGGAATACGGAGCTGTAAACCACTTTTGAGCTTCTTTGTTTGAGTTTTTGAATCCACTCGATTCTGCTCAGGTCAGACCCCATCTGGAGTACTGTGGCTAGGTCTGCGCACCTCAGTTTAAAAAGGATGTTAGACAACCTTGAACGGGTCTGGAAGAGGGTGACCAGGGTGGTTAAAGGTCTGGAAGAAATGTCTTACGAGGAGTGACTTAGGGAGCTGAGAAGGTTTAGCCTTAGAAAAAGAAGATTGAGAGGGGATATGATAGCCATGGTTAGATATTTGAAAGGCTGTCATATTTAACAGGGGACAGGTTTGTTTTCCATGGCTTCAGAGACTAGGACGTGGGGCAATGGTCTCAAACTACAGGAGAAGAGATTCCATTTGAACATCAGGAAGAACTTCATGACAGTTAGAGCTGTTCGGCAGTGGAATATGCTGCCACAAAGGGTGGTGGAGTCTCCTTCTTTGGAGGTTTTTAAGCAGAGGCTGGATGGCCATCTGTCGGGAGCATTGTGATGGGGGGTTCCTGCATGGCAGGGGGTTGGACTGAATGGCCCTTGAGGTCTCTTCCAACTCTATGATTCTATGTATTAGCTACAACCAAAAATCAGCACCTCATCCCATCTTATTTTATATTATATATTTATATATCCTCCCCATCCTATGAGATAGATTTTAATTGGATAGAAAGATTGGCGTAAGGTTACCCAGTGAGCTTCCTCCACCGAGTGTTCATTTCAATAGGAGCCCCACCACATTTATAACTTGAAAGCAACAGTCCACAGGCTGTGTTGAGCTATGCTTAGTGTGATCATTTCTATAACTGACAGCTGTAGTTTCGATTCAAATAATCGACCTTAGATGGTTTTCTGCAGTGGCTGGAGTGTTCAGTGGCAGCAATAGTGAAGAGCCCACTGGTTCTAGTTCCCACTGAACTGTGGGACCCACTGAATACGGTTGTCCCAGTCACTGTTTGTCAGCTTGATGTACTGTGTAGATCATTCTGATAAGACAGTGGGGTGAACAGACCCACGTATTAAATGCTGACTCGAAAACAGTTGTAACTAATAAAAATGATTAATGTAAGTAATAAAAGACTCAAATCAATAGGAAACTGCTATTGTATAGCTTTGGAATTAAAAGGTAGTAATGTACTTAGTCAGAAGCAGTCTGAAGTAGGTTAAAAGGCATTTAATGCTATTTAAGGGGTTGGTGGGAATGCTGGGTGGCTTAAATGGAATTTGATTCCCTGGTAGGCCACCTAGTGTAGCCTTAGGCAAGCTTTAAAGTTCCAGAATGCCCGCAGAATAAGAGACTGTTAACCCATGACTTAGTACTCTATACCTGGAATTAGATATGGGCTTTTCATTTCAGAAGTGGTCAGCTTCCGAAATGAAACACAGGAGCCCAGCTGACATTTGGAACCAGAGGAATGAAATCAACCAATCCCTTACCTTGATCTGGGCTCTTGCAGGGCACAACTCCAATGAGGAAGAAGCCTCTGACACATCAAATTTCCTTCTCCCTGTCACTGGCCAATCAGAAGCTGTGCAGGGAAATGCATCATCCCACCTCCCTGTCAGATTGGCCAGCACCAGGGAGAAGGAAAGATGATGCATTGGAGGCTTCTTTCTTGTTGGAGTCACATGCCACACAAGTCCAGGGCAAAGTAAGGGATTGGTTGATTTCATTCCTCCAGTTCCAAATGTCAGCTGGGCTCCCGCATTTCATTTTGGAAGCTGACCACTTCCGAAATGAAAAGCCCATCTCTTCCTGGAATGCTTTGGAGGAAGAGGTTTGCAGAAGTTGGAACTGATTTGATGGCTTGTTATTGTTAGTGTGCATGGAACTATACATTGAGCCGCAACAAACTCAACGGGTCTTACTTCCAAGAAAGCATGCTTGATCTGTAACTGTGTCACTGAGGAAATATACACTCTCTTATAGGCCCATAATTTTTTCCAGTAGTCCACGGGGCTGCACCTGTGCTCATAAACCATGGATTCATAAATTTAACAGTTGGACTTAATCATGAGCCCTATGCATTTACGACTGTGGTTTATAGTGTTTGTATTTTCTATGCCCCCTTAGATATTTCATTTGTCTTTCTTTACAATAGGACTTAAATGCCTTTGTGAGGCTGAGGTTTCGAAGCATGGGAGCTCACATCATTAGCAGGAAAGCAGTCCATCAAAGTCAGCAGTACGAAGAGATGATCACTTACATCTTGTTTAACCCAGGGAAAGATGACAAAAAGTAAGGGAGAGGGATGGGAGAGAGGGTGGTAGGTTAATTTGTACAGGGAGACAGAAGGTTAATTAGAATAATTATATGCATTATAATAAAAGAGAGAAATGGATCTGTTGCAAGGCAATAACACAGAAACACACACATTTCAAAAGATGTGATGAGAAACTAGCAAGGTGTGTGGTTTTCTTCCTTTTATCCTTCCTTCTTTTTTTCCCTGGGAAGTCAGGGCACTGAAAAATGTATATTATTATCTACATCCAGCAAAGTGAGACCTTCTGGGAAAAGTCATCAAAGAATGATCATACCCCATTATTATGCCCTGGGAAGCATAATGGAGACCGTACTCAGAGGAATAGTTGAGCAAGCTGGGAGAAAGAGCTGTTACCCCTGTATTGTTAATCCAGCACCTTGGACAGCGCTGTTCCTCTTTCTATGAATTCAGGAAAGGAGGGAAAAAAGGGAAGATTTGAAGGCAGAGTTGAAGGCAGCAACAGTGCAGCTTCACTATTGTTGAGTCAGACAAGGAATGTCTGATCTCTTGCCCTCTTGGCTACAGTGTATTTGTAATCCCTCAACATAGGCGAGCTGTTTTATACTCATGGTGATTATCAGCACAGCAGGTTCAGTTCGATACAGAGACTTATTGCGATGCATTAACTGCAGACTTGAGCAAGGATATCACAACTTGGAAATACTGCCTTTAGAAACACCGGCTTCCCAGCCCAGTGAAGGCATTAAGTTTGAAAAGGCTTAGGGCTCAAAAGATGGCAATGTGTGGGCATGCAGTCAAAATGCACCCTCCACATGCCCACCACACCTGGAAACCACACCAGGCTCTGCATGTTCAACATGAAGGAATTACACAGGTTCATTTTATTTTATTTTATTTATTTTTACAACTTATATGCCGCCCACTACCCAAAGGTCTCTGGGCGGCTTACAATCAAAAGAATTAAAACAGTTAAAACATAGAATATCAATAATTAATTAAAACAATAATAAAAACCTTATACTAAAATCATTACACTAAAATTGGCATCAGAGGATCCACAATCAATATTGTGTCAATTAAAAAACTTCTGGAAGAGGAAGATTTTTACTTGGCGCCGAAATGTCATCAATGTTGGCACCCGTCGGATCTCACTCTGGAGGGCATTCCATAGCTTGGGGGCAGCTGCCAAGAAGGCCCTATGTCTATAAGCTATCCCTCTCACCTCCTTGAGGGATGGCTCTTTCAAGAGCCCCCTGGCTCGATCTTAATTGCCAGGTAGGTTTGTATGGAAGGAGGTGGTCATCTGAAGCAGGCATGACCAAACTTTGGCCCTCCAGATGTTTTGGACCAAAACTCCCACAGTCCTTTGCCATTGGAAATACAGGCTTGGAATTCTGGGAGTTGTGGTACAAAACATCAGGAGGGCCAAAGTTTGGACATGCCTGAGGGTATCTAACATGCTTCCATGATGGGTGTCCCGACTGCCCTGATAATCAAAGTGGCTGTAAGTCCTATACATACCTGTGTGAGGCCTGGGTGGGATAGGACTCACGGCAGCAGGTCTCATGCGAAGCCACTCCTCCTCCTTTAACACCCTTCAGCCAGAGAGAACAGGGACATGGTGGGATGTTTCCCTTTCTGAGCACTGTTCTTCCTGTGTGAAAAAGGAAAGGTTGTTAAGGACCGGGAAGCTGAGAGAGATAAGGGGGTGGGGTGGAGGAAGACAATGATCCCTTGTACTGGTTGAACTGAGAAGACACAGAAGAGCCAAGGAAGGATGAGATAGGTAAACTGACAGAAATTAGGAAAGGTGGGAAAGGATTCAAAGGTGGAGGGACCACCAAAGGAAGTGGGACAGGAGGAGGAGGAGGAGAAGAGAGGTAGGGAACAAGGAAAGCCTATTGAAGGAAAGGAGCCTAGCAAAGTAGTAGATGAGGTTGGTAAAGTAGATAGAAGAAAGGAAAAGGAAGTCCTACCTTCTGGATGGGAATCAAACTGGGTGGAGAATCCCTGAGCCCATAAATGGGAAAAACAAACCAACCCTGGATGACATCTTCACATCTCACTGTTTGAGGAAGTCACACAACACTCTGAGAGACTCTACTCATCCTGCTCATAATTTCTTCAAACTGTTGCCTTCTGGCAGAAGATACAGGACAATTAAAACTCAGACCACACGTCTTCTGAACAATTTTTATCCCAGAGCTATAATTGAACTTAATAATGAACTTAAGGATCACCAGCAGTGAGCACTTGGACAGTATTACCCAGCCTGCTGTGTAGATGCTTGTGTGTGTGTGTGTGTGTGTGTGTGTGTGTGTGTGTGTGTGTGTGTGTGTGTGTGTGTGTGTGTGTGTGTGTGTGTGTGTGTGTGTGTGTTTTGGTCTGGGGGGTTGGTGGGTGTGGGGAGTGTTCGGGGATTTTTTTAATGTGTGTGTAATGAGGGTATTTTTAATGTGTGTGAGAGTCTTCGGGCATTTGTGTGTGTGTCTCTGTGTGTGTTCAATCTGGTCTCTGGGTGTCTGAATTTCGTTGTATGTGTATACTGTGTATATACACACAATGACAATAAATAAATAATTATTATTAAATGATCCCTGGAGAGGAGGTGGAGAGAAAGATGAGAGAAAGATGACCTGAAATGCCTTTTGATTGGCATCAGAAGGGGGCTAGAGAGTGGGCTAGGGAAGTGAGAGAGGAAAGTGAATGTGTGTGAGAGAGAGATAAGGTGGAGAAGCAAGACTGGGATGGAGAGAAAAGAACCACCTGGGACCCTGATCCATTTGGGCCAAGAGCACCGGAGACCAGAGAGCCAAACCTGAGCCAAGGATACCTGCCCCTGCCATAAGAACCAGCACTGGCAGACTGGCAATTGACAGAGACCTGTGGCATTTGGAGCAATGCCATGGACATCCCATTATTCGTTCAATATAATTGTCTTGGCTCCATTGGCTGAGGAAGGGTTTTCTAACCGAAAGACTGATGTGCCTCACTTCTTGGATGTCGCAGAAATAAATGTTAACTGTTTGCAGTCTGGGACTGAGCCTCTAATGATGGATGTTAGAAGAGAAGCAGAGGAAGTAAAAGAAGGGAGGAAACGTGAACCCTCCCAGAGCCCTGTGAGGCTAAGGCGGTTACTTCATGTCCCGTTCATCCCTCCTTGCTGTCCTGCTTGGGACCGGTACAAAAAAACTAACAACCTTACTTCACGTCCATAGTGTGACAGCAAAAAGTGTGACAAGCCGTACCTGCCCCTGGGCTTGGGGAATTCTCTTGTCACAGTTAGTTCACGGTTCCTGTTCCGAGACAAGGGACTGTGTGGTAACAACTGTCATGCAACAACCAGTGTCCACCTAGTGGTCAGCAGCTGAAGTGGCATTCAACATTAGTTTCCCTATGGAAAACACCATGCAGTGCAAATGTTTATTAAAGAAAATAATGAAAATGATTTAGCATTGATGTGTAAATCCTGGAAGACCAGTAAATTGAAATATCAAAAAAGTTTTATTTACGATATTTTAAGAAAGGTTTAAGAAAGTAAGACAAATTCAGAATTTGTCACGGAACAAGACCGTGAAGTAACAGTTGTCACGAGACAAGTAACCACGTCCGTGGGTAAACAGAAACAGGGACTGAACAGGGACAAAACCACATGATCGCAAACAATGCTGTAACAGTACAAACATAATTGCAGAACAAGGTCGGACGTGAAGTAACCGCCTTAATGTCACAACAGGACCCGCGATGTAGGTTGATCTGCCTCATTCTTGGAGTGAATGTCCCAGAGTGTCCCGTTGCTAAGCAATCTGGGGGTTTCAGCAGGTGGGGTATCCTTGGACACATTAGGGACCTAGAAAAGATTTATAGAGGGAAGTGTCCCTTGCTTGCGTGTCCCCCCCAAAAATCTGGACAAGCTTGTTTGAGTCTGGAAATTGGAGGGAATTAGCTACTCAAAGCTAATTTGATTAGTGATTACTGTGTTATGTTAGATTAATTTTTAATCATGTTTATTTGGGATTACCACTCTAATTGCTTTAAGTGCATCTACTGCCTTTAAAAAATCCAAAACAAAGCTCCACAAGTACTCTACCTAAAATTAATTTCTGGCTTTGCTCACACAAAGATGGTAATGTTTCTTTTTGACTCTGCTCCGTGCTGGCTCAGGAATCTGTGCGTTCCAACCAAGGCAACAGAGGGATCTGGTTTGTATTTTTAATATTATCCTAAATGGAAACTGGACCTAGCTTCTTTGTCCCAGAATCCACTGCTTGTTGTAATCCAGTAACTACAATGCCTATCTGCAAGCAAATTGTTTTAACCAAATCCAGTGTTGTGCTAGCAAGAGGAATGCTGCACAGTGGCTGAATCCTGTCGGTGGAACCCCAAGTTGTTGACATTGCCACCCATTAATCTTTAATGTAAAGTTTTACAACCCCTCCATGATAGAACCTGCCATGTCCCACTTGCGTTCAGAATAAGTGGTATCTGGAGAAAATTGCTGTGATGGAACCAGGAGTGATATTTACCTGGTAACAACGAAAAGAGAATTGGAGGAGAGCCAGTCATGGATCCCCAGAGAGGATAAGAACGGTTGGTTAATAGCAGCTGGTGGAGAGAGAAACGAGTTGAGGAAGCAGCTGAGAAGGAGGTGGAGTTATCATGATAGATGTTGTTGTATAATATGAAAGTAATTAGAGAGTTTGTTTGTTTGTTTGTTTTTTTTTATACACTTATATACCACCATTCTTCCAGAAAGAACTCCGGGTAGTTTACAATGATCAAAGATTAAAACATTAAGTACTAAAATAAACAAATAAACAGATTATTAAACAAGCTAAAGCTAACCAGCAAGGGCAACATAAAAAAATAACCCAGGACAGAAACAACAAACAACAAACCAAACAAAAACAGTCACATTAGTGGTCATCATATGCCTGTTTAAAGAGCAAGGTCTTAATTGCTCTCTTAAAAGCAGGCTGGGACTGTGCCAGTTGTATCTCACTGGGTAGTTTGTTCCATAAAGTAGGGGCAACCACTGACAAGGCCTGATTTTGAGTGATCGTTTTCCAGGGCCCACTAAAAGTGGCTGCCTGAAGCGACAACGACTGAGATGCTCTGGTGGACCAAGCTGCAGCTGACCTTAGGAGATTCGCTCCATTAAATATTCAAGTCCCAGGCCATGGAGGTTTTTGTAAGTCAAAACCAATACCTTGAACCTTACTTGGGAGGCAACTGGTAACCAATGCAAGTGGGCCAAAATTGGGGTGATGTGGTCATACCTGCCTGCACAAACCACCAATCTGGCAACCACATTTTGCACCCGTTGTCATCTCCGAAAAAGGATTACAGGAAGCCCCACATAAAGAGTGCTGCACTAATCAATCCCTGAGATCACCAGTTGCCAGAAGAGTTTTGTAATCTGAAAGTTCAAGTATTATGCATTTTTTTAAAAATTAACTTATATTTTTGGTTCATTTTAAACTGTTTGGTTCTGATAATAGGGGGTGTTGGTGGCTTAAGGTTAACCCTAGGAAGAGAACTGGCAAGGTAAAAAAGAGAGTGATTAGCCAAGCAGGGCTGGTCACAGTTGTATCATGTGATTCCGTTGATTGTTGCCTTTGTCTCAGTGTTTGAACTCCATCGGCTATGGTGGATTTGTTCATATTGCCTTTACAGATCTTAGAGATGGAGATAAATCTGATAAAATCAACACATCAACACTGAAAAATTAGAGAAAAGCTATTCCTTTATCTAACATCTGAAAAGTAACACTTGAGATATAATTGTACATATCTGAATTGTGTTCAGGAATACAGCGAGCACCTTGGTGATTGACCGGATGTTTGAAAGGAGCTGCACCCAGAAACAACTCATGCTTAAACATGATGTTTGAAGCTTTGATTCCTTTACTGCTGGGCACATTCTTTTCTATTCCATTTTCTCTCTTTCTGTTCCATTAATGTGGGCTGTCGGTCTGGGAACAGTTAATTGCATGGGGAAATATGAAATTGAGAACATTTAGTCCTTAGCAGTGCCTAGTAGGAGACTGCCGGGACACACAGGAGAGGCTAAGACGAGGATGCATTGCAATGATGTTCAAGTCCAGCTTTGCAACAAAAAGGCTGGACTTGCACAACACTGCTTTGTAGCCAATCTTTGCTTTCACAGAGAGCAGGACCTCCATCACCATGGTTGAGAGTCCATGCCCCCCCCCTCACAGCAACCCACAGTCCATCCTTGGAAGCTTCCATGGGAACATGAAACAAGCAATCATCTGTATTCCTTGGACAAAAATATCAGTGGCATTTATTTCAATAGTATTTTTTAAAAAATCCAATAGTATTTAAAAAATAATAATTGTAGATGGCGCCAGATACATGGGAAATCATGCGAATTTAGGGGGGCTTCCCTCGAGATCTGTCCATCGAATTTTCTTGGCAGGGATACTGGAGTGGCAGGCCAAGTTCCTACCACAGTTACATAAAGAAATTAGTCCTGAATGTTCACTGGAAGGACAGATTTTGAAGCTGACGCTCCAGTACTTTGGCCACCCCATGAGGAGAGAGGACTCCTTGGGAAAATCCCTGATGTTGGGAAAGATTGACGGCAAAAGAAAAAGAGGGCAGTGGAGAATGAGATGGTTGGATGGTGTTATCGATGCAACCAACATAGATTTGACCAAACTCCAGGAGGCAATGGAAGACAGGAAGGCCTGGTGAGCTCTGGTCCATGGGGGTCATGAAGAGTTGGACACGACTGAACGGTTGAACAACAACCCTAGAGATACTCTTCCCCCCCCCCCACTGAGTCACTGTCTTCCCGTTAAACCTAGGATGAGAATATTGTATTAACGGAGCATCCTTCCCAAACTGGAGGATGCTGCAGGATGGACCAGGTGTTGTTCTCTCCCTCCCACCTTTTTTCAAATTAGCAGTAAACTCTTAGAATAGCTGCCAAAACTATCAAAATTCCAGAATCCATATTGGTTTGCTACATAAATCACCTCTTCAAGTAGGGAGATAGGAAATATTTCATCCTGCACATCTCACTTTTGTGAATTGGATGTTACTTCCCTGCTGATTCAAAATTCAGAATTGCACCCTGGAAGACTCTATAAACATCAATGGACTTTGATTAATTTGCCTGGCTTAATTAGTCATTTGCAGCTTTGCAGTTCTATCAATATAGTAACACAGTAGCATTCGTTTCTGTGACTGCAATTCCAATTAGTTAAATATGCAAATAGCCAAGCCACAAATAACCATTTGTACAACGATAAATAAAAATTGTCAGTAGCTGCAGGCATGTAAGAAAACAGGCTCTTGAAACCTTAGGTGTTTGACAAAGTGAACACACCTTCCGCTCAGCCCATATGCGTGCCAACAGTGTGTGTAATCAGTAGTTACACAATACTTACTCACACCCTATGACAATACACTGTTACCTGTAGGAATCCATATTGGGAGTCATTCGTTCTCATGGTAAAAAATGCTTTCAAAGCACAGGTTCCCAACCTGTGGGTTGAGACTCCTGGGGAGGCCACAACATGTTTTCTGGGTGTTTGCTGCCAATTTTTGGAGGAAGGTGACACATCATCCTCATAAGAACATAAGAACATGAGAGCCATACTGGATCAGGCCAAAGGCCCATCTTGTCCAGCTTCCTGTATCTCACAGTGGCCCCACCAGATGTGTCTGGGAGCGCACGAGACTAGATATCTGACTCCTAATAACACTCCCCTTGAAGTACCCTGGTTTTAAGCCTGAAGATTGCACATCTCCATCATGGTTTGTAACCTGGGATGGACTTTTCCTCCAGGAATCTGTCCAATCCCCTTTCGAAGGCATCCAGGCCAGATGGTGGGAGTTGGCCAGATGGTGGGGGCTCCACAGACTAACAATGTGCTCAGTGAAATAATATTTTCTTTTGTCTGTTCTTATTCTCCCAGCCCTCAATTTGAGTGGATGTCCCCTAGTTCAGGTATTTTGTGAGAGGGAGAAGAGTGTCTCTCTGTCCACTTTACTCATGCCCTGCATTATTTTGTACATCTCAGTGATATCCCCCCTCAGGCGCCTTTTTCCAGACTAAAGAGCCCCAAATGTTTTAGCCTTTCCTCATAAGGGAGGTGCCCAAGCCCAGTAATCATTTTTAGTCGCTCTCTTCTGCACCTTTTCCAGTTCCACTATGTCTTTCTTGAGATGCGGTGACCATAATTGTACACAATACTCCAGGTGTGGTCTTTTTGTATAATGGCATTATAATGTTGGCTATTTTATTTTCAATCCCCTTTTTGATAATCCCTAGCATGGAATTGGCTTTCTTCACCGCTGCCACACATTGGGTAGACATCTTCATCGAGCTGTCCACCAACACACCAAGATCTCTTTCCTGATCCGTCATGGATAGCTCAGAGCCCATGAGTTGATAAAGTTTTTATTTTTTGCCCCAATATGCATTACTTTACATTTGGCTACATTGAAACGTATTTGCCATTTTGCAGCCCATTCCCCCTTTTTGGAGAGATCCTTCTGGAGCTCTTCACAATCTTGGTTTTTACCACACAGAAAAGTCTCGTGTCATCTGTAAACATGGCCACATCAATGCTTATCCCTGTCTCCAGGTCATTTATGAACAGATTAAAAAGCACCGGTTCCAGGACAGATCCCTGGGGCACACCACTTTTCACTTCTCTCCATTGTGAAAATTGCCCATTGACATCTACTCTCCTCAGCTCCCTTCTGCATATACCCTGCCACCTCCCTCACTTGTAACCTCCCAAGTTAAGCTCTCTTTACTCCCCATTGTGGGGCTTCTTGATGCCTGTGGTGGTGGTGGTGGTGGTGCATTCTCTGATGGTGGCAGTAGCTCCCCCTCAGCTTAGCTGGCTCAGGCAGGCAGGGGACCTGGATGGGGTGAAGCAGGACATGGGACCTGTCCACATCTCCTGTGAGCCAGGTCAGATTGAGAAGGGTGGGGGACCCTGTCAGGGCAGGGGTGGGAGTGGTAGAAAATGATGGTGGTGGAGGTAAGGGCTGCTTCCAAAGTGATTCCTCCCCTCTGAAGGATGAAAAGGGTGAAAGTTTGCTTCCTGAGGGAAAGCTTGCCCCCCGAAGTAAGAAAAAAACAACAATTTTAACTTACCTCTCAGAGTCCATTAAGGGACTGTCAGGGTGTTTGTCTCAGTGGCTTGGGCAAAAAATATTGAAGCTGATTGACCAAGAACCGCAGCTGGTTGACGTGAGATCAGGAAGAACCACAACCATATTAAATATTAGGTTAGAATGATTTAATTATTAGATTTTTATACTGCACTATCTAGCACGAACCTTGGGAAGTTTACAAGAGTTAATACAGATAACAACAAAAAGAAAATATACAGAAATATAAAATTTTTACAAATATTTTGAGAGAAATTTGAAGAGTCAAATAGAATTAAGACCAGAAATGTATTTATTAAATATGATAAGAGGAAAATCAAGAGACTAGACTATGTTTATATATTTTAGTTGCAGCTAGGAATCAAATAGCAAGAGAATGGAAAATGAAGAACTGTCGGTTGATGACTGATTAATAAAACTACAAGAATATATTTTATGGGACAAACTAACAAAATCATTAAAGGGAAAGTCTGTAACAGAATTTGAAAATCAGTGGGGTGATATAAAGAAGTACTTAGAAGATGAGGAAAAGAAATTAACATCTGAAATTGATAGATTGCTATATAATGGTAGTACAATAAGTACTGTATAAGAATTACTCTCTATTATGTACTATATGTACTATACACTATATGTATCATATAGTGATTTATTTGTTTTATTAGAAAAGAATTGTAAATGTTAGGAATGTAAAAAAAGACTAAGCAAAGGTATTATATGAGTGAAGAAAATAACAAATGAAAATTAATACAAAGGAAGATAAACAGAAGCAAATATTGCCCTGAAAACAGGAAATAGATTGAACTGTTATATGTGGTAAAATATTGATTTTTCTTTTTTCAAATTAATCAATAAATTTATTATTTTTTTTACAAAATTATGTAATAAACTTAATAAGCCAAACCACCAGACAACAACCAATTAACACATAGTAAAAATGCAATTCATTCATTAACAAAATGTAAAAATGTATATATAACAACCAAAAAACCCAAAAAGACTAAATAGACATGAACAAAAAGACCAAATAGACACAAACAAGAGGTGGAGAGAAAGAAGTTTCCAGACATTGTATATAATTTGTTGATGTTAAAATCCCAGAAAAGCTAACCTATTAAGCTATGTTTTAAATTGATGCTTAAAAATTTGGAGTGAGGGAGCTAGGCATATCTCAAGAGGAAGTTTGTTCTGCAAGTGAAGGGTGTTCGTTGTTGATGCTTTTTGGGGCTCCTTTTGGGTCAACCCGCTCAGATGGCCAGCCTGGGAGGAAGGAGTGGTCTGGACAGTTCTCTGTGGGAGAAGCCACTCTGACTGAAAACAAGAATTAGATTCTGTAAAATCTATTTTAATGTGTTTTCTTTCCCCCATTAAAAATGCATTTTGATGCAAATATGGCAGGGGGGGGTACAGGTGACTTGGCTGTTATAAAATGGGGTTGCAATTTGAAAAAGTTTAGGACAAAGTGCCCCAAAATCACATATTTCAGCCTGCCTGAGCAATCCAACGAAGCAATGGACTAATGAAGAAGACATGACCATTTCACAATCCTTACACACCCTTGTTTTTCAGCAGCAAAGGAGGTACTTTGCAGATTTAAAAAGATGAGCAAAGGCAGCAAAAAAAAAAAAAGCCCTCACAGAAGCTGCTGGCCTCATAAGAAAGATCATTTGTCTGTTCAGGCTAGAATTCTTTGAACCTGTTGACCATAACTCCCAGATTCTTTGAGTTGTCATCCCCCAAAACAATTTTTGCAACCTCTAATATTATTTACACTGACTGGGCTGGCAATATCTCCCCAGGGGCACATTACTGTGAGGCCCTGCAAACTGTTCTATTATCTTACTAGGGGAAAAACAGATAAGTCTATTTCTAACCTTAGCCAGCTTCTCATGTGTTCATTTTTGAGTTTGTACCATCCCTTCCCCACATCAATCTGTGTAGCTTTTATTTTAAAGCATGGGCACCGAAACAGAAATCCATGTTGTTTTTTTATGTTCTAAAACAAAGTATTTATTTTTGTGCACATTGGCTGAAATCGTGTTCCTAACTGAGGAAAGCCACAACCGGAATCATTTCCTTTTATCTAAAATATTTTATTGCAATTTTCTCTTACAAAGCAAGGATCCAAGGTGGCTTACATCATTAAAAGACAATATTGAAACTGAAAACAGCATACAGATAATATTAAAGCTAAAAACAAATACACTACAAAGGATTGAGCCATACTGCACTAAAAAAAAAAAAACAGCAAGCAAAACCAACACTAAAATGTATTAAGAGCAGTAAGGCACAACCGTCTTTTTTTTTAAAAAAAAAATCTCTCAGGCAGCCAGTTATTGAGGGAAAGCTTGCCTGAAGAGAACTATCTTCATCTGCTTGTAGGATAGCAAAGATGGGGCCAGAACACAAAAGTTGCAAAGCTGCATTTTTCTTGGGGAATCCAACTCCATCCTTTCAAGACTGGGTCCTTTCCCCCTCATCTGCTTCTTCTCACTTTTTGTGCTGGTCTATTCAAACTTCAGCATACACCAGTGACCTCAGATCTGTGGCTTCTGGACCTCAGACACATGCAACTTCCAGATATCATCAGAGATTAATCAAACCTCCATGTTCCAAGGTGCTATACTAGAGATGGGCACAAAATGAGCAATTTTTTGTTTTCGTTTTCATTTTTTCATTTCGTTACACAACGAAAATGAAATGAATTTTTTTAAAAAACAAAATGAAAACAAAAATGAAACAACCAAATTTGCCGTGTTTTTCGTTTTTGTTGCAGCAGATGCATTGAATTAAAAAGAATGCTAACGAAACAGCAATTTTTCGTTTTCATTTTCATTTTTTCATTTCGTTACCTAACGAAACGAAAATAATTTTTTTGCAAAAAAGTCACGAAAACGAAAACGAACCAAAACGGACCCCTAAACAACCAAACGACAAACGAAACACCATTTTTTTGAGTCGTGCCCATCTCTATGCTATACCTCTAAATTCCAAGTCATGGGGGAAAACAATAAAGGAGGCTTTAGGCCTTGCTTGGGAGCACCAAGAGTTCTCAAAGGTGAGCAAAGTGCAGTCTACAGGCCCCTCATGCCTCCTCATGCCTCCTGACACAATTTCCTGCATGGTCTTTAAAAGCCCTTCTTGGCTCTCTAAAGGCTGTGTGCAATACTTGTGCATATATTTAAAAAACCCTTTAGCATCCTTTTAGGGAAGGAGGAGGCATGGGAAGGAGAACAGCCCCCCCCAATTAAGGGAGTGGCCATATGTACTGCACAGACTTCTGGAAGTTTCCCATCTCTGTCCGATCTAGAAAAAAATACAGTTGATGCGACGGATGTTTCCTCTGACCCAGACATGTTTTTCTTATGTTCTTGCACAGACAGGTTTTCCAGCAACACGTCTTGGCTTTTCACCATTGAATTCTTAAGACATTTTAAAATACTCTGCTTTCAGGTCTGGAGAAAGGAATTGTGAGTAAAGCGACAGCCTATTTACTTGCCAATGTTTTACTGTTACCGCTTAGCTATTCATCTCTGTTCACAGCGAAAGCCAGAGTTCAGCCTGGGCAGTAAACTTTTCTCCGTATTTACACCTTCGACTTTTATTGAAATCCTCTCTCATCCTGGATGCAGTACTTGGAGGGAATTGGAAGAAATTGCTTTGCAGCACTGCTTGGACAACCTAGAAACGAAGGTGGAGTGGGATTGGGGAAATGACCCAAAGGCGTGTTTGTTTCTCAAGGCCATAGCACATGGGGCTGAGCATCAGATTTGAAATAATTAGTTCTCTTTAAACATACCATTTCCCATTCCCAAGAGTCATAGTCTGTCATGCATAGGAAGGTGCAGGGTGTGTGTTACATGAGGCTTAAGAAGGAGCAGTGTAATATATAAGCTATGGACAAAAAAGAAAAAAAGAAAAAAGGTCAACCTAGATAAGAAGCCCCTGAATGGGCTTTGTGACCTCAGACCATTTAAATTGAGCAGTGATGCTGGGATGGATGCTGAGCAAGGGCAAAACAAGCTGCAAAGTGGAAAACAGGCAAGTGTGTGAAAGTGAAATTGAGTCATTGTTCTTTACTTTATGTTATTCCTCATAGAAAGTGCCATTTAATTATTTAGCAAGATGTAAACAGAGGAGCTGTCTTTACCCATGGAACATCTCTACCCAAAGAGAACTCTTGGAAAACTAGGGTCCTATATAATTGCATGAGGATGCTCCCTGGCTACAGAAGAAGTTTTCTTTTAAAGATTTGGGCCCATACTCAAGGAGAACAAGGATCCAGGAGTGACACTAGAACTCATGGGTTTACTTTAACCCAGTAGGTTCACAAATGTTTTTAACTCATGGCTCCCTTGTTCTACTGGCTAATACAATTTTTGGTTATGGAGAGATTTATTTATTTATTTATTTATTTATTTATTTATTTATTTATTATTTGTTTCATTTCTATACTGCCCATCTTCCAGGCGGAACTCTGGGTGGTTTACAACAAGTTAAAAACAACTGAATATAAAGGAAAGGATGGAAGAACTGCATGCTGAGTTTGCTTCGTTGGATTCTTTGGTGCCCCTGGCTGGGTTTGGAGGCATACTGGGATGCCAGAGCACACAGTTTGAGAACCACTGCTTTAACCCTTTTCTAGAGCATCTGAATAGGGCTCAAGATAACATAAGAAAAGCCCTGCTGCATTACTGTTGGGGAACTTTGTTGGATTGGTTGTTGCAGATGATTTTTAGTTGCTCTGAGAGAGACACCTCTTGTGTTACTATATGAAAAGAAACTATTTATTTAACTAGAAGGGAAGGATACATGGGAGGTTTTCTAACAATAACTATTCTAACAGCCATCTTGCTAGGCTAGGAACATGCTTCTCTTCTCTAAGAATACAAGGCACACACACTAACAAGACTTTTAGGAGAACATTCCAGGTGGTGTGATCTCAACAACCAATTGGCTTTGCTCTTCACATTAAATCCAGCCCATAATACTCTACATTCACATTAACCCTGTAATGGCTGAAATGTAAATCTTGCTAAATCTTGCAACAATTACCCACATATCTAGTCTAGATTTCTGATTTCAGTGGTAACTAAAAAGTGGCTTCCAGGAAGCTTACAAACTGGATATGAAGACAAAGGACTGTCTCAATTGTTTTCCTCTAAGTCAGGGGCTTTTAGGATGGTGATGTATGCTGCATGGTAGCCCAGGACACATAGAAGGTCACCGGCAAAAATCTGCTAGAAGCTGTTTGGAGATGAAAAGATGTTGCCATTGTCTAGTTGTCACTTCCACTTGCTTGACGACCTACCACAATGTTCTGATGAACTTCCAACCACAAACTTGTCAGACCTCTGTAGAAATAATCATGATGGAAAGAGACACTCTAGGGTCTTCTCTGAGTTCTTGTAAGGTGATGGACATGTTATGAAAGCCACCAGGCTACACAAATAGAGAGGACAGAATGAGTCCTGAAGAGCAGAAAACTCTCCATCTTCCTTTCATTAAAAGAGGCATTGCTGGAAACATGCATGGTGGGGTATCAGATGGGTCACTCATCACACCCTGTTTTTGAGGTCTGACAGTTTTGTCCCAACAAGTCAACTTTGGCACTTTGGAGAATGATTCAGAGAAGGTGGTAGGGAGAGGAAACTCATATAATTTTTACATTTTCAAATATTTGAGTGGGCAACATTTGTAGGTTTGATGGAGGAAAAAGAAGAGGGACATTATGATGCCCAGCTGCAGCATGAAATCTCTGTAGCATGAAATCTGATTATTCTTATCTCCTCCCAGCTAGTAAGCTAATTAGTTGGAGATTCATTAGTTAATGCTTGCAGCAAGCTTTAACAGGGCAGTAATATAATAATAACAATAGAAACAGGCATCTCAAATTCCAACTCAAGTTAAAATGATATACCCTAACCTGGAGAACTGTGTTCTTGAGTGTCATGCCAGACTGGCTGAGAGCAGAAATGTGGGTAAATAAATAATAAACATCATTAACTGTCATTAAAATGTCTAACCCATTTGAGGGACCTATCCATTATGATTGCCTCTAGCTTCTGCAGATGACCTCCTTTGGGAGGCAGTTTCATAGTTTGCTTTTGTTGTATTTTATTTGTTCTGTACTTTCATTCTAACCTTTGAAAAATTACTGAGTGATTGTTTCTCCTTTTTATAAGGTGGTATTAAAACTGACTGGAATCCCAGGAGAGGTCCAAAATTCTTTAGCAGCTGTGTTCAGTCACTGAACACACACTAAATTCAAATATACAACTCTGCTTCTGGAAAGGAAAATATTTTCTGAGCCCATGGAGACAATACTAAGAGTAGATGGGCATCAACCAGAAAGCCACTGGTTCATGATAGTTACACTTGAACCATGAACTGTCACAAACCCCCTGAAAAACAAACTATGAAATGAGAACCACAACCTTGAGGTTGCAAGACTGGAACAGTGGAGCAGAGCTGTTGGTGACATGACATTTTGAAGCTCACTAATACATAGGGTCACCATAAGTGAGAAGTTGCTTGATGGCATATGACAGCAACTAAACCAGACTTAGGCGAATTGTAGATAATGTTGTAGATTTGATTAAACATCTATAGTTGTTCAGCAGAAGGGTAAAGAGGTACAGAGCAGAATTAATTACCAGTCTCTCCAGAGAGGACCCCTCATCAACTGGCACTTACAGTCATTGGTAAGAGAACAAATAGAATGGTTTCACTCACACACAGTTGAATGGTTCAAGCAACATACTGTATAAAAACGACTGCTTACAATAATAGGCCTCAACAGACTTACAACCTGCTTCCAGCAGGCTCCTGCAGATTACATTCATATAACTGCCGGTAGACTAAAAAGAAGAGAAAAAGTGTTGTGGCTGTCTTTCAAATCAGAGGAAAGGAAGGAACAATTGGTTACTGCTGGATTGATAGGCAGGTAGCCCAGTTGAGAAAGGTCCCTCCCAGCCAGACCTCCTAAAGGCAGCATACGAGGCTGATACAACTCCACCAGACAACTATCTTGAATCATATCCATCTTAATGTGACAACTCTTGTTCCAGTGGATCTATAGCCAGCTCTTTCCTCTGCCCCAACTATATGAACTCCAGAATATGGTATTTTATTCATCAGAGGCATTCATTGCTGTCGTCTATCCTCCAATGGTACTCCTGTAGCATTAACATGCTTGCCTCTGGCCCTTCCACAGGCTATTGACAAACACCGCTTCTGATTTTCCTCTTTCGCTGCCACCAACTTGCTTTGCTAGTAAATTAAAGCCTTCAGACTTTATTGATTACAAAATAGAATCAAAATCATTAATGGTAATGTTTTGGAGTATAATCAAAAATAAGTATATGGTTCAAACCTGCTTACGTTTGAGCACTAATAAAGCTGAATATATGCACACCCAGTTTCTAAATTTACAAACTCTAAACCCTTAGTTTTCTTCACAGACACTCTAAAAATCCTATCTCTTCTTTAGCCCCATCTATCTTTCTCATAGATGGTGCCAGACCCTATCTAAATTTCTCAAACTTTGTCAGATTCCCTTTCTCCAAGTGTAGGTCTTTCAGTAGGTCCCTATCTAACCCTATCTGACCTTTAGCCCTATCTGACTAAAACAGTGCTGAGCAGTGCCTTAAATCCCATTAGGCCACTCCCCAGATTCTCTCATTGGTTTACAAACCCACCAATCAGCACAGACACCTCTCATACATTATTCACTATAACAGGTAAATGTCACACTCCTTCTCATTGAAGATGAAGGAAGGCATCCAACAGGCTATCCTAATCCATTTCTGCTATGGGCCCTGAAGAGCAAGGACAATGTTCCACTTTAGTTTTCTTTCTTTCTTTCTTTCTTTCTTTCTCTCTTTCTTTCTTTCTTTCTTTCTTTCTTTCTTTCTTTCTTTCTTTCTTTCTTTCTGCAAGGAAGCAAGCAAGCAAGCAACCAAAAATTAAATTCTCATTTTAATATAACTGGGTGCCATGTCATGGTTGAGTCCCTGGAATCCCAAGGTGGGGCTGGCAAAGCAGTTCTCTTGATCCATAGAGATAATGAGTGGATTTTTATAACATTGAGCAACATGGACCAGTGGTCTGGTTCCCTAAGATCATTTTCAATGACTGCTATGTAACAGAAGACCTGGCATCAGATCTGGGTTTTGAAATAAGTTGTGATATGTGAGCAAGCAGCCTAAATCTTCCAACTAACCAAGTCATCAGGTGCCCAAAAATCTGTGATTCCTTGCCAAAAGCCAAAAGGATGGGTCAGAAAACTCTCCAGTGCCTCGGTAGTACAAGGCATATGGCGTAAAGCTGCTCCCTTTAAGCTAAGTTCACTCTAATCTGAATACAGGAGGACGTGGAATCTCATCAGGTCTTGGAGGAGCCCATGGTACTTGAGCGTACCATATAGTCTTGCGCTTGCCTATCTGGTAGGATCTTGTGGTCAGTTCCTCAGCGATCTGCTTCTTGAGCTAATGGAAAGACTATGAGAATATTGGGTCAGCCCCAAAATTTGAGACAAAGAAAGAGAAGGGCTGCGAGTAAGAGGTTTGGATCTTAGAAAGAGCAGGAGAGCTGAAGAGGCTGAAACTGCGCTTGCCTTTGCCAACTTGATTGAGATATAATTTTTATATATGTTGGTGAGTTGAATCTAGGTAATGAATTCCTAAGTGGTTTACAATTGTATTGATATTTTATTTTAGGCTTTTGAAGATTCTCTTGTGTTATGGATACCCAACCTAATTGAAGAAGATATCTTGATTTTTTTAAGAAAACTGATGTTGAAGACAAATGGATGCTTGAACTTTACAAATTCTCCCTGCACCTTCAGCATTGGTGCTGTGGCCAAGCACACGTTGTAGCACCTTATTGCCTTTATAATAATGGCTTGTGTTGTCTGTTGTATGAATGCAAATATGAAGTGACAAGTTTCGTGAAACTGTGTTTGCAAGGTCATCAATACGAAGCAACCCCCCCTTCTTCTTCTTCAAGTGCCATGTCCTTGTAGAACCTTGGCAATCAGTAGCCTGAACTGGTTCCTATCTAAAGCTCAAGTGTGGACCATTGGCTTAAATTCTTAAGACAGAATGTTCTTCTATGCCCTGGGCCATGTTTCCCGTCTATTTTTCCTTGAAGGATAACTTGCAGCAGATGGTATTTCCTATTGTGCATTCTGTCAGCAGATTTAAGGGGGCAACAAATAATAATAATAATATATACTTGTGTTTGACACAAAGCAGTGCAGCAGTAACGTAGATAAAATGTTAGTATTGATATAAAGGGTTTGCAGAGTTAGTCTATCAGAAAGACAATGACAATGAATAGAGTAAAAACTCATATATTCATATATACATCAAAATATACACAGCATAACAACCAAGCATTATATACAATATAGCAAACAGACAAACAGAGCGTGGGGTAAACTGTTTTTACCATAACAGTCCCCAGTTACAAATGACAAGCTAGTGTCTTTTATACATATTCAGCACTCATAAGATCTGATGCAATCACTAATTAACAATCTGATCCAATCTGATCTAACCATTACAAATCATGATGTTACAATCAGTTCCACCTGCACTTCATCACTTAACATGCCTGTGATTACTAGTCTCTAACACTTGTGGATTAACATCATGACACTGCAGAATCTAACTGCCTCCATTTTACAACTCACTTTACACATTCTGTTAAATATACATAACATATGTTTTGTCAACTTTTACATATCTTGACACCCCTCCTATATTTAACAGATTTCAACTCCTAGCCTTTTCTTAAAACATACATGGTTATCTTTACACAAAGGCTTTGCAAATATGTCAGCATAATTATCAACACTTGTACAATATTCCAATACAATCAAATGTTGTTCTATGCAGTCTTTCACATTCTGGTAACGGATCCCAATGTGCTTGCTTCTGGATCCGACTTTCTGATTCTGTGTTAATTGGATACACGAAAAAGAATCATTATATACTTTGACTGGTAGTTTTACATTTACATTCACATCCTTTAACAACTGTACTACCCAGGTCAACTCACAACACAAATCACTCACAGCCCCATACTCAGCTTCTGTAGAAGAACACGAAATGTACCTTTGTCTTCGGGCTTTCCAGATAATTAGTGAGTTACTTAACAATATGACATATCCAGACATTGACCTCCTTTCTGGACTTGAACCCCAGTCAGCATCTGCATAGCTAATTAAATCAAGATTATCACATATGGATATCTTCAACTTTTCATGCATTGTTCCTTTAAGATATTTCAAAACATGCTTTATACCTTTCCAAATGCTTCATCAACAAATACTATCAATATCAAAAAACCTTTTGTTTACAATCAACCTATTTCACTTGCAAAATGTCCTTTGCTCTTTTTGGCGCCATCCACTGGTGCATCCACTTGCCGTTCCTTCAGAGACATATGCTCTTTGTCCATGGCCCATCATCCACTGCTTCCTTTCTTCTCCAGGCATCAGCAGCACATCTTCAAAATTCTGTGGCTCATGGAATACATTATTCACAACAAACCTTTCAGGTGGCACTCCTTTATTGAATCTTGTAGATTTTCTGAGCAACACTGGCTCCTCATCTTTCACTTTTTCATCATGAAATGATGTAGACTCCCCTCCATCACTGGCAATCTCATCTTTCACTTTTCCATCATGTAATGCTGTAAACTCCCCTCCATCACTGGCAACCTCTTCAACCTCAGTGTGGGGACAAATGCTTGGCAAAAATACTTCATTATTAGCATGTAGAGCTTCCCAATTACTCTGTTCACAAAATGTTGCTGACCTGCTTATATAAACATTTCCATGACTGTCACAAAAACGCCAGGATTTTGCTGCAGGCTGAACACCAATAAACATAAGCTTTCTTGACTTTGGACCATTTTTGTGTCTATACCTCTTTGGAATTAATACCTCTGCTTCAGAGCCAAATAAATGGAGATATTTGATTGAAGCTTTCTTTCCATGCATTAGAGTATATGGAACTTCATTCACAGCTGAACTCCACACTCTATTAGACACATAATTTGCATATTTCATTGCCTCAGCCCAGTAACCTTTGGGAAGTTTTGCATCTGCCAACATTGCATTCATGATATTCTGAAGAATCCCATTCTTCCTCTCAGCTAATCCATGCTCAGCAGAAGCAGAAGGGTTTATCAATCTATGTTTCACCCCTTTCTTTTCTAAATATTCAACAAACTGCTTTGCTAAAAATTCACCTCCTCTGTCACTTTGTACAGCTAAAATTTTCTGCTTGTACTGTCTTTCTGCCATCTGAAACCATTTTCTAAATACAGCACTCACTTCACTTTTGTGCTTTATTATGTAAACCCAAGAATAACGTGAATAATCATCTGTTATCACAAGACAAAACCTGGCACCACCAAATGAATTAGCCATGGGTCCAATCACATCAATATGTACCAACTGTAGTGGTTGATGTGACTTTCTCAAACTCTTTTTTGATATGGGTGCAGACTTCACCTTTGTGCCTTTACAAACATGGCAATCTAAAAATTTTTTACAGCTTTGCACAGACCCATGTTCCACATGTTGCAGAGTTTTCCTAATGTTTTCAAAACTTAGGTGCCCTAATCTTCTATGCATCAAATGTATACATTTGTCATGTAGAGGCTTATTTTCAACCATATTCAAAACTTTCTCAGAAGTGCTTATCATAAACAAACTGTTTTGGAGCCTTCCAGTTGCTATTGTTGTTCCATTTTTTACAATCTTGCAACTATTCTCACTAAACTGTACTTGATAACCTTGTTTTACAAGCATAGGCACACTCAATAAATTATTCTTTAAACACGGTATATACAGGACCTTATCAAATACACATTTTAGAGGTTTGAAAAATATATTACCTTCACCACAGACTTTTGCCTGAGTCCCGTCTGCCAAGGTTACATTTCTACAATTAAACAAAGTTAGTTTCTCAAACAAACATTTCTTGTTTACACAATGAATACTGGCTCCTGAATCTACAATAAATAATTCCTGTCTTGAGCCCTTTTGTTCCTTATCATTAATTACAGACAGCTGTTGACCTTCACTCTTCCAGCTTGTGCCGGCAACTCTATTTTGCTTTTGCCGCTTGTTTACCTTATCACAGTAACGAAAAACATGTTGGTTACTCCCACAATTATAGCATCTTCTAATTACTTGTATTGTTTCTCCAGACACTTGAGCAGGCTTATTATTTACTTTAGAATCATTCCTCCTTGATTCTTCCTGCTGGAGTCTTGACTGTATATATGATATAGACAATTCATCACTCTTCATAGCTTCTAATCCCATTACTAAATTGTCATATGACTCATCCAAACTTGATAATATAACAAGACATTTATACTCCTCTTCATGATTTATGCCCACCTCAGACAATTGCTGAAATATACTATTTACTTTCCTTATATAATCAGAAATAGTTTCACCTGGGCTTTGCCTTGACCGGAACAGTTTTTTCATTAGAGATACCTTACTTCCAGCTGTTTCTCTTATGTGAGCTGCTCTGAGAAACGACCAAGCCTCATGAGCTGTTTTTGCTTCCTTCACATAAACGAACTGCGTTTCTTCCAAGGATAACATTATAATTGCCAATGCCTTCTCATCCTTCTTCAAATCTTCCTCATCAGCTTCCTCATCAAGCTGCTTATCTACATACTGATAGAGCTCATGGAAGATCAAGAAATGCTTCATTTGCAGACACCAATTAAGGTAATTACTGTCAGAGAGCTTTACAAGAGGCATTGAATTTAGATTTATACTTGCCATTCTCGCTGATATGTGCCGGCTCCTTATCTGCCGTTATCTGCAACACTTTTTTCAGCTTTTTTCTCGGCAAATATTTCCTCAGCCTCCTCAGCTTTCATTTTAAATCACACTCTGTTTTGCTTGGCTTGTCCTTATCAGCTGCTTTTCTCCTCTGTTCTCATTCCAAGCCTCTGAGAAAAATCCTTTGCAGCTCTGCTTTGTCTCCGTTCCAACTTCAATCTGTTTCCTCTGCAAAAACACAACTTTACACAACACACACTTTATCTATACAGGTACAACAAAACCCATCAGGCTGCTGACCCAGCTGGGCCCATAACCCTGTCAGCAGATTTAAGGGGCAGCAGGCAAATATAATAATAATATATACTTGTGTTTGACACAAAGCAGTGCAGCAGTAACGTAGATAAAATGTTAGTATTGATATAAAGGGTTTGCAGAGTTAGTCTATCAGAAAGACAATGACAATGAATAGAGTAAAAACTCATATATTCATATATACATCAAAATATACACAGCATAACAACCAAGCATTATATACAATATAGCAAACAGACAAACAGAGCGTGGGGTAAACTGTTTTTACCATAACAGTCCCCAGTTACAAATGACAAGCTAGTGTCTTTTATACATATTCAGCACTCATAAGATCTGATGCAATCACTAATTAACAATCTGATCCAATCTGATCTAACCATTACAAATCATGATGTTACAATCAGTTCCACCTGCACTTCATCACTTAACATGCCTGTGATTACTAGTCTCTAACACTTGTGGATTAACATCATGACACTGCAGAATCTAACTGCCTCCATTTTACAACTCACTTTACACATTCTGTTAAATATACATAACATATGTTTTGTCAACTTTTACATATCTTGACATCATCATCATTGGCATCCTTCAGTCTCGAAAGACTATGGTATCATGCCTGGAGTAGAGATCCTAAAACAACACCTAGTGTGACTAAATAGACCAATTCAGGAATGGCAATCTCTACCGCACTGAGGGTAGATATATTCTGTTCCTTGCCCAGTCCTCAGGTTTTGTTGTTTCCGTGCCTGCCTCTTTTCATCTGCCTGTTGGACAAATGCCTCTTCGAATGTTATGTAGACCATGCTGTATCTTTTGCGCATTATGTGTCTGAAATACTGCAATTTTCTTCTCTTTACAGTATTCAGCATTTCTAACTTTTAATTCATGCACTGTAATACAGCCACATTAGTGACTCTGGCTGTCCAAGGTATAGTATCTGCCATCCCATAGAACCTAGACTTCACGTCCTTCCTTGTTCCGAGTTGACGTTTGTTTCATGATCACATCACTTGCAGTCACATGGTCTTGTTCCGGTACTGTCCCTGTTCCCGTGTACCCATGGGCGTGATTGATGGTACCGTGATGACTGTTACTGCATGTCCTTGTTTCATGGCAGCATCTGAATTTCTCAGCCTTCGTTCTCGTTTTTTCCTTTGGTCCGACCTTCCGTTTTTTGATCTTTCAAATCTCCTCAACTTTGCCTTCAATGCGTTATGGAGCTAAGTTTGAGGCATTTGTCTTTAATCTCTCTGCACTGTGTTGCTGACTCCATAGGGAATGTACTGGTGAATGGCACTTCACACTCCTGCCAGTAGATGGAGAATGGCACGTTGCATGACGAACTTTACCTCATGGGCACTCCCCTTGGAACGAGAACCGAGACGAGCAGATTCCCGAGGCCAGGGAGGGGAATTGCTCATCCCATTTAAATCCCAGTTCAGGAGGCATGGCCGGGACGAACTCCCATCATCACGCAATGGGCGTGGAGTAACATTTCTTCATACCAGTCCCAAGCGGGATGGCAAACTGCGATGAAAGGGACGTGAAGTAATGGCCTAAGAAATGTGACACTGGTTTCTGGTTATTTCCTCTTGCTGCCAACCAATCCTCGCAGCTTTTTCCTTTAACTTGCTTCCACTAGGAATGTGATGGGTACTTAAAAGAAGCACAAAAATCACCTTTTCAACACCCGTCCAAGTCCCAGCATGCTTGCATGATTTGTTGGTGTCCAGTGAAGAGGAGACTCCAGTCCTGTTTTCCACCATTCCCTCCCATTTTTTTCCACCTGGTTTTTCATGTAAGAAACTCCAGCTTCTGCGCAGCTCAATGCCTATTCTGTGGGATCTTGTACAGGAAAGATGTCGTTTTGTGCAGGAATTGTAATAACTCCCCCCCAGATATCTGGTTCTTCTGGGAGAGGAATGACCATGAACCGTTCAAGAAATCCTGTGAGAAATCTCGCTGTGAGGAGGGGAAAGGGAATTCCTTATTTCTCAGTTTCCCCACCAAAAGCAAGAGGCTGTGAGGGCAACATCTCTAGCTTCCAGATAATCCCTGAAAGATTTTTGTCAAGCACATAAAGATTAATCAATTATCACATAATTTTCACAAAACAGTGATGGTAGCATGGCTTTCCCACAGCAACGGAGCGAAAGCAGGTCCTCAGAAATAAATCCCCTTGAATGAAATGAAATGTGCTTGCATTTAAGTGCACACAAATTTACTTAAATTTCATTAAAGTTTTAATCTGGTTACAAGTGGCAAACCTAGTGGACTTACAAAATTTTTTTTTTACCCCAATCCAAGATGGAAGCACATAGGTCTCTTGTATCAACCTTTTTCTCCAAATTGGGATTTGTATGTCTCATAGTGCCAAATGGAGCTAGGTAAAGGAGTGGGGGGGTGATATATGGCCCATGTTCCTTTGTTTGAAGAATGGGGGTGTGACTTAAGAAGAAGCTTTTTACAACTGCCCATCTTGCCTTTAACAAGACTCCTGTCCTGGCTGCAACATCACCTAGCCATGGACTTTAAGAACACCATCTAACCAAGGACTTTAAAAGTCACCTCCTGGTAAAGCACATCTTTTACCATGTCTGAACTTCTGGGACCTGCTTTGAAGAAGGGTGATTTATACTCAAAAGCTTGTAATGACCCATCTTTGCAATTAAAGTTTTAGATAGCGGACTGAAACTGCAGGATTGTCATTACCTCTCCCCCTCCAAAACCAGGGTTTAGAGACCTTCAAATTAGGAAGAATAGAAGACCATTGCACTAAAACCCTTACTGAAGTACTATGGAAGAAGATGGATGGCAGGGGTTGGGATATTCAGGAGGTTTCTATTGTCTAAAAGGGGGGGGAAATGCATTCACACTTTGTTTAATATAGTCCTATATTTAAATGATGTTTAAAGAGTATTTCAATGAAATTAACATTAGGTGATGCACAGCTGGATAAATCCATGCAGGTGTATAAAATGTTTCCCAGTACAAACGAAAGGGGTGTAGTGATGTTAGAGAGCAAAATTGCCACAGAGGGAAATAATTACACATAATCTGCAGGAGCATAATATGAAAGTGTTAAGTATAGCTTATTGAACTGTAAGATTGGTGTGTGTGTGTGTGTGTGTGTGTGTGTGTGTGTGTGTGTGTGTGTGTGTGTGTGTGTGTGTGTGAGAGAGAGAGAGAGAGAGAGAGAGAGAGAGAGAGAGAGAGAGAGAGAGAGAGAGAGAGAGAGAGAGAGAGAGAGAGAGAGAGGAAGAGAAACACCATTGTTTTGTTAGGGACTACTCAGACTGAGTAGATAAACGTTGGGATTCAGTGCCATGGCATGTGACAATGGTTTACAGCAGTGATGGAGAACCTATGGCACGGGTGCCAAAGGTGGCACTCGGAGCCCTTTCTGTGGGCACCCGACATCGCTCCTTCATAGCCACCTGTATACAGGTTAAATTACTGTATTGGCACTTTGCAAAAAAAAATAGTGGGTTTTGAATTGCAGTTTGGGCACTCGGTCTCTAAAAGGTTCGCCATCACTGGTTTACAGTTTAGAAGGGGATTAAATTCATAGAGAAAAAGGCTGCTATCAGGATGTGTTGGTGAGGGTGAAGATTGGGGCAAAAACAAAACAAAACCCAATTACATTTATAAACGGATGGGGTCAGAACTCTGTGCAACCAGCCAGGAAAGGGACCTTGGTGTCCTGGTGGACAGCTCTATGAAGGTGTCAACCCAGTGTGCTACAGCAGTGAAAAAAGCAAACTCTAAGCTAGTGTGTGTGTGCGTTGCATTGTTACAGTCGTGACCGACCCTTCGTGACCTCATGTCCATGGAGTTTTATTGGCAGGAAGACAGGAGTGGTTTGCTATTTCCTACTCCAGGCGCCTACAGCACCTGGTATTCCCTGGTGGTCTCCCATCCAAGTACTAACCAGGGCCAACCCTGCTTAGCTTCCGAAATCAGGTGAGATCGGATGTGCTTAGGGCATCTAGGCAGCTTTGGAAGGGTAATTTAATTTAATTTAATTTCTTGCCAGATAACCTTTATTGTAGTTTTATTTTTTATTTTTATTTTTATGATGATGATTATTATTTTATGACTATTATTGTTGTTATTTTCTTTCTGTCATTATATTGTTGCTTGCTATTATTGCTGATGTTGTAAACTGCCCAGAGTTCCTTCAGAAGACGGGCAGTATATAAATAATAATAAAAATAAAAATAGAAAATAGAAAATAAGTCAGCAAATGTAATTTTGCCTCTTTATAAATCTATGGTGAGGCCCCATATGGAATACTGGGTACAGTTCTGGTCACTATACCTCCAGAAGGATATTATGGAAATGGGGAAAGTGCAGAGGAGGGCAACCAGAATGATTAGGGGACTAGGCCTCTTCACTCTTGAACAATGGCACCTGAGAAACTTTTGGGTGCTAGATCTCAAACTAATAACAGAAAGTACTTTTTCACCCAGAGGATCACTGGTCTGTGGAACTCCCTACCAGAAGAAGTGGTGACAGCTGTCAGCCTTGGCAGCTTTAAGAAAGGATTGGACAAGTTCATGGAGAACAAGGGTATCAGTGGCTACCATTATGGATGCCTAAAGACAACCTCTGGGTTGGAGAGATAGGCAGGATATCTCTCAATATTATTTGCAGGGAATCATAATCAGGTGAAGACATCTGCTTGGGAATCCACTGTGTGAGTCAGAATGCTGGACTGGATGGTTTATGGCCTATTCCAGCAAGGCTGTTCTTATGTTCTTATGTTCCCAAAATCCCGGAGCAGATACAGTATGCCTTAGTCTATCAGTTGCTGACAAAGATGAGAGGGTAGGGCAATGGGGGCTGATGAATCAACTGGGTTTTGGTTCAAAATTTACAGCTGATTCTGGACTCCAACATAAGTTCAGCATCATGGAAAGCTCTTGTAAAGTTGCAGTAACATTCTAGACTATATTCACTTCCCCTGCAAAAATTGGAACCACCATGCTCCATGGTACTTCAGTGAGGGTTTTAGTGCAATGTCTGCCACTTATCATGCTGCCCTTTCATCGACCCTCAGACAAATCAGAAACACTCCACACCTCCACCAGCATGGCCATAGCTAGCGACCCATACATAATGAGTTGCACGAGTGGGACTTTTATGCACCCCAGGCCACCAGCAGGACATAGCAAAAGGCAGCCTGAATGTTGACAACACCAATGGCAGCAGTTGAGATGGTCTACAGGAGCCATGCTCAACAGGCACCATACAGCCCCTCTGGTGAGCCCTGGCATATTTGAAGCGGGCTGCAAAGCTGGTAACAATTATTCACACACCACCTTACAAGGTTCATTATGTGACTTACACAATCCTGATTTGGCCTATATGTCTTTCATATTGTCTTTATGGCAGTGCCCTCCCCAAGCCCACCTTGGTGGTCTACAGGATACCTTCATGTGGTCACTACCCTTTACCAAGTGACAAACTAAGGGAATATGGCTCCTTTTTCCATTTATTAACAATTTCTCACCCAAACACAGAGCAATGATCAGGACTGCTTTTCAATGAGTGAGAATGATATTTTTAGAATTGCCTTGTAGAATACTGGTATGCAGCCCCAGCATAATATCCTCCCTGCACTTTCATGCAGAGATAATGTCTCCACGGTCTGGTTTGATTATTTTCCTGTGGCTAATGGGGAATGGGGGAGGGAGGAGGGGAGGAGGAGGTGCGGGGGGCTTGGTGTATGGATGACAACCTGAGTGCATCATCCGGTTGTGCTCTAGTTTCTTCTTGTTGGCTCTTTTCAACCAACCTGCAGAAAAATAAGTCATGCCCGGCGGCGGCGGCTCCTCCTCCGGCTGCCTGTGGGAGAGAAGAGGAGGAGGAGGAGGGCGGCGGAGGAAAAGGGGAGGGAGCCGTTGGCCAAGTCAACTGATGTAGGGCATTCTCTTATGGATGACAACCTGAGTTATCATCCTTCATCTTCTTCTCTTTTCAACCAATTGCAAAAAATGCAATGGTCAATACATGTCTGCCTCTGTTATCATCCTTCATCCTTCTCCCCTTTAATGCAATGGAGTTGCCCTGTTAAGCACCATCAGTCCTCTATTCTGAGTTTCTCCATGAGGAATCAGCAATGGAAGGCTTCCTAATGATAGGACCAAACTGGGTCATAAGTGTCTGTCTTGATGTTACTTTGGGCATCTTTTATATGAGCCAGTATCTCAATCACCTTCTCAACTCTCAGTTCTGCTGGAATTCAATTCATATAGAAATCAGGTGAACTGCCACCATGTCTGAGATCTCAGGTTCTGCTGAGGAATCGTGTGGTTTCCTGCTCAAAACAAAAAGAACCATTTCTGAAATCCAGGAAAAGCAAAGAACTGTAATCTCCAGGAGCAAAATCCCTAAAACATCTGAAAAGCCACAGCTGTTTACTTCTGCAATGGACGGTGGTGTGGGTGTATTTTTAAATACTTAGGCTAGTCCAGAGTACAAATGATATTAACACTGCTCTATTATTACAGTATGGAACTGTGTGATAACAAAAGATTAAAACAGCTGGCAAGCAAAATTACGGTTTATAATCCCCTTCCTGACAAATCAATGAATTAATTGATTGATTAATCGTTGCATTTAAACTCCCATAAAACAGCTCCCCCCTCCCGGGGAACCTAAAGGCATCAAAACTGCCGAGAATCATTTCTCAACTCTCCCTTTCTTCTTCTTCTTCTTCTTCTTCTTCTTCTTCTTCTTCTTCTTCTTCTTCTTCTTCTACTACTACTACTACTACTACTACTACTACTACTACTACTACTACTACTAAAGGGCCACACTACACCTTCTTCACAACAAAATCTGCCAACCCAACCCAACAGTATTTTACCAGAAAACCTATTGGTAATGTGACAGCATTCTCTACTTTTTACATGACAGCAGAAAACCCATCTGATTCTCTCTCTCTCTGTCTGTCTGTCACACACACACACACACACACACACACACACACACACACACACACACACACACACACACACACACACACACACACACACACACACACACACACACACACACACACACACACACGTTGTTGCTGCCACTTCTCCATCGACTACTGCTTGGGGCAGTCACTTCTCTTTTCCTAACCAGAGATCTAGTTCCAAGAAAAAGGTGTGGGCAGGCCTACAGGCATATTGTTAAACCCCAATTCCAAAAATAATGTTGATTCCCCAATCTTACAGTGGCTTTTATCACAGGAGCTTACACATTTCGTTAATGCAAGATTACAGTATAAAATCAGATGTCATAATAGCATCTGGTGTTTAAGTCATAGCAGGCATTTGTGATCACACATCAGTTGTACGACTCAAGAGGGTGAAATCCTGTTTTGCGTGGCTAATGCTGCATAAATCTGATGATGTCTCTGGCTGTCATGATTTCTTGGAAATAACTCAAAAAAGTCTGATTCCCTCCCAAAGGTCCAGGGACTGCTGTGGAATCCTTTTCATCAGGTGGAAGCTGCTGGAGGTTTGGGGTCTGAGAGGGAACAATGGTCTCTGATTACTGAAATTTGTTCCCACTGGGATGACATTTCCGGTGGCAGTGATTTTTGGAAATTCAAGAGTTGCCCCTCTCCTTCACAGCCTTAGCACCTCAGCAGATGACATCATCAGCCTTATGCGGGTAATTTTCAGAACAGGATTTTAGCCAGTGAGTATTAGTAAATGCCTACATGGATTAATCACCTTGTGGCAGTTTGCTGCTAATTTTTTTGCCAACGGAGTCAAGGCGAGAATAACTATGTTTTTGGATTTCTGTCAGAATACTGAGAGATACAAAGTGAAATGTATCTGTGGGTACATTTTATTTTATTTTTAAAGCAATTGTCCTGTATGATATTTGAAAACGCAAGAGTTTTGTCTGTTTAAGCCTGCCAAGGCAATTTGGGGAGGGGTGGGTTATGGCTACATAAGTGCCTGATCATGTGATTTGCTTACATGACAAGCCAGAACACCACATTTATTTATTTATTTTATTTAAATAAATGGCCAAACAGGAAGGTCTTTGCCTGGCGCCAAAAAGCCAAAAGTGTTGGCGCCAGGCAGATCTCTGTAGGGAGGGCATTCCAGAGTTGGGGGGCAACCCCCGAGAAGGCCCTGCTTCAACTTGCCACTCCCCTTATCTCTTTGAGGGATGACACCTTCAGCAGGGCCTCCTGGCCTGATCTTAGAGAACGAGCAGGCTCATATGGAAGAAAGCGCTCCTTTAGGTCCTTTAGCTCATGCAACCAGAACCTCATTGAAAGGCTGAGACAACATCTGCAGCTAGAACTGTGTGTGACTAAATATTGAGCAGCAACACTTTAAAAAATGTTAGAGCTATTCGGCAGTGGATTATCATGCCCTGGAGGGTGGTGGAGTCTCCTTCATTGGAGGTTTTTAAGCACAGGCTGGATGGCCATCTGTCGGAAATATTGTGATGGGGTTCCTGCATGGCAGGGGGTTGGACTGGATGGCGCTTGATATCTCTTCATACTCTATGATTCTATGATTCTATGATTCTAATTAAATATGTATTCATATGCAATATTTATTCAGGGGGTTACAGGTTTTGCTTGTTAAGCTAGAAATTAACATAAAAGTGAACCAGAATGAATTATGGATGCAGGAATATAACATGGATACTTAGTATGGTATAATGCATAGAGTTGTTTTTGTTGTTGTTCAGTCGTTCAGTCGTGTCCGACTCTTCGTGTCCGACTCTTCGTGTCCGACTCTTCCCCATGGACCAGAGCTCGCCAGGCCTTCCTATCCTCCACTGCCTCCCGGAGTTTTGTCAAATTCATTTTGGTTGCATCGATGACACCGTCCAACCATCTCATTCTCTGTCGTCCTCTTTTCCTTTTGCCTTCGATTTTTCCCAGCATCAGGGACTTTTCCAGGGAGTCCTCTCTTCTCATGAGGTGGCCAAAGTACTGGAGCCTCAGCTTCAAAATCTGTCCTTCCAGTGAACATTCGGGGTTGATTTCTTTCAGAATGGATAAATCTCTTTGCAGTCCAGGGGACTCTCAAGACTCTCCTCCAGCACCACAGCTCAAAAGCATCAATTCTGCGGCGATCAGCCTTCTTTATAGTCCAGCTCTCACTTCCAATCACTACTGGAAAAACCATAGCTTTAACCATCCTGACCTTAGTTGGCAAACTGATGTCTCTGCTCTTTAGTATGCTATCTAGGTTTGCCATTGCTTTCCTCCCAAGAAGCAGGCGTCTTTTTTATTTCATTGCTGCAGTCGCCATCTGAAGTGATCAAGGAGCCCAAGAAAATAAACTCTGTCATTGCCTCCATTTCTTCTCCTTCTATTTGCCAGGAGGTGATGGGACCAGTGGCCATGATCTTAGTTTTTTTGATGTTGAGCTTCAGCCCATTTTTTCCACTCTCCTCTTTCACCCTCATTAAGAGGTTCTTTAATTCTTCCTCACTCTCTGCTATTAGAGTAGTATCATCTGATCTGAGGTTGTTGATATTTCCCGGCAATTTCCGGCAGCATCCAGACCGGCCTTTCTCATGATGTACTCTGCATATAAGTTAAATAGGCAAGGTGACAGTATACAGCCTTGTCGCTCCTTTCCCAATTCTAAACCAGTCAGTTGTTCCATATCCAGTTCTGACGGTTGCTGCTTGTCCCACATAGATTTCTTAGGAGACAGATAAGGTGGTCAGGCACTCCCATTCCTTTAAGGACTTGCCATAGTTTGTTGTGGTCTACACAGTCGAAGGCTTTGGCATAGTCAATGAAGCAGAAGTAGATGTTTTTCTGGAACTCTCTGGCTTTCTCCATAATCCAGCGCATGTTGGCGATTTGATCTCTAGTTCCTCTGCCCCTTCGAAATCCAGCTTGTAGTTCTGGAAGTTCTCTTTCCACATACTGCTGAAGCCTGCCTTGTAGAATTTTGAGCATAACCTTGCTAGCATGTGAAATGAGTGCAATTGTGCGATAGTTGGAGCATTCTTTGGCATTTCCTTTCTTTGGGATTGGGATGTAGACCGATCTTTTCCAGTCCTCTGGCCACTGCTGGGTTTTCCAAATTTGCTGGCATATCTTATGCAGCACCTTTACAGCATCCTCTTTTAAGATTTTAAAGAGTTCAATTGGAATGCCGTCACCTCCACTGGCCTTGTTGTTTGCAATGCTTTCTAAGGCCCACTTGACTTCACTTTCCAGGATGTCTGGCTCCAAGTCAGCAATTACGCTATCTTGGTTATCAGGGACATCCAGATCTTTCCGATATAATTCTTCTGTATATTCTTGCCATCTCTTCTTGATCTCTTCTGCTTCAGTTAGGTCCCTACCATTTTTGTCCTTTATCATATCCATCTTTGCACGAAATGCCCCTTTAATATCTCCAATTTTCTTGAACAGATCTCTGGTTTTTCCTTTTCTGTTGTTTTCCTCTATTTCTTTGCACTGTTCATTCAAGAAGGCCGCCCTGTCTCTCCTTGCTATTCTTTGAAGTCTGCATTCAATTTTCTGTATCTTTCCCTTTCTCCCTTGCATTTTGCATCCCTTCTCTCCTCCGCTATTTGTAGGGCCTCGTTGGACAACCACTTTGCTTTCTTGCATTTTCTTTTCTTTTTGGAATATTTTTCATTGCAGCCTCCTGTACAATGTTACAAGCCTCCATCCATAATTCTTCAGGTGTTCTGTCCACCAAATCTAGTTCCTTGAATCTATTCTTCACTTCCACTGTGTATTCATATGGGATTTGACTTAGGTTATACCTAACTGGCCCAGTGATCTTCCCTACTTTCTTCAGTTTAAGTTTGAATTTTGAAATAAGAAGCTGATGATCTGAGCCACAGTCAGCACCAGGTCTTGTTTTTGCTGACTGTATTCCTCCATCTTTGGCTGCAGAGAACATAGTCAATCTGATTCATGTCCATGTGTAGAGTCGCCTTTTGTGTTGTTGGAAAAGAGTGTTTGCAATGACCAGCTTGTTCTCTTGACAAAACTCAATTAGCCTTTGCCCTGCTTCATTTGGAACTCCAAGGCCAAACTTGCCAGTTATTCCTTTTATCACTTGACTCCCTACTTTAGCATTCCAATCCCCTATGATGAGAAGAACATCTTTCTTTGGTGTCAGTTCTAGAAGTTCTTGTAAGTCTTCGTAAATTGGTCAATCTCAGACTCTTCAGCACCGGTAGTTGGTGCATAAACTTGGATTACTGTGATGTTCAAAGGGATGCCTTGGAATCGCAGATCATTCTATCATTTTTTAGGTTGTATCCCAGCACTGCTTTTCTCACTCTATTGTTGACTATGAAGGCTACTCCATTTCTTCTTTGGGATTCTTGCCCACAGTAGTAGATGTGATAGTCATCTGAACTGAATTCACCCATTCCTGTCCATTTAAGTTCACTGATACCCAGGATGTCAATGTTTATTCTTTCCATCTCACGTTTGACCACATCCAGCTTACCCTGGTTCATAGATCTCACATTCCAGGTTCCTATGCAGTATATTTCTTTGCAGCATTGGACTTTCCTTTCCCTTCCAGGCACGTCTGCAGCTGAGCGTCCTTTCGGCTTTGGCCCAGCCACTTCATTAGCTCTGGAGCTACTTGTACTTGTCCTCCGCTCTTCCTCAGTAGCATGTTGGACACCTTCCGACCTGAGGGGCTCATCTTCCAGCGTCATATCTTTTAGCCTTTTGTTTCTGACCATGGGATGTTCTTGGCAGGGATACCGGGGTGGCTTGCCAGTTCCTACCCCAGGAAGTCTTATTACAGGCCTCATTGTCAGCAGTGTAATTAGCCTTACAATGATGAAAGCACAGTTCAGCCTGTTTAGAGTTGTTTTTATGTAACGTCAAACCTCCTCCAGCTTATGATGACCATAAGAATGAATCATCTCACAAATGTTATGTCCACAATTGCTGTTCTCAGATCTCATAAACTCAACCCTGTGTCTTCCTTATAAGGGGTAGTGGTGGTATCAAATCGTCTTCTATTTGGTCTTCTTTTCCTTTTGCTTTCAACTTTCTCCAGCGTTATTGTCTTTTCTAGATAATCCTGTCTTCTCATGTTCTGTCCAAAGTGGGAGAGGCTCATCCCAAATATTTAGATAGTCCAGGCTTGATTTGCTCTAGGACACACTTTTGGTTTGTCTTTTTGGTAGTCCGGGGTTTCTACAAAGCTCTCCTCCAGCACCACCTTTCAAATATGTCTGTGAAGATTCTCAGTCATGCAGGTGAATTTATCTGGAAGTGGAGTCATGACTACTGGACTTCTTTTTTTCTTAAGAGATAGAAATGTTTTGCTGCTCATCCAAACAGTTTCATCAGATTCAACTTCCAGACACCTTTCAAATGAATCAACACCGCCCTCCGCCCCAGTCAGCTTTTTAATGGTCTGGCTTTCACACTCATGCATGGTGATATGAAATAAAAGAGGGTGGATGACCTTGGTCTTGATCTCCAGTGAAACACCCTTATACCTGATGATCTTTTCTAATTCCTTTGTTGCTGCCCGTCCTAGTCTCAGTGTTCTCCTGATTTCTTGGCAGCCGTCTCCATTTGGATAATGTAGAACTTAGCCATGAAAACTCCACTCAGCCATGAAAACTCAATATGTAAAACCACTCCCTTCAGAAGACCCAGCGGTACACAAGTGTATAAATAAATAAATAAATAAATAAATAAATAAATAAATAAATAAATAAATAAATATCTCACTTACCATGAAAGACCTCTGCTGGGGTTGCTGTAAGTCCGTTCCAATTGTGAAGGCACATCACAAGTATACAACATGAGCTGACCTACCCTAGAATTATAAAAGACTTGCAAGAAACAAGATTTCTTTGCCATTGTTATGAATTCTATCGAGGCATTAGTAATTGAAAACCAGGCCAAAGATGGAAATGAGCAGAAGGAACCTGAGATCTCATGTGGTCAGTTTCAGGGAGATGATTGATGGCAACAATCGAGATGATCACCTACTTGCCTTTAAAAAGTCATTAAAAGCATGGCTTTATACCCAGCCTTTTACCATCCTAAGAGCAATCCCCAGCTAAAACTACTTGCCACGCCATCTAATT
Source organism: Phrynocephalus forsythii (assembly GCA_029282475.1). Classification (NCBI taxonomy): domain Eukaryota; kingdom Metazoa; phylum Chordata; class Lepidosauria; order Squamata; family Agamidae; genus Phrynocephalus; species Phrynocephalus forsythii. Next base: position 120,828,376 of record JAPFRF010000004.1, read on the forward strand.
GTAATATGTAATGTTTCATATTGATATAGGAGTTCTTTTATATCTTTTAAAATTGCAATTTGTTTGATTTTGATTTTATATCATCAATGTGCTGTGTTTAATTTTAATTTTTGTGCTATTGAGGTGTTGTTAGTTGTCCAGAGTGACCTTGTGGCCAGTGGGCCAGGATAAAAATATAATAAATCAAGGTTGTCCAACTTTGAACAGGCTGAGGTCCACTTTTTCTGGATGAAAGTGCCTGAGGGCTACTACACTAAAACCTCTACTTATGAATTTTATCTGTTCCAAGCATATGCTCATAAGTTTAAAAAATTGTAAGAAGAGCAGCAGTTTCCCATAGGAACACATTGAAATTCAATCGATCCTTTCTGGAGGGAACATATTTCAATGCATTTCTATGGTAAGGCTGACCCTGCACATGCTTCCCTTACACCCGCTCGAGCCGGTGTGGACGGGTGCAAGAGAGGCACATGCATGCTTGCGCAGATCGCCCCTTCCGCTTGCCCAGGCTGCTGGAAGACTTTTTTTAAAAAGGTGCACTTTCCCTCCCAACCTGTCCAGGGCCTGACTTGACTCTACTTCTCCTCCTGTTTTCCCCCTTCTCCCTTCCAGCCCCCTCGCTGCCACTGCTGCTGCCATCGCCCATAGCTCTCACTCACCTCTGCCATGTTTGCTGTGCAGATGGGATGGGCCAAGCCAGCAGCGGGGCAATCACATCGCCACAGCAATGCAAGGAGGAGGGAATGGCTCAGAAGGGGAGCAGGAGGAGCGGCAGGTCACAGTCTCTGTAAGGCAGCTGTGGGGGTGGGAGGAGGAGGAGGAGGAGGAGGAGGAGGAGGAGGAGGAGGAGGAGGAGGAGGAGGATGGAAGGGTGGGAGGAAGGAATTATCCGGGGGAAGAGGGGGACGTCACCACACAAAGGAGGTGGGCACGACCATGATCCCGCCTCTCGCTGTCCCCTCCATTCCCCTTCCTCTGCTCTGCACCAACAACTCTGTTGATCACGAGACAGTGGTGCGCCGATAATCTGGTTGGTAGGGACAGCAGGGGACTGTGCCATGGCCCTTGAACTGCCCTGCTCAGCTGAGACAGTGGGCTGGCAGACCTAGAGCTTTGCTGGGACAATGGTGGTCCTTGGGTTGGGGGAGGTAGAGGTGGAGAACTTATCTCCTCACATTTTTTATTGATGGCTGGCGGGCTACTGTTGAACCCTTCGCGGGCTACTGGTAGACCCCGGTCTACCTGTTGGGCAGGCCTGTAATAAATAAATAAAGACTCAACAGTAAGTCTTTTTATTGCGATAATTGCCTTTATTGCTGCTTTCTGGCCTCCAACCTATGGAGACCTTCATAAGGATCAGACTATGTAATATCTACTTACTAGAGATGGGCTTAGCGGTATTCCCGTTTCGTGGTTCCGTTACTCTCACGAAACAGTGACTTCGGCTCGAACCGACGAACGAACAATTTTGGTCTGATTTGTCCTTGCATCATGAGATTTGCCACATGCGGCACAGAAAAAAGTTTTTAAAAGTTAAAAACCCGGTTCCCGCCAAAAAGCAGGCGGGAAAATGCCTGCTGTGCCTCAGGGCACCTACCAGAGGGGTTGTTTCTGGAGGTCCCCGGCCTCCCCCTCATCCCCGGGCTGCTCTGGTGGGACTCTAGAGCTTTGCCGCCGCAATTAAAGCGCAAGCAAGCGGCACGGACGGCACAGGAAAAAAACTTTTAAACTCTCCCACCCATTCCCGGGCCAAAAATCAGGCGGAAAAATGCCTGCTTGACTAAGGGCGCAGGGCACCTACCGGAGGGGTGGTTTCTGGAGGGGGTCCAGCCTCCCCGTCCTGGGCAGCATTTTTTTATTGATGCCATGCTGGGGCGGCGAACGCAATGTTTTTGAAATCGTGGTCCAAAAACACACAAGCACAACAGAAAGAAACACGCGAAAATTTATAAACTGCCAGATTTTTCACAGTAGCAGTGGGTTTTTTTGCAACAAAATGTCTCTCCTCTCCTCCTCTGTCCTCCATTGATTTTATTTTATTTTATTTTATTTACACCTGCCTGATGGGCTGGCCAGGCCTGTAATAATCCCATGGAGACTTCTGGGATGTGCCAAAAGACCCAAAAACCTGCCTTTTTAACCCTAACCCTTGACTGACCCATAATTGACTGTCTTCTTAGTGGGTCAGAGAGGCACCCAGAGTGCAACCCACTTGCCCACCGTAACCTTACCCATCACTAGCCTAACCCTAGCTCTTGCACTGGCCACCTTAAAGCCAGATCTACTTGCTTGCATTGCACTACACGGAGACCTGTGTGAGACATGGTGGTGCGGGAGCCCTGTGCAGGGAAGGTATGACCCTATGACTCTCACACTGGTCTCACGTCTGCACACTATGCAATATCCATTGGCTATTGCACCTTTTGCAGCAGCAGCAGGTGAGGGAAGGCAGACCCTCAAATTGGGTTCCCCTTCCTAGTGGCAGGAGGCACCCACGGGTGCCTCCAGGAGCCCACTTAGCTCTTGCCTAAATGACTAATTTTGACTTTTCGCTGAAACCTGACTGGGACTGGCCCGACTAACGACAACCTAAAAAAATTTTTTTTCAAGTCGTGCCCATCTCTACTACTTACCTGGCACAAATTGGGTGGTATATTAGCTCTTTAAATGACTGACTGACTGACTGAATGAATGAATGAATGAATGAATGAAGTGGCTTTCGAATCCAAGAATCTTGAATTTGGAAGGTGCCTACAAAGCCATTGAGTCCAACCCACTGCTCAAGACAGGAAATGTCCCCCATTATTTAACAATGCTGAATGGAAATTTGAACCCAGATCTTCTGAGTGCTGCTCCATTGCACTGGCAACCTTACATTGGCCTCTTTTTTACCTTCCTTCTTTCCTTCTTTCCTCCTCCTCCCCCTCCTCCCCCTCTTCCTCCTCCTTCTGTTTTTCAAGCCACAGTGAATTCTCTTGCTCCCAGGGAACTCTTCAGTGGCTGTTACCAGAAAGTGCAAATTCTGGCCTAAGGAGGCCAATTTGGCCATTGCCGTCTTGTCCCTTGACTGTCACTCAAAAATGTTTTCTTTCAGGCAGAAATTAAATGACCTGGAAGAACAGGGGCTTTCAAGGAAGCAGTGTATTTTTCTACTGCTAAATTGTAATTTTTTAAAAAACTGTGACACTTTAAATGGTTGTAAGTTGTATTCAGGTTTTTAAATATGAAAACTGGTTTAATTCCATTTTAAAATTTATGATGTGTTGTTTTTAAAGCCCGCACTTGTTTTTTTTTAAACTATACCTTAAGCTGCCTGGCATCACAGTCCTCTAGGTAAAAGATGGGATAAAAGTGAAATGAAACCAATCAATCAGTGAAGAATAAAAGCCATGGAAAAATTAAGATACAGAACATGGAGCACATCTTCATTCTTCATTAATCTACAGAGCCCGGAAAGGACTCACCAACCTGAAGTAGAAAAAAATGCAAAGGGAGGGGACTGGTTGTTTAAATACAGACAATTGATCACATTTGATCTTGCTGGTTCAGTTGTTACTTTTGTGATTTTATTTTTTATTTTTATGTTGCTTATTCTAAGCTGGACAGGTCTTGTTCTGTGGTAGCCCCTCAACAGCTAGAACAGAATCCTCCAGAAGACTCACCATGTCATTTTTTTCAGGACCTTGTTTGCCCAGGGATTTCACTCTGCAATCCCACAATCCACAAAAGCTTTTTTCCAGAGGTCCAGTTCCAGGGATCTAGTGGACTTCTCATTGAGCAGATGTCATCCTGAAGTGATGGCCACCACCAGTGGAAAGAGAACATTGGTAAGGCACCTCAAGACATGGGAGATGTTTGACTCTTCAGCAGTGGTTTAGTGTCACAGAATACTGATCCAGGCTACTAATGAAAAAGAAGAAAACGAGGGTCTGAGCAATTCACAACAACATGAAACCACATGAAATCAAACTTCTCTGCATCTATCCATGATAATTTGACATCTTATTTTCCTTTCTATTTCATCTTGCCTCTCTTTTACTTCCTCTTGAGGGCAGAGCCCTCTCTCTTCTGCTGTTGTTCCTCAGAAAAGCAGACTCCAGCCTGGCCAGGGTCATTTGTATCTTAATGAAGTCCATGTTCATTTGCTGAAAGTCACTCTACATTGAGCTGCCTTTGAAAACCCTCGCAAAGCTGGAAGTGTTTCAGGACGTGAGACATGATGATCTAGGCTAGCCAAAGAACTTGCAACCATTCCTTTTCACGGACTTCATCCCCCATAGGATGCCCAACAACCCAAAGTGGGCAGGGCCAATTCCTTGATCTTTTGTCAACTGCCACTTCTGCTGCTCTAATTTCCTTTTCTGTCTTTCAAATCCTCTTTACTCCTTTTCTCTATGACACCCCTGTCACCCTAAGGTTATCACAAAATAATCTAAAACTTAAAATTAAGAAGGAGTGGGTTTTTCCAAAGGCCTGGGTAAGGAACCAGGTTTTGATTGCTTCTTGAAACTCAGGGGGGTGGTAGCCAGCTGCACCTCCACCAGGAGGGGGCCAGAAACCAGGCCTCCCTTGGAATGACCACCCACAACAGAATGGGACATGTGGGTTCTGTGGGCAATGGACCAGAGTTTACCATTCATATTTTAAACAATCATGTTCAATAAAGCATTTTCCAGTTCTCTGCTCCAAACACATTATCTCATCTCTTTATCTTTGTTGGTGTGTTGTGTTATGTGCTGTAATGTCACTTCTGATTTTGGAACAACCCTAACAGAGTCTTTCAAGGTAAGCAAGATATTTAAGGAGTGGTTTTACCCATGAGTTTCTTCTCCAGTGAGTTCCCATGATGAAGGGGGGATTCAAATTCATGTCTCATGAGTCTTAGCCCATCACTCTGTTCATGACACCATGCTGGGTACCACATATTTGTTGGAAAGGTGGTTTTAAAAAAATTCAAGATACCAACCAATGAGCAAAATCAGAGGCACACTGGCTGCAGGACACAAACAGAATATCAGCCAGAATCCTACTGATTTGTTACTCTGATGTAAATGCAGTGCTGTAATTTGCAGTGGTGAATTGCTGCTTAAATAAGAACTTAAGAACTTAAGCCAGGCATGTCCAAACTTGGGCCCTCCTGATGTTTTGGACCACAGCTCCCAGAATTCCAAGTCTCTATTTCCAATGGCAAAGGACTGTGGGAGTTGGGTCCAAAATATCTGGAGAACCAAGGTTTGGACATGCCTGACTTAAGCCAATGGTCCGCAGTGAGCACAGCTGCTCTATTTAGAATAGCTTTAGATAGAAAACCATTTCAGGCTACTGATCACCAATATTCTATGAGGATGTGGCACTTGAAGAAGAATTGCTGCTAGTTAGATAAGTCATCATCTACCTCTCTTTTTGGTCACCACTTGGTTGAGTGGATTTGTGGTGGGGAGTACAATCAGCAATTCATTAATTAGTGGCAATTCACTGCTGCAGTTTCCACTTTGGGCTGTGGTCCCAACAACTGCTGACCTGCTTTCTAGTGTATTTTATGATCTGTAATCCAAGCTCTAACCAACCAATAGCACTATGACTCCTAAGGTATAACACTCATCATACAAACCCCTAGGTGTTACTTCTATATCATACGGGCATGTCTGTCTAGAGAGGGTTTGTTTTTAAAGGGACGATTGCATTTTTAATGTTTTTGATGTTTCTTTTATCTAGGAATTTTGAGTAGGGTATTTGTTTCTCTATTAAGGTTTTAAAAAATTGTGTTTAGCTTTCATACTGCTTGTGTTTTTAATTTTAAGAGTAGATGGCATGGTCTATAGATCTAATAAATAAATAAATAAATTTGTAAGCCGCCTTGGGTCCTTTTTAGGATTGCCTTAGAACTGGGGAGCTGGACAAAATATATAATTATATTTCTATGGATTATGAAGACCGTGGTGAATTGAACTCGAGTCCCAACCTCTGGCTATGCAGACAGAGACCTAAACCACTGAGCCTTCTTGGTGGCATGGAAGAAAGAAGGGAAGTTGAAAAAACACCCACCCAAAGAAACTGAAAGTGTCTATTATTACTGATCTCTTGCTGCAGACAGAAAAGACTCAAGAGTGTAAAATGGGGGAGAAAGGGAGGAAAACAAAATGCCAGGTGTTCTTCCATGTGCAGTTTTACAATGCTTGTTGTTCGATCGTTCAGTCCTATCCTACTCTTGGTGACCCCATGGACCAGAGCTGGCCAGGCCTTCCTGTCCTCCACTAGGTCCCGGCGTTTGGTCAAATCCATATTGGTTGCATGGATGACACCGTCCAACCATCTCATCCTCTGCCTGCCGTCCCATTTTTCCTTGTCCCTTCTGTCTTTCTCAACATCAGGGACTTTTCCAAGGAGTCCTCTGCTGTGTGTGTGTGTTGTGTCGTTACAGTCTCCGTGACCCCATGTCCATGGAGTTTTCTTCGCAGTGGCTTGCCAGTTCCAACTCCAGGTGCCTGCAGCACTGGTATTCCCTGGTGGTCACCCATCCAAGTACTAACCAGGGCTGACCCTGCTTAGCTTCCGAAATCAGGTGAGACTGGATGTGCTTAGAGCAGGCATGTCCAAAGTCAGGCCCAGGGGCCAAATGCGGCCCATTTTCAAATTTTGAGTGGCCCCCAGCCTCTTTTGCCCACCAGCTCAGCCTGTCGCATGTCCCTGCCAGCTGGCCCTTCCCCATGCCAGATAGAGACGTCAGCTTGCATTTTTACGGTTTGCCTGCCCTCCCTGCCTCCATCCATTGCCAGCCACCTGCCCATGGCTCCATTGCTGCAGTGTCCCCCCACCTCCTTGCATGTCCTAGAGGCTTGTCCAACATCTGGCCCAGGGGCCAAATGGGCTGAATGGCCGGCCCCGACACATTTTCACCTCACCAAATCTGGCCCTCCTTGCAAAAAATTTGGACACCCCTGGCTTATGGCATCTAGGCAACTCAGGGCCTTTTCACATGACCCCTAAACTCCGTAGCAAATGGCTCCCAGCTCTGAGCTTAAAATTGTTTCCCCACCAGCTCCGGAGTTTACAGAAAATTAAGTGCGACCACACCCACCTAAGCGCGTCCCAGCACACTTTTCAGGTACCTGCTCTCCAGGGCTGAAAATCCCTGATGCGGATGTAACCTAGTGACTGCCGGGCTCTCCTCGCTTCTGTTTGTTGTTCTTTTGCCCCCCCCCCCCTTAAGAGACAGGAATCAGGACGACGACGGGGCTCGGGCAGCTTCAACTGGCAGAGGGAGGTGAGCCTGCATTCATTTCTCCCTTTTTTTCTCCCTCCCCTCACGCAGACAGGAGCAAGGAAGTGCGGAGGGGGTAGGAACACAGGAAGAGCAACGAACCCCCAAGATCTCTGGTCTGAATTTAAGTGGCCAGCGGATCTTAGGGGTCGTGTGAAAAGGCTCTCAGTCCTCTGCTTGTCGAAGTAAAAGCAAAAATCGGAGAAAAGTGTCATCTCGCGCTTCGCCTACAGAGGGCGTCCCTGTTCATTCATAGCCCCGGCAAGCTTAGCAAATACAGCTGCTGGAAAATTAAAAAAAAAAAGCAAAACCGGGCGGGTTATTCCAACTCCCCGGCAGCATCCTTCTCCCGGATCCAGCCGGCGCTGCCTCCGCGCTCCGCGTTTTCCATCCCTTTCCCAGCCCTTCACTTCTCCGGATCAATGGACGTGGCCGCTCCGACTCTTGACTCTCGCAGACGGCGGGCGGGCAAGCACCAGTAACAAGTGCAACCCTTCGCATCCTGCTTGCTTGCCTGCCTTCCTTCCCGCCCACCTACCCCCCTTCCCTCCCTCCGGGAACATCTGCCAAGGAAGAAAGCGGAGGACCTTCTCCCCGGTCTGTTGGAGAGGCTCGCCCGCGTGCCGGTTTTATTTCACTTCGTCCGAGGAGCGAGCGAGAGATGGAACCTCCCCTATTTTGCGGCACCCGGCTTTGCGTTTGATTTTTTTAAAAATATAAATATATTATTATATTTCTTTCCTTGGGGGGGGGGCTGAATTTATGCTTTTTTTGTCCTCGATGTTGGGTTTTCCACTGCGGGGAAGCCTCTTGCCCGTCTCGCTTCTTTTTTTCCCCCTGAGTTACTTTCCTGACGCCGCTTGTCTTGGAGATTAAATGTAACTTTTTTTTTTGGCGGAAGAAGAATTTACAAAGAAAACCTGGACCTTCCAAACGCGCACGCCTGGTCCGCGGGGGAGAACTAGGGGACCCCCCCGCGCGCGCGCACACACAGACACACACACCCGCTGGCAAAAGAAAGGGAGGAGACGGAGGTGGCTGTGTGTACCGGGTGTGGGATTGATCCGGACCCCAATATCTGGACTAGGTGTGTTTCGAAATATGGAGAATAGCCTTGGATGTGTTTGGGCACCGAAGCTGGCTTTTCTGCTCTTTGGGTTCTCTCTCTTCGCTCTGGATCTTGGAGTCAGGGGTAAGTCCTGCGTGGGTTGCTTGTCCTTACTGTTCCTTTATTTATATTTCTGCTGGAACGACATGGTGTGAAGCAGAAACCGGATTCGGAGGTTTGGCTACAGTTGGTTGCTTGCCCGCCCCTCCTTCACCTCTCCGGCGTTGGCTGTTGAGCCTCGTCTCTTGCCGGTCGAGTTGGTTGGAGCGGTGGCGTGGCGGAGACTTTGGCCGGTTGGGGCACTCCATCCTGATCCGCCTGCCTGGGTTTGCAGAGCAGATTTGAGTCGAGAGAATGGCAGGAAATCTCGACTCAATGAAGGAAGGGGGGGGGGGAGAGGAGTCGAAGGTGGAGGTGGCGTGGCTTTCTGCCCGGCCTTTGTAATCTTGCCATTTCCGAGATTTGTAGGTGGAGAGGAGAACCTGGATCTGATGGTGTAAGGGGCTCCTCGGCTCCTTATTGTCAAATCTAAGCCGGCGCCTGGATGGATGCTGTTGCAAAATGGAAACACGCTGCCTGCCCGTGTGTTTCCTAACTCTCTGTGATTGATCTATGCTTGGGGCACGCGCCTCTCTTTTGCTCTCGCCAGGCGCAATTGGGATTTTCTAATTAAAAAATGGCAAAGCGTCTTGGGGGCTGCTGAGCCCAGATAGGCAAAGAGATGAAAGGGGATGGAGGGATGATACAATCTCCTTCCGTTGTGTGTGTGTGTGTGTGTGTGTGTGCTTGAGCGTGCGCGGTTTGGCAAAGGCCAAGAATTGCTGGGGAATGAATGAGCTGGAAGGAACGAACCCTGACATGAATTGGGGGAGGTTTCCCAGGGAGTGTTCGGGGAAAGTCTTGTTGCCATTGGTAGGGGACCCCCCCAGCACAAGCCGGGTTGTGTCTGTCTGTGTTGGCAGTGATGCTGGGGAGCAAGCAGGGATCCAGCCCTGCTTGGCGGTGTGGCTGGGATGATCAACAGCCCCATTTCAGCGACCGGTAATCTCCGAAGGCATCGCTTCTGAGTGTCATGCGAGGCAAGGATGAACAATGCCGGCCAAATTCCCCTCACACTGCTTTCCCCCCCCCCTCCACATCCATGCTCTCCCACTGCCACACGCAGGCAGTGCAACAACAACACCCACAAAAAGGAAGAAAAGACGAGAAATAAAAATATATACCATGGCATCTCTAGGCAGTAAAGAAAGTTGATCTATTCCTAGAGTCATTCGCCTGGGTGTCGATCCAGATCTTGCAGAATTGCATGCTCTAAGGACCCCCCCAATCCCTATGAGAAGGGATGTGTTGATTGTCCAAGAAGACTTGAACAGGAGACCCCTAAGAAGCAGCCCTATTTGAAAAGCAAACACACAGAGGTTTGCTTCTTTGGGTTTCCGCGTGAATGCATGCAACGCGGCGGCTGGAGCTGGTGGTCAGCGTGGGGTCGTGAATAGATCTCGCTCTTGGTTTTTCTGCTGAAAGGGTGGCGGATGGAGATACTCCAGGGGGGGGAGGGTCCCCTTTCTTGAGACATGATGGACTTGGTAGACTTCTTGGTCAATGGAGAGCGAAATGGGTGTGTGCACGCCTGTGTCTGTGTACGTGAATGGCATTGGAGACGGATGTGGGGCTGCGCTCAAGGTGCATATCCTTACAGGTTGCTGACGCCCTTTCGCCATGGATTCAGGATGTCCCTTTCACTCTCAACTGCTCAGCTTCATTCTGGCAACATGCTTCTTTCCCCTGGCATCTCAGCTCACCACTTTTTGGTGCATGGTTTGCTTTGAGCTCCTAGGTACGCGGGATTTTTTTTTAAAATTGGAGTTGGGTGAAGTTTCCCTCTCCTCTGCATTTCACCTGTAGGCAAATGAGTTGTGTGTGCTTGGGTGTACAAGATGCTTGTTTTGTGCCCTGCTTTGGGGACCATTTAAGTGGCTTGCTTTTGTCCCCGTCCTGAGTCTCAGCGCCCCCCCTCCTTTCCCCTCTCTCTTTTAGCAGCTATTTTCTCTCTTCAGCCTCCTAGCAGGGGACTGATCAGGAGGAAAGCAGGATTTCGCTCCATGAAAGGGCCAGTAGGAGGTGCCCTTAATAAGGCCAAGTAGCTAGTTGGTGGAACTCCCATTCAGCAGGGCATTTAAAGACTTTGTTGATGGGTAACAAAGGGCTTAGGGAGCTGCAGCACAATGAAGCTTTGTCCTTTCTTGATTTCCGAACTAAAGCATGTGCCTGCTTGGGAGGCATTAGGTTTTTCTCCCTCCTTTTTGCAGCTTTCTTAAACAAAATAAACGTGGCTTTATGATGATGGCGATGTGGGCTGGAAAGAGATGTTATTTTGTCTTCCTGCTGTTTTGCATCTTTGATTTTACCAAATCCACACCAAAAAAGTCACCCACGGAGGAGAATCCATTCGCTCCTGGGCCTGAAAGCACATATTTGTGTGCTTATGTATGAACAGGTACAGAGAGAGAGAGAGAGAGTGTGTGTGTGTGTGTGTGTGTGTGTGTGTGTGTGTGTGTGTCTGTCTGTCTGTCTGTCTGTCTGTCTGTCTGTCTGTGATGGAGATGTGCAGGATCCTAAGTGAAAAAAATTGAGTGTGGTCTGCAGTCGAGAAATCCCTGGTTATTTATAGAAACAAGATCCAAGCTTCTGTGGATGGCACTTAATTCTGGCATGCAATCATGCATACAACACCATGAGGTTGCAGTTTTCTGGATTGAATGGCAAGGGAATGTGAGGGACTCTTTTGTCTGAAGTGGGAGAAAAATGGACAACTGGACCTCCCCACCGTCACCCTTTCCTCTTACTCCTCAAGATTGTGTTGCAAAGTCAAGCAGGGGATGATACAGCCTCTCAGAAGAGGCTCCCAAAGTATGGGCAAGATAGCAATCATATTCTCAGCAAGTGGTGCAGTATAAACTCAACAGTGCCCTTTCACTGCATTCATGCCCCATCCAGAAGTACTGCCCCTGTGCTACAAAGTGATGATAGCACAACACATCCGATGCAACTGGGCCAGGCTTAGTCAAGTTGGCCAAAAAGTTGATGAAGCTCTTGATGTCAAGGAAAGACGGCCATTTCCACATGAAACCATGGTGTACTAGAAGGATTGCATGGGGTGACAACATCCACAATCTCTGGGCAATAGGTCAAGATGGAGTTCCTGTTCCCCCTTTCCCCACCAAAAGCCGTCCATGTCTCTTTCTTGGAAAGAGCCAGTATGTCATGGGAATGGGTCCATTCTGTGCTATATCTGGGTTCAGATTGGAGAAGCAGCAGAAGGTATAGGAGAAGGTGGTTATTACAGTGGCAGTCATAATCTTCTTCGTGTGAAATTGGGAAGTCCCCCCCGAAAAATACCCCCGTGCAATCACATTTAAGACCTTTGCTCCAAAGGCTTGAATCTCCAAATGGCTTCATAGAATTCTACACGTCTGATTCAAGATATGTCTGGTCTACTGGTACCCAAAACATCCTGCACAAACAATATATAGATAGTCCATTTGACATTAAACCCAAGACCTGTTGCGGGGAGGAGAGCAGAACACTTATCTGTGTTAGTTCCATGGAGTCACATATTATTATGATATGTACTATAGCTTATTTGTTAGTATTTTTTCTACCTTGTTTTTGTCAACAGGGCCAGTTGCCTTTTATAGGACTTTTACCACTCCGTGCTTGTGTTTTAGACTGAGATGGTAGTCAGTGCATTGCAGTCGGAAAAAGCAACCCTTCTACGCAACATTCCATTTTACAGGCATTAGACAACAGCTACTGGAAAATCAGTGGGAGTTTCAGTTGAGCAAGACGCCAGACTGAATAAATCCAGTTGCTCATGATGCGAATGTAGCCAAGTGATGGCTAATTCACACATGTGTTTCTATCACTCAATATCTACTCCCTTGGCAACCTAACTCTCCATGACTCACAAATGCATGTGTGAATTGCTTCCATTGAGAATCATTTTGTTATTAGATAATGTTGAGTGAGAAAGCTCTGCTTGGTGTTGCTGGATCTGTGATTATTCTTTGGTAGATCAATTACTTTCATGTTAGCAACTTTAACAGATGAACCTAACCTCAGGTCAGTACAGGAGATTGTAGATGAGAATATCTATCTGTCCATCTATCCATTTGTCCACCCACCCACCCACCCACCTCTCTCTCTCTCTCTCTCTCTCTCTCTCTCTCTCTCCCTCCCTCCCTCCTCCATCCATCCATCCATCCATCCATCCATCCAACTGAATGTGTTTAGTTTTGTAATAGATATTCAGCCCATTAGGAAGTTCATTGGTTTTATGAAACAATCAGCTGCTCGTTGAATTTGGCAAAACGAGGTTGATGACCAAATCTCAGTGCTGCCTCACAAGAATGTTCTCAAGTTTTTAACTTTATTTTAATTTCTTTAGTAGTCCACATCATGTGCAACATAATCATATACGATAAAGTCTTTTGCTCACAGTTCTTCTCAGTAACATTCAGCACCGGCTCTGCCATTAGACAGAGTCAAATTGCCAGCTCAGGTTCAATGTAGCAAGAGCAGCAAACGGTCTGCCATCATTGCCATCCCACTCCCCATTGTCAAGATCTACCCGATTTGGTTGGTGGTAGCAATTGTGTAATGACTGTGCTCAAAGAATTTCTGAGCGCCATGTGCTTTTGATGGGCTGTCCTAGGAAATCCCCTCTTCAATGCAGAGCTAGGAAACATTGCATGAGTTTTTGTTTTGTTTTGTTTTATTCTGTTATGGCATTCTGGGCGTCTGTAGCCCAAAGAAGGAGTCATGTTTCCAAGTTCTTGATTAGCTTAGGAAATTTTCCAAGATGGCCTTGAAACAAGACCTGGCTTTGAGGGCTACCTTGGAGCCTGGCAGTTAATCAATGCCTCTGCCAGTTATTTCCACTTGTTCACTCCTCCTCACTGATCCATCCTGGAGAAATGGAAGCAGATGGAAAGGGAAAGAGAAGAGGTGGAGGTACAGGAGGGAAGAAAGAAATGGTTTTTATCCGTGGTGGACTGTTAGACTGTTGAACAAGAAGTGACATCGTGTGATAGACTCGTGGGTGGGCAAGTTGTGCAGCAAGAACATGAGTGGAATGAGCTCAAGGTTTTTTTTTAGTGGGATGGTATTGTGGGGGGAGGGAGTCTCGGTCAGTTTCATTGTATACAGGTTGTACATTGACAATAAATGTTGTTGTTGTTGTTGTTGTTGTTGTTCTTCTTCTTCTTCTTCTTCTTCTTCTTCTTCTTCTTCTTCTTCTTCTTCTTCTTCTTCTTCTTCTTCTATGCTAGGTAGCCGGTCACCATTAATGATGGCCATGAAGTTCCTTAATGATTGTCTACCATCCAATCCTTAGGGTTAAAATCTCCCTCTTGATTTTGCCAGCAGTGTGGTTCTCCTGCAGCCCATCCTGGATAAGGAGTGAATCTGCTACCCATCCTTCCTACATTAGCAGTAACTGCTTTGCTCTTGTATAGGTGCTAGGAGAAGGACCAGCACATGATACATCTGGTAATTGGCAGTTCAGTGCTGCTTCAAAGCACAGCTCCGAAACCTACATCCTAGCCATCTAGCCATCTAGTCATCTTTTTTCCCACTTTAGTTCTTTTAGAGCTTACTGAGTAATGATGTTGCAAAGATCCAATGTTGTCTGTGATAAAATACCAACATGAGCAGCTTGTAACGCTTAGGTGTGCCACAGAATAAATGTGTGTTTCCAAGTACGTTCTGTTCTGGCTTGAAACAGCTTCTCCCAAAACCTCATGACCTCCAGTGACCAGGGAGATTATGTGATGTGACATCTATTTAACACATCTGGAGGTCACCAGGTTATGGAAAGGCGGCCTGGAATGTCAATAAATGTATACAAGAGGAAACTGTGTTGTTAAATTGAAGTCATATATGTATCCAAGTGTTGGACACCATGATGTCTTAGCTTAAGTTGTGCAAAAGTTTCCAAACCATAATTTTGAAGATTTCTGGGGGATTGGAGGAAACCCACAGAAGCTCCAAACTTTGGGAGCAATGGAGTCCTCAAACTTTGCAGCTCCTCATTAACTTTTTTGACTAGCTTAGAGGAACACTTATCATCTTCAAAAGCCATCTTATACCCTATACCAGTTTCCGTACAGATGTCCCACCTTATGAATTCATTTGATAATACATTGAGCTCAAAGGGAGAAATAGGGTCAAGCATTCCTATAACTAGCAATTGCATGACTGGCTCCTTATAATGTCAAGAAACAGGTTAGAGGAACCTGGCATGGTGTCAAGGAGGGTTTTGCTGCTCTTGGATCCTCCACCAGCCCTCTCCTTTCAACCTTATTGGGTTGTGTGAATGGGTCTTTATTATTGGTGTGAGACAAGCTTCAACATTTCGGTTGGGTCTCTATTTGTACCTTTTTGGGGAAGGGGGCCAAGAGTGGTGGGAACACAAGGGTGACTATGTAGAACCAACACTGTTCATCTTGTTTTGGCAAGTTGAACAGGATCCGTTGCTGCAGCAGCTACACTCCATTATTCAGTGGACATAGGGACCGTGTGCCTGGATACATCTCATGAGCCAGTTTTCCATGCATGCAGCTTGGTGACAATTGTTTACAGAGCTGATTTTGGTGTCTCTCATATACAGACTCTCCACCAAGATTATCCTTTTTATCTGCCAAGAGCATAATTGGAAGATGACAAGCGCTGCTGATGATAAGCCATTTTCAATAAATTGTACTTTACTTTGATGATCTTTTGGAACGATTCTGTCCAGCGCCGTGCATTTTCTCTGACCGCTCTTGAGCCATTTTGCTGATCTCTTGATGATTAAGCTTGTCAGATCAGATGACACCTGAACTATTTGGGAACCATATCACTGTCACTGCTGTCTGGACGTGAAGAGGGGGCATCTATAAACAGGGAGGGAGGGTCTCTGTGTTCATGTCTCAGTGACGAAAGAAGAAGAAAAAGAAGAAAATGTGAATTTAAATGTGCTGTGCCTGATGAGTCAACATCTTGAACATCTAGAAGTGCTTTCACTTTATTCCAGGGATTGGGAGTAGCCATTTTCCAAACTAGCTGCACAGGCGATTGGTTGTTTTGTACTACAGCTTCGAGAATTTTGGGCATTGTTTGTCGTGTTCATTGCAGGAAACGGTGACAACCCCAGGCAGCCATTCTTCAGTCACATCCAACAAACATAATTTTTACTGGAGGGGTGTGGGACTAGGACACATCAAGCAGGCTCCACAACTTGCAGGGTGTTGCAGAATGTTTGGCTTGCTCTCACTGCATAGAAGACATATGGCCCTGCATTACAGCCCACTTTCCCCGGTAGCTACTTTTTTTGCATTAAGGAAAGAGTGTTGCATGCGATTTTCCGAAGTGTACTTAGAGTGGGAAGAAGCGCATTGTAAGGATCCTTAAATAATGGTGCACATATGGCCAAGTCCAATAAAATTGTTTTCTTGGTGGCAGGTTTTTGCTAGAAATGAACTGCCTGCATGAATATTCTTATATCATAATTACCGGCAGGAATCATGTTGGTGGAACCACATTGTCGGAAGCTCCAATGATGCCGTTGGCCACTAAAGATATCTATTAATTTAAATTTTTCTTTCCTCCATTCCCAAGTTCATAGACTCATACAGGAAGTGAGTTGGAATGGACCAATAAGGCTGTCGAGCCCAACCCCTCTGCTCAGGGAGGAATCCAAATCATAGCAGATCTGACAGAGGCTTCTTATGAATCTCTTTCCACCTGGAGGCAGCCTTTGGCTTTAAATGACCACTGTTGATCCTGATCCCAGCAGCAGGAGCAGCAGTGGTTATTTTAGCACAGTAACACCGCCTCCTTCACCCTGAAGCTCCCAAAACTTCCTGTTCCAGAAGGTTTTTAATTGATATAATATAGATTGTGGGTCCGCTGATGACAATTTTAGAATAACGATTTTAGTGTAAGGTTTTTATTGATGATTTATTGATATTTTACTCTTAACTATTCTAAATTGTTTTATTCTTTGGATTGTAATCCGCCCAGAGACCTTTGGGTAGTGGGCGGCATATAAGTTAAATAAATAAATAAAATAAAATAAATAAATAAATAAAACATAACACCCCCTGGTTAAACGGACTTGCACTAGGGGATTTCAAGCATTGTGTAAAACTGTAGTGGAATAATTGAAGTGCCTAGATACCATATTTTTTGCTCTATAAGACACACTTTCCCCTGCTCAATAGTAAGGAGAAATGTCTGTGTGTCTTAGGGCCTTTTCACATGACCCCTAAACTCCGCGGCAAATGGCTCCCAGCTCCGGAGCTTAAAATTGTTTCCCCACCAGCTCCGGAGTTTACAGAAAATTAAGTGCGACCACACCCACCTAAGCACGTCCCAGCACACTTTTCAGGTACCTGCTCTCCGGGGGTGAAAAATCCCTGATGCGGATGTAACCTAGTGAGTGCCGGGCTCTCCTAGCTTCTGTTTGTTGTTTTTTTGCCCCGCCCTTTAAGAGACAGGAATCAGGACGACAACGGGGCTCGGGGCGGCTTCGACCGGCAGACGGAGGTGAGCCTGCATTCTTTTCTCCCCTTTTTTCTCCCTCCCCTCACGCAGACAGGAGGAAGGAAGTGCAGAGGGGTGGGAACACAGGAAGAGCAACGAACCCCCAAGATCTCTGGTCCGAATTTAAGTGGCCAGCGGATCTTAGGGGTCATGTGAAAAGGCTCTTATAGGGTGACTATACCTCTGACGCGAGCCTCCAGAGCCCAGCCCTAGCTGCAGCCCCAGTAGAGGCTTCCCGATCCAGCTGTTAAAAAAATCACCTTTCATGCTTGATTTTTTTCCATAGAATAGAAGACGGAGAGTAAACAGCCCGACCTGAGACCATAGAGCTGAGAAACGAGCTAGAGAGTAACCACCCACTATGATGACCGTAGAGTCACTCTTCAAGACAGGCAGAATGTGAATCCAGGGGAGGGAGCTCTCCCATTCAGCCTGTCTTGAAGAGCAGCTCTATGGTCATCATATTGAGTGGTTATTTTCTAGCCCGTTTCTCATCTCTATGGTCTGCAGTAGGGCTGTTTACTCTCTGTCTTCTATTCTATGGAACAAATCAACCATGCAAGGCAATTTTTTAAAAACAGCCGGGTTGGGGCTACAATTTACACCGGGTCTGGAGGCCCTTGCAAGGGCCGGAGGCTTCCCAGCATGGAGACCCGGGAAGAAAGGTGGCTTCTCTTCACATTTTACTCTCCAGCCATGCCACTCTGGGCCTCTCAAGAGCAGCATGGCTGGAGAGTAAACTGGAGCTGGCGATGTACCAGGACCATAGTATGCATGTGTGAGTATTTTTTCCACACTTGCATACATCTCAAACTAGATGTATCTTATGGTCTGGCATGCCTTATGGAGTGAAAAATATGGTAATTGTCTTACATACAGTTTTAGTAATAGCCAATGGAAGAAATACAAATTGTGTTTTTATGACAATCTACACAATCTTTAGCTCACCCTGTCATCCTTCTTGTATATGCTGGAATCAGTTGATGTTTTAAAAGTTTTAGAGAAGCTATCCACAGAAAACCTATCCACTTTTCTGTTTCTGAAAAGTAATTAAAACAGCTACCTTTTAGTTGCTTCTTTAAAAATACCTCATTGTTACATATTGCAGGGCTCTGGTATAAAATATACTGTGCACTCATTCACCTCATCTCATTGTAGCCTCAACACTCACAATGGAACATGAGGCACAGTACTGGGCAGGATTTGAATTATGTGATGTTCCTCCTGCTTTTTGTAGGGCCACACCTCTGTCTGTCAACATAACTAGAAAGTAACTAGTTGAAGGACCTGATATTCCCTTGTAAGTCATAGTTGTAATATAATGAAGTCATATCTTTATTCCTCGGAATAAAGGAAAAGGAATTAATTATAAATTTATTAATTAATTATGGAAAAGGAATTAATTATGAGTAACACATTATTTGTAACTAATTAATTCTCCATTGTGGGAGAAGGCTTAGAAGCTGATGACAGGGGCTGTTTGTGTTCAGAGGGAGGTAGCTTATCTTATTCTGCACTAAACTCCTCTCCTCTCTCTGGGTGAGCATAAGGACTCACCCAATATCAAACAAAGACTTCCATAGTTTCTCTGTTTAAGTTTTTCCACTAGCTACTACCTTGCTTCTGGCTGGCAGACTCTACTCTTAGACTATACAATCATCCAATCAGCTACTGGGTGATATCAGCAGGCCAACGTTAATATATGTGACTCATGATTGGCATCCTTCAGTCTCGAAATACTATGGTATCATGCCTGGAGTAGAGATCCTAAGAACAACACCTAGTGTGACTAAACAGACCAATTCGGGAATGGCAGTCTCTACCGCACTGGGGACAGATGTATTCTGTTTCTTGCCCAGTCCTCGAGTTTCATTCTTTCCATGCCTGCTTCTTTTCCTCTGCCTGTTGGACAAATGCCTCTTCAAATTTATGTAGACCATGCTGTATCTCAGGCCTCCAGACAGTGCGATTGGAGGTCAGGGTTTCCCATCTGTTGAGGTCCATTCCCAAGACCTTCAGGTCCCTCTTACAGATATCCTTATATCGCAGCTCTGTTGTCCCTCTTGTGACTAACAACAGGTATATACATGCAGCTCCGAATAAGAAAGTGGAATCATTTTTCTCCTCTTATGTGTGTTAGTCTGAGTGGAATGTTGTTAGGTTTGACTGTTAAGAAAATGCAGAGCAGATGTGAGACAAAAAAACCCTATATTCTTTGTGTATATGTGTGTGTGTGTGTGAGAGAGAGAGGTTGTGGTTTAGATTACCCAATCTAAGAAATTATATTTTTGGAAAAAAACAATACTGATGCAGATATTAAGAAATCTTGTCTTTGCCTGAAAAAATAATAATAATGGCGTTCCACAGAGATGTTCCCAATTAATTAACTGAAGTCAACAAATAAACAAGAATCACTTGGCTCTATTAAAATAATCCCTGAGGTGGATTGCTGAGTTGGTTTCATTTCTCTTGTGGATAAAACCAGAAAACAATTTGGATCATACTCTGCTCCTAGTTTCTCCTGCCTCACTGCTCCGTATATCAAGCATTATCTGTTGACATGGGTTCCGATGTAAATAACGAGGAGGTCAGCATCCAGTTCAACATTTTTAATTTTTGCCAGTTGCTCTGTTAGGCAGGCTAATTTGTTATGCTGGAAAGGAAGATTACAACCCTGTTCAAACACACTTCCCTGTGTGTGTCTATGTGTACTTCACTAATTACATAATTGCAGCATTTTGTGCTGATATGTCAGGACGAGTCAACATTGCTCTTGAGAAGCAAGAGAAAAGCGAGAGGTGATTTGTCTGGATTCCATTGAGCTCGTGGCTCTGAAGTCTGTGATAGCAAACAGCAGAGCTGTGCAAGGGCATAGGGTGCTTGCACTCCAGGCTCTAGAAGACAAGAAGTCTGGCTAGAATTAATAATAATAATAATAAATAACTTTATTCTTATGCCGCCTTTCTCCCCGGAGGGACCCAAGGCGTCTTACAACAAATTCATAAAAATACAATAAAAACAGTACAATGTACAAAACAATACAATACCTATAAAATACTATAAAATACTATACAGTATAATACATTAGAAACAAGATTAAAAAACAGTAGCTGCAGCAGAGTTTTAAAAGCTCCCCAGCCAATGAAACTAAAAAGTAAGATGTTATAAAAGTTGGTGAAGGCTGGAGGCTCAAAAGGCCTGCCTAAATAAATAACTCTTAAGGCCTCGCTTGAATATTTCAAGGAGGAGGCGGTTCTCAACTCAAAGGGGAGGGAATTCCATAGTATTGGCGCCACTACTGAGAAGGCCCTATTTCTTGCTGCCGCCGCACTTCCTTGGGTGGCGATACTCGTAGAAGGGCCTTCTCTGATGACCGAAGGGGGCGGACCGGATTATATGGAAGAAGGCGGTCTCTCAAATAACCTGGTCCTGAGCTGTATAGGGCTTTAAAGGTCATAACCAGCACCTTGAACTGGGTCCGGAAACGAATGGGCAGCCAATGTAGTCCCAGGAGACTGCCCAACAGAGTCGTACCGCCAAGCTCCAGTAACCACCCGGGCTGCCGCATTCTGTACCAATTGTAGTTTCCGAACCGTCTTCAAGGGCAGCACCACATAGAGCGTGTTGCAATAGTCTAATCTTGATGTCACCATGGCATGGATCACCGTGGCCAGGTCTGCACGATCCAAGTACGGCCACAGCTGGTGCACCAGCCAAAACTGAACAAAGGCCCCCCTGGCCACAGCTGCTACCTGGGAGTCCAGGAGCAGCTCTGAATCCAGGAGGACCCCCAAGCTGCGGACCTGCTCCTTCAGAGGGAGTGCAACCCTGTTCAGAGCAGGACGATATTCCAGCACCTGCATCGAAGATTTCCGAACCAGGAGAACCTCTGTCTTGTCCGGATTTAATTTCAGTTTGTTAGTCCTCATCCAGATCCCCACCGACTCCAGACAGCGCTCTAGGACTTCAACTGCCCCCCTGGAATCTGGGGGAAAGGAGAGATATAACTGGGTGTCATCAGCATATTGAGGGCACCCAACTCCAAATCCCCGGATGACCTCTCCCAGCGGTTTCTTGTACATGTTAAATAGCATGGGGGACAGAATAGAGCCCAGTGGCACCCCATACTTCAAGGGCCAGGGTGCCGAACAGGCATTGCCCAGCACCACCATCTGGGACCGATCCTCCAAGTAGGAGCAGAACCACTGATGAACAGTGCCTCCAACTCCCAACTCAGCCAATCGGCCCAGAAGGACACCATGGTTGATGGTGTCGAAAGCCGTTGAGAGGTCCAGCAGGACCAACAGGGACACACTCTCCTTATCTAGTCCCCGGCGTAGGTCATCTACCAAGGCAACCAGGGCAGTTTCTGTCCCATAGCATGGTCTGAAACCTGATTGAAAAGGATCTAGATAATCAGCTTCATCCAAAACCCTCTGGAGTTGAGACGCCACCACACGCTCAATCACCTTGCCCAAGAATGGAATGTTAGAGACTGGCCGGTAATTATCTAATATAGTGGGATCCAGGGAGGGCTTTTTCAGGAGGGGGTCTAACCACCGCCTGCTTCAAAGCAGGTGGGAGAACCCCTCCATCAAGGAGGAATTAACCACTCTCACTGTCCACTCAGCCAGTCCCGCCCGGGAAGCTCTAATGAGCCAGGCTGGGCAAGGGTCGAGCCAGCAGGTGGACAGCCTCACGCTCCAAAGAAGCCTATCCACATCCTCAGGCTGCACAAGCTGAAAAGAATCCCACAAAACTGGACAGACAGTTGCCAGGGGGACATCAACAGACATAAATGCTAATGTGGCATCCAAGTCATGTCGAATCCGATCAATTTTGTCTGTAAAGTGTTTAGTGAACTCGCCACAGCGGGAAACTGTGTGTGCTTCTTGATCCACAGGGGGCCCCGCACCACACGGAACAGTCCCGCTGGGCGGTTCCTGGCAGACGCAATGGTAGCAGAGAAGAAAGATCTTTTCGCTGCTACCACTGCCATGGAGTAGGTTCTGTAATGAGCTCTACACCTTGCTCGGTCGGATTCATCACGAGTTTTCCGCCACCGTCGCTCTAGATGCCTGCCCTACCACTTCATCAGTCGCAGCTCATTGGTAAACCAAGGGGCTGCTCTGAGTCTTCGACGAGGCAGGGGTCACTCAGGCGCAATCTCATCCACTGCCCTGGCCATTTCTCCATTCCAGAGATCAACCAGGGCTGTGGTTGAGTTGGCTGTCTTGGCAGCTGGAAAATCCCCCAGAGCCCTCAGGAAACCCTCTGGATCCATTAGCCTCCGGGGCGGACCATACAATACAGTCCCATGCCTCTGTGGAGGGATGAGGCCGCAACCAGCCTAAACCCTACCAGGAAATGATCTGTCCATGACAATGGAGTGATGTTGATCCCCACCACATCCAGATCACTGCCCTCTTGTTCAACTATAAACACCAGGTGCAATACATGTCCTGCTGTGTGTGTTGGGGCCAAGATCTTCTGTGACAGGCCCATGGTTGTCATGGCAGCTATGAAGTCCTGAGCTGAACCAGACTCAGGGGCTCAGCATGAACATTGAAGTCCCCAGCACTAAGAGGCGGGGGGACTCCAATGCCACTGCCGAGACCACTGATGTCAGCTCAGGTAGGGAGACTGTTGGGTTTCAGGGCGAGCGGTACACCAACAGAATCCCTATCCTGTCCGGTCCACTCAACACCACATGCAGACACTCGAACCCGACGAACTGCTGAACTGGGCGCCTGGTAAGGGAGATGGACTCACGAAAGACCAGTGCGACTCCCCCTCCCTGCCTCTGCAATTGAGGCTGCTGCAGAACCTGGTATCCTTGAGGACAGAGCTGGGAGAGGCCAACACCTCCCGCCTCGCCCAACCAGGTTTCCGTAATACATGCCAGGTCAGCTTTCTCATCCAGGTTTAAGTCCTGGATGATCTGAGTTTTGTTATTAACCAGCCTGGCATTCAGCAGCAGCAGCTTCAGATCCAGAGAATCACAGTTGCCAAGAACACCAGGTATCTGGAGATTAGAGGCCAGACCAGGAGGAGAGACAATCTGTCTCCTCCTCCTGTAATGGCATGTCTGACACCTACCGCCATATCTTCCTTGGCCCGTCACCCTCTGAATAGTAGCACAACTTCTTCTCCCCCCCCAAGACTCCCCCCTGAAACAAGGCACATGGTAAGCCAAGCCTCCAACCTGACCTCGCTGCTGCACAGGGAGATGAACTCCTCCTCTGTAGAGGTAAACCAGAAGCAGGCGGGAAAACTGTTAGAGGGGCCCCTGAAGAGTCCAGCCGGTCTTATAAGCCCTCTCTTTGGGGGAGCAGGAGCTGAAGACTCTTCAAGGTACAGACCCACCTCTCAGCCAGGCACAAATCCCAGGTGGAACAGAGGGAGGGAGAGGTTTTAAAGAGAGAATTAAAACCATACATACTAAGCGCATCTGATCTCGCCTGATTTCGGAAGCTAAGGGTCGGCCCTGGTTAGTACTTGGATAGGAGATCATCATGGAATACCAGGTGCAGTAGGGGCCTGGAGTAGGAACTGGCAAACCACTCCAGTATTCCTGCCAATAAAATTCCAAGGACATAGAGCCACAAAGAGTCGGTCACAACCGTAATGACGCAACACACACACACACACACACACACAGAGCCTAAAAATTTAAGCATTTTCCTCTTTCTTGGAATGCAGCCTCTGTAATTTCCCTTACTGGGAGTTCTGCCCACATATACACACAGTTATGTGCTGTCAGATTAGGAACCAATTTATAAGCGACCCTAATAGAGCTTTCAAGGTAAGTGAGATATTTAAAGAATGATGGACCCAGTCCCACTCCCCCCCCACCAGTAAGTTTATATGGTCAAGTGTGGATTTAAACCCTCATTTATAGGGACCTAATATAGCACTGTATCCACCACACCACCCTGAGTAGTTAGATACACCTTAGAGACACTGAAATGTGGATCACTGGGGAGAAAAGTCTCAACCTTTGTGGCTTAGCAAGACCTAGACTTCCAGTTCTTACCCTCATGCTAGCTAAGAGGTTTCTTTCTGAATAGAAAGCTAGGCAGGGCTAAGCCTAGTGTAGCTGAAAAACCTTGCAGGCCTGCTCTCCCAGGTCAGCCATAGATAGATGTATGTAAATCAGGTAGAACTCCCAAAATGTGGAATTAAAAACTTGTTGTCCAAGAAATCTGAAAACCTCATCACTTGTAGTTGTGTGTAACTGGCTGAACTATAGGTAGAACTCCCTGGGGAGAGATAAGAAATTTAACAGAAGCAAGATGAGAGAAGCAAGATGAGAGAATCTCAATGAGATTCAATTTAAACATTAGAAAGAACTTCATGATGGTTAGAGCTCTTTGGCAGTGGAATATGCTGCCACGAGGGTAGTGGAGTCTCCTTCTTTGGAACTTTTAAAGCAGAGGCTGGATGGCCATCTGTCGGAAATATTGTGATGGGGTTCCTGCATGGCAGGGGGTTGGACTGGATGGCCCTTGAGGTCTCTTCCAACTCTATGATTCTATGATTCTAAAATAAACAGTTTGGGAGTACGGAATCTTACAGGCATCAAAGATGTTGGATGGATGGATGGATTATTTGAATTTGATATTATGAATATGCTTGATTCAATTGATGCATGAGTAGGCTTGATCAAATGGATACAGGAAGCTGGACAGAAGTCAAGGAATCAACTAGTTCAGTGGCTGCAAGGTTCCAGTATCATCATCACCATCACCCTAAATATTGTCTGCAACCCATTTCCTACTGATCAGTGAGCTATCACCGGGTTTTTTTTCCACAGAAGCATCCAGCTTTCATGAAGCAGATCTCTTTTTCATTCTCTCTCTCTCTCTCTCTCTCTCTCTCTCTCTCTCTCTCTCTCTCTCTTTCTCTCTCTCTGCTTTGCTCTACTCTGATTGCATGGAGTTGTGCAATAAGAAAAGTAAGACTCCAAACCTATGCAGTCTTGTCTGAGAGTAAAAATAATGAGGGTTTTACCTCTGAGCCATGGAAGCTGAGAAGCTGGTGGCTTCAATGCCAGTGATTTGCTGAATCTACTCCAGGCTTTACTCAACACTCTCAAAAGTGCTGAACTAATTTACAGGACAACATTCAGCACCTTGGATAGCTCTGGTAGTATTTTTTTCAGAAAAGCTGGGAATAGAGTCAGTGCTCAGCTGACATTGGATCTGCTAGCCTCCAGTGCTTCTGAGTAATGCTACATAGGACTGTATGATAGGCCTGCAAATTCTTTCTAAAAGAATGACACACATACATATTGTACTGTGTCTAATAGGATTGTGTGTGCATCACACAATCTATTTGAAAGATGAATGATACCTGGGGCAGGAATACTTTTCCTTCCTTGCTTGTTTGCTTCCTTCCTAAAAAAATGATAATAATCAAAATCTCTCTCTCATTTCCCATCCTTTTCCTTCCCACTCTAACCCCCCACTTAAAATATGATCCAGACAGGAAGTTTCAGTATCAGCAAGAGTCAGCAACTTTGGTCAGTTCAAGGATGAAAAATGTCCCCCAAACACTTCTGGTTTTGAAAAATGGATATATTTGCAGTATATATATGGAGCCTACTTACAAGGCAAATCACAGTTCCTGGAGATTCCAGGAGTGGCCATGCCCCATTATTTTGTCCTGGTGTTATTTAGTGGTTGGGGTCTGTGGAAAACAAGATGCGTGTGTATCACTAAAACAGCCTTAGGACACCAATGGCCTCCAGAGAAGCATTTTGCTCACACCTGCTCTGGTTAGTGAAAGGCAAGCCACCATCTTATGTAGATGGAACTCAGGCAGAACTCTGCGGCTTCAGTTTAATGGCCACTATCCTGCTGTGTATCTCTACCAGTGTACTGGGAATGATGTGAACCCTAGTAGCAAATGGGCTTTAATTAAAGAGACCCTGCTTCAATTTTGGGTTGTGCTCAACTTACATACAATGCAACAAATTTGGCCTAAATTCCATTAGGCTAATGTTAATGCCATTGTTAATGACACTACACCAACAAAGATACACAGCAAGATTTTGGCTAATTCGTTATGTTCTTCACCAGGTCTATTCTGTTTTGGGGGTAGCATTCAGCACCCTGGAAAGCTCAGGTGATGTTCCTATGAAGTTCCAAAAGCAAATTCTTTGCCCCTCCAAAAACAAGAGACCCCAGACTGCCACTCCTATAGTCCACCTTTCACACCAGTGACTGCGCTCGCCAGTGGTAATGGGGATAGTTGTACACCAACCTCTGAAGGCTGTCCTTACCCACCTCCATTCTAAGATCCCCTGAATTTGGATGGGTTATTTGCTGTTCTGCCTAGACAGCAAAATATCTTGGGTTAATCTTGCTTTTGGAGATTGAAAGTGAGAGAGAAAATAGAGAGAGACAGAGAGAGAGAGAGAGAGAGAGAGAGAGAGAGACAGACAGACAGACAGACAGACAGACAGACAGACAGACAGACAGACAGACAGACACAGTGTGTGTGTGTGTGTGTGTGTGTGTGTGTGTGTGTGTGTGTGTGTGAGAGAGAGAGAGAGAGAGAGAGAGAGAGAGAGAGAGAGAGAGAGAGAGAGAGAATGAATATTGAATGTGTTCAGCCCCTTTGACAGTCATTGGTGCAGGAGTGTACATCATAGCTTTCCATTGCCATTACAGAGATACTGATAAAGCAGAGTATATTATTTTCGAATGAGATAACGGAATGGATAACAGCCAGCCTATTGGAACGATTTCTTTTAAAGGGTATTTGTCATTCTGGAGCTTAATCGGTAAGCTTACTGTAATAGTGGGATAATCAGAATATAGATGTATGAGCCGTAAAGGAAGGTACAGTTGTGGAGAAACACAATAAAACACACAATTAAATGCCTGTCACCACCTCTACTGATAGGAAACGTTTAGCAATGGTGATGTCAATATGTGTTGCGATTTATTATTTTCTATTTAAAAAAAAATGAAAATAAAGGAACAAAGAGCCTGTGTTAAGTGACTGCCCAAAGTTAAAAATAAATAAAAATGGAATAGGTTGTCAAATGGAAGGTGCTTTTAAAAGACTCTTGTCAATGCGAAAGGTGCTTTTAAAAGATTCTTGTCAATGCGAAAATCACTTTTCCCCTTATTTTTCCTCAAATATACACTTTGTCTGCTATTGTTGCAAATAATCACCAAGACTGCGGAAAAAGGAAACGGTAGCTGGGGGTTGGGGAGGGTAAAGAAGGGAAAGAATTTGTATTTATTGGATGGTTTTTACAGTAAACAGCTGTGGCACTATATTGTACCATATAGACCTGTGCATGTGGAATAGCCTTTAAATAACACCTGACTCAACATCTTCCTTCACCAGGTGAAATCCCCCTTCTGGGCAGAACAAAAAATCTTGCAGGAAAGGTGGCTGAGTGAGTTGTTAGAGGTTGGCATGTGTGATGGATCACTCGCCCAGAAAGTGGTCTGTCCCCATCAATGCTTGCCCATCACTGGGGCACAATGCCTTCTTTCTGGTGTCCGTGTGGAAGGGTGGACCATTTCACACATTCCTCAATATCTACAAGACAGGGGGGCCTGCAAGGAGGGGAATAGGATGGGTCCAGGAAGAGCTGGTAGTGGCTGCCTTGCATTTGTGGGGAGTGGGGAACAGGTATCCAGATCCACTCTTTCATTTAATGAAGATGGACATCTACCTCTCCACTCTCCATTGCAGGATCTCCAAAGCAGCATTCGGCACACTCTCCCTCCCTATTCATTCATTCATTCATTCATTCATTCATTCATTCATTCATTCATTCATTCATTCATTCAATTTATATATCCTTCCCACACACACACCTTAGTCCTCCCCAGTTTAACAGATGAAATCCAAGCCCATTAAAAGCATTCACAGTGTAAGAAACCTGATGGAGTAGCTCCACCAGAAGCTGTTTCCATAAAGATGGGGGCTACTGCAGAGAAGACCCTGCCTCTAGTAGAGGACTTCTGGGTGGCCACCCAGAGGAGCTTAGTCCAGGAGGAACTGGTGGGTCAGGCAGATGACTTACAGTAGGGGGTGAAGCACTTTATACGTAAGAATTATGCCCTTGAACCAGACCCAGGACACAATGGGTAAGCCATGCAGGTGAGCCAGGAGTGGAGTGATATGTGAAAATTTGCTCACACCAGTCACCAGTCTGGTCACTGCATTTTGGACCCACTGTAATGTCTGGGTTAAGTCCAAGGGGAGTCCCATGTAGAGAGCATTGCAATAGTCCGTCCAGAAAATGACCACTGCTTGCACCAATATCCTGAGACAACCCTCATCAAGGTAAGGGTGGAGATGGGTCGTGAGCCTGAGCTGGTTGGAGGCCAGTCTGTTCATGTCTCTGATCCCAATGATGTCCTTGCTTTGATGATGCTCAAGGTCCCTGCTTGGTAGGAAAGGCCCATTGCAAAGACAGAAAGTACAACTGGAGAGGACAGAATTGCATCTTGAGATTAATAAACAAATAGTATATTCCCTTGAATGAATTCAGATCTGTATTTTATTTTGTTGCAGTTATGTGGTAGAAAATGCTGTAAATGCATCCCCATTGACGCATGTGAATGTTCCGTACCTTATGTGACCCCATGTACAGGGTCCGCTTCAAAGTTTAATTTTTGTCATTGTGTTGTTTTTTAAAAAATCTGATATGTCGGTATACTGATATATCAACTTTCACCTATCATATATTGATTGCTAAATACACCTCTCTCTCTCTCCCTTTTTTCCCCGCTTTTCCCCGTGCATAATGGCTTAAGTGTTTGTAAACAGAAATAAGTGCAATGGGGAATGATTTACTGATATAAAAATGACCATTTGACGATAGAAAGTACTTTGAAAAAATATATTCACAGAAATGATTTTGCTGCGGATTTAGTAAATTCCCACAGGCTCGTGTTCTTGGTTTAAAATCTGCATTGGAACAGTGACAAGGATTTTACCACTCCAAGGCCAGGTACTTGTAAAATGGGCTCAGTCATGCTTCAGGGTGTGTGGTTGCACTTTATTTTTAAAAACGTTCGCAGGACATGGGATAATGATTTTATGCTCTACATCAGAGAGCACTTTGCAGCGGATTTTAATGGATGTGGGATAAGGGCCAAGGATGATCAAGGCACTGGAAACAAAGCCCCTATGAGAAAAGACTGAAGCAATTGGACATGTTTAGCCTTCAGTAAAGAAGACTTGGGGGAGAGAGGATATGATAGCACTTTTAAAATACCTGAAACAAAGTCATACAGAATAGGGGTATAATCAGTTCTCAGTCATCTCAGAGTGTAGGACATGTAATAAAAGGCTCAAGTTTAGAGAAGCCACATTTAGGCTGAATATTTTGGTGGGGGGTGTTGCCCTAATTGTTATTGCAGTGGTTCTCAACTTGGGGGTTGGGACACCTTTGGGGGTCAAACGACCATTTCACAGGGGGTTGCCAAGAGTCAGTGAAGAAAAAAGGCACAAACGGCTAGGGTATGGAAGAGGACAGGGAGGAAGGGGGGAGAGATAGGTTGGAGGGGATGTCAGTCAATGGCACCGGAGGCTGTGATTGGCTGTGGGTGCCTGTAGAGGGAAGTTCTGCCAAAGGGGGCTCATGGCCTCTTCCAAGCAGGGTAAGGGGGGTCACCACAACATGAGGAACTGTATTAAAGGGTCACGGCATTAGGAAGGTTGGGAACCACTGGGTTATTGGAATCCAATTACTTTGGGAGTTGGAGAGCACTCCAATGCTGGAGGCATTTAAGAGAAAACTAGACCGCATTCTGTCTGAAATTCTTTGATTTGGATTCTTGCATTGAGCAGGGGGTTAAACTCTATGGCCTTATAGACTCCTTCCAACTGCATTATTCTATGGTTCTATGATTGTGCCATTCTTTTAGACAGAAGCAACTCCTTTGAAATGAAATAATAATGCTCAGCATGTACACGGTTCAATACAAAGCATCTTACATCTACTATTGTAGTAATCTGAAATATCTCCTGTTCCCATGTGAATCTGCCTGGATCTTCAGGTCATCTTCAGAAGCTTCACTTCAAATTACCACACCTCTTGTAATGACCCTTGAGGAAGACTGTGTGCCCTTCTATCCCCAGTGCATAAAAAAGTTGTTGCATTGCATGTGCATGCATTCACATGCACTGCTGTATATTTAGGATTATGAGAATTAGCCTTTCTCTCTAACCTTTCCATGCAGTGTTTCCATTAGCCATTCCTTGAGTGACTCTGGCTTTCTGAGAGCTAAGCTCTGGCCACCATCAACTTGGGGCCGATGGCCATGACACAGAGAAGAATCAGAGGACTATAGACAACAAGGTGAGAGCCAGGGATGCTTTTTATCAGCAAGAAAATGTCCAATCCATGCTGTTCCTTCTCAAAACAGACAACGGGTGATCATTCAATACTGACACCTATACCACACTATACTAGTGTGTTAAGCACTATGGGGCAATATATAAGCAATATATAAGCAGAACATCAAGGACACATATGTGAAGAAAGCGCACTGTAGTCCCAGAGACAGTAAGATAGTCTCCTGTGGGTTTCTGAGACCTCGTGAGGTGTCTCTTTTTCAAGTGCAAGAGCAAAACACCAAGAGAAGTGTTTTCATCATCCATTTTATGCACAATGTCTTGCATATCATTTTAGTGTATGGTACTTCTAAAGCTCATGTCAAGCTGAGTCACCCTTTTCTTCTGTAAAAAACTAAATAAACAGCTTCTGGCTTCTACTAGTCATATTTATAATGATTCTGTAAAATTACACCAGCTCAGCTAATGGCTAGAAGAGGCTTTAAGATGACAGGGCTGAGGGAGGACCTTTGTTAGATCCCATAACCAAGCACCTGTGCGTTGGAGGCTGCTCCTGGTGTTTCTACCCATTAGCTGTTTTTGAGCAGAGTCCTGGAAGGGGTAGACAACTCTATATCTTGGCATGTGCCCAAACTTTACCTACACTGTCCCCTTTTCTTAGGCAGGGGAGTTCCAGCAAAAGACGTTTTTCCCAACCATGAAAGTGAGTATGGGAACTCTCTGAGGCATAGACTTGGCCCAATCCATTCATCCCAAGACTCCATTTTCTTCTCTCTTTGTATGTAAGCAAAAGTCTGCACAGGGGCTTGCGTCAGTGAACGTCAGTGTACACATGGAATGTTGTCCTTCAATGAGAGGGCATTGTCTTTTTTTTTTAAACGCTTCTTCATGCCTTGGCGATACTTTGAAAAAACACGTTGTCATCACATTCTGTCAAGTTGGGTCTACATTATGGTGAACCCCCCTCCCCTCGGTTTTCAAGGTTTAATAAATGTTTGAGGAATGGTTTCCCCATTGTGAACACACACACACACACACACACACACACACACACACACACACACACACACACACACACAGAGAGAGAGAGAGAGAGAGAGAGAGAGAGAATTTCCATGGCCAAGTGGGGATTTGAACCCATATCTTCCAAGTCCCAATCAGTCCCTCTATCCCATCACAGTGACTCTCAAAACCAGATACTGTACCTACTTCCAGGGATGTTGTACCTACTTCGAAGTCAAGTCCAAGTCTTTGGTACCAAGTCCTAAGTCCCAAGCCAGAGTCTCTATTCAAATACACCCCCCCAAGAAAAAAAGGGAGGCATGGATCAAGGATTCACACATCAGTCAAGTGTGATTCCTCCCCTCCCCCTGAAACCTGAGCTGAGTTACTGATGTGACAAATCCGGCTTGATTGCAAGTCCCGCAACTTGAGTCCCCACCTTGGCCTTCTTCTTCTTCTTCTTTAAGTGTGATGTCATTTTGGATGCATCATATGTGATGCTCTGCACAAAATCTTGGAAATGGAGGAAATTATCACAGGAACAGAGGGTAAAAGTATCAAGCCCCTTTTCCGTTTTAATATACATATCTTTGTTTTTTGAAGCGACATTTTCCATTTTCTGGGATCCGTGCAATCATGTTTTAAGAACTTGCAGGAAATGGCACTTGAAGTTGAAGCACAGTTTCATGGAAAACAACAACACAGTGTGTTAATTCCAATGCCTGATGGAGATTTGTGCCCCCAATACTTACAGACAATACGAAAGAAAGCCTGCCTGCCGAGGGATTGGGGTGGCACTAAGCCAGCATACACATTTAAGCATGAAGGGGGGGAATGTCAGATCAAGGGGTGGGGGGGAGTGCCAATTTTAAGCATTAAAACAACTCCTGGCTTTTCCCCATATGTGTGGGTGGGTGGAGGATCTTCTCACACTGACAAGTGCAAAAAGCACTGCTGCCAAATTAATAAGGGACTTTTTATTAATATGATACAACTCAATTAAGCCTGCAAATCAAGATATAAATAAGACTTTAATAGTGTAATGTTAGGACCAAACAAATTCCCCTCAGAAGGGATGAAATGCAAGGCAGCTGATACTCAACAGAATCTCTCGGACTGCGAGGTTAATAATCTCCTTAATACTGGTACAGCTGCTTTCACAAAGCCAAGATGCTTACTCCAGCGGGCGAGTAAAGAGTTAAAAGCTTTTGTAGAGGTCTTTGAGACATCTAGCTGGCCACCATTAGAAACAAGAGAGTGGACTAAATGGAGCTGAATTAGGAGGCACTCTCCTCAGCAGGGCAGTAAACTAAGAGTAAGTCAGTGAGTTGGGGTAGGCCTAGAGCAGTGGGGGTGAACCTTTGGCACTCCAGCTGTTTTGCACCACAACTCCCATAGCCCTTTGTCAATGGTAATCTAGGCCCAGAATTCTGGGAGTTGTGGTCCAAAACATCTGGACTGGTGAAGGTTCACCACCACTGGCCTAGAGGGTGGCTATCAGGTGTGGTGTATCAATTGGGATGGTCCTTCCATCTCCCTGCAAATATCAACTACACTATACCTCAAGCTTTCCTGTTTAGCACGATTTAGATAGATCTTTCCCTTTAAAGGGAAAAGCGGGGTGGGGGTGGGGGAGGAAAACAAAAACCCTTCTGTCTCCTTCTCTGTGGTTAGCTTAAACTGCTTAATGATCTTGAGAAATGGGAAGCTTCCTATCTGCTCACCTACAGAGGGGAGCAGATAGGAAGCTTCCCATTTCTCAAGACTTAGCAGGAAGGCAATGTAACCAAAGGTCTCCAGAAAGGTTTCAGTTTTTAACTCACTGACACAGCACATCAGCAATGCTTTGACAAGGCATTTTGGTGCAATGGTTAAACTGTAGTGTGGCCGTCAGAACTCTACTCACAGTCAATGATCATTCCCAGTAGATTCTGGCACATGGTTTAAGGTTGACTCGGCCTTCCATCCTTCAGAGGTTGGTAAAATGTGTACCCATCTCATTTGGGGTTTGGGGGGCAATATGTAGCCTGTACAACTTGTAAACTGCTTTGAGAGTGCTTTACACAAAAAAAGCAATACACAACTTCCTCTCCCTTCCCCTAACAGGCAAGGCGAGGGAGCCTTCTGATGATCATTAAGCTGCTTCAGCAAGGGAACAGCCAGGCAGCAACTTTGGTTCAATCCCACCAACCACACATGCTGGAAACAAACTAAAATAGGGCAGTGCTCTCTGCATCAAACAAATAAACAATCCAGTAGCCTCTAATACGAAGTTCCTTGGAGCCAGCATCAAGGGGGGGAATGGTAACCTTGTTCAGGATGAACCCATTTGTGTTGTCTTGCTCTTCTCGTGTAACTTGGTTATCTGTCATCTTCCTCCTTACCCCAATCCCTGGTCCTTGGGTCAGAAGGAATGTGGGCCCAACCAAGCTAAGAGATGTAGCCAACACTGAGATTTCTGTTGGTGGAATGCCTTGGATCAGACCATGACAACTAGCAATGCACTAAGCTGATAGCAGGGCTGTATCAAGTGGTCAAGACTCTACCACAGTCCTGTCCCTGTTCCTTTTTTCCTGAAATATAGTAGCTGTGTATGGAGGAAGAGGGAGCAAGGCGATAATTGCTGGCTCCATTCCAAGTTGTTCTGGGAGAAGTTGCCCCCCCCAATTGATAATCAAATCAAGATGGCTGCTGTGGTAGCTAAACCAAGATGGTGCCTCTGTTTTTCTTCGTTCTTCTTGGTTATGTACCTTTGGGGAAGTTGCATTTGGGACTACACCTTCCAGAATCCCCAGCAGGCAAGCTGGATCAGTTGTCCTGGGAGTCAAAGGCCAAGTGGATGATAGTTCTAAGAGTTACTTTTCGAGGCATTGATCATGGCTGGTCTTACACTCTAGAAAAAATAAGAAATATTTGGTTCTTTTCTCGGCCCTCCCTGGTTGTTTATCAAGTACAACAGATAAGAGATGAATGGAGGAGTGTTTGTGTGTGTGTGGGGGGGAGACAGAATAGGAAAGTAAAAGGAACAATTTCAAACAGCTTCTTTTATCAGCTCCAGATAGCCTGTGAAGGGAGGAGAGAGAGAGAGAAGGCCACGAAAATGAATTGAGTCCTTCTTGGCTCTGATTTTCCTCTTTATCAGTACAAGAAGAAGAGCGTGGATAATGCCAATCTAATCCCACCGTCCCCCAAGTGCTCTTAATGCTTTGTAAACTTTGACTAGCAATAGGGAGAAGATCACAGCGAAAGTTTCAAAGGGAAGGGAGGTCAGCATGGGAATGCAACATCAAAAGTGGGCTTTTAAGCAGTGATCGGTTGGGGCCATAATACCCTTCTTTGGCTTAGTACAGGCAGGCATCTGCTAAGTCCCCAACTACTTGCTCAGAAGTCGACTTGATTCATAAGGAACAGAAAGAGAAGTTTGTCTTCCCTTTAAAGCCCAACATGTCAGGGAGCTCTGTCACAGGGACCACAACGTGTGGTATTTGGCCCTCCAGTTTTTCCTCTTAGCACTGTAGAAATAGATGGATATACTCTCTGACTTTAGCAAAAGGTCATGAAGGCAATGTAACCAAAGGTCTCCAGAAAGGTTATATGTTGTTGTTGTTGTTGTTGTTGTTGTTGTTGTTGTCTTTGTCATTGTTCAGTTATGTCCAACTCTTCGTGACCCCATGGACCAGAGCTTGCCAGGCCTTCCTGTCTTCCACTGCCTCCTGGATTTTGATCAAATCCATATTGGTTGCATCAATGACACCATCCAACCATCCCATTCTCTGCTGCCCTCTTTTCCTTTTGCCTTCAATCTTTCCCAACATCAGGGACTTTTGCAAGGGCTCCTCTCTCCTCATGAGGTGGCCAAAGTACTGGAGCCTCAGCTTCAAAATGAACATTCAGGGCTGATTTATTTCAGGATGGATAGGTTTGATCTCCTTGGACTCTGGTGTGTGGTGTCCCTTCCAGCTCTGTAGCTCTGAGGCAATGAAAGGGGAAATGGGTAGAATATATAACTTGAACCTCTATAGAAGAAAAACAACTGGCTATGCAGCTGTACTGTATGAGCAGGAGATAGAAAATATAGATGTTCTCTGCTTTGACTCTTAAAGGGCTTTAACAGGACAAAAAAGTCTGGGCAACATGAACCTCATATGCTGCATATGGTTCCTCTTCAACCAGTTTTGGGTGTTCCATAATTGTTTGCATATTATTTAAATGGGGCACCATCAAGTCAGTTCTGGCGATGATCTTCCCCCCAACCCTAGGGTTTTCTGGGTATAGAATACTCAGAAGTGGTGCTATTCCCTTCTTCTGGGGATGCTGTGGAACTGTGCAGCTTGCCCAGGAGGCACAGCAGGGAATAAAAACTTTCAGCCTCTGGCTCTGCAGACAGATATACTGAAATATCCAGCTAGATTATAAATAATCATGTGCTGTCGAGTCAATTCTCACCTATGGTGAGCTCTTTCCCCAGTGGTTCCTAGGCAGAGAGTACTCAGAAGCGGTCTACCATTCCCTTCTTTTGGGGTCACTCTGGAACTGTGCAGCTTGCCCAAGGCTACACAGGCTGGTTCTGCTTGTAGGCAGCAGCGAGGAATCAAACTCTCAAACTCTGGCTCTGCAGCCAGATACCTAACTGATAGAACTATCTAGCCAATTGCATATTAGGTGCCCAAAACGAAATGTGGCCAGGCATTCTATAAGACCTGTTGCGCCATATTCCCCATGGCTGTAGTTCAAGAGGTGTGTGTGTGTGTGTGTGTGTGTGTGTGTGTGTGTGTGTGTGTGTGTGTGTGTGTGTGTGTGTGTGTGTGTGTGTGAGAGAGAGAGAGAGAGAGAGAGAGAGAGAGAGAGAGAGAGAGAGAGAGAGAGAGAGAGAGAGACTGACTGATTTCTGCTCTGTACTCGGTCTCCTGAGGTAGATTCTTGGCTCCCAAATTTCCTTGCTGCCCTCAGTGGCTCATGCAAGGAGTGTGTCTCCCTCCCAGTGTTCAGATGACCCCCACTTGCTTGGTCCACAGGCCATGCCTGTCACAATAAATTTGTTAGTTTGCCAAAGTTGGCACCCAATTACCTCATTGTTTTCCTCCCCCTTGTACAAGTGACTAACACGTCTTCATGAATCCATCAGAAGAAATGTAATTAATAGATTTTCCCACCTCTGCCCTTGAAAACAGTCATCTCTTGCTCAAGCAGGAGTAATTGCCCTTTTAGAATTATTTAGAATATGAGGTAATCATGCTTCCCCCTCCTCCCCTCTCAGCCACCTGAAACTGCCCTTCACACACTCTTAATCTGAAGGACTGAGCGCTTTAAGAGCTATTAGTCTTAGGATAGGAAGCGGTGAAAACAGCCCACGCTCTGGCAGATAAAAGCTGCCTCTCCTCCCACCTGACAAGATTTCTTGACATTTCTGAGCCCTGGAGAATGGAGGAAACAGATGGAGAACTTCCCTCTGTACTCCACAGAACAGCCATAGGCGACTTATCTCCATTATCTATGGCAGTGTTGGCGAAGCGATGACACGGGTGCCAAAGGTGGCACTCAGAGCCCTTTCTGTGGGCACCCAACATCGCCCCTTCACAGCCACCTGTATTCAGGTTAAATTGCTGTATTTGCACTTGGCGAAAAATGAGTGGGTTTTGAATCGCAGTTTGGGCACTCGGTCTCTAAAAGGTTCACCATCACTGATCTACGGCAACACTCCTTCTCCTAAGGAGACTCCTCCTGGCCTGAGGCCGAGTAAATTCCTACAGAAGTTAACCGCAGTGGCAGGTCAAAAGGTAAACAACAAAATTGGCGACACATGTGGCTTGGCTGCAGACTGCAAAGATGCCAGGCAGGCAGGGCTCCTCAGGAAGAAATGAGATGTTGCTAATGGGGGGAAGGGGGAACCCAACTGCCTTTTTCATTATACCACAGGACATTAGGATTCCATGCCCTTTAGTACCTTTTTCTGGATTAAGCTGCATGCGTTTGAGAAATACAAAATAGCACTTCCTCCCATATGTGATAGTCTTTTTTAAAAATTCCTCTCATATTCTTTCCATCAAAGAAATGAAAAACCTATGGATTTTTGTAGGTTATAAAATGAGGCACAAACAACCCTCTCAGGCATGCACAACAGTCCAAATTTATTTATTTATTTATTTATTTATTTATTTATT
Source organism: Phrynocephalus forsythii (assembly GCA_029282475.1). Taxonomy (NCBI): domain Eukaryota; kingdom Metazoa; phylum Chordata; class Lepidosauria; order Squamata; family Agamidae; genus Phrynocephalus; species Phrynocephalus forsythii. The sequence goes on from JAPFRF010000004.1 coordinate 120,865,829, forward strand.
TATTTATTTATTTATTTATTTATTTATTTATTAAATTTATTAAATTTATTAAATTTATATACTGCTTTATCTAGCTGCACGGCTACTCTGGGTGATTTACAAAGGTTGAACAAATATCAATCTAGACACACAATAAATAAACAATCTAATAATAAAAACCCCAGTAAGTAATAAAACAATATATAGCAGAGCATCAAACAGGATCAAGATGGCCTAAAATTAATAGGCATAGCTCTTCCTGGTGTGGAGAAGATTTCTTATACAGGTCTGCCAAGCACATGTAAAGGACAAGGATCCTTTCATTTAAAAAAAAAAAAAGAGGTGGTAACTTGAATTTTGACCCAGCAAGCATGGTGGGAAAAAAAATCAACGGTTTGAAATCACACACTGAAAAGTGAAACATTCACCGTCCAGGACCTGAATGGAGGATTTTGGCCAGTTTTGCATACTGTTGGCGCCAGGCGGACCCCACCCCCCCCCTACTCCACCCCCCTTGAGGGATGGCTCTTTCACCCCTCCACCCCCCGGGTACCCATATGGAAGGAGGCTCCACCTCCAAGCCACCCCAACCCCAAATTGGGCCTACTCCACCCCCACCCCTCCACCCCCACCCCCTGCAACAGATCAATCTATATTTTTCAAAATTTTCTTCTTTTCATTGAATCGATAAAGACATATTTGTACAGGTGGGTAAATATGCACCAAAAATTAGCTGAACAAAATCCTCACACCACTCTAACATGCATAAGGTTGCTTCTGTCAGATATATTCTTTGTCACACAATTAATAGAATTAAGAGATTGCTGTCTTTCAGGTGTTTTGGATTATGCTTCCCATAATTCCTGACCATCGGCCATGATGGGTGGTGTTTATGGTAGTTACAGTTCAAAATATCTGGGAATGGGGTGGCGGCAGCTTGCCCAGAAGTGCATTTTCCTCTAGATGTCCTGAAGATGCTGATAGGTGTGAGTGATGAGAAGAAAGGAAGTGTGTGGATAACAAGAACTCCGTGTCAAAGGAGACTTTGAAGTAAAAATGAGTGTTGAGAAGAAGCACTGATTTAAGATGGATGTTTTTGTCACTTGCTTCTACTAGCTATACTGTACATTGTTTTCTATGGCCATGTTGACAGATGGGCGGAAGCGAAATTGAATAAATAAATAAATAAATTCTATAGGCACTGTAGGTTTTAGACTACAATGCCCAGAATTCTCCAGGTAAAACTGCTGCCTGTGGAATTCTGGGAATTGTAGTCCAAAAACACAACACATCTTCACACAGAGACCTTTTACCTCCACCTTCCAAAATGCATTCTGAAGAGTTCAAGAGGACAGAGTCTGTGGCAGGCAGGCTTTCATTATTCCTAGCACGAACAGAAAGAAAACGTTGGTCTGTTTTTTGAGAAACTGGCGTTTGCTGCCAGATTAAAGTCCATTTTTAGATTGTTTGCTTCTACTGTGCAGTTAATCCTGTGTTTGATGCCAAAAACAGTATTAAAAATGCATTGTCTGGGTGTAGATAGATAGGTTGATCATATAGTAGAGTGCTTCCAGAATTCTACATACCATTTCACCCACTATGAGATAGATTAGTTAATAAGTGTCCTGACCAAGGAGTAGAAAAAAATCAGCTTTTGAGGTAGGGCCATATTTCTGGTGTTTTCTTTTTCTTTTTCTTATAAATCATTGGATTTATTTTAGGGCAGATATATGTTTTAGCGCTCCATTACGCCAAGGAGCTCAAGGCAGCATATACCGGGTTTTTTTTCCTAGCCCCACTTTATAATCAAAAAGAACCCATGACAGGGTCTTGTGGTGGGTGGTTGAGCTGTTTTGCTGCAGCCATAACTGTGCTCAAGACCTGGGGTTCAGTTCCAGGTAGCCGGCTCAAGGTTCACTCAGCCTTCCATCCTGGGTTGGTAAAATGGGTTGCTTGCTGGGGCGGAGGGGGGAAGCAATGTGTAGCCTGCATAATTAAATTGTAAACTGCCCAGAGAGTGCTTTAAGTGCTATGGGGCAGTATAAGTGCTATGGGGCAGATTTTTGGGCATTGAGTTACAGGAGGATCTGTCCTGGAGTGTCAACACAAGGGGGTTTGCAAAGAAGGCTCAGCAGAGACTATTTTTCTTGAGAACTTTAAGGAAAAACCATCTTCCACAAAAGCTGCTGCTGGCCTTCTATCATTGTGCGATTGAGATCGTACTTACTTACGGGTTATGTGTGTGGTATGGAAGTTGTACCCACCGGGATAAGACAGTGTTGCACAGAATCATAAGAATTGCAGAGAGTATTGTGGGCTGTTCACTCCCCACCCTAGAACAAATTTATACTACCAGGTGCCACTGTAAAGCATTAGATATATTAAGAGATCCATCACATCCTGGTCATCACCTCTTCGAGTTGCTGCCATCGGGACGGAGATATAGAGTACTGAGGGCAAGAACAAACTGCTTCTTTTTTAGAGTGATATTGGCCTTAAACAGAAATCCTGGACTTTGAAGTCAGCTTATTTTATGTCATATTTTAGTCATTTTATATGTCATATTACATGTTGTACCTGTTTTTAAATCTATGTGAAATGTTTTAAATGAGTTGAATATAGCAACCACAAAATTTCGTTGTTCCTGCAAGGGGGCAATGACAATAAAGATTCCTATTCCTAAAGCTTCTATGCTGAGACAAGGAGACGGGACCAAGGTCACCCAGGGAGATTGGTGGCTGAGTGGGCTTCGAACCCTTGTCTCCAAAATTTGAATCCAACATTCTTACCATGAGACCATGCCACTAAGATAGCACTGTTTGTAATGGGGGAAAATAAAAGACCGCTTTCCCCTTTTGAAGCTGCCCTGTATCTTTCTGGCACAGGGTTAGGACATGCAGTTTTGGGGGAATGATTCACTGAGGTGCAAAATAGCTCTTTGTTCTGCTTTTGCAGATGGGTAGCGTGCCCAAATAGGCTGCATTAAAGATGAGCACCTTTGAAGCACCTGACTTCACATACTGGGAAACAAAAGAAAAGACTTCCTGCCCCCCTCCCCCCAATAAAGAACTCAGGGTGCAATCCTATAATAACTTCCTTGAGGATGAGCTCCACTGATTTCAACTGATTGTATTGCTGCATAATGCATAAATGAAAGCAAAGCAAAGTGTTTTGCTTATATAATGCCCCATACCACTTCAAATAGTCTCTGGGCGGTTTATAGTTTTAATTACATTATGCAGGCTACACATCCCCCCCCCAAGGAAGCTGGGTACTCATTTTACCGACCTTGGAAGGATGGAAGGCTGAGTCAACCATGAGCCTGCTACCTGGGATTGAACCCCATGTTGTGAGCACAGTTGGGCTTTTGTTTCAATAAAGCACCTTTTAGCTTAGCATCCTGAGACTTTGGAGGTTACTTCATGTCCTACTTCGTTCCGCGATTACGTTCCTTCCGTGACAGCATTGTTCGGGTCACGTGGTTTTGTCCCTGTTCAATCCCTGTTTTCGTTTACCCATGGGTGTGATTACTTATTTCGTGATGACTGTTACTTCATGTCCTTTTTCGTGACAACTACTGGATTTCCCTGGCTTCATTTAGCCTTCTGTTTTTCGATATTTTGAATCCCCGCTGCGGGCGTGCAGGCTGTCTCGGGAAGCCTGGCAGGAGGAGCCGGGCAAGCCCTCACCACTTGCTGTGGGCGAGCAGCGTCGGCATGGGCGGTGGGCCGATACACCCTTGCCCTGAACTCAGCAGTCTGCGGGCTGGCAGGCGAGCAGGCAAGGAGAACTCAGCCCTGCCTCCAGGACCCAAGGAGGACAGACCTATGCCTGACAGTGGCTCTCCACCTGTCTCTTCAAGAGCTGCCTTCTCCTGCAGGGACAGGTGGGCAGCCGAGCCTGGCCTGGCGCAGGAGTTCCAGTCTGCTTTCTTAGTTGTTGGAGTATTCCTTGAGCAAAGGAGGAAACAGCCATTGCAGTTACTTCACGTCCCTTGTCTCAGAACAGGAACCGGGAACAAAGCATGACAACAGAATTCCCCAGCCCAGGAGCAGGTACGGCCCATCATGCTCTGTTCCCAATTCAGGGGGTGTGGTTGGGACAAGATTCTGCTGTCACGCTATGGACGTGAAGTAACCTTTTTTCGTACCGGTCCCAAGCAGGACAGCAAAGAGGGACGAGACGGACATGAAGTAACGGCCTTTGTCTCTTTTGACTCATTGGTTACTTTGGATGCTCCAGTTCTTTTGGCTCTTTGAGTCAAATATGAGCCTTCTACCTGGGATTGAACCCCAGGTCATGAGCACAGTTTTACCTGCAGAACAGCCTTTTGAATTAATTTCAAAACTGAAGTGGTGCATCATTCAGTACCCCTTTCTTAATACTTGAATCTGTTTTGGTTCGGGCCAGTAAGGAGGCTCTCTTACCTGACTCTAATGTGTGAGGGAGGAATCTAGCTTCATTTGCGACACTTCCCTAATCTTTCCAAATTGGTTTAGTTTGATTCACAGTCTGATGCAAGAGTGTGATACAGCATGACAACCCTTTTCTCCTGCGAAACACATGGCAACCACTTACATATCGTGCTAGTTTGGGAATTCAAGATATACTATACTGTAGCATCTCTCTCCACTTTTAAGGATATTTCCTCTACCTTCATGAACATTGCAAATTTCATATACTCATGATCTATAGTATATATTAGAGTTAAAAAGTGAAGTGCTGTATCTTCATTAGAAGGAGAGATACTAATGATGAAATTATGTACAGTATATTAAACATATTGTTGGAATTCTCCTTGTGTTCTCTCTCTCCCCCTCTCTCTCACTCTTTCTTCTCTCTCTCTCTCTCTCTCTCTCTCTCTCACTCACTCACTCACTCACTCACACACACACACACACACACACACACACACACACACACAGAGAGAGAGAGAGAGAGAGAGAGAGAGAGAGAGAGAGAGAGAGAGAGAGAGAGAGAGGTACTATCCTTTTACTTAAATCAGGTTTCAGGATGTAAAACAAGAGACTCTACACAACCTGCTCTGAAACAGACAATGCTAAAAAACAAATGGGTTGTCCCAAGGAGGAGGGGTGGATATGTCCATAGTCAGTGGGGTGAAGACATATACTGGTTGTTGTTCCTCTTTCTGTATGGACCTACAGTATATTGAAATTTAAAACTTAATGTAATTTTCAATCAATACTTTCCCCATTTTCTACTCATGAAAGAAAAAAAGTTGCATTTTTACATGCAATTATATCAGCAGAAAGGATTGATTGGGTGTAAAAATCCAAATTATTCTAGGTTTGAATTATATCTTCCAATAATGGTAACTGTCTTAATAACTGATTTGTTTTTAAGCCATCGATATAGATGGTTTCTCGTCATTGACATCTTCAAACCATAACCGATACAATCCACAAGTCTACAAGAGAGATTTTAGGAAATAAATATGGGAATGTAGCCTGGACATAGATAACAAAGGCAGGAGTTTCTGAGTTTAGTTTCCAGGTTCTCTTCTTATCTTAAAGGAAGATGAATCAGAACCAAGTTTAAAGATGAAATGAGTTTTGGATGCAAAAGTTGCTCTGTAATGGATCTTCTGGTCACTCTCTGGAAATGTTGATTCTACAACCTCTTCCCCTCCTGCACCACTCAATTCCACTATGATTTTTCATGACAGCACTAAGAGGCTCAGTTCCTACTGAAATCTTCTTATGGAGGGCTGAATCTACTCTTATCTGCACACACATTGAAAAGAATGGGAATTATTTATAGCAATTAACTTAGGGAATGCTCCAGTCATTTGAATGAGCCTATTCCAATGAGATTAACATAGGATGGAGTCCAAAGAATGTTGCTATTGCTAGCATTTTCTGCACCTCGCTGATGACACCAGAACATGGAGTTGTGAGATCTGCTCTGGACACCTTTTGGTTTTGCCTGGCTCTCTGTCACTATCTCTATCATCCCCAAACACCATGATGGCAGGGGAAAGGAGGAAGGGTTGACAACCTCGAGCGGGTACAGAGGAGGGTGACCAGGATGGTTGAAGATCTGGAAGAAATGTCTTATGAGGAATGGCTTAGGGTGCTGGGAAAGTTTAGCCTTTCAAAAAAGAAGGCTGAGGGGGGATATGATAGCTATGTTTAAATATTTGAAAGGATGTCACATTGAAGAAGGGACTGGTTTGTTTTCCGTGGCTTCAGAGACTAAGACTTGGGCAATAGTTTCAAACTATAGGAAAAGAGATTCCATTTGAACATTAGGAAGAACTTCATGACAGTTAGAGCTGTTCGGCAGTGGAATATGCTGCCACAAAGGGTGGTGGAGTCTCCTTCTCTGGAGGTTTTTAAGCAGAGAATGGATGGTCATCTGTTGGAAATATTGTGATGGGGTTCCTGCATGGCAGGGGGTTGGACTGGATGGCCCTTGAAGTCTCTTCCAACTCTATGATTCTATGATTCTATGTTCACTTCTCAAAATCATAGAAACACAGAATAATGCAATTTGAAGGGACCTATAAAGCTGTTGAGTCCACCTTCTTACTCATTGCAGGAATCCAGATCAAAGGAGATCTGGTAGATGGATGTTCACATTTCTCTTGAATGTTTTTTGTAAAAGAAGTCTGTGCCTGTCTAAAGGAGGTGGAAACATTCTCTATAAAAGGCTTTGCAGTTGAATAGAATGTGGCAGAGCAACTTGCACAAATTGTTATACACCTGAGCTCTGCGAAGCTGTTTGCACAATGATGTATGCCGTGATGATCTATGCAGAGGAAGAGAGAAGCAGGGGGAATATTGATTTGCCTTGCAATAAAGCTAAGATTGTCTATAAATAATATATTTTTCATGGGTCTTCCACGGAATTGCTTGCCTTGCATTAATATTTGACTCTCATTTGCACACCAGTGAAGTGTGACTCAAGTAGTGGGGTTGGATTTTTTTTTGGATGCAAAGTAAAGACACTGTAGTTTCTGTCTAGCAATGAATTGATACAAGGAGAAGATTAATAGTTTTTCCAAGTTGGCACAGGACTTTGGCTAACTACTGTAGAACTTATTTGTTTCCAGACAGAGCTGGTTTTCTTCTGTCAAAGTGAAAGGCTTCTCTCGACTCTTTAAAAGCCAAGGATAGGGCATGGAGGGCTTTCCAGATGTGGTCAGACTGCACCTTTCATCAGCCTAGTCATTTGTTAATGCCTATATGCCTAGATACCCTAAGCACATCTGATTTGCCTGATTTTGGAAGCTAAGCAGTGTTGGCCCTGGTTGTACTTCTATAGGAGACCATCAGGGAATACCAGGTGCTGTAGGGGCCTGGAGTAGGAACTGGCAAACCACTCCAGTATTCCTGCCAAGAAAACTCCATTGACATGGAGTCATGAAGAGTCGATCACGACTGTAGCCCCTCCACACACATGTACCTTATTATGAAAAGCAACATTTCTGAGGGAGATGCATCAACATCTCCCAGTTCCCACTCACCACCATGGCGTGCAGGATCAAGCCTGCAAGATCATGGAACTCTGATAGAGAGAGATTTGCTGTACAGGGATGTGACGGAGGCTGTTGTATAAGAAGGGATGGCTGCGGCTTCTTGTCAGTTCAAAGGGGCAATCCACAAGCAGCTTGTTTCCTTGGCTTCTCATCTTCCTTAAAAAGGACTGCAGTCATGGACAAAGTCTTCAATGCAAACAGTCATGTTCCAGTAAAAAGCTAAGAGTCACGTCTCTCTCACTCACTCAAAGATTTCTCAAAGATTTCTCACCCATATCACAACCAGGTTGAGGCCTAGAGCACACACACACACACACACACACACACACACACACACACACACACACACACACACACACACACACACACACACACACACACACACACACACACACAATTGTCACAACATGTAGAGGGAAGCAGTTACCTCAGGAGATGGTGAGTGCTCCAATGCTGGTGGCATTCAAGGGAAAATTAGACAGCCAACTATTAGATATACTTTGATTTGGCTTGAGTAGAGGGTTGGACTTGATGGCCTCATAGGTCCCTTCCAACTCTCTGATTACAAGTGTGATTTCTTTAACTAAGGCCCAAAAAGCAACTTTTGCAATCTCCGTTCTTCATGTTGAGAAGGAAATCTGGTACTTGCTCCGGATGCTGACCTCTCAAGAGTCAACAGTGGTGGACCTTCATTGCCTGCATCTTTCAAATAAATGGGCCTCTCAGATATTGTTGGTCTCAGTTTCTATGGTCCTTGACTGTTTGCCATGCTGACTGGGGTTGATGCTAGTAGGAGTGTGCAATTTGGATTCATTTGGTTTGCTTTTGGTCTCGGGAACCCATAATTCTCTGGGTATTCCCCAGGCAGAATTTTGGGCAGTTCAGCCCACAAGTCCATGCCTGCAGACACCTTCATTTCATTGATATGGAGAAAACCCGAGGCCAACTGAAGAATCATCCTCTCTCAGGGAAGAGCTAGGGCACAAAATAAGGCTTAGAAGAGCCTTCAGCCTTTCTCCAGGTGATTGAAGTGAAGATGCCCGTAGGTGTGTGCCTGAACTGTACCTGAGGAATCCTTGGAGAATTGTGGGGTTTAAAATTTTAAATGAATGAATGAACAACTCTACAGTTTAACATATTCATATGGAGTATACTGTAGCTTCTCTTTATATATATTTATTTTTATATGCAAATTTTTAGTGCAATAGTTGTATATTGGGTTTCTTATTTTATTTAATCTCTATTAACTATTTTTTTCTCTCTCACACCTTACACTTTTTTGTGCACCTAGCCATCTTTACTTGTTTGTTATATTGGGAGCTGTGTAACAAGTAAATTTCCCCAGATGTGGGATCAATAAAAAATTATCTTATCTTATCTTATCTTATCTTATCTTAATCTTATCTTATCTTATCTTATCTTATCTTATCTTATCTTAAGAAATGAAGGAACAAAGGAACGAAGGAACAAAAGAATGAAGGAAAAGATAATAAAGTAAATCCACATGGCATACAATTAATTTGTAGATCAAATCATAAATGGACACAGGTTCCCTATACCTAATGTAATGAACTTGTGGTTTCTGACTTGTGGGTGGATGACTGTAAATCTATGGAAGAACCCACCAGGAAGGTCATGAGACAGCCAAGACAGAAATGGCAACAACTACTCTAACAGTTTTACAGGGAGGGAAATATCTATGAGATTTGCTACATGGGCACTGCAGAGTGGGGAAATAGAGTGCTGCAAGAGAAGGTAACTGGGGATAGCACCAGTCCAGGTGGGATTGACAGTCTTAGGAGCACCATGGAAAGTGATGTTGGGCATGATTGTAGACTGTCAAATTGTTCTAGCAGACTTAATGTATAACGGCCGGGGCGTGGGAGGTAACTAGGATATCTTCAAGGGGGTCAGGACCAGGGTGTTCCCAGAAGCCAAGACCGTGGTCAGGCAGTCCAAGTTCAGGATTCACAGAGAGGAACATCAGCCAGTTTAAGTTCAAGTAGCAGAGATCCAGGAAGGATCAAGATAACAGGGCCAAAGTTTCAGGAGTTCAAGATCTCCCATTGCTGAGGCAAGGAACAGGGAGTGCCGGCTCCTAGCTTAATGCTTGTAGAAAGCCCACCAGCTGCACTCCCTGGTTGCCTCAGCCTGAGTGGGGCCTGATTCTGCAAGGAGGCAGAGTCCTGTGTCCCTGATCTTGACATAATGTAAGGCTTCCATATCTCCACTTTACTTCTCCTTCTTTTATGTGTCTATTCACCTTCACATTCTTTGTGAACCTTAGTCAGCCTCTCATAGACTTTGAATTTTATCCACATTTTGGCTTAATTACTAATATTAGAGAATGGACTTCTTATTTTTCTGTCTCTGAGTTAATCTTAAAACAGATGAGCAGGTGTATTTAACATCACCCCTAAATTGCCCATTGCCTTCCTTTCTTTCATGATAGGACCATGAACATGGGCTTTAATTGCAAGTATGGTTGCTCAGAGAATGAAGATCTGTGCCAGAATTGTATTTGCAGACATTCAGGTGATTCCAATTTCTAAAGATGCATTATTTGACATTTGGTCTATAGTCTTTCTCCTCTCAAGCTGCATAAAAGGAATAGCAACAAAAATGTGCTTAAATGTAATTTTGTGTACTCGATGCATCTGTAAGCTATTTCCTATCACAATGGGCATAATTTAAATGCATTATGATATAGCTTTGTGTGCCAACATTACTGGGATATTTGAGAGGTATAAATGTGGCCATAGTGGCAAGGCTTCAAATTAGCTAAGAAATTCCAATTCATATCAATTCCCAGTGGAATTTGCAAAGCTTAAAGGCAGACAATATAATTGGCATTGTTCGGACGGGCCCTTATGGGTTTTACAACTTAAGGAAGATCAGTTTGGAGATTCCAATAAGAAGATGGCAAGAAGCCATACTCTCTCTGTTTTTCAAGGCAGAAGGAAGTTGGTACTGTACTCTGATTATCCAAAATGCACTGACTTCATACCCCCTCAGAGACCATTCATCCTTTTTCCTCTGCATGTGCTGTGGTGCAGGTTCAGATGCATCCTTCCCCCCCTCAACCATCTTTAATTGGAAGAGACGCATCTTCATTCCCCTCACGCAGAGGATTTGTCATTGCTTCCAACTGCGCTGTTAGTTTTGCAAATTAAATACAGTCAGACCTGCTTAATCCATGTCTCATTTAGCCATATGCCTGAGTGACCAAAACTCTATGTGGTAAACAATGTACGCCCGCTCCTTGCTCACAAACTGTACCAAATTAAACAAGCGTGACGTTTACAGCAATTTCTATCAAACTGTCTTGGACTGAATGAAGCAGGTGACTTCTGAAATATATTATTGAGCAACATCACAGATACTATATAGAGAGAATAGTCTTCCCGCCACCACCCACCCCAATTTATCCACACCCTGAAGTGATGCTGAGAGGAAAGTGGGAGGGTGGGTAGGGAGAAGATAATTCGTAATCCTACTTACTCTCTCGCCAAAGGGCTATTTTTAATTCCCAAAGGTTAAGTGATAAATTGCCAAAATAACCACATAGCTAGTTAGGATCTGCAGCCCTGGCTGCCATCTTAAGGCCACTTGTATGGGAATAAACATGAGCACTAACTGGCAAACCACTCCAGTATTCCTGCCATGAAAACTCTGTTGAGGATTGTAAAAATGGAATTGTCCTACTGCAAGTTATGATGCAATTTGGGAATGATGCAAGGCAGAGTGGGCTACACACCTGTGTAATTATATTCTGACAACTAGTCAAGTCAGGTGACAGTTTGGTCATGCTCAGTTGTCAATTTGCTGAGTAATGATTGCATCAGACACATACATAAAAGCAAGAGAGTTGTTCAGTAATGGTGTGGGACGTGGTTGGAAGAAGCAGCTCCTTACTCTGTCAGTTTGGATCTCGGAAAGTTTGGATTACTGGACTTGTCTATCTAACTAATGAGGTATATGCCTGCCGATTCTGTTTTTGCTGGACTTGTATATATTTTGTAAATACAGTTCTTGGTGATGGGAGTCACCGCTGTGTTGCGTCTTTATTTAGCACTGCTATCTGGCTGTTAAAGCCCACACTCTTTACACAGTCCTCACAGTCTTCCGCTGAGAAATAACCACTCTGTGACAAACTCCATGGACATGGGGTCACAAAGAGTCAGTCACAAATATAACAAAACTACACTACACTACACTACACTACACACACACACACACACACACACACACACACACACACACACACACACACACACACACACACACACACACACACACACACACACACACACACCTTGGCCACAGGCAATGGAGTTTAAAGGGCAGTCCACTGACCAGACATTTCATATTTAAAATGCTCTTGTACCTTAGAATCAAAATACAGTGGACCCTCATATAACAAACAGTTTGTATAGCATAAAATCTGTGCAACATAAACATTTCAGGAGATAGGGGAAATTTGTTTAACAAATTGCCTATGGGGCGAATCCGCACAACATAAAAATGGTCGCAACTAGGAATTACTCCATTTTCAATGCATTCCTATGGGAAATTTGTATAAAGGAAAATTTGCTTAAAAGAATTTCATTTGAATCAAATTAATTCCTTTATACAAGGCACCTCTGTACTTCTTTGGTGCAGAAGAATTTAAAGAGTTGGGTTCTGAGCAGGCGACACAACACAGACCCATGCCTAAGTCCATTAATTAAGCTCAAATGTCAATCTGAAGGACCCTAGAAATGGATCTCAATCTAGTCCAGACCAATTTTTGTCTCACCTAATTCAATTTCAGACCTAGAACAAAACTAATGCACAAATTCTAATAATCAGATCTCCACCGACCTTTGGTGAAAACAAAAATGACTGCATTTTTTATTTATTTTGCACTTATGTATGTGGGCATGGTGCCTCAGTGGGCTAGAGTGCTGAAACTGTTGGCTCTGAAGTTGGCAGCTCGGCGGTTCGAATTCTGGGTGTCACACACTGGAGCAAGCTCCCGCTCTAAACCATAGCTTCTGCCAACCTAACAGTTCGAACGCATGTAGATGCATGTAGATAAATAGCTACCACCATAAAAAGCAGGAAGGTAAACAGTGTTCTGTGTGCAGAAATGCATCTAGCCATGCCAGCCACGTGGCCACGGACTTGCACAACTCTGGCTCTTTGGCATGAAAACAGAGATGAGCACCACCTCTAGAGTCGGACACGATTAGCATGCAAGTGCGGGGAAGACTTTTACCTTTACGTGAAATGTGGAGATACGATAGACTCTAAAAAAGAGAGTCAAACTGCAAAATTTCAGATGATCACTACAGTGGTCTGTATGCTAGCCACTCCTAAGATTTGCTTTTTAAAAAAGCAAAACCCACTAGAAGGGGGAGAATAACCCCAGATATAAGTGTGACACTGTCTCCTTTTCTGCATGATAGGACCCAGCGAGATTTATGGGTTTGACCAGAGGCTTCCCTACTTCTAAAATCCGTTACATTCAGCAAGCATGATTTGTTACCCATTGAATTCACTGTGTGTACCGAATTAATTTGTAAATCCTGTTTGCTTTGCCTCATAACTGAATGTGACCATTCTGTCTTGATCCCCACCTTGTAAAATAGAGAATCAGAATCAGCCCAATGCAGTTGGTAATTCAGACTTCGAAGCTGGTGCTGAGCCTTTGTAAATACCATCAATTTAGTGGAGCATGCTAACAGCCCAGAGTGTCCTCACTGCCAGATGGGCGGTATAAAAAAATAATCCAATAAATAAATAAATAAATAAATAAATAATAAAATGGTCCATACACATTACATCTGTTGCTACGGTATTTTCCATTCAAACAATTCAGAGCAGGAACACAGAGGAGGAACTATCCATACACTCAAATTGAGGGCTGAGAGAGTGAGAACAGACAAAAGAAAATATTTTTTCACCCAGCGCATTGTTAGTCTGTGGAACTCCCTGCCACAGGATGTGGTGATGGCATCTGGCCTGGGTGCCTTCAAAAGGGGATTGGACAGATTCCTGGAGGGAAAGTCCATCACAGGCTATAAACCATGATGGAGATGTGTAATCCCCAGGCTTAAAACCGAGGCAGTTCAAGGTCCAAATGCAGGGGAGTGGTATCAGGAGACCGAGATCTAGTCTCGTGCCTTCCAGACACATTTGCTGGGGCCACAGTGAGATACAGGAAGCTGGACTAGATGGGCCTTTGGCCTGATCCAGCATGGCTCTTCTTATGTTCTTATGTTCTTATTCAAGGGGTTGAAAAGGGGTGAGGGTTCCATCTTCTCATGGGTTGTCCATCCTCAAATCAATGGAGATTGGATTTCCATCCTTGGTGGATACAGGATGCCTGATTTATGGCAATCCATCCTTAAGATACTCAAGAGGCAAAGTCCTACTCTCACCTCCCACTCATCCACCCACCTTGGAAAGTCTTGTTTAGATGACAAACCACAGGCTATGGGAAACAGTGGTGGAAGTGGGACAGGGAAAGTGAATTGAGTTCATTGGAACCAGGGTGGGAAGGGGAGAAGAAAATTGGATGACAGCAGGCCATGCCACAGTGAGAATTTCCAAAGTGACCGCACCAAAATTGAAGACACCAGTGAGGCGTGAAAGCAGAAGGTGGCACGCGAAGAGCAAAGCTGAGTGTAAATAGAGTGCATTGCATGACTTGGAGATACCTGATGGGTTGGAGGAGAACGCCAGCTAATGCAGCACGTATCGAGCGAGCGGTGAAAATGTTTGCTGCCGGAACTTTCTTACAGGCTATAAATGGAGAAAGGTTGTAGCTTAGTGGACCAAATACATGTTTTGCATACTAAATGTCATCGTGGAATCAATCCTCAGCATCTCCATTGAAGTAGCGAGTGCTTGGATGTCACCCAGATTCCAAGCAAAATTTGGCTTTTCACATCAATGGTCAGCTTTAGCAGAAGGCAGGTTTGTACATTCGCGATTCATAGTTATAGTGCAGGCTGCAAACAAATAACCCTTTAAAGGCCTTAAGTCACCAGCAGAGCTCTTTCATTTATTTCATGTAATTATCGTTTCATTTAAGATTACATTTTCATTTCGTTCCTGCTAATTAGCATTTCATTTCTTTCCCTACCAACGGAGGTTAACGTGTCTTTCTTAGTTCAGAGAATAGACTGCTAAGGTTGATCACGAGAAAGAGGGGTCCAAATTATAACAGTACACAAGGAGACTTAATATGGGAAAATGCAGGCAGAGAGAAAATTTTCTTTGTTTTTTTTTAAATCAATGTGGTGCTACGTGATCTGAGACAAACAAAGCAGGGAATTCTTCATCGTTAAATGGTGCAATGTACTACCACAACATGTGATGATTTGGGAGGGAGAAATCTAGCGTATCAGCTTTCTTCCACTTTTGAATGTTGGACACATCATGGTCTGGATCTGTGTGCAACAAAGGTTGTGCAAGCAGTAGCACTCTCTAGTGAGGTATCAGTTGTACAACTGGTATTGGACATGGAAATTCCTGACAGGATATTGTATCATGAATTATTTTATATTTATGTCACAGATTTATTTTTCTTAAAAAATGGCCCAAGGTAGCTTACATCACTAAAAGACAGTATTTTATTTAAACCTAATGACAGTGAGTGTCTGTGAAGATTCTCAGTCATCCAGGTGAGTTTATCTGGAAAATGAGTCATGGCAACTGGACTTCTTTTCTTGAGAGATTGAAACATTTCGCTGCTCTCATCCAAACAGCTTCAACAGTCTGAGGAAAGCTAGTTGCAACTCCATTTTATAGTTCACCTGTAGTTCAACAACAGTGAGTATACAATTGCGGAAAAGGATCAAATTAAGACCCTATTTAAAAGCATAAGCACATTTAAAGCAGCAAGGTACAAGCATCTAGGGCTAGACAAAGAGAGAGAGAGAGAGAGAGAGAGAGAGAGAGAGAAAGAATTGCATAGATATAGGATGGGAGTCAACTGGCTGGAGAATAGTACATGTTTAAGGGATCTGGGAGTCTGGGTGGACCACAGATTGAACACGAGTCAACTGTGTGACGTGTCGGTCAGGAAAGCCAATGTAATTCTTGGTTGCATCAACAGAAGCATAGTGTCTAGAGGTCAAGGGAAGTGGTAGTACCACTCTATTCTGCTCTGGTCAGACTCCACCTGGAGTACTGTGTCCAATTCTGTGCACCTCAATTTAAAAAAGGATCTTGACAGCCTTGAACGGGGCAAGAGGGTGACCAGGATGATTAAAGGTTTGGAACATATGTCTTACAAGGAATGGCTTAGGGAGCTGGGAATGTTTAACTTTACAAAAAGAAGGCGGAGAGGCAATATGATAGTCATGTTTAAATATTGGAAAGGATGTCATATTGAAGAGGGGACTGGTTCGTTTTCCAGGGCTTCAGAGATTAGGACTCGGGGGGAATGGTTTCAAACTACAGGAAAAGAGATTCCATTTGAACATTAGGAAGAACTTCATGACAATTAGAGCTGTCCAGCAGTGGAATATGCTGCCACAAAGGGTGGTGGAGTCTCCTTCTTTTGAGGTTTTTAAGCAGAGGCTGGATGGCCACCTGTCGGGAGTCCTGTGATGGAGGTTCCTGCATGGCAGGGGGTTGGACTTTGATGGCCCCTCGAGGTCTCTTCCAACTCTATGATTCTATGATTCTAATTAATTTTAAAACTCTACTCAGGCTGCCAGTCACTGAGGGAAAGCTTGCCTGAAGACAGGTTTTTTCTTGCTTGCAGAAAGTCAGTAATTATCAGGCCAGCCTAGCTTCCAGTGGGAGAGAGTTCTGGAATCTGGAAGCATCAACAGAGAAGGCCCTTTCTTTTGTCCCCACCAAATGCACCTTTGAAGGTGGTGGGACTGTGAGGAAGTCCTCTCCTGATATCTTAACACTAGGAGGCTCATTAATGGAGACATGATCCATACTCTGTGTTCCGGATGTGAATGCATCTGCAGATTTAGAAAATTCTTCCAAAACAAACTCAAATGAAATTCTTCTCCATCTATGCTGGCTCAGTGGAATAGGAACAGCTATCATGATCATTGGGAAGATTATATTATGCCTGCCTGCCTGCCAGCCTGCCACAGGGCATGCTAACCTCAATGCAGTTGTAGGAATAGAAATTCAGTGTGAAAATGGTTGAATGCACAAGCAAGCTGGTCCTGATTTTTCAGAAACATAACTCCAATGGAGGGATATGAGAAACTATTCCCCACTGTTGTTGTGTTTCCCCAAATTGTGCCTGTCCTACTTCGTTCTCATCCTTTCTTTATATCTGGTTGCATGACTTGCTTCTTTTTCCTTCCGCATGGAAATTAGACATTTTCTGAAATCTATGTGTCCATTTATGTGTTTTCTCATTTTTTTTATCCATCTCTAATATATCTACCACATTGACTAACATATTTATGTGCATTTTTCAACGGTACATATTTTAACCATTCACATTTTCAGTATTTGTGTGGCACATGGTGCTTGTGTACTGTATGCCTGACATATGTGTGAATTTCTAAGTCATATCGAATGGTCTCAGAATGAGTCCTCAGAGGGGTAAAAACCTGTTACTTCAGTGGGGATCTTAAAAAGACCAAAGTGATTATCCGTGATCTGCTCAACACTTTGGCCTGATGTGAGGAAAGGGTTGAAAGACAGGCCACTTTTCCCAGTGTGCTGACCTTCCCCTTGGAGAAGAAAGAAGCCAAGGCAGTCCTTAGATCAGTGATGGCGAACCTTTTAGAGACCGAGTGCCCAAACTGCGATTCAAAGCCCAGTAATTTTTCACAAAGTGCCAATACAGCAATTTAACCTGAATACAGGGGGCTGTGAAGGAGTGATGTTGGGTGCCCACAGAAAGGGCTCCAAATGTCAACTTTGGCAACCATGCCATAGGTTTGCCAACACGGCCCTAGAGAACAGGAAAGAGATGAGAGATCAGCTTTACTGGGGAAAAATGGAAAAGGATTGCCCACACAACCAAAGACTGTTGGGACAGACTAACCCCACCTCCAGATCTGTCTTTCCCATTGAGAGAAACTGAGAAGGAGGAATCAGTGGTTCAGAGAGGGGAGCAAGAAGGGATACGTCTGTCTAAAGAGGTGAGAAAGGGAGTAGAAGTGGAATTGCAGGGTCAATCAGAGAGAGAGAGAGAGAGAGAGAGAGAGAGAGAGAGAGAGAGAGAGAGAGAGAGAGATGAAGTTTTAAAAAATACCAGCAGAGCAGGAAAAGAAATGGACAGGAAAAGGGGATATAAGAACATAAGAAGAGACCTGCTGGATCACACCAAGGGCTCATCTAGTCTAGCTTCTTGTATCTCACAGTGCACCCTACCCCCAGATACAGTACACATGAAACAACTAGATAGCTGTATCTTGATACCACTGCATTTTGGCATTTTGGCATACTCTTCTTTTACGCCTGGAGATAACACATATCCCCCTCATGGCCTGTCACTTGCAATGGAATTTTCATCCAGAAATCTGTCCAGCCCCCTTTTAAAGGCATCCAGGCCAGATGTCATCACCACATCCTGTGGCAGGGAGTTCCACGGACTAACAACACGCTGGGTAAACAAATCTTTTTCTTTTGTCTGCTCTCACTCTCCCGACCCTCAGTTTGAGTGGATGACCCCTGGTTCTGGTATTGAGTGCGAGGGAAAAGAACTTCCTTCTATTCATCCCCTGCATAATTTTGTCCATCTCAATCATGTCCCCCCTCAGGCACCTTTTTATTAGACTAAAAAACCCCCACAACACGGTAGCCTTTCCTCATAAGGGAGGGACAAATTAAGTCATGGCCTTTCAGAGGCATGAGAAGCTGCTGGCTGGGAATGGATCCGGCTCAAGAATCCCTGGACTAATAAGTGGAAGAAATTAATGGTGCTCAGAAAGGAAGCTGAGAGAAGGAAGTTGGGAAAGACCAACCCTTGTACTGGGGTGGAACGGAAGCTCAAGAGTAGGGAAGTAAGAGCCAAGTTATCCAGAGAGAGGAGGGAAACAGGCATCCTAGAAGAACCTCCCTTGGACAAGAGATCTCTCTACCCTAGGCTATCAAGAGGAATCCTATCTGGGACTGTAGACCTCACAACCATGGACCTCTGAAGGGAGCTATCTGCCCATGTTGTCAGTTCCATCAAGACAAGTGAGATTGGATATACAACCCACCCACTGGGAAGGACCAGGGGGTCTTGTTGGGATAAACTTTTTTGGTGGGACAGAAGAATGAGAACCCTTTCTTTACTCCATTGAGTGCGGAAGAGAAGTTTGACAGCGAAAGTTAACATCAACAGCTTTTTGGAATGAGCAGAAATAGATGTTGGGACTTGGGAGCCAGACTGGGTTGGATAATGTGATAAGGAAGGAGGCAGATATTCTGCTTATTCTGTGGCCACTCTATTACTCTCTAACTTTCTAACAAGCCATTTGCCATTTTCCTTCTCTATTTATTGCTGCAATCCTTTATTTACCCACCTCCTTTTTCTCATCCTGCACCACTTGTTTCTCCATTGAACTTGCCTGCCCATTTGATTTATGCTGCTCAAGGCTGCAACCATATTACCCCTGTTTATCTTTCTCTCCATTGGTTCCCTTTATCTTCCTGTGTTGCAGTGTACACTTTTTTGTGTTATTTATTAGGTCTCTCCATCATCTTGTCCCCCACCTTTTCTCTCTCCCTTGCATTTCTCTTTCTAATTTTCTTTATTCTACTAATATTAATCTGCCTTTTAAACCACCAGTTGGATGGACTGTCTCATCCTCTCCCATTTGGTTCTCTTAATAACTAAAACTTCTACTTAATCTTTGTTAGAACAAAGATGACAAAACTAAACTTTTTTTTCAATTCACAGCCATGCCAGTTCAGTCACTTGCAACCATGCAAGAGAGATTCTGGAAGATGTAGTCTAAAAAAATGTAACCTTTCCAGGTTCTGATATTCATCTACCTGTTCCTATCTTTTCTTCTAAGAAACAATTCAAACTCACCTGTTATTTGCCAGGGATGGGGACTCCAGTTGTAGGACTAGTTGTCATGTTAAATTTAAGTTTCTTCAGTGACTCGACTCAGACTTGACTTGTTCCCCCTCCCCACAATGACTTGGACTTGGTTTTGTTGATGTTTGGCATGTGAATGTTGGAGTATGTGTATGGATGGTTTGTTCTTAAATGGCAGATTTTACGTCTTGGATTTTTATGCTGGGGTGTGTGAATGACTGACTGGATGGCACTTTTAATCTCGTTGTATTTATACAATGACAATAAATTCCATTCCATTCCAATTCCATTCCAATTCCAATTCCAATTCCAATTCGAATTGACTCAGAGCCCATCCACTGCTCCTTTTTTTCTGGAGAAAAGAGCTATTTTAAATAGGGACTTCAGCTTGGGGCTTGAGACTCAGGACTTGATACCAAAGAGCCAAACTCAAATTTAGTACCAAATACTTGGACCCAGGACCCAGACTCAAAGGTGTTCCATAATCTCTACAGCAGTATGGGCCAGTATCCAACACAAGTTGGTCCTAAGACAGCACCAGTTTCTACCTCAGTGCTTATCATCAGACACACATCAATTCTCCCTTCCGAAGGATTGCCCATGAAATTAAAAATCACTCTAGGCAGATACAGTGGGGCCCCGGTATCCACTGGGGATTGGCTCCAGGCCTTCCCATGGATAATGAAAACCGTGGATAAGAGAGAACGCTTGCTCACCCACCTCCAAACTGCAGTTTCCTGACAGTAGCTTGCTTTATGGCTGCTGTTTGTGACAGTAGCTTGTTTAGCAGCCGCTGTTTTTGACAATGGCTTGCTTTGTGGTTACTGAATTATTTAATTTTTTTCCCTCTGCCAACTGTGGATAACTGAATCAGTGGATAATGAATCAGTGGATACGGGGGTCCTACTGTACTGTCTTCTCCTTAAGAACAAGCCCTTAAGGATGGCTCAGTCCTTCTGTTATAATGTGACCATTATTCCTCTTGGAAGGATTTCTGTAGAGAAGACAGAGCTGTCAACAATGTTTTTTTCCCCCCAGCACAGTTTCAATGAAAACAATTCCACATCCCTCAACAGCATCCCATTCCAGCATCCCATCCCTATGTAAATTTGTGGTGTTTAAATGAAGGACTCTCATTTGTCATTCACCTGTTTCCCACTTAACCAAGCCTCCTTTAACTGGCAGTCACATAGTGTTTTCTGTTTGCTAATGAGCGCCAGAGTTAAAAAAAAATACCCACTGGCCATTTTTACAGGGGTAGAATGGACGAACATTATCAAGAAAGAAGTAGTCACAAGATAATTAGCAGCCAGGAGGTTCTATCGGAAAGAGTGGGGGGCACAACCGCTGGAGGATATTCTTGCTTATCAGGAGAGTATGATCAAGTGTCTCACACCATGGAGAGATGGGGATGAATAATAATAATAATAAAAATTGGGATATTTGACAAATAGCACTAACTTGTTTCATATTCGTTCCTTTCGTATTCGTGATTTGTAAACAATACAGGTTTAAAATATATATGTTGTACAGATTTGCCCCATAGGTGGTTCTGTTAAGCAAATTTCCTCTATCTCCGGAATTATATATATATGGTCGAAATTAGGGATTACTCTGTTTTCAATGCAGTCATATATAATATAATTTATTTGTTCAAGCACCAGTCTGCTGGCCCGTGGGCCAGGTCAGCGGTTTTTTTTTTTTAAAATAATAATTTTTAATTTATTTGTTCAAGCACTGACCAGCTGGCCCGTGGGCCGGGTTGGCACTTTTAAATTTTTTATTTTTTTATTTTTTTACTCAAGCGCCAATCAGCTGTCGCGTGGGGGCTGGGCAGTGGCAGCAGTGAGGCCCCGGCCTGGCAAGGATAGGTAGGAGAAGACATGGGATGAGCACGAAAAAGAAAATGAAACAAAATGAAAATTTCTGTTTTGTTTTGGTTTGTTTTTCTTTGATGGGTTTCTTCATTATCCATCTTTTTTCCATAATGAAATGAATAACGAATAACAAAATGAATTAAAAAATCATTTCGTGCCCGTCTCTAGTTCCTTGTATAAAGGAATTATTTTGTTCCAAATGAAATTCTGTTAAGCAAATTTTCCTTTGTACAAATTTCCCATAGGAATGTATTGAAAATGGATTAATCCCGAATCACGACCATTTTTCTGTTGTACAGATTTGCCCCATAGGCAATTCTGTTAAGCGATTTCCCCCTATCTCCGGAAATGTTTTCCTTCAAGCGGGTTTTCTGTTAAACAAACTGCTTGTTATACGAGGATCTACTTGCACCTTGCTTCTCGTTGCCCTTAGCACCCACATCATCACCTCTGCCCTGAGACTATTAAGGCCTCGCTTAGGCCAAGCTGCTGGAGGGCACTCATTATATTCCCAATAAATGCCTTTAATGAGTGACTTCCAACCTTGCAGCCTCTCATTGCTGCTGGTTATATTCAGAGCAAAGATAAGCAAAGCAGAGAGATTTCTGCCTGGAATAAACAGTGATGCTGAATCTAGGTAGTCAAATAATACATTGAGAGACCTAATCTCTTCCCAGGAGTATCTTTGCATTGGCTTTAATAAATTGTTTCGATCGACAGTTGTGGCGTCTTTCAGCTCAGGAGACTTCTAAGTCAGATCTGATACTTTGATGCTGTTTAAAAAGTTTCCTCTGAAAATTGCCTTGTTACCTAAAATGTTAATTTTACACCACATGGCTGGATGATGGGGGAGGATTCTTTTTTGTTATATTGATTTAATGTGGTGCTGGTTGCTGTGATGCAAGGTGGATCAGGTGATGGAAGGGCAGAGGTAGCAAATACAGTAATTCACATTATCCCCCTTTTCCAAAACTGTTGGCCACTCTTCCTTGCCTGCAATGATCCCTCACAGCTGGGTTTTTGTGAAGAAGCCAGGCGAAATCAAAAAAATCCAGTATCAGAAATAGCCATTCAAATTTCATGCTTCCAAATTTCATACTTCCAAGTCAGAACGGAAGTGCTTTATGCTGGTTGGAGCTACTTGGCTGTTTTGGCAGGCACTAAGGATGAAATCTTGAAGGCTGTCATGCCAAATATTAGATGTCAGCGATCAAATACTGTGAAATATCGGCTGTCAAACAGCAAATATTGAATCATAGGATTTCAGATAGACATGTCTCAATTATCAACTGAATATGTGGCAGCAATTTAAACAGAAGTCATCTGGAAAATATTTAACAATCATATTTTGCATTTCTGAAAAAAGATGATGGAAAAGGCAAGCAGAATAATGGGTAGGTTTTGAGAAGTCCTCTGTGAAGAAAAGTTAATTAACATTTGAAATTAGAGTGGATGTGGTATGGAGAAAATGTAGATTTTACTAAGAGCAAAAAAACTACTTTTTATTTGTTTAGTTCTTTATTTAATGGATATACCACCCATTAGTGTAAGCTCTACTCTGGGCAGATTATATGGGGTTAAAAAATCTACAAACCCTTCCACATATTCCCAAAAATATGTTCAAGGCAATGCAAAAGCAAAGCAAAGTGTTCTTCTTATATACTGTCCCATAGCACTTCAAGTACTCCCTGGTTTTACAATTTACAATTTAAAATGCAGGCTACACTCTCATCCCCAGCAAGCTGGGTTTTCAATTTACTGACCTCAGGAGGATGGAAGACTGAGTCAACCATGAGCCTGCAACCTGGGATTGAACCTCAGGTCATGAGCACAGTTTAAGCTGCAGTACAGGCATTTAACCAATGTGCCATGAGGCTCTAGCTGTAGAACAGACAATAATTATAACCATAAATTTTGACCATTCCAATGAAATATCTAAGATAGATTAAAACATTTTTTAAAAACCCACAGAATTATTGACAGCACTCAGGAGATTCAGCAAATAAATGCAGCTTTAAATAATTCATTATTTGCCATCTTTTCTAAATGTCTGGAGGGAAGGAGCCCAGCAAATATGTCAGCATGTTATCCCAGAGACTAAATGCCACAATTGAAAATTCACCAGTCTTTTTTTGCCTTCTGTCAATGTAGCAACTTTTAAAAGCATGGATTGAAAGGAGACATGCAGACAAGTATTGAGGTCCTAAACTAGGAAGGGCTTTTGGGATCACAGCTGTGTGGCCACGTGGCCATGCCAGATGGAGGACTAGGAGACTTATAACTCCCCTTCCTCAAAATAAAAAATAAAAAATAAACTTTTCCAAGCTTGAGCTTTGAAACCACATTAAATGAGAGCCACAGATATGAACACTATCTATCTATCTATCTATCTATCTATCTATCTATCTATCTATCTATCTATCTATCTATCTATCTATCTATCTATCTATCTATCTATCTATCTATCTATCTATCTATGCATTTCTAGACCACACCAATTTTCCAGAAGGGACTCTGGGTAGTTCACAAAAAAGCCAAATAAATCATCAGCATTAAGAAAAGAAGGCAAATAAAAAAAAATAAACACATGTGTAAAACATAAAATAATACAGCAAGAGGCAAAAAGCTAAAAGATGATGGGGAAAAATACAAACAAGGGGGGGGATACAACATTACATTACCGATTGCCACATGCTTATTTAAAGAGCCAGGTCTTTAATGCTTTTTAAAAGGCTCTTAGGGGCTCAATTTGGCAACTGCCTGCCTGCCTGCCTGCCTGCCTGCCTGCCTGTCTGTCTGTCTGTCTGTCTGTCTATCTATCTATCTATCTATCTATCTATCCGGCTACAACAGGCATGTCCAAACTTCGGCCCTCCAGATGTTTTGGACCACAACTCCCACAGTCCTTTGCCACTGGCAATCTAAGCTTAGAATTCTGGGGGTTGTGGTCCAAAACATCAGGAGGGCCAAAGTTTGGACATGCCTGGGCTACAAGGACACTCTAATAATAATACCCCCCTCTATTACCAGATTTATTACCAGATTTACTATCCGTGCCTATTAAGAAGCCTTGTGTGGACATTCCATCCATGGCAATTTTCTAAAATGTCAGATGCCTACCAGCTGGCTGATAACCACAAAGGACTCTATGAAATTGGTAAGGCAAGATTTCCTTTGAAGGCGCCAGGACACTCTCTGTTTGTACCATTACCATCAGGCAGAAGGTATAGATCTATTAGAACAAGGACAGAAAGATTCAGAAATAGTTTTTACCCAATAGCAGTAACCATGCTAAATTCTGTTAAAAATTAAGTTGACGGGTAATATTAGTGTTGAATGTGTTACACATATATTGTATGGGGGATTGTGTATGGCTGTTGTTGTTTTTTTAAATTTTAGTTTTTATGGATTGGGTATGAATGTTGTTAGGTGAAAGAGTGTAGGGCTGTGTGTGTATGTTTGGTTTTTATGTCAGTTTTAAATGAGTTTAAGTGATGTTCAGTGTGTGAATGTTGGAGTATGTCTATAGATGGTTTGTTCTTAAATTGTAGATCTTACGTCTTGGATTTTTATCCTGGGTTGTGTGAATGACTGACTGGATGGCACTTTTAATCTCGTTGTATTTATACAATGACAATAAATTGCATTCCATTCCATTCCATTCCATGCTGTTTTATTTTTCTCCCTCAGCATGGAGCCCACACCTGGGCTTCAGCTTCAAAGACCTACATTTGCCAGTGGTTCTTAAGCTTTTAATAGCAGCCTAACAGAGAGAAACGGACCTGATATTCCCCATTAGAAGCTTTTGGAAGGGGCGTTGTTGGGAGGAAGAGGAAGAGAAGGAGGAGATCCCCCCCCATACATGAGGACACAATTAAGTGAAAAGTATCACTGACTTAATGATTCTCACTCAGTCCTTTAAAAATAGGTGCATAGACAATCTTAGTAGCCCAAAACGTGTAGCTGCTTACAATGTGTATGCTATCTGAATATTTTCTGTCCATTGTTGCTACTTCATGAACTTCATTATGTAACACCAGGTACTAAAAACTGGTTTCAAGGAGAGTCTTAACTCACACAAAGAACTTCCTGCAGTTCATTCACACTCTATCCTTACCACTTAAGAACATTTTTATGACATAGACACGTACACCCCCTACTGTCTGTTAACACCTGGATTTCCTAATTATTCCAAAGGCGGAACTTAATTGTCTGTTCAACATTTTTCTGCACCGTTAAAAAATGTTAATTGTTCCAAGGCCTTGGAATAAAGGCACTCAATATGTTTTAGAAGCTACCAGAGGCTGAATTAAACAAACAAAAACCCAACACAGATGCTAACATGACTACTGAATAGTGGGAATGAAGGACGGAGACAACACAGAAGAATGATGAAGAGCTTTTTATTTGGATGAAAACACGCAGCACCCAAACAGTCCAGCTGGGGTGCTTATACAGCCAGCCTAGCAAGCGAACAACCAATCAGGAGGCGGTATTTTCCCGCCGAATATAGATGAGGTGGACCTGAGTGAAAACTTCCACATATTTGTGGCTAATGCACAACAATGACCTTAAATCTCCTTTTTTCCCCATAGTTTTGGCAAAATGACATATTCTGAAGAAGTTATATTTACTTTGTACCAAGAATCTGAAATGATAATGCTTTGGTCATTTGAACCTCACAAAAAACGTGGCAAAAGTTTTTGTGAGGTTACTAATGTCCATCATGGCCCGCACAGCTAATGGGAGTTTTAGTCCTAGAACATCTGGGGAGCCAAGGTTAGGAACCACTGTTCTAGGCCTCACTGGACAGAGCCTTGGAAAGTTACTTTTCAGTGTGCAGGTGTCAGAGTCCCACAAGGTAGCATTGGCCACCACCATGATGACTGTTGGGCTCCTGCTGCTGGATTTAACTTTTAGCTGTAGTCAGGGCCAACGCTTCCATTAAGGCGAACTAGGCAGTTGCCTAGGGCACCAAAATAGAGAGAGGGCGCTGGACAGCCTGCCACCCCCCTGCTGCTGCCCACCGCCATCCGCCCATTGTTGCCCACCGCCATTCCCCCGCTGCCCCCCGTGCCGATCACCGCCCACCCCCACGCCCGTCACCGTCCCCCACCACCCACCATCCCCCGTCCCCTGCCCCACCCACCCCCTGCCCTGCCGCCCCACCACCCCACCCCTCGCCTAGGGCGCAAAAAAAAAAAAACACCTAGCACCGGCCCTGGCTGTAGTTAACTTTTCCTGGAGTTCTGCCAGTGAGCTGTGAAAATGAGAGACCTTCAGCCCATCAGTCTCCCGCCATTTGTCCTTTCTGCTGTTTTTTTTTTAAATAAAAGTAAAGCAGGATATAACATTTCTATTGTAAAATTAACAAATGAAAGCATTTTTTGCCAGCACGACAAAGCAGTCTGCACTGCTATTGAACCACTCCAGTTATATGCATACTGTGTAGGCACAAATAGGAGCCATGAAGGTGTCTACCCAATGTGTGGCAGCGGTGAAGAAGGCCAATTCCATGCCAGGTACAGGGCCGGCACTAGGTTTTTTGGCGCCCTAGGCAAGGGGCGGGGGCAGGGGCAGTGGTGGCGGGGCAGTGGTGGCGGGGCGCGGATGACAGGGGGGCGGCGGGCGTGACAGGTGGACGGCGACAGGCATGGGGGTGGGCAGCGATGGGCGCGGGGGCAGCGGGCAGATGGTGATGAGTGGCCGGGATGGACGGCGGTGGCCAGTGGTGGGGGGCAGCGGGGGGCAGCAGGCTGGCCAGCGCCCCCTCTCCATTTTGGCACCCTAGGCAACTGCCTAGTTCACCTTAATGGACGCGTCGGCCCTGGCCAGGGATTATCAAAAAGGGGATTGAAAATAAAATAGCCAACATTATAATGCCATTGTACAAAACGATAGTAAGGCCGCACTTGGAGTATTGTGTACAATTCTGGTCACCGCATCCCAAGAAAGATAGTGGAACTGGAAAGGTGCAAAAGAGAGTGACTAAAATGATTACTGGGGTGGGGCACCTCCCTTATGAGGAAATGCTACAGCATTTGGGGCTCTTTAGTCTAGAAAAAAGGTGTCTGAGGGGGGATATGATTGAGACGTACAAAATAATACAGGGCATGAGTAAAGCAGATAGAGGGAAGCTTTTCTCCCTCTCACAAAACACCAGAACTAGGGGACATACACTCAAACTGAGGGTTGAGAGTGAGAACAGACAAAAAAATATTTTTTCACCCAGCGCGTTGTTAGTCTGTGGAAGTCCCTGCCACAGGATGTGGTGATGGCATCTGGCCTGGATGCATCAAAAGAGCATTGGACAGATTCCTGGAGGAAAAGTCCATCATAGGTTACAAACCATGATGGAGATGTGTAATCTCCAGACTTAAAACCTGGGTAGAGTACTTCAAGGGCCAAATGCAGGGGAGTGGTATCAGGAGACATATATCTAGTCTCATGCGCTCCCAGACGCATCTGGTGGGGCCACTGTGAGATACAGGAAGCTGGACTAGATGGGCCTTTGGCCTGATCCAGCATGGCTCTTCTTATGTTTATGTTATGTTCACTGGCTATGTCAAATGGAGGCCAAGCATAGAGCAGAAGGGAAGCCAGTCTGTTCTCTGTGAGCCATTAGCTTTATCAACATCACAGGGACTGTTGGAATGGTAAATGCTTTTTATATTCACAGCCAGGCCTGCCTTGTTTGGAGGAGAATAATCTTTCATTCCACCCACAGTCCAACCATTGAATTTCCATATCCAATTCAAATGGCCTCCTCAACCTGTTCCCTTCATAGACCACCTTGTCCTGGAGCGATCCACTTTAAAGCAGCAAAGAGTATTTCTTGCTGTCTGTGGGCTGATTAATGGGCATTGTTCTCTTTGAGTTATAGTCCATACTCAGCTCTTTGATTTCATTAGGGAAGGGACCAGAGCTCAGGGAAAGGAAACATGCTGTGCATACTAAGGTCTGAGGTACAGTTTTGGAGTTTGATAGCTCTTTCTGGGCAGCCCTGGAGTCTTCCTGCAAGTCGTGGTGAACAAAACCAGGACTGCAGTAGCTGATTAAGTTTTCTGTAGAATCCATAGGTATGGAGTTATGTCCACCATCTTGGGCATAGTTCATATTTGTAGAGCTTAGGTGTGATCATCTGATGGGATGCACAAACTGTTGAGCAGGCTCTATTGATTGCTGCCACCATCTTCCAGAATCCTGAAGGCATCATATGGGCTCCCTTAACCACAAGGGCATTGGGAGTTTCAGGTCCTACATGTTGGTCTAGATTCCAGAAATGTATTGCCGTTGTTGTTGTTCAGACGTTCAGTCGTGTCCGACTCTTTGTGACCCCATGGACCATAGCTCGCCAGGCCTTCCTATCTTCCACTGCCTCCCAGAGTTTGGTCAAATCCATATTGGTTGCATCGATGACACTGTCCAACCATCTCATTCTCTGCCGTCCTCTTTTCCTTTTGCCTTCAAACTTTCCCAACATCAGGGACTTTTCCAAGGAGTCCTCTGTCCTCCTGAGGTGGCCAAAGTACTGGAGCCTGAGCTTCAAAATCTGTCCTTCCAGTGAACATTTGGGATTGATTTCTTTCAGGATGGATAGGTTTGATCTCCTTGCAGTCCAGGGGACTCTCAAGACTCTCCTCCAGCACCACAGCTCAAAAGCATTGATTCTGCGTTGATCAGCCTTCTTTATAGTCCAGCTCTCACTTCCATACATCACTACTGGAAAAACCATAGCTTTGACTATCCTGATTCCTGACCTTAGTTGGCAAAGTGATGTCTCTGCTCTTTAGGGTGCTATCTAGGTTTGCCATTGCTTTCCTCCCAAGAAGCAGGTGTCTTTTAATTTAGTTGCTTCAGTCGCCATCTACAGTGATCAAGGAGCCCAAGAAAATAAACTCTGTCATTGCCATTATTCTGTTGCATTTCACCATTGGTTCCCAACCTTGGTTTCCCCAGATGTTCTCAGACTAAAACTCCCAGGAGCTCAGCTGTGCTGGCCAGGATTTCTGGGAGTCATAGTCTAAGAACATCTGGAGACCCAAGGATGGGAGCCGCTGCATTACACAACTGCTGAAAGGCAATTGTGGTAGATGTCCCCCACCTCTCCTCATAACCTCCTTGTTGCATGTGTGGTCTTACACATACTGGAGAGACTGGTTGCATAATTGATGGGTTATCAAACCAGGAAGTCTGATGCAATGGAGGAGACCAACCATTAACTGTGACATTTATCCTGAAAGTAGCATCCTTTTCTGTGAAAATCTAGGCCCTATATCTTATACACTTAGGTGCTGTTGTAAGGAAAAGATGTTAGACATTTGCCAGGGCATTGGCCTTTTTGCTTTTCATGTGTTTGGGGGCAGAATGGAAGGAGAGACAGATAGCTTTTGCTGCATGATATGGAAGCATATCAAGATGGTCCAACTCTTGGAAGAAGGTCTATAACATATCATGGACATAACTTTTTAACAGTTTCTCATTACATCTCAGCAAGCAAAGTTGCTGCTATTATCATTTTTTGCCCTCCTCTTGTAATGGTATTGCTGTTTTTTCATTATAACCAGGGTAGAAAAATTCATGAAAATGCTCTCTACTTCCCTCTACTGGTCAGATTTGATATTACATTTTGAAAATACTTATGGAAATAAAAAAGGTGAAACCAGGCAGAGAATGCTTCCATTGCCATTTAGAACTGATTAAAAAAAAGAATGCAAAACCCAGAAAAACCCTGCAGCTGGACACTTCAACAAAAAATCCATCTCCCAAAAGCTTGTCTTTATGGCTTGGAACATGCTAGATATCATGTAGATTTCACCTTGGCCTGTTTCAATGCATAACCATCAAAGCAACGGGAAGAAAGGCATTTCCATATCCTGTGTTTGCAGTGCCTATATCCCTGAAGTTCAGACATCGATAACAGTAGGAAATATACCACCAATATAAAACTACAGCTGTAATGACTACACATCTTTATTTTCTTTATGTTATCTGCCCATGGACTTGGCGTGTTTCTAAATGGCATCTTATGTATTTTGTTTGTTTTATCTATTAATTGCTGATCAATGGATATAATAACAATAAATGACAATGATGAGAGTATAGTGCAAAATCAGCACCCCCATAAGAATGCTTCCATAAATAAGTTAACTTAACTTTTAAAAGAAAATGCTGAAAGTAACTAGGTGTTACCCATTACACCTAAGTAACCAAAGTGCTATACAATGTAACTGAAAACTAACATTGCAATTACTAGCTTCATTACTATTTATCCAAAAGGAACTACTTGCAGGTAACTAATTAATTGCAAGCTCTGGTAACCAGTTATGTTCTAAATAAATTGTGGACCATCAGCTTCAGATATGTTAGGGAATCACTCTGTTCCAGAGGCAATGGTGAAAGATAAATGGCCCAGTCCGTTTTCATCCTGTTTTGGATTTGTGCATGCTTGTTCATGCTTCCTTTCCACCCTATTTCCACTTTATTTACCATTTGTTTCAAAATGTTCCTCCCTCCCTCTCCCTCTCTATAATTTTAACCTATTTCCCTTAAAAACACATGTTTATAAATACATTTTCTCAAGCTGTTCTTTTCTGTGTTTTCCTAAACTGCAGATTTTTCAATACCTTTTGGGACATTTTTCAAGCTAAGAGCTACAAGGTAACATTTGATGAAGTGTGAAATATGATAGGTGACTGTCTTCGGCTGCCTGCAACAGATGGGGAGGTGCCGATCAGCTTGGTTGGCTTTGAAATGAAGAGCAAACAGGATCCCAATCTAGTAGATGGAAGTTCATTTTGCCTCGCCACCAGACTCCATCATCTGTAATCAGTGAAGCTGGCTCCCCCTTGCACCAAGCACTTCACAGTTATTATGCACTAGGCGGGTGTAAGCCTTGCCAGAGCTTGCCGCACCAAATTCCAAGGCTAATATTAAATCTCTTTCAGTTATGCGTACATGCCCCAGCTAGGCATGAGTGGATATACTTCATAACTACAAAGTCCTTTCTATTAGATGACACTAATGTCTCTTTCTAATCTGTCTCTTTCGTTTCTCGTTCTTAGTTCCTAGAGTAGACCCCATTGAATCCATAGGAAGTTAGCACATCAACTGTCATACAAATCTGTGATCGGACATCTGCAAATACATGCCTATGATCACACCCAGAAAGGGTTGCTTTAATGGCAGCAGTTTTGGAGAGGGTAGCCGTGTGAGTATTTTCAAGAATTCCAGCCAAAATCAAAGAAAAACAAAACAAAACAAAAGATACAAAATACATGGCGCCTCAAAGACTAACTTTCATGTTTTAATGTAACCTAACTTCTTCAGACATACAGCAGAAGAATGAGGTGTGCAACAGGATATGTGATAGGATATATATTTCATGGCAAATATTCATTGGCTGTAGTGTCTGTATTTGCATGTCAGCCCAGTTGTAAGTACCTATAGAGATGGTTGATAGGGGAGGGGGAGGAGGTGGAAGAGGTTGCAAAGATGATGGGGAGGAGGATTTGCCCAGGGTCTCATGTTGTTTGTTGATTTGGTTGGTAGTGATTTATGGCTCTGTGGTAAATTCCTCAAGAGACCAAAACCAAACATCAGATCAGAGCAAAGGGGGTTGGGTTGGAAGAAAGGGGTGAGAGGGTGGGAATTTTTTTTACCTTAGAGTCCTGCTGGGAGATAAACTTCCCTGAAGTGGCAATATATTAGTATTACATTTGATAATGACTCGAGAAACCCTGACTTATATTTAATCCATTCTTGTGTGTGTCCATCATGCATATGGATCTTATCCTGGCTGTTTCTCTTTGTATTCTTGATTTGTAATGATTCTGTTCCAAAACAGTGACTTTCAAATCCTTCAAGAAGTGTCCGGGTGAACGGAAATGGTTTGAAACAGGTTTCTGTGTATCATGGTTCCTTATATCAAACTTGTGTCCATTGATGCATTTTCTTAGAGATTGTCCTGTTTGTCCAATGTAGAGTGCAGATGGGCATTGTGGGAAAAGGATGGAGTATAACTCCAGTCCAACTCCCAAAAGGAGATGCCCTACATCGAGCCACTTTCGGTCCTTCTGGGATAGAAATATTTTAAATAAATAATACATAAATTAGAAGAACATTCTGGCTTAAGAATTTAATCCAATTGTTCATAGTGAGCAAAGCTGCTGTATTTAGAATAGCTTTGGATAAACACCAGTTCAGGTTACTGATTGCCAATGTTCTATGAGATCCAGCTTCAGGATCTTTTGGGTTGGGCAGGAGTGCATTATGTGTTGTGTGATTACTGGGGAATATTAATGCCAGATTGTTCCACAACCCAATTCCCTGTGTGATCACTCCCTAAGTTATGCCTATTCAAGGGTCTGCTTTAATTGGTGAAATTCCAATTAGGACAAGATGTATACCTTTTTGTCAACCAACCAACCAACCAACCAACCAGTTTATTTAAGAGGTCTACAAAACATTTCAGACATCATACACAACAACTCCAACGAGCAATATTATCCCGGAAATACTCAGCTCTAAAATAATATAAGATTTCAAAATCAAAAGACTATATAAAAGGTTGTATCAATCAAATCATCAACATATACCATTTTAGGGTTTCAATTTGATTAAAGAAATCTGTGTCTGCCTCCCGTTTCTTTCTTTTTCTCTCTGTTTTGTTTTGTTTTTGTTTTCGCTTAATTCTGAAACAATTCTGCTTGCGTTCACATTTTAGGGGAAGCCCTGAGTTTCATTTATTTGTTTTCCAGTCTTCCCCAGCAGGCAGCAGGTTTACAAAAAGCCTGCTCTCTCCCCCCCCCATCAAATTAGGAGATATCTCTTTTAAGGGTATAATGGCCATCTGCACTTAGAGTGTGTGAAAATAACCAATTTCGCTTTAATCTCCTGGCAGGTGAAAATATGTTTTCCCCCAAGGAGCCAAAATGTCATAAATGGATTCACCTGATAGATTACAGTAGGATGGTGGTAACTATGGGGGATCAATTCCAAGCCCTCTCCTCAGAGATGCCAGGCAGCACAGATAGAAATATCCTATAGCAGTGGTAGCGAACCTTCAGCACTTCAGATGTTTTGGACCACAACTCCCAGAATTCCAAGCCTGCACTGCCAATGACAAATGACTGTGGGAGTTGTGCTCCAAAACATCTGGAGTGCCGAAGGTTCGCCACTACTGTCCTATAGATTCCCCCATTCCCTATCTTGGTTAGTTCTAGTAATAAACCTTGGAAACCTATATTTTAATTCTTTTTTTTAACTCAATATTTTTTAGACAGCAGATAAGTGAAACCGTGGAGCACTCATATTTATTCAAAGCAAGATTTCCCACTTTTGGTGATGCTTACTGTCAAGTAAATTTGTTTAGGTTTATTGCATCATTTTTGCAAGCCAGGTAGTCCCCCCTTGGTCCAAGACTACAGCCAATTTTCTCTCCCCCAATTTTGGCTGCTGTTTGAAGATGTACATAAAATGCTTCTAGAGATAGATCTTTCTTGAAAGTTTTTGAATGTGGTCATCTTTATGTTCCACATTTAGGACAGGTCTAATTTGCCCACGCTGCACTGAATTCGGGGAATTCATCTTCTTTCACAGTTCCAACAGCAATTTCTTGGCGGATGATAGGGGAACCGACCAGATAAAAGAGTAAGTTCATAACAGAGATATTTGGCATGAAACTCTAGTTCGATAAGACACTTGTGTTGCTTTAAAAATCTTTTCTGTTTTTTCAGCCCCCAGGGATTGAATATGAACTTTCCATTAAAAGTTAGATGAAAATAACGAGATTACCATTTGCCACAATATTTAATCCTTTCACATCACAGGTGGCAATTTAAATGCCAACTTTATTCGCTCTAACCTGTGCCATTGAAAAAGGGAAGAACTCTTATTGGCTGCAAGCCACAGAGAAAATGTGCAGTTCTGGAATTCCAAAGGGGTTCAGCTTTTAAGGATAGGCCTCAATTGAGAACTTGATTTTTTCTGCCATAGATTTTCCACTTTTGGGGAATGTGAAAGAACTATTACATCGAGAGTTGCTTTTCTTATGGCAGTTGTTACATTATGGTGGGTGCAGAAACTCATCTATCTATCTATCTATCTATCTATCTATCTATCTATCTATCTATCTATCTATCTATCTATCTATCTATCTATCTATCTATCTATCTGTCTGTCTGTCTGTCTGTCTGTCTGTCTGTCTGTCTGTCTGTCTGTCTGTCTGTCTGTCTGTCTAAATTTTAATTTTACACCACCCATCTGGCTGAAGGTTACACTAGGGGGTTTACAATATATAAAACCAAGATGACTAAAGGAATATGAATAATAAATTGCAAATAAGTAAGCTCCATTCAGCCTACAATACAAAACAGTAGAATGTGTACATAACATGGCCTCCCAATGTACTATTGAAAATTGGGCATTCTCATGAGATGGGAAGATCTGTCAGTGTCCATTCTTCTCATATTCAAAATTTAAACCTCACAGTCTTGTCACCTCACTTTCTGAAGAAACTTGTGAATTGAAGCACATTCTTGGGGATGAGGTGGGGGAATACAAGCTGACAGAAACCTCCCAATCATTTACCTTGGGGAATTCAATATGCACATATATTTCCAGCATGGAGAAGACCATATGGTATGTTCTCACCTCATGGTGCAGCAGTAAAACGGCAGTATAGACCTTTAGGAAAAAATGAGAAGTCTGTTTTCATCACAGGGTTAGCTCCAGTGTGACGCAGATAACTGTTTCCTATCATATTGGAATTAATTTGACTTTTGAGGTAAAATAAGGTGACCATTTCTACCAGCTAGATTTATCTACATTGCTTCCATGCTCCATAAGCATCAAAATCCTTCAAAGTTGTTGAAGACATGTAACATTTTGATAAGTTACAGGTAGAGATGGGCATCAAACAAAAATGAAATGCTGTTTTGTCATTTTGTTACATAATGAATTGTTTTATTATAAAACAAAACAATAGAAACTGTTTCATGATGAACCAAACCAAAACACATTTATTTTTGTTTAGGAAATGAAATGGAGAAGCTTCCTCAAGCTCTTCCATGTAAGCCCCCCAAATTTGGAGATATTTGGGGTTCAGGGGGCTGCGTTATTCAACTGCAAAGAGGGTCCTTCCAGCAGTAATTGGAAAAGTGCTGTGCACGTGCCGCACTGGCATTAAGTCAATTTATTACTTCCCCTTGCTTAACTCCTATATTGCCGACGTTCACCATACAGCACTTTTGCAATTAGCTAGGGGGATCCTCTTTGCATTTGAATAATTTGCCCCCTTGAACCCAAAACCTCTCCAAATTCTGGGGGCTTACAAAGAAGAGCTTGAAGAAGCTCCTCTGCAATTTCTATGTCACTAGATGCTCTTGGGATGACTATTTTTGAGTACATATAATTTCCTGGGGGGAGGGGCTTTGAAGTTTAATAATTCAGCCTTCTGAACCCCAAACCTCTCCAACTTTGGGGGGCTTACAGGGAAGTTTTGAGGCTGAAACCTGAGTTACTGAAAATTCAAGATGCACCCCTACAGGCTTTTAATGACCTTTCACAACAGACAATATTTTGGTGTCATGAGATGAAACTGGTTACCACAATAAAGCAGTCTGCTTATATACTGCCTCATACCACTTCAAGTAGTCTCTGGGTGGTTTACAGTTTCTAATTACAGTATGCAGGCTAAACATTGCCCCCCCAGCAAGTTGGGTCCTCATTTTACTGACCTCAGAAGGATGGAAAGCTGAGTGAGCCCTGAGCCAGCTACCTGGGATTGAACCCCAGGTCATGAGCACAGTTTTACCTGCAGTACAGGCACTTAACCACTGTGCCACGAGGCTCTATTATTATCAACAATAAAATACTATTATCAATAATGAGAGCTAAATAAATAAAATACCGTTGGGGTATTCAGTCTTTATACACATATTCTATAAGGATCGAGTTTATTTAAAAAAAGTCAGGAAAGTGTATTGAATTGGCTGAGAGAGATGGACATTTTATCAAAGAAAGAGTGACAAGCAATAATGAAGAAAAAGAAGGACCTGTGAAGGACTCTTGGATCTGATCCTGATTTTGTAACTGCTGTGGAAGATGAGCGCAACTCCATAGATGGCAAGAAAGAGGGAGAGTTGATGGAACGAGAAAGAGGAGAAAGCTTTGAGTAACAAACAGTGGTGATGAAGAAAGAAGAACAAGTGAAAGTATACTTACTGATGAATATTGCTTTGTTTCTATTTAGAAATGATGTAATTGGGTAATTGTATAGTTATATACTTAAGGTCTTAAGCAAATCGCATAAGTATATAGGAACTGGCAAAACCACTCCAGAATTCCTGCCAAGAAAACTCCATGGATATGGAGTCACGAAGAGTCGGTCACGACTATAACGACACAACACACACACACACACACACACATATAGACTATTAGATAGTGGGATAGGAGGAAGCATAAACCAAGACTACTTGGCGAAAAGAAGAGGGAAGAACAGAGACAGATGTGGCGAAAGTTATAGAGAGTTCGGTAGGGTTGAGGACACAGTAGGGTGGTGTCAAGTTTTTGTTAAGTTAATTTTAAGTTTATATATTGCTTTTTGTGCACATGGGGGAAACACAGATCAGGATTATAGAAGCTGGAATATTAAAGGAATATGGTTTAAAATATAAAAATTACTGTACGGGATCCCAGGACCTCAGCCTCTGGAATCGGGTTAATTTCTAGCCTTGTCTACAGGCTCTCCCCTGCCAATCAACCTCAGCTGAATTATTGCAGGAGCCAGGACACTTTCAACCCCCCCCCCCATGAGTTCAATTAAATAAATTACTTCTCCAACTTTTCTAATGCTGAGAGCTTAGACTTACCAAAAACCACTTTCAAGGCACCATCCTTATGATCAATAAAATTACTGGAGGTTACACCACTACTTCTCTCTGAAACATAACAAAGAATGATTTCTACACTAACTTAAAAGGCCTGAGACGTAGGCCAGTGATGGTGAACCTTTTAGAGACCGAGTGCCCAAACTGCGATTCAAGACCCACTATTTGTTTTTTGCAAAGTGCCAATACAGCAATTTAACCTGCATACAGATGACTGTAAAGGGGCGATGTCAGGTGCCCACAGAAAGGGCTCTGAGTGCCACCTTTGGCACCCATGCCATAGGTTCGCCAACATTGGTGTAGGCCCTCTAAATCCCTATTGCCTACATTATTAAGCTGGAATCTTGACCATGCATAAAGATCCTTCTCCAAAAAGTTGTTTCTCTCTTCTTCCGACTGTGCACAAGCATGGGAAATGACAATCACATGTTGCTTACAGACCAATCAGATTTCACTTGCTTCTGGCTGGAATCTCCTCTGGCCTTTGTTTACACAGGCACTTCAGATAACAGTTGTCAACACAGCTAGCTTGTACATTAATATTTGCAATGTCTACAATTGGCCTAAGCTAACAGGCTTCACTAAGTCTAAAATCTGTTACAATTACAACATGGAATGTGAAAGGACTAGGTTCTAAATTGAAAAGAGGTAAAATCCAGAGGATGATCAACAAAGGGCGTGCTGATATAGTGTTTCTACAAGAAACTAGGGGGAAAAGAGGGAGAAAATGAACTTAAAGGTAAATGGATTGATATTTATGGGGGAACATTTGGAAATTCAAAATCCAGAGGAGTGGCCATATTACTTTTAAAAATTGTGATTTTGAAACAAACCTAGTGCACCCCCCAAATTCTGAGGAGAGAAGAACCTCTTGCTTCTGGCATGACTTATCGGGGAATGTTGACATATTAGGACAGGCATGTCCAAACGTTCGCCCTCCTGATGTTTTGGACCGCAACCCCCAGAATTCTAAGCTTATATTGCCAATGACAAAGGACTGTGGGAGTTGCAGTCCAAAACATCTGAAGGGCCGAAGTTTGGACATGCCTGTCCTAATATGTCAACATTCCCCGATAAGTCATGCCAAAAGCAAGAGGTGCAAGTCTTTGCTCAGAAGCAGGTCTCTGTGTATGTGTGTGTTTGTGTGTGTGTGTGTGAGAGAGAGAGAGAGAGAAGAGTAGATTAAAGCCAGCCTAGCCCATTTTACTATCATGTTTTATCTTTTTTCCTCCATTATAAGATACCTTTCAACATGCTGGCATTTGATGGGATGTGACTGGTTGATTTATAAACAGTAGCGTTTTGTGACCTCCCTACCCATAAGATATTTCTTTGGGGAAACATATAGTTTATATTGTCTGTTTTTCTTTTAAACCCTTCTACAATTTACTTGTAAAATGCTGTGAATGTTTCATAGACAAAGACACTGAAGACTTTTCAGTGGCGAAAACACACAGTGGCTTCCTACAGATTCTCACAAGTCTCTTGAACCTCGTGTTCTACATTGTACTGCAATATATATTTGCCTCCTCAAGGCATGCGGCTATGACGCAGCTTCCCAATTGGTGTTAATTGCTCAGATGCACCCTCAACTATGAACAGACCTTTTGCTAGAAGGGATGTATCACCACCCTCTTAAGTCATGGAGCTGAATCAGGCATGGGCCTGAATCGGCTTCCACCATGAAACACCCACACTTCATTTGAACCCATTTGCATAGAGAACTGTCACATCTCAGGCAAAGCTGTAACTGATAACATGGTTTCCTCCTCAATCGCTAAGTGTTAGTAATCATATCATCACCCCTATTCTGAAAAAGTTGCATTTAAATTATGCTTTAATTCTGCAAAATTAGAGCTTCTTTCTGTTCCAGAAGCGCTCAAAACAGCACCACTCACTGGCATTTATCCAGTGTGTGGGTGATAAAATGATCTTGAAATGATCTCTCCAATTGGTTCCCCACCTCATTTATTTGAAAGCCAGTATCTCAAAGAACTGTTTCTCAGTAGGGTGCGTGATGTAAACTGACATTGGGTTCAAAAGGATATCCATTGCACATTCTCCTCCATTCTCGTACAGAATTTAAAACTTCAAGTTCTTTCCATGGGTAAGAGGGAAGCCCCTGATTCCCTACAGGCCCATCCACCTTGTCCATAAGCCTTCCAGTCGACTAGCAAGGAATCCTTGCTGCAGAGCCGCCTGAAGGTGAAGATGTCAACCAGAAGTGCAGGGGCAAGAAGATAAGATGGGGGAGCCCCAACCCCAGAGGGAGGCACTGGTGTGATCCCCAGGGAGGTAGATGTAGCTAGTGCTGTTTAGGAGGAGAGGAGGAGAGAGGGAGAGGGAGAAAATAATGCAGGGCATGAGTCAAGTGGATAGAGGGACACTCTTCTCCCTCTCACAAAATACCAAAACTAGGGGACATCCACTCAAACAGTGGGTTGGGAAAGTGAGAACAGACAAAAGAAAATATTGTTGTTAGTCTATGGAACTCCCTGCCACAGGAGGTGGTGATGGCATCTGGCCTGGATGCCTTCAAAAGGAGATTGGACAGATATCTGGAGGAGAAGTCCATCACAGGTTACAAACCATGATGGAGATGTGTAATCTCCAGGCTTAAAACCAGGGTCCTTCAAGGGACAGATGCAGGGGAGTGGTAGCAGGAGACAGATATCTAGTCTCGTGCACTCCCGGACACATTTGGTGGGGCCACTGTGAGATACAGGAAGCTGGACTAGATGGGCCTTTGGCCTGATCCAGCATGGCTCTTCTTATGTTCTTATGTTCTTATGAGAAGGAGCATCTGTCCATCTGTTTGTTTGTTTGTTTGGTTCATGATGATTTAGTGATGGTGTATCAAGATCTATACAACGCTAGATGATTTCCTCCATAAGGTCAACAGGTCTCTTGAAGAATATGGTGGCAGAAGGTTCTGCTCCACATCCTCATTCCACCCCCGACATATTTATGCACATAATGACCCCATTGCCCGACCATCTCCCCAGCATACAAGCAAGGACAACTTCAGGTCTGAGGGAGACCCATGATGGAAATGAGCTCTTTTGTGGGCCCCTTCTGATATTAGTACAGCCCACTGGCTTTACACGGCAGTCTTAGCTGCGTTGTCATTCCCCGTAAGGTCCTTTTGTGATGCTTCATCAGTGATATTGTGGGAAATGTGTACGGCAGCTAAACCAGGCAGCCAACAGTGCTCTGTATGTGTGACTGAAAGTTCTTGACAGGTAATCAGGGCATGTATCAGTAATAGAGTTCCCCTGGGCCACAGGAGTTGCCCAAAGGTGCATGGCGTTCTCTAACAGGTCAATGAACCCATCAAGGCACATTCACACATAAGCAACAGAATAGTACTTGTGTCTTCTTTTGGGCCTCATTTTAAGAAAAGAGCACCTTCCCCATTAAATGTACTGGCCTGATTCCAGGCAGTGTACAGCAAGGGGAAATCTTTTGAAGTGAAAACAGCGTGCAAATTTTATGAGCAGGGAGCTGAGAGACGGTGTTTGTCTGGCCTGAGCATTCCCAAAGAGGCAAAAAGAGAGGCAAAAAGATATGTGTTTGTCTAGGCTTCTAAGGTTTTCTGGAACAATCCGTGCCCCTCCAAATACCAAGGGTTGAAGCAGTTAATTTTGAGTGCTTGGCAACTCAAGAGGCACCTTGGGTTGAACAGCACATTTTCTGAGGCTTGTAAGTCCTGACTTCCAAAACACACATGTGTTGCTAATTAATTTTGCTTCAAGGATTCTGTCCATAATCCTGACTGCTATTAATGTGAGCCATAGTTCAGAATCACGTGAAGACAAGAAAAGAGGCAGCAGAGAAGCACAGGAATTAAATAAAAAACAATAGGTGAGATAGACAATGGAAGGCAAATGCGTTTTTAAATGTTCTCCACTTAGTCGATTAGAGATGGGCACGAATAAAAAAATGGTGTTTCATTTGTCGTTTGTCGTTTGGGGCTCCGTTTTGGTTCGTTTCCATTTTTCATGATTTTTTGCAAAAAATTCATTTTTGTTTTTGTTCATTTTGTTACCGTTTTGTTACCATTTATTTCATTTTTTGTGTTTTTTTTAGCATTTAAAGCAGTTCAATGTATTGCCGTAACGAAAACGAAACGGACGACAAAATTTCTGGTGTTTCTGTTCGTTTCATTTCATTTTAGAGACAAAATTCGTTTGTGGTTTCATTGCATAACAAAACAAAAAAACAAAAATGGAAACGAAAAATTGTTCGTTTCATGCCCATCTCTATAGTCGATAATACCAAGTGTCCACATTTCATGTCTCATTCAGATTGGAGTACTGTGTCCAGTTCTGCGCATCTCAATTTAAAAAGGATGTTGACAGCTTCAAATGGGTTCAGAGGAGGGCAGACAAGATGGCTAAAGGTCTGGAAGCAATGTCTTATGAGCAGCTGGGGGGAGGATATGACACCCATGTTTAAATATTTGAAAGGATGTCAAATTGAAGAGGGGACAGGTTTGTTTTTCATGGCTTCAGAGACCAGAACTCAGAGCAATGGTTTAAAACTACAGGAAAAGAGATTCCATTTGAACATTAGAAAGACTGTCCTGACAGTTAGAGGTGCTCAACAGTGGAATATGCTGCCACAGAGGGTGGTGGAGTCTCCTTCTTTGGAGGTTTTTAAGCAGAGGCTGGATGGCCATCTGTTGGGAGTCCTGTGATGGAGGTTCCTGCATGGCAGGGGTTGGACTGCGTGGCCTTCGAGGTTTCTTTTTATGTTGTACGGATTTGCCCCATAGACAATTCTGTTATGCAAATTTCCCCTATCTCCGAAATTTTTTATATTGTACAGATTTTATGTTATTCACACCGTTTGTTATACAAGGGTCCACTGTAGTTGTTTGAATGAGTTCCACAATCCAAGAGAGAGCATGAAATGCTTTGGATGGCAATGGGATTCCAAGCCTAAACAAGTAGTCATTCTAAACATTCCAAACAATGTCATTCTGAGTGTCTGACACTCCACAATGAGTAAATAGTTTGTGATTGGCCAATATTATTATGTATTCTGCAGGCTGCTGATAAAAGAGTGAAGTGGTCTGAAGAGAGAGGAGTAATGGAGCATTTTATAGAGGATATTTTGGAATAGCTTTCACTTGAGAAATGTTTATAGGTGAACAGTTCATGCCGCCTTAATTAACACCATCTAACAAAATTTAAGAGGAAAAGACTCCCAAAACTCCCAGACTTGACAGTATATGCTGTCCCCCCCCCCCATCTTTGACCTTGCTGCTTTGTGACATGAATGCCAAGCTCTTTAAACTTCAAGGAGAAAATTAATTGAAGATACACTGAAAAAAAATAACTAAAGAAAGCCATTCTACATAGCCAATCCCTCAGCTGTTTTTTAAACACCTAAAGTGTGGGAGCCTGGTAGATCTCTGAGGGAAGCTGATCCCACAAGTGAGGTGCCGCCACTGAGAAAGCCCGATTCTTAGTAGCTGTTTTATGAGTTTCTTTCAGTGTCGGCACCCTCAGATGACCTGCTTGGGAAAAGCAAGTGTTACAGACAATATTCTGAGGTAGAAGCCGTTCTGACAGATAGCAAGGTCCTAAACTGTTTAGGGCTTTGTATGTCAACATTAGGACCTTGTGGTAATGGATTGGCAGCCAGTGCAGTTCAGCCAGTGTTGGGGTAATATGTTTATGTCTTTTTGTACCCATTGCTAGTCTGGCTGCAGTGTTCTGCACTAGCTGGTGCCTCTGCATTACCTTCAAAGGCAGCCCCATGTAGATAGTACTACAGTAGTCTAATCTCGAGAATACACGTGCATGGAACATAGTAGTGAGGCCCCCGGGGTCTATGAAGTCATGCATCAGTGAACACTGGGTCCAATAAAGCGCCCAGACTGCACACTTCATCCTGCATGGAGAGTTAGCCCCCTAAAACTGAGGGAGTTTCCCAACCCACCAACACTTGGTGTCCCCACTTCTGTCTTATATGGGTTCCACAAGTGGAAACTTTTTAGGCAGTCCTAAAGAGATGGGTCCAGGATAGTCACCCATGTCCTTTTCTACCCCCTAAGCTCAAGGTCTTTGACTGAATAGCTATGCAGTTGTATAGGTTACGGCAGGGTTTATGCACGTCCTACTATGTGTCCTTGCAAGGCTGTTTGCTTGTTTGGGTACATCTAGGATTCTAGAAAGAGTTGACAGACACCACAGAGGATGTTGAAAATAGGTGGGGAATGAGGTGATGTCCTAGTCTCTGTTGAAAAGGAAGTTCTGAGCAATTGATCTTGTGAACCCTGCTTCCACTATGGCAATAAGGTTGACTTGGCACAGTTTCTGAATTAAGACATTCAAGCCATGAGAGAGAAGCTCCCCACCACCACCATGATACACAGGTACAGTGAGGACATGAGACAGGGCCTTCTCAGTGGCTTCTCCCAGTCTATAGAAACCATATTTTGAGGGAGATGAGGCTGGTCCATCCCCACGGTCCCTCCACGAGCAGGCTGATGTATCGGTTCAGTCATGCCTCTGGCTCTGACTGATTGAT
Source organism: Phrynocephalus forsythii (assembly GCA_029282475.1). NCBI lineage: Eukaryota > Metazoa > Chordata > Lepidosauria > Squamata > Agamidae > Phrynocephalus > Phrynocephalus forsythii. The sequence goes on from JAPFRF010000004.1 coordinate 120,909,629, forward strand.
GGATGTGGAATAGAGATGGGCATTAATAAAAAAAATGGTGTTTCGGTTTTTTGTTTGTCGTTGAGAGGTCCGTTTCGTTTCGTTTCCATTTTTTGTGAATTTTTGGAAAAATTTTGTTTTTGTTTTCTGTTTTTCGTTTCTACCCGCCTTTTGCGCGATTTTTAAAGCATTTCCGTGCAGGGGCGTCCCCCAACGAACGCCCCAGACCAGAGGAAAAACACTAAAAAAATTGATGCTGGTAGAGACACAGTATAGACTAGGTACGCAGGGAGGCTGCAAAGGCAGTGGCGGGCGTTGCCCAGGGTGCAAGGCAGCCGCAGAGTGACTGCACTGCGTGGCAGGGGAGGGTACTCACTGAGAGGTACGCACACACGCACACAGGGAGGCTGCAGGACTGAAGCTAGAGTCGCAGAGACAGCAATCCCACCCTAACTCCCACCGGGGACTGCAAGGAGGACAGGGTCTGTCAGAGCTTTTTATGCCCTCTGTGGCTGCCAGACCTGCCCAGTCTGCAACCTGGGCATGCTATTGGTTGAAGTTGTCCAAGAATTTACATGATCCCATCACATGGTTTGCCTCCATGTTGTGGCTGGAGTGGCGACATCCATTTTGTCATCCTTAAAGGGAAAAGAAAAATACATCGCAATGGAAGAAGACAAAACAAACGTTTTAAGGACCGCAACCCCCTGGTAGGTAATAAATTCAAATAATTATCGCATTATCGCTGCATTTTTATGGATGTCCAGGACGTTTTAATACCCAAGAAATCAATATTAGGCATCTGGGAGCCATTTTGGGTCGATGTCCCCTAATGCCCCTTAAAGGAAAAAAATATAGCGATCTGAGAAAAGACATAAATGCACGTTTTAAGGACCCCCAACCCCCCAGGTAGGTATTATAAGACAGTATAAATAATTATCGCTGCAGTTTTATGGATGTCCAGGGCGTTTTTTAACATTTAAAACATATCATTTCATTGCGCGTCGCCATTAACGAAAACAAAATGTAACGAACACAATTTTCGTGGTTCTGTTCATTTTGTTCTATTTTCATCACAATTTTCGAATAACGGAAATGAAAAAATGTTTGTTTTGTGCCCATCTCTAATGTGGAAGTGTCTTTCAATGGTGGCATTTGTAATGTTGTAATTCTCTTTTGTTGCACTTCCCAATGTTTTTAAATATGCTCATTAAGTGCCTATGGTGCTAATTGACTTACTGTTAAGTTTCAGTAGTGCTTTAATAACATGATTTGCTGGAGATTTTTTTTTAATGTTATCTGATTTTCATTCATGTTTTATGTTGCCTGGGGCCCTGCAAAAGAGGAAGATAAACACACAAACAACCGTAAAATAGCATGACTTCAATAATTGTGTTCCTCTACATTGTGTCATTAATTTTTTCAAGATGCAATGCATAAAAGAACGTGAAATTTAGACAACAGTGCACACAGTATGTGTATATGAGTGAAAATCATAAAATCATAGAATCATGTTAGGGTTGTAAGGGATCTTGGAGGTCTTTTATTCCAAGCTCCTGCCCAAGGCAGGAGACTTCATACCATCCCAGACAGATGGCTGTCCAATCTTTTCTTGAAAACCCCCAGCGATGGGATGACTACAAGATCAGGAGACAAGCTGTTCCACTGTTTAATGGCTCTCACTGTCAGGAAATTTCTCCTTATTTCCAAGTTGGCTCTCTTTCTAATAAGTTTCCACCCAATGGGTTCTTGTCATACCCTGAGGTGCAAATGAGAATAACTCAATGCTCCCTTCCCTGTGGCATCCCTTCAGGTATCATGTCTCCCCTCAGTCTTCTCTTCATCAGGCTAAACATGCCTAGTTCTTTTAGTTGTTCTTAATCTATCTATCTATCTATCTATCTATCTATCTATCTATCTATCTATCTATCTATCTATCTATCTATCTATCTATCTATCTATCTATCTGTCTGTCTGTCTGTCTGGCTGCCTGGCTGCCTGGCTGCCTGGCTGCCTGGCTGTCTGGCTGTCTTACTTACTTACTTACTTACTTACTTACTTACTTACTTACTTACTTACTTACTTACTTACTTACTTACTTACTTACTGTACCATGCCCTGCATAGATGCCCTACGCACAGCCAGTCTCACCTGATTTCGGAAGCTAAGCAGGGCAGGCCCTGGTTAGTACTTGGATGGGAGAGCACCAGGGAATACCAGATGCTGTAGGCGCCTGGAGTAGGAACTGGCAAACCACTACAGTATTCCTGCCAAGAAAACACCATGGACATGGAGTCACGAAGATTCGGTCACAACTGTAACGACGCAACACCCACACCCACCGTATCATATACAACTATATATTTATTTATTTATTTATTTTATTTATATTTATTGTTGCATTTATATCCCGCCTGTCTTCAGAACGAACTCTAGGTGGCTAACAGCAAGAAGGATATACAATAAGAACAACAAACAAATCAATAAGCGGTGCAAAATAAAACAATTAAAACAATTAAAACAATTAAAACAGGCACACCCTATCATCGCCAAAGGCGGTGAGCCTGATAACTAAAATCTTAAACAATCTATATTGATGGCGGGTTAAAAAACAACAACTAGGTCTCGCCAAAGGCCTCTCGGAAGAGAAAGGTTTTTAATGCCTTCCGAAAGGCCAGCAGGGACTCTGCAGAGCGCACTTCGCTAGGGATGGTATTCCGCAGGATGGGGGCTGCCACAGAGAAGGCCCGATTCCGCGTGAGCAATTTACGGGCCTCTCGTGGTGTGGCAACCGGAAGCGAGTGCGCTCGTGACTGCCGGACAGGTCGGGCCGAGGTGGATCGCTGGGCGATACGCTCCGACAGGTAGTCTGGTCCCAAGCCATGGAGGGTTTTATAAGTTAAAACCAAGACCTTGAATCTAATCCGGGCTGCAACGGGCAACCAGTGCAAGCGGGCCAGGACTGGGGTTATGCGGTCATAACGACACGCACCAACCACCAGCCTGGCCGCCGCATTCTGTACCCGCTGCAGACGCTGGAGAAGAGTCAAGGGCAACCCCATGTAGAGCGCATTGCAGTAGTCCAGCCTCAAGATCACCAGTGCTTGGACTACTGTTCTCAGAGAGTCACCATCCAGGTACGGGCGGATCTGGGCGATTAAACGAAACTCAGATGGCGAGTTCCCAAAGAACATAACCTCCGTCTTCTTGGGGTTGAGCTTAAGCCTGTTCGCCCCGGTCCAAGCCAGCACGGTGTCCAGGCACCCATTAAGGATCCTCATAGCTTCCACTGCAGAGGTGGAAAAGGAGAGATAGAGCTGCGTGTCATCAGCATACTGATGACAGCAGACTCCAAAACTCCTAATGACCCCAGCCAACGGCCTTACATAGATGTTAAACAGCAAAGGAGACAGCGACAACCCCTGCGGGACTCCACAAGGGAGAACCCACGGGGCTGACAGCTCCCCCCCCCATGCTGCACATACTGGGGACGGCCCTCCAGGAAGGAATGGAGCCAACTGCAAGCAGTGCCCCCGATTCCGACCTCAGAGAGCCGATCCAGTAGGATACCGTGGTCGTCGGTATCAAAGGCCGCTGACAGATCCAGGAGAACCAACAGGGTAGAGCAACCCCTGTCGGCCGCCTGGAGTAGGTCATCTTGCAGCGCGACGAATGCTGTTTCGGTCCCCCGACGGGGCCTGAACCCCGACTGGCATGGATCGAGGCACTGCCGATCCTCCAGGTATGACTGCAGCCGGACCGCCGCCACCCTCTCGATTACCTTGCCCATAAACGGGACATTAGCAATCGGATGATAATTCGACAAATCGTCCGACGCAAGGCCAGGTTTCTTGAGGATGGGCTTTACCACCGTCTCCTTCAGACGAGAGGGAAAACCCCCCCTCACTGAAGGAGGCGGTGGCAATAAGGGCAGCCCATTCGGCCATACTCCTGCCGGCAGTTTTTATTAGCCAGGATGGGCAAGGGTCGAAGGGGGTAGAAGCAGGCCGGCAATGCGCCATAGCCTTAGAGGCCTCGACAGCAGAAACAGGCCCAAGCGCATCCAACCGAGGCGACGAAGGCGGACCAGCGACTGGCGATGGCGGGGCAGTGCTACTGCAACCGGAGTCGAAGCCGGCCTGGATGGCCTCAATTTTAGATTGAAAAAAGGCTGCGAACTGCTCACTACTGAAATCAGTAGGAGGAGGCCTGGCCAGACTAGGGTTGGAGAGGTCCCGAACCACCCGGAATGACTTAGCCTCCCCTATCGCGCTGGAATAGCGACTAGACTGGGACACTACAGCAGCCTTACTCATAACTGTCCGGGTTCTTCTCCAGTTGCGCTCTAGCCTTCTCCTCTCCTGCTTCATTGCTCGAAGCTCAGCCGTGAACCATGGTGAAGACCGAGCTCGGCAACGGAGAAGGCGCTTGGGGGCGATCCGGCCTATGGTACGGGCAGCTGTTTCAAACCAATGGTTAGCCACGACCTCGACCGGAGCACCAGCGAGTCCTCCAGGAAGGTCCCCGAAGGCCTCCCGGAACCGCAATGGGTCCATGAGCCTCCGGGGCGGGGCCAAAACAGACGGCCGATGGTCCCCGCGGGGGGGTGCGATCGACAGGGAGAAAGAAAGCAGGTGGTAGTCTGACCATGACACAGGTAGGGAGACAATGTCCCCTACCTCCAGACCCAAACCCCCGATGTGGACGAAAATACCAGATCAAGGGTATGGCCGGACCTGTGTGTGGGGCATCCAATATGCTGGGACAGACCCATGGAAGCCATGGATTACATGAACTCCAGGGCTACTCCAGAAAGTCCACCGCCGGCATGCACATTGAACTCACCCACCACCAACAGGCGGGGGGACCTCAATAGAGCAGCGGCGATGAACTCCGAGAGCTCTGGAAGGGATTGGGCTGGGTTGCAGGGAGCTCGGTAACCCAGTACAATGCCAAATCTGTCCCGCTGTCCCACTAACAGGTGCAGGCATTCTAACCCCTGGCTAACCAACGTTGAGGCCCTGCAGACATAAAGAGAGTCCCTGTAAACAATGGCGCCCCCCCTGCCTTTTGACCCTCCAACCTCCCCACGCCCTGAACCAGATACCCGGGTGGGCACAGATGCATATATCATCATATGTATATCAAAAACATATCTCTAATGATGCACACAAGTACATAACACATGGGAACAATTCTTGCAGATATTGTTACATTTATATTTGGCAACAGTTTGTACAGAATTGTTTTTTCCAAAACCTGTGCATGAAAAAGCAGATATTTATGAGGATTTTTTTTTTAAAAACAGTTGCCCATCTGATTCATGAACTTCAGGTTGAGTGAAAACCAGAAGTGAGAAAACCACCTATCCCTACTCAATGAAGAAATGGTAGTGCAAGGTGTGCCACCAGCCTGAGAATTGTTATAACTTGTCACCCCATGGCATTCCGTCCCTTGTCTGAATCCTCTTTCAATCCCCTTTGAAAGACACAAGGCATTTTAATGACAGCAGCAGCTTCACATATAAGCAGAACGCAGGCTGCCAAGCCCCAATGGGACCCGGGAACCTGCTGCCCTCTGTGTTTTCATTTCTTCCTGACGATGGTGGGAATCCATGGCTTGGATCCATATTTTCTAGTTTGCTTACTTATTTATTTATTGTTTCCAAATTGCCTTGCACGGGCTGTGCTGTTGATACAGTTACAAGGGAAAGGCACACACATATAAGGATATGATTACCCGAGCTACCTCTGGGTCCCAGAGCTCAGTGGAAGAGTGACCTTGTGTGTAACCTTATAGTACAGATCTTGTTTGGTTCTTTTCATAAGGAATGTGGCTTTATGGGAAGTTATTGCAGTCTGCCTTTTTTATCCTCTTTCTGATGTGATAAATATACCTCAGCCGAGCCACTACATTCGGAATAATTATTTTGTCACTCATAATTATCATCAAAATAACAGAACTCTATACACCTATTGCACTTGATCACTACTATATGCAAAATCCTGTTTATTTCCACCAGTCACTCTTTGTATTCACGATCATGTGACCGACATCACACCGAGATGTTGCAGAAGGCTGTGCCTGAGGGCTGCAACACTGAAATTCACCAATAGGATTCTACTTTATGTAACTTTTTAACACCATTAGCAATACTTATGATATACAGTGGACCCTTGTATAACAAAAAGTTTGTATAACATAAAATCTGCACAACATAAAAAATCTGGAGATAGGGGAAATTTGCTTAACAGAATTGTCTATAGGGTGAATCCGTACAACATAAAATATTTGTGATTAGGGATTACTCTGTTTTCAATGCATTCCTATGGGAAATTTGTATACAGGAAAATTTGCTTAATATAATTTCATTTGGAATGAATTAATTACTTTATACAAGGTACCATTGTATATGATATGTGAATTATATAATCATATATTTCTACGAAATCCCTCTGGGGTGAAAATAGGATTCCTTGCCCCACCAAATTTGTCCAGCACAGGTACAGATAATGTTTTTGGGCTGGATGAGTTTGATCAGTTCCTCTTAGTGCACTAATTCTCCTTGAAGAGCCTTGTGGTGCAGTGATTAAACTGCTGCACTGCAGCCATAACGGCATTCATGACCTGGGGTTCAATCCCACATCGCAGTCTCAAGGTCCATTCAGCCTTCCATCCTTCTGAGATCGGTAAGATGGGAGGTGGAGGGCAATGTGCAGTCTGCAAAAATAAATGGCAAACCGTCCAGAGAGTTCTTTAAGCGCTATGGGATGGTATATCAGCAGAACACTTTGCTTTGCTTTGAAAGTGCTCTACAAAATATCATTTTCTGGGAGGCGGGGGGGGGAAGGTGCATTTTGATTCACTATCTCACCCCTGGAACACATTTTAAAGAAAAGTTGTATTTTAATAAGACATTAATTTGCCTGGCATTGCATCTTGACAGTCTGCTTTTTTTTTAAAAAAAGCACTTGTTTTTATGCCCTCGCCTTAAATGTGTTGCAGGTAATGGGCTATTAAATAAATGAGTAACCTGCTGTGAGCTTTCAGAATGGGATAGAATTCTAAATCAACCAAACAATCATTATGCACATGCAAAGCTAAATGATTTGCCCCCACAGTCCAAGGCATTCCCAAGAAGAATTAACTTGAAGGATGAAGCTCCTGGCTCCTAGATTGGCGGTGGACTGCAGTTTGAAAGCTTCAGATCATTTCCTCAGCAGATAAATGGTGATATTTTAGGACTGGTTGGCAGACCCTGTTCCTATGAAGTGGCATTAAAGGTCCACCGGATGTAAATTTCTGGGCACCATTTCAAACTGCTGCTTCTAACCTATGAATCTCTCAACAGCTTGAGTTCAAGCTCTGTCAATGACCAAGTCTCCCACCCTGATCCTGCCTGAGTATGAAGATTAGGGATGGGCAGGAAATGAAAAACGAAATGCTGTTTTCATTGTTTCATAACATAATGAAACAAAATGAAACAAAACAAAACGAGGAAGGAGCATTTCATTTTAAACAAAACAAAGCAGACGTTTTGCATTGAAATAAGCCATTTTATTCCATCATTTCCAGAGGGCTCCTGCCAAGCTGTCAATGGCTGGATCCCTTTAAACCTGGCCCAGTCGGTACCAGGGGATCCCCCTGGTTCCGACTAGACCAGTTTTAAAGCGGTCCAGCTGAGAACAGCTCAGCAGGAGCCCTTTAAAAATGGCTCCTGGGCACCAAATCTGGTGCCTCTAGGACCTCAGGGGAGCCATTTTGTTTCATATGATTTTTTTAAAAAAATTGTAAGAAATGAAATGAAACCAAATGGGGTGAGCACGAAACAAAACAAAACAAAACTTTATTTTTCCTTTTGTGCCCATCCCTAATGAAGACCATCAGAGGAAGCTTTTTCTCTCATTCCCACCACCCTCTCGGGTTCGCTTGGTGGAGGCACAGGAGAGAACCTTCTCTGTTGCTTCTCCCAAATTTTGGAACTCCTGCCACTGGAAGCCAGGCTGGTGCCCTCTTTGATATCCTTTTGAGTCAGATAAAGACCTTTCTCTTCAAGCAAGCTTTCCCTTCATGACTGGCTGTGTGAGTGGGGTTGGGGTGGGGTTAAATGGATGGTTGTGCCTTACTACTTTGAATAATTTTTTGGTGTTGCTTTTGTTTTTGTTGGTCCTTTTAAATATTAGTCAATTTGCTGTTTTTAGCTTTAAATGTTGGCTTTTAATTAAGTAAACAGCCCTGTGTCCTCCTAGAACGGATGGATAGTTCAGTGCTTTAGGCCTGTTTGGGAGTTTGATTTCCCGCTGTAACACCTTTGATAGGGCCTAGACTAGATGATCCATAGGATCGCTTCCAGTTCTGCAGTGTTCAGTCTGTAATGGTAGTGGTTAAGAAAACAGGGTGAAAAGACTTTAAAGATATAAAATAAAATAAATAAAATTGTATGCTGCCTTTGAGCTCTCTCCCGCTCCCTTTTTGGCCAGCTGTTGCACCATGCTGAAAATCCAGCTGGGCAAGGACTTTATCCCTCTTCCTTTTCAATGATTTGGATGGACTTAAAAGCCTTGAACAAAGCACATATCTGCACTTTTTGATTGCAGCGGTATTGCACAGTTATAGCAGTTGGATTCCACTAAACTGCCAGTTATAGCCGTATGATATCACTTTAACTGCCTTGGCTCCATCCTATAGCATCCTGGAATTTGCAATTTGGTAAAAGACTTGGACTGCTCTGCTAGAAAGTTCTGGTGCTGTACTTCAAGAGAGTATTCTGGGTTCTTTAGCAGAGAAACTGTGAACTTGTACTTTGCCACTTGGCAGATCCCATGATTTTGTAGGACAGAGACCTGGCTGTCAAATTTGCTGTGGCTGGCAGTTCGTGGCAGCAAGCCACTAAAAATGCATAATACAGTTTCATTCAAAGAGAGAGACTGAATTCTGCAGGGTGACAAAGTGAAACGTACAGAGAGATGGAGGCTGTTACTTCACGCCCCTCTCATCACTGTTCCCGGTCCTGCTTGGGACCGGTATGAGGAAATCTTACTGCACATCCATTGCGTGACAATGAGAGTTCATCCCGACCACACCCCCTGAACTGAGATTAAAGCGTGATGAGCCATACCCCTCCCTGGGCTCGGGAATCTGTCTCGGTTCTCATTCTGAGACGAGTGCCCGTGAGGTAAGGCTTGTCACGCAATGTGCCATTCTCCATCTAGTGGCAGGAGTGCAAAATACCATTCGACAGTACATTCCCTATGGAGTCAGCAATGCAGTGCAGAGAGATTAAAAGACAAATGCCTCAAATTTAGCTCCATAATGCATTGAAGGCAAAGTTGAGGAGATTCGAAAGATCGAGAAACGGAAGGTCGGACCAATCCCCCCCCCAAGAATGAAGGCTGTGAAGTTCAGATGTTGTCACGAAACAAGGATGTGAAGTAACAGTCATCACGGTACCATCGGTCACACCTGTGGGTACATGGGAACAGGGACAGTACCTGGATAAGACCACATGACCGTGGGCGATGTGATCACAAAATGAATGTCAACTCGGAACGAGGAAGGACGTGAAGTAACCATCAGAGAGAGAGAGAGAGGGAGAGAGAGAAGGGGGGAGGGAACATTAATTTCCATGCACAATTCATAAGAACATAAGAACAGCCTTGCTGGAACAGGCCACAGCCCATCCAATCCAGCATTCTATCTCACACAGTGGCTCACCATTTGCTTCAGGGTATTCCCAAGCAGATGTTCTCGCCTGCTTATGATTCCCTGCAAATTGCATTGAGAGATATCCTGCCTATCTCTCCAACCCAGAGGTTGTCCTTAGGCATCCATAATGATAGCCATTGATACCCTTGTTCTCCATGAACTTGTCCAATCCTTTCTTAAAGCTGTCAAGGTTGACAGCTGATACCACTTCTTCTGGCAGGGAGTTCCATACACCAGTGATCCTCTGGGTGAAAAAGTACTTTCTCTTATTTGTTTGAGATCTCGCACTCAAAAGTTTCATGGAGTACCCCCAAGTTCAAGTGGTGTGTGATAGGGAAAACATTTTTTCCTTATCTGCTTTGTCCACACCATGTATGATTTTATAAACTTCAATCAGGTCACCTCTCAGACGCCATCGTTCAAGAGTGAAGAGGCCCAGCCTTTGCAGCCTCAGATGGTAAGGATGGTGTTCTGGTCCCCAAATCATTCTGGTTGCCTTGCCCTCCTTTGCACTTTTTTTCCATTTCCATAATATCCTTTTGGAGATATGGTGACCAGAACTGTACAGAATACTCCAGATGGGGCCTCACCATAGATTTATAAAGAGGCAAACCGACAATTTGAGGTGATAGTTGTTACCTATGAAGACCTTATTGGTTTAGGACCTCAATAACTGTCATAACATCTATCCACAAAACAGCCATGAGGGCTCACATTGAAATAAAACTGTCAGTCTTTAAAAGTGCTGCAATATTTTAACCCCCCCCCACCATTTTTTTTTCTTTTCGCAGCGTTGAGACAGACTGACATGGTTAATTCTTTGGAGACATGGCTACATCTTTCAAGACAGATAGATATGGCTCACTTCTCCTCCATACACAGTGGCTGAAATCCAGTAGAAAATCACATAAGAACATAAGAAGAGCCATGCTGGATCAGGCCAAAGGCCCATCTACTCCAGCTTCCTGTATCTCACAGCGGCCCCACCAGATGCGTTTGGGAGCGCATGAGACTAGATATCTGTCTCCTGATACCACTCTCCTGCATCTGCCCCTTGAAGTACCCTGGTTTAAAGCCTAGAGATTACACATCTCCATCATGGTTTGTAACCCGTGATGGACTTTTCCTCTAGGAATCTGTCCAATCCCCTTTTGAAGGCATCCAGGCCAGATGCCATCACCACATCCTGTGGCAGGGAGTTCCATAGACTTACAACGCGCTGGGTGAAAAAATATTTTCTTTTGTCAGTTCTTACTCTCCCAGCACTCAATTTGAGTGTATGTCCCCTAGTTCTGGTATTTTGAGAGAGGGAGAAGAGCTTCCCTCTATCCACTTTACTCATACCCTGCATTATTTTGTATGTCTCAATCATATCCCCCCTCAAGCGCCTTTTTTCCAGACTAAAGAGGCCCAATTGTTTTAGCCTTTCTTCATAACTAGAGTACAGTAGTTGAATAAACTGAAATTATGAAATCCAGTAGAAAATCACAACTAGAGTACAGTAGTTGAATAAATTGAAATTATGAAATTACCCCAATGATGGGGTTTTGTATTTAATGGACTTCCACAATAGAGATGGGAATGAATCATAAAAATGGTGATTTGTTTCAATTTGTTTTTCATTAAGGTTGGCAAATCATAAATAATAATGATTTTTTTCTCATGCATCAATGTTTCAATTTGTTTATTCATTTTTAATTATTTATTTTATTTTAGAGTATCTTTACCCTGCCTTTCTCCTTGGATAAGGACCCAAGGTGGCTTACCATAATGAGGGATAATATAGAGTCCAGTACAATGAAGACATGTTCAAGTATTTGAGAACAAGTAATTGAGGGGCATCTTACAGCAATGCCCCCACAAACACCTAGAGATACAAAAATAGCAGGCAGGACTCTCCTCTACAAGGCTTTCAAGTATGGTGAAAATTGGGTTTTAGATGTCTTTGCACACTCCCAAAGAGCCCTCCCCCCAAGATTGGGTTTCAGAGTTACTCTATGCACCCACAAAGTGCCTGTCTGAAAAGTGCCCTTTATCAACTGGCTTGGGGCACTCTGTCTTGACCAAATGTGGAGGGATTGTAGAGGAGAGTCAGGGGAAGGTCCCCTGCAATTTTAGTATCTTTAAGTGCCTTGGAGGCCATTTTATAGCCCATTTTATAGCCCAGAATTAAAAATCACAAAATGATAATAATCAGTTCATATAAGTTGGGAGTATCAATTCATATGAGTACGAATTGACGAATTGGTGATTTTTGAATGAGGTTTTGCAATTCATTTTTAATGTGCTCATCTTTCTTCCACACCTATAGTTTGTTATGGGAACTCCTTAGGCAGAATTTGTGGGAATGGAAGTACCATAGCAGCATGAGGTGGAACCTCTGCATGCATTTGATTCCTTCGCCTTACTGCTGTATTTCAGCCGCTATTTCTCATGCTTCAGCTGATGAATACGGGAGCATGTCTCGAACTAACTAGATCCTTGCTTTATCAAATCATTACCATCTGTGCATTTGTATCCTGGTGGTTTTGATTTGATTATACAAGCCGAAAGGGCTTAACTCTCTGCTGCTCATTTTCTGTTTTGTGTCCTTAGTGTTTTATTGTATTGTGTTTGCATTTTGTAAGTCCATATGTTACTGTTGCATTAGCTGAAATCCAATGACTAGTCAACCGGAGCAGAAACTTCTAAAACTACTGCTGAATGTGAAGTCGACACTTACCATATGATATGTATTTCCTTTGATTCGTTGAGTTTATTGTAGATAGGACCAGCAATTGCATTTAAGCCATACACAGTCTTGCAGAGAGACTGGAAACAGAGATTGGACTTCATATTTCATAGACTTTGACCTCCCTTCCTCCCCGATAATTTGGTGGAACACCAGAGGTTGAATTGTGGGAATGTAAGTCCCATGGCATGCTGCCTAGGTGCCCTAAGCACATCCGATCTCGCCTGATTTGGGAAGCTAAGCAGGGTTGGCCCTGGTTAGTACTTGGATGGGTGACCACCAGGGAATACCAGGTCATATACAGTCGGCCACAACTGTAATGACACAACACACGCACGCATGCACGCACGCACACACACACGCACACACACTCTCTCTCTCTCACACACACACACACAAGTCACATGGCACCATGAGGTAGAAATCTCTTCTACCTGCATCTTATTCCTTTGCCTTTCCTCTGGTTAGGGGGAGAAATGTGCCCCACTGGAATGGGGGAATTGTGAGATTCTCTGAAATGTGCTAATTGAGTTCTGACACAGTCTGCCTCCAGACACAATACATGTCTTGCGCAACAACAGTCTATTAAATACGAAAAACCTGTCCCTGCTCATCACCACCCAGAGAGCTATAGCAAGTGGGAGATTTAAAACTGCAAGAAGTGAACAATTTAATACAAGACTGGTGGTCCTGACTGGTGCTAGCTTTCCAGCATTTCAGGAAGAAGATTGGGAAATTACTCATAAAAAGAAGAATTATAATTGAAACCAGACCCTCGAGGTAGCTAATAACTAAAATGGCCATCAACACATTAAGTACAGTAAAAGAATAGAAGAGACGCCTCTTGCAGAAACATTCAAGTGTGTAATAGCTATACAGCATCAACACTCTAACCAAGAGTAATAAAGCAAAGGCCAAAGTAGTTTTGATAGGGCAGAATCATACAATGACAAAAATTTCTAAATCTTACAGGTATGCAAACCCGATTTTTAGGACTGTGCTCACCCCAGTTTCTAAAGTGGTAGACTATATAAGAACAGATTTGGGCACTGAAGGCAGAGAGCACATAATTTAGATTTAAAAAGAGTGGTCCTTCAATAGAAAAAGGTGATCCTCACCAACAAGAGAACAGAACTTCGTTGATAAAGGATTTCAGCGCCAAGCATCATAAATAAAATCCTGGGTCAAGTTAACAGAGATTGAGGCTTTGGCGTTAAAGCTACGGAGACCAGTTTTTGCTAAGCCTTGTGGCTATATACAGTCCAATTGTCTTATGAGAGGCTGTGCTTAAATCCTGCTGCCTGCTGCATCTCAATGCCCCGGTGTTTCATTAAAGTAATAAAGATTGGTTCAATGTTGAAAATGTTTTCTTGTCTATTTGTTTTGCTTTCCCACTTGAGCTCGAGTGTTGATACTGTTGAATGCTTTTTCCGAACAATCGTGTTAACTAGTTGGTGAATATCATCGAGTCAAATGTTCATAAGCAATGAACTACGAATTATATATTGCCAAGGCAACATAAAACAACATACATAGATGTAGCTATACAGTAGATGTGAACATGTGTTAGGGTTTTACTTGCAACCTCACATGCTATAATTTTTGTGACGGGGAAATACTTCTCTGGGGTGGGGTGATCGTCTATCTAGCACTTACCATTTTTTCCTCTTAGCCTTTGATTGCAAAGAGAGCCCCACCTCTCTGATGAGTGTCTTTTCCCTCTCTTTGCTTGGTTTATTTATTTATTTATTTATTTATTTATTTATTTCTGTACCACCCATCTTCACAAAAGAACTCCGGGCAGTTTACAATGAGGGCGAAACAGACCCAGTAAAAACAATGCACGAAACAACACAAGAAGGAAATAAAAATAGAAAAAGGGGATATAAAATATGACAGCAAATAGACAAAGTAGTCAAAAATCATCGGCAAGATAGCAAAAAAAAATTTAAATTAATTACATTAAAGGTCACCAAAGGCCTCCCTAAAAAGCAAGGTTTTAAGAGCTTTTTTTGAAGGCGGTTGGTGGCCGTTGTTTGTTCATTGTTGATCTTGTCAATTGGTTGCTTAGTATGTGTACAGGAAAGAAAGCACTATATGCAAGTGTGCAAAAGAGCCATCCCTCAAGGAGGTGAAAGGGATGGCTTGTAGGAACAGGGCCTTTTCGGCAGCTGCCCCCAAGCTATGGAATGCCCTCCCAAGTGAGATCCGCCTGGCGCCAACACTGATGACATTTGTTAAAAACCTTCCTGTTCCAGAAGTTTTTTAATTGATACAATTTAGATTGTGGGTCTTCTGATGGCAATTTTAGTGTGATGTTTTAGTATAAGGTTTTTATTGTTGTTTTAATTATTTATTGTTGTTTGATGTTTTTAACTGTTTTAATTCCTTGATTGTAAGCAGCCCAGAGACCTTTGGGTGGTGGGCGGCATATAAGTTGTAAAAATAAATAAATAAATAAATAAATTTCAAGTATTTGTAAGCAAATAATTGTCCATTATTCTTTCTGCTACAATTATCTCAGAGTGAGTTATTCAGACTTTGCATGCCAGTAAACGAGAAAGAGGTAGACTCTGGAGAACTTGTAGTTATTCCCCTCTAGAGATGGGCACGAAACAAACAATTTTTCATTTCCGTTTTTGTTTTTTTGTTTCGTTACGTAACAAATGACAAACGAATTTTGTCTTTAAAATGAAACGAAACGAACAGAAACACCAGAAATTTTGTCGTCCGTTTCGTTTTCATTACGGCAATACATTGAACTGCTTTAAATGCTAAAAAAATCACAAAAAAATGAAATAAATGGTAATGAAATGGTAACGAAATGAACAAAAACAAAAATGTTTTTTGCAAAAATTCGCGAAAAATGGAAACAAACCGAAGTGGACCCCCTAAACGACAAATGACAAACGAAATGCCATTTTTTTATTCGTGCCCATCTCTATTCCCCTCTGTGAATCTCTGTACTTCTGCTTTGTAGTGAAAGGGAATTTCACCACAAATTCAAAACAACACCACAATTCTAAAACTGCAGAGCTGGAAAGGATCCTGTGGATCATCAAATCTAGCTTACAGCTAGAAGGTGCAGTGGGGAATCGAACTCCCAGCCTCTGGCTCATCAACCAGATGTCTAGATCACTGAGCTATCAAAAACATCTTGGTTAAAAATAATAATTGCAATGTAAAACATCCTTTATTGGCAGTCCATTTGTGAGCACAATTCATGGCTTGGGTGTGTTCCCTTAAAAATCCTATGTGTATTTGAAGGTATATCTGCTTGTACTTTCACCAGCTCATAAGGCCACACACTTGTATGAATGGGTGGCATCTTTTATTGGATCAATGATAAAATAATCAAATTGTAAGGTTTTAGTGAGAAAATTTTACTTTCATAGAATCATGGAATCATAGAATCATAGAGTTGGAAGAGACCTCAAGGGCCATCTAGTTCAATCCCCTGCCATGCAGGAACCCCCATCACAGGACTCCCAACAGATGGCTATCCAGCATCTGCTTAAAAACCTCCAAAGAAGAAGACTCCACCTTCTTTTTATCAGGCTGAGCTCAACCCTTCCATTGATACTGGAGAAAAAATGTAGACAAGAATCAAAATCTTGATGGCACATGTCTGTGGTAGTGTGAACATAGACCTTTAGGGCAAGTTAGTCCCCACCCCACCCCACAATGTAGAAGCACTCAATAGGGCCAGATTAAGTGAGATGGATATTTTTACCAGGTAACCATAAAGATATGTTTCTTCAGTCTGTTGTCACCTCTGGCTGATCTGAAGAATCCACTTGGCTCATGTTGAGAGTCCACATCGTCTTGTAGTTGATGTTGTGTGCAGCCACTACAATCATCTTGTAACTGATGTTGTGTGCAGCCGTTAATGATATCTCATATAGTCCCTGTTCTTTCTGCTTATAAGAGTTACCAGGCTCAAAACACTCTGAAGTCTCAGGGAACTGCTATGTTACTCCAGGTTTCCAGGCAAGGATACCCTTCGCATGACCAGCATTACTGCAGGTGGACAACCTTTGATGTTTGGATAAGATGTGTCTTTAAGCCTGGGCACTGATCAGTTTCGATTCTCAGCAAATACCCAAGCTGAAATCTTCCCCCTGAAATCTTGGGGAATAGGATGCTGTTGACCCAGTAGTTCTATGCTTGATTAGACATGGGCACAAACTACTTCATTATGCTTCAGCCCAATACTTACGTATGGTACCAGAGGTGCCACATTTCTCCTCCTCCTTTCTCTGGAAAACTGCCCCACTCACAAATCCCTGAATGCTGGCTGGGTCATCCCCCAGAGTGGCTGTCCAGTCCAGGGAGGAAACTGCCCGTTTCTGCCCCACCACTCTCGGGCAGCTGACCGCTCAGATGGAGAGGGGGGACTGTTGATTCTCTCTGCATACGAATTGGGACAAAGCACAACAAAGCACTTCATGCCCATGTCTACCGGTTCTATAATAAACTGAGCCCGTCCTGTGGGGCATTCATACTAGCTGTGGCGAAACATGTGGCAGCTACAGATAAGACTATTTAAGTGGGACTACAAGGGACTACTAGTAGAAAGGTGGGGTAAAAATATTCAAAAAATAAAGAAATAAAATAAATACTGGTACATCCCTGACTGAAAGACTGAAAGTACTGGCCATGTTTAGCCTAGAGAAAAGATACAGAAAAGATAGGAAAGCACTTTTTAAATACAGTGGACCCTCATATAACAAACGGTTTGTATAACATAAAATCTGTTCAACATAAACAATTCCAGAGATAGGAGAAATTTGTTTAACAGACTTGCCTGTTGGACGAATCCATACAACATAAAAATGGTCGTGATTAGGGATTACTCTGTTCCAATGCATTCCTATGGGAAATTTGTATAAAGGAAAATTTGCTTAACAGAATTTCATTTGGAATGAATTCATTCCTTTATACAAGGTACTGATGTAGTTCTACCTATCTAAAAAGTTTGCAATTGTGTTTCTTAAAACTGTACCCCTGCCCTTATAATTGTTATACTTGAAAGGGGATCATACAGAGGAGGGGGAGGATCTGTTTTCAGTCATCCCTGAGTGCAGGACGTGCAACAACAGTCTCAAGTTAAGAGTACCTAGCTTTCAGCTGAATATTTTTTTTTTGTTGGCCATCTTGTTCCTTTTCCTTGTGTTTTGTCTTTGCTTGTTTTCTGTTTTTTGTATTATTATTTTAATTGTAAGCTGCCCAGAGTTCCCACTGGGAAGATGGGCGGGGTATAAGACTAACAAATAAATAAATAAATAAATATCAGGAAAAACTTTCTTACTGTTAGAGAAGTACGGGAATGGAAGCCATTCGTTCAAGTGGTGGTGAATGTTCCAACACCGGTGCCATTCAAGAGAAATGTAGACATTTAGACCCCCTGGGAAATATCTTTTGATTTTCTTTCCTGCTTTGAGAAGAGGGTTGGACTTGATGGCCTCATAGGCCCTTTACAACTTCATGGTTCTATGATATAATTCTGGTCTATGATCCCATCCCCTACTTTGATGGATATTTGTTGGCATAGAAGGTTTGGTTCAGACCTGTCAAGTGTCCCTTTTAAGCCGGGACAGTCACGGATTATGCACTCTTCCCCGCTGATGTCCCTGATTGATTATTTTCCTGGAAATGTCCCAGGTGCGTGTTTGTGTGTGTGTGGGCATCAAGACTGAGAGCAGGAGAAGGCAGAACAGCAGCATTTGCCTCGGGAGCCGCCATGACCAGCAGCACAGGGCGCTGTCCACCCAGAGAAATGAGGGCACCCTGGCTCTAGCGGCATCGAGCAGGGGAAGTGGTGCCTCTTGTGAAGCTGCAGCCTGTCCCACACCTGTGCATGCCCATAGGAAGGAGAGGTGTGCCAAGGGGGCCTCACACATTGTGCGCTTTACTCCCCCTCCCATGGGTGGGTGGGCAGCTGTTCCCGGCTGGAAGGGACTTCCTGTTCTCCTGTGGCAGTCGCAGGACTCGGCTCAGGCCATCATGTGACCTGGTGGGGCGAGAGGGACCCCACACTCGGCTGCTTGCCTCCACCCCATAAGCAAACGGGAGGCTGGGCAGCATGGAAGCCGGCACCAGGCAGAGCCCTTGCCATCACCGGCGGCCACTGCTGCTTGCCATCTGCTGCCTCCTCCTGCTGCTTTGGACCCCCAAGAGCGCCTGCTGGTGTAGCTGCAGCTCAGTGGGTGGGAGTGGCAAAGTGTGCAGTGCACGCCTGCGCCTGGGTAAACTTGACACATCCCGGCCTACGCCTGGGTAAACTTGACAGGTATGGTTTGGTTCTCCTAAGGCTTTGACTATGACTGAATTGTTTAATAGTAGTAGCAGTAACAATAATGATGGGGGTGAAGATGATGCCTGAGTTGTTTAGCCTACTGTTTTACATTGCTATATATATGCACAACAAAGACAAGACCCTCTGGATTTGTCCAGGGTGGATGTATAGTGTCTAGTTTTGCCACCGTGAAGACTCCATTCATTCAGCTATGAGCTCATTTTTTTTCAGAGTCCCAGATATATAATTTGGATAATTGAAATATGGCATTGCACCAGGCAGTGGCGGGAACACCTATATTTTCTCCACTCGCAAATGCCTTATGGTTTTGTCATTAAATGACTCGCCACCGCAACTCACAAAGGTAACTGAAAACCATTAGGAAATCTTTACGGCACATCGCTGCATGTGGAGGCAATTAAAGTGTCAGCTCCACATGAATACCAATATTAACAATGCAGGCAAGCCTTAAATGATTTATCACAATTGGTGCTGCTGTACATTGGCGAGGAGAACAAGCAGCAAACTGGAAAGCCCCAAAAGGAAGCAAATGAAGGGGGAAAGGAGAATATAAATAAATCCGCTTGAAATATATTCCGAACAAAATGCAAATTACCAAGATAGCAAAGAGGTGGTGTTGGAAGAGGTGATGGATGATGTTTGGTTGGGATAATGCTTCAGTGTTACCAGGAATGTGGAAACATTTTCATTAAAAAAAAAAAAGAAATATATATATTTGCATGTGGGCCCAGTTGCGGTGTGTGATGCAGAGTATGCCTGAAGAATGATAAAAATAGTTAAAAAATAACACTGCTCAGAGGATGGGAATTTTTTTAAATAAAGAAATGTGTTGCATTTAAGAGGGCCATGTCGCCAACAAGTAGTTGATGTTATAGTTCCACTGTCTGTTATATTCGTTTCATTATTTATTTGTTTCATTAGCTAACCACGCTAAAAATAAAAAATAAAGAGAAAAAGTAAAAAGTAAAAAAGAAATGAAACAAACAAAATTCAAAATGATTTTTTAAAAAGTGTTTAGTATTAAACAAAACAAAACTGGGTGGAGAAACGAATAACAAAACAAAATCTATTAAATGTTTTAAGTCAAGAATGCTCAATGCAACCTTTGGATTAAAAAACAGCATGTCTCTAATGGATTTGGGAATCTCTACTAGAATAAGACAGGAATGGTGAATTATGGGACCAACCAGCAGAGATGAGAAAATCTTTCCATCTTAATTTGTCTGCATTTTCTTTCTGGCAGGGTTTTATATACGGAAGACAGATTTTGTTTTCATTTCCTGTAAAGAAAAATGGACATATCCCAACAAAGTCTCCCTGAGGTGCTCATTTATTTCCATGTTTTATGTATTTTACACACTTTCTTCCATTGACAAAAGCATGTTTGCACATACTGTATTTTTTATCTGTATGAATTCTAGACATGGTTTTTTTATGCAACTTATTTCCCCAAAAATGCCCTGGAGAATTTGTAAATTCTGAAGAAATGTAAATTCTCCAGAGTATTTTGTAAATTCTCAAGGTGAAGGGTGATACGTCTTGCAGTGATTCTCGGGAGATACAAAGTTTTGTTGAGACAGCTAAATCTAATAAATTTCTTCTCCATCTCTATGTTCCAGTGACCAAGGCTAAATTGAAAGCTAGGCCCACGCAGCAGGGCAGTAACAAAACTGAAATCACTGTGAACATTATCAGTTGCAGAATGAATTATGTGATTCATTATGCCTACAATGATTCCTTAGGTCGGGGGAATTTGCCTCTAAAAGTGATACCATTTGCATAGCTATGCAAGATGATTCCCAGCCAATGAGTCAGAGGTCAAAAACTGAATAGTGCAAATCCAATGAAGTGGACCCTTACGTATAATGGCTAACAGATTGTTTGACTTTTTTGGTGTTCTATAAGGCTGATCACCACATCAGAAGTAAGGATCA
Source organism: Phrynocephalus forsythii (assembly GCA_029282475.1). Lineage (NCBI taxonomy): Eukaryota > Metazoa > Chordata > Lepidosauria > Squamata > Agamidae > Phrynocephalus > Phrynocephalus forsythii. The sequence continues at coordinate 120,930,297 of JAPFRF010000004.1, forward strand.
AGGATTCAGGAACTCAGGAAGACCTTATTTCTTAGGCCAGGGTCAACTGGAGGAGGGAAGCCATCTTAAACAACATAATCCAAAGACCGCTATCATCCTGGGAGTAAGCAGAGTCCGTACAAGAGCTGAAGATGTTTTATGAGGAAGCTGGTGGTGATCATTCAGATGTTCACCATACTTTGGATCTGCTTCTGTACCCACCGGTTCCTTATCATTTATACACTGTCAACATTTCCAGGGTTTTCTAGATGTACTGAAATGTGCTTATCCTGTGTCTCCCTTGGGGGCTTGCACATAGCTTCATAGTAACCCCTCTTCTCCCTGGAGGCACAGTGGGGAATCGAACTGACCTGCAACATGCTTCAAACTCCTGAGCAATATTAAACAATTATTATCTTTATTGAAAGATATTCAATTATTAACAATTGTTTGTGCCCTGGAGTAGCAGTTGTGCACTAGTTGGGTGGGATAGATAGATAGATAGATAGATAGATAGATAGATAGATAGATAGATAGATAGATAGATAGATAGATAGATAGATAGATAGATAGAAATGCAGGAGAAGCACTTGGCACCTCACTTCTCTTTCTTTTTCCTCTTTTTTTGTAAGCATACACATAGAAGTGCATTAAGAACAGGGAGCTAGGACAGTCTGTGGAATTAGAGAAGTCACTTTTTAAACTAGAATGGCAATAATCCCCTAGGTAGCATGGCCACCAACTAAGTGAGGATTATGGGAGTTCAGATATCCTAACTGAAAACCCTGAACCCAAACCCATTTTCTGTTAATTGGGTTGCCTGCAGCTTCTAATTGTAGTACCAATGAGAGGAAAAATGTTTTCTCCTTCAGCTACCTGCTTTCTTTATTTCTGTTGCAATCTCTCTTTATCTTCCCACACCCATGTTGCTCATTTGTTCTGTTGGCTAACTTTGCCTTTGTACATTATTTAACAAGGTATTTTCAGATACAGACTAGATGATGCCCTGTGAAAAAACAGCAACCCAGGATTCTGCTGTCATGTGTCCCCTGCATTTTTCAGCACTTTTCTTTTTCACTTCTAACTAGGTCTAAAAAGGCAATTAAATTCACAGGGCACCTCTCCTGTTCTAGGTGAAGCAGATTCCTAGGTAAATATATTTCCTTAGGATTTTAAAAGACTTCTGTCTTGCTTAAGATAGGAGGATCCATTGCATCTGACCATTTGTAATGTCATTACTGTTGCAGCTACTAGATATCCAGAAAAGCAAGAAGGAAGCCAATTATTTCCAGCATCTTTATATTTATTTGGATGGGGAGCTGTTAATAGGCAGATAATAGATTTCCTAAATCTCAGATGTTGGTGTACCCATAAGTATGCTTTTACGAATTCCTGCCTGTTGCCTTCAGAATCAACTCCTCTGTTTTAAAGCCTGAGTCTGTGGGGGTTTTTTTTTTTTAAAGGCACAATATTTTAGCTTAACTGCAAAATCGAAAAAAACATTTCTGCTTCCCAGTGCAAACTGATGAATGATTGATTATATTTTTATCCTGTATAGTGACTAGCCTTGTCACTAGTGGGAACAATTTCTAGCAGTAAAATAAACACAAAGAGAACTAAACTCCACCCGATCCCAAAAACCGACATGCAGAAATATAGTACTGTATAGAAATTAGAAAGACAACAACTCTAAGAATCAAGATGGCGGCAACAGACAAAAAAGAATTATTGAATGCCAAGTCAGACAAAAACCTTGACTAATTATTGAATGCCATACTCCATGTCCATGGAGTTTTCAAAATCTGGAACAAAGTAACCTTGACTAAATTCACATCAAACAAATATGTATTAGAATGTGCCAAAACTGTACGGCATGGGGAGAGACACCACAAGCATTTGCTGTAAGAATAGAATACAAATCAATACATATATCTACTGTAACCCCCTAAATACATCCAATCAGATTTTCTAACGCAAGTCCACCAGGGGGCTCAAATTTGGCTAGGAAGGGGATCCTGGCTGAAAACCTGGATAGCCAGAGCCAACAACACTAGGCAATACTTCATGGATACATATAAAGAATGCCCTTGTGTTCCCAGGACAGCACCACCTGCAGGGTGGAGGTGTTACATGCATCGTTGCTGCTGAGTTTTGCCTGTGGGACAGACTCAGCTCCCTTACCTTGCCATCTCATGTCTGTTAGTTGTCATAGTTCAGTGAAGCAAAGCTAGCAGACTTAAAAAGATTCAGGAGCTGAAGGATTCCAGACACATATAGAGACGTATCCTGGCTTTCAGCCAGGGTTCTGTTCATTATAGCAAGGAAAAAGTTGTACAAATAAAGAATGATTCTGGGTAAAGGCATAAGGTGGAATAATTAGAACTCAGTTGGGGAACACCTCACTATTTACAAAGCAATGTTTTACTCTACTGTCTGCACAACCACCTGATGACATTAACCAGTGAATATTTAATATTATACTTGCCACATGGTATCTGCCCACAATAGCAGCCCTATATATTGAATTTTCTATCTCTCTCCACTGACCTGGATATTTTCTCATGTCTCTACCTGCAGTACCTAATAATCTGGAGTTTGTGTAGAGGGAACATACACAATACTGACCTCGATCAGTATTGGCTCAAAGTGTATATGGATGGGTGAGGTCTTGATGCAGATCTACTATTCTGGGTGGCAGTCTTCCACTGTGCATCATATCCTGCCATGCAATCATAAGAGATCAGCTGTACAATCTTGCTTGCTCAGAAATCTGCTCATGTTCCATCTGCGTTTTATGTTGTAGGGTTTCGAATTTCGATAACGTTCCTTTTTGCTATGCAATTGAAGTACATTGCAGAGACTCAGAGAGAATAGCTAAAAGCTTTGCAGATAGTCCACTCCTTTCTCATTAACTAGCACCCTCACTCTGAGACGTTTGTGACAGAAGGAATAAAAACATCTCTGTACTTGCAGTTGCTTCCGATTGCAAGTCTGTGCATGCAGCTTTCTTTACTGCACATGGATTAACAACCAATTGAAGAGATAAATAGCAAACACACAACTGAAGAAAGAGTGAAAAGGCATTAGAGGGAAGGGCAGTACTCTCTTCAAATGCAAGTCCTGGAATTAATGATGAGTTAGTGTTGGATATATAATCACCCCAGCCCAGAAACATTCCTCCCAGTGAAATAAACTACAGTGGTACCTTGTATAAAGGAAGTAATTCATACCAAATGAAATTATGTTAAGCAAATTTTCCTTTATACAAATTTCCCATAAGAATGCATTGCAAATAGAGTAATCCCATTTTATGTTGTACGGATTTTCCCCATAGGCAATTCTGTTAAGCAAATTTCCCCTATCTCCAGAATATTTTATGTTGTACAAATTTTATGTTATACAAGCTGTTTGTTATACAAGGGTCCACTGTACAGGCATTGTGCAAGGTTGCAATTAAATTCCACCACCTCAAAACAGGGCAATGGCTGAAATTCAGTACTAAGTCACAGGCATAGGAGACCATTTACATAGATATTGACATACACCCCAAATCCCAGCTTACTAACATGATGCCAGCTACATAACATGACATTAAGCTTGCATACCCTGCTGTACAACTAGAAGGGCCCCCAGAGGAGCTAATGCAGTGGTTCTCAACCTTCCTAATGCCACAACCCTTTAATACAGTTCCTCATGTTGTGGTGACCCCCTTGCCCTGCTTGGAAGAGGCCACTAGCCCCCTTTGGCAGGCCACTGCTGCAGGTGCCCTAGAGAACTTCCCTCTACAGGTACCCTCAGTCAATCACAGCTTCCGGTGCCATTGACTGACATCCCCTCCAACCTATCAAGCTGCAACTCACTCTTTCCCCCATTCCTCCCCTCCTCCTCCAGACCCAAGCCGTTTGTGCCTTTTTCTTCACTAGCTGATGGGGACCCCTGTGAAATGGTCATTTGACCCCCCAGGTTGGGAACCACTGAGCTAATGTTATCAATACAGTACAAAACCACAAGGAAAAGAGGATGAGGAGGGAAAAGGGAAACTCTTAATGTTGAGGGGTTCTTGAGCATAGTGGGATGTCTTAGAATCATAGAATCATAGAATCAGGATGTCAGTGGTTGAGCAACCCGAGGGAGGTGTTCTTGAGCTCCTACCGTCATTCCTTGCCATCCTTTCCACTTTTCTCAGCCTTGTGGCAACACTGTATGGTATATTTTATTGCCTGTGCAAATGTAGATGTCTTGCTAGATGCCAAGAAAAGTAAAATAAAACCTGATTACCTCATTTTTTTAAAGAAGTTCCTTGAGGGCTTTGTTTTAAATCACTCTTTCCCACTCTTTTCCGGTTTGTGTGGGAATACTTCACAAACTGGGGGCAAAACAAGTGCCATTGATCCAGCTGCTATTCCCAAAACTCAGAAAGAGGGTGGGGGTGGAGAGAAGGGAAGCAGGATCGATTTGGAAATGGTGGTAATGGAATTGTGTGAGGGGAGGGGAGGGGGAGGCCGTTGTTTCCTCTACTAAACAGATAAAAATGAGCGACCTTTCGGGCATGCTCTATCTGCTTACATCAAACCATAATAAATGAGGCTGCCTTCTCAGACACAAGAAATCAATAGGGCAGAGGGCATCGGAGGAACCTCGTATTGCAGCCGTTCGCCGGGTCGGACTTCATAACAGCAGCAATAACGTCGCTCAGGCCCACCAACCTCTGGGAACCATCACAGAAATCATAATTCACGGGACCGTATGAGTCGTGCAGGGTCAGGAGGGGAGTCCCAGGTGGCCTGCCTGGAAACTGGCCAAAGTGTTTGTTACTGATTAGGCAGGAAAGCTGAGCTCAGCACCAGTTTCTCACGGCGACAGCACTTTATGACCGCACCCCTCTCACCCAGCCAAAGGTGCCACCTTCGCCAACCTCTCCCTCCTCCTGCCTTACTTGTAATTGGTGATAGCAGAAGCAGGAGCTGAATTTTATTTATTTATTTATTTATTTATTTATTTATTTATTTATTTATTTATTTATTTATTTATTGTTTTGAATATTTTTACCCCACCTTTCTCCTTGGAAAAGGACCCCAAGGCGTCTTACAATAATGCGGGACAATATACAACCCAGAGCATTTAAGACATATTCAAGTTTAAGAACAGGAAATTGGAAGAGGCATCTTACAACATTAAAAAGACCTGCATTAAAAGATCTGACGACACAGGAGAAGGGCATTCAGGTTTCTCTCTGTGCTACCATTATTTACTCTAGTAGGAAAACAACGCTGAGAAGAAAACCCTCTTGGGAATAATAACATTGCACTGTCAAGTCAATTCTGACTTATGACAATCCTTCTTGGGGATTTTCATGTAGAGAATACTCAAAAGTGGTTCACTGTTCCCTTCCTCTGGGGTTTCCTGAGACTGTATAGCTTGCCTAGGGCTGACTTGTCTCTCAGGAGGCACAGCGGGAATCAAACTTTCAAACTTGCAGCCAGATGCCTAACCCACCGAGATATCCAGCTAGCTTATATTCATGTGCAATCAAGTCAACTTTGACTTAGGGTGAGCTTACCCCCCCCCCAATGTTTTCTAGGTACAGAGTACTACAAAGTGATGTAGCGTTTTCTGCTTCTGGGGGCATCCTGGCACTCTGCAGCTTTCCAAGTCTACATACTGTAGGCTGGCTCTACTTGTAAGGCTGCTTTTACACAACCCCTAAAATCCGCTTCAAAATGCTCACAGATGCGGAGCATAAAATTGTTTTCCCACCAGCAGCAGACTTAAAAAAATAAAGTATGACTATGCCCACTTAAATGCGCCCCAGCGCATTTTACAAGCACCTGGTCTGGAGGAAGTAAAATCCTTGTTGCTGTTCCTTGTTGCTGTTTTAAAGCATTGCATGCCTGGCCCTCCTCCAGTTTTTGTTTGCTTTTGTTGGGTCCCCCCCCCCTTTAACAGACAGGAATCCTAACGGGCTGGAACAATTAGCTGCTGCCAACGGCAGGCGGAGGTGAGCCTGCATTTTTTTCTCTCTCCCCTCACTGCAGACAGAAGCAATAGAATCAAGAGTGTGGGAGGTGGGAACATAGGAAGCAGAAAACCCCACATTGGGGGGATCTGCATTTAAATTGCCAGCGGATTTTAGGAGTTGTGTAAAAGCAGCCTAAGATGCACAATGGGGAATCAAACTCCCAACCCCTCCTCCAGAACCAGATACTGAAGCCAGCTACCCAAAAAGGGAGAGCATTTCTGCTATTGAGTGATGTTTATGTTTCCCAAGTTATATTTGTTATAGCGTGGGGTTTTAGCCCAGTGATTTCAGCTCTTAGACAAGCAGGCAGGAGGCAGCTTCAGGTAACATTCTTTATTCAAGGCAGAGCAGGACTGAAGACTGAGGGGAGGGAAGCTACATTTATAGGGACAGAGAACAGGCTAGAGAAGGGTACATTTTGGAGGGAACAATTTCCAGCAATCACAAAGCTGCCTTTTGGCGGGAACCAATAAAACTAAGGATCCAAATGCTGCAACTTTAATGAACCAATAGTAACTGTTCCTTCTAGACAGGAAGGCAGTTACTTTACCTTAGAGGATTCATACAACCATAATAATATGATTCCACTCAGAGTGAACTGAATCAATATATAACAATATTGCTGTGAAGTTTTATTTTATGCCTGACAAGCAGTATATGACTTGATCAACTAATAACTTAATATCCATAGTGAGTACTGATAATTACTCAAACTTCAGTCCTGGTGCTACAAAAAGCCACAATGCTATTCTGTTGTCTTTGTCCCATTGTAGAAAAGTTGTGGAATTGAGGGTGCACTTACATATTCAAATATGCCTCAATTTGCGTTGGGTTTAATTTACACTTGAAATCGACTTTTAAAATATCCATTTTCACAATGTACAGCTAAGCACTGGTCGAGGTATGTTAAACCAGCCACTCTCAACCTTTCTTTGGTCATAGCCATAAATATAATATGAAAAAAAAATTGAGATGGGTGTTTTGTTTCAGAAGGGCACTGGTTCCAGAAAAAAACTTACCAACATAGCTGGTGCTCGGGATGCAGTCGCACCCTCTGGAACAAAATCAACCACTGTCTTACCTTGCTTTATGTTGTGCTGGGCGAAATTCTAATCAGGAATCCGATGCATTATCTTTCCCTCTCCCTGGCACTGGGCAATCAGGAGCTGTGCAAGGACATGCATCATCCCACCTCCCCGTCTGATTGGCCAGCGTGTATAAGTCATGTAAGAAAGCTTATAAAGTAGTGTAGGAAGAATTGTTTCCAGTCTGTGGCCCCTTTCAAATGTACCAGGGCCCCTGAAAGAGCTACCTGTATTTTGGCCTCTTTGAGAATGGGGGCTGTTTATTTTAACTCAGTTGTGAATGCAATTTGTTTTGAATCATTTTGGCATGTGTGCCTGCTCATGTCAGGGGAAATTGTGTCTGTGGAGGTTTGACAAAGATTGGATGCCAGGATGAGGTGTCTGGGACTTCAAGATGCTCTGCAGTCTGAACTATTTCGTTTCATTTTTTTCTATCTGTTTCTATTTTGTTGCTGATTCACTTAAGCACTGGAATGTGCTGCCAGCTGCCGCTGCTGGTGGTTTATCTCCTTGTACCTTGCCGATCTATTGCTATGCCACTTTGAAATATATTTTAAAAATAGTGTTGAGCCAGCTCTCTTGGTTTCCAGCAGATGACGGGGTGGAGAACAAGGCAGGGAAGGAGTTGTTTTGTAACATTCCTTCGCTCATGTATTTTCTCCTCCAATTCATTGTTACAATGCAATTCTCTTTTGTTTCTGCTGTGTTACCTGGGCACCTACACTTCTAAAGGCAATGAGTTGAAGCCCTGTGTATTTCCCTGTACTGTACTGACATGGCACACAACTTACAGCTGGAATAAAAATTGCTATAAAGGAATGCACAAACTGACCTCTAACTCATGAGACTTTAAACAAAATTCAAATACAGTAGGACCCCTTATCCACTGATTCATTATCCACTGATTCAGTTATCCATGGTTGGCAGAGGAAAAATAAATAAATAATTCAACAGCCGCAAAGCAAGCTACTGTCACAGAGAGCAGATGTAAAGCAAGCTACTGTCATAAAACAGCAGCCGTAAAGCAAGCTACCATCACAAACTGCAGCTGTAAAGCAAGCTACTGTTGCAAAACAGCAGCTGTAAAGCAAGTTACTATCAAGAAACAGCAGTTTTGGGGAACATTTTGGCATTCTCTCTTATCCACAGGAAAGCTTGGAACCAATTCCCCAGCGGATACTGGCGTCCTACTGTATCTCCAATCCAGCTCCTGATTTATTTCAAAGGTGTAACTACACCCTCAGTTTGCAGAGCAAAATGTTACTTCTTTTGCAGGAACTTGCAGAACATAAACCTCTGATAGCAGGCTTTTGGGGAGTTGCCTAGGTATAAGGGTTGTGTGCCAGATATTTGGTGACCTGATTTAGCTTGCACCAGGTTACTGCAAAAGAGCCCATGTAGATGAACCCATAATTACAGAGAGGATCTGCAGTTACAGCAGCTTGAAACTTCTTTAACTGTTATGGTTCCATTGTACAGAATTCAATAATAGAGAGTAGAGATGGGGATGAACCAGAAAAACAATGAATTGGGTGATTCGTGTTTTGTGGCTATCCACAGAACTCTAAAAAAAAATGAACTAGTTCACAGTTCATTTTTCTTTTTTGTTTCATGCCTTGGGGAGATGAATCTAATGCCCCCCACCTGTCCTCCCCCTTCCTGCTGTCGCCATCATGTCCCTACCAGGTTCTCCTGCCTCCTCCTCTTCATCACCCACTGCCACCATCTTTCGAGGTGGCAGTCCAGCACCCTGTCTTGTCTACGCTGCCTCTTTTGGAGCCGGGCCACTGACTCTAAAGATATTTGTGACAGAGAATGAAGAGAAGGAGGTGGAAGGATCAGATAAGGAGGTGATGTTGCAGCGGGAAGGGAACAAGACTTCCATTTTGCTGAAGCAAAATGAAACACAGAGCAGACAAAAATGTGGAGCTTTGTTTCATTTGGGTAAAAGGGAACCCCCAAATCGGACCAAAAACTGAATGCCTGAATCATTTTTTTCCAGTTCATTGTTCAGATTGTTCCTGTCTCTACTATAGAGTGCTCTTACGCTGTAGTTCAGAGGAAACAGAAGTTGAAACAATAGATTCTTGTTATGGAGAAGAAGATTGTGACTATATGTTGGGGGGGGAATGGCTTTGCTTGAACCTGACAGAAGCTGGCAACAGGGTTTTATTCCAACTAGAGATATTTCATGCAAGGTCAGAAACAATTTAACTGCTGCTCTGCCCACCAAGGAAGGAAAGAAATAACAATTTGATGCATGGATGGGCATATGCAAAATCAGTGCAGATAAATGTGCTGATTGTGTACACATTCACCTGGGCGTCCAAGTGTCCTCCCTTCGTCCTTTTAAAGGGTTGACGTGTTGGTGTTTCTCGTCCTAGACAATATAGCTGTGTTCTTCCATGCAATAAGCACTTCCCTGCCCTCCCAACACAGATAGTGGTAGTTGCGTTGCAAACATTGCAAGATGTTTCCTTAGTTGCCCCTTAGATGGCAACCCATTAACCCCAGAAAGATGAGCCCTACTGGGATGATGAGCAAATAAGGTGTCAGCATGTTTTGTTTTCCAACTCTTTGTAGACTCAAGCCCGTGGTTTCCCTGTCATCCTACAGCTATCAGTTTGTAGGCTTACATTCTGTCCACTCTTCCACACTGGCTCTGAAGACGTTTAGCAATTTCCATGTTAAAACAAAAACAAAAAAATAAATCAAAATTATATTAAAGAGATGGGACAAAGGATACAGCATATAATATTTTGGGAGGTCTTGGGGAACTGAATATGGAGCCAGTATGTTCTCTACTGCAGAGTGAGCTGCAAGAACCATTTGGACTGTGCACCCAAGAAAATGTCAGTAAAGAACGAATTAGGTATAAGAAATAATGGCCTTCTGACACTTTACAAATACTATAAAAACACACACTACTGTAGTTAAGGAAGCATGGTGGCACTCATATATTTATTCAATTAGACCCAATGAGCCTCTTTGAGAGTGGCCAGCACAGTGGTTAATGAGATCCCTGCCCGCCTTTAAGAGGGCCTTGAAGACTTCTTCAAAGAGGCTTATGGTGCCCTTATTAGTTAGTTTTTCTTTTCCTTCCTATCTCTCAACGTCTGCCATCTTTTTGCTGCCCTTGTTGGTGGCTTGCTATTTTTTAGCTTTTAGCTTTTGTCTTTTTAGTTCTTGCGTTGTTAGCCGCCAGACTTGGAGCGGGATATAAGCACTTAAAATAAATAAATAATAAATATATTTATTCAATTAAATGAGCCTCGCAGCACAGTGGTTAATGAGATGCGACTTAAATTGGACTTGACTGCAACTTGCAAGTCACCAGTCCTAGATCCTGAAGCATCATTTAAATGAAGAGGAGAGTACTAATTTGAGGGCTGTAGGAGCGCAAAGAACTCTGGGGGATTATTTTGACCATTTTGATGGCTGTAGATTATCATGTTTCAGCATCATGATGCTTGCAGGGGTGGTGTGTGTGGAGGAGATGGAGTAATACAAAGCATAATATGGCCTGGGTCCAAGCTACCTCAAAGATCGAATCTCACAATATAAACAGGCTCAGGTGCTAAGGTCATCAGGAGAGGCCTTTCTCTCCATTCCACCACCTTCACAAGTGCGTCTTGTGGGAACACATGAAAGGGCCTTCTCTGTTGCTGCTCCCAGACTTTGGAACTCCCTCCCACTGGAGGCCTGGACTGCCCCATCTCTGTTGTCATTCCAGAAGCAGGGAAAGATCTTACTAGTCAGGCAAGCTTTCCCTGAATGAGGGACTACCTATTACTATGTGACTTTTAAATGGATTAGCATGCATTGACTGATCTCATAAGAACACCAATGTTTTCCATGCTAGTTTCCATCCCTCATAATGGCAGTTTTTTATTTTTGCATGTTCTTAGTAGCTTTAATGTTACCTTTTAATGTTGTAAGATGCCTCTTCTAATTCCCTGTTCTTAACTTGAATATGTTTTGAATGTTCTGGGCTGTATATTGTTCCTCATTATTGTAAACCACCTTGGGTCCTTTTCCAAGGAGAAAGGTGGGGTAAAAATATTCTAAATAAATAAATAAAAATAAAGGTACAGAATAAGCAGCAAGGACTGATGTCATGCAGAGATGAGTTTGGTGGTTTGTGACAGTTTGTTGCTTTGGACACACAGCTATTCTACGGGCACCCTGGGTGCTCAGCCCTGTCTCCCACAGTGGGCTCCCACTCTGAGGGGTCCAGCATGGCTCCTCAGCCTCACTTCCTCCAGGCGCTATCTCTGAGTGGGCACCCAACGGAGGAAACAATGGGAACAACTGTGCACCTGAGGTGCTGAACCAGTGCAAATGGCCAAACTGGAATCAGTTTTGCACATTTCTGAAATGCAGGGAAACCCATCCCCATGTGGAGGTACAGCAGTGGGGCACTGAGTAGAAAGGGACCGCTGAGGCGGGAACCCCATCCCAGACCTACCAATGTTACTTTTTGCCCACCCAAGGAGCCATTCTCACCAAGCTTCATTGTAAACAAATGGTGGAATCTCATTTAATGTCCATCTCTTTATTTGATCTGGGAAGTCCAAGTAAAGAACATCTCTTTTTTAAAAAAAGCAAAGGGAGGAAAATAAGCCTTGACAGACTGAATTCCTTTACTGCAGGCATGTCCAAACTTCAGCCCTCTAGATGTTTAGGACCACAACTCCCACAGTCCTTTGCCATTGGATATACAGCCTTGGAATTCTGGGAGTTGTAGTTCAAAACATCAGGTGGGCTGAAGTTTGGACATGCCTGCTTTACTGTCTCTCTGTTACATATTGTCGGTAAAGTTAGGATGATTATGGATGGGCCTGCTTCATTTGGAAGCCTGGTGGGGACTTCTGCGTAGCTCCTGATTTGGTCCTGAGTGATTTGTGCCACATCTGATTTGGTTTTTCTCCCTTGAATCTGGATTGTAAATCTCCCACATGCATTAGGAAATCAAAATGGCCAGAACATTTTTGTTCTTCCACTGATGTACGTGAAATTTGGAGACATGGCAGATCCCAGGGAGAAGAATCAACCTACCCAACAGCTATCTTTCAGGGATCTGCATACTGTATCTTGGCACCTTTAGATTCCCCCTCCTCTCTAAAGGCTGAAGCAATTAGTGTTCCATCCAATTGGATTCCTGCTGCAGATGCACTATGGTTTGTAAATTTGCTTTCCTCTGCTCTGGAACTGAATCTGGCCGCTGTGCCGCTGTCTGAGCCCTGTACAAATTGGTTCATGACAGGCCAATTTAGTTAGCAATTTGGAGACTGGCTGAATTCTGAGCACAGCCCTAGCTAGAAGCATGCATAAACCCCACCTGTGGAAGAGCCCTACTTTGAATGCTACTTGCTACTGCAGGGTGTGCACATATCTGTTAGTTCCTATTTACATTCAGCAGGGCAGTCCAGGTGTGTAACAATAGTGAAATACTTAACTAACTGGGTCATCCTTCTCCCAACCGATGCAAATAAATAGAGGTGCCAAACAAGCTAGGAGAGCGAAGTCTCTGGGTCAGGATGGAGATGGCCTTCAGATGAAATGTATATGCCTTCATACTCAATAAGACAGATGCGTTGGTTTTTGTTTGGGTGGCATTAGAAGATTGATGGTATCATTAACTCTTCATTCCCATGATTTTACATGTTTGCTTCCCCCCCCAAAGCTCCTCTCTTTTAAATGGTTTAGTAAGCAAGTGAATTGTTGTCTCTTAGCAACCCTATCAGTACTACACTCTCACACATGTATGCATAAATTTTGCAAAAAAAAAAAAAGAGGGCAATTTCCTGAGTTAGCACTGGAAGCCATTTTGCTGTTAGCTTCTGAAATATACTTCTACATTAAGATAGACTTTAGCTTTTAGTTCTTGTTCTAGTGTCAAAGAATGGATATACACAGGACTAAACCATCAAGCAATATGAGCTATCATTAAATAAATTGTACTAGTGCAGAAATATTCTAATAGTTATGATTCTCCATCCTTTTGAGAAAGCAGGGACTCTCAAATGTGGCTAGGAATGGGCCAAATTTTTTTAAAAATAAAATTTTAATACATTTTCAGTTATGAAAATTCACAACCATTTCTTTGGGGTGCTGTTATATCGGCAGGTTGTCCTACCTTTGCTCACAGATATGTTCTCTTGGTTCACGTCAAATAAAGATCAACACCTAAAAGAAAATCCTTCCGGTGCTCTAAAAGATTGCTAACTTTGTTATATGCATGTGCTTGGATGCACACAGTCTAGATGTGGAGAAATACAGACACTTTATCCCCAACAGGCTCAAGGACTGAAGAGGAGGAGGACTGGGTGGGTGGGTGGAAGTGTAATCAAATGGCCTGCTCATATTATTTTATTTTGTAATGGCTTAAAAACCTTTTATTACATTGCCACTTTTATCCAAGGCATAAAATGGTCATTTATGTTAGACATTTAATGTCTAAATTACATTTCTTTGCAACCAGATGCAATTAACTATCTGTCCTGCAGTAGATAGTGTTAACATGCTACTGTAAATGTTTTTTGCACAGAGAGCTTTGATCATAATGTGACAGAGGGACAGAATCAGTTATGCAAAATAAAATCTGTGGAAGAGCTGGAAGTGCGCTCTTAGCCAACCTATTTACGATCAACAACATTAACGAATGAATTGGCTTAGAATTTTATTATCTTCAAATAAAAGTCCCATCTCTAATGGTGACATAAAAACGGTGAATTCTGGAAAAGCACTGTGTTTGTTTTAGTGGAATGGAGAGCTCCAAAGAGACATTCCAGTAGTCCACGAGTGGCTGCTTCCCTCCCTTGAAATGAACTGAACTATTCAAGAGGTTTAGGTCTGTGTATACTAGTTCAGTACTAGAGATGGGCACAAAACGAGCAATTTTTCGTTTTCGTTTTCATTTTCGTTTTTCGTTTCGTTACGTAACAAAATGAAAAATGAATTTTGTCTCCAAAATGAAACGAAACAAACCAAAACAACAGAAATTTTGTCGTGCATTTTGTTTTTGTTGCGGCAAATACATTGAACTGTAATGAATGCTAACGAAACAGCAATTTTTTGTTTTCATTTTCATTTTTTTGTTTCATTACGTAACGAAACGAAAATGAATTTTTTTGCAAAAAATTAACAAAAAACAAAAACGAACCAAAACGGACCCCCTAAACGACAAACGACAAATGAAACACCATTTTTTGAGTCGTGCCCATCTCTATTCAGTACTGCAGAGGATATTAACGCATGATGGTGTCCAACTCCTGTTCTCCATCTAGTCCTCTACTTATTTATTTATTTATTTATTTATTTATTTATTTATTTATTTATTTATTTGATTTATATACTGCAACCATCTAGCAAAAAAGCTACTCTGGGTGGTTTACAAACATATACAAAATACAAAAACAGATTAAACAAAATAGTAAATTAAAAACTAATCAATCAGACCAAATCATCAAATCATGATTCATAATAAAAAGAACAAATAAGCATTTAAGCACAAATACAATAAATCAAAACAGTTTAACAATTCAAAATAAGAACAAATGAAAAACAACAACTAATAGAAATATATTATAAGGCTGGGGAAAATAACAGCATCCTATTTATATAAGTTGGTTGAAACAGAATGATCAGGGAAGGCCAACCTATAAAGCCAGGTTTTCAGCAATTTCTTGAAGACTTGTAGTGAGGGCACCAGGCAAATCTCTCGGGAAATCTGGTTCCACAGATGAGGTGCGACCACCAAGAAGGCTCGTTTCCTTGTTGATACTTTCTGGGCGTCCCTCGGGGTTGGCACCTGCAGACAGTATCTACTGTACTGTCTGTTCCAGCTTCTCCCAATGTTGAGCCCTTCCGATGTATCTAATCATCACCCAAGGGTCATCTAAATGGAGAGGATGTGAGTAGTAGTCAAGCACAAAAGTCCCTTCTGGGGAAGACTCTCTAGCAAGATGCTCTGGATAAATTTCCAAGCTCCTAGGTTGCTCTCCAAGATCCGATGGAGAGATCCTTCAAGCTTAGAGTCTTTGGTAATGAATGTAGCCATCTAGGATATTTGGCATGCAAACCATGCACACGACTCCTCCTTCCCCATCTAATAAAAATGGGCCATCATCACATAGTCACAGCTTTAGGCTTGCCTGGGGGCACTTTCTCATGAATGTATATATCTAAGGGTGCAGAATGCTTTCTCCTGGCTTTCCCATTTTGTCTTCTCTGTAGCAGAATCCTTAATCTGTTTACCCTGCTCCCACCCCTCCCTACAGCTTGTGTCTCCCTCCTGAACATGCATAATTCCCTTGATCTTCCTCTCCTGTCCACCTCCATCATGTTCCTCTTCGCTGTAATTGTTCCCTTGGCTCTGCTCCCTGGCAGTCTGTCCCTCTCACTCCAATGATGTGCTAGGGGGTGACAATGCTCTCTCTCCCTCCCAGCTTCACTGAGACCCAAAAGGGTTTCGATTCACCCACCCGTTTCCATTTGAAATGCTCAAGCACAACCCCAGATATGCAAATGCATTTTGCTGCTCGTGCAGTTGTGTGTTTCACACCCAAGGGGTGTACTTCACCCCTCTCTTTGTCTCATTCTCTTTGGTCCGAATGTGGTCTCCACACCTGCTCTCTGTAAAGAAGGACTTTTAATGTATATTTTATAGCTGTGGGTGGCTGGTGGGGGAAGAGGCCCTTTTATTCGCAATCCGCAGTGCCAGTAAACACAGAATTGGGAGTTAATCAAGGCAATTAGCACGTGTTGGCTTGCCGAGTGATTTACACTAATCTTAACAATTGCCTAGATGCTAGGAGAGGGAAAATACAATATATTCCAAAAAGAGAAAGACAGAGAGAATGAGAAATGGCACTGAAATAGTCTGCGGGCAATGACACAAAATTAAATCTGGCAGTCCATTCTTTTCGCTCCAGCCTCTGAAAAAGGTGAATGTGGCAGTTCTTCCCAATGGAGAGCGCAGATGCTGTGCGCTCAGTCATATTGCTGAGAAAAAGCCCTTGCAAAAATGGGAAAGCCAAACTCCGGGAGATTATTAAAATAATCCATAATATTTGGGGGAGATGAATAACTATATGTCCAGGGCCGTGGTTTAACATGAAATTAAGCCCATCTCATTAAGCAACTTACTTTGAATTTTCTCTTGGAAAGCCTACTGCCAGAAGGGGGGAAAGAACCAGGGTTAGAAAGGACTACCACAGTGGTGGCAAAACTTCAACACTCCAAATGTTTTGGACCACAACTCCCAGAATTCTGAGCTGAGATTGCCAATGACCAAGGACTGTGGGAGTTGTGGTCCAGATCATCTGGAGTGCCAAAGGGTCACCATTGGGCTACAATTACATCAGAAAGCGAGCATTGTGGGGTTTTGCATCAGCCTCTTGCAAAGTAGGAGGAATGCTGCTTCTGTGAGGTTGTGATGGCTGGTTACCTGCAGTTAATAAACTCCCCAGGCCAATGAAGAGGTGAGGCAGTCCAATTCTTCCAATTCTTCCTCTCCATTCCATGGCGTAGCAAATTAAAATCTGGGTAGCTCAGTGGTGGTGAGGATGAATACCCAACTTTCCCCTACAAAGCTCTTAATCCCATCTCACGGAGAGGGCATCCCCAGATAAAGCATCTGCTCTTCAGTCAGTGTCGAAGTGTGCTTACTGCTTACATCACCATGCTTCGGTATCACTTTCATCAGATGAAATGGCCGGACTCTTCATGGTTATGTCTATAACTGTATACCCCACATCAATAGACATATGGTACCCCTTTAAATGTGCTGAATCCACCGTACAGAATCCTGGAACCTTGGTGTGGGATTAGAACTCCCTAGCAGAGGACTCCAGATTAGGAGGGCGAAGAAGAGCTCTTAAGCAGCCCATTCATCAAATTGCAAACCTCAGGATCCCATAGGAGAGAGAGAAAAATAAAATGAAATGAAAATAATGTGTGATCCAACTGCACTCTATGGAGAGTACTGTAAATGCAATCCAGAAGATCCTTTGTCCATTATTCTTTTCATTGTTCTCACCAGAGCAAAGTTGTTAGTTAAATGTGTGTATTCTATATCTTCACCCTAAATCAAAGCCCCTCAAAATTCACAGGCAAGGATCTTGTAGCAATGATTAAAAATATCTGGAAGTTGAGTCATGGCAACTGGAGTTTATTTATTTACTTATTTTTGGATTTATGTACCGCCAAGTTTAATTCAAAGAACAGCTCCAGGCGGTGTACAGGTAAAGTTAAAGCAATAAAATAAAAACAACATTTTACATATATTAAGTAAACATAATAAACACATAGGAACAAACAGATCATAACAGGGAGTCAGGTAGATGGTGAGCAACATGTAGCACTGCCAAAAGTCTCATGGTAGAGCCAGGTCTTCAAAGAATTCTTAAACACTGTCACAGGTGGAGCCAAATGGATGTCAACTGGCAATTTGTTCCAAAGAGCAGCGGTGGCCACAGAAAAAGCCTGGTTTCTCATAACAGTTTTTCGGGCTTCCCTAGGGGTGGTCACTCTAAGTGCCAACACTAAAGAAGATCTAGTTGGGCAGGCATTCATTAATCCAAGGGACAGGTGCCCCATCATATAGCCAGGTCCTAAGCTTTGGAGGGCTTTATAAGTTAAAACCATCACCTTGAACCTGATCCAGGACACAACAGGTAGCCAGTGCAGGTGAGCCAGTATGGGAGTGATGCAGTCATATTTGCTTGCACCAAACACCAGCCTAGCTGCCGCACTCTCCAACCACTGCAGTCTTTTCTTGCGAGATCAAAATGTTTCACTACTGGTCCAAGTAGCTTCATCAGTCTAAAGAAAGTTGGTGCAAGGCCTTGCATTTATAGTTCACCTTGGTTTCGCTCCACCCTAGTCTGGATAGGTTCATTAGATGAACAGTGGCCTGATGTGTGTGAAAGTTTCGCCTAAGCAAAGCTTCCTAACAATGTTAAGTATAGGTTGTTAGCTCTGGGCTTCCTGGTAGAGATGTAAAGTGCTTTTAATTTGTCTCCTTGAAAAAGGACCCAAGGCAGCTTATAGCAATGAGGGACAATATACAGTCCATTACAATTAAGAACTTAAGACATATTCAAGTTTGAGAACAGGGAGTTGAGGGGTATCTTACAGCATTAAAAGGCACCATTAAAGCTAGAAGGCAACGTGGGCACTAAAAGAGAGAGTAAAGATTCCACGTAATGATGCACAATAGACCATCCAAAAAGGAGATATACACACAAAGTTATAAGTGGTTATAAACACAAAGTCTATGTAATCGTGTATGGTAGATTCAGATAAAAGACACATAATAGGTAGTCCCTCATTCAGGGAAAGCTTGCCTGAAAAGAAAGGCCTTTGCCTGTTTCCTGAAAGACAATGGAGATGGGGCAGTCCTGGTCTCTAGTGGGAGGGAGTTCCAGAGTCTGGGTGCAGCAGCTGAGAAGGCCCTTTCATGTGTTTCCATGAGATGTACCTGTGAGGGTCGCAGGGGTGGAGAGAAAGGCCTCTCCTGATGACCTTAGCACCTGAGCTGGTTCATACTGTGGGAATCAGTCTTTGAGTTAGTTAGGATCCAGGTGGTATAGTGCTTTGTAGTTTAAAAGCAGCACTTTGAATTGTGCCCAATAGCTGATTGGAAGCCAGTGGAGCTGCTTTAAAAGGGGTGTAATGTGATCTCTGTACCCCACCTCAGTTAGCAATCTGGCTGGTGCATTTTGGGGGTGCTCCAAAGGAGGTGCTCATTTTTAAAATTAAAAATAATATATTTCATTATAATAATATGTTTTAAAATAATATGTTTAAAAATATTCAATGGAAAATTACTGATCTCAGGCTTGTGAATGGCAGGCTTCTCTTCCCCAAGCAATTTTAGGGGGTCCCTTGAAGTTTGGAAAAGTTAGGGTTTCTGGAGGCAGAGATATTAAACTTCAAAGGAGGGGGTACCTAACTGAATGAGTGTCTGACTTCGGTGCACTTTACCATAGAGAGGGTAAACTGTTATTAACCCTTAAATTGGTAAAGCATCTCCCTATTAAATATAAAAATTTAAGAAGTGCAGTGGTTTAGTCTAGTATTCTGTTCCCAAAGTTGCTAAATAGATCCCTATGGGAAACCCACAAGTGGCCATAAGTGAGATATCAGCCCAGCCTCTTGGTCGTGTTTTGCAGCGAGTGATATCGGTGTACAGACTTGCAAAGCGAGACAGCCAAGGGAAGAGGGAATAGAGGAAAAGAGAAGAAACAGAGGGGCAAGATCAAAGAATAAAACTGGCATGGTTATGTGCCAATTCATTTCTATCCGACTGAAAACATAGTGACCTTCCATTGCTGCCAGCTGGTTTTGCTTAGTCAGCAAAAACGTTTGGAAGTAACATATTAAAAGACATTGTCATTGTTGCCATTTATCCTTGCTTTTTTCATACCAGCTGCTTAAAACATCCATCTGTTAGTGCTGGGAGTAGAGATGGGGACAAATTGAAAAGGAGTCCTGTTTTCTGACCAATTTGTCTAATTCACCCAAATTTGTCAATTCGTATTCATCATAATTGGAGTGTCACTGATGAATTTTGATGAATTTTGGCAAATTTTTGATTTATTAATTTATTGTGTTATAAAACGGCCCCCAAGTGACCTAGAGACACCAAAATTGGATGGAAGCATTGCCTGATTCTTCTCTGTACTAGCTCCAAGTTTGGTGAATATTGCATTTTCACAGCTCAGTTGCTAAAGGGCATTTTCTTGGGGGCCTCCATTTTGTGAGTGTATAACTCAGACGTCTGAAACTCAGTCTTCACCAAACCTAGAGAGTTTGTAGAGGAGAGTTGGGAGAAGTGTCTTTGTGATTTTGGTGTCACCAGGTGCCTGGGGAAGTGCATGGTGGGGGATTTTGGGCATAAATAGCTCAGATGTCCAAATCCCAATCCTTACCAAACTTTAAGGGCATGTAGAGGAGAGGCAGAGGAAGTATCCCTGCATATTTGAGATGTCTGGATGCTAGGAGGTTATTTTTAATAACATGTCAAAGGGGAGATGAATCAGTTGGTCAATTTGTCATTAGAAATCTATTGATTTGTCAAATTGTCAATCCGTGAGCCCTGATGAATCTCGAATCATGATGAATCACCAGGGTTTTTTTAAAAAAATGTACCTATCTCTAGCTAGATGTCCCAAGAATTACACGACCACTATTCCTTAAAGTAAGCATCAGCAGCCACCCACAGAACCAGCCCCAATAATCTCCAAACCCACTCAGCTGGGGCACTGGAGGAGGCAATGACAATTCCATCACACTTGGCAGTTGGACACTGAGGTTTGGGTTGCCCAACACATGGGCTTCTTCTTTTCTGGCAGAGACAGGGCCAATTCTTAGGCTCTGGAGTCTTGCATGGGGAGGGGGAGGTGGTGCAGTGGTTAAACTACTCTACTGCAGTCAACACTGTGTTCAGGACCTGGAGTTCAATTCCAGGTAGCCAGCTCACGGTTGAGTGAGCCTTCCATCCTTCCAAAGTTGGTAAAATGAATAGCCAGCTCCCAGGGAGTTGGGCGTGGGCAGGCAATGTGTAGCTTGCATAATTCAACTGTAAACCATCCAGAGAGTGCTTTAACTGCTATGGGGCCATATATAAGTGAGACACTTTGCTTTTGCATTGAAGTAGCTGGTTTGCATTTTTGGAACTGAAGACTTCTGGACTGAAAGGTGTAGATTATCAGTGACTATGTATGACTGGAGAAGTTTCAAACAAACAAACAAATAAATTTGTTGTATCGGTCAAAGACCATGACAAGTTAAAAGTAAAACTAGCTAAAAATCAGGGCAAGAGATATAATAACTATGTTAGCTAACTTTAAGCTAGTACTTTAGATTTCTTTGAATCAATACCTATGAGGTAGATTAATCCGTTACAGGTGGCATTTGACTGTGATTATATTAAAATACACTAAAAGCAGTAAATTAATCAGATCACATTCATGCAGTTATATATTCAATTTTAGTCCTGACTTGTTAAGTTTCTCCCTGCATCAAGCTGCCTTTTAACAGAGATAGGAGAACATTTTGGGTCACAAATTGGTTTGTCCCTTGAAGCAGGAAGTCCAGTTTATCTGTTCCATCCCAGAGCTTCCTTCGATTAGAGAAATTTGGCATCACACCACCCCGACATGTTCCCTCCCAGCCAAACTGACAAAAGGCAGCGTGTGAGGTTGTAAAAGCACCACCAGGCATATCCAAAGGCTATCTAGAGGTTCAATGATTCTCTACCAAAATCATTGTTTGTTTTGTTAAAATTGAACCAGGAAACTTGCCTCCCTCTGTCTTGAGTGATGGAGCCCTTAGGTGACCCTCTACCCATGGAGGACCTGGGGGAATATACAGTGAAGGTTCATGCATCTTCATTTGGAATCAATTCAAGGAGTGATTGAATGAACTCCCTGAATGAACATATGCGACACTGACACAGACTGATAATATACCGATTTGTCAGTCTGAAACTAACAATCAGATACATCTGACATTCTCACTAAATGGCTCATTTGATGGACAAGTTTCCCTTTTCATGTTGGTAGCTTTGAAACAAGAAGATCTAAATGGCTTAATCACTTAGTTACATATTGCTGTACTGTTGACTTTTTTGTTTACATTCGCTGGCTCTTGATGAGCCGTTCAAACACACTCTGATGCAGATACTGGAATGTGCAGTTTGTGAGCAGTTGAATTAAACTGAGTTACAAATGCAAAAGATTGCTGCCGGTGGCCACGATCCTGTGTTACACAATCACAGAAGTTTGAACACCTGAGTATTCTTCCCTGTTTCTTGGAAGCTCACCTTTACACACCTGTTCTCACACTGCTTGTGAGATGAGTCACCCAAATGGTTGTGCAATTGATTTCATGATGGTGTTGGGTAGGGACTACCGGAAAAAGGAATGCTTGAATGATTTCTCTTAAGCCCCAAATAGGATACTAACTTTACCAAATATATATTCTCCCCAGTCCATATTGTGCATATATCTCTATATACTGGAGTTCTCAGCTGCTTTCGTTGCCTGCATAGGAGAAAATTATGGTACATTCTCAACAAAGCTGCACATCCCCAGTTCCACAGTGCAACTGTTCCTTCCAAACTTTGAATTCAAAGAAAATCCTGCCTATCTGATGAGTGTTTCTCTCTCTCTCTCTCCTTATTCTGTTGATGTCAGTTTTGTTGTTGTTGATCTGTTCAGTTGGTTGCTAGGCATGTGTGCAGTAAGGAAAGCACTAGACACAGTCTGTAATTTCAAGCAACTGCAAACTAAGAAGTGTTTTTTATTCTTTCTGCTTCAAATGTCTCAGAGTAAGATTATTTAGATTTGAATATCCAGTTAATGAGAAAGGGGTGGACTCTGCAGAACCTGCAGCTATTCTCCGTGAGTTTCTATACTTCAGCATAGCAAATGGAATTTTACTAGAAATTCAAAACTCTGCAGCAAGCATAACAGGGGATACATATGCCATTGCCATTCCTTGTTGAATTTTTAGGGTTGAGCTGGGATTTGAATCCAGATCTCCTCGGTCCTAGTCCAATGCATTGTGCACTACACTGATTCTCAGATTGAGTTGTGCCATCCTTTAAAATTCTTAGGCTTATGCTAGCCTGCCCTTGCCTGTATTTGCTGTCTCTGTCATCTGAATGACAGCTTTTAGACAGAAACATGCAAATGTAATGTGTTCACATCCCCTTATAAAAACAACCCCACAAGATAAGATTGATGCAAAAATGATAAGTCCAGTCCAGCAAATTATGGGCATGAGTGCTTTGCAGAGAAAGCACTAGATTTCTAAACCGAGTATCTATGAATGACAAGACACCAAGTAGTACACCTCTCCTGACAAGCATGTAAGGCTGGGAAAAGAATTAATTTGGAGTCCGGGCTCTTGTTGAAAGCATCAGTTTCACACCTCCTGAGACTCGTTGTGAGACAAAATGCACCTGACCTCAGAAATCTGCATATTTGTGGAGCTTGAGATGCATCCCGGGGGGGGGGGAACGGGCAACAAACCATGCATGCATTTTAAAAACACGACAGGCTAGAATTGCATGCAAATAAAAATGGTTATTCATTTAATTTAGTCACTGAGAAAATGCAGAAAACATGCTTATCCCAGGGGAAACACACAAGGGAAATGCGTACAGATTTCTCTGCTGGAAGGAGAAACCAAAGTGGCCAGGAGCAAAGGATGGCTGAACTCCAGTTGTAAGTCAAAGCTAGAGTACGGAATCTGAGGGGATTTGATTAGCCATCTTCTCTCTAACTCTAGTTGAGACTTACTACTGGATTTTGGCCCATGCATTAAGAACAGGATGCAAGTTTAGGGGGGATAAAAGGTAAAGGTTCCCCCCACACATGCGTGCTAGTCATGTCCAACTCTAAGGGCGGTGCTCATCTCCGTATCTAAGCTGAAAGAGCCAGTGTTGTGCAAGTCCATGGCCACGTGGCCGTCATGGCAGCAAGGAAACACTGTTTTACCTTCCTGCTTTTTACAGCGGTACCTGTTTATCTACTTGCATTTACATGCTTTCGAACTGCTAGGTTGGCAGGAGCTGGGGTTAACAGCGGGAACTCGCTGCGCTGCGTGGCACCTGGGAATTGAACCGCCAAGCTGCTGACTTTGCAGCTGACAGTTTTCGGAGCCTCAGTCCACTGAGCCAACACCCTGCCCCCAAAGCCCCTAGTACACCATCAAATGGCTTAACAAAGCACTAATAATAATAATAATAATAATAATAATAATAATAATAATAATAATAATAATAATAATAATAATAATAATAATAATAATAATAATAATAATAATAAAAACTTATATATCACCCCATAGTGGTATGGGGTTATATATCTATATATATCTATATATATCTATATATCTATATCTATAGATCTATATATCTATATATCTATATCTATATATCTATATCTATCTATCGATCTGTCGATCTGATCTATCGATAGATAGATAGATAGATAGATAGATAGATAGATAGATTGATCTATTGATCTATCGATAGATAGATAGATAGATAGATAGATAGATAGATAGATAGATAGATAGATAGATAGATAGATAGATAGATAGATAAAACCTCCCCATAGTGCTTATAGCACTCTCTGAGCAGTTTATAATTTATTTATGAGGCTACATCTTGCTCCCTCCGAGCAAGCTGGGTACTCATTTTACTGGCCTCAGAAGGCTAGAAGGCTGAGTGAACCTGGCTACCTGGGATTGAGCCCCAGGTCATGAGCCCACTTATAGCTGCAGTACAGAAGTTTAGCCATTGTGCCACGAGGCTCTTAAAGAAGTCCCCTAGGGGGCCTGGGGCCATTTTGTTTCATCTCTTGGGACCCCTAGCACACCAGCAACCAAAATAAAAATGTTTTGATTTTTTAAGCCTCACGACGATACAAATCAACTTTCCTCTAAAATATATATATATGTTGTGATGCTCCTGTGGCTTCCTAAGGATGGAATAAAGGGGGAATTTGAAAAGGAAACAGGCTCAGTCTTCTGCGATCTCCTCTTAAATGTGACCTGTGATCTTTCGCTTTCCCCCACCTGTCGTCTTTCCTGGATCTAGACTTAGTGGTACCGTAGCCACATTCTTCATTGAGAATCTCAATGACTTTCCATGTTCTTCGAAGGAAGGTGCCTTTGTAAGAGCATCCTCGCCTTCCCTCTTGCCACCAATGCATCACCTTCCTTAGTTCTTCTTTCTTATTCCCTATTTCTCCTTCTGTGCTTGTGTGAATAGAAATAATGAAAGGCAGAGAGTGACGTGTTTTCCTACGAACATGCATAACCTTTGCAGTTGTTATAAGAAGATTTAAGCTCTAGCAGTTGCTTATAAGCCAACAGGAAGAGAAAAGTTCTTGGATGATGTCCCACATTTAAGCCGTGCTCAACTTCATTCCTACCGTCCGGCTTTCTAAACAGATGACAACACAAGATTTTCTTGTTCTTTCAAGTGAAGCTTTTGAGTGTTTGGTGAAAAATCCTTCCTTGCTTCTTTCCTCCCTAGGTGATTTTCTTGCGCTCTGAAGCATGAAATCATGTTACCTTTTAACCCAGCAATAAAGTTTGGGCGTATAAGTCTATACAGAACTTCCAGCATCATGATGAAACATTTATTGTGCCTCATTCCCTTGCGTGGTTAGGTTTTGGCCTCTGCAGGCACAAAACCTTTTGAGGTCACTCCCAAATAAATGAGATGGGAGCCAACGTCCTCAGGAAAGGATAAGGAAGACATTGAGAACAGATCCTCTCCAGCCATTTTTAATGGGCCCCTTAGCCATGAGTAACAGCCATTTTTGAATTACTAGGATTTCCGGCTTTGGGATAGGATTGGCTTTCCAACTCCACCATTCTTTTATGCCCCGATTTGTCACCCAGCAGGTATCATTTACTGAACTGAAGCTTCTAGCGGCAGACTTTTCTCGCACAACCATTCTCTCCATCTAAAAAGCATGTGCCCGGTGCGTCACTTCTTTTGAAAGCAAACCGATAACATTGCGACTACTTGAGGACAAACTACCCGAACTGATGGTCTCAGTGGCAGAATACTTGGCCACTGTATTATATACTAATAATTAGGTTGGTTCTAAGGCCGGCTATTATCCCAACCTTTTTATTCATTTGTTTTA
Source organism: Phrynocephalus forsythii (assembly GCA_029282475.1). Taxonomy (NCBI): domain Eukaryota; kingdom Metazoa; phylum Chordata; class Lepidosauria; order Squamata; family Agamidae; genus Phrynocephalus; species Phrynocephalus forsythii. Next base: position 120,956,063 of record JAPFRF010000004.1, read on the forward strand.
CCCTATTATCCCACAATTTGCTGTTCCTGTCCTTAAATCATTTTATGCCAATAAAGGTCTTTGTGGCTGTGATTGTGAACGTTGCATCTCTAAAATTGACACACTGTCAGCCTTCCAGGTTTGGCAACTCGCTGCCAGATGGGCGGTATAAAAATCCAATAAATAAGTAAAATATATAAATAAAATGGAAGCATGGGAGAGAAGAAGAAATGACACACTAGTGATTCTCCACAGAGGCGTAGCCAGGATTTGGAACTCCTGGGGACAATGTTCGTTTGGGCGGACGGATGCGTATGTGTGTGCGTGTGCGTGCACATGTGGTGCACGTGTGGTAGCACACACACACCTTACACCTCTCCCACCAAGGTGAGGAACAGGAGGGTGCCCTGGCCACTGCACTCCTGCCTGCCTGCCTGCTTGCTTCACCACTTGCCTGGTGTGCAGTGGCGGCAGCGGAGGGGGTGCCATCACCAAGCCTTAGGGCAAAGGAGGACTGCTTTGTGGTTTGCAAACTTGGGCATATTTTTCAAAGGGGAACCAACAGGAAATCCTCCCTCTTTTGCACTACATTCAATAGGTAAGATTATTCCAGACTCAGGTGGGAATATGTTGCTCCTCTCTGTTGTGTTCATAGGAAACATGGAAGTCTTTCAGAAAAAGAGAGATAGCAACCCATATTCATCATTTATATAGTTTGATACACCAACTTGCACAAATTAAACAAGGAAAGCAATTAGTTTAGGTGGCACAGAAGCTGAAGCTGCCATTTTCAGTTTTTCTCAGAGTCACATTTAGTCAGTCTTTTTTAAGATGTCATGTTCAGTCTAGTCTTCACAGTCTAGTCTTCACAGCCTGAATGTGAAGAAATGTGTGAATTCTTCAGCACTCCTGAGAGAAACACTAACATATGGTTCTCTGTACACTTTTACACATTCTGCGACTGGATGGGGGATTTGGTCTATTGAGTTTTAGTATCATAAAATCATGGAATAATGGATTTGAAAAAGTATAAAGCCATTTAGTCCCACACCTTCTGGGAAGGGCAAGGAATCCAAATCCAAATTCATTTGATAGACGGCTTCCCAATTTTCTCTTGAACGCCTCCAACATTGGGGAAATCACTATCTCATGAGGCAATTGGTTCCATGTGGTACTACTGTAAGAATTAAGGTCTCCCCCGATATTCAGCCACAACCCGGATCCCTGTAGTTTGGACCCATTATTACATAACCTGCATTCTGGGATATTCAAGAGCAGATCCGTTCTCTCTTGTGTATGAAAATCTTCTAAGTATTTGAAAAGTGCTATCATATATCTTCCCTCACCCTTCTTTCCTCAAGGCTAAATGTGTCTAGCTCTCTCAGTCTTTCCTCATAGGGCTTGATCATCCTTGTTCTCCTACTCTGAATTCTGCCTGCCTGTCTGTCTCTCCCTCCCTCTCTCCTTCTGTCTCTGTCTCTGTCTCTGTCTCTGTCTCTGTCTTTGCCTCTCTCTCTCTCTCTCTCTCTCTCTCTCTCTCTCTCTCTCTCTCTCTCTCTCACACACACACACACACACACACACACACACACACACACACACACACACACACACACACACACACACACACACACACACACTGAGGAAGACAGTAGTGAGTGAGAGAGTCCCAACCCATACCACTTGAACTGAACACTAAAATCCTTTTCCAAGGAGAAAGGTGGGGTAAAAATATTCAAAATGAAATAAAATAAAAAAATAAAAAAATAAAAAAATAAAATGGATGCTGTTTGTGTTTAGATATTTATACATATGAGGCCTTGAGATGAAGTCCACGAAAGGAAGAAAAACACCTTCAATAATGCACATGGACATTTGCACCCATTTTGAGAACAAAACAAAAGCTCACATGTAATACGTGCTTAACATATACAGAGACCTGATTGATTAAGTTATTTGCATATGCTTGTAGATGAAAGATGCACAAAGATATGCAGTTTTTTTCCACCTTAAAAAAAAAGAAATCTGCATGGAACTGACTCAAAAAGGACTTAAAATGGAATAAGGAGGAAGTCAGTAGAAATGAACTTGACTGAGTATTTAGAGGCATGCAAGATTTTATAGGGATGGAGTACTGTATTTAAGGGGACGGAGCTGGGAAGCACAGCAGATGCTTTCTCCTCCTCTCTTCGTTGACAACATGTGAAGGGCTGGTGGGATGTATGTTCACACCTCGCGCACCCAAATTGCCTCTCCAGCCAAACTGTTAAAAGCAAATGTTTATTTGAATGGATGAAATCTTGGGAATTAGAATCTTGGCACTATCTTTTACTCATCCTTAGTCTGGAAATGTGAGCCTCCTTGGCAGTGCTGGTGGGCTCCTTTATGAAAGCCTTCTTGATAGAGTAGAGGAGGCATGTCCAGACTTTGGCCTTCCAGATGTTTTTGGACCACAACTCCCACAGTCCTTTGCCATTGGCAATCCAAGCTTAGAATTCTGGGAGTTGTGGTCCAAAACTTCAGGAGGGCCAAAGGTTGGACATGCCTGGAGTAGAGGCTTTTCACGTGAAGGCCCTTGAGTCCTCGTTCCAAGTGGGCAAGAACCTTGAGCAGGCCCTGCAATCCAAAGCCCAGCTGGCAGAACCACACACGCTCAGCCCTGCACAGGCAACAAATAAAGCAGGCCAGGACCATCCAGAGACAGAGTTGAGGAAGTAGACCTAAGGTCAAGGTTGACACAGGCAGCTGGAGAAAAGGCCAGGATGTTGGCTTGCTGTGCAACGGCCATCACCAGCATTTTTCTGCCTCAGGAAACCTGAGGGATGAATGATTATCCGGACCTGTAGTACGCCTACCACCAATCCCTGAAAGCAGTATGGAGTCCAGGAAAGCTGCCCATATGTCTTGCATTCTGTAAGGAAGATCTCAGGCAGAGAGGATAGAAATTGCTGTAACATTCATAAGACGTTTTCTTCTCTGGCTTTGGGTTGCCATATGACGTCCTTAACCATGTTTGACCTGGATTCTGGGCCGATGGTGGTGAGATTCTCCTCATGTCCACATGCAGCAGCAGTTCCACCCCCAAGCTGGTCACTCTGCCACAGTGACCTCACAAAAGGCCATCCCTTTCTCCGGCTTTGGATAAAGAGAGCTCACATTCGTAGCGTGAGAAAGTACAAGTCACAAACAAGAGAGCAAACAAACCCAGATCAATTTAACAGCAATACTTCGGATAATGAATGCCCCTGATAATGAAATTTCGGATAACGAATCACAATTTCCAGGTATAGGGCTGCCTCGGATAATGAATTTTCCCTATGGGCTGCCTTGGATGAAGAATTTCCAGCATGCATTGGTAAAAATTAGTTATTCAGGGCTGCATCACATCTGTACCTTTAAAGTGCACTTTATAAAGAGTTTTGAACAAAAAACCAGGTGTCTGTGTCCTTTTCCTAGGCTCCAGAATGGATTAATTAGCTTCTCATTCATTCCTATGGGAAACCGCATTTCAGATAATGATTTTTTTCAGATAACAAATAGCCTTTTTTCAGATAACAATTTTTTCAGATAACAGTAGCTTGGAGAATGAATAAAATTCATTATCTGAGGTACCATTGTATTTGATTTCCTCCCCTAAACCCCCAAATGTGTGAACTTGGATTTGCAAGCCAACGACAAGTATTTAAAGCACACACACACACACATGTACACAAACACACACGCACACACACACAAACAATCTTTACTCAAAAACATCCATTATTCAGCAGCTTTTGGAGGTGGTGGGGATAATGTGCAGAGACGAGCTTTATATCCTATTGACAGAGCTTTCATTTTTTTAAAAAACCAACACAATCTCAGAAACATATCTCCACAAACTTGCTGCCTGTTAAAGGCACTCAGCAAAGCTTTGTTGAAAATCTTGCTTTAAAGTTTTTTCTTAATTTTAGCAGCTGATGATAGAAATAAATAAAGCTAGCACTGTACCACCATCTGATTTAAACATGATTCTCACTCTTAAGTATACTAGGATTTCGAGATACAATGGACCCTCGTCTTACAAACAGTTTGTATAACATAAAATCTGTACAACATAAAAATTCTGGAGACAGGAGAAATTTGCTTAACAGAATCATCTATGGGGCAAATCCCTACAACACAATTAGGGATTACTGTTTTCAATGCATTCCTATGGGAATTTGTATAAAGGAAGATTTGCTTAACATAATTTCATTTGGAACGAATTAATTCCTTTATACAAGGTACCATTGTAGATATTATTTGTATTCCATGGGACATGATGAGATACAGTACCGGGACTGTTTCAAAGTAATTGTTCATCATCCCAATGAATGATCAACCTCTGTTCAAATTGGGTCTAGCCAACTTTCCCTCTAAGATGAGTGCATGCATGCTGAATTCCATCTTCGCCATGCAGCTGAATTCATTGGAATGATGAACAATTACTTTGAAACAATCCCAGGTACTGTATCTCATCATGTCCCATGGAATACAAGTAATATCTTATCTCAAAATTCTAGTATACAGTGATCCCCCGCCTACTGCTGGGGTTAGGGACCTGACCCGACCTGCGATTACTGAAAATCCGTGATATGCGGATGCAGTTCAGGTCAGGTGTGGGAGCCCTAACTGGGGGCTCTTGTACTTACCCCCAGCCTGCCGCTGCCCTGAATGGGACTGCGAGGGCCTTTCCAGGCCTTCTCGAGGCCCCTGGGAAGGCCCCTGCAGGCCCATTTGGGGCAGCACCAGTCCTGGGGTAAGTATGGGAGGCCAGAAACAGCCTTTGCCCCTTACCCAAGGGGGGCTTTTTTCATATAATATGGTCCCGCAATATAGCGGGATCGCAGTATATGAACCACGATAGGGCGGGGGACCACTGTACTTAACAGTGAGAATTCCCCACACAGACATATGAGGCTCCCATGCAGAGAAAATAAAATTACTGGAAACGTTGGGTCTAGTTAGATCGTAGGGTGATTTGTCTGTTTCATTTTCTCCCATATGTTATTCCTTTTTCTAAGCTTCAAATTATTTTTGGCACAAATATGGATGGAATCCAGTACAACTTCGAACTCGGCAATGGCAGTGGTGGAGGCGGAGGACGAGGAAGAAGAAGAGGGAAAAGAGTTTGTGATGTACAAAAAGAAGGAAGAGATAACTATGAACAGTACTTTTTCTGTGTGTCTAATTTATCTCAGAGGATTGCTGTGAATCTGGACTAAAGATTGGGGAAATGCTTTATTTGAACTATAGTTCCCCCATGCTCCTGACAGCATACCCCAGGGATGGAGACTTGACTTTCAACAGTGACTTGACTCAGACTTGACTTGGGTACCCCTCCCCATGACTTGGACTTGACTCAGAACTAGGAGCTCACCCACCTCCACCCTTTTTTTTCTGCGAGGGTGGTAAAAGCTTGTTTTTAATAGGGATTAGGAATTGTATCTTGAGACCTACTACCAAAGACTTGGAGCTTGACTTGAGTCTCCCTACCAAAGACTTGGACTTGAAACTCAGACCCAAGGACTAGCCAACATCCCTGGCTTAGTGTCCATGCTGGTTTTGAGAATTCTTGGATTTTTCATCCCCAGGGTTGTTGTTGTTGTTGTTGTTGTTGTTGTTGTTGTTGTTGTTGTTGTTGTTGTTGTTGTTAATTTGCACACCATGTTGTCAAAAGGCCAGGTCTAAGCTTCTTGGAGATAGCATGTGTAAGATAAATCAGTATAACAACAGCAAAAATAACCAGTCTTTCTGTGAGTCAGTTCTCTCCTATAGAAAATGAGCGTTAGTAGGTACTGATCTGTCTAAACACCAGTAGGGTGACCAAGCCTCAGGTTGCTCGCTAGAATCTCAGATGATTGCTGAGCATCTCTGGGTGTCCAGGCAGAGAAAGAAATCTCAGGACAAGCAATGGTAGTGGATGAAGAAGTCTGCTTTTGTGTATCGGAGGTGTCTTTCAAGATTGGGTACTCACTCCACTTCTTTCTTGACAGTAACAGGTCTGTCTAAAAATGGATGTAGAAAGAGGCTCAACACACACTTTTGCTTCCTTGCATTCTCTACCTTTATGACATCACAGGCACCCTGGTTTAAGAATTTGTCGACAAGGCAATTCTGGTATTGGAGAAAAACATCCGTTTGCCTGATCAGTTTGTTTCTAAAAATCCATAGGATATACCCTCTTTTTCTTTTGCTTCAGGTATTACATGAGCCTTTGCAGATCTCCCACAAGCCTAAAGACGCTTGCTTGTGGATTCATAGGTACATGTGTATATGTATAGGAAGTGTGTGTGTGTGTGTGTGTGTGTGTGTGTGTGTGTGTGTGTGTGTGTGTGTGTGTGTGTGTGTGTGTATGTTTTCGTAGATTTTCACGGGTATAGGTATGCATGTTAGGGTGGATTCGGGTTTCTTCCCGTGTAGAAATCTGGTTGTTTTGGCGACGTTTCGACGAGGTCTCACTCGTCATCTTCAGGCTGGTGTTCTGGCTTCTTTCTTCTTGAAGCAAAGCGTGATCTCAGTTGAAGTCCTTCTATAAATACTGCTGGGGGTGTGTGGTTTGCTTGCTCTGTTGCTGATTGTAGGTTCGTTTGTTCTTTTGTGATCTGCTGTGTGGCTGAGGCGATCGTTAAGGGATTAACTGCTGGTGGGTTAGATGGCTGTTTAGAGACATCCTGTGTGGGTGAGGTGCTGGATGTGTGTCTATCAGCCTTTTGTTTCTTAACGACCTTGGTGATGGGTGTTCTGGCAGCATCCTGGGCTTTGGTGGAGTGGGGTCCTGTGTCTTGTGAATTCATTTTGGTCTGGCTACGTGTCTGTGGCCTCCCAATGTTTTTTTGGCGTGTGTAAGTGTGCTCCATGTGGTGACTGGAGTGGGGTACAGCAGTAGATGGTGCAGTCGTGGTTTTGTTATTGGATGGTGGTTTCGTTTCATCTGTGGGAAGGGTCTGGGTTTGTGTTTGGTGTGGATGGAAGGTGGTGGCATCTTGTGTCCTTTTGGACCTGGTGTCAGTCTTTGTGACAGAGGCTCGTCTGTTGACCAGGGCTAGTTTCCAGATGTCAGGCAAGCGGGAGGTGTCATCACGTTTATTCATGTTGTTTGGGTGTTTCTCTATTTCAATGGCTTCCATGATTATTCGACTGTTGAAGTGTTCAGTTTTGGAGATGAGTTTGGTTCTTTCAAAATCAATTTCATGACCTGTTGTTTTTATGTGCTGGAAGAGAGAGGAAGATTTTTCTTCTTTTTTGACTGCGTTCTTGTGTTCTGCGATGCGTGCGCTTATTCTCCTGTTTGTCTGTCCGATGTATGTGGCTGGGCAGACTTTGCATGGTATTTCGTAGACTCCTTGGTTTTCTAGCTCAATCTTGTCTTTGGGGTTTCTTAAAATGTTGGCTATTTTTTGGTCGGTGCAAAAGGCTGTCTTGATATTGTGTTTGTGGAGAATTTTGCTGATTTTGTCTGTGGTGCCTTTGATGTAAGGGAGGAGGGCAGTGCCGTTGTTCTCTTCTGTTTCTTGGTTCTTGGGGGGTGTTTCCTTTTGGATTAGTTTGGTGATGGTGTTTTTTGGAATCCGTTCGCAATTAAAACATTCGAGAGAGTGTGTAATTCAGTTTTTAGGTGGTCTTTGTCAGCGAGGCGTTTGGTTCTGGAGATGAGGGTTTTTGCTACGGAGTTGATCTGTGCAGGGTGGTGGTGTGATTGTGCATTTAAGTAGCGGTTTGTATGTGTTTTTTTCTGGTAGATGGTATGTCCTAAGGAGCCGTCGGGTTTTTGTAGATTAGGACGTCCAGGAAGGGAAGTTGGTTGTTGGCTTCTATTTCCATAGTGAATTGTATTTTGGGGTGTAGGCTGTTGAGATGTGTGAGGAAGTTGTTCAGTTTATCTTTCCCGTGTGGCCAGATAACAAAGGTGTCGTCAACATATCTGAGCCAGAGTTTGGGTTTATGTTCGGACTTCTGTAACGCGTTGGTTTCAAAGTGTTCCATATATAGGTTTGCGATGACCGGTGAGAGGGTGATCCCATGGGTGCTCCTTCTATCTGTTTGTATCTTTGTCCATTGTGGATGAAGTATGTGTTGGTTAGGCAGTGGTTGGTCAGATCTAGGATGTGCTTGGGGGTTGTATTTGTTGTGGATAGCTGTCAAGGCTTCTTGAATGGGCACTTGTGTGAAGAGCGAAACAACATCGAAGCTCACGAGTAGGTCATTGGGTTGTAGGTCTTGTTTCTTTATAATTTCTATGAAGTGGAACGAGTTTTGTACGTATGAAGTGATGGATTCTGCATAGGGCTGGAGTTGTTTGGCAAGAAATTTGGCGAGGTTTTGTAGAGGTGAGCCTATGGAGCTGACTATGGGTCTGAGAGGTGTTCCTTCTTTGTGAATCTTGGGGAGGCCGTAGAGCTTGGGGCATCTGGATGATTTCTCTCTGGGGATGATGCTTGGCTTGATTTCTTCACTTAAGGGAGAGGCTTTTATTTTGGCTTTGGTGGTTTTTTCCAGGTAGGTGGTGGGGTCTGTGTTCAAAGGTATGTAAGCAGGGTCTTGTAGTAGGTTGGATAGTTTGGCTTGGTAGTCGGATGTACAGAAACTCCTGCAACTTACAAATCACGGGGGGGCGGGTGTTAGGGGAAATTGTGTATATTCATTTTTATTATCTTTAATTAGAGAAGCCTTTCTGGAGTGATCCCATTCTGTGGTCCATGAAAAATGCATGAGTTAATTACTTCTGACATTTAATTGCTTTATACTTCTCCCTAACATAATCTTTTAGGGCAAGAGAAGGGGGATATCAGTAGGTTTCTTTCAGAGATTTCAAGGGATTCGAACGCTAAGAAATTAGTCAATTTGCTGGCTCTAAAGATGAATTACAAATAACCATTTTAGAGGGGATAGAGAAGGCTGTTGTCAAAAAGTTAGAAACCCCAAGCAGACGGTGCAGGATTATTGAAGCAATAGGAATCGGGACTTGATCCTTAAGCCCAAGTGGGCACACAGTGGGACCTCAAAAAAGAAATATCAACCCTACAAAATATCTACATGTTATGAGTGTTGCTTCTATAAATGCAAGGAAATGGCCTAACTTTTCTTGCAATATCATGCCTATGTAGCCAGGAGGGGAAAATATGCCAACTTTTGTTTAGCAAAGGCCAGCCTGAATATTGATGACACCCATGTCAGCAGTCAATATGGTCTATGGAATCCCCTCTTGTGTTCATTGCCATTCACAAAGAGTCACCAGGCAAGGGAAAAACCCAGAAGCATATCCTTTTTCCATTAATCCTTCTTTCCCAAACACAATCCTTTTGTCATGATAGTTTTCAAACAGTTTGGGCAAGAGGTTTGGGCAATGGATAAAGAATGACCATGTGCAGCTATACTTTATGAATTTTTCTTATGTAAAATAAGCATCCTCTAAACAAAAAGGAAAGATCAAGTTCAAGAAAAGAAAAGATTTTTAGCACAAATGATTTCCTTTTAATAACTCAGTGCCTGACATATTAAAAATAACCACCAGCATACAAAAAAGGTAGCTTAAGTAAGAAGAGGGAGTTAGGACTGGTTGTTAAAACCAGAAATTGGATCTTGTTCAACGTTCTCCAAATTTGGCACAGAGCAAGTCCAGATTGCCTACAGTGCAATTTGCCACATACGATCCTGATTCAAGAACACATTCTAAAGTTGTCCTGCTTTGTTTGGACTTCCTGCCCCCTTCTAACAGAAATGGCTTACAGAATGGTGGCTTCACTGGCCACGCAGTATCAGGGGTTCTAATGAAGGTTCGTTTGTTTTATTTGTGTGGCCTTAACCATTAAAAACACATTCAAATAGTTTAAAACAAAGACATTAATCATCAATAAACAGACCTGGGCTAATACAAAAATATAAAATTCAGTTGACTTGAACAATACAAAATTTCCTTCTTAAAAGGTCATGCTCCGAAGGCAAAACAGCCTACTTTTTTCTGAAATACATGTTACACTGTCCCCCAGCAAAAAGTTATCAGATAAGCATCTGGTCTGTTGGGTACAAGACCTAGCTTGGTGTACAAAGTTGCCCTTGAGTTCTTATACAAGGGGCAAGTAATTAGGTAATGAGATATGCTTTCGACTTCATTGGTACCACATGGGCAGATTTCTCTCTTCCAAAGGAATTCATTGGCGATGTCCCTCCACCACTGCTGAAACCATAGATTGGCATCTTAGGGCTGTAAGGCCATTTCTCCATTTGAGGTTTGTAACCTTACTTAGGTACTGTGGGTATGGGGCTTGAATGGGTAGTTTGGCATGTTGTTCAGTCGTTCAGTCGTGTCCGACTCTTCATGACCCCATGGACCAGAGCTCGCCAGGCCTTCCTATCCTCCACTGCCTCCCGGAGTTTTGTCAAATTCATTTTGGTTGCATCGATGACACCGTCCAACCATCTCATTCTCTGTCGTCCTCTTTTCCTTTTGCCTTCGATTTTTCCCAGCATCAGGGACTTTTCCAGGGAGTCCTCTCTTCTCATGAGGTGGCCAAAGTACTGGAGCCTCAGCTTCAAAATCTGTCCTTCCAGTGAACATTCGGGGTTGATTTCTTTCAGAATGGATAGGTTTGATCTCCTTGCAGTCCAGGGGACTCTCAAGACTCTCCTCCAGCACCACAGCTCAAAAGCATCGATTCTGCGGCGATCAGCCTTCTTTATAGTCCAGCTCTCACTTCCATACATCACTACTGGAAAAACAGTTTGGCATAGCATGGAGCATATTATGATGAGCAGGCAGAAATGCAGTCCGCTCACAGATCTTGTTTTAGGATATGTTGTAGTATCAGAGGTGCACTCTCATGCTCTCATAATTTGCAATCATTAGGAGGTGTGCAGTATTCCCCCCAGACAGATCCATGCCCAAATAAAGGCACAGCGGTAAGTGTCCCCCTGGTCCTGTGCTCTTTTGGTGACACTTGCAGCTCTTCCTTGTCTTTGTCCCTGGCAGCATTTCAGCTACAGTTGCATTAATGTGGTAGACGGGGGATTTTACTTCATCCCACAGGAATTCTAGCAGTTACAGAAAGGCCATCAGGGAAAAGGATTTGTACCCCTGCAAAGAAGCAAAAGGGGAGAGGTGGGAATAGTCTTCAAGCAGACAAAGGACTTCCCCTCCAGACAAGCTTCCCTTGCAGTGGTTCTCAACCTGTGGGTCCCCAGATGTTCCTGCACTGCAACCCCCAGAAGTCTTCATCACTAGCTGAGCTGGCCAGGATTTCTGGGAGTTGCAGTCAAGAAACATCTGGGGACCCAGAGGTAGAGAAGCACTGCTTTAATGACTGGCTGCCTGGGAGAAGCTTTTAAATAGATTATTTTGCCTTATTGCTTTGAATGTATAGTTTAGTGTGGCATTTGTTTGATCCTTTTCAGTATTTGCATACTTAATATTTTTTCTTAAATATTGTCTTTTAATGATGTAAGCCACCTAAGGTCATTTTAAAGAAGAAAGCTGGGGTTAAATATTTAAAATGAATGAAATGAAAATCAAAGGGGAATGCAGCTATTCATTCACGGTTGCAGACATATTCAAGTCCAATAGTAAACTCTTTAGTAAACCAGTTAATCTAGATGAAAACAAAAGCAAATTTTAGAAAGCAAATCTCAAATGGGGCCTGTGAACAGTTTTTTTTTTTTTGCTAGCCAGTTGTGCTAGCCAGTTGTGTTCCAGGATAGTCTTCCAAGCAGAATGTGAGAAAGTTATCAAAAGCCTTCTGGAACGTGTGGCCAAAAGAAAAAAGTCATGTTTCCCATCTGTGCCCAGTAGAAGGTAAGTCTGGACCCACCCAAAGATAGATCTCTCTGATTTGAGACAGATCCACAACGATTTCTGACCCCACCAAGAGAGTGACAATAAGAGGAGCAAAACGATTCCCACAACTTCTGCTGCCATCTGAAATTGTACTCATATGAATAAAGCTTGGAAGTGAACAAGATTGTTGTTACTAGGGAGGGGCACAAAAATGAAAGTCAAAATGCTGTTTTGTCGTGTCATTATGTAACGAAATGAAACACAATGGAACGAAATGAGGAAGAAGCATTTTGTTACAGACAAAACAAAATGGCGGGGTTTTGCTGTTGAAATGAACCATTTTGTTCCATCTGTAAGCTGCATGCGGGCTTGGGGGAGGGAAAAAAGTATTTTTAAAAAACTCAGGGCTTTTTTTTTAAAGTTTTTTTCCGTCTCCCAAGCCCCATGCACCAGCTGGTCAGGGTGGGGGAAAACAAGGTATTTTTCCCATCCCAGCACTGAGCAGATGGCAGGAGGGGCTTAGAGGATGGAATTTTTTTTTAAAGCCCTGGGCTTTTTTTTAAAAAAAATTCCCTCCCCAAACCCCGCCTGCCAGCTGATCATCGCTCGGGTAGGGGGAAAGGTTTTATTCTCCCTCATCCCAGCGCAGATCAGCTGGAAGGCCGGGCTTGGAAAGGGAAAACGTTTTTCAAAAAAAAAAAAGCCTCAGGCTTTTTAAGCTCCCCTCAAGCCCCCTGTGCCAGGAGAGGGCAAGCTTGCAGAGGGAGAAGCCCTGCCACTGCTACCACTGCTGAACAGCCAAGGTTGGGAGAGAGTGAGCACATGTGGCAAGGGCCCCTGCCACCACTGCCAAAGAGGCCATGTGTCCCAGGAGGAGGAGGAAGAGGAGGAGGTCTGCCCTGGAAGGGGCCTCAGCGGCTTCTTTGGCCACTTTCAAGTGCCCCCCCCATGAACCATTTTGTTAGTGGTTCATTTTGTATGATTTTTTAAAAAAAATCATATCAAAGAAACGAAAAAAATGTGGGGGGAACGAAACAAAACAAAATGAAACATAATTTTTCCATTTCATGCTCATCCCTAGTTTTATTATTATTATTATTATTATTATTATTATTATTATTATTATTATTATTATTATTATTATTATTATTATTATTATTATTGTGACTGAATAGGGATACCTGTTCAGTTCAAGAAGCCGAAAGCAAAGCGCTAGGATTGAGAACTCCTTAGTGCCAACAGGGTTTGTCTCTTGGTGGACCTTGGCTGTGAGGAGAAAAACAATGAAACTCCACAAGCCTGAAGTCTGTGACACGAAACATTAGAGACCAATTTCTACTCCAACCCAGCCCCCCCCCACCCGAGACTTCATGATAGAGTTCACAGAAATATCTGAGGAGAGGAACCTCTATCCTTCTCCCTCGCACTACCTTCACCAGAAGGAACAGTCCCCTGCACATGAGAGCATGGAGGCTGACTGGAATCGCAGAACAGGATTATTTATGACTGTTCAGAGAGGCTTCACTTGCAAAGGGTGCTGTTTTCTTCAGGTAAACATTCTCTGTCTGAAGGGAATGAAGTGAGAGGAGGAGGTGGGGCCGTCGTGTTTCCTTCCTCATACCTGAACACAGCTTTTGTTTTCTGCTTTTTCTCTTTCAGCTGCTTGATAACATTTCACGTCAACGGATGGCCTACCATCAGCCATTCCCTAAGGGTGTATGAGTGTGATTGTGATTGTGATCCTGCCTCTCCTGGAGTCTGTTTTTATATTTATTATTTATTTATTTGTTGTACTTATATCCCGCCCATCTTCCGGATAGAATACAAAACAACAATAGTGGAAAAACCAAAAACAAAAACAAAAAAGGTAAATAAAAAGATCAGATAAAATGGAGCGGGTCAATATTCATCAGAACAGACGAGGCGGGCAGCAAAAAAAAAAAAAAAAAAGCTCGCCAAATGCCTCCTTTAAAAGCATCTCAACATCTGAATATGCAGAGTGGCATCTTTTAAAGATGAGAAGAGAGTCCAGGAGAGGCAGCCTGATCCATAAGATAAATCATCCAACATAGTATTACAGTAGTACCTTGGTTTACGAGCATAATTTATTCCGGAAACATGTTTGTAAAACAAAACACTCTTATTTCAAACAAATTTCCTCATAAGAAATAATGGAAACTCAGATGATTTGTTCTGGGGGTCCCAAAGACCATGCACTGTACACACAAAGTCCCAAAACTCACAAAAGAAGTTGGCTATAAGTCCACACACCATGTTTTAGGCACCTGGCTGTGGAATCTGCTCTTCTTGGGAGTAATAACTTTTTAGACTGTTAGATTTTACACTGTGTTTTTAATGTGACACAATAATAAAGTGAAATTTGTAGCCCTATACACACTTGACTAGAAATGGTTTGAAAAAACAAGAAAGATTATTGAAACCAAATTAAAATATATATATATAAATATAAAGGAAAATAAATAGAAATAAAATGTTCCTGGCTGATAAAAGGGAGACCTACATTCCTCTCTCCTCCCCCTGCCTTGGATGTGGCCTGTGATGGAATGTTCCAGAAAATCACCCACAATCCAGCGGGGTGGGGTGGGGGTAGGAAGAGAGAACCACAACTGGTTCACTTGTGATCATGTGGCCTGCTCCAGTGGTTGTGTATTAAGACATTGCTTGTTGATCTATGCAAAAAGTTAGAAGAAATGTTAGCTTGCCTTGCAAAATGCAATAAATCAAGTTACTTAAACCAAATTGTGTGTGTGTGTGTGTGTGTGTGTGTGTGTGTGTGTGTGTGTGTGTGTGTGTGTGTGTGTGTGTGTGTGTGTGTGTGTGTGTGTGTGTGTGTAAAAGTGATTGGCACGCGCATGCACCCACCCACACACCAACACACTGCATGGTCCTTTCCCCTTTCTCTTTAAATAACTCAACTACAGATCTGTCAATCTTTCATCTCTGTTGTATGATCTGAACCATCTGGACTCATCACTGTCTCCATTCCACCCCTCCCCCTCCCCCAACAAATGTCATCTCATCTGCTGCTAAGTGAAAGAGGAGAAAGGCTCGTAGCATCTGAAATCCGAATATGACCAATTATCATTTATGACGGGTGGGTAATCGGGGAGATCAACAGCACCTCTCATTTCCTGTGGCAGGGAGACAGGCTGGATGGCATCCATCAGCTTAGAAGGTCCTTCTGGAAGCTCCTAAAGGGGAGAAGAGATATTTTATGCAAAAGCTGCGGGCATTGAGTGTGATTCGGAGAGACAGGACAATGCACAATACAGCCAAGTGGCAATGGCACAAGAGCACAGAACGCTTTGAAATGCAAAGTCCTTTTGCTGCTGGGGTTACGTGCTCAGGTGCGGTTGCCGTCATCCCCTTCCCCATCAATGTTGAAGGACTTCCAATATGATTAAGTGTCTCTGTTTTATTATTCCTCCAAAGCGTGCAGCATTCCTGACCTGGTCCAATGGAGAGGATTCATGCCTTTAGGGATCACGGTATGCTATTTCAAAAGACACCAGTAAAGTTTGTATTGACATCCAGTGGTCACTGCGGCAGCGGATTTCCATCCATTTCAATTGAAGTCTGAGGTATGCAGGAGCTGTCCAAGGTGCTGAATGTATTTGGGAAACACTACACAATACCTTTGCAGTTCAGACTAAAACCTGCAAGCATTTTCACTGCCCCTGTGAAATCAGAACGGCCAGTATCCACTGGAGGCAAGGCTGCTTGATTCTTTAAGTTGATGTGAAGAATGGCTTCTTGGCTGATTTAATCAATTGAGCTATAGACCAATGACTGTCCTCTCTCAGCCCTAATCTTAATATAAGAACATAAGAACATAAAAACAGCCTTGATGGAACAGGCCACAGCCCATCCAGTCCAGCATTCTGTCTCACACAGTGCCTCACCATTTGCTTTAGGGTATTCCCAAGCAGATGTCTTCATCTGCTTAAGATTCCCTGCAAATAATATTGAGAGATATCCTGCCTATCTCTCCAACCCGGAGGTTGTCCTTAGGCATCCATAATGGTAGCCATTGATACCCTTGTTCTCCATGCATTTGTCTAATCCTTTCTTAAAGCTGTCAAGGCTGACAGATGTCACCACTTCTTCTGGCAGGGAGTTCCACAGACTGATGATCTTTTGGGTGAAAAAGTACTTCCTCTTATTTGTTTGAAATCTAGCACCCAAAACTTGCATGGAGTGCCCCTGAGTCTTAGTGTTGTGCAACAGGGAAAACAGCTTTTCCTTCTCTACTTTGTCCACACCTTGTTAGGATAATAACACACAATTTAAGGGACTATGTTAAGGACTTGAAACGTCGGCAAAGTGTTTCAGGCAGTACACACACATAGACAGAGAGGAAGAGATAGAAATCATTACCATCCCTTGTGCTCCCAATGGCTCCAATACTTGTGGAACCAAAAACACCAGCCCACAAGAAAGCCCTCACAGCAGGTACAATTTCTCTCCACAAATCCAAATGAGGAGAAGACTTTCAAAATAAGCACTGCTGAGAAGAAAGGGGTTTGATTGTGGTATGTAATATGGTGGCTTTCAAGTCTGAACATCCATCTCCACTCAGTTCCAAGCTGATGCTGTGTGTGTGTGTGTGTGTGTGTGTGTGACTCCCCTCTGTGTGTGTCTCAGGTTTGTGTGTGTCTAATATGTTTTGGCTAATGAGTGTACAACTGTGCTGTTTGGTATAATGTGTTACTGTGTGTCTGTTACCTAACAAGAGCCTCATGTGTTGGTTAAATGTGTCCTGTGTGTGCTCATGACCTGGGGTTCTGTGTGTCTGTGTGTCTGTGTTCCGAAGTGGAGTAATGCTTGCTGGGTGCCTGCAATACCTGCATATAATGAAAAAACTGTAAACTGCCCAGAGACTACTTGAAGTAGTATGGGGTGGTATATAAGCAGACCACTTTGCTTTGCTTTGCTTTTAAACGTGTTACTAGGGGGCCATTTGACAAAAGGGTGTTGTTTGTATTTTGTAAATATTTCCAAGGTGCAACATTAGACATGGACACTAGATGGCACTATATTGTATGTCTGTGAAGATTCTCAGTCATCCAGGTGAGGTTGTCCCGAAGTTGAGTCATGGCAATTGGTCTTCTTTTCTTGTTGGGAATTGTTTCACTACTCATACAAGTATCTTCTTCAGTCTAAGGAAGGTTAGTCGGACACCTCCAATTTATCCTCCACAGTATTTTCACTTCATCCTGGTCTGAATCTGACTGTTAGATGGACAATTTGTATATTTTTCTAGCCTGTTGATTAGAACAATGCAGGGCATTAATGTTGAACTCTAGGCATTATTTGTTTTATCAGCAATGTTGGTAATCTGGATAATAAGTAATGCCATGAATTTCTCTTGAAATGTAACATTCTGAGCTCTGGCATGTTCAGACAGACCAGAATGCTGCTTGATTATTGTGTGGTTAGGAACCTTGGAAGCTCTTTGGAGAGGCAATGAAATCTAGCAGTGTGGAAGGGGATCTGGGTGGCCAGCTAACTGACATACTGAAAAGAAACACTCCACAGTGCAACATTTTGTTGCAATATCACTTATCCAGTGCTCTAGGCATGATGCCTTGCTGGCAGGGTTAGGCAAGGACTTTGATCAGGACTATTGCCAATATTTTTATCTTTCTGTCCCTGGAACTTTTCAGTCCCTTTTAATTATCTGCAGTCCCAAGAAATGGGCAGATGCTTTGCAGAATGCAAACATTTTTCTTCTTAGATCATCCCAGGCCCGTGCTGAACTTGAGCAAACAACCTCTTTGTTTGAAATATTCACTTTGTATAGCATTTTAGGAGATTTCACTGCCAAATAATCCCATTTTTTAAACACTTATTAAAATCACTTTTCCGATTTCCCATCTTTGCAATACACATGGCGAATTTGAAAGATGAGTAATTATTTAATAAGATAAAGCTATCGCAAAGACTAAAAGCCAGGGAAAATAAGACTATGGTTGTTCTTTCTTATGTCTTATTAATGTCTGGAGGATCCCTGGATCAGATAAGGAATAATTAAGCAAATTATTAAATTGCTATCAAAATGTGCTTATCTCAAGGCAGTGAAACTGAACTGCAGCTAAGATCTAGAGGACATTTAACATATGGGGAGTTGAGGCCACTCCCCCAAAGGAAGCAGTGTAGTTTGGGTTAATTCACTAGATGTCTGGGTGCATTTTCAAAGTCGTTTTGCTTGTGAATCTCTTGGTCCCTGATATGAAATAACAAGGTTTGCATATGTGTCCACAGCACCAACTGGAGAGGGGTTGGGGGAGAGAATAATCCCCCATTTCTCCCTTCTCTCTCTCTCTCTCTCTCTCTCTCTGTCTGTCTCTTTTGCATTATTCTGCTAAACCAAAGAAAGCCTGTGATATTAGAATTGTGATGTGTTGAGAGGAAATGTTAGACTTATTGCAACCATGCTGTCTGGGGGAGCTGTTGTAAATTCCATGTTCCAATGAGTTACTTCGGTTTTCCAATTTAAAACAATGTGCTGAAGCAGAAAGCACGGCTCTTCTTCCTCATCATTTTCCTTTTCCTTTCTAAAGAAGGGCTGACACTCATCTTGTGAGCCATGTGGCTCGGAATACCAAATGCGACATACATAATCATAAAGCGGAGGGGAATGAGCGCCATTGCAGCGTGCCTGTTCACCAGTGAGCTGTCAGGGACCGCAGATCAGACGATTACTGGGTGGGATTATATTACCCACAGGGTATCTGCCTAAACAGGGTGGTTGAAATCAAAGATGGCTGATGGTTCTTAACCACCATGATTGTTGTTGTTGTTGTTCAGTCGTTCAGTCATGTCCGACTCTTCGTGACCCCATGGACCAGAGCTCACCAGGCCTTCCTATCCTCCACTGCCTCCCGGAGTTTTGTCAAATTTATTTATTTTATTATTTATTTATTTATTTATTGTTATATATTTATATTCATTTTGGTTGCATCGATGACACCGTCCAACCATCTCATTCTCTGTCGTCCTCTTTTCCTTTTGCCTTCGATTTTTCCCAGCATCAGGGACTTTTCCAAGGAGTCCTCTCTTCTCATGAGGTGGCCAAAGTACTGGAGCCTCAGCTTCAAAATCTGTCCTTCCAGTGAACATTCGGGGTTGATTTCTTTCAGAATTGATAGGTTTGATCTCTTTGCAGTCCAGGGGACTCTCAAGACTCTCCTCCAGCACCACAGCTCAAAAGCATCAATTCTGTGGCGATCAGCCTTCTTTATAGTCCAGCTCTCACTTCCATACATCACTACTGGAAAAGCCATAGCTTTGACTATCCTGACCTTAGTTGGCAAAGTGATGTCTCTGCTCTTTAGGATGCTATCTAGGTTTGCCATTGCTTTCCTAACCAACATGATACCCATCAGCAAAGAGTCAAGATCAGCTTGGCATATCATATGCAACCTCAACCTGACACAAATTAAGAGGGCATTGATCCTTCCAGCAGCTAAAAAGAATGAATTGCACAGATATAGGATGGGGGATACCTGGCTGGAGAATAGTACCTGTGAAAGGGATTTGGGAGTCTTGGTGGACCACAAGTTGAACATGAGTCAGCAGTGTGATGTGGCAGCCAGGAAATCCAATGCGATTCTTGGTTGCATCAACAGAACCATAGTGTCTAGATCAAGGGAAGTGATAGTACCACTATATTCTTCTCTGGTCAGACCCCACCTGGAGTACTCTGTCCAGTTCTGTATGGTTCAATTTAAAAAGGATGTTGACAACTTCGAGCAGGTACAGAGGAGGCGACCAGGATGGTTCAGGGTTTGGAGGAAATGTCTTATGAGGAACGGCTTAGGGAACTGGGAAGGTTTAGCCTTTCAAAAAGAAGGCTGAGGGGGGATATGATAGCTATGTTTAAATATTTGAAAGGATGTCCTATTGAAGAGGGAACAGGTTTGTTTTCCATGGCTTCAGAGACTAGGACTCGGGGGAATGGTTTCAAACTACAGGAAAAGAGATTCCATTTGAACATTAGGAAGAACTTCATGACAGTTAGAGCTGTTCGGCAGTGGAAAATGCTGCCACAAAGGGTGGTTGAGTCTCCTTCTTTGGAGGTTTTTAAGCAGAGGCTGGATGGCCATCTGTCGGGAGTCCTGTGATGGGGGTTCCTGCATGGCAGGAGGTTGGACTAGATGGCCCTTGAGGTCTCTTCCAACTTTATGATTCTATGATTCTATGATTTTACATACAGCAGGGGAATTAGAATCGGAATGCTGAAAGGGAGGGTCCATTTGTTTATTTTGTTTTGCAACTGGCTATATGGCTATAGGGAAGCTAAGACATTAGTTGCATGGCATGCTGCGGTTGGTGTTTCTAAAGATTAGCCAGTTGTAGCAGACATCATTACTGTGCAGATTTGTTATTCTCTGCATTGCCCTGCCAATGAACCCTGTTTATATGTCTGTTAAGCAAGCTTATTGCTGAATTAACCTAGTTTTTGGATTACTTGTAGGACCATGTTATTGCTGGTGTTTGAAAATATTTACTCAACTGTGGATGGCAACTCCATGTGAGTCACCAGGTTGGACTTGGGGTTAGTCAAGAGAAGATGTAATTAAAGAGGCAATAACTTGTGCTGCTGCTATTGTGGATGCTTGACAAAGGCACAGAAAAAGCCATGTTTATTGTCTTGTAGCCATGCCTTTATGGTCTTGTAGACACACATGTGCACACTGGAATCACCTGGAATCAGTAACAGTATCCCAGATATCCTGGCCAGCTCAGCTAGTGGTGAAGTGAAGCTAAGAGAGAGAAAAAGGGAGAATTGATAAGGTTGAGAAAAGTCAAATTATAAGCATTATGTTATTAAAATATTAACAGATCCTGACTGTGACTATCAGATACACTTCCCTGAGAAAACAGGAGTTCCCATTGACCCATCTTCTCTACAGCTAAGGGTTGTCATGATCCCAGAAGATAAACTTCCTGAGAGCGAACATTTTGTGGTTAGCTAGGAATAAGAAACAAACTTGAGGTCGGGTCATTCTGGCTTTTGATGGTCAACTG
This sequence comes from Phrynocephalus forsythii, assembly GCA_029282475.1. NCBI lineage: Eukaryota > Metazoa > Chordata > Lepidosauria > Squamata > Agamidae > Phrynocephalus > Phrynocephalus forsythii. Next base: position 120,976,884 of record JAPFRF010000004.1, read on the forward strand.
GGTATGAACGAAGAACACGTGCAAGGGATGGCACGTGTAGGATATGTAAGTTTGCAGTCATAGAGAAGGGTATATAACAATGATGGAAGGCCATTTGGGGCCTGTCCGGACCAGCAATTCTTGATCTGATGGATCAATTTAGGCTGTCCTGGAACCTTAAGCAAAAGGCTTAAGAATTCCTACTAACCATACCTGTGTTTTGTGTACTACTTAATTGCTATATACTTGCTATATACTTTCTATATTTCTGTATTTCTGTGACTGTCTAATAAACTATTGAACTAACTCTCTGTGTGGCAATTTTTGAGGAACCACCAATTCTTATCAGAGTCGCAGTCCAAGAACACCTGGAGACCCATAGGTTGAGAGCCACTGGTTTAGTGGCTGAACAGGTGTTTGGTGCCTCCCAGCCCTGCCTCTTCCTCCTGGTGTCCACTCAGAGGCAGCATCTGCAGGAGGTTTAGCAGGGACACCAGAACGCCTACCTGCTGGAGGACGCAGGGATGGGAGGTTGGATCGTGCCCATCTCAAGTAGAGCGGTTCTTGAAATGAGACGAGCATCTCACAACAAGTCTCAGGAGCGAGTAATTGTATGCTTTTTTCTGCCTTGTTCTCCTTTCTCAAGTGGTGCTTCTCTGTTTCAGCTATCAGCTTCCAGGCATAGGAGGGTAAGAGAAGCCTGGAAGGAAGACAGGGGCTACTAGGGTCCCCCTCATCATGAATCTATGCAAAGTGTCTCAAAACAAATGAATAGTGTGTTAGTGTTTTTTTTTTAAATGCTCACATTCATATAACAGGGTTTTATGCCTTAGCATTAGCAGTGTATGCATACTGTGATGCTATGGATAGCCACCCCAAGGGAACCCCAGAAAACCATTACTAGGAACTAGGCCTTCTCAGTGGTGGCTACCTCGATGTGGGTTTCCCTCCCAGTGGAGGGACATGGGCCCCCCCACTCTGCTCAGCTTCAAAAACCATGAAAAACAGGGCTCTATGCCCAAGACTTTGGAAACCCTGCCCTTTCTTGATGTCGATTACACTGTTATTGATGACCTGAAGGCTACCGCCTGACTGCTACCACTTTAGCTACCATCTCTTGAGTTAATCTGTGTTATTTAACTATTTGGTTTTGGAGAGGGACTTTGAACTGCTGCTTTTATTTGACCTTAGTGCTGTTCTTCATGTTTACCTTTGTTTGTAATGCCCAGAATGCTTGGTATAGAAATTCAATCAATCAATCAATCAATCAGCAAGCTGGCTGCTCCAGAAGAGTACCATTTTCTAGTTCAATTACAATTTGTTGCTGGCATGAGCCATAAAACCATAAAACTATACAGCCCTCAGTATTCTCACTATTTAATGTTCTTACAATTTCTACTAATTAACTCTCCCTCCTCTTCTCCCCTCTCCTCCTCCCTCCCTTCCCCTATCCCCCAAACTCTATATGCTACAGCCAATAATATCTATGCTACAGACAATGAATATCTGGTATGAATTGTATATATCATCTCATCTTATATCTCACACCTCATTCTGCTGCTATATATGTCTGAAGAAGTGCACATGTGCACGAAACGTTACATTAAAATATGAAAGTTAGTCTTTAAGGTGCCACATGTTTGTCTTTTGTTTTGTTTTGTTTTGTTTTTCTCTGATTTTTGCCTAGAATTCTTGAAAAGACTAACACGGCTACCCTCTCAGAAGACTCTTGGGGAACTTAGAAAAAAAAACAGTGTTGCTGGGGGCCAATGACTCTCATAGCTTGCACTTTGCTCATCCCTGATTGATCCTACACCTGCAGAAAGAAAACCCCATAGAAAGATGGTTGACTAATGGAGTAATGGTGGTGGTGATGCTGCTGGCGTTAAACACTGTTCACTGAAGGCCAGCATCTTGCCCTCCTTTCCCCTTTCATCCTACATGATGTTTTCATGTTTCTTTCTCTTCACTGCTTACACGCCTATAATGTGGATCAAAGCAAGATCAAAGCAAACGATGCCAGCTAGAAAGAATAGATGAAGATCTCCTTGTACCATGTGATGGTAATCTGATTTCAAAACTGCTGGAAGACAGAACGGATAAACAGAGTGGGAGGTATATGTCGAGGGAAGAGGTGTACTGTATTATATTTACAGCAAATACCTGCTGTGAGCCAATCATTCATTCTGGAAAGCAGATAAGCAACTTTTTCTTTGTGGACTTCACTAACCTTTTTTTTTTTTTAATTAAAAATAACCTTTTCTTCCTTGTGTCTGAATTACTGATTTCTTTATAACCTGGATGGTTCTCTTAAAAGAACAGCAGGGAAAGAAACCAAACCCTTATATGTATTCTCATTTAGTCAGGAACATGTTTATTTTATGAAACAAGAAGCTAAGAATGTTGCCTTCATCCTGTCTCCCTTTGTGAAAGAACAAATACTGTAAAATACAACTCTACAGGTACTAAAGAGCAGTACATGATGTGTAGACAGCACATCAGGGAGCTTTGCGCTTCTGTCTGGATAGGAGTTTACTTTCTCACCATGCATCCTTCCTCATCATGAAGATGCCACTCATTTGCAAGAGAATGGAGAAATGGGTGTGTCACTGTATTGTATGTACTTCTGTGTCAGGGATAAATAAGATGCTGTGCATTGTCTGACTCTGGGTTTGACCCAGGGCTTGCAGAGGGTTTGGACTACAAATCCCATAGTCCTCCAGCCAGGAAGGCCACTGTTCAGGCTTGCTAGGGATTCCAGGAATATGTGGTTAAAAAGTAATGTTTCCAAGATCTAATCAGCCTGTTCCAGTGATTCTTCTAAACCTTAGTTCCCCAGATGTTTTGTGCTATGACTCCCAGAAACCCTAGCCGGTAGACATGGGTGTTTTGTTCTGGAAGGGGACTGGTTCTGAAATGAAACATGGCAGCACAGCTGGTGCTCGGAAAGCAGTCCTGGCCTCCTAAACAAAATCAACCACTGTCTTACCTTGCTTTTGCTCACACTGGGTGAAATTCCAACCAGGAAAAAGCCTCTGACTTGACATCTTTCTGTCTCCCTGGTGCTAGCCAATCAGACAGGGAGGCAGGATGATGCATGTCCTTGCACAGCTCTTGATTGGCCCGCACTAGAGAGAGGGAAAGATGATGTACTGGAGGCTTCTTCCTGATTGTAATTTCACCCAGTGTAAGGTAAAGCAAGGTAAGACAGTGGTTGATTTTGTTCTGGAGGGCGGGACTGCGTTCTGAGTGCCAGCTGTGCTGGCGTGTTTCATTTCGGAACCAGTCCCCTTCCCATGCCTACTAGCCAGCTCAGCTAGTGATGAAGGCTTCAGGGAACTCTAGTCCAAGGACAGCTGGAGACCCAAAGTTGGAAGCCACTGCATTAGACCTTGTAGTGTCTAGTGCTAGACTAGTCTTAGGAGATCTGAATTAGTCATTTTGACTAGATTTTGCATTTCTCAGATTCTAGTCAAATACACACAATAATTGGTTTAGGTTCAGTTAGGTACAGTGTCTATCAGTTCTGATTGGTTCTGTAACGGTTCTGTAACTTGATGGCACATAAAAACATACTGAAATGGACTACAGTGGTCCAAAGTTGTGAGGAAGTTTTGTCACAGCTGCTGAGACACATCCTTATTAGTGATTATTTTAATCCTGACACAGTGCCATTAGGAAGGGTTGCTCTAAACAGCCATAATAAAAGGAAGCGTTAAGTGTTGGCTTTAAGATCTATAGTGTCTACAAGGCTTTTTTTTGAACGTACACTATGGTACCTTGGAGAGGCACAAATTACTTTATTTTAGATTTTACTCCTCAGAGTTTGTTTCTGACAGTGATGTCTTGGTAATAAGCTCTGCAGGGTTGCCCCACCTCTATTTTTTTCTTTTTGCATTCTTGTTTTACAGCTCTCCAGCATCTCTTTGGAAGTGCATTGGCTAGAACTATAATCAGCATTCCACGGGTAGTGTGGGACAGAGCCAATGCCGTCGAAGTGCATCTACTATCATACTAGAACAGTAGTGGCCAGATTTCGGCCCTTTAGATGTTTTGGACCACAACTCCCAGAATTCCAAGGCTGTATTGCCAATGACAAAGGACTGTGGGAGTTGTGGTCCAAAACTTCTGGAGGGCTGAAGTTTGGCCACCACTGTACTAGAACTTAGGAGTCCCGGGTTTAAGTCCCATTCAGCTGTGGAAACTTGCTTGCTTGCAGAGACTGAGCTCTCTCACCGCTCAGAAACCCGATTAAGGTCATTGCAACATAGAAGCAAGTGGATAGCAGAGAACGACACTCTTAACATTGGCAGTTTTGAACTCTGCACATCAATTGCAATTCCTTTTCTAATCATGCCCAGCATAGATTTCGCCTTTTGAAAACCCATGCTGCACGTTTTCTTGTTGCTATCTATGATAATACTCATGTGTAGAGATGGGCACGATTCAAAAAAATGGTGTTTCGTTTGTCGTTTGTCGTTTAGGGGGTCCGTTTCGGTTCGTTTTCATTTTTTGTGAATTTTTTGCAAAAAAAATCATTTTTGTTTCGTTACATAACGAAATGAAAAAAAAAAACGAAAATGAAAAATTGCTGTTTCGTTAGCATTCATTACCATTCAATGTATTTGCCACAATGAAAACGAAACGCACGACAAAATTTCTGTTGTTTCGTTTCGTTTCATTTCATTTTGGAGACAAAATCCGTTTTTCGTTTCGTTACGTAACAAAAAAATGAAAAAAAACAGAAAATTGCTCGTTTTGTGCCCATCTCTACTCATGTGTCGTCCAGAGGCTGGATGTTCAATTGCCCACCGTGCCTCCTTGACAGGGGTCTGGAGTCAGTGATCTGTTTGGTCCCTTCCAGCTCTGCTGTTCCAAGATTTGAGAGTATATCTATGTTCACAGAGACAGCAATACTACGTCCTCCCCCGGCTCCTCACAACTTGAAGTGATTGTAGAGGGAGTGAAACTTTCCTTTGAGAGGTCATTGAGATCTCTGCTGTGATCCTTTCCATTGTAACCCTCACTGTATTTGTTGCACAGCTAGACGGTTATGTCTCTATCTTTCTGGATTTTATATGTTGTGGGATGGAATATTATGTTTTCTCAGCTGCAGTTTTTTTTTCAGGGCATGGCAGCCAGCTGAGCTTACCTGTGACAGGTCGACCAAGGTTTGCCAGGCCCTAAATGCTATTTGGTGAAGCTCATCAGAGAAAAAAAAAGATCTTTTATAACACACTCACACACATACATGAAAAAACCCTACAAAACAACCCTGCTGGCTGTGAAGCTGCATTGCCACAGGAGGTGGTGATGGCATCTGGCCTGGATGCCTTCAAAAGAGTATTGGACAGATTCCTGGAGGAAAAGTCCATCACAGGTTACAAATCATGAGGGAGATGTGTAATCTTCAGGCTTAAAACCAGGGTACTTCAAGGTTCAGATGCAGGGGAGTGGTTGCAGGAGACAGATATGTAGTCTTGTGCACTCCCAGTGGTGGGACCACTGGGAGATACAGGAAGCTGGACTAGATGGGCCTTTGGCCAGATCCAGCATGGCTGTTCTTATGTTCTTATGTTCATATGGTTCGTGCACATTGAAAACAAACTGTGCATTCCAGTTCGAACTTTTGTAAAACATTTGTAAACATTTGCTCATTTGCTGTAAAGGACAGGAGAATTTGGGCTAGCCATGCATGCCTCTGATCTAGGTTTGCCCTTGGATATCTTCCAAATTAAGTGGAAGTTCAGGAAGGAGGGATGGAACAATATGGCAACAGAATGAGGGAAATTCTCTCAACACAGGCATTTGCAGATGCCAAAAATGAAGGGAACATAGAAACTGGATATGGGCACTTTGTGCTTCCTACAAAGCATGAAGCGCTGCTGGCCAGTTGCAGCCAACCTAGACCACTCGCCAGCATCTGCGAGCCACTGGAGTTCTTTTCCTGCATTCCAGACATCACTGGTGCCCCTCCTCTTCCTCCTGCCTCCCTTATGGAATGGTCAGCTGCCTACAGAGACAGGAAGAGCTGGCTGGGACAATGGAGACGAGTGGTGCACTGCACCTGGGAAAGAACCCCAGCGCCATGTGGAGGCTAGTGAACAGTGGATGGGCAGAGGGGGAGGGGGAAAGGATGATTGGCCACAGCTTTGTACGAAGCATGAAGTGCCCATCTCAGATACAAACATATGGCCAAGAAAATGGACCTGTCTACAAAAGCTCACATTAAAATATAGCAATTAGTCTTTAAGGTACCATAACATTATCAGCTTATTTATTTTTTATTTTGTTTTCAGCCCGATACAAAAAATAAGTGTAATTACAGTAGGATCCCTGTATCCACTGATTCATTATCCACCGATTCAGTTCACCATGGCTGGATAATAAATAAATAAATAACAAACATCACAAACAGCAGCTGTAAAGCAAGCTAATGTCATAAAGCAGCAGCTGTAAAGCAAGTTACTATCACAAAACAGCAGTTTTGGGGACATTTTGGCATTCTCTCTTATCCACGGTTTTCATTATCCACGGGAAGCCTTGGAACCAATCCCCAGCAGATACTGAGGTCCTACTGTATATGATATCAAATCAAAACATTTGTTCATCTAGGCTGATATTGTCTATTAATGGTGGTTGTAAACCCATGGCCTGCAATTCCCATTATCCCTAACATTTAGCCTTGCTTGTATATGTTGTAACCTGATGCCATCTGGAGGACTGGAGTTTCCTCACCCTTAAACTATTTGGACTGACAGCAATTCTACAGGGCATCAGGCAAAGCTCTTTCCCAGCAGCCTGGCTACCAAGCATTTTAAACTGGAGATGCCAAAGGAGAACTCTGGACTCTTCTGTTTGCACGGTGTGTCTTCTGCCTCTGAGTGGTGAGGCTCCTTTTCCAAACACAGCTGGTGAGCTGCGTCTGGCTTGATGGATCCTCATTTCTGCACACCTGAACAATTTTCCTCCTACAAATGATGGGTTCCATCTGCTTTGACAGAAGGGTAGGATGCTGAGGGGGACACAACACATCCCAGGTAGAGATGCTGGCAGATTATATGATTTCCTACCTGGGTCTCATGCGTAATAGACCACACAGCCAAGAAAAAGATCTGCCATCCCTCAGGAGACTTCTGCTTGTATAGGAGCTGTAGCATTTCAGTCTCTTAAGCGGCAATCATTCGAAACATCTTGTCTCCCAGAAGGACTGATGGCGGCGCCAAATGTTCCCTCCCCTGCTGTCGGTTTTAATTCTTCCATCAAAATGTAAGAGAGGGAGATCATACATTCTTTTTCTTGCCATCTTGGTCTTTGCCTACCAATCCTACCTTAACATCCAATTTCTGATTTCAGAAATCTCAGCTCCCGTCCTTCTCTCACAACTCACCATTGGCTATTGTCCTTCTTGTGTGGTCCACTTTTCCCTCTATGGATAATGAAAAGGGGCCTGTGTGGGTCCTGAACAAGAAATCTCATATCCACTACTTTTATTATAATCAGCCATGTCATTCCCGAATAGGCCCACCTTTTTGGTTCTCCAGGACTTGTAAACATTTCTCATATTCTCTTTGACTGCCAATTATATGCACCCATCAGGCTTGAATATCTACCCCCCTTTTTAAAAAGAACAGTCCATAGGGACCCAATTCACAGATTGTCTTATCTTCTTTCGGGCTCTAATGTGTACATTGTTCGCAAAGTTGCCAAGTTTGTAATTAAAGCTGCAGCTTTAAGAACACAATACGTCGAACAAATTGGAGTATCCTGCAAAGGAGATCTACATATATGACCACTGAATATTCTGAATCTGTATTGTAGGGTACCCTATTGGATGGTGTTGCATGTACTTCGATGTATTTTATATTCTGTGTTGTTATTGGTTGATATGGTCATAGGACTAATCAATAAATTTATTTGTCTTGTCTTGTCTTGACTTGTAAACAGGCTAGATTTTTTTAAAACAGAGGGATGGGGAAGGGGGGAAAAGTAATGAAGTCTAAAAATATGGACAGGTGCTTTTTTTTTTTAAGCCATGGAAGTGCACAGGGAATCTCAGGTGTAGCGTGGATGGAAATGGGAGTTTTGCTGCTTCAAATATTATGCAAGTAATGCATGGCCTCTAGCAAAATGCACTGGAAAGAAAACAGTAAGGTGACTTCCTTTCTTTGGAAACACAAAAGCTGCCAGCAGTAATTCAGGCATCTAAATCTAGCCTGAGGCAAAAAAGCATATGCTTTCCTTTGAAGACATTTGGCAAAAATACCAAGAAACCCCAGTCTCGGTAAAAACAAACAAACCCAGAGATGAAATGTAAGATGCCAAACCAAGGAAAAGAGTCAATTAAAGGCAGACAAAGAGCTTTTTCCTAGTTTTGGGAGTGCTCTGTGCAGTTCCCCTTTAAGGGTGCCTCAAGTCTGAGTCCTTATAAAAAACAAGTCCGCCCCCCTCAAAAAAGGTGCAGTGGATTCTAAGCCATGAGTTAAGTCTGAGTCATACATACATACATACATACATACATACATACATACATACATACATACATACATACATACATACATACATACATACATACATACATACATACATACTGAATTGAGTCAGTCTCTGATGTGACTTTATATCCCATTCTTGGAGACGGTGATAGTTATTCCCAAGCTAGTAAATTGATTTGGGGTTGGGGGGAGAGTATCAGAAGGGAAAAGGAAATGAATCACACACTCAATAGGATGGTTTCTTGTCCATATGACAACTCCAGCATCTACCTCTTTGAAGAGGGAGTTATGATGGCATGAAAACCAAGTTGAGGTACAGAACTCTCCCCCCCAATAAGTAGCAAACCACTGTGATACTAGAAAGGAGGAAGCCATGCTCGAAACCATCACTCCTCTCCCAAAGCCCAGTGATTCGAGATCCCCTTGAAAAAGAGTGCCATAGGATTAGAAGATGGACCTATCAGTCATTCAGTACACTCAGTCTCTATTCTTTTCCTCCCCAAAGTTGTTTGGTACAGGAAAATACTATTTTCGGTGACAGTCTGCCATTCCCCGATAGGAAAATGGATGAAGCTGGTGGGGAAAGGCATCAGTTTTCAGTTCTGTTAGCTTTGTAAACAAACCTGTTTTGGTTTGGGAATCATAGAATCATAGAATCATAGAGTTGGAAGAGACCTCGAGGGCCATCCAGTCCAACCCCCTGCCATGCAGGAACCCTATCACAATATTTCCGACAGATGGCCATCCAACCTCTGCTTAAAAACCTCCAAAGAAGGAGACTCCACCATCCTCTGTGGCAGCATATTCCTCTGCCAAACATCTCTAACCATCATGAAGTTCATCTTAATGTTCAAATGGAATCTTTTTTCTTCTAGGTTGAAACCATCGCCCCGACTCCTAGTCTCTGAAGCCATGGAAAATAAACCTGTTCCCTCTTCAATATGACATCCCTTCAAATATTTAAACATAGCTATCATATTCCCCCTTCTTCTTGAAAGGCTACGCTCCAAATATTTTGAAGAGGTCACTTTTGCCTGGACTTTGGTGACAAAGAGAATGGAGATCCCCCTCCTGAAGATAATACTGTGGTAGAAGTGCTAATGGCGCAAAGCATCTTCATATGTTCCTTGGCATGCTACGAGTGTACCCTGCTTCAAAGCAGTTGCAAGGGACATTGTCATTTGTGGCTTTCTGGGTCTTTTGCAAATCCATTTGTGCCCATTTTGCGTGCTTCAGCCAGCACGGTGTGTTTTGTGTGTTTGTTGCCATCGTCTTGTTGGACAGAGCTCGGCGTTAATCATGAGACAGTATATATAATGACAGAGGCGGCTGCTCTGACAATGAAATGCAAATGTGTTGTGACGGAGCTTCCAGGGTAATAAACACATTGTGACAGAGATTTGATTCACAAGCCCAGATGGTGGGTGATCTTTCAAGGTAGCTTCCGTGTCCCTCACCCCTGGAAAACTCCGATGCTCAGAACTGCGGTGATGTCTCATTACTTGTATGAATAATGATTTCAATGTGATAGTGATTGTTACAGTCTTATGAGCAATGACGTGCCCAGTAATGATTCAGTCTTTATGCTGTGGTTGTTGTTTCTGTGGGAATTCTCCTTCCTATAATGCAGGTAGATCAGAACCCACTAGGCAAATATTGTTCACAGCACAAAAGAACGGTCAGATCCTTACAAGGTGCAATCACAATGGAGGTTACACACTCATTATCCATAGTGATGGTGGATAGCCATATCAAACAATATTTGTAAAATTGTGGAAAAGCAACAGTTTCTAGCGAAATTGAAATTCAAAGGTTTGTTGAGTCTCGCAGTGGATAAACTAGAATCTGGTGGCTGTGTGGCACTCAGGAATGAACTCTGACCATCCTAAATGAAGCAAAGAAGGTACAATTCCAGAGCTGAATGGCCCGCTTAAAAATGTTCTTGATTTTGTTCGCCCTTTATGTACGAGGTTGTCTTGATGAAATGAAGGGGGATACATTCTCCACCCCTCCCTCCCCCACCCCAAGGACCACCACTGCCCCAGCAAAGTTCTGGGTCTGCCAGCCCACTGTCTCAGCCAAGTGGAGCAGTTCAAGGGCCATGGCACATTGAAATATGTTCCCTCCAGACCGGATTAATTGGTTTTCAATGCATTCCTATGGGAAACCGCTGCTCTGCTTACAAAATTTTTAGTTATGAGCATGTGCTCAGAACAGATAAAATTTGCAAGTAGAAGTTTTAGTGTAGTATCCCTCAAGCTCTTTGGGCTGGAAAAAGTAGACCTTGGCCTGTTCAAAGTTGAACAGCCCTGCTCTACAGCTAGGAAATCCTGGACAGGGTCATTGGAAGCCAGAAGTGACTTGAGGGCATCCAGTTATTCATTTTGGCTAGAACGCTTGAAAACAGGGATTGGGAATGTTTGCCTCTGTGTATCCTTGTGAGTTCCATCAATCCAAGAGAACATGGCCAGCAGTAACCAGCTACAGAAGCTGAAGATCAAATTACAGTATCTTGGGCTGGGGGAGCAATGATTCACCAGCCTTGACTGACAAAGTCCAAATAGGTTGTTTTGGAAATCATTAGAATTGCGAGATAAGGTATCCCAGTATCATCAGCATCATCATGATTAGGTTTAGGCATTTATTTGTTGTCTGGCAATGTCAAGAGGGTTACGGACTCCCTACCTCTCATCCGAGCCAATGAAACTAATCTGTTTCCATGTTTACAGGTCTCTTCCTCCCCACCTGCCTTTCTGATTTCTACTGAAACACAGTGAATCAGAAGAGAAGCCTTTTATGGACATCAGTTTCATACTTGGATTTTTCCAAGGGTAAATACATGAAAGGAAAGGATGAGGCATACATTTCTGCTTTTAATGTGTGAGCTTCTGTGTGTGTCAAATGTAAACAAAGCAGACGGGAGGCAGGAAGCAAGGGCTGGACAGTTCAAGAGCCTGGCAGAATGAAGGGCACTGCCTCAACGTCGCAGATCTGTTCTGATTGTTGTGGCATTTAGTGGCTGTTGCGTGTGCTTTGTGTTGTTTTCTGTTGCAGATTATCCTGTAAAATTTATGACCAACTTCCTCTGTACCACAGTGAGAGCATTCCCTCAAAGGCTTGCTGTGTAATGCTGTGGCACTTGTTTTATCCTCAGAGAACAGTCTTTTGCAAAATAAGAATGTATAAATAGGTTTAAAAACACATCCACAAGCCTGACGTCTCTTCAGCTGGTCAGGTTTGCTTTCTGTCAGAGGCTCTGTGCAGAGGCCATACTAACAAAAAGTCTATTTTGAAATCACTTGATAAATCTTTTACTGGGAAAGACTTTCCAAGGTGAGATCTTTTCAAACTTAGTATCTCTCAAGCCTTTGACATCACAGATACTGGAAGACAAATGTAGCTGGTCCAGAAACAACTTGGTGTTTGTTTTGAACCATTTTGACAGCATCGTTTTGAGTAACTTTTCCTGCTTTTCTTGGAAGAAAGCAGGAATGTGCTCTAGGGTCTGGAAGTTATTTAGAATATGAATGGAAGCTGGGGGGATTTGTCCATTTCCGAACCAATCCAGAGTGAAGTGGGGAAGCCGAAAGTGGGTGTCTCTTTTTTTTTTTGTGCAAGTGGGTTCCCATTGGAAAACAAAAGTAATACTTGAACATGTCTGTGAAGATTCTCAGTCATCCAGGTGAGTTTATCTGGAAGTTGATTCATGGCTACTGGACTTCTTTTTTGATAGATAGAAACGTTTCGCTGTTCATCCAAACAGCTTCATTGGTGGATGAAGCTGTTTGGATGAACAGCGAAACGTTTCTATCTCTCAAAAAAGAAGTCCAGTAGCCATGAATCAACTTCCAGATAATACTTGAAGAGAACCATGAAAACCAATACAAAATGAGGCTGAGAGCTCAAGCACCAACCAAAAATGAAATAATATAATATAAATCCAAGATTTCCTGTAAATCCAAACATGGGCCTTTGGAAGAGCCTAGATCAGTGGTTCTCAACCTCTGGGTCCCCGGATGTTCCTGGACTGCACCTCCCAGAAGCCTCTACCACTCACTCTGCTGGAAGGGGTTTCTGGGAGTTGCAGTCCAGGAATATCTGGGGACCCAAAGGTTGAGAACCACTGCCCTAGATTGACCAGGTAAACAATACTATGATTGGTATCTGTGGAGATTCTAAATTGTCTAGGAGAGGTTGTCTTGGAGTTGACTCATGGCAATGGACTTCTTTACTTGTAGGATCAAAACATTTCACTACTCATCCAAGCAGCTTCTTCAGTCTGAGAGAAGTCAGTGGGAGGCTTTCAATTTATAGTTCCAAAATTAAAATCGCTCCTCTGCAGATGTTTTTTTGGGGGAATCCAGTTGATGTCCTCAATTAGAGTAGGCCTACTGGGACCATGTAATTTACTGGCTGAAATCCTGTTGTCATAATTACACTTCCAGGAAGCTACAGAGGGCAGTTTTATGTAATTATATGTTTTCCTTGTGTGGATGCCATGGGAGCTGATGAATGGGAGGCAGAGGAAGTTCAGTAAGACATCCTGTAGTAGCAAATTTTGGCATGTAACTACTTCTCCCTTCTGTCATGCAGCTCCCATAATATCTACATAAAGAGATGATTTCATGAGAATCAGAAAATCTAAAGGACAGAAGCAGAAAGTTTCTAATTACTGAAAATTGCCCCCAGTGATGATACCATCCCCCGTGCTTTATGCCTAAACTATATAACAGGATTTCAGCCAGTAAATGCCAATACATCCCATTTGTTCCAACTATCTGTTGTACTTAGGAGTCACAGTTGGCTTTAATCCTTTGGATCCTTGGTAAACAGGTAGTGTTTTATCTTTCTCTTGTAAGAATATTGAGAATTTCTGGGGCATTTCTCAGCATGCAGAGTTATAGGGCTGTGCTTATAAGGTAATCAAAGAGGTGTGTGTGTGTGTGTGTGTGTGTGTGTGTGTGTGTGTGTGTGTGTGTGTGTGTGTGTGTTCTCTTTGTTTACAGTTTGTGTGCTATTTCTTTGTGCTTTACATTCTCCCAAGGTGCGCATGTTTCCTGGAATGTCCCCTAGAGGACTACGTATTGTGGATTCTTCCCTTGTTTTTTTTTTTTTTTTGTTGTTAGTAGTGCTACATGCAAGGTTTTGTTGTTATCTCTCCTGCTGCTGTTTAGTGAATGAACAGAGACTCTTAAAAGTCATTTTAAGTAGAGTGAACACTCAACCACAGTCTGCATCTTCATTGTTAGGTAGGCTGCCCAACCCAACAGATGTATGGGTAGGCATATTTCTATCAATTTATAATTTCTTACTAAAACAATCCAATTCATGGATTCAGTTAAGAACAGTGATCTGAATCATATGCAAGATATCTGCCAATATAGATACTTTCCATACCACTCTGATCACTGTTCTTCCCTGTGCTATCTTTCTGGAATGCTGTGTTCTTTCCCTACCATAACTTCATATTTAGAAGCTGACAGCACACTGGTCGTCTGATGGCACAATTGTGTAAGAACTATGTGCCTGAGCAAGCTGACATTTGGGCAAAGTCTTTCTTTAGCTTTCAAGGGTCAACCACAAATTAAAGCAAGATAGATGGTACAGTCACCCCCCCCCATTTCGCGGTTCAGGTACTGTGGTCCCACTACATCGTGGGATCGCAGTACCTGCACCGTGGGGAGGGGGCAGCAGCGGGGGAAAATCAGGTCACTCCCCGCCACCCCCCTCCTAGAAGCCTCGGAGCTGCGAAGGGGGCGGCGGGGGCGACCAGGTCGCTCTGCGCCCCCCCGCCCCCTCCGAGAAGCCTCGGAGCCGTGCAGGGGGGCGGCGGGGGGGCGTAATCTCCATTGAAATGCATTGAGTCAATGGATTTCAATGGAGAAATTTTCCCTATTGGAAAGCATTGAGCCAATGTTTTCCAATGGGGAAAATTTTCTCCATTGAAATGCATTGGCAATGCATTTCAATGGAGATGGCCCCGGACAAGAAGTCTTGGGCGGCACGGGCGGGCGGCAGCGGGAGGTCATATCCCCCTGCTGCCTCCAGCGCGCACCGCCCCAAGACTTCTCTGACAGGCGCGCAATCACCCCCCTGCCCCCAGCCACCCCACCTGCTTCCGCATATCGCGGATTTTCATGGGGGGTGGGGTGGGTCCCAACCCCGCAATCAGCGGGGGGTTACTGTATGATATCAGAGCAGGGGAGAAAACGCTTGTGCTACCACTAGACTCATTGGAAAAGGGAATAGTACTCAGACAAGCTGAAGGCAGCAGGAAAAGAGGAGGGACAAGTATGAAATGGGTTAGCTCAATAGGAAAACACAGGCTTGAGTTTGCAAGAGCTGAGACAGGATATTGAGGACAGGACATTTTAGTGATCACACATTCATAAATCAGGGGTGACTAAATGGCATGGAGCAGCACCAACAAATTGCATACAGTTTGCAGCACTTAAGGAAGTCCCACCTCTCATAAATGAGATACTAACGCTATTATCTTGCTTGACCCTTGGGCTACAGACAAACCTCTCCCAATGGAGCCATTTTCTCCCACAGTTCATCCAAAGAGAGAAAGGGATTGTGGATCTCTTTTGGAGGGCAATAAAGACTCTATCAAGCAATTTTTGCTTCCAAAAAAATCTGGAATCCCGCTGGTGATTTATGCTTGGGTGTTGGTGGCAAAGAGTAAAGGGGCATGGTGGCTCAGTGGGCTAGAGTACTGAAAACTGTTGGCTACAAAGTCAGCAGCTCAGTGGTTCGAATCCTGGGTGCCACGCAGCAGAGTGAGCTACCACTGTTAACCCCAGCTCCTGCCAACCTAGCAATTCGAAAGCATGTAAATGCAAGTAGATAAATAGGTACTGCCATAAAAATCAGGAAGTTGAAGCAGTGTTTTTTTGTAGCCATGCCAGCCACATGGCCATGGAGTTGCAGAACACTGGTTCTTTGACTTGAACACGAAATGAGCATCACCCCTAGAGTCAAACATGACAGACATGACTAGCACACACGTGTGTGTGTGGGACTTTTACTTTTACCTTTACCTTGGTGGCAAATTGCTGTTCATTTAGAAGGTTTTGATTGCATTCCTGAATGCACATCTGATCAGTGCCTGGGCACATCATCGGGAAGACAGCCAGCAACTCATTAATGAGCGATAATTTCCTACCAAGACTTAGTTTACCTTATAGAAGTATAAAGGACCAACAGGACTTGGGCCACTGTGTTGTCATTTGTCTCCAACATCCCCATCACAAAGCATATTGTTTGAGTTCCCAGTTGTGATCTGCTGTTCCCTTCAGTTCTATTGTTTACCTTTTTAATCTCTTCTCAAAGAAGGCCATATTTCCTGATTGCCTTCCTGGCCACCCAGGCTCCTGGAATTACTTCATTTCTTTTTAGCTGATCGCTCTTATCTACATACTGTCTATTTGGCTAGCCACTGTTGCTTCCATAACATTATCTCTGCTTAAGATCTGACAGACACATTCCCCAGGGTGTGGCTATTGAGTTAAAACAGCAGTTTACCTGGCACCTTTTTGACACATGAGGTGCATTAGGTGTTTGGGACTTGATTACAGGTGTTTTGTACTCTTTTTTATTTTTTGCTATGCATACAATTTATTTCTTCTTCCACTTCCTCTGCAGGATTGAGATGAATCAAATGGAGACACCCCTTTCCTTTGCTTGCATTCATTTGCTCTTGTCTAAGAGCCTCTAATGGCATTTGATAAAACAATGACCTCTCTGCACAGACAGCAGTGCTGCCTAGGTGCCCTAAGTACATCCGATCTCGACTGATTTCGGAAGCTAAGCAGGGTCGGCCCTGGTTAGTACTTGGATGGGAGACCTCCAGGGAATACCAGGTGCTGTAGGTGCCTGGAGTAGGAACTGGCAAACCACTCCAGTATTCCTGCCAAGAAAACTCTATGGACGTGGAGTCATGAAGGGTTGATCACAACTGTAACGACACCACACACACACACACACACACACACACACACACACACACACACACACACACACACACACACACACACACACACACACACACACAGAGGACTGCAAACCATTTGCCGGTTTGAATGTTGCCTCCTGGAGGTTCCTTGAATGAAGCCTTCTCTTCCTATCACTTTTGTGACTCTGGAATAAATTATGCCTCCGAAAGAGCAGAGCGCGCCAGCAACAATGGCAAAGCAAAATCCCAAGGATTTGCCTATTTCATAAGAAAACTGTCTCTTGGCTTTTATGGTCTAATCTACTTTTATTCGTCACTTCATTACAAAAGGAAAGGCGAGAGAGCGAGAGTGAGCGGAGGGAGAGAAAGACGGACAGAAAGCTAGAAGATGAATATATATGTGTGCCTGTATACATATTCATCAATCTGAGCACACAGTAGTACAATCAGGCTTACCTGTTAGCTGCGCTTGCTTGAGAGCATAGCCAAAAGTCAGCCTTTGATTCTTCCCTCCCGCTACGACTGGTTTCTTCATGGAAGAGTTGGGCTCCAGGGAATTATCTGGCAGGAAGCCAGGATTTTGAAGTCGCGCTTCCATTCCCAAAGGGGAATCTGGTTTCGCTACCCAAATCCCCTCCTGGAAAGGGCCTTCGTGCCCTTTCTCTCTGCTTCTCAGTGGTTCCTCCGACTAGATGCTGATTGTGGAGAATAATTACACCGCCCTGTCTATTAGTTTATTCCTGTCCACACGTGGGTCCAACACCCCTAATCCCAAAGTTGTTGAAGAGAGAAGTGTGCTTACTTTGGAAGGGAGTCGTACACATCCCTGCCCGAGGGGAGTGAAGGTAAAATATGGAGGAAAGGGGAGGTAAATAGGGATGGGCATTTCGTTTTGGAACCAGTAGGTTACAAAACAAACCACATGAGCTCAGGTGGTCCTCGGAACCAGCTGATACACGCAGATCCAATTGCCTTACCTTCCTCTGTCATGCACAGGGTTAAAATATAATGAGGAAGCATGCTGTGACATCATCTGTGCTAGATCTGTGATGCTGGCCAATCAGGAGCTGTGCAGGGACAGGCACCATCCCACCTCCCTCTCTGATTGGCCAGCAGCATGAAGCAGGAAAGATGACATCACAGCATGCTTCCTCGTTGCATTTTAACCCTGTGATATTGAACTGAGCATTATTATTTCATTTCAAATGAGTTGCTTCTGTCTAAAACAGTGATGGCGAACCTTTCAGAGACCGAGTGCCCAAATTGCAATTCAAAACCCACTAATATTTTGCAAAGTGCCAATGCATCAATTTAACCTGTATACAGGTGGCTATGAAGGGGCGATGTCGGGTGCCCAAGGAAAGGGCTCCGAGTGCTACCTTTGGCACCCATGTCATAGGTTCGATATCACTGGTCTAAAAGAATGGCACAATCATAGAACCATAGAATAATACAGTTGGGAGGAGTCTATAAGACCATAGAGTTTAACCTCCTGCTCAATGCAAGAATCCAAATAAAAAAATTTCAGATAGAATGTTGTCTAGTTTTCTCTTAAATGCCTCCAGCATTGTAGTGCTCTCCAATTCCCAAAGTAATGGGTTCCAATAACACAGTGGTTCCCAACCTTTCCAATGCCATGGCCCTTTAATGCAGTTCCTCATGTTCTGGTGCCCCCCTTGCCCTGCTTGGAAGAGGCCACAAGCCCTCTTGGGCAGGCCGCTGTCCCAGGTGCCATCGAGAACTTCCCTCTACAGGCACCCTCAGCCAATCACAGCCTCCGGTGCCATTGAATAACATCCCTTTCAACCTATCAAGCTGTACCTCACTCTTCCCCCTCCTCCCCCCTCTTCTTCCAGACCCAAGCCGTTAGTGCCTTTTTCTTCACTGGCTCATGGCAACCCCTGTGAAATGTTTGTTTGACCCCCAAAGGGGTCCTGACCCCCAGGTTGGGAACCACAGGACTAGTGGTTGTATTTATCCAACTCTTTGTAGGTGGATGAAGATTTCATTTTGAATGGATACCTGTGAATTATTATGATTTTAAACTGCTTTGAGAGATCTTGTTCGCTTTTGAAGAGCAGCGTTAAGCTTTCTTAAATAAATGCATTTCTAAATCTAATCAGAATGTAATCAAGGGAAGAGACAATAAAAATCTAAAAAGCATTTCTGTTTTTCACATTATGTTTGCAACAGATGCTTGCCTGAACTACCGAGGGCACTAAAATCAGAAAGAAGGGGGAGCCATATTTCACAGAAAGGATCCTTCTAGGCCTATAAAAACAATCTATTAATTCTTGTGCATGAATGCAAACTTCTTTTGCCTAGGCGTTCTTCTCACATGGGAAATCAGGAAAACAATCATACAGTGGACCAAATTTATTATCCTACAATGCCTCAGGACTTTTTAAAAAAACTATGAATATACTTGACCATGCTGCTCTGGGGCTCCCGTAGTTCAAAGATGCCAGCTGGATAGCTCTATGAATTCTGGATCTGGCTGGGGAGCCTGGGGTTGGGAGTTCGATTCCTGCCTGTGATTCTGAGGAGGAGAGCCTGACTGTGTAGCTTTAGGAATGCTGCAGAGTCCCAGGGCGCCCCCAGAAGAAGGGAATGGCAAGCCATCTCTGAGGACTCCCTACCGAGAAATCCCTGAGAGAGTTGCTATAAATCATAATTGCCATGACGGCAAATATTTATGAGTTATTACACTATTATAGCTCAAGAAAGGAACTTCTCCAAGGTCTGCTGTTGACTTATTTCCCATCGAACTATGCAGCCTGTGAGATGCATAATCCAACACTTCAACATCGCTTTGCGAGCATAAGCTTTGTTAAGCCCTACAGTGGCTACTAAGATCCATCTCTAGATCCCCAGGGTGGGAGTTGTGCAGCCCCTGGGGCATGCTCAGGGAAGTCACTAACTCATCCAAGAGCACAAAGTCCAATAAATTCCATACTGGCCTTGCAGACAATTTCATGGTCCAGAAGGTGGAGGAGGCAACAAGAGGAGCTGCTATTTTAGATCTGATCTTAACTAGAGATGGGCACTAAATGGAAATATAGTGTTTCGTTTTGTTTCAGTCCTCATTTCATTTCATTTCATTAATAACAGATTTTTAAAAAGAATTTTTGTCATGAAATGAAATGCTTCATAAGGTTATAAATTACGGGGAGGTTTCCTTTTTTTATTTAACAGGGAGCCCACTGCCCTAAATAAAAGATGCTCAAACCTTCCAATCAATTTGCTTTCAAACAAAGAACCCACTGTAAACAAGCTAGAAACCTAATAGCTAGCTGCTGCACAGAGAGATAGGGGAGATAAACTGAATAGCTGATCAGTGTGGTGAGGGAAGGAAAGAAAATAGTTTTTAAATTAACCTCCACAGTCTTACTTTAAAAGGAAAGGAAAACAACCAGTTTAAATCAACTTAGAGACAAAGCCAGTGAAGGGAACAGCTCAGCTCCTGGGCTGGCTACTCTAGCTTCAGGCAGATCAAGATCAGAGATAAGCCATCTCAACAGCTGAGGCGTGGGAAGAAAGGAAAACAAATCAATCAGATTTAAAAAAATAAACCTCATGTTCTCAAGATGGCTGGATCAAGAGGCTAGGACGAATAGTTTCATTTCTGAAAGAAAGAAATTGTGTTTTGTTTCATTTCTTGACAACACATTTTTTGCTATTATGTTTTGTTTCATAAGCTTGCGAAATGATGAAACTGTGTCATTTTTGTAAGGTTTCCATCTCTACTCTTAACCAATAGGGAAGACCTTGTAAATGGGGTTGAAGTGGTCAGATCTTTAGGTAGAAGTGACCAAGCCCTCTTGGAATTAATTATACATTGGCAAGGGGAAGCTAAACATAACCAGTCAAGAATCCTGGACTTTAAGAAAGCCATTTTTTATAAACCTAGGGAATTATTGGCTGCAATTCCATGGACTGAGACACTAAAAAAGAAGGGAATACAAGATGGATGGGAATTCCTTAAAAGTTAGATATTAAGGGCACAATCTAATATGGTTCCAACAAGAAGAAAAAAATGCAGATGTCTAAGAAAACTGCAATGGTTGACTAAAGAACTTTCAACTCAGCTAAGTATAAAAAAATACAGGAAATTGAAAAGAGGAGATGCACCAAAGAGGAATACTGTACAGTATTAGAAAATAGCCAATATGTGCAGAGGGATGGTAAAAAGACCTAAAGCACAAAATGAACTTTGACTTGCCAGAGAGATTAACGATAGGAAAAAGAGGGGTTTTTTTTTAGTTATGTCCACAACAAAAGGAAAAATAAGGAAATGATAGGGTCTCTGAGTGGAGATGGTAGCCAGTTATTTACGGGTGACAGGGAAAAGGCAGAACTACTCAACACCTTCTTTGTCTCAGTTTTCTCCAGAAAGGAAGAAAGAGTTCAGTCAGGATGAAGAGTAGATGAGATAGGGTGGAAACTGCCACATAGAATAGGTAGGGAAGTAGTACAAGAATACTTGGAAACCCTGAATGAAGTCTCCTGAGCTAGATGAATTACACCCAAGGGTATTGAAAGAACTAGCAGAAGTAATTTCAGAACCATTGGCAATAATTGTTGAGAATGAGGAACAGGGGAAGTCCCCATAGAATATTGTCCCCATTTTCAAAAAGGAGAAAAAAGAGGACCCAAATAATTACCACCCAGTCAGCTTGACATCTATTCCTGTAAATATTCTAGATCAGGTTATGAAGCACAGTGTATAATTATTTAACAAGCAATGCTGTCATTATTAGAAGTCAACACGGGTTTGTCAAAAACAAGTCATGCCAAAGTGTCTGTGAAGATTCTCAGTCATCCAGGTGAGGTTTATCTGGAAGTTGAGTCATGGCTACTGGACTTCTTTTTGAGAGATAGAACCATTTTGCTATTCATACAAACATTCAGGCTGATGAAGCTGTTTGGATGAGCAGCAAAACGTTTCTGTCTGTCAAAAAGAAGTCCAGTAGCCATGACTCAACTTCCAGAAGTCATGCCAAACTAATTTGATCTCTTCAATAGAGTTACAGGCCTGGTGGATGAGGGGAACACTGTGGATGTTGCCTACCTTGATTTCAGTAAGGCCTTAAATAAGGTTCCCCATGATGTACTTGCAAAGAGGTTAGCAGAATTTGGGATAGATAGTTCTACTGTTAGGTGGATTTGTAATTCTTTAATTGATAGTTTGCAAAGGGTGATCATAAATGGCTTCTCCTCAGCATGGAGAAAGGTGACTAGCGTTCTGTTATGTGTCTGGTGCTATTCAATATCTTCATTAATGACTTGGATGGAGGAATAGAGAGTAGACTGATTTTGTTTCATTTGCAATGAAATTTTAAGGTAGTTTTGTTATGAAATGAAACTAAATTAAAATGAAACGCTATGCTCTCCTGGGTCTTAGAGACATCAAATGGCAGGGGAACTTCCTCAAGCTCTTTGCTGTAAGAAAGTTTTTTTTGGGGGGGTCAGGGGCTGTTATTAAACATTAAAGGGGTGCACCTAGGGAAAAATCATTTCTAATTTAGCAAGAAGCTGATAATAGCCCTCCCCACACGGGTGAGTGATTAGCAGCTTCTTGCTCAATTGGAAATTATTTTTTTCCTAGGGGTAACCCATTTGGAGCTTATTAACACAGCCCCTTGAACTCCAAACCTTTCCAAATTTGGGGGCTTTACCGGGGAGAGTCCAAATGTGCACCCCAGCAATTTTGGTGCCAATACATGGCTGCTGCGATACCTATTTTTGAGTACATTTTTATGTATTCCAAAATGCATATCATAGACATGTTTCAGTACCAAAATCCCTGGGGAGCAAGTTTGGACACTTCCCTGTAAACCTCCTGAATTAGGATAGGTCTTGAAGTTCAAAGGGCTGAGTGAATAAGTCTCAAAGGGGTGTCCCTAGGAAAAAAATATTTCTAGTTGGATTTGGAAGCCAAACTGTGGTGGCACTAATCGCTCACCCACTCAAACATTCAGTGGCTTCTCACTCAATTAGAAAGAATTTTTTTCTAGGGGTACTCAGTTTGGAACTTAATAACTCAGCCCAACATCCAAACCTTTCCAAATTTGGGGGGTTTACAGAGGTCCTCAGCCATTGATTCCTCTAAGATAAATCATTTCTTTTCCAGAGGAAAAATGGCATTTCATTTCATTTCATAATGAAACAAGTCCTACCATTTCATTATGTAAGGATGAAACAGTGTTTTATTTTTCGTTTCATGCCCATTTCTAATTGCTTACATTGGCTTTTGTAAAGACATTCAAGGTAGATTCCAACAGCCATTTCCAGTGGGCAATTCTATGAATGTGAAGAATGCTGAATATTCCATTTCTCTTTCATGTTGGGGTAGGCTGTGTTGATGTGATGGGATGCCATGAGAAGACCCGGTCAAACGTTTTGAGATTTTTCCCACCTGGGTCTTTGCAGATTGTACAATCTGTATACAATTGTAGCAGTTTCCCTTTGAGAAGCAGGGCATACACAGAGGCAGTAAATCTTTTTGAATACTCCAAAAGACACAAGCAAATTACCCAGTAGTTCTTAGTCTTAAACCCCAGTCAAACAAAGCAGCAGCCATTGTAATTTTGTATTGTATTGTTTTGTATCTGTGTTGGTTTTTAAATTATTTGTGCAAAAGCCTTTCACAGACACAGAAACTCTTGAAAAGACCCATAAACCACATCCCATGTTTTTCTCTGGACAGGAGAAATCATTCTCATATGAGACAAAGAATAAGCAAAGATTTACATTTTCAGAGAATTCCAAAAGGTTGGCAATGGTGTGTTGTCATTTCAGAGCCAGGATAACCAGACCTGCGAATGAATCATTTTGCCCTTGCTTTTTCAGAGTTGAGTTATGGGGTTGACATTTAATATTTCAGTTCATCTGTCAGTTTCTTTCTTTCTGTTCATTGCACAGAGCCAAAGCAAGGCAATAAGTTCAAGCAGACATATTTACACTAACATATTTTCCTCAGAATGACAAGATTTTGCTTTGCTTGAAAATAAATAAATAAGTAAAATGCATTAGCAGAATTCTGCTGACAAAAGTCCAAAATGCAGGCTTTGTGTAGTGTTAAAAGTTGTCACTAGAGATGGGCACAAAACACCAAAATGGCATTTCATTTTCATTTTGTCTTTTGATTTTGTTTCCCCATTTTGTTTTGTTTGAAATGTTTTATTAAAAAATGTTTTGTTTTTGTCTATTTTCATTTTCAATTTATTTTAAAAGCTTGTGCCATTCCCCCCAATGCGCTTGATTTTTTTGGGGGGGAGGCATGGGGGTTTAAACTTCTTTTTTTTGCCGCCAGTGTGAAACCCCGGAATTGGCATCCCGACCATTTTCAGAGGGCTCCTGCTGAGCTGTCATTGGCTGGACCCCTTTAAAAATGGCCCAGTCACCACCAGGGGATTTCCCCCCCCCCAGTGCCGACTGGGCCATTTTAAAAGGGGTCCAGCCAATGGCAGCTCAGCAGGAGCCCTCTGAAAATTGTTGGGATACCAGAGCGAGAACCCCTGACCATTCCCCCCAATGCACCTGATTTGGGGGAGGGGAAGGTGTGTGGGGGTTTTAACCTTTTTTATTTTGCCACCAG
Source organism: Phrynocephalus forsythii (assembly GCA_029282475.1). NCBI lineage: Eukaryota > Metazoa > Chordata > Lepidosauria > Squamata > Agamidae > Phrynocephalus > Phrynocephalus forsythii. The sequence goes on from JAPFRF010000004.1 coordinate 121,000,915, forward strand.
AGTGAAAGCCTGGAAGTGGCATCCCGACCATTTTCAGAGGGCTTCTGCTGAGCTGTCATTGGCTGGAACCCTTTAAAAATGGCTGGGTTGCCACCAGGGGATTCCCCCCCCCCAGTGCCAACTGGGCCATTTTTAAAGGGGTCCAGCTGATGACAGCTCAGCAGGAGCCCCCTGAAAATGGTTGGAAGGCTAGTGTGGCTGCCCTCCATAAGCGCCAATCAGCTGGCGCGTGGGGTTTCAGTGGCTGGCAGTGGCAAAAAAAAAGTTTTAAACATGCACACTTCCCCCCGGTGGATCGGGTGTCTTGGGGGGGGGGGTAAAGCATGGGGTTTTAAACTTTTTTTTAATCCTCTAAGCAATCCCCATGTGCCAGCTGATCAAATGGAGTTTCTTCACCCCCACCCCCATTTGGGACTAAACAAAGTTTAAAGAGCCCACACTTTCCCCTACCCAATTGGCCACATTGGGGTGGAAAGTGTGGGGGTTTTTTTTAAAAAAAATTGTGTGTGGGGAAGCAAGCGCCGATCAGCTG